>CP054671.1:26540902-27838402 GCA_013348765.1 Carpinus viminea | reverse complement strand
GGGTGAAGGTGGGCCACAGTCAATTGGGCCAAGCTTTGATACTATGTTAGAAGTGGGTCTTGGACCTAACTCAACCCAAAAGTTAGCTCAAGGGTAGAGGTTTCCCTTCAGCCTTATAAATGGCTAATCTTTTTAATACTTAAGCAATATGGGACTTTCCAACACTGCCAAAGGTTTTAAGTTTAAATTTAATTTTCATCAATTCACTTTTTATTTTAATTAAATATTTTACATATTAAATCTCTTTTATTAATAAAAGGATTAAAGAAGAAGAAAAAAAAAGACTGATATTAACAAAGATTTAAAAAATATATATATATGCCATCAAATTAAAAAGATAATAATAATAATAAGGAAAAAATATAAAAAGGTCTTCCAAACTACTAATTATTTTCATTTTAACTCCCTAATGTTCAAAGAGTGATAAAATAGTTCCTCAAACTACCAAATAAGTGCAATTTGACCACTCTGTTAGTTGTCACTGTCAAAAAAGATGAAAAATCAAAACTACGTCGTTTTGATAAGGTTAAGTTACTAAAATGTCATTTTGTGGGGAAAAAAAAAATAAAACAAGCAGAAATTAGGGTTTCCTTACTCTAACCAAAACGGCGCCGTTTTGGTTAGTGGTAGGAATTTACAATTAAAGAAAAAAAAAAAAAAAAAACACCCGACCCCCAGCACTTCTCTTCTCCCTCACGAGACAACCTGCAATTTTTTTAGGGTTCTCTTACCCACCTGCAATTGGTCCGGCAACCTCGCCAGCTTCCACTATTTGTTTATTTCTAATCCCAAGTAGTCAAGAATTTGTTGTGAATGAAGAATTGTGCCTGCTCTACCAGTTACCAAACCCTAGCGGTGCCTTCTCCACTACCTCAACACCAATAAATGCATGTAGTGAGCCATCACTTTCCACTCTTCTCTCTATTTCATCACCCTTTCCACCTCTCTCACCTTGATGTCTCCCAATTATTGCTCGCCATCCATTGATTTTCCACTGGGAAAGCCAGCTACAGATGCTTGTCACTGTCACTCTAGCAAAGCAAAAGAACCTTCACTCAAAGAAGATCTTGAAGATGATCTTGATCTAGAGCTTCGGCTAGGGCAGAGACCGATGCCATCATCATAAGTGAAGCATATTTAGTAAATTAAACATGGTGTGTGGTAGGCTTATGCTTGCTGTTTGAGGAAGAAGAGATAGTGTCATTAATGTGTAAGCAGATTATACAGTATTTCATGGAATTGAGAACCCTACAAAAATTGCAAGTTGTCTTGTGAGGGAGAAGAGAACAGCCGCTGGGGGTTGAGGGATTTTCGTGGTCACCGGCCAGCGTGGGGTTGGGCGATTTTTTATTTTTAATTCCTACCACTAACCAAAACGGCGCCGTTTTTGGTTAGGTAAGGAAACCCCAATTTCAAGCAAAATGGCATCATTTTATTTGCTTGTTTTAAAAAAAAATTTCCCGTAATTTAACCTTATCAAAATAACCTAGTTTTAATTTTTTCATCTTTTTTTATGGTAATAACTAATGGAATTGTTAAATTGTAACTATTTAGTAGTTTGGAGGGTTATTTTATTATTTTTTAAATATTAAAAAATTAAAATAAAAATGACAATAATATGAATGATTTTTTATATTTTTTCCTAATAGTAATTGTTTGAAATTCACCTCACGGTGATGTAGAAATGTAAGTGTGAAACTAGACAGCTTTTATCGGTAACAAAACTTTAAAGCCTTTTACCAAAAGGAAAAAAAAATTTAAAGCTAGCACCAGCTGCCAACCCGCCACAACCGCCATCACCTTGTCTAAGTCAATTAAGACCCACCCACGTACACCCTAGCTGTCGCCCACCCAAATTTCTGGTGTAGGACAGTTTTGGTACCAATACGTCAGCGAAAAGCCTAAAACTAGCAAAGGCATCCACATGGTTTCCTGAAAACGTCCTCTTCAAGTGCCGAAAAGGGATCAGGATCCCTGAGGAGAAATATGAAATTCTCATATTTTTAACTTGGCCGTTTAATTTTATCCAACACTTTACAGAGTAACATGTGTCTCATTATAAATAATTAATAAAATATTCTTTAATTTTTAATAAAAAACTAAAATAAAAGATAAAAATAATAAGGTGGTCGGTCACCCCATAAAGGGTGACCGACCACCCAAGTTGAGCCATGAGGTGACTTCAACCATCTCAAACTGGCCGGTCTAGGATGGCCAAAGCCACCGCATGACCCTTGGGGGTGGCCAATCCACTCCTAAGGGCCATGGGGTAGCTATGACCCCCTCCCAAAATTGCGGTTGGGGGTGATCGAAGCCACCTCTATGGCCGTTGGAGGTGGATTGGCCACCCCCAAGGGCCAAATTTTTTTTAAAAAAAATTGGCCCTTGGGGGCCAAACCACCCCCAAAGGCCGTGGGGTGGCCGAAGCCACCCCATAGCTCAACTGTGGTGGCTAGCCATCTGTTGTTTTTTATCTTTTATTTTAGTTTTTAATTATTTTTATTTTTATTTTCTTTTTAAAAATTAAGCATTATTTTATTAATTATTTATAGTGGGACACGTGGCGATTTGTGGATTGTTGGATAAAATTGGACGGCCAGTATTAAAATATGAGATTCTCATATTTCTCCTCTGATTTGAGGGGATCCGGATCTGCCGAAAAGCTGAGCATATTTCTGGGCTACTGCTCTCAGAAAGAATTAATAGTTCCCATCAAAATTATGAATGAATATGTTTACTGGGAGTAGGAAAATCTACTTCTTTGTTTCTTTACAGGAAAAAGACGCAACAAATTGCCCGAGCATTGAAGCAATTGCTATGTGCGGGAGGGGAGATCGAGAGAAGAAATGAGAAGCTTTCTGCTTTCAATGCTCATTGCTCATTAGTTCTCTCATTTGCCTCGAACTTAATCATGTGTTTTGGCATACAATTTACTTGTTTCCTACGAAGATCTCAGATGTCACCACCAACATGCATTTAGTAGTGAATGTGGGGGGACGAGTGGGCAGGTATTTTTAGCACACAGAATTCCCCCACCAGCATTAAAGAATTTCTGCACAACAACAAATCTAACAACACAGGCCACAGCCATAAAGTCTGTCTTAATATCAACTTACCAAAATTAATAACCCCTCCAACCAGTCACCGTTGGATCCGCACTGTCTGACCCACCTCTTTGTCATTCTGCCATGTCATGGGCCTCCTTAAAGATTACTGCTTCTGGGATCAAAGAAGACCGTAAGTCCATAACTAAATTAACTACTACCCACCCCAGCTATCCTTAACTCTTCTTCAACTTTGGCATTCATCAGTCAACAAACCAGCTTTATTGCCTGCGCAAGATATCAAACTTTTCTCCCCAACTCAGATAACCCTTTCCATAACCTTCCTTCGACTTCACCTTGATCTTCACTCTCTTCTCAACTCATATTCTTCTTTCTTGCCTGAAAAATGGCAGAAAGCCCAGTAAAATGGGCGTGTTTGATCCTAACAAGCTATTTGTTCTTCAATATAGTCCTCTCTGCAGATACCCAATTTGGAAAGAAGACTTACATTGTTCAAATGGACAAGTCGGCAATGCCAAGCTCTTTCACCAATCACCTTGAATGGTACTCGTCGAAAGTAAGATCAGTACTGATCCAACCTGAACAACAAGGCGAAGCGGGGGAGGAAGACAGGATAATCTACAGTTACCAGACTGCTATTCATGGTGTTGCTGCTCGGTTGAGCGAAGAAGAAGCTGAGAGGCTAGAGGAAGAAGATGGCGTAGTGGCTATATTCCCAGAGACGAAATACCACCTACACACCACAAGGAGTCCCACGTTTCTTGGGCTCGAACCAGAGGACATCAATAGCGTCTGGTCTCAAAAACTCTCGGACCATGATGTCATTGTCGGTGTGCTAGACACTGGGATTTGGCCGGAGAGTGAGAGCTTCAACGATGCCGGCATGACACCGGTGCCTGCTCATTGGAAAGGACAATGTGAGACAGGCAGAGGATTCGAGAAACATCACTGCAACAGGAAGATTGTCGGTGCAAGAGTGTTCTACCGTGGATATGAAACTGCTGCTGGGAAAATTAACGAGCAAACAGAGTATAAATCCCCTAGAGATCAAGATGGGCATGGATCTCATACGGCAGCCACAGTTGCTGGCTCTTTGGTGCGTGGTGCCAACCTTGAAGGATATGCTTATGGGATGGCCAGAGGAATGGCACCTGGCGCGAGAATTGCCGTTTACAAAGTTTGCTGGACTGGTGGGTGCTTCAGCTCGGATATTCTGTCGGCGGTTGATAGAGCTGTGGCAGATGGAGTCAACATTTTGTCGATATCTTTGGGTGGTGGCGTGTCTTCTTACTACCGCGACAGTGTGTCCATAGCAACTTTTGGGGCAATGGAGATGGGTATTTTCGTTTCAAGCTCAGCTGGAAATGGAGGACCCGAGCCTGCCAGCCTCACAAATGTATCACCCTGGATTACCACAGTTGGTGCTAGCACAATGGACAGAGATTTCCCAGCCACGGTTAAGATAGGAAATGGCAGAACTTTGAGTGGAGTTTCACTCTATAAAGGGCGAAGGATGCTGTCAATAAACAAGCAATACCCGGTGGTATACATGGGTAGTAACTCAAGTAGCCCTGATCCAGGCTCCTTGTGTTTGGACGGAACTTTGGATCGGCGTCTTGTTGCAGGAAAGATTGTAATATGTGACCGAGGCATTAGTCCTCGTGTGCAGAAGGGTCAGGTGGTGAAAGATGCAGGAGGGGTGGGAATGGTACTTGCAAACACTGCTGCCAATGGAGAAGAGCTGGTTGCAGATTGTCACCTTCTTCCTGCAGTTGCAGTTGGAGAAACAGAAGGAAAAGCACTCAAGCACTACGTGATAACAAGTCCAAATCCGACTGCAAATCTAGCCTTTCTTGGTACTAGGCTGGGGATTCGGCCCTCTCCGGTGGTGGCAGCATTTTCATCTAGGGGGCCAAATTTTCTTACTCTCGAAATTCTCAAGCCTGATGTGGTCGCCCCTGGGGTGAACATTCTTGCCGCTTGGACAGGAGACGCTGGGCCATCAGGTTTTGTTAAATCATTATTTATTTTAAAAGTTTAAACTTATAGAAACATCCTTATAGAAACATCATTATTTATTTATTTTATTTAATAATCTAACGTACATTGTAAATTCCTTAAAAGATGTTGATGATCTTTGCTTTAATATTATATTAAGTAACTACTTACTTATCTTAAAATAAATAAATTTATACTCCAAACAGGATTGTCAACGGATCAGCGTAGAGTGAAGTTCAACTTACTGTCTGGAACTTCAATGTCATGCCCTCATGTGAGTGGGGTGGCTGCTTTGCTCAAGGCTAGGCACCCAGAATGGAGTCCGGCAGCAATAAAATCTGCCCTCATGACAACAGCATATGTTCACGACAACACCCAAAACCCTCTAAGAGATGCCTCTGCAGCTTCACCTTCAAACCCATATGATCATGGATCCGGACACATTAACCCAATAAAGGCCCTTGAACCAGGCTTGGTTTATGATATTGAGGCTCGGGATTACTTTGAATTCCTCTGCACGCAGAAGCTCACTCCAGCTCAGCTGAAAGTTTTCTCAAACAGATCATGCGCACACTCTCTTGCCAGTCCAGGGGACTTAAACTACCCAGCTATCTCAGCCGTGTTCCCAGAGAAATCATCCAACTACTTTGACCCTTCACAGAACTGCCACCAATGTCGGCCCTCCAGTGTCGAATTACCATGCCATATTGTCGCCATTTAAAGGTGCCTCCCTGCAAGTCGAGCCCAAAACCCTGCACTTCACCAGAAAATATCAGAAACTATCTTACAAGATCACCTTCTCTACAGTATCTCGGCAAACAGAGCCTGAATTTGGAAGCCTGGTCTGGAAGGATGGAGTGCACAAGGTGAGAAGCCCAATTGTTATCACATGGCTACCGCCAATATGAAGCACGCAGGACTGGATTTTTGACATGGATCAATCAATCTCTATGGTTCTGCTCCTACAATAAACAAATGGGTATGTGAAGAGCCAAGTAGCTCAGTGATTTTTATTAAAAGAAATGCTTTAACTTTCTGTGTTATTTACAAAGACCGTTGTCATCTCCGCATTTTAGAATTCAACTACAACAACCTTTGTCAAATCCACAATTACTATGAAGATTCGAACGACATAATATAGGATTAGCGAACAATTATCACTTTTTGATAAGAACAAAAACGAAGTTGTTCAATTCCTATTTTAGGTGGTTGCATTGCAATTTAGGATTACGTTTCTCCAATGCGTTCCAATTTCAGATCTTCCAGCTATACAGTGGCTGTAATTTCCAGATCGTAAACAATTTCAATGCCAAAAAGGCCTCACTTGCCTTTTAAGGTTTGGCTTGCTAACATTAAAGTTGAAAGGACAAAAATGTCAAACCATTGTGAGAGTGGGTAACTAAAACGGTGTATATCTTATAAATTCTTGAGTAAACGCCCCAATATAAAAAATTCCCTGAACTTTTTTTTCTTTTCTTTTCCTGAATTTTTACTTCATAAGTTAATTGAAAGGGCAAATTGACTTGTACCGTTACATTTTTTTTCAAATATTCTAATGTTCGTCAGTCCCAACTAAATACACTATTTTGTCATGTTAGTATATTAATTTTTTATTAATTTAATTTAAAAATTAAATCTTAAAAAAAAAAAAAAAGGAGTGGCTGATCCTGGATAACCCATTAGGGGGTGGCTGTGGCCAAAAGGGTAGGGGTGGATTTCCCCTTCAATTTTTTTTTTTTTTAAGATTTAATTTTTAAATTAAATTAATATGCTAACGTAGCAAAACAATGCGTTTAGTTGGGACCGATGAGTGTTAAATATTTGAGAAAAAATGTAATGGTATGGGTTAATTTGCATTTTCAACTGACTTAGAGAGTAAAAATTCAAAGAAAAAAAAAAGTTCAAGTAATTTTCTGTTTTGGCGCGTTGATTTAGGGATTTATAAGATATTAAGTTAGATGTAAGTGCTTTGTAAAAGTTGATAACTTAAAAAAAATTTGTTAAAATTTAGCTAATATTTATTGTGCCAAATGTAAGATTGAGATGCTACACTTGCTAATTATTGACATATGATAACTAGGAGTTGCGTTTAAGCTAAAACAAATTATTAATTGGGGATAATTATCTTTTGTCCCTCATGAACTATAGCGCTTTGACACTTTTTCTGTGAACTACCAACTATAACACTTGACCCCATCAAATTACATCTTATAACACTTTTCCTCATTTCATCAGTCAAAGAGGGTAAAATTAACGATCAATGGTCATGTGACTTGTATGTGCAATTTTAATTTTTTTTTCCTACTAATTATGACACTTGAATCCTAATCCAACACATGAGAAGTGAGGGGTAAATGGAAGAAAAATATTGAAAATGGCATATACAAGTGATCACATGACTATTAATCGTTAATTTTAACCAATTTGACTGACAGAAATGGGAAAAGTGTCATAAAATAGTAGTTTGATAGGGTTAAGTGTCATAATTGATAGTTCATGGGAGAAAGTGCCAAGACGTTGTAATTCATAGGGTCAAAAAGTAATTACCCCTATTAATTAAAGAGTAATGTTAATAAAACTATATTTTTATTTAATAATTATCTTACAACTTACAATGCACCCAATGTTGAAAAAGAGAACTCTAAGAATTATTAAGACTGTTACGTTATTAAAAAAACTCTAAGAAACTTTTATTAACATACTATGCCCACCAGTCTCATTAAACAGTTATTAATTGCTCTCATTCATTCAGGGCAATGAAAGTTTGGCTGACAAATGGTTATGCAATCCTATGAATTTTTTTAAATACCTTTCTCAAATTATCACTTATTTAATAATGTTCCCCTAAACTTTTATTGGTAACAATTTTCTCCAAAAACCTACTAAAAAAATTGTCAATATTTCCTCTAGTAACAAAACTACCCTTAGTAAAATAAAAATAAAAAATACTAAAACTTCATTTTAGTATGTGGACTTTACCCTTTTAAATAATTAGAATTTTCATTTTTGGAAAATGCTAGGGGTTCTCCCCGTAGGTTCTCCTTGCGTTCTCCCAGTCTTATGTAAAACATTATTTAAGAAAAAATAAAATTGTAATAGCCTCCACCACTGGTTTTTTTATGCATTAGCACCAAATTTGAGACATTAACAACAAATTTGTGAGGCATTAGCACCAAAATTGAGGAGGATCAAATCTATTTTGTGTGATATCATCCCTAAAGGTTTAACCTTCCACCCTTAGGTTTTAGTTTTGAATCCAAAAAAAGTTTTAAAGCATTAGAACATAACTATTAACTCATAAAAATTAATCTATTAAAAAAAATGGTACTACAATTTTATTTTTTCTTAAATCATGTTTTATGTAAAACTGAAAGAACGTCAAAAGAATACTACGGGAGAACCCCTAGTAAACCCCTTCATTTTTTATGAAGAATTTAACATCCTATTAGAATTTATGCATATCCTTTTGAGAATAGATTTGCTTTATCCGCTTTCCCAAGTGCTTCTTATTTTGGGCCTCCAAGATCATTAAGGCCGACCACTACTTCCCAATGACTTGTGATTTCCGAGCCAATATAAATTAGTTGAGCCGATATAAATTAGTTATAAATTGGTTAGTAGTTAATTTATATAAATTAGTTTAATAAAATGACATATATTTTAAAACATGAATTTATAACCAGTTTTTAAAATATATATTATTGAAGAAATTCATAAATAGATGCGGAAAAAAGATAAAAGTGAATAAAATAAAAGAAACAACAAATTTTAACGTAATTTGGTCTATGACTTACATCAACAGATAAAAAGGCTATATTAAGCTTTTATTGAATGAATGATTTTACAATACAATTGCTCCCTATTTAACACAAAATGGTATGATTGATAAAATTATGATTTGATTTTGTCAATTACAATCAATGCTAATATATTCTCATAATATCACAATATATTTTAGAGAGCCCTTGAGGTCCGGACCATCTGCAAAAGGTGCCTTTTGCAGCCTCCAATCCCATCTTGACACATTACCAATTGCAAAAAATTAAAGTGAGATAAAAACAGCAAATCAGTCCACAATAAAAAGACCAAAATGCTCCTGCTTGGGTTTGGCAAGACCACGCCAGTGCAACACCACTATCGGAGACCCAACGCCGGAGCTCCATCAACGCACATCACTGGCCTAAACGTCATCGTCGGAGACCCAAGCAACTAGCCAAGAGTCTCTGCTGCAGACCTGCACCACGCCGCACTACCGTTGCGGCGCGACCCACATCGCCGAGACCCAACACCGGCAAAACACCACTGCTAGACAGTCTAAACCCAACGCCGGCCCAACAGTCTCTACCGTTCGGTGAAGTTGCCCACACCCAAGTGCACATATCTGACCATTACAACCGGAGCTCCATCAACGCACATCGCCAACCTAAACCCACAACAACAACCTCTCTATTTCTTTCTTCAGAGGAAACAAAAGGCTTCAAGTGAAGGCGGAAGAGAAGACTTGAAAGCCGGAGTCGCTAGACCCACGGCATCGGAGAAGATGAATCCGGTGGAAAACCCGAAAAACCCACAAAACCCATTTCTAATGCCCAAAATCCATTTCTAATGCCACAAAAATCGTTTCTAATGCCATAAAAATTGTTTCTAATGCCACAAAAATCGTTTTTGGATTCCAATCTAAAACCTAGAAGGGGAAGGTTAACCCTTAGAGGATTTTATCACCTTAATGCCGAAAAAATGACTCCAGGAAAATGACTCCGTCACCGGAGAAGATGACTCCACGGCAATGTTGGCGAGGGCGTTAGATAGTGACGGGCGGTGATGGATTTGGTTTATGGATTTGATCTATGTATAGGCGGTAGGGCCGGCAATTTTGACATGACCCATGAACTCGACACAAACATGACACGAAATTAACAGGTTTGGGTTTGGGTCATAAATGGGTCGACCCGTTTATCTTTCTTAAACGGGTCGTGTCGTGGGTCACCCGCGGGTGACCCGCCAGACCCGTTTATGTTTATGTTTTTTTTTAATTTTAATTTTATTTTTTTTAAGAAAAAAGGATTAAAAAAATCTGGAGGAATAGTCTAGAAAAGTAGAAAACAAAAAGTCAAAAAGATGTTGCAATGTTGCCTTTGCACTACACCATGAAGAGGTAAATAAAAAACAAAAAAAATCCTTCACTCTTCATTCAGTGTTGGCGCCAGGCCTGCCCTTCTTGAGAGATACCCAGCTCGGATCTCACCTTCAGTCTCTCTTCCATGCCTTGCCACTCGCCACCTGCCAGTCATGGCCTCCGACGCTCCGGCTCACTCAGTCTCTCTCTCTCACGCTCGTTTCTTTGCTCTTCGCTCTCTCTCGGTCTCTCTCAGCAATTTGTAGCTCGTGCAGTAAGAAGTTTTGAGAATAGCTTTCAGGAATTAAAATTATTAAATTAACCAAATACTTCTGCTTTGTGAGTGCTTGGCTAGTTGGCTACACTTTTATTGTTTCTAATCCTCGATTTTTCCTGAATGCTTAGCCTCTGTTTTTCAGTTTTGTTTCTCAATTCTCATAGTCATAGGCACAAAACAAAACCCAAGGGTGGGGTTACGGGTTACTGTTTTTCAGTTTTTGTTTCTCAATTCAGATGGGTCGTGCCGGGTCGTAGACCCATTAGACCCGTTTAGCTTAAACGGGTTCGCGGGTTCGTGTCGGGTGACCCGTGAAAATTCACGGGTCTATTTGCTAGACCCGCTTATTTAAACGGTCAGGTTGTGTCTGGGTTTATGCTAAACGGGTCACGGGTCATCCGGGTCGTAAATGGGTCGTGCCAGGTGACCCGTTTTGCCAGCCCTAATAGGCGGTATAACATGAGTTCAAAATCAGGTGGAAGTGTTACTATTTTTTTAATTTGTAACTTGCATATGTGACAGTACCCTATTGGATGCTGTAAAAGGTGTATTTTGCAGATTGTTTGGATTCAAAGTTTTCTCTATATTTTAACATTCCCCTTCAAATTCAATGTGAAAACTTGTGAAATTTTTAGTTTGCTTCTTGATCGGTGACAGTGGAAAATGGCACCAGAATTTGAAATATTGGCAGTTATTGAACATCAACAATATTTGGCTGGAATGGGCCAACTATGAGCCTTACATAAAAGCCAACGATAGGCTAAAATGGCCTGAGTTTTAAACAATATCACAAAGGAGAAAAATAAGCCAACTATGGGCCAATGGATGGGCAACTTGGCATCTTTTTGGGGTTTTTTTTTTCAACCAAGATTCTTTTCATTTTTTTTTCAAGAATATCGTGTTCACAGATTGCATAAACTAGGATAAGGATTGCTTTAATCCAATAACCAAATAGAACTCTTATAGCAACTAAAACATGATATATCACATAGGAATCATATGATAAATTAAAAAATAAGTATAATTAGTATAATAGGAATCATATGATAGACTACTAGCTACTTAGTCTAGTTACTTACTTAGCTAGTAAATAGTAAGTTAGGGATAAGTTGATAAATAAATAATCTAACATGAATCACATGATGAGTTATGATTAATTAATATGGTAATAATACTACATATAATATGGTAAATTGGTAATAATTACACCATATAAATTATGGTAAATTATTATACTAATTATACTTATTTTTTAATTTATCATATGATATATCACGTAGGAATCATATACTAGTTACTTAGTCTAGTTACTTAGTTACTAAATAGTAAGCTAGGGACAAGTTGATAAGTTATGATTAATCTAACATGATAAGTTATCATGTTTAAATAATCTAACATGATAAGTTATGATTAATTAATATGGTAATAGTGCTACATATATTATGGTAAATTGGTAAATAAAGTATAAATTATGATTAGTTATATCATATCATATAAATTATGATTTATTATATCACATAATTATATCATATAATGATATAATTAATAAAGTATGAATTAATTATATCATATAATTAATTAAGTATTATATCATATAAATTATAATTAATAATAGCATATAATTAATTATTTTAAACCTATTTTCAAAAAAATCGTTTATTTTAGAGTTTTTATGTGCTACTATACACGCACGGTTTATTTGGTACTTTAGTTAATTGAACGGTTGAGATTTAATTGATATAAATTTGTATTTGATTTTAACGGTATAGATCATCTATTCGGTAACTAAGAGGCAAGCTCACCTGAAATTACCTATACTAGATTATTTAGATTATTTGAATTTTTGAATTTTAGACATTTCAATCATAGCTGTCAGATTTAATTTGATTTAATCGGAGCCGTTGGATTGTATAAGTGGATGACAGCTGTAAAACACCCCGCCAAAGCTAGTTATCTAGTGCGGCATTCACACTATAAGCCTATTAATCGCACGGTCTCAAATTCAATGAAAGTAATAAGCATCAGAATCAACGGTCAAAAAAAAAAATCATGTGCTTAAATAATTCCGGTTTCAGTGAGTCATGCCGCAGAGAATCATACGCCCTTCACGTCTTCACACGCGGATTGAGATTGACATGTCTCGATATCTCAGTAATCGCTTAGGGCTGTCCATTTTTTTGAGATGAAATGTGAGTCGTTGGATTGAGAAATTGCATTACAGCTGTAAACCAATCACGTGATGACGATCTGGTGTTCCAAAATACATGTGAGCTCACTAATCTGAAATAATTTTTAAAATCAATCTAATAATAAATAGTCCAGATGAAATCTTGAGTACACTTAAACTGGCTTCACGAAATCACGCATGCACTGGATAATTATCCAGTCTCGTTTTCCAAAAGCACTCATGATAAACGAGGCGGCAGGTTTTAGTTTAATTTTGACAATCCAATTTTTGGCGATTAAACTTTAGCTGTTGGATCAATCTAATGGAAGACAGCTGTAAACCACGCCCAACCCAATAGTTATCTGGTGTTTCGTGAATCACCGTAAGCTTTCTAGAATTAACTGATCGAACGAGTGAGATCAATTTAAAATTTAAACTATATAATCTATAGCCAATGTGAAAGGGTTACACGAGATTTTGTTAGATACGACCGTATTGGATAAAAAAATTATAAATGTGTAAGTGGGACACGCGGCATGCTAGGAAAAAACCCTAAAGATTGGATCAAATCCAACCGTTCATTACTAAAAGTGAATTAGATCCAACGGCTGGGGGACATTTGAGAAAAAAAACCCTAAAATCCCTAATCAAACCTCTCAGTCCCTCAGTTGCTCCCACTCCTAGCCTCCCACTCGTTCACTCTATTCTTAGACTCTCAGTTCTCACTTCTCACCAGTCACGACTCAGTAGTTTGGTCCGTTTCAGTTAGGGTTCTAACCATGTAGCCTAACTAGATTGCGAGCTACAAACCTACAAGCCTACAAATGATGAATCGAATGAAGAAAGAAGGGATTCAAATGAATCCCTTATCTTTTCTTTTGAACCTATTAGGGCCATTACCCATTACCCATTTCCCATTACATTCCGTCCAAGTCCAAGTGTCTACTTAACAGCATGAGTGCCTATTGCCTAAGGTTTAGTTTAGCCTATGAGACCAGAGGGAGAGGGATCTATGATTCTGAGTGAGCATCAGAAGAGTTCTCCTACCCCGTCCAATCTCGCCGCCTAATCCTGATTTTGTGATCTTATTTACATTGTTTACTTGTTTATTTGTGTTTCTTCAACAGTTCTGTGACATTTTTTCTTCTGATTTGTAAGAGGCAGAGATGATTGCACTTGATCATTTATGTGAAATGGCAATCGTCTTGGGCTATCAAGTACTTGATTGCCATTTTATTTATTCCAAATCCCCATGATCCATCCCCCTTATATAGTTATATACTCGAGTGTATGAACCTATGATGTATGCTCTTGCTTTCTGCTTAGTGCTTGCTAATGAGATTCGAATCAAAAAACCTTCTGAAATCTAAAGAGCTTCTTCTCCTTTAGCTTTAAGTTAAGTTTATTTTAGTTTTCAGTATTCTTGTGTTTTACTATTTTGTTTTTCTAAAACCCTAACTAATGTTCATTAGTATTTACTTTCATCATTTCAGGGAGTCTCTGGTAGCACTTAATTTGCAAGGTAGTCGCTACAACAAGTGTTGAATCTGCTAATTGTTTGAACTTTGAAGTTTTAGATTTTTTTTTTTTAAAAAATAAACTTGTTCTATCTGTTTCCATTAATTGTTTATAATCATGATTTTGTTGAAGTGTTTAAGCTTATAAGTATGATTCTGTTTTAAGTGTTTAAGCTTATGAGTACGATTCTGTTTTAAGTGTTTAAGCTTGTGTTTAAGCTTGTGAGTATGATTTTGTTTTAAGTGTTTAAGCTTGTGAGTATGATTATGTTTAAGTGTTTAAGCTTGTAAGTATGATTCTGTTTAAGTGCTTAAGCTTGTGAGTATGATTCTGTTTAAGTGTATAAGTACATGAGTATGATTATGTTTAAGTGCTTAAGCTTATGAGTATGATTCTGTTTAAGTGTTTAAGCTTATGAGTATGATTCTGTTTTAAGTGTTTAAGCTTGTGAGTATGATTTTGTTTAAGTGTTTAAGCTTGTGAGTATGATTCTGTTTAAGTGTATAAGCACATGAGTATGATTTTGTTTAAGTGTATAAACACATGAGTATGATTATGTTTAAGTGTTTAAGCTTGTGAGTATGATTCTGTTTACGTGTTTAAGCTTGTGAGTATGATTTTGTTTAAGTGTTTAAGCTTGTGAGTATGATTCTATTTAAGTGTTTAAGCTTATGAGTATGATTATATTTAAGTATATAAGCACATGAGTATGATTCTGTTTAAGTGTTTAAGCTTGTGAATATGATTCTTTTTAAATGTTTGCTTATTCTGTCATTCTTTTTAATAAGCTTTTAAATTTTATTCTATTTAAGTGTTTAAGCTTGTGAGTATGATTCTGTATAAGTGTATAAGCACATGAGTATGATTACTGTTAAGTGCTTAGAAGTATGATTCTGTTTAAGTGTTTAAGCTTATTATTATTATTATTTTTAAGTATTTAAGCTTGTGAGTATGATTCTGTTTATGATTATGATTTTGTTTAAGTGTTCTATGATTTTATTTAAGTGTATAAGCATATGAGTATGATTTTGTTTAAGTGCTTAAGCTTATGAGTATGATTCTGTTTAAGTGTTTAAGCTTGTGAGTATGATTCTATTTAAGTGTTTGCTTATTCTGTCATTCTTTTTAGGGGAAACTTCACTAACCCCCTGAAGTTTGGCCATTTTTGCAAATACCTCTAACGTTCAAAAATACTCACTTACCCCCCTAAACTTTCAATTGCTCTCAATTTGGACCCATCCGTACAAATTAGGGAACAAAATTTTAAAAAAAGACCAAAATACCCCTAATTTTATTTTTAAAAATATATATATATATATCTGAAAGTTGGAATTTTATACAAAAGTCACCGTTTAAAATTCACTAGTTAAAATTTCAACTTCCAAAATGTTTTTTATTTATTTTTTAAATGAAAATCAAAGGTATTTTGGTCTTTTTTAAAAATTTTGTGCCCTAATTTATACGGATAGGTCCAAATTGAGAGCAATTGAAAGTTCGTGAAGTGAGAATTTTAACGTTAGTATTGAAAATGGCCAAACTTCGAGGTAATAGTAGTTTCCTTCTTTAATAAGCTTTTAAATTTTACAAATTAATAACAGTTATGAAGAATACAATTGAACTTAATGAAATCAATGAGGTTGATTTGGGTGATGATATACTTCTTTATGACCCTAACTAATGAATGCACGGATGAACTTGTTGTTGTTGAGTCGAGTGAGTGCAGTGGGGATGGGGATAGGGATGGAGCTAGGTCTGTGTCTGGGGCTGGGATTGTGGTTGGGGCTGGGGGTGAAGGTGGGTCTGCTGCCTTCCAAAAGAAGGAGAGGCAGAAGACTTCAAAAGTCTGGAATGACTTTTCATTAATTACAGTAGCTGGTGTAAGAAAAAATTGGTGTCATTAGTGTAAGGGTTTGTTTGCTGTAGGAAAATCTAGTACTACCTCCACCCTTAGTAAACATTTAATTGCGTGTAAGAAGTTTGTGGAGTTAAACAACCGTAAGAAGCAAAAGATTTTGTGTTTTGAACCTAGTGATGACAATGATGGTTTTGGGACATTGTCAAACTTTGTTTACAATAAGAAGAGAGTTAGGGAACTTGTTGCCCATATGGTACTTCTATATGAGTATCCTTTTAATATGATAGAACATGAACTTTTTTACAAGTTCATGAGGGCTTGCACACCACACTGGAAAAAAATTAGTCATGCCACTGTAAAAAGTGATTGTATTGCTACTTACAACATTGAAAAGAAAAAACTGAAAACACTTCTAAGTGGGGTTGATAGGATAAACATAACCACTGATATATGGACCTCCTCTCAAAGGGTTTCATATATGGTGGTTACATGCCATTTTGTGGATTCTAATTGGCTCCTCCAAAAGAGGATTTTGAATTTTTGTAATGTGCCTCCTCCACATTCGGGTGTTGTTATTGCTGATGTTTTAAGAGACACTTTTAATGATTGGGGCATTATGAGAAAAATATTTACAATAATTGTTGATAATGTAAGTGCTAATGGTGCTGCCATTGACATTTTGAGAGATGATTTTCAGTTGAAGGGTATTTTTTTTGCCTATTGGTGGGCTTTTGTTTTATGTTAGGTATTGTGCCCATATTACTAATTTGTTGGTGTAAGTAGGGCTTTCAGAAATATGGGACATTATAGATTCTATTAAGCAGGGGATTAAATATATTGTGGCTTCTGAGAGGCGATTGAAGGTGTTTAGTGAAATAGCAAAGGGGTTGGACTTGGGTTGTAAGAAACTGATTTTAGATGTTCCTACCAGATGGAATAGCACCTACTTGATGTTGGAGACTGCGATTAAGTTTAAGAAAGTGTTTCCTAGATACCATCGAGTTGAGTAGGCTTTTCTGTGAGTGGTAAGTCCTGAAGAGTTGGAAAAGGTTGAGAATGTGAACCAAGTATTAGTTGTTTTCAATGATGTGACAAACATTGTTTCTGAAAGTGACTACCCTACATCCAATCTGTTTTACTGAGGTGTGAAGAATGAAAGAAATTGTGGACGTTAAGGCTGGGGATAGGAATGAATACATGAGATTAATGGCAGCTAGGATGAGTGATAAATTTGATAAGTATTAGGGAGATACAAATATGTTGATGGCCTTAGCTGCTTTGTTGGATCCTAGATACAAAATGAAGTTGATCAGTTTCTGTTTTTCTACCATTTATCTACTTGATGTTGAAGGTAATGGCATAAAGGGTGTGCTGAGGGTTTTGCAAGAGTTGTATGAGATTTATGTTGCTGCCCATAATTTATCTATCCTTCAACAACAAGCTTCTGCTCAAATCAGTTCTAGTACTTCAGTTGCCTCTATTACAGAGGCAATTCCTAGTGGTGGCAGATCACGGTTTAGGCAATATTGCAGAAGTAGTAACATCATTCGGCCCTTGAAAACTAATTTGGATATTTATCTTAAAGAAGATGTATTCATTTTTGAAAGTGAGAATGATGATGATAGTGATGCAAACTTTGATGCTTTGGTATAGTGGAAATCCAATGCCTTGAAGTACTGCATCTTATCTAAGATGGCATGGGATTTATTGGCTGTTCCAATCAGTACAGTTGCTTCAGAATCATCATTCAGTACTGGTGGTAGGGTAATTGAACCCCATAGAGCATCATTATCAACTGATACTATCCAGATGCTCCTATGTGGTTCAGATTGGGTTAGGGCACTTCATGGTATTAAGAAAAAAACTCGCATACCAGTAAGTTTATGATTATGTTATTCATTTTATTTCCAAGCTCTTTTTTACTTATAATTTCACATTATTAATATTGGGTTTGTGTTTGTAGAAAATGGTGGAAGTGGAGCTGCCCTGAATGCTATTTGCTCATGTTTTGTCTTGAGCAATTCTCTATTTCTCTTAACTGAATTTGAATCTTTTTTTGTTATTGAATCTGTAATATTTTTTTTTGACACATTATATCTTTATGTTCTGTTCTATAATCTGTATTTGTATTCATTATTATATCATTAACCTTTGTTGGCTTTGTTGGAATTGGAATATTGAACATTTGGACAACATGTTTTAATAATTTCTTTTTCTTTTTTTTTTTCACCAAATCTTAAGTGATAATTCTCCATTGACATCTTGCAAGGGAGTTGAAAAACATCTAACCATTTTTTTTTTTCCATTAAATGTAGGGACTATGTGGGCATGTGGCAACTAGGGTAATGTAATTTAGTTGCATTTTTTTCATTTGCTTGATCTTTCATCTTTTTCTGAATTTGATTTTATTTCCTGCTTTGTTCATATAAAATGGTGGTAGTGGAATTACCTTGTTACCTGTGTTTGCGTTTGTAGAAAATAGTGATAATAGAATTACCTAATTTTCTGTGAATGCTGTATGAGCCTATGTCTATAAGGGATTCTCTGAAAAAACTGATAATTTTTTCCTGTTTTCCTTTGATTATTAATGTACCAACTTGTGTCCATTCTGCCCTCTCATTGATTTACCTTATTACCTGTGTTTGTCTTTGTAGAAAATGGTGGTAGTGGACTTACATAATTTTCTGTGAGTGTTGTATGAGCCTATGTCTGTGGGATTCTCTCAAAAAACTGATTCTATTTGCTGTTTTCCTTTGATTATTAATATACCAACTTGTGTTCATTCTGCCCTCATTGATTTTGCAAATCTACTTTTCGAATAATCGTTATTGGAGCATTTGAAATTCTTTTTTATTTTTTACCAAATCTAAGTGATAATTCTCTCTTGACATCTTGCAAGTGAGTTAAAAACATCTAACCATTTTTTTCCCATTGAATGCAGTGCGTGTGTAGTCTGTGTGGGCTTCTAGCAACTAGGAAAGTGTTATTTGGTCGCATTTTTCTCATAGGTCTAATCTTTTCTTTCTTTTTGAATTTGATTATATTTCCTACTTTGATGAGTAACTAACTTTAATTTTTAAATCATTGAATGTAGACTCAGGGAGCTAGTTTGTTGCAACTGGCAACTGCAAGTGGGAGCCAAAAAATTGATGTATTCTGTTTTAAGTAATCTTGCTGTTTATGTTCATTTTCAGTTTGCTTGTAAATTGTAATATCTATTAGTTGTTCCATCTTTTTGAGTTGTAATCTCTATTATTTGTTCATCTTTTTAAGTTTCATTGTAATCTCTAATCTATTATAGGTTCAATTTCAGTTTGCTTGTAAATTATAATATCTATTATAGGTTCAATTTCAATATGCTTGTAATCTTTATTATAGGTTTAATTTCAATTTGCTTATAGGTTCAATTTCAATTTGTTTGTAATCTCTCATTAGGTTCATTTTTTATTTGCTTTGTAAATTGTAGTCAATATTATATGTATATCTATTAGGCAATAGGTTTATTACCAATTTGCTTGTAGTTTGTCAATTGTCACAAATCAAGGTTGTTTATTGATATTGATAGATACCTCGATCTCTCACTCTTCGCCTCACCATCAAAGTTTCTCTCTCCGTCAGCCTCACTCGACTCGGCCTCCTCTCACCATCAGAGCTCTTCTTGGTTTTTATCTCTCTGGCTAGCTAGGAGACATAGTTCACTCTAATGAGAACACCAGGCGTAAAGATGGCTCGGGCTCAACTGGTTGGGAGAAAGTCGAAGAAAAGCCAGATGTTGCCGGAGGAAGACGTCAGTGATTGGGCTATTTTGAGCCCACGAGCAATCATGCATGGAGAGCCATTTTGAGAGAAAGCCTATTTGGATGAATTTTTTTTTTTTTATTGTTTTTATGGATTTTAACACAAAAGGAGAATCACAGTAAAGGGAGGAAGAGAACTATCATGGGCTCAAGATTCTCCCAAAACTAGAATTAAAACAGAAAATATTAACAGTAATAAAACGATTTATTCTTTGATATATTTGAGGAACAGACACAAAAACTATGAGAAGAGAGAGAGAAAAAAAAGGAAACTTCACTTACCCCCTTAAAGTTTCATGGTTTTTGTAGATATTCTCCAAATGTTTAAAAGTTCTTACTTAAGTGTATCAAACTTTGTTTTTATCTTACTTTGTCCTTTCTGTACATAAATTTTTTTGCAATTCTAATTTTATCCCTGATTCCAACACTACACCGTTCCTAAAACGACGCATAGTTTTGAGGTAAAATTGACATTCCGTTAGGATTTTTTATACGGAATAGGCAAAGTGAGAGAAAACCAAACTTTGATACACCTAAGTAAGAGCTTTTAAACATCGAGTATCTTGCAAAAATAACTAAAGTTCAAAGGGTAAGTGAAATTTCCCAAAAAAAAAATCAAATCAAATCAAATCGAAAGACACAAAACAATAAGAAGAGAAAATAAAGTAAAAGTAAAATTCCACATGATTGAAATTTGGCGTCAGCTTAAGGCTTTGATAATATGAAAAAATTTATAAATAAATGCGAGAATAAGATAAAAGCAAAAATAAAATAAAAGAAACAAAAGTTTTTAATGTGGTTCGGTCTATAACCTATGTCTACAAATAAAATCCTAAGGACTACATTAAACTCTTATTGAATAAATAATTTTACAATATAAATGATCCTTATTTATAAAAATAAAAAAATAACACAAAATAATATAATTGATAAAATCAAATCAACTATATATTTAATTTTGATTTTATCAAAATCAATGCTAATATATTCACAATTTTTAGCTTCAAATCTGTCCATTTTTAGCCCACTGGCCAATATAATAGTGTGGCAAGCAAACCAGACCAGAACTTTGGAAACTGACATTTACCAGCTAAAGTCATGTGTAAGGTACATTCAGAGTCAGAGATGATAAGATATAAAATAAGGAGAAAATAGGAAAAAGAGAAAACAGAAAAATTTGAATTGATTGGAACTTTTAGAGATCTACGTACACCTTTTATCAATGGTTAATGGGGTCACATTTTGTTTATTTGACTTGAATTACAAGATGCATATGATGATTGCTTTATATAGAAAATATGTTGTGTAATACAAATGCAGAGCAACTGTGGTTGGAAACATTTTAGTACTTTTAACATCCCTTAACTCAAGTTTTCACCTTGGTTTGAAATTTTTTTACACCCTTAAGGGATGACGTTTTACTTTTTTAAACGAAGTGACGTTTTTTCAAAAACTTACTATTTAAACGACACAAATTCTTTGTTTTTTTAGTACTTAAAACTTATGCATATGGTCTCTTCAACCCAAAAAATTAATTTTCGTGTACATGATCGTAACCAATAATTTTTATTAAAAGGGTCAAATCATGAATGATAAATATAATAAGATTAAAGATTAAACTAGTATATACAGAATTAGTGCACAGTATAAGAAAAAGAAGAGAAAAGAAAAACTCAATAATTGTTTCTTAATTTTCAATTAGATCACCTATCAAAATGATGGAACCTGACGTTATTTTCGATTTCAAAAATCATCTATATTTGTGCTCATTTCCCAACAATTTCTCTTTTGATGTATACAATCAAATAATCAATCAGGAACTCCTCTTCAATTTGTTGTGAAGCTTAGTTTGGACAATAATATTTCATAATTGAAAATGATCATTTTGTAGTTGAAGTAGAAATTAAAAGATTGAAAGAGTAAAGCACAAGTGCAATAAGTCAATAAATAAGTTGGTAGGCCCATCAAGAGTGGTAGTTCAATGATCCAAAAAAATTCTTAAGTGGTTAGGGCATTTACTAGGGGATGAGGTTGAATCTCTGCAATGAAGAATTTTCATATATGCCTGGTTAGTATTAGTTGTCTTCAATTCTTATTGATGCTTTGGTGAGATTAGGTCACACTATATGTGGTTTAGTTGAATTTAAAGTAGTATATATGGTTTCCATTGTTTAAGCTCATCCTGTATTGCTTTCAACGAGTAAGTGCTATTATGGTTACGTATAGGCAGGATAGCCACAGTTTATCTCTCCGCTTTACCATTTTTGAATAATAATAATAAAAAATAGTTGGTAAACAATTGATCTCCTTGTGCTTATCCACTATTGACATAATTCATAAACATTTGATAATCTCTCAAAATGTAATTGTTGAACTTCATTGTTCTTATAATATTGAAGTTTTATTTTCAATTGTTTTGTTTTGTTAATTATTGGTAAAATCTTGCGAATAAAACTTATTTACCGACGGACATATATAATAAATTCTAATGTACATTTAGATCAAAATCGCATGAGATCATTTTGTTTTTTTCTAAGCCATATAGGACCATGTTTATTTTAAAATTAATTTGTTGGATTGCTTTTGAAGAGGCCAATGGTCAAACTATTTTTTTTTTTTTACCAATGATGTACAGTAAAACATATTTATGTAGAAATATTTAAAACTTGGGGAGGTCATAGCTTACGCCAATCTCTACTACGTCTTATATAGTTTGTGAATCATGTCTCATGAAGTGAAGATCACTAATTTGAATTTCTTATCTCTTTTCTTTATGTGGACATATATATTAATTAATTAATGAAGATAACTTATTTGTTAAAAAAAAAAAAGAAGAGAAGAAATTAATTGTTAGACTTTCTACCCCTTAATTGATATACTTTAACATAAACATGCTGTTTTATTTATTCTAATATTTTATATATATTTTTATAGAATATTTTTATACATGAGACTTTAGAGGTAAACGCATTAAATTCGACTTGAATTTTGGGAAACAGAGTTTAACAATCCATGTGCATGTGCTGTCTTAGAAATTAAACCTGATAGCCACATACGTTAAGCGACGCCAACTGACTGACACCTGTAGCCCTAGCTTTATTTCTCCGAGAACGTTCCAACGTGTCCATGATGATCCAGACACGCAAGCACCAACACCGTGGAGCTCCTGTGGCTCGCCACGTATGTACGGCCTTCCAATTCTAGGAGCGAGAAAGACAATAAAAAAGAAAACAGGAAACCATGTTCGGCGAAGACAACCGAAACGTAGTCGATGTGGGCCACCCAGCCTGTCTCTTTAAAAAGTTTCACTTGCGCGGATGCTTCTGATTGGCCCATTTGTCGACGTAGTAGAGCATGGGCCTCCACTTGTCAGAGACGTTCGACACGTGTTCTCCATTATATTGATGCTGAATTTCCTGCGATATGAGAAATTGACTGCGGAAGAAATCTGGGGAAGCAGCCGGAGACGTTTACGGAAAGTGGCTCGTCATAAGGACACGTGTCACTGTGCCAGGGAATATAGGTTGGTGAAGGGCAGTTCGGGTAGCTGCCCGGAGAGTTGGCTTGCCCTACAGGCTGACACGAGGAGAGATGAAGAAAACACACAACACGTTGCGTATTTCTCTCTGTCATACGTTTTCCGAGGCAGAAAGAATAGCAGGGAAAACACACGCTCCTCTCTCTCTCTCTCTCTCTCGCTCTCTGTGTTATATTTCTAAAGTTGAAGTTAGTATTACACCTACAGAGATGGTCTCCGGCGGCGAGTGGAGATTTCCGGAGGTTTTGGTTTGTGGAGGTTTTCGATGACAGAGGTTTGCTGGAGAATGCTGAGCGACGACGACGATGATTCCCCGGCAAAATGCCGGGAGCGCCGCCGGCGGAGGATTGAGATGAGGAGACTAGCGGCGATTTCGGGGGCGAGCTCCCCGCTGCCTCCGCTGATCCAGAGCCGGGGGGATAACACTGACCTGACGGAGAGCTTGGCAGAAGTGAAGCGGATTCGGACGGCGGAGAAGAGCGATTTACCGGCGTCGTCTTCGTCTTCATCTGGCGAAGATGTGGACGCTTCGTCGGCGCAGCAGATTGAGGGTCCGGCTAGAGAGCCGGTTTTCGGGACCATGTCGGTGTCGGGGAGGTCTCGTGGGATGGAGGACGCGATTGGTGTTCGGACAAGCCTTTGCCGGCCGGAGATAAGTCATTACCGACCAGTTCATTTCTTCGCTGTGTTTGATGGCCATGGAGGACCTCACGTATTGCTCGCTCATCTTCTTCTTATTAATTTTTTTTTTAATATATATATATATATTTTTTTCTTTTAAATTTGGTAGCTGGAAATTCTCAAATACAATTAACATAGGCTTCGGAAATCGTTGTTGTTGAAGAAGATGTAGGGCTATTTTTGCCATTAAACCAGTGGGCTCTCTAAGCTTTTTTGCATGTGCAGGTCGCGGCATTGTGTAGGGAAAGGATGCACGTGTTCGTAGAGGAGGAGCTGACGCGCGTGAGTTGCACGGGGGAGAGTGAGAGTGGGAGCAGTAGTAGCTCCAAAGGCGAGCTTGAAGAGGATGCTACGGATTTGGAAGAAAAGTGGAGGAGAGTGATGAGGAAGAGCTTCGAGAGGATGGACGGGGTGGCATTGTGCACATGCGCGTGCGGGAGCGTGGGATACAAGTGCGGTTGCCATCCCATGGAGGTGCCGCTCGGCGGCTCCACGGCTGTGGTGGCCATTCTCACGCCGGAATACATAGTCGTCGCCAATTGCGGAGACTCACGCGCCGTCCTTTGCCGTGCCGGCACCCCCATACCTCTGTCGCAGGATCACAAGGTTCGGTATCTCTATCCCTCGTCTCCAAATGGTTGGTGATGTAAAACAAGTGTACTCGCATTCCATGGCGTACACTCTCATGCTTAGATGGGACAAATTATATCGACTGTAAATGCTTGTGCTTCTCGTGGGAAGGTGTGGATAGTGGAGATGGAGAATCTGACATGCATATCCCTTTAGTTTTTGGCATGTGTTGCATGTAGGTTGTCTTTTGTGAAGAACTTGGATAAGATATCAAATGGGTTTCTGGTTTCACGGTTCACTCTCATTTAGTGCTAGTTGCATTCTAGGATATATATATATATATATTTTGCCCTTTTTTGGAGGACACATGGCATTGGCGTGCTTTAGAAAGCTCCTGTTGATAGCAAGGATGAAAAGCTGCTCACTCCAATAATCCACTGAGACATGAGAAATGCTACATGCACACTAAGTTGATACTCGGTAAAAATTTATTATTGAAATGGAATTCAATAGGCTAAAAGAAATAAAGTAAATGTTTCAAGGAATAAGGTTTGAATTTCTTGAGTGAAAAACAATTTTTTTGGGTAACGCCCGCCGGCTAAGTCAGAGCCTTACTCGATATGTGATGACGCTTTACATGGGTTCGGGTTTGCCCGATGATTGAAAATATATATCTTTTTTTAAAAAATATAAAAACTAAATTAAATTGATTTATGTTAATGTATATGTGGGGCTTATCCCACATTGGTAAGATTAGGAGCTAAGCCTCCTCTCTCCCTCTATATAAGAAAGCTCTTGTATCCATCTCAATATATCATAACATTGGTAAGAATTTATTTTCTCTATTATGCATATTAACATAAAATTCTTATTTAGATGACACTTAAGCTTTAATTGCAGCCTGATAGGCCAGATGAACTGGCAAGAATTGAAGCTGCTGGGGGCCGAGTCATCTTTGTTAATGGAGCTCGAGTTGAAGGCATTCTTGCAATGTCCAGGGCGATAGGTAATGTTTTCCACATTTAACTGAGGATCGTCTTGCTATTTCCTTCTTGTCAAATTAACAATTACTAGCACATGTTTTGACGGATCCTAAATGTTCCTATTACATGATTACCGCAAGTTATCATTTAGAGAGTAATTTTCTCCTGGAGTATATTATTTGGTTTAATCACTTCAGAATGAGTAAGGAACTATTTTGACTGTAGTGGCAAACATTGATGAACTAAATCCCTTTTTTTTTTTCTCCTTAATTTCTATCTAAATTGGAGGTGTATTTATCGTGGACATGTCTGTTTTGGACAGTCAATAGTGAAGAGTCTCATATGACTCCACCCCCCCACCCCCCACAAATACACACACTCTTTTTCTTAATGATACCTTGTGTTGTGCTGCAGCAGGAGTATGAGTTCTAGCTTCAGCTTGAAAAAAAAAGTTTGGGTAATATCGGAAACTATTTACAGTTTTCTGACAACATTGCTGATCTTTTTGGGTTTTGTGAATTCTCACTGACCTCTCTTGCTTGCTTACTTTAGCATCATGAATCTATTTCCTTAGATCATTTTGGTTCCCTCATTATGAATATTTTACAGATTATCCTCATGTACAGTGTCTGATCAGTGTATGAAGTGTTTGACATAGATAATGCTTGTTGCTTTCTGTTGGCCTCTGGTTTAGTTACCTTTAATTGAGTAGGGGCTTAAGGTTTATCTGAAATGTAATGCTATGGAATCTTGATTATTATGCAGAGAAGTGTGCATGTATATATATATAGACAGTATTTTTTTTACATCCTATTTGATTTATTGTTGTTGTTTCTACCTGTTGCACTTTATTGTTTGGTTTTTTAAAATTACGTTTCAAGTTCAACTGCATGCATTTTATTTCTAAGTGATTCTAGCAAGTGAAATGCTTCTGAAACTAATGTTGTCTTCCAAAAACCAGTATAACAAGCTTTGCCAGTGTCACCAATGGCTGGCATTCTTATTCATGTCTTGGTTTCTGAAGATGTTTTCATCTCTCATGTTGAAAAGGTTGAAAATCATCTGGTATGTCCTCGGTGTAAATAAGGTTCAATTATTTTTAAGAAATTTACCATTACACAAAGTTAATGGACATGAAGCTTTCCATGTCCATTGTAATACATTGTCCTGGTGTGGAATCTGAGTGGAATGTTTGTTGCATTAAGTTGAAAATTTACAATAATAAACAACCCATAAAGATTAGACCTTCTATTGTATCATTGTAGTTATTATATTTGTGGTGAATTTTTTTTTTTTTTTTACAGGGGCGAAGTGGAAACCATATGAAAAATGAACTCATCTATGCAAAACATTTGTAGAGTTCTTAGCATTTGTTTCTATATTTGTTTGTCGTTTTCAATGCTTAACTGAAAGTATCTTCTTTTGTGATGATGCAAATGAAAAATTAGGTGGCTTAATTTTTTTTTGATTTAGAGTGTTGTTGGTTGTTGTAAATTCTTACTTCTTTTAAATTAAGCAGGGGATAAGTATCTCAAGCCATTTGTAACATCAGAGCCAGAGATAACTTTCACAAAAAGAGAAGTGGAAGATGAGTGCTTAATCCTTGCAAGTGATGGCTTGTGGGATGTTCTGTCAAGTGAATTGGTTTGTGAGATAGCACGTGAATGTCTTAAAGACCGACCTCCTGCCGCTGCAATAGTCCTCAACTCTGGGCCTCAAGTTGAAGATGAAGGGGCTGGAGCATTGTTTCCGTCCCGAAGCGTACTTGCAGCTGCATTGCTTACTCGTCTTGCCTTGGGGCGAAAAAGCTATGATAACATCAGTGTCATAGTTGTTGATCTTAAGAAGAGCTGAAGGGAAGAAAAAATGGAAAATGGCCTGGAGCGTTTTGTATCCTTCCAGCTGCAGTGCTGACTCCCCTTGCCTTGGGACAAAAAAGCTATGGTAACTTCAGTGTCAGTGTCATAGTTGTTGTTCTGTAAGAATATCTGAGAAGAGGATGGAATGGAGAAGGTAATTTAATGAACCTTGTACAGGTTTCATGCCCCCCCAAACCAAAAAGAAAAGGGAAATAGAAAAAACCTGCACAGATATGTTGCATTGAAGAATATTTGTGTTAAAGCTAAAGCATTTAATTGACTTTAATTAGTGGCATATGCTTAAATTTCATGGAAACAGATGTTGTGTTTTGTATATTGCTTTCTTTCCTGTTCTAATCAATCATAGGGCACCGAGAAATTGACCAAGTGGGATGTTCAATCAGTCTCTTTTTTCACATGCAAATAGGGATTTTATATATTTTTTAGGACTGGCTATATGAACCGACACCAAGACTGCTACGTGCTTTAAAAGTGCAGAACTTTTCAATCTTCTAGACAGCCACCAACTTCCCTTCTGTAAAGAGAAGGTGATCACGAGTATAGATTTTGGCTGTCTCTATTGTCTGTCATGTTTATTTATTTATTTATTTTTTGATATCTTCACACAAGAGGGAGAAGGAGAAGGATTCGAATTAATGACTTTTGCTTCATTAGGTGTGGTCTTACCAATTGAGTTACGAGGTTAATTTAAAATTGAAATTATTTATCAAAAATTGATTAAATTATATGTCAAATTTATTAAATTATATATCAAATTTATTGATTTTTATAAATCACAGATTAAAAATTCGTATAAGTAAAATTATATAAAATTGAGATAGCGTTTTGAATTATTAGTATCAAATTTATGATGATCAAATCTTTTAAGGTCATATCGTTTTAAAGGGTTAATTTTTCATTCATAGATTTTAGTTTTAAATTCAAAAACAAGTTTTGAAACATTAGTATCAAATTTAAGATGATCGAATTCTTTAAGATTATATTATTTTAAAATTAATATTTCACCTTTAAGTTTTAGTTTGAATTTATAAATGAGTTTTGAATTCATAAATGAATTTTGAGATAGTAGAATCTAAATATTAGTTTATGAAAAGAAAAAGAACAATCTTATTCTTAAAAAAAAAAAAAAAAAATCTAAGCTTTGCTACCGCACTCTGGCAGCCGCATAGCAGGCTCGGTGATCACATCACATGTTAAGGTGTTATCATCGGACAGTGCAGAAAAGTCACCAACAGAACCAAAAGGTCATCAAGCTTCCTCACAAACAGAGTCAAACAAAATGGTGATCGACAAATCAAAATTAAGATTGGCTTTATGCTAGCTGCTCTACGCTTGTATGATGTCAGTTGATCACTGTTTTCAAATTCTAAACTTTGCTTTACGTGTCTCTGGATGTTGCTGCGCTTGAAGTCAAACTTTGTTTAGTATCTACCTGTACTTCGAATACATGTTTTGTTTTGTTTTTTGTTTTTTTTTAAAGTACACTGTGAAAAAACATATAACAGAGCAGCAAATTACAAAAAACAAAGGAAGGAGGATCTTTTCCACGAGGAAAAGAGAAAGAGGTAGAGGAAAAGAGAATGATGCTAGAATGTGATTTGGTTGCGGCTCAAAATGTTACTGAATGGGCACAAAAGTTTATACTTCTGTTAATCTTTCTAGCTTTTAGGAGGAAGCAATAGGAATAGTATCTAAGGAATCTAAGATAACAGAATAGATCCTCTAATCTCAAATAGAATTTGGATTTTGAAGAGTAAGAATCACTACTTCAGAGTTGCCTTCAAGAATGAATCGATCAATATGATAAAAACTAGCTAATGAAATAACTAGTTGAGCTGCTAGAGCTTCCCCCACATTTGGGAAGCATGATGGACTAATCTGGGAGAGCAAATGGATAATCTGGCCCTTAGAGTTGCGACAAACTGCTGCTTGAGCTAAGAAAGAATTCCGAATGGCAATATCGAAATTAATCTTGACCCAGTTGAGTGGAGGGGAAATCCAATTTTCCTCCAGGACTTGCCAAGCTTGGAAATGCTCAAGAGAGATTTTATTAATATGCATAGACACACTACGAGCATTAAAGGAGACTCCATCATGAAAAGCTTTGTTTCTGTAAAACCATAGAATATCGCACACCACATAGGCAAAAATTTGGAATTGATGATGATCCACGGAGGATACCAAGCGAACTACTCGGAGAAATGATAGAACCAATCCATTCCGACATAGAAAAGAAACGAAAAGCTGTTGAATCCAACGGCCAGAAGGAATGGCGCCAAGCAACACCCGCAAAGATACAGTCAAAGAATAGATAATGCAAGGAGTCATCCACCACTTTACAGAGAGGACATGAAAATCTGATATGGAAGAGAACAATTGACCTAGTCGCTCCTTTATTGGAAGAATATTCCAATCAATTTTTCACAGAAATAATTTGAGTCTATCATTTAGATTTAACCTCCATAGAGACTTCCAGAATTGGGAGGGAGTGGAAAGGGTAGAATTATTGGAGGTAGAGTCAGTAATAAATCGGTAGGCTGAAGAAGTAGAGAATCGCCCAGATGTAGAGGGAGTCCAAATATAATTAGAGTCAAGATTTGTAGAGATGTGAATTTTGAGAATTTCTTGAGCTGATGTAGAATCAAACAAAGCATGAATGAAAGGGGCCTTCCAGTAGTTAAGGATAGGGTCAATCAAATCCCTTATTTGAAGAGAAGGGATATTTCGATTAAAATGAAATTTTGGCCTAGGCTTGAAAGATGGAATAGAAGGAACCTTGTTTGAGGACCAAATAGGAGAGGATGATGTCCTAGAGACCCTTAGACAAGCCCCAGTTGAGATAAATGGTTTAATTTTATGAATACCTTTCCAAATCCATGAAGCTGGAGATGGGGTTAGAGAGGAAATGAAATTCCCACAATTTGATATATTTATTCTGAAGTTGCTTGACCCAAAGACAATCTGCATTTGAAAGCAATTTCTAGCCCAACTTGGCAATAAAGACAAGTTAAATTCATGCATCCGGTGAAAACCGAGACTGCCTTCTTCTCTCGGTAGGCAAATAGAGCTCCATGATTTAAGAGAGATACTTTTGGATTTATCCTTAGGGAAACTCCACCATTTATTATTCTTTTAAAAAAATTGTCCAAAGAGGAGCTGAAGGAGCTGAAGGAGATAGGCAGCAAAAAGGAGCTCATAGCATAGGAGGGAATAGAAGAAGCAACTGATTTGATGAGCACAATGCGGCCAGCTTGGGACAGAGTTTTAGCTCGCAATCCCTCAATTTTACCTGAAACTTTCTCCAAAATATCCTTAAAGGCAGCAAATTTAGAATTGCCAAAGAAAAAGGTAATCCGAGATATTTTGTGGAAATCGAAGCCTACTTGTAGGGGAAAATATCGCCTATACTGTTAATAGTAGGAGAAGCTGTATTTTTACTGAAATGGATAGAGGATTTCGAAATGTTAATAGCTTGCCTAGACCAACTACAATATTGATCCAAAACTGATTTGAGAATATTCGCCTTTGAGGATGTGGCCTTTACAAATAGAATAAGATCATCCGCAAAAAGGATGCGAGAAATTAGAGAACAACTATGAGTGGTTTTAATGCCTTTCAGGAGATCTTGGGATTCTTGACGGATCAAAAGCCAAGATAAGACTCCAGAGCCCAGAATAAAGAGAAAAGGAGATAGGGGATCCCCTTGCCGGAGACCATGTTCTGGGTTAAAAAGACCAAAAGGACTGACGTTGATAAGAATAGGGAAAGAAGGAGAGATGACACAAATTTGAATCCAGTTAATCCAAGTTGAGTGAAATCCAAGCTTGGATAAAATAGCTAGAATGAAACTCCATTCCATACAATCAAACGCTTTTTCCATATCAATTTTGATGGCCATAAGACCTCCTTGGCTTCTCTTGGAGTTAATAGAATTAAGAAGCTCATTGGCTAGAATAGTATTATTTTGAATATTTCTGGAGGAACAAAAGCAAATTGGTAATGGGAAATAAAGTGATGAAGCAAACCTTTGAACCTGTTTGCGAATTTTGAGATAATCTTGTAAATAATATTGCATAGACTAACGGGTCTGAATTGATGTATAGATGAAGCCCCCAACTGTTTAGGAATAAGAACAATAAATTTGTGATTTTGCTCTTTTAGGAGATGATTTTTCCTGAAAAAATCCCAAATACTATAAAGAAACACATATTTGACAGTGCTCCAATATTTTTTTATAAAATAGGTTGTGAACCCATTTGGACTTGGAGCTTTTGTGGAGCCAATGTCAGATAAAGCAGAGAAAATTTATTGTTCCGAGGGGATGACACAAATAGAATCATTTTCCTCAGTAAAGATGCAGTTGTCAAAAAGGGACAGAAGATCTTCATCTAAAATAGGGGCAAAAGAAGTGAAAACTTTTCTAAAGTGGGAGGTAAAGCAATTACCAATTTCTTGTCTTTCTGAGCACCAAGCCCTATATGGGAACTTTAGAAAATCAAATGCATTTCTCGTCCTTTTGATAATCGTAGAAGTATGGAAGAACTTTGTGTTTAAATCTTTGCAAGTAAACCATGTTTCCTTGAATTTGTTCCTCCAAAGAGATTCTTCCTGAATAAGAAAATCATCCAAAGATTTTTGAAGCAAAACTTCTTGATCAAAGGAGAGAGCAGAAGGTGGTGATTGCTAGATAATGTCAAGCTGACGGAGAGAAGAGGCAATATACTTTTGGATATTCCCAAAATGATTGGAGTTCCAAGATTTCAATGCTATTTTGGTATCTTTAAGTTTCTTGGATAAAATAAAAGAGGGGGAACCATTAAAGCGATTAATCCAAGCTGAAGAAATAATTGAACCACATGATGGATCATAAGTCCAAAACTCTTCAAATCTAAAGGGGTAGGGAAAAGAGAGATCAGTAGGAGCTGTATCCAGAATGATGGGATTATGATTAGATGACTAAGTGGGAAGATGTTGAACAGAAAAATGAGCAAATAGATGGACCAATTGAGAGTTTGCTATTCCTCGATCAAGACGCTCCTTGATTAGGTGGTGATCCCAACATTTATTGGACTAGGTAAAAAGGTTACCAGAAAACCTTAGGTTAATCATACCAAATGAATCCAAAAAACAATGAAAAGCATCATTGGAAGAGCAAGCATAAGGTCTACCACCGTATTTTTCAGATTGTGAAAGAATCATGTTAAAATCACTAATGCACAACCAAGGCCCATAATAATCCCTACCCGCATCCAATAGAGAATCCCAAAACATAAATTTATTTATTTTTTCTCAAGAGGACCATATATACATGAAAGTAACTAAGGGTTGTTGGGAGGATCAGAGTAGCACCAAGCATTTATTGTATTAATAGAAGTCAAAATACATTCTAAGTCCACACTATGACGTCATACTAACAAAAGCCTTCTTTTAATGCTAAAGGGGGGGAGCATGCATCATCATAAAAAACTCAAGACTATTCAATATTATAGTAGCATGTAAAGGTTGCAGTTTTGTTTCAAACAAAAAAATGACATCAGGAGAATGATTTCGAATATTACCCTTTAAACTAAGAATTGTAGAGGCACGGGATAACCTCTCTGTAATTCCAAGCTAGAACTTCATGCATGGGGAGTAGGCCTCACCGGGCTCTCCTTCAATTTTTCTAAGTCCACCAGGGGTAAAGGAACCTAATCTTGATTTGGTAGAGAGGTCATCTCATCATTGAAAACACGGCGATGCCCACTAATGGACTTGAAAACTCAATGTGAAGTCACTGGTGGTGCTGCCACAGAAGTTGCAGTGAGAGAACTATCCTCAATAGATGTAGTAGGGGATGATGCAGCAATTTCAGAAGTTGCAAACACATCAAGAGCAAATGGCATTGTTGGCTGCGGTATGTTTCCCGAAAGTTGTCCTTGAAGCCCATGAAGAGAGCTAGCCATGGAAGTTTGAATTGGTCCAATTAAAGGTGAAGCATGTTGTAGTTAAGTGAGAGATAGTGCAGCAATTTCCAAACTAGAAAGAGTATCCATGGAAACATTGTGTCCATAACGAGACTTCTTCAACTGAGTAAGTGAAATATCATCTTTATCATCATACCATTTTTTTCTTCCCTTTCCCCCTAGGTTGAGCTACTGGGCAGGGAGGTTTGGCCAAATAAAGAACAATTGATGGGCTAGTTTATAGTGGCTTTTTCGGAGGAGAGGGAAAAGAGGGTGTTGAAGATGATTTTGGTGATGGAGCATATGTTGGAGAAGAACTATCCAAAGATGAAATTGGGGATGTTGGCTGAATATGGGGAATAAAGTAGCCCCCAAAACTACCAAAAAGTTGCATTTTGGCTACTTCGTTAGTCAACATCGTCAAATTGGATGAAGAATGCAAAACGACATCGTTTTTTGAGGTTAAGTTACTAAAATGCTCTTTTGAAATAAAAATCAATTTAAAAAATGCCCCCCCTAAAAACGACGTTGTTTTGAATTAAAAAAAAAGAAAAATATAAAAAGCCCCTTAAACTACTAGCCGTTTACAATATAGCCTCTCAATGTTTGAAAAGTAATAAAGTAGCCCCACAAACTACCAAAATGTAACAAAAATGCCACTTATTTTTTTTATATTCCTATAATACTCCTATTATTTTAACAAATAAAATAATAAAATAATTGTAAAAAAAATCAATGGGTGAATATTTATGTATTCCAATTTTTTTTTTAATTTTTAATTTTTATTAGCCCATTGGTTTTTTTTGTATTTTTTTTTAAAAAATTGTTAATTTTTTTTTTTTTTTACAATTATTTTACGGGATCGCGAGTCAACAATGTTGCGGGTTGGGGCTCTGGCTGTGGAGTGTAGATCGGTGAAGCTGGTGGCGCTGTGGATATGGTCTTTGACTGTGGAGTGCGGATCTACGAAGCTGTGAGTCTGGTGGCGATACCACCCTAAAGCCGGAAAAATTACTCTCTGACGCCGGAGAATGTTACTCATAGTGCTGGAGAAGGAGACCAAAGTGTGGGTTTCGCCAACCCACGCCAGATCTCTTCATCTTCACCATATTCAATTTTTTTTTTTCCTTGGGTCCACTGTTGTGGCTTGAAAATAAAAAGAAGAAAAGAAGGGGTCGTAGGCGTCGAGAAGAAAGAAAAAAAAAATTGAGAGAAAAGTGAAGTGATATGGGTGTCAGTAAGAAAAAAAATGAAAAAGTATTGCAAGTTCTTTGTTATTTAATGATGAAGAAGAAAGGCTATGGAGTTTCTGGCTATGAAGAAGAAGATGAAGAAGAAAGGCTATGGAGTTTTCGGCTAAGAAGAAAAGGGGTTGCAAAATAATCTTGTGTTTTCAATCTCGCTGGCCACCCCTAAACGGTTGTTTTTTTTTTTTTTTTTGGGAAAAATATAAAATGGCCCCCTAAACTACTAGTCATTTGTAAAATAGCCTTCCAAAGTTTTAATTGGTATAAAGTAACCCCCAAAGTTTCAAAATGGCATTTTAGTAACTTAACCTAAAAAAAGACTTCATTTCGTATTTTCCATCCAATTTGATGGTGTTAACTAACGGAGTGGCCAAAATGTAATTTTTTGGTAGTTTGGGGGCTATTTTATCACTTTTGAAACTTTAGGGGGCTAAATCGTAAATGGCTGGTAGTTTGGGGGTTTTTTTTATTTTTTCCATTTATTTTCTTGTGACTATTTGGTTTATTCCATTAATATTTAGCATGATAGAGTTATACATGTAAATCTTGGTTACATCAAGTGAATAAACAGAAATAAGAATATTTAAATAAATTATAAATTATATGATTATCAATTTTTAAGCTATCTACCAAAGTGTGGGAGGAAGCCATTATTTTGGATTGTCACATTCATAAGAATTGTTTGGAATACTTCAAAGTGTATGGATATTTGGAAAATGTTATATTACCTGAGCCTAAATGGAGGAAACTTAGTTTTAAAACCTATGATTGTGATTTTATTGGTTTTGCATAGTCCATGCTATAGATTCCTTATTATTAAAAGTAATGTTTTAGATTGCAATACTATTATTGAATCTAAAAAATGTTATTATCTTTGAGCATGTGTTTCCTTTGAAAATAAGGAAAAATTATTTAATGAATTTTTTGTTGCTTCTAATTAAATTGTTGATAATGTGTAAGAATTGAGAAAAAGTAAGGGAGCTAGAACTGAAGGAATCTCGGTAATGATTTTATTGCTTATATTGTTGATGATGATTCAATGATGAAGCAATTAAATCCCTATTTGATGCATTTTTTGGTTAATTATAAGCTATAAATAATAAATTTGAATTGGGAACTCGTTGAGTTATCTCCTAAAACTAAATCAATTGGTTATAAAAAGAAGCTTAAACATGATGATATTGTGGATAAATACATGGTAAACTTGTTAGCTAAAAGCTATAAGTAAATGCAAAATGTTGATTATTTGATACATATTTTCCGATTATTACAATTGTATCTATTAAAATGTTATTTGTCATTATTTATGTTTATAAATTTGTTGTATATCAAATGGATGTCAAAATTGTTTTTCTAAATAATGAAGAGATTTATATAGAGCTACACGAGGGACTAGTAATCCTCAATAAAAAATTAAAAGTGTATGAAATGGTAAAATCTTTATATGGATTAAAGCAAGCTCATAAATTATGGCATAACAAGTTTGACAAGGTGATGTTGTCTAATTTATATTTGATTAATAATGAAAGTAAATGCATAGCAAGTTTTACAATAATGAATGTGTTATTATTTGTATTTTAGCTAGCATTGATATTGTGCATGAAACTCAAATATTTCTTGCTATTAATTTTGATATGTAAGACATATGTAAAAGTAATATCATGTTGGACATTAAACTTAAGAGAATTAGATTGCATTATTTTATCTCGGATATATTATGTCAAAAAGATGCTTAAAAGATTTGAGCACTTTTATTATACACCTATGTTTATAGACTCTACATCATATGATTCAAAAATAGGCTAAGAATTATGGTGATGATGTTTTTGTAAAAAAATATGTACAAATCATTGATAACTTGATATTTTTACAAACTATATATGCCCTAATATTACATATATTGTTAGTAAATTGAGTAGATATACTTATAATCATGATATTGAGCATTGAGTTGCTATTTCTAAATTGTTGAGATACGTAAAGGACACAACTAATTTTAGTTTGTCATATTGTGATTATCCTTCTATATTGAAATGAGATTGCGATGCGAAATAGATTTTTGATTGAGATGAACAAAGCCTACTAATGGTTATTATGTGTTTACACTGATTGGAGAAGCTATCTCTTGAAAGTCCTCAAAGCAAACTTGCATAGTAAGGTTTACTATGGAGTTAGAGTTAGTTGCCTCGGAGAAGACAAAAACTGAAGATAAATGGCCGGTGAGCCTATTGATAAATTAATTTACTTTTATATGCTAATTCAGCTTCACCTATGTTTTCATTGTGATTGACCGACTGCCATATCTTAAGCAAAGAGCAAAGCTTTATAGTGAGAAAGTGTACAATATTGTGAGGCAGCTTATTGAGATTGGTATATGTCCATAGACTTTGTGAGGTCATAAAAGAATTCTGCAAATTCTTTGACCAAGCCACTAACAAGAAGGCTAGTGAGAGAAGCATCGAGGGAGATATGACTGATACCCAAATTATGACATTGTGATTGACACCCAACTTCTATGATTGGAAATCCCATGAATGAGGTTTAGTGGGAAATGAAGTCACAAGTGAGGTATAATACTGTCAATTTATGTTTATTAACTATCTTGTTGAAAAGATTAGTGATGAGTCAATCCCTATGGTGTAAGACAGTACAAGTTACAAAGTGATTAAGGGTTAGCTTAAAGCTCTTAATGGGTCTATAGTCCCTACCTATTGGGATGTGGTGTTTCATGCACACATTCTTGATGGATACCACCTATATGAGTGTGGAGGTGCTATTGTAACAACCTAGATTTTAAAACTCTTATTAAAATAATATTAAATAGATTAAAAGGATAATAAATAAATTAGAGCAATGATATATGAATTAATGGTATTAAAATTATTTGGTGTTAAGGGTATATTACAAATTTAGTATCACTTTAATTATCAAATTTAGTTTCATAAGTATGTTTATGGGCATAATCAAACACAATTTAGTGAATAAATTATTTATGTTAGTGTTTGGTGAAATCAAAAATTGATTTGAATCTTTTTAGTTTTTGGCTTAAAAAAGCAGTGTCTTAATTTTCATACTGTCTAGTAACGATTAAAACTACTAAGAAACGGTAGGTTAGCCACTTTGGTTGAATTCTTGAAGGCTTCTAGTAAGAATGATTATTAGAAATATCATGAGAATTTAATGAAGCAAGTAGGCAAATGGCAAGTGTGAATGCAACTAGTTTAAAGTCTAATTTCGTGGGAAATTTTGTAAGGGCCAGAAACTGAGTCAAACGAACTTGGATAAAGTCGAACCAAAAATATAAAATGTTTGTCTTGGAGTCCTCTATCTACCCTCAAAATTTCATGTCAATCGGAGTACGTTAGGATACAAAAAATAGATCGGAGTGCACTGCCCTCATGTTGGACGAAAATGATAAGATAGACTAGAATCATGGAATGTTGACTAGGTTCATGTTTTTAGTTGAATACCTCTCAACCCTTGGATTAAAAGTAGAAAAATGAATCTTAGCCATTCCTTCTCTTATAGATAGGAGCTTGAGTTTAACCATTGGATCAAAAGTGTTAGGATTAATCCTAACCACTTATTTTCTTATAAATAGGAGGCTAAGCAATTTATTTTTTCACTTAAGCTCTTTCACTTTCTTAGCAAGAGAAGATTACTTGCTCCTCCTTTCTTTCTCTTCCTTAGCTCTAAGTCAAAAATCATATGGCTTAGATCTTTCTTGTAGTCTTCAATTGTTCATAGCTTTCTAGTTAGCTATATAGAGAAAATTGTGTGGAGTTCTACTTCAAGGCTATTGGGTAAGTGTTCCTTGTGTAATTATAAAGATTTATTGTTTATATTATTTGTTTTCATTTAATTGTTTAAGACCCAATAAGCTTATAATGTAAAATAAGGTAATAAAGGAATTAATGATAAGAATGCATAAACAAATTGATTAAAGGCTTATGAAATTATCTATATTATTTACTTTACAGCTTTTATATTCAGTCATTTATTTTATTGTTATTTAAATTTTAATTCATATTTTTGGCGGTACGGACCATTGGTCTTAACCTCATGACAAGAGGTCTGAAGAAAGATTATCATAAAACTCAAATTAATATGTCATTACGCTGCATTCGCATCTCATTCATCATTATATATTTTATTTCTTAAATCTTACTTTGTCTCAAACTAGTCTTTTAGTCTTTATTTCTAAGAAAATAGATTACTCACTTGTTTGTCTATATAAATATGATAACACCATATTTACATAGACCTTGATGTAGGAATAGAGAGTGAGGATGATGGTCATTTTGTTGGTTTTGATGGTTGATAGATTATCTGCTACGAGATTGGTGCTTACTCTATGAAGCCAGTCTCATTTATGTTAATCGCTTTTATTAGATAATGTGATGTGTGCGAACTTGAAAAGTATTACTATATTAATTTAGTGCCATCTATGGCTTATATTTGGTATACCTAGTGTGTACATATGTTGTAATGAAACCATATTTCTATTTTCATTAAATAATATATCACCTTGGGGTATTTTAGTCAGCTCAATTGTGTTGTGCAAACCATTCATAGGCCATAGAAAAAGGAAAAAAATTATATACATATTCTGCTGTAAAATTATATTTCTAAAGTTGCAGCGTAATGACTTCGATATTTGCTAGTTTAAATATCGGGGCGTTACAGCTATCTCCTATGAGACTTTGGTAGGTTTCTAGAACACTCATAAAAGTCATTTTATGGTATAACAACAAAAGATGCAGAATGAGTGATGATGAGTTTAAAATTCTTAACATTTTATGGTATAACAACAAAAGATGCATAATGAGTGAGGATGAGTTTAAAATTCTTAATAGGTTCATAGTCCCTACTTTTTGGGATGGAATGTTCTCTGCACGCATTCTTGATGGAAGCCACTTATGTGAGTGTGGAGGTGGTGTTGCTTCCTATGAGACTTTGGTAAGTCTTTAGAGCACTGATGAAACCCAGAAATCCAGAGATGCATAGCCTGTATAAGTTAGCCAACCCGCTATAGAACAACCCAATTTTTGATTTGATTCTTTTGAGAAAATTATATGGGTGATAAGTTTAGTCAACTTGTGAATTTGGTTAAAAGAATTTAACTCCACCATGATTCATTAAGTTCATGCTTATTTATCCTAGGTACGGAAAAACCTTTGGGTATCACATTAATGCATACTTTTAATATCATCTTATTCTATTGTTTATAACATGCGAGGGGATTGTTGTGTAAATTACAAACAATTTATTATTTTGCTATCGGTTTTAACAATATTTTTCTGTTAATTATTCCAAATATTTTACGATTTGACATTAAAATATTTTTATGAGATTTTATCATCTTTACGGTTAAGGAACAAACAAATTTGATCATCAATCTTTATGATTTATGACTGTTTGGTCCTTAAAACTTTAAGGGGAAACTTCACAAGACCCCCCTGAACTACCAGCTATTTTGAAATACCTCTCTGATCTTCAAAAACTCTCAATTTAACCCCCTGAACTTTCAATTACTCTCAATTTAGACTTATCCGTACAAATTAGGGCACAAAATTTTTCAAAAAGACCAAAATATCTCTAATTTTTATTTTAAAAAGATAAAAAAAAGTCTGGAAGATGAAATTTTATACAAAAGTCACCGTTTAAAATTCACTATTTAAAATTTTCAACATCTAAAATGTTTTTTTTTTTTATTTTTTTAAAATAAAAATCAGTATTTTGGTCTTTGAAAATTAATTTAATGGATGGGTCAAATTGAGAGTAATTGAAAGTTCAAAATTGAGAGTTTTTGAAGATCTATTTCAAAACAGTCAATTATCTAACTTTAATAACCATTGATTAATAACGCATGGTCAATTGGTCATAGACTTTAACATGATATTATTGTCATGACCTTTTCTTTTCTTTTTTTTTTGTTTTTTGTTTTTTTTTTTTTGTCTTTATTACATGATCATAAGTTGTAGAAAAGGAAAAAAAATGTTAACTTAATTGTGAGCTTTGAAAGAGTCAGCAACTGACTTCTATAAGAAAATATATTCTTATATATTTTTTCATGATTTGTTTACTTGGATATATATATATATATATATTAGCCGCATAGAATTAGTGAAAATGTCCACCTATATTGTCTTCTATTTCTTGTATTTTCTCTTAAGTGGTTTTTATTAAGAAGATTAAAGGGTTGTTCACTTGTTCTACTAGTATTCGTTATTAGAAATGCTATGAAGGTAGACACTATAGTATAATTCTGGGAAGTTGCGTGTTAAGGGATTCGATTGCATCGAGTTATATACTGCAAGAGGCACGAATCAACCTTGAAGAACAACACTCTCACATGATTCTATAGCATATTGTGAAATCTTTTTATACTATACTTTTCATCTATTGTATTTTACTTATTTAATTGTTAATTTTTAGGTTGTAAATATTTTATATCAATGAGAATTTGTGCACCATTCAAATTATTTCCAACATGATCTAGTAGTCATTGGATATATTTTGTTGAGTAATACTAAATACTACACTCTCATCTCACCCCCTTAATACTAGATTGATGTGGTAATGTCCGTCATTCCTTGGCGCTACAACATCAACTTACTCTTACAAATCCAATCTTAGATTCTCTCACATCCATATAATATAATTGAAATTAAATATCGGTATGCTATATAGTATTTCTCTTTTAAAATATGAATAATATAAAATTCCTTTATGAGTCGAAGCCTTATGGCAACTAATTGCCTTTTAAGTTTTCTTTGCATTATTTTCTACAACTTTTGTATGATATAATAATGCAAAGATACATTATTTAACTTATTTTTAGTATATGATTTTATAGAAGCCAATATTTATTCATATCACATTGACAATTTTTCTTTTCATTTATTTTTTGATGATAAAAACTATTATCTAAGAGTTTACAAATTTATGTTGTTACCCAAAAAGTTAAAATTAATGGTGTATTAGAGATAAAAAGGAAATGTTAGGTTAGGTGTTCTCCAATTCTTTCGGTGTTCTCATTATCTTAGGTTGATATTATTTTCTAAAAATTAAGTGAAAGAAATAAATGTCACTTTTTTTTTAATTTTATATTTGAAATAAAAAGAGTATTAATGACATAATAATATCTTGATTATTAAACTCCTATTTGACCATTTATATTTTACATTCTAATAAAAAATGAGAGAAAATTAAAGATTCATAAGTAAGAAGGAAGCATATATCCTTAAACAAAGGAAACTGATCCTTCTCAGCATCTGGTTACTGCATTTGCTAGGGTAAAATTGTTCCAATTTTTTTTAGACAATATCTGAACAAATTTACTCTCATAAATGCATTAACCAAATCATCTCCATTTCAATTTCTCCCACAAACAAATAGCATTTGGATTATGCCGCAATTAATATTCTCACAAGTTTGAAATAATGGAAAGAAATGCAATATGCATTTTCAAGTGAACACTTTTGTGTATAATTATCATTAGATCAAACATTTATTGTAATCGATTAATTTTTACTACCATGTCGGTGAGAGAATATATGTAGAATTTGTGACACGTGTCAATTGTAAAATAAGAATATATTAATGGATTTGAGATGAACAAGCCCCGAAGCCAAGCCGGAGAGCCCTTCACCCACAAGCCACAAAGCCGGCCCACGTACCCTTGCCCCCTGTTTGTTGATCCAGTTTTTTTGACCTTTTCATGCCAACGAGTCAATGACGAACACGCTTTCCCGTTTTCCCCCAACGTCTTAACTGTGAGCGGATCAACGATGAAATACAATCTAACCCCGCCCGACAATTGAATGGACCTTGACTCCCCATGTCCATCCACATCGGGATCCGAGACAATGACGCCTCCGCCACCGACGCGGAGCGAAACGGCGGCTTATACTCGCCGGCGAAGGAGAAAGCCGCGAACAGAGGCGTGTACAGCAGCCGCTCGCCCCTTCTCCTTCGCCGGGTTCGCCAGCTGCTCGCCGCCGCCAAGGTGAAGACCCTTCTGGGTCTTTGTTTCCTCTGCTTCTTCGTTCTGGCCACCTCAAGGCTTCGTTCCTTCATGGGTTGGAACCCTCACTACCCTTCTTCAGTCTCTTCTCCTTCTAGGTACTTTTTTGTTTTTGTTTTTTTGGTGTATTTCCACTTTAAAAATCACATATGTCATTTGTCTTTTCCTGGGTGTGATTTATTTGTTCATCTTGTTTTGGGTTTTGTTGAAATTTTCCAAGTGGGGATTTTTAATAGAGACATAATTGGAACAGTATCGTTTTATGTTGTATCCTTCAGGGGTGGCTACACAATACTTATCAACACTTGGAAACGAAACTCTCTTCTGAAGCAATCTGTTGCTCACTACGCATCCTGTCGTGGGACTGATGCGATACATGTGGTATGGAGTGAGATTGATCCGCCTTCAGAGACTCTGAAAGCCTATCTTAAGAAGATTGTGTTTTCCAAGTCTCAGACATTTCACAAACCCAACTTTAAGTTTGACATAAATGAAGAAGACGATTTGAACAACAGGTTTAAGCCGATCGAGCAGCTCAGAACGGATGCAATTTTCTCAGTAGATGATGATGTAGTCGTGCCATGTTCAACTTTAGATTTTGCTTTCACCGTCTGGCAAAGTGCTCCTTTCTCTATGGTGGGGTTTGTTCCTCGCATGCACTGGCTGGATAAGTCGGTTAGTAACATTGTCCTCCTATTAGCATGCCTGCTTTTCTGATAGTCTCCATCTGCTTACTGTTGGAGATTCTTTTTGAGAAGAATGGAAAGGTTTGTTATGGATTAAATCTAAAGAGATGATAAAAATTATTTTTCATCCTATCTTTCATCCATCTCCATACCGTAGAGGGGTGAATTCATCATTGAATTTGTAGGATCCACATGTGAGTTTACAAATTTGATGGTGAATTTGCAAAAGAGATGGCCGAGAGATGGTTGAAAGAATTATATGTAACATGTCTCTTAAATCTATGAATTGGCTCCGGAAGTATAATGATTTTGAATCACTGGATGGATTTATGTTATTTTGCTGTGAGAAGCCAAAGGTAAATTGGTTGATCAATTAATTGGTGCAAACAAGGGAAGTTATAGGAGAAAGGAAATTCTTTGTTTTGGAATCTATCCAGACATGTCAACAGCATAACCTTCTATGTTTTGAGACATTTGCTGTAATAATTCATATTTAGCAGCTAAGAGCTGTTTGATAAGTAAGCAACTAGATAACTTCAAATAACATATATAGTTATAACGTCATACACTATAGGTTTTTCTTCAAAACCATCAAATTCCATTGAAGTTTACCACTGGCTGGTACCGATGATAGATTTTAGAGTATCAGAAAAGAAAAAGATGATAGAATTGTGTTCTGCTTTTTCGCTTCAAATAAATGACATTATCAAATGAGGGTGCTCGAGACTTTCCTATGCTGCTAGGAACAAGAAATATGTGGAAAACATGATCTATGGATTTTGGGCAGGATTTGGCAAGGTAGTTACCAGAGAAGTTTGAGGATGCAACAAACATGCGCTGTTACTGTTCCTAGTTTCATTCAACTCAATATAGAATTCACTTTTTGTGTAAATCCCTAGGCACAAATTGCTTTACCATACAAAGAGAGAGAGACATAGGAACTGAGACATTTACAAGCTGTCTATAGGTAAAGTCCATTAGTTCAAACATAAACAAAATGACTTGGAAGAACTAATAATTGAGCTCATACCATTATTCCTAAATAATCTGCATGAATTAGCTAAATAAAATTTATCAAAACCATTCTTCAATATATATTCCAGCAAAAATGGAGTGGTTCTTTATTTATCTCAAATTCTCAAGTTTATTTATTTATTTTAAGTATTTTAAGACTCAAAATGTTTATGCTTCAATCCTTCAAGGCTTAAGGCTTGTCTCACAAATTGCTTCTTTTCACACTTTGACCTTTAAAAACTATGATTTCAATGCCCCTTTTTTTCTTTTTTTTTTTTTTTTCAATTTGCTGCTTTTTTCCTTTTGAAGCTAGCTTATTCATACCAAATATATATTTATTTATTTATAAGTAATTAGCCCATGGGGTGGAGGAAAAAGAGATTTGAACTAGTGACCTCCACTTTTAGTGGTCTCCGGCCAATTGAGCTATTCCTTAGGATTTATTCATACCATTTTCCATTTGATAAACTCCAATTGTTTACTCGATGTATCCCAAACACTGGTGCTAAAGCCTAAATCCCAGCCCACCTTTAAAATACCAATTAAATGTTGAATTTCTGTGCTTTTTTGTTACACCACCTTGTGATGTGCTTACTTTTCTCATTAATTAAGAATAGACATAGACCCCCTTCCCTGACACTTGCTGCCCCCCTTTTACCCCCCAGACATGAACAGTATGAACTCACATCACGTGTGTGTGGAGAGTGATTCAATTACCATTTATTCAGGAGTTTACATTCTCTTTTAAGAACTTGTAATGTACCCTATGAACACTTTTGAATACTGCCTCGGTGCAAATCGCCCAACCCAAACTTTTGATCTAATGTAATTGATAGTGTGTTGCAGATCAATTAGTGGTTTGCAGGATTTTTATCCGGAAGTTTTATTAAAAGATATTGTTAGTCAGCTGATTCTAGAAAATCAATAAAAAAAATTATGCAACTTTATGCAAAAATTTAAGAATGTCTTAAATTCACTGCCTCTCCTAGGAACATAAAACTTGGTTTTGAAGGCAATGCACATCATTGGTTTCTTAAATGTTGATGTCAGTCTCCTTGTTGTATCTGATAAGATTCTTATTAATCTAAAATAGAAGAATGGTGATGCATATTACAACTATGGAGGATGGTGGTCAGTTTGGTGGATGGGCACTTATAGTGTGGTTCTCTCCAAAGCTGCATTCTTTCACAGGAGGTACTTGGATCTGTATACTCACAAGATGCCCTCATCGATTCATGATTATGTATCAAGGGAGAGGTAAACAGTTCTATGTTACTATCATTTAGGGATTTTATTTTATTGCTTTTCCAGTTACAAGGTTATTGTATTTTTATTTATTTACTCTATTTTTTAATGTCCCTAATAGAATGATTTTCAACCGTCTGTTCCCTATTCTCATGCAGAAATTGTGAAGATATTGCAATGTCACTGCTTGTTGCCAATGCCACCAGTGCTCCTCCAATATGGGTGAAAGGTAGTTATTTTTTATTTTTCTTGGCCTTAGTTTGTTTGCAAAGCACACTGGATGTGCCTTTGAAGATCTCTTAGAGTCAAAACGACTGATGATATGTCCACCTTTGTGGTTTTTGAAATAAACAAAGCATGCCCTTGTGGTTGGTCACTTCACTTGCCTTTGTTCAATCAATGTGTCGTCTCTTGTTCGATAGTCTTTCTGGAGCTGTGTTTCGGATGAAATTACCCCCTGTTCATTTGGTTGTCTTTTTTAATTTTAAGCACATTTAATACCTTGGAAAGTATTTTCAGATTCAAAAATTTTCCTACCCTAAATTAGGACTATAGAACAATGTATAGTTTCGTCATATAAATATCAATGCCAAAACTTTTTACTTCTAGAAAGGGGGATTTGGTACTAGACCAGCAAAATTGGCCATTGTTCCTGCAAAAAATTTTGGTTAGTATCAGGATTTCTAACTAATTTACTTGATGAAGCATACATAATTGACATTAAATAAATAAATTAATGAAGAGCAAGCATTCCCAAATATGGAACTTGTATGCCTGATTTGAGATAATCTATAGTTCAAGGCATTTGCCTGTAGTTTTCTCTTCTGTTCATTCACTTTGTGTATGGAAACTAAGACAATTTCTCACAGGAACATGAAACCATAACAATTTTGTTAACCTAAATTTTGGAAAGGTCCAAATTGCAAACTTCTTAGCCTTCAAGGATTGGCCTTAAAGATTGGCTTCTTTAAAATTTTACTCAGGAATTGTCAGCTCATTATGTTTCTTTTCTTTTTTCTTTTTTCTTTTTATGTTAAATATTTTTTTTTCTCTGTGACAATAATGTTTGATTAAAATATGGCCTTCCCATTTTGCAGGGAAGATCTATGAGATTGGATCATCAGGCATAAGCAGTCTGCAAGGGCACAGCAAAAGGAGAAACAAATGCCTCAGTGATTTCATTTCCCTCTATGGTTCCATGCCTCTTGTATCAACCAATGTTAAAGCTGTAGATGCGAGGCATCAATGGTTCTGGTAGTTTTGCTTATTAAATCTATTCACTGGCCAATAACAATTTTCAGAATTATATATTTTATTCTTATACTTATGAGATTAAACGTACCTTTTTTTTTTTTTTTTTTTTAAACCTGATTGTTTTCTAATTAAGCTGTCCATTTTTCTTATTCTAATTGTATATTTAGGAAATTAGGATATCTTCACATTGTCTTGAAAACAAAAAAGTCATTTCTGTTTTACCTTAAAGAAACATATTTCATTAGGGTAAATTATACTAATCAAACTTGCACTTTGATATCTAAATTACAATTCCTTGCAACTTGAACTTACGAACTACCAAAATGTTTCGAGTTACCTTGGGTCGAAAAAGTCCCGATTTTCAAGAAGAGTTAAAGATCGAATCTTCTTACATTATGTTGAACTTGTTTTTTCATTTTTTACAAGAGATGTGTAGTTAGGGTTTAGAAATCTCTAATACCCAACTTTCCCAAATTCAGTATGTGTATATATATATATATATATATAAGGTCACGATATGCACGTGATGGAGATCATGAAGGAAAGATGTAGCTGTACGACACTGACACGAATCAGGCTCCCAGCACTTGCGTGTAGCCATCCGTACAATATCCGAATGTGAATTGCATGGCTATTGGCTGACGTTCAAAAAATGTGTATCTACACGTGTGAAAGAGGCCAAGAAGAAAACTAACGCAGTTTGAACACACGCGTGGGCCTCATGCACGTGGTCTCACTAATCTACGCTACTTTTCCCACGTTCTTCAATTTCTGACGCAGCTTCAGGCCGAAAGCACAGGGTCAAACTACATTTTATCCAAATTACCAAAATCTCCTTTTTTATTTTTTAATATTGAATTTCATCTAAACCCTAAACTTATTAAGATCATGGCTACTCATCTATTCTCTATATGTATTTTGCTTTTTACTTTTTTTTATTTTTATTATTTTTTTCAACTTGTAAGAATATTTTGACAAAATAGTTACTTAATTTTTAAGTACTATAATTTTTGCTTAATCCTTCGCTAATGTGTTCAACGTCCATAATCCATAATCGTTTTGCATTATGTTATGGCTACACATAGAATCTAAACATTTCACTGTTTTAAGACTTTATCGAACTTTCAACTACTCTTTTCCTCCCTAAAAAGTTATAACTTTTTATTATCAATGTAGCTCATTCGAATGAGTTTTAAACGAGATACCGATCAATTGAGCTTCTTTGTTGAGGGTTTAGACAAGGTCCGAATGAGATATCAATCAAGTTCCTTGGATCTCCACCTTGTCTAGACCTAGTTTGAACAAGCACTTCTTTGATGAGGTAATAGGAATGAATTTATCATATTAGCATAGTCGCAAATATTGCAGCACATGGTTTGCTAAGGCTGCCGTTAAATCCATCATACATCGAGTTAGTTCTCTTTTCTTGATTGATCGAGAATTGAAAATCGTATTTATCAAAAAAGAAATGAGTTTATAATAGAAATCCAAAATCAAGTCTTGTAGTTGTAACAATAACAAATTGCATTTGGTGATCGAGACATATCTTATTGTATACTTAGGAAAGTCGTATTGTTTTATTAAACAGAAGAGAAAACAAGTTGGATTCAAAATAGCAATTAATTAATAAATGGGTTAATTTAAAATCCTATGACTATGATATAAATCTAGACAGCATTCTTTTAAATAAATTGAACTAGACTAATCCAAGTCTACCATATAATAAGTCGGTGGCAAAAGAAAAAGACAAAAAAAGAAAAAGTCAAACCAATCAAGAGAAAATTAACAAAAGTCTTTATTTTTATTTGTCTTCGGCCATCTTTTGTTGAGTGGTCAAAGAAGATATTGAAGGTGGAAGAAACAAGCAAATGAACATTTACCTACTCCACTTTATATTAACAAACTATGACCAATACCATCTAGTTTTTTTCCCTTGATTGGCTGCCATTCAACCTGCCCTTCCACAAGTTTGCTTACATTTTCTTTCTTTCGTTTTTTTCTTCTTCTATTTGTTTGGGTATGAGAAGAACCTTTCTTTGCTTCTTTTCCCCCCCCTTAATAGCCAAATGCCAATAGAATTCATAATTGTGTATTTGTATGCATATTTGGATGGTGTAACATATACGATCTTTCTAACGGTTTAAATTTAATTTTTAAGAAAAAAGAATGAAGTTAAATATAAATCCTCGGAAAAATTAGAACATACATATTCTTTGTAAATAATGCTAGCTTTCATACAATTGGAATGACAGTTAAAATTAGCCATTTTATGTTTTCTATTTATAAATTATTGAGAAATGCTAGAGTCAAACAAATGAACTCAAAAAAAGTTTCAAATTGATGTAACAAGGGTTTTTAAAATTAAAAAAAAAATGTAATTTTCTCTCTTTTGTATGTCACTCATGGTCTGTCATGTCAGTTTAAAACTTTTTTTGAATTCATTTGTTTGACTCCCTATCACTTTTTTAAATCATTACATCAATTTTTATTAAAAATAAAAAAATTAATGACTAATGAATATTTTCACATTAACCTAATTATATGAGAATATGGTGAGAATTGAGTATATGTATAAAATATCTTTTAATATTTTTAATGACCATAATATCCTTTAATATATATATATATATATATATTTTTTTCCATGGATCGATGTTAACTTGGTTCCATATTTCCATATATATATATATATATATATATATATATCATTCCCCAAACAGATACGCTATCTTTCACCTCATCTCTGCCATGTTCCTTCTACATGGAACTCTCAATCATGGAAGGTCGTCGGCCTCTGCCGTTGTTGTAATCTCAATCCCATTTCCGAAGAAGTGATTGCGGCCATGCCAGGCCGCCAAATCCCCCCATCCCAATCTCCATTCCCATCGCCTGCGCCCACTCCTTCCCCGACGACCCAATCCCTCTTGGTTGCCGCCTTCCCCATCTTCTCAATCCTGGTCATCCTCTACCGCAAGATTATCGGCCGCAAGCGCACCAACTCCACTGCCACCGCCCCCTCCGATTCCCGCCCCCCGCCTCACCGTTTCTCCTACTCCGCCCTCCGCCGCGCCACGCACTCGTTCTCTCAGCGCCTCGGCCAGGGCGGCTTCGGCCCCGTTTTCTCCGGCTCCCTCGACCGCACCCCGCCCATGCCCATCGCCGTCAAGGCCATGGACTCCGGCTCCCTCCAGGGCGAGCGCGAGTTCCACAACGAGCTCTTCTTCGCCTCCAAGCTCCACTCCCCAAACCTCGTCCCCGTGCTCGGCTTCTCCTCCGACCGCAAACGGCGCCGTATGCTCCTCGTCTACGAACTCATGCACAACGGAAATCTCCAGGACGCGCTGCTCCGCGGCAAACGGCCCCCCGAGCTACTGGACTGGAAGAGGCGCTTCGCCGTCGCTCTCGATATCGCCAGAGGGCTCGAGTATCTGCATGGCCTGGACCCGCCGGTGATTCACAGCGATATTAAGCCTAGTAATATTCTCTTGGATCAGCACTTCTCGGCCAAGATTGGGGATTTCGGGCTTGCTAGGCTGAAATCAGAGAATCAGATTACTTTAGAGGTTGAAGATGGCGGTGGGTTGGCGGCGAAGAAGGGCAGTGCTGGAGGCGGAGGTGGAGTCGTAGAGGATTGTGGATCAGTGGTCGAGGAGACGGAGAGCGTGATTACTACTTGTGAGGATTTCAATGGGGTTGTGGGTCGTTCACCGTCGCCGGAGAGTGTCCATCCCGTGACGGTGGCATCGCCGAGCGTTTCGGAGGGGAATTTCGACAGGGGCAGCGTTGAGAGTGGGAAAGAGCTGTATGGTGTTGGTGGTGGTGGAAGGAGCGGGAAAGAGATGAACTACGTGATGGAGTGGATTGGGACAGAGATAAACAAGGAGAGGCCGAAGAGCGACTGGGTTAGCGCTTCTTCGGATAGTGGAGCAACTGGAATGTCGGAGAAGAAGTCGAAGAAGAAGAACAAGAACCGGAAGCGATTGGAGTGGTGGATGTCAATGGAGGATGAACAGAGCGCCAGGAATTCGAAGGAGAAGCGGAGGCCGGCGAGGGAGTGGTGGACGGAAGAGTATTCTGAAGACGCTAGGAAGAAGAAGAGCAAAAACAAAATGAAGCAAATGGGGTTTATTAGCGATGACAGTGGCGATGAGTGGTGGCCGAGGGACGAGGATTTGTACAAGAAGAGAGGGAGAAGCCGGAGACAGGGCAGTTGGGGTAGCATCGATCGGTGGTTGGATGGACTGAGCGGCGAGGTACGGAGAGCTCGCTGGAATAGCCATGATTATTCGTTTAGTGGGGAAATTGGCAAGAGTGGTGGTATCAGTAGTACCCCGAGTATGAGAGGAACTGTTTGTTATATTGCCCCTGAATATGGTGTGGGTGAAAATATCTCTGAAAAGTGTGATGTATATAGCTATGGTGTCTTATTGCTGGTTCTGATCTCCGGGCGCCGCCCGCTTCAGGTGTTGAATACGCCAATTTCGGACTTCCAACGCGCCAATCTCTTGTCTTGGGCACGTCAGCTTGCCCGCGCCGGAAAGCTTCTTGATCTGGTTGACAAGTCTATTCAGTGTTTGGATCGCGAGCAGGCTCTCCTCTGCATCACGGTTGCGTTGCTGTGCTTGCAGAAGAGGCCTGATCGCCGGCCTTCCATGAAAGAGGTTGTGGGGATGCTTGCTGGCCACTCAGAACCGCCCCAACTGCCAATTGAATTATCCCCATCAACTCCATCACGTTTCCCTTACAAGTCACATAAGACGATTCGGTGAGTTTTCATGAACAATTACTTGTATACTGCTGTAGATTATTGGTTCTTCATTCTTTGTGGATGAGAGGTGTAGAAGGAACATATTTATGTTCACATTGAATTGGATTTGTAACTTTCTTCCATTTTGCTCTTTCTGATTATACTGGTATGGCCCTACCATTTGAAAATTTGTTTGGACTTTCTGTGTAAACATAGACGAGGAGAAAATCAAAGCACTGACCCTACTTCCCCTTTCTTTTTTTTTTTTTTGACATACTTCCCCCTTTCTCTTTGGACTGAGTTTCAGGAATTCCGTGAATAATAAGATTAGCTTTTTGAATAATAATATGTTCCATACTTTTGTGATGAGGCCCTCTGGGTGCTGTTAATTGGAATTGAAAGACCAGCTTGCCTTTAATCAGTTTGGAAATTTTGGCCACGGTGGTTGTCCCCTCTTTGTCTGCTACTTTTTGGGAACTGACCGACCTTTTCATTTGTGGAACTTTCTAGTTAGGTAGAAAGGAGAAAATATTCATACTATTTATGGTATTTAGTGTTTGTACTGAAATAGCGGGTAGTATTCGTGCTTGCTTCTTCTTCTTCTTTTTTTTAAATGAATAATTGGTACCTGGGTTTTAAAAATTGACATAATTGGTACCTGTATTTTACTAGTTTATCACTTTGATAATTCCATCTATCTACCGGTTGAAAACTTGACTCGGATTTTTGCTACTTTCCTCTCTGCATCTTGAGGGTGACTAGATCACCCCCTCCCTCACCTTGGGGTAGGGGGGGTCTAACCACCTCTTTAAAGATTTTTTGGGATAGCTCAGGCACCACAACATCGATGTTGGGGGTGACCAAACCACTCCTTGCCACTCCACAAATTCTTATTCAATGGTGGTCGGACCACCCCTAGGTGAGGAGTTGGTTGGACCACGGAAGACTCCCCTAATGGGGTGTTTGGACCATGCCCACAAGTTAGGGGGTGGTCAGCCACCCTGAAACCTCTTTTAGGGGTGGTTGAAGCATCTCTAGGTGAGTGAGTGGCTTGAGCCACCCATAAAACTCCCAACGGTGTGGTTAGACCACCCTTTGAGGCTAGGGGATGGTCCAATTACCCATGAAACCTTCTTCGGGGGTGTCCAGGCCTTCCATCCCTAGGTAAGAGGGTGGTCCAAGCTACCCTCAAGTGGAGGAGAGGGGGAGTCACCCTTCAAAAAAGAAAATTTGTTAAGTGTCAAGCTGAAGTGGAATTGTGTACACGTGACAACACTTTATTGGTCTTTCATGGCTTTTTTTATACACGTGACACAAATTTCATCAAGTTTCAGCCCGTAAATGGGCAGAAGCATTAAATTGATAAACTTTTAAAGTACAAGTATCAATTTTGTCACTTTTTAGAACCCTGTATTTTTTTTTAATAAGTAACCGAGGTCCCTTTCTGATAAAGGCAAAAACCACATGTACCAATTATGCATAACTCTTTTTTTTTTTTTTTCTTTTTCTTTTTCTTCCTTTTCTTTTCTTTTTGGTGAGCTACAAAAATGGTGGTAATAAGACTAGCATTGATAAGGCCAACATATTTTAATGATAAGTAATGATTTCAATATACACACTGCCAATTTGTCACAGGTTGTTCTTAAGCTATAAGAAAGGGTCTCCCTTGTTAAAATGATTGTTCAGTGCCCATTCTTTGGCTATATAGATAGTCATATAGATACAAGAATTTAATTTTGCTTGCTAACGGGGTAAAAATGATGGAATGATGGATAAAGTCTTTCGGTTGCAGTGTTTCTTTCTGCAAACCCCTGTATTAAGGATTTGTTGACTATTGAAGCACTGGTCACTGCAATTCTGTAAAACATGAACCCATGAAAGTGTTGAGATAAACTGGTGAAGTACTGGCCTTAGTTTATTGTGATTTTATAATCTAGGTTTTGGTGCTTGCTGGTCTTGTATTTCAATGTTTAGTGGCTACTTGTCTTGGATGGAACTGTGTGAACAAAACAGATGGGATATTCTTTCAATGGAAAGGTTCTGTAAATGCATAACTAAAATCTGTGATGTCAATCTCATAATCAGTTAAGCCCCTTCATCATTTTTACTAGTTTCCGAATGTTCATGACCCAAGAGACATTTCTTGTTGGCTGTAAATGAAGAGTAGTATTTGTTCCATTAATTCACCAGCAATCCATGTACTTGTTTTCTCTCTCACAACTATCTCCTTAAATCTTGATTTCTTGTGCAAGATACACTTTGGTTTTACTGGTTCCTTTATTTATTTATTTATTTTTTTATTACAATGTGTAACTTAGCTTATTGGGTTTCTCCTTATGGGTGGTCTGTATTTGATCTGTAGTTAAACTTCTATAACCTTGTGGTCCACGATTGGTCGTTGCATATGCTATCAGTTAGTGTAAAATTTTTTCCCTGCAAGATATTCTCACCCTCCCCACCCCCCTCCCCCACCTATCCCTTTTTTTATTTTTTATTAACTTATATATATATATAAGTTAATATATAACTATGAGCAATATTATAACTATGAGATGAGAACATTGTTTGTCCTTGAGTATGTACAGATATTGCAATGTTGCAATTTGATCTGATTTTCCAATCAGAGCAATATTATAAATTCCAGGTAGAGAATTCTGGAGCTAAGAAGGAAGTGCTTTAGCTGGTCATCGTTTTGACTGCTACAATGTGAAGGAGGTGAATGAGTTTGGTTTCTTATACATGTTCTCTATCAACTTTTTGTTACTAGCACACACATACACGAGTAATACTATAAGTTTCTCTTGTGTCTCTTCAAAAATGATGTGCCTCTTAAATTATCATTGGGCTTGTGATTGATCATTATTGAATTTTGATAAAGTAGTAATTTTAAAAGCCATATCATTTTTAGAGAGATATGAGGACTTCTAAAATTATTTCATATACACCCAAATCACATTGACACAAACAAAAACACCCCTTTTTCCTCCCAAGAATTTTTGCTTGTGTTTGTGGTGTTCATGAACTATATCTATTTCATCTCGATAGATTCAGGTTGAGGACAGGATGCTTACTGGGAGGCACCTCTTCTAACTTACTGCTGCATCTGGAAATTAGTACTATAGTTTCATCTCTAACATGATGTGAATAGTGTTTCAGTAAGTAGGAGAGATGAACAGGAATTCTTATCCAAAAAAAGGAAAAAGAAAAAGAAAAAGAAAAGGATGAACAAGGGAGTTATGGAATTATAAAATATTCACATTTCTGTTATAGATAAACAGCTCTGAATCCTCTCATGTAAAAAAAAGTTGAAAGATTTGAAAGACACGAGCTATTGACTATTGTAGTGGTTTTGCTGTTAAATGGCTGTGGTCCAAGAGTAATGATTGTTGAGTTTCAATAGCTATATGGGGGCCTATTTCACGCGGAGAGTTTTTATGTACCTCTAAGAACAGGGAAGCAGAGAGAGTGAATTGCTCTTTGAGGTTGTCTGGTTATGAGTTTTAGATGCCTATGGAAACATGTTGTCTCTGTACAAGAAATATGCAGAATCATTACTTGTAAACATATTCCATGCATTGATAATTATAGCATATATACCAGAATACATAGGTTTTTGTTTTCCAAGTTGGCCTGGAGGCTCTTTCTGATATGGTCCCCAAGTCCTGTGACATATTTAATTAGTTCATGGGGGTTCGGGTGGCCACCCCTAGCCCCACCGTTGGGCACTCCTATCCCATGGGTGGCCGGTGGTGGGTTATTTTTATTATTTATTTATTTATTTTAAATTTTTTGTTTGATATTTTTGGGTACTGTTCAGTATACCTAATTTTTTGTTTGCACCTGACCTGATTAATAGTTAACACAAATAGCAAAAACGTGCAGCTTTAAAATATTCACGCATTAGATAAAAATGAGTCCCCAAAGTTTTGAAACGTGCACAGTAAGAATCTAGATCATCATGGCTAAATAGGCGCTTTCCTACAAGTTCAGGCCTATTCTTGTAGTTTTGTTTGTTGTTTGTCTTACATAATTCAACTACCATATCTTTTTATAAGTGTTAACTACTTTATTAGTATCTCGGTTTATACTTTTTTTATTTTTTTCTCCATAGGGTTTCAAAATAGCCAAATTTGATACTTCACCTATGGGAAAAATACAAAATCAATACCTCGTTAAGTTTCCATTAAGAAAATTAACAATATGCCATGTGTCCTAAAAAAATATATATATAATAATAAAAAAAAAAACTAGACCTAAAAAAAAATAACTTGACGGTGAGACTGTGATTGTAGTTTGTGTCTTAAGCTGAGCTTCAGGTTTAATTTGTTTTGTTGCGTTTGGAAGCTTGGTGTGGCTCAAGTACTATAAGTTTTTGTTCTTCAATTTTGGCATTTTCTGTGTTTGTTTTAGATATTTGGATTTTTAGCTTTGTTGTTGTGTTTGGGTCCGAGTGAAAATGAAGAAGATCAAGTTTCTAAGGCTCTGCAATGGGTTTGGTTTGGCTGGAAAGATGGGGGTGGCCGAACCACCCCCCAGACCAGACTTGGCCACCCCTCAAATTTTCATTTTCTTTTAAAATTTAAAATTTTATTATTATTAATAATTTTTAGGACACATGTCGTGATATTAATGGAGATGGCGTGGAATTTTGTTAATTGGGATTGACGGAAACTAACAGAGATATCGATTTTGTATTTTCCCATAAGTGAGGTATCGGATTTGATTGTTTTGAAAACATAGGGGAAAAAAAAAAAGTGCAAACCAAGATACTAATAAAATAGTTAACCCTTTGATAAAGTTCCATGAGTTGACAATTGTGATATTTGGATTAATCAAATTACCAGTTTGTGTATGACTATGACGTTTGGGTCCATCAAATTATCAGTTTGTTCAATTTAAGCTATTTTGTTAGAGGCTACCACCATTAAGAAAAGTAATAATTTTCTATCAGTTTTCCTATAATACCATTTATTTATTTTTTTTAAATAAAATAAATAAAATAATAATAACAAACTTAAAAAAATGAAAAAAAAAAAGAAAAGAAAAGAAAGTGAAATGCAAAGGGTGGCCAAAACACCCCATGGTGTTTGGCCAAAACACCCCATGGGGGGTGGTGATCACCCAAATGATCACCCCCAATTTTTTAAAAGAATATTTTTTATTGATTAATAATTATAATGGGTAAATTCGTTTTTTTAAGTGTTAAAATGAGAGTATTTTTAGAAGACTTTAGTCAAATATGACTATTCCATCTAAAAAGACGGTCATTACTAATAGATGGGCTTAATAACAACAAAATGATAGTTTGATAAACCTCAGATGTCATAGTTGTTAGTTCATAGGGCTTTATAAAAAACCAATTCTTAGTTGAGGGGGCCTAAAGTTTGTTTAACCCTATATATAAGTACTAGGTTAAGTATTAGTTGTCATCTTTCATGGATTCAGATCCCATTGCATAGGTTGCAATAGATTTTTTCAGGACTGTTTAATTTAAATGAACAATCTAAATCGAGCTAACAATGTAAAATAAAAATGGGTTGAGCGGCCGAACCACTAAAAAAGTGGTTTAGCCACCCCAAAATGGTGGTTTAGGGGTGTTTGAACCTCCTTGGCTAGGGGGTGGTTTAGCTGCTCTAGACTGACAATTTGAGGTATTTAAACCACTTTTTTTTGAGTGGGGTGATTCGTCCTCCTTAGATTAGCCGTTTGAGAGTGACTAAACCACTCGATTTGGCCAAAGGTGCAACACTCTCGGCCTGTAAGCTACGCTAGGCTTGTTTACTATGTACTTAGAGGCAGAAAAATCATAAAATAGAACACATAGATCATGTCTAATTGTAAGACAATATGCATGAAATAATAAACCAAAATACTTATTAATATTATAAGTGCAGAAGTAAAAGGTCTAAACCTTTAACAACATAAAATGAATTTGAAAGTAGAAATGTTCTCTTCTTGTGGCAGCCAACCCTCCTCCCTTGTGGGGATGCATGATCATTGAAAAAGTTTGATGCTACATGATCTTAAAACATGTTTAGATTAATTAATGCCCATCGGCTTGTATGCTAAAAGCTGATCATGTTTTAAAGACCTTAGGACTGATTTATAGGTCTCTGATTTTTTGTCAATAACCTAAAATCATCTCTAAATTCGTTTTTGAAGATTCAAAGCTTTACACGAACTATGCAATTGGTGATTTGCAAACATGAAATAGAATCAAATAAAATCATGTGTGTAGGGTGGCTGATCCTATGTAGGGTTTCAAAAACTCTTTTCATATATAAAAAAATAGGAAACATTTCATAAAACCCCCATGAACTTACATGTGTTTTGAAATTACTCCTTAAAAGTTTAAAAACTCTAAATTTAGGATCCGTTAGGATTTTCTATTAAATTTTGGTCAAAATTTCAAAATTCCCATATTTATTTATTATAAAAAAATTGCAAAGATTTAGGCATATGTATTTTTGTAAATTCCTTTTAATCCTGACTAACGCCTGAATCTTTGCAATTTTTTATAATACAAAACAGGTATTTTGACTGAATTTAACAGAAAATCTTAACGAATGGTCGGTAACATTGCAAAAAAAAAAAAGGGAAGTTCAATACGTTAAATTTAGTCTTTGAACTTTGAGGAGGGGGATTGCAAAAATTAGGAAAGTTAAGAGGGTTAAGTGAATTTTCCCTAAAAAAATAAATACATTGAAAAATCTCATACTTATTTGAAGATAAAAAGGTAGGGTGAGAGAATTGTAGAAACAAAATTTTCTTCGATGGTAGGGGTGGCCAATTAATTAGGGCTTGAGAAGGTAGGGACTTATGTGTTCTCTTGAATTTTGAGAAAAAGTGAGAGAATAAGAAACTATAGGAGGTACATGGCCATAATAAGGGTTTAAATAGGCTAGGGTTAGTAATTTGAAAGTTTTATTACTCAATTTGACTACTCTTGATTCATATGATATAAATTGGTTTGACTAATCTAAGTTTGGACTATAAGGGGGTGTTTCAACCACTCTAGTTCGATTGTTTGGGATTACTGAATCAGTTTCTTGACCAAAGGGTGGTTCGGCTGCTCCACCAAAACTACTCTAATCATTTTTTTTTAATATTAATTTTAAAATCTAGACCATCCATCTAAAATAAAGGGCTAAAACACAAAATCTATTACACCCAACACAATATCCTAAATAATATTATATATATGGGACATGATGAATGTCATCCTTTATATCTATTACAAGGTATAGAAGATGAAAAAGATACAAATTTATCACAATTAAGTGTCCGAATTGTTACCAATTTGAACAAATAATACAAGAGACTCTAAATAAAACCTGACTGGCCAAATAAATTTAGCAATTTAAAAAGATAAATGGTATTTATAGATCCCAATTAAGACCAATTCGGTGTGAGACACGTCTAATCGGGACTAATGATTGTAACAGACTCTCCAACAAACATTAGGCGACGATATGAACATATAGGATCATGTGATGACCCTAAGAAAGGACCACATGAAAAGGCTGCCAGCCACCGTAGGAACAGTTCCCGCACGTGCAATGCAATTTAGCAGAGTGATTATTATTATTATTTTTAAAGTCTAATCAATATAGTTATAAACACGTTAATTAATTAAAAAACTACATGTATGCTGCAACTATTCCCTGAATTAACCATGTCATTGACCCCAAAGGATAAGAAGGGCAAAAAAAAAAAAGAAAAGTAGGTGGAGATGGAGGTTTCCTTTGTACAAAAGGCACAGTGCCCACAAGCGACACAAATGGGATTATAAGATTAATAATGTTTGTAGAAAGACCAGTTCATCTCTCTCTCTCTCTATGAATAGATTACGAAGAATCTTGGAATGTGAGGCACATGGAAGATCTCACACCCTAACTAACGTATCTCCTTCTTTTGCCTCCCTCTAGCTATTATCTCCATTCACCACCTTGAGAGTAAAGCTAGCTTGATCGGAAGATGATTATATATTTTTCTCAACAAAATGATTTCTTTAAAAAACCGAACTGATTAGCTGGTGCTGCAGATCATATATTCTCTAAGCACTCAGGATCCCACAAGATCTGATCTTGCCTGCCTCATGTTTCAATGGACGACACTACACATAATAACTTCAATGGAAGTGGAAGTGGCTGGCAGCAGCGGAAATCATCTGATGACAACGATAAGAAGATGGTGCATCGGGAGATGGAGCGCAAAAGAAGGAAAGACATGGCTAAGCTACATGGCTCTCTCAGATCCCTTCTCCCTCTTGAGTTCATCAAGGTGATTAACAATTAATTAATTAACCTACCCTCCCCTTTTATTTACTTTCTCCTTTTAATTAATTCCTACTATCTTGTGAAGAAATAATTACCCCATAACCCATTAATTCTCTTTCATGGATGTGGATGTCTCTGGGTATGCCTAGGTTTTATTTTGCTATTTAGAGTAAGAGTAATATTCCTGGTTTAGAAAGATAATGGCTGCTGTAGAGTTATATTTTTGTGGGGTTTCAGGGAAAGCGTTCAATATCAGATCACATGAACGAGGCTGTGAATTATATCGACCACCTACAGAAGAAGGTCAAGAAATTGGGTGCAAAGAGGGATGAGCTAAAGAAGGATAATTCAATTGTTCTTGAACTTGAGGGTGGTGGAACATCTACTCATGGTGTCTGTCCGACAACGTATGTTATGGTCCGACCATGCTCCGGGGGTGTTGAGATTATGGTTAATAGTTGCTTCACAGAGGAAGGATTGGCTATATCAAGAGTTCTCCAAGAATTACTTGAGGAAGGGCTTGTTGTTGATAGTTGTGTTTGTACGAAAGTGAATGAAAGGTTAATCTACACCGTCCAATCTCAGGTACTATATATGATCACTAGGGTTTTATTTGTGTCTAGGAAGTTTCTATTTTGGTCAATATTGTTCGTTTACCCTCTAAATTTTATGATCTCACAGGTAAGTGAGATGACAAGTGTGGATCTACCTGGTCTGCAACAAAAGCTCATGGAAGCCATTCCATTGTCGAAGAAAATTCCCAACTAACAATTTGTTGTTCACGTATAAGGTTTTCTGATATTCGATCCCACTCTCGGGTTTGAAACTTTGCTTGAATGCGAAAATGGTTGATTTGATCTCTCTACTACAACATCTTCAGAAAATATTACTTCATGCATGCCTCATCTGTTTAGGTGATCATCTTTTGCAGCAAAATATTTCTCTTATCACATTAGCTAGCAAGAGCTAGCTAGGAGTAATTTACTGTGTTTCCCATGCTGTTTTAATCCTTCTTTTTGTGGTATAATAATTAAGCTCCATTGGCTCATAGGCTCCATGAGTAAGTTTATTATCACTTCATTGCGTATAGATAACAAGAAGATTATGTATGTGTTATGATACTAAGTGTCTCACATATCTTAATTACAATTTTTAATGATGTGTACAGAAGTCAACACGCTCTATAACTAACATCTACAAGCTTATATACACATGGATAATAATTTATAATTTAAGCCATGTGCTGCAGTTCAATGACAAGGTATTTGTTCGAAAATAATTCTCATGATATGATCTTATTTGATTTCTTATCAAAATTATGAAAGAAAGCAAAACAACATATATAATAGTAATCATTTCGTTTAAGCAATGTTCTAGTGGTAAAAGAATCATCCAATTCTGTTTAATTATATATCAAAATTAAACCTAGGTCTTGAACACATCAAACTCGTGAATTATCCTATTCTCATGACTTTTATGGTTACAATGATCCAGTATATCATGACATGATTGAGATTTAGCTGTCTAAATCCTGGTTAAGGTGGCCTTAATTAAGTTGATGAACTTATAGTTGTAGTGCGGATAAGCATAATTAATGCTAAGATGGCTCAGGCTCGGGGATTCTTCATATATATGGCCAATACAAAGAATGACGTACAGGAGTTAGGAGAATATTGCATGTCATAAGTTTGTCTTTATCTTGAGTTGATGTAGCAAGGCAGTGAAAGTCTGAATTTCGTTAATAAACTGAATTGACTATCAAAGTTTATTAGATCAATTGAGGAGGGTACATGGTAAATCTGTTTCCTCATTAATTACAGAAATATTGTTGCTTATATGTAAAGGGAAATGATATTAAATAGATTGTTATATACAACTGATTTACAACTAGGATGGTGTGTGACTGTGAAAATCAATCATTAAATTTTTTTTTCTTACAAAGTGCTTATTGATTCAAAGGTTAATTTTCACTAATACTACATCATCTCATGTATGTCAATCATATAACAGTCAACTAAATCAAATATGGATAAGATTTTGTGAACAACTCAGAAGATATATACCAGTACCTGATATTAAAAAAGTGTGTCGTTCTTTAAGTAAGAGCATTATGGCCAGCTGAGCTTCACTCAACTATGCTATATCATTTAGTATAGTCAAATACTAAATGGAGGTCCCTTTTGAGCCTTATTGTTAAGTTGATGTTTGCTGTTGCAGTGTATTTTATTTGGAAAAACATAAATGCGAGGATTAGATGCAGATGACCTGGCTTTGATGTTTATCTCTTGTTGTTTGGTTTCTTGTGCGGACATGTTTGCTGTTGGGGGGCCTTGTGGGTATGCTCTTAAGCATATATATCAAATTTAGTATTTAATGTTATTCTTCTTATCCTCCAAAAAAAGAAAAAACAAAAAAGAATTTGTAGTTTGAGGTTCACCATATCTTTCCATTATACCTCTAGGCGCTTAGGATCATCAGCCAAAATCTTAGTGATATGGAGAGATGACCATTTAATATATATTAATTAAAGTCTTTCACTCATTTGCGGTTGGGCTCCTACTCCACTATATATTACTTGGTTATTATTAGAACCATTTGTTACTGAGGTTCATAAAAATGCTTCTGTAAGTCTTCGTTAAGATTTAATATTGTTGTATCTAACGACATAGATGATGTCAATGTCAGTCAAACGATAAATATATTGTCATGTCATTCAAAAAATTCCAATAATATGACGTTATTTACATTGTTAGACATAATGACATTAAGTTTTGACCACAAAATAATTCATTTTCATTTCAAATGAAATAGAGAGAATCATTAATGTATGCTAGATAGTAGCAGACTAGCAGTTTGAAGGATACCACCAACAATTGGATACTCCTCAGAAATCTCCCAAGCTCCTTCTCGGCAACCATGGAGGGGGAAGCCGATGGCTTCATCCTCCCCCCCTTTTTTCTTCCTCCCCCTCCCTTTCTTGCCTCTACTGAGGCCAAAAAAGTCTCTTTGGAGACCCTATCAACCTTCTCAGAGGCCTTATCAAATGCTTTAGGCGTTATATCTCTGTCCAATAATCACAACGCCCCATCCTCCATCACTAAACCTCCGACCTCCATCATCATTAGCCTCTCCAAGTCTGGGTTTCGTTTTCTTCTTGAAATCTCTGGATATATTTTTCTCAAAATTTGTTCTCATGTTTTCAGGAAGTCTTGGAAGCACACGAGCCCCTCCATTAGGTTCCTAGCCGTCTCCGCCATAGTTCTCCACCAGTGACCCACCCTTCCAGCCTTCACGCGTTGAAGCGTGCTTAACACGGGCCTGCGAGTAGATCTTACTCGTGGGTGCGTGTCTCCCACACACCAGCGCGTGCAGCCTCTTTCTCGTTGTTCCACCTCCTTCTACCACCCACGCCGATCTTTTGGTTCCCTCATCGGCTCGTGGCCCTATGCGCCCGACTACTCCGACATTTTACTCTGCTTTTTAGCTTGTTTTCTTATTCTGTAATGTTGTTGTGTTTTTATTCTGTAACGTGTTTATGTTGCTTTCTATTAAAACTAATCCATTTAGGCTTTGCACTCTTCGTTAGTGAAGTGGTCTTTTTTTTTTTTCCTTTTCTTCTTGGTTTCTTTTTGTAAACCATTTTCCTATTGTTACCATGTATCTAAATCCCTGTGGCTTTTTTGGAAGTCTATTTAGATGCTTGATAAGAGTGTTTGAACTCCTAATGGTTGTTCCCATCAAATTGTGCCGCGGCAAGGGTTTTTTTGGGCTGCATTCGCAAATGATTACCATCTTCACCTACCTCGAAGATTTTGTAGTTTGTTTGGATTTGGTTTATTTATCTAAGCTTTTTAACTTTATGTGTCTGTCCTATATCTTTCTTATGCTTTAATGAATATTTGTTTGTTAAAAAAAAAAAAGCAGTTAGAAGGATAAACTAGGCCTCAAGCAATCGTTTTCTTATGGCAGTTTCATTGCTAGGTTACTTGTCCTTTTCTCAATCTTTAGTGCAGGAGAAATGTAATGAAATAAATCCTTTCTATTCATTAACAATGCTCAACTATATTTTCCATGTATTGTAGTACTCAGAAGGTTTTACCAACCATGTTCATGAGTTGAGATGATTTTACAGTGGGCATACTTTCCTAATCAAGTATATATTTCCTCAGTACATATATTAATCATGTTTGGTTGTTTGTGCTATCATTGTTGCCTTTTAATTTTAAGGACTACGTATTTAAAGTACAAAATGAACCTGTACTGTGTGTTTAATTTAATACAGTTATATAGACACAGATTTTTGGTATCCAATTATATATTTTGAATTAACTGCTTCAATCTTCTTGATTATTAATAAAAATTAGTCACAGAAGATACACATATGATCCCATACACTCACCACCAATCTCTCTCTAATCATTGCACTCGAGGGATCAAATTATTTTTATGTAGCTAATTTTGTTTTTTAATAAATTTAATTGGAAGTCAATAAAAATAGTACTTGATTGTATTGCAAATACAGGAAGTTTGATTTGAAAAATTTGAAACCCAAAAAGTGTTAATAGATCTAGAACTGCAATTAATTTAACCATATATAAGGATGTAATTATATTTTGTCATATTTAACTATCATATGATCAATATATATATCATTTGAACCATTAATGCAAATGATGAGAATGATGAGACAGTAGTACTCATTTTCTTCTTGCATGTGTTCTGTACTTTGTAATTTTTTGTTTTTGTTTTCCTGAATATCAGAATTAATTCCATTCGTGAGTCTATCAAGCAAAGCAACGAGCTTCAAATAATTAATAGTAATATATTGAAGGGTTGTACTATGTTCACCGATCACTCACCTCAAGCGGCAAAGCAACCTCCTCCCAATTTTGTGGCTATCTTACGAGCAATACTAATTCACAGCAAAAACATAGTAGTTTTGATATTATGTTAAATCATCACTTATTTAACAAATTCTACAATGACACCGTAAACCGATAGAGAAACTTATCATAAAAATAAAAAATAAAAAATAAAAAAAAATAAAAAACTCATTTAGTGATACAAATTACAGATGACGTGTCTAGTGACATGGACTCCCATGCCAACTGACATCAGCTCACCAGTGTGAAACTCACGTAGTGCCACTTATAATTGGGGGTTAATTTGAGATATACAACGTTTGCACAATCGAAAAGCTAGGTGGAAGAACATCCGCGAATTATGCTAATATTTAAGCTGGGCTCAATTTGCACCGAGCATGAAACCAATCCCCGGCCAATGGCCATTGCTTTTTCCGGAATCTACGGAGTACAAACTTGTCAGCATCGTGGAAGGATTCACTGTACAAGAACTGACCTGAGTTTCAAGTAGGGACACGATGATTCTTGCCCCCACATGTCTTTCATTTGGAAACTGAGGGAAGAAAACAAAAGGCAAAGCTTTTTGACCTTGCTGCACCATCCCCAACAGGATTAGCTTAATCTGCTTCATTATCTGAGTATTCTATACGAACAAAATCAAAAGCAGATATGACAAGACAATAAACTATGGGGAGCAAAGATACGAAACAGCTTGGCTAATCTTGAGCTTTAAATAATCATACTCAACAACTTCTTCTTCTACTATATATATAATTAGTGGACAGCCTTTAACCTTTAACCTCAACCAAGTAAACTAGTTTAACAGCATAATTACCAAATTGATGCTACTTAACTGCTGCATTAATGTATTTCGTGTGAAGGGAAAGGAATGTTAGGTTTTTTAGCAGCATGCCTAGGGCTAGGAGGAGTGTTGCCTGTACTTTTTCAAACCTTTTGTTCGATGATAGATCTAGAATTAACTCTTTGAGTAATGTTAGGTTACAATTTTATCCCATAAGTAATCAAAATGTGGTAGATGTAGTATTTTTCTTGTTTAATGTATTTGTATTCATTTGAAAAGAAAACGTTAATGATATATATGTATAATAATAAGATAGCAGCCACTTCTGGTATAATCAGTATATATTCCTAGTCGGTGAAGAAGTGTTACTAGTTGACCAACCCACTTATAAAAAAACAATAATAGGTGTCATGCATCTATTTTTGGAATTTTTTTTACAAGTTGGTGAAAAAGTGCTAAAATTAAGTGGCTCTAGCCTCGATCTAGTACTATTGCTTGTGTTGAATTCTATTTTCATTATTAATTAACAATGTAGACTTAGACATTTGAAAGGTGTAGTGATGAGTGTACGTAATTCATGTCATATCTGAACTTTAGTTGCTAGGCTAGCTTGAACATATTTACTTCTTGTATATTATATTTTGGAAAATGCTAAAGACCCAATTTTTTTTTTTCCAATTTTTGTCTTAATTTTTTTTAAAGAAAAAAACAAAGTAAAAAATTAAAAAAAAAAAGTGTTTGAAGTAATAATATATTTTTTTGGTCATTCTTTTAGTTGTTATTATTATTTAAAAAAGCATTTTCCTTCATAAAAATGGCCAATTTTTATGAAAAATGACCAAAAAATTATTGCTTCAGACATTTTTTATTTTTATTTTTTTAAAGGCAAAAGTTGGACAAAAAAGTTGGGTCTTTATTATCCCCCTTATATTTTTATTTTTAATTGAATGTAAATTATATTTTGCTAAAAGAGTGTAATATAGTTCTCATATGATGTAAGAGTTTAAAGGAAATTTTGGCACATGAGTTGTCGCTGGTAATTAAGTAGTTATCAATAAGGACATTGTTTTGGGTTTTGAAGTTATTAGTGACGACATTAAATTACATTATCAGCGACGACTTTATCCTCGCTAATAGGTTGCTAATGACAAATAACAACCGAGTATTTGCGATAACTAGAATGACATGCCATCGCTAAAAGGAATTAGTGATGACTTTAGACTTTTAACGATGACATGTTGTTGTCATATATCGCTGAAGACCTATTTTCTTGAAGGGTTGGTAGCGTGTCTCTACATATGACCAAATGATCACATTTATAGTGATTTTAGACACATCCAACTGTCCAAAAATCATTTGATTCAAAATGGTAACCACCAAATCCAATTTAATTGAAATTATAAATAGCATAATGGCCCAAAATCATAACCACTAAATCAAATTTAATGGACACTTTAAATAGTGTAAAGGTCCAAAATTGTAACCACCAAATCCACTTTAATGGACCCTTTAACAATATATTTTATCTAAATAAACTTGTATATTTAAAATAAATCTAACTTTGACATTATCATTCACTATACTTTAAACCCTTAATTATAAAGGACCTTGCCCCACAAGTCTTCTGAAAAAAAGAAAAAAAGAAAAAGAAAAGAAAGAGCAAGCATGCTTCTTGACCTACACCACCATAAACAAGATTAGCTTAATCATCTGAGTATTATACAAGTAAGAATACCGAGCACAATCATAAGCAGATATGAAAAGACCATAAACTATGGGGAGCAAAGATACGAAACAGCTTGGCTAATCTTGAGCTTTTGTATGCTACTTAAAATAATTATACTTAAAGTCTTGTTTAATGTAATTTTATTCATAAAAAAATAATAATATATAATAAGATAGTAGCCACTGATATAATCAGTAGTTTGTGTACTTCTGATATCTCTTCGATCAGATCCCATAAATATATATACGACTCTAAACTACCCCGCGGGTTCGTGTCAGTTGGATTCAGGTCCCCAAGACCGGCCTCTTCCCGGTGTGGGACTGCCGACAAATGCTGGTCCGGATCCACAACCACAAATGTTTACATATAATGGGCAGCAATTGGTTAAGGGTGCCCATACAAGGAACTTTAACGGTGGCTGCCGGGGACAGTACTTTTAGCTTCCCTAGCTAGGAAGAGATTGCTGAGAATTTTAGTGTCTTTTAGTTAGGCCCATCGGAAGCGTGACACTGTACCTAACATATCTGTTTCTTTAACTCAATTATCACCAAGAGAAAAAGATTGAAGCTGGAAATTATATATATTTCTATCAAGTTCAAGATTTGCTATCGAGTTGAAAGCAAAGAGTTGTGCCTAAATCTCCTCTAATGCCCCCACCTAAGATAATATCAAACAAGATCTAACACTGGGGCAACCGTTAATGGAAGAAACTATTTTGCCGAGTATGATTAGATATAGGTCTATCACATAAAATATTAGCAACTGCCATAAATAATGAAGAACACTAAGATAATCATGAGAGGAAGAACGTGCATAGGGAACAAAGAAAGGAACAAATATTTGCAACCGCCAAACGACACTATTCATGCGAAAGGTAGTAGTGGAGCTAGACAATTCATATTGTAGGAGGGCCACTGAACTTTTGTTTTGTTTTTTTTTCTGGGAACAAAAAAAGTGTCTAGAATTGTACTTTATGGTCTCTTAGAAGTACAAGATCATCAAATATCAAATTTAAATCGAAACTTTTAGCAATTTCATTTTCAATATAGTCTATTTAATTTGAAAGGTCCCTAATGTAGACTCTTAACTTACTAGTGGCATGAAGCACTTTGGGAGTTGTCAGGCTTGGGCTACTAGTGGCAGAAGTCCTTAATGTGGACTGTAACTCATAGGATACTGAGACCAACCTTAATAAAGCTATGTTGAATCCATGGAGTGTAAAATTCAACCTTAACCAAAATAATCAATACACTAAACACAGTTGCAGAACATACAACAATCTTCCAAAGATCTTGGTTTAAAACTAACTTTTAATTAGTCTAGCTGGATGGCAGATTCTTTTCAGCATATTAGAGCCATGTCCAAAATAAAGCAAGATTTAGACTATGTACATGTATCCGTGGAGTATATGCCACTATGTATGTATGAAACAATTAAAATAAAAAGGTTTGACATTTAATCTAGAAAAATCTGTGGTATTGCCTAAGAAAAATAAATTAAAATCTTCGGTCCCCAAAGCTCCAAGTGGCTTCGCCATTGTCAAAAGGTGAAGTTTAAATAAATAGTAACACTATTCAAACAACAATATTCATGAGTCAGAAGGTGACGTTTGAACAGTAATACTATTCAAATGACACTATTTATGTACCCAAATGTGTCGTTTGAATAGTAACACTATTCAAACATCACATTATGACTACAATAGTGTTGTTTGAATAGTAACATTGTTCAAACGTCGTTTGAATAGTAACACTATTCAAACATCACATTATGACTCCAATAGTGTTGTTTGAATAGTAACATTGTTCAAACGACATTAAATAATTTTTGAAAATTTGGTGCTTATAACAACCACACACCAAAAAAATTCAAATTAAACGTCGATTTGGTAACCATGACATTGTTGACTTGTATGCCGAAAAGAGCTTTGTATTGGGGTCATATGTGTGATTTTGATACTGTAAGAAAATTTATACATGTTTTACTACATAATGCGGAATATTGTCCGAATTACGCCTAATTATGCTGATTCTTGTTGTCCTTGTGATTTTTGTAGTGTAACTCAGTATCAACTTAGTACCAATTGTGACTCTTGATCAACCACCTAAAGAGATGAGTAAGGAATGAAAGATTTAGGTGCTAATTATTATATTTTGCAGCCTATATTATTCAATCAAATAAAAAATATATTATTTTTGCATGCATTAGACGGAATTAATCCTAGAGAGAAGAAAATACATTTGGTAGTTATTGTAATTTGTTTAGTGTGGATGGGTAGCCAATGGAGGTGGCATCAACATTGGGTGGCCCAACCTTGTTGTGTATTTGAAGGTGGGAAAAGGCTTTATGTGCTCTCATATGGGGATTTTTGTTTGAGGATGCAATAATCCTGTTGTTTCAAACAAAATCCAAAAAAAAAAAATTGTCAAAAAATTCATGCAAAACCCACAAGAAAAAACCCATACATCTTTTTAAGTATAAGAATATTTACTTTTATGGGTTAATTGGTCTTATTTTATTGTGGACTTATTATATTGGGACTTATTAAATTATTTACTTACGGTATTAGAGGCCTTAAGTTTTTATTAAAAATAACAAATAAAAAATTGGGCCTTAAATTTTTTTTTTTTAAAAAATTATTATGTTTTTTTTTTGGCCTTATTATTCCAGGGGTGCTAAGCGGTGGCCTAGCTAACCTTGAGCACAATGCTTTAAAATGTTTATTTAGTAATCGGCATAAACTTTTACCATCTTGTATTCTAAGTTGCAACTCATTGTTTTGCATTCGTGTACCAATTGCTAATGTGTTACAATTTGACACATTTTACTAACGTGTGAAAGTACCACGTTATCCCTTGGGGTAACATGTGAAATTTTCCCACGTTATCGTTGGGGTGACATGGGTGAAATTACCACGTTACTCAGGGGTAACGTGTGAAAATTTACCACGTTACCCAGGGGTAACGTGTGAAAATTTACCACGTTACCCTTGGGGTTACATGGGTGAAATCATCATGTTACCTCACGTTACCAATTGCTAACGTGTCAAAATTTGACACGTTAGTAAATTTTATTAATGTGTGAAAGTACCACGTTACCCCTTGGGGTAACGTGTGAAATTTTCCCATGTTACCCTTGGGGTGACATGGGTGAAATTACCCCTAGGGGTAACGCGGTAATTTCACCCACGTCACCCCAACGGTAATGTGGGAAAATTTTACACGTTAGTAATTTTTTTTTTTTTTTAAGTTTTTGTAATTTTCTAGCTAATTATGCTATATTTGAGAGTCGCCATACCTGATAATCAATATTTGTAATATAATCCATCCATCGAGCAGTGAAATAGAGAGGAGCCGGTTAGGCCTTTTTTAAAGGGCAAAATGGACTTTTCAATGAACTTCCATTGAAAAGTCCATTTGGCCCTTTAAAAAAAGGCCTAATTGGCTTTTCTTCATTTCCTGCCCATTCCATCAATCCATGCAAATCAATCTGATCCCGATAACTAATAATTATATTCATCCATCATATATAAACAACCAACAATTAACGAGTAATAGTAATCTATTAAATACAACTGTTTCTATACATAAACATTGTTATCCAACTATATATAAACATTCCAAAAAATACATGATCTCAATGTCGTGGCAAATACATGCATGAACCAAAAAAAATCACCGCCTCGGTCAAATCGAAGTGATGGAATAGTAGAGATTTCTGACTTCTCCGCATTAACTGAAAATAATAACAAAAACCATTAACAATTGAAAAGCATGACAGAATATCAAACGCATAAGCATGATATCAATTATATATAAATAATTTATGAATGAACACAATAACATGTTTTTACAACCTAAAATGAGGAACAAGTTACTAATATTGAGAATTCATTACCATTGTCAAGGTTGATTATTCTATATTATAACAAAGATGCCTTTTTCCTTTTAAGCATAACTTTTACTTATCTTCTAAATTGACAAAATCCAAGAATTCTAAAACTTGTAAGGTGCCTAGGAATACCACTTAGCTCTATTCTTGTTAAAAGATTACAATTAGAGCCTAGGGAAATACTGTGAAAATGATATACACTTTATCATTTTTGTTTTTTGGTTGATTAGTAATCGAAATGTAAGCGTAAGAGGTGCAACTGGGTCCACAAGAAGTATATATGAGAAACATCTAACTAGAAAGAGAAAAGTGCATCAAGAAGTGAACAAAACCTTTAAGTCTCTATGTGGGCGCATGCTCGTGTGTGTGTGTGTGTGTGTGTGAGAGAGAGAGAGAGAGAGATACACAAACAAAAAAATCATCAAAGTTGAGTATATTGTTCATAAAATTCAGAGAAAGAATGGCTTTTGTATTTATAAACATAAATTTAAGGAAAAATTATTCCAGAATACCCAAAAGAAGGGACATGTATTTATATAACAAGGGCTTTCTTTTTGTCAAATGACTACAATCATAACATCCACATGATAAGAAAGACTAATCTAGTGCATTGCCCATCAAATTTTTATATACATTTATAAGACCACAGAATAAGAAGTGCACACACAAAAGTCAGCATTAACTGGTAAAAAGCAAAGCTGCAAAAGTCACAATCATTTCTATTGCTTTACTAAACTTTGAGGGGAAAATAAATCATGATTTTCCTATTTTAATTTTTTTTCCCTCAATTTAAGGCCATAACTTGCATAGAACAAATAAATGTGGAAGGCCTAAGAATCATTTGATTCATTTCCATTGCTTTACTAAACTTTGAGGGGGAAATAAACCATGACTTTCCTATTTAATTTTTTTTCCTCAATTTAAGGCCATAACCTGCATAGAACAAATAAATGTGCAGAACTTTAAGATATGACTAAAACATAGGATCCTATTTGACATCACTCTAGCAAAACACTAACAATATGTTTAAAGTTCAAATCATGAGCGAAAATTTCTTAGGATGATGGCCATCCGACTTCCAAGCTTTCAATTGAGGATTTTATTTTTAACTGCAATATCAAGATAATTGACTGTAACTAAAGCATGCTATCTAGAACAATGCTAATCATGTTAAAAAACTTAACCACAGACAAGGCATGTATCACATGATGGTATAACTTAAGACATCATGAAGTCACAATTAAACCACCCCCCACCCAAAAAAAGAAAAAGAAAAAGGATCATTTTTCAGCCTATAAAATAAATGTAACTACTAAAGCAAGAGATTGTGTCATAACACACTCCCATGTGCAGGTTCTTGCTTGTGTCATGACTAATATGCAATAACAGAACAAGACTTGTGATAACATATGATTCAATCTTTTTCATATACATGTCCATGTAATGAGTCTTAAAAGAATCCAAGTATTGAATAATTTATCGTCCCAAACAAACAAGCAAGGACAAAAGGGCCAGTGGCTTCTCTTGTTGGCAAACAACACCAAAAAAATTATCAGAGATCTTCTGTTACAGGCAATCCCTTCCAAGCGTTCTCGATAACTTATAAATTAGAATATCCTAAGATGTGGCCCTGTATCACATATGGTACCTATGTTTTTTGTGACACATGGAATAACAAATTAACAAAACTAAATTTTACACAAACTGAAAAAAAAAAAAAAAAAGAAAAGAAAAGAAAAAAACAAAGAAAGAAAGAAAGATTAAATCACCTAAATTGATTGAACCCTAATTTTCATGTTCTTCCCGAATCAGAACCAGAAGCAACCACATTATGCTTCTTTTGAGTCTGTGTTAGTGAATCTTAATGTTATTTCTGTCAATCTCTTGCATGTCTCAATTGGGCTACTAGGCAATTCTAATCCTACCTTCCAGAAAGCTTGCTTGGTTGTTGCATTTTCTTTACCATCAAACACTATATATTGGCTTGATCTGAACCAAAAGCCATTTTCAGCCATTTGATTGATAAAATCAATACAGAGTCAAGATTCTTGGAAGCTCTTAGGAGCATATAAGTTGCAATTAAAAAAAACGAATAAACCATTGAGAACAATAGAGTTAGGGTTTGAAGGGGGTGGGAATGGGAGATTTGGTTCTTTGGTTTGATGCAGAGTGTTTGAGAGATATCCTCCAAATAATCGTTGTCACAAACACACTCCTAGGCGAAGAGCCCCAGATCCTCGACAGCCATCCCAATTGGTACGCCATCCTCTAGCTCGTCCAAATCATGAATTAAAAATCTGTTTTTTGCCATCGGAAAAAGAAATTTGATTTCTCCTCTAGTTCTTCCCTCGCATCAACCATGATCACCACAAACCCAATGTTCTTGCACTTGCAGTTGTAGAACAGCAAGGTCGAGATTGTCACGAAGCTTGAGTAGGTCTTCAAGAGGTTTGACATCAATGGCGACGGCAAGATCTTGTCGTCGGAGCTTGGAACCATCTTGGGGCACCCAGTGACGCAGGAGGAGCTAGACAAGATGATTAAATAGATTGGCGGTGATGGTGACAGATGAAAGTTTAGATAAACAATGAAATTTTTGTTTGTGTGATTCGGGAAGAACATGAAAATTAAGGTTCAATTGATTTTGATTGTTTAATCTTGTTTTTTGTTTCTGATTGTGTAAAATTTAGTTTTGTTAATTTTTTATTATTTTTTATCCCATACGTCACAAAAACATCAATACCATATATGATATAGGGCCACGTCATAGGATATTTGTGGCACAAAACTCAAACATAAGAGATAAGAGTGCTGGAAAGGTATGAACACATTTTCCGTAGTCTTGAAATCTCAATATCTTAAGTGAGATCTCAGTAAGATTTAGATCTCGAGATTTAAGTAAGATTTTTGTGGATCATAATAATTTTGGATTAAGGGTAAAATATGATGCGGTAAAGTGTTAATATATGTCATTTTGTTTGAATTTTACATTCAAAATTAAGCTAAAGGTAACATTGTTGAAATATTTGTGATTTAAGATAGAGAATGAATGCTGGAATGGCTTTGGAATCAAAGAATGCAGTATTTTAGCATAATTGATGTCTTAAACGATGTAGAGTTCAAGTCACTAGTAAAATTGAACATGCTTTTAAAATGATTTTTTTTTTTTTTCAATTGCTTTCTTGCTTAACAACGGATAAATTTGTTTAGTTAATACCATATATCTCTTCTTTTAGTTTTTAGGAGCAACTCGAAGGTAAGTGGATCAAAATAAACAAAGAATATTGTTCATTTAAGTGTTTGTTCTAAACGAAAAGAAATAACTTATATTGTTTGAATAATATTCATCATTATTAATTAAGCTTCTTAGTCATAGCATATACTTGAGCATACAAAACCTGACCTTTATAGGATACAATGGCAAGTCTTGTGATATGTAATTATTTTCTTTGATTTATTTTTTCTTTTTTGAAGAGTTTCACATTACTTATAATTTATCTAACATGAAGTTTATTTATACTTATGAAGTTTAAAGAACTAGCTACTACTTATTCAATTCTTTTTAAGCCAAAAGTCTAACAGTTGAAGAAGATACTGAAAAAAGAAAAAAGAAAAAGAAATCAAAGAAAATAATTACACATGCATATTATAATATGAACATTGAACACATGGTGAAACATAATGCATGCATGCAATCACATGCATTGGCAATATGACACTTGTTTTTTATTAGACGTATTGATTTCATGTTTTGAGTCAATCAAACGGAAAGTCATCACCATCGATGGCTTGTAAGCAATGATTCACTTTACAGAACAAAATAAAAACTATACATGAATAGGTCCTCAAGAACTTAGAAAACAAAAGTGTAAAAAAACATATCTCAATTTCTACGCTGAAAATATGGTAGAGTAAAGCCGGATAAAATTGAGTTTTTTCTCCAAAAACATGAATTCCTTAAAAAAATTAGGGTCATATGTGTGATTTTGATACTTGTAAGAAAATTTATACATGTTTTACTAGATAATGTAGAATATCGCTCAAATGATGCCTAATTTTGCCGATTCTTGTTATCCTTGTGTGATGGTCCTCATTGTTAAGGTATGCCAATGCCATCAATTCAACATTAGATAACTCAGTATCAACTTGGTACCAACTGTGACTCTTGCATCACCGACCTAAAGAGATGTGTAAGAAGATGGGTAAGGAATCAAAGATTTAAGTTCTAATTATTATATTTTGTAGCCTATATTATTCAATTGAATAAAAAATATTATTTTTGCATGCATTTGACGGAATTAATCCTAGAGAGAAGAAAGCCCATTCGATGGTTTTTGTAATTTGTTTGAAATAACTTCACTTATGACCTCTGAACTACCATGGGTTTTGAGAAGACCTACTCAAATTTTAAAAATCTAAATTTCACCATTGGCCCTTGAACTTTCAATTTGATGGAATTGACCCATCTATCAATTATTTCCGTTAAACCCAACGGAAACAACTAAAAGGCCAAATTACCCTTCAATTTTTTTTTTTTAAAAATAAATTCAATTTGAAATTAAGAGTAAATTTGGTATTTTATAAAAAAAAATTAGGGGTATAAAGGTCATTTCATTACTTCTAGGGGTAACTTCACTTATCCCTAAAATGTCACGTCTTTTGCAAACACCTCTCCAAAGTTTAAAAACTCTTATTTTGGTTTATCAATTTTTTTTTATTTTTTCCAATTACCCCTCTCCGTTAGGATTTTTTGTTTAATCCTAACGGAGGAATGTGAAATTCCTGAAATGCCAACATTTTATATTAATATATATATTTAAAAAAAAAAAAAAAAACCTCTGAAACCCAAGGTTCACTAGTAGATCTAACTCACCTGCCTTGCGACCCACGAGTCATATTATTATTATTATTATTATTATTATTATTATTTTGTCACAACGTACGGTGGTGAACCACAGCAGGACATTGCTCTTTTTTATTTTTTATTTATTTTTATTTTTTAATATAATAATGAAAATAATGATTTCACCTGCCTTTCGAGGTGTTTGCAAAATGCGTAACATTTTCAGGGGGTAAGTGAAGTTACCCCTTACTTTTAACATCAAAAAGCTGATAGATGGGGTAAATTACATCAAATTGAAAGTTCAGTGAATAAAATTGAGAGGTTTTAAATTTAGGGGATCTTTTTAATCGTGTGGTAGTTCTGGGGTCCTCTGTGAAATTTTCGTAATTTGTTTAGCGTAGATGGGCCGGTAGCCAATGAAGGTGGCATCAACATTAGGTGGCCCAACCTTGTTGTGTGTTTGAAGGTGAGAAAAGGCTTTATGTGCTCTCATATGGGATTTTTGTTCGAGGGTGCAATAATAGCGGATTATAAACGGTGTATGGTGGTATGCCATTGGGTTTCATGTTGGCACTCGAGGGTACATAAGTGTAATAGTGAGTTTTGGGTATCAATGTATCGTGGCATTGATGGCCATTTGTTTGGATAATTGGCTTGGGTGATTTGGGGGTAAGATTAGGGTAATTAATTAAGTGTTAATATAATTTGTAAACTTAACACAAAATTAGCAAATTATAGTTTTGTATAATCGGGTTCAAGTCAATTCAAGTTGGTTCAAATTAACTAGACAAGTTATGCTGGTTATGTAATATCACCCGCTTATTATAATGAATTATATCAAAATTGAAAATTTTAACTCGTTTAACTAAATAGAACGGTCAAAATGGAGTCGTAAACTTCATATGCCAACACCACTTGTGAGCCCTAGGTGAAATTGAGGGTTGATTTGGGCGTCATTGTACATAGATGATATGGGTGTAAAAAAAAATCGGGTACCAACCGAGAAACCAGTTGGAAAAAACCAGTAACGGGTGCCTGGTTTTGGTTCAGATTTTTGGCACTTGATTATAACCGAGTATATATATTATTTTCAAATTTTTTAGGGCATTTTTAAACATTGAATTTTTATGGCATTTGTAAACATTGGATTTTAAGGGTAGTTTTAAACAAAGAAGTTTTAGGATATTTTTGAACATTGGAATTTTATCTTTTTAGGCCGAAAAGCCACACACACACACACAAAAAAAAAAAAAAAAGAAGATATTTTAGAATTTTTTTTTTTAACAATCACAAAAAAGCCCAACTTATTGGGACAAAAATGCTAATTGTGTTTTTTAAAAATGGGTAAAAAATTGTTAACTTAAGCGCAAAACTTAGATACAATACCTCAAATAAGCTCAAAAATTAGGCCCAATACCTAAAATAAGTCCTTTTTTTTAAAAAAAAAAAAACCTGGTTACTTGGTCTTGCTAACCGGGTATCAATCGGAACCGCCGTTATTATTGTTTAACCAGGTATCTGATTTTGGTTTTTCAAAATTAAAAAACCGGATATCCTGGGTCTGGCTCTCAATTTTAGCCAATAATTGTAATAGATGATGCATATGACTGGACCACTTGAGGTGAAGGGAGTGATGGGTTTAGGTAGGGGTGACGAGGAAGCTAGGCACGTGGACTTGAAAGGGCGATGTCAATATATAATAATAATAAAAGTAGCCACATGTCCTCAAAAAGTAGTTCAATCGGTTGGGACCACGCCTTATGAAACAGAGGCCACTAGATCGAATCTCCCCTCCTCCCTCTTGTGTGGACATGTCAAAAAAAAAAAAAGTAGCCACATTATTGAGGGTAATTAAGATTGTTTTTTCTTTAGGGTGCAGTGCCATAATACTTTTTTTTTTTTGACATGTCCACACAAGAGGGGGGAGGGGGATTCGAACTAGTGACCTTCATTTCATGAGGCATGGTCCGAACTGATTGAGTTACTTTTGGAGACTAGTGCCATAATACTTACAAATTGGGGTGAATCAAGCCAATTAATAATTTGATAATGGACTGTATTTGAATGTGGGTGATAATTTGGGGCAATAAAATATATTTTTCTCTCACATGTGTTGATCTTTTCTGATCCAACTGTATAGTTTTGCGGCTTTTGCCTATATATAATTTGCACATAAAATTACACATCTTGCAGCAACATTCCTTGAATTCAAATGTAAAACAGATAATTTAAAAAACACAAATCCGAGCTTGGACTTGGCTGATCATCTCATTAAACAAGCCAATTAAATAGAGCTAAAAACTCTATTCGCAGGGTGTGCCGGTGTGGCATCCACATTCTTATATGTTTTAAAGAGGTTCTATGTACGTAGACAAAAATTAGCTTAATCAGAGGCGTTACCACTTGATGACCATGTCCAATATTTAAAGAGTAAAAGATTAGAAAGGAAAGAGATATATATATATATATATATATATATATATATATATATATATATATATATATATATATGGACCTACATCTTAAAAGTATATATACAAAGAGTCCACCACGTCATATCCATGACATATATAATAAGGAGAGAATTCGGCATGAAACAGCTAAGGTAATCTGGAATCTTTATGTTGCTTTATATATATATATATATATATATATATATATATATATATATATATATCATGCTGTTGGTCCAGCATATGGATTTCCTCAATCATGCGTATTGAGATTTAGTACGGTCCGAATATTTGCCTTGATATACAATCCAATTCTCAGCCCAAAAAAGGGGAAAAAAAAATTGAGTAGGGCTCCTTGTAAGCAAGTGTATGTTGGATTTAAAATGGAGAGAAACTAGTTGGTTGAAATTTGAGGGGCAAAATTGTAATTTCACTTTTGATGGACAATTTTGTCCCTCAAAAGTAATAACCAACTGGTTCCTCTCCATTTCAGAAGAAATGAAGAGGATCAATTTGCGTGTATGTTATCCTTTTAGGGAAGTAATTAATTAGCACCTAGCTAGGATATTTTTTAGGAGATTTTTCATACGTTTTAAGACATGAGAAATGTTGTTATTTATTTACACCACAATCATACTATGTTGACGTGGTCGAGGCTCGTAGTCTTTGAATACACTCTTGTTAAAAAAATAAAATAAAAGTCCAAAAGCAGTGTGTGATTATGGTGTGAAGTATAGCATGATCGAGGAAGGGAGATATGGTGGCTCAAGCTTACCAACCATATGCAAGGGCAGAATGAGATTCATTTGAGGTGATGATGCAAAAGAGTTTAGACAAAAGAGATGGCTTTTGAGTATGGTGTTCTAAGCTGATAAGTGGTAATTTTACATGGTATATGTTTAAATCAGTAGTTGTTCTAAAAATTTAAACTGATATAAAGAGATAAGTTTAATCACTTAATCAACACATTAACAAGATGTATGTGCTATACATTCTCCCCTAGTTCTTCTCCAATTTTCCTACTTTTCAAAATTACTATTGGATCTGTGAGGCCCATATGACCTCAAAAATCCAACGATAATTTTGAAAAGTGAGAGAATGAAACAAAAACTAAGAGAGAAAATGTAACATTTTCTTGAAAAGTGAGAGAATGAAACAAACAGTATGAGAGAAAATGTAACATTTTCCATTTAACATATATATCCCTGATCACCTATGTGGGTTGGCTGCATATATGAAGCCATTTTAACTACTTGGCTCTATCTAGGAATTGGCGTAGAAAATAGAAACAAAATTTTTGCATACTTTTTGTTGAGAGATTTTGGCGTTAAAATAGTTTAAGACAAATTTTCAACTGGATGCCAATCTTATTATGTTTTTGTTTAGGGTACATACATACTAGCTAGCAAGAAAAGCCAAAGGAGTTGCAAAGCAACTAACAAATCTGTTTTTACACCCCCTATAGCTTTTTTGGTTAAACATCCATTGAGACCAATAAAGAAGCATTTAGCTTCTTGCCCTTAATAGAATTATATGAATGGCTGATTCTAATACGCTCTTTCATGTGTGGGTAAGCAATAATACTCGAAGTATTTAATTGAAATTATAAGTAATTAACAGAGTGAAGATTCGAACATAACTATTGCTTTGATACCACGTTAATTAAATCACCATAAGAATGAATGAATTTAAAGTATATTGAAAATAACCTAGAGCTCTCAATTATAATCCACGTGTATAATTTTCAGCTTACAGTTTATTACCCACACGTACACAATCACCGTACATATAATAGATGAATTTCATGGGTGCTTCCTGTCCTACCCACTTCAATGGTTATATTAATTATAACATTCGTACATGCTAGTGGGAACTGGTAGCCAGCGAATCCTCCTATTTAATGACTGCTAGGGATTCTGCCTATAAGGCTGGAAATTCTTTACAACCTTAATTATCTTCTTTTCATGTTTTATTTATTGGTCGGTGATCGAAACCTAGAATGAATGCCCATGCACACATATATATTCTTACATAAGAAATGTTATATGTTTTTTTTATTATTATTATTATTTTTATGTGTTCTCTTAATTGTAATATGACTTTTAAAATTATTAATAAATTAAAAATTAATAATAATTTCAAATTAAACAGTGATTTTAAAAATCACATCACAGTTAGAAAGACAATAAAAGAATACTTAGCATTTTCTTTTATATATATATATATATATAGCATTTTTCATTTATATTTTTTATAATCCTTTTGAGATTTTATCCTTGTTTGAGTCACGTATGAATATCTGATTGACCATCACTTGATGAGTGGGGAAAATTATTCCTTCCACATGCTTTGCCCCACAATGATATTTTATTTTGTAAGATTTGCGTGTCTAATTAATTCATGTTCATTGCATTTTGGCACCAATTCGATCCGGCCACACACAGCAACATAAAGAAATGGACCAAAACCAAGGAACACTGTAAGCAATAGTATACAATCTAAGAGACCAATGGGAAACACTCTCTAAAAGCCTCTTCTAATATTCAGCAAAGAAAAGGAAAAAGTTGATGTTACGTACGATAATAATCTCTTGTTTAATGATATAAATGTCACGGGGCCTCTTGTCACTTTGCCAGCCCCTGAGTTTGCATTGTCCGGTTGCCGACTGCCGACAAACGTGAAAAATAATGGCCGGCCGGCTGAAATTTGTTCAATAAAAAGGTAAAAGTGCTTGCCCCCACAAGAAACTTTAACATTTCTGCTGAGAACATTTTCCCTTGGAAGAGATTATAGAGAATCTTAGCATATATATATAGGACAATGATGTGGCAAGAAAGAGTTAATTAGCTCTTTAGAACTCTTGAGTGTCAAATTAGGGTTACGGTTTTTGTTACAGTCTTTTTAAGTGTTTTTATATGTTGATGCACAGTTTCTGGTTGGTGACGTGGCACACTTGCTGAATTCTTGGTTCGAGTGCTCCAAGTATGGAGTTGCCTGCATAATGGAAAAGACAATAAGATCGAAGAGACCAGGGGTGAGCCGGCGGGGCCACTCCGATGCCTAAGTCAGTGTTTGCTATAGAGAGTAATGAGAAAGCAACAAAGCATAAAAGAGTGCAAAAGTTGCTTTACCAGAATGTGAGGTAGTGACTTGTATTATATAGGCATGGAGTGATAGTCCCCTTACCAGTGACTGACTCTTAATTTCCTGATTTTCTACGAGGCAGTTTGTTATCGATGGATTTGAGTAGTTATCCGTCTTTTGATCTTAGGAGATCAAGATAGGATTTGGTTGTTATGGCATTCGAATTTTGAATTCCATTAGATAACATATTTGATTCCTTGTTTCCAAATGCTTGACATTTGACTTGGATGGATAAGATCACATCGCATGTTATAAATTCAAATCCTTGATCCCTAAATTTCAGGGTCTTGGATACAAGGGCCTCGAATTCGGAGGCCTCGGACTCCAAGGTCTTGGAGGCCTCGGACACGTGGGTCTCAGAGGTCTCGGATCCTTCCGTCTCGGAGGCTTGAGACGTTCTCGGGCTCTGATCTGAATGGGCTTTGACTTGATCCAGTAAGCGATTGGGTCGGAGTAAGGTTGATCCATGACCGAACATTATATATTCCGATGGAGATAGAATTATTTGAGGTGTGACTCATTTTCTTTTCAGTGGTCATACTTTGTCAAGGCCAACGAGACTTTATCATTGAGATTCGGAATTAATGTGACATTTATCCTTAGTTTCTGTTTTTCTTTTGTCATTTTATTTTATTATTCTTTTTTTGGGTCCTGTATTAGCCAATAGATCAAAAAACTCAGCCTTTAAGAAAGGTATCCAATTATTTGAGCTCCACTACATCATTAATAGATGGCAACAAAGAGGAAAAGCTTGAAGCTTCAGCGTCGAGCTCGTTCAATGTTTCCTTTCCACAAAAGTACTGATGAGCTGGTATGGCTGTCCTTCCCCAACCTCCACCAAGAAGATATTATTCCGCGAGATCTGATTGTACAGGATCAAGCCTCAGTGGGTGCCAACAAATTTGGAAAAGCCCACCCACATAAAATATTGTCTTCATTGAACAATGGAGAAGCAGCAAATACTAGCAATTGTGATCACAAGAAGATTGTGCGTAGAGACACTGAACAAAAAAGAAGGCAGCAAATGGCCATTCTCAATGCATCACTTCGATCACTGCTCCCTGCCGAGATAATTCAGGTCAAAAACCTCTCTCATTTTCTTCCTTCATGTGATATAACTTTACTAGGATTTCACATAATTTTAGGGTTTTGTTGATGGGGTTTTAGGGAAAGCGATCGGTATCGGATCATATGAACGAGGCAGTGAATTATATAAAATACTTGAAGAATAAGATCGAAGAATTAAGTATCAGGAAGAATAAGCTTAGAAATTTAAGTCCTGATGGAAATGAGAGGTCAGAAAATTGTCTTGTGGATCGTGTTATGGTCCACCCTTCTTGGGGTAGAGTGGAGATTATAATGACTAGCAATATCAAAGAGGAATGTTTGCTCCTGTCAAAGGTGCTTGAAATCTTGCTCCAAGAAGGATTGAATGTGGTTAGCTGCGTTTCAACCAAAGCAAATGGAAGGTTATTTTACTCTATTCAGTCGGAGGTATATATATAATATTTGATCAATAAATTCATTTATTATAGGTTTAGAGTCTAAAGTGTAGGAATATATATGGATTTAATGGCTAAGACCTTTTTCCTTCAGGTTAGCAATGATTTGGAGGGCCTTGACCTACCCGGGCTGCAACGGAAATTGAATGATCTCATCTTGTCATCAAGAAGGGCTTCTGAAAGTGACATTGTATCCATTTGCTGAGAAGCACTACTCCCTTGATCTGAACCCTAAACTAGGTTTTGTTTTCGCATTTTTTGCATGGGTTTTCCTTTTCAAAAATTCCTGAATGTAAAAAGTTAATATCTTCTGAAACCCTTTAGAATCTGTTTAATTTCTAGAGGAATATTTCAGCTTCATGTAGATAGGTATGAATCTTTAGCTTGTTTATAAACAACATGCTATTATTTGTCTGAGACTGCATATTAATTATTTGATTGAAGTGCATGATTCATATATATATAGATATATATAGCAGACAGACTACATTGGAAACTCAAATGATAAGCTGCTTAGCTTATTCAAATGATGGTAAGTTGATACTGTTTTCAGTGGTCTTTAGAGTTTGGACCACTTAGCAGCTCCTTCCCCCCCTGTGAAGATAAAATTATTGCTTCAATATTATACAACTCATGTGTTGATTCATAGTTACCCATCTAAAAATAAGGTGCTTATTTACTGTGATAATAATTTCAGCTTCTGGGGATGTTGTAAATTCTGCTAGGATCTATAACTTCTTTGTGCATCTGCAAACCTTGTTAGTGGATCATGTCCTTTAATGCGTGTATATTTGGGGAAACTTCACTTACCCCCATGAATTTACGCGTCTTTTGTAAACACCTCTAATATTCCAAAATATCTCACTTTGGTGTATTTGACTTTGATTTCCTTCTACTTTCCTCCTTCCATTAGGATTTACAAAAAATCCTAACGAAGAGGTGTGAAATTACTAAAATACTATTAGTCATTTTTCTCATTTTTTTTCGATTTAATTTAACTATATTATTTACGGTATGGGGTATTTGAAACGAAAATAAAGTTCGATACATTAAAGTGAGAGATTTTGAATATTAGAGGGATGTTTGCAAAATGTGCATAAATTTATTGGGGAGTAAGTGAAGTTTTTCCTATATATTTTTAGAATGTATTTGTGGGGAAAACTTCAAAAGGTATTTTTCTTACTCAATCTATTGTATGTGTTCTAGTTCTTCTGCATGCTTAATTATACGCATATAGTGATCTATGGATGTTTCAAATTTCCTTAATGTTATAATGGTTTATCTTTTTCATGCACTCCCCTTTGTCAAGTAAATTTTGAACTCGTGTACAGTGTCACATTCATATGAATTGAGTAATACCTTGAATTCGCTGATAAATTGGCCTTAAAGAATTATTCACATTAAAGGAAATTCAAATTTTAGACTTGACCATGAGAATGCTACAAAGATCAAGACTTTTACCACTTTAGCCAACCCCTTGAATTTAAGGGTATAACGACTTATCACACCTTTGTCACAAAATTTATAGTGATAACCTCTATATGAGAAGGATATTCCCCTTTTCTGGTCCGATCTAGTAGTAGACAAACCGAGTGTAAGCATTGAGTTAAAGTGGAGGATGTCTATATAGACCTTAAATATTAGATGTCTATATATAACGTTCTTTTTTGTTTCTGGATGTAAAAAAGCATTTTATGTCTATATATATATAGGTGGGGAACATTGCTAAAGCTCATGTGTATTGTAATCTTTGGTGAATATCCTTGTTAATGTTTTGCACTATGGTTAGTTAATTGTAGTACTGCTCTTTAGTGAGTACTCTTGTTCTTGTGTAATTGTTTTTGCTTTGCATCGGCTCGTTGATTTGTTTTTTTTTTGAGATTCTGCTAGGAGCTAATTGCTTGTATTTTTATTATTTATTTATTTTGTTCTTAATACGTACATGCATTATCATTCATCCAAAAACCAAATTAAAAGAAAAATCCTTAATATAATTTTATCTTTTTGTTGGGGTTGGCGGTGGGGGACCAAGGGTGGAGAGTGAGCATTGGAGTAAATACTGTATATATGCCTTGTATTTGAGTGTCCTATATATTATTGATCACTTTTTCTCTCTTTAATTGTGATTGTTAGTACAATTGCTTGATTTTCATTTTATTTCTTCGTACGTAGAATCTCAATATCTGAAAAGAATTTCTAAAATATTTGAATATATTAGTTTATTAAGAAAATGCCCATTTTTAATTCAGATTGTATTTCTATGTGAAATGTTGCAGTTTATTCTTTTAAATGCACCTGGCAATAGTTCTATTTATGTCTTTGCTTTGCTGCATAAACTCTCAATACCAAGATATATTATGCTTATATGTACGTACACATGCACACGTTTTATATAGGTTCTCTTTTAGTGTTCTTCAAATATCCTCATAATCCTTGATGGATATTATTTTCTAAAAAAGCAAAAAAAAAAAAAAAAAACTTCCCTTATTTCTCTCACTTTGTCTTTAGAAAATAATATCGACCTAGGACGAGAAGAACACTACAAGAATACCAGTCACCTGGAGAACACCTAGCATTTTTGATGTAGATCGACAGTCTATCTTACATTTCAGTTTTTTGTTTGAATTAGGTTTCTTTGTTAGTCTTTTACTTTGTTTAATTTTCCTTTTCAATTTTGTAGTATTTATGTGTTTATTTAAGATTAGAAGTCTAGAATTGCAATAAGAACTCTAATTCATAGTTTTATTAGGTTTAGGAGTTTTAGGGATTATAAATATATGCTTATAACCTCTAGAAAATGAGTTGTTGATTATTGATTTTTATTAATGAGAATTACTCAGTTTAGTTTATTTTTTTATTTTTTTCCCTTCAAAATGATAGAGAGTATTTAGATTTTCAAGAAGAGTTCTCAAGTCTTGATAAACTCTAAATCTAGAATTACATATCTGCTACTTTATTGATGTTCTTTGCTACTACCTACTAAGTCACGCTATATCAGTTTGTATCAAAGCTCAAGTTACTTTTCATGAATGGGGAAGAGCAATTGTCCAGCACATGAACAAGGTGAACTTACACACAAAGACAACACGTAAGGAGTAACCAACAATTCACTTATGGCACATGAGTGGTGGGCTGAATAGTTGTTGTCGCCAATTAATACTGCGATTTGCGGAGGCAGAAGGCAAATCTATCGTTGAACGTTGGCAATACAAGGATGATCAATTCAAGGCTATGAGGGATCAAATTGAAGACCTTGCTACCCAAATATCAAACTTGTGTGGTCACAAAGGGATGGATCTAGAAACCTGTTTGCAGAGCGCCGAACGCATGGACATCAGTACCTTGCGCAAGCTCATGCCAATTGGCAAGTGAGTAGTTTCGAACTCAATATTTCAAAATTCGATGGGGATCTAAAACCCAAAGAATTTTCCCCATCGAATTTTGGATTGGGTGTTGACTGTTGAAGAGGTTCTTGAATTTAACGAGGTGCCCGATGAATGACGAGTCTCTTTGGTGGTACGCACATTCCGGTGAAGAGTTGGTACGTGGTGGCAACAACTAAAGAAAACTAGGATGTGGCAAGGCAAATTGAAGACTATAGTTGAAAAAAACTATTAAAACATATGCCAGTCAATTTTTTGCCCCATAGTTATACCATGGGCTTGAAGTCATAAAATTGAAGACAATGGTCTATGGCTGTGACAAAGAAGATAGAAAATTCGTATAAAAAAGAGATATTTAGGAAAACATAGAGTTAGGCAAAGAGTCCACGACGGGCCAATTGGACTCCTACTTGCCAACCACAAATCCATAAATTGAATCCATATTCTGTAAAGGAGGAAAAAAAAAATTTGTGGATGGAGAGTTTTAGGAATCCGAATTCATCGATGAAGAGTTCTGACATGAAGATGTTGAAGATCCTTTACAAGGATTCATGACTTGGGCTTCCCCACCACCTATGATGAGGAGCCCAAAGAAGATGATTCATGGGAAGAGGAAAAACCCCCATGTTTGACGGCCTTTACCCCGAAGAAGATGACTAATTGGTAAGGGATAGAATATGAAGAAGATGGTTTTTTCCCATGTTTGACGGCTTCTACCCCAAAGATGATCAATTGGAAGAGGAGGAGCCCACGGATGACATTGCCGATTATAAAGAGGTTGGTGAATACCTTTTAGGTGAAATGCCTAATTTTAATGGTGAAAATGTTGATTATGTTGATTTCCATGGTATTTAAGATATTTTAAATTTTCCTAACAATAATGATGGTGAATTTTATACGGATGAAGAAAATTATATGTTCACAAGGGAAATAATGACTGACCCATTTTTTAGTATTTTCATGGCACGTGGAAGGGAAAAGGAACAAGGGAAAAACGACAAATCTGAAGTATTTCCAAGGGATGTGTGGGGCTTTCCTTACAACCATCAAGGTAATCCAATGATAAGAAGCGTCATGCTTATTTTGGGGTGTTACCTTGTCTTTATCTTGAGGAAAGGCAAGTAGAATAAGTTGACTGGATATCCGAAGGACCGTGGAAAGAACCGACTGAATTCGATGGCGAATTCTCTCCAACCTAGGAAGAATGATGTAGATCGGACAACCTATCTTACCTTTCAGTTTTTTATTTGAATTTGGTTTCTTTATTAGTTTTTTACTTGGTTTAGTTTTCCTTTTCAATTTCGTATTATTTATGTGTTTATTTAAGAATAAAAGTCTAGAATTGCAATAAGGACTCTCATTCGTAGTTTTATTAGGTTTAGAAGTCTTGGGGGCTATAAATATATGCTTGTAGCCTCTAGAAAATGAGTTGTTGATTATTGATTTTTATTAATGAGAATTACTTAGAGTTGAGTTTATTCATTTTTTTTTCCTTCAAAATGCTTAGGAATATTTATATTTTCAAGAAGAGTTCTCAAGTCTTGATAGATTCTATATCTGGAATTATATATCCATTGCTTTATTGATGTTCTTCGCAGTAACCCACTAAGTCACGAAGTCACGCTGCATCAATTTTCCTTATATATATACATACACATATCCTTTTCTTCGTTTCAAAACTAATTAATCTTAACAAATTGCATGCAAATTTTCTCACTCCATTTCCTCCGTTGGTTCTTCTTGTGCTTGCATGTGTTACCTCGATCTTTTGAAATTCCTGGCCACATCTTATTAGCTTTGCTTGTTTTTCAAAACTAATTAAGCTAGCTTTTACTTGTGAGCCTTCTGTGGCATGTCGATCTGGGCAAATATTGCTGCAAAGAATAAAGAAAACTTGAGCAACCATCTTTTATATGTACTTGTTTTATTTGATATTCTCTCTCTCTCTCTCTCTCTCTCTCTCTCTTATATATATAATTTACATAAAGTAATGCGTGAATGTTTTACAACCCAGATTTCCGGTCAAATCTGGTTAATTTGAAAATAGGCTCCTTTGGCGAAAGTTGTTTTTATTTTTGAGAACAGATCGAAAAACCATTTTTGTTTTGTTTATTTTCTTGAAAAAAAAAAAGTACTTGACAACTAAAAACAGGTTCAATTGCGTTTGGATGCCTGTATTAAATACAATTTCCACTTAAGAAGGAAATAAACAAATTTAAAAACCTAAAAAAGGGAACAAAATAGTGGGTGAATAAATTCATAATAAAATAGAAAAATAAACAAATAGCAGAAATGAAATAAAATAGAGAGACAAATAGATTTTAACGTGGTTTGCGGTCAACAACTTACATCCACAGATAAAACCCAAAGGCTACATTACACTCTTATTGAATGAATTGTTTACAATACAAAATGCTTTATCGACTGTAGACCAAGCCTAATGAAGTCCCCAATAGATAACTCAATCAGCTGTGTACCACACCTAGTGAAGCGGATGTCACAAGTTTAAATCCTCTCTCCCTCTTCCCTTGTGTAGACATGTCAAAAAAAAAAAAAAGGCTACATTACACTCTTATTGAATGAATTGTTTACAATATAAAATGCTCTATTTATAGAGCTTCTACATAAATGTAATCTTAATCAAATCCTTAAATTAGGCTAATATAATCTTCATCAAATCTCTAACTTTAGGGTCATTCAAACATACCTTAACATCCTCCTTCAAACTCATGGTGGAAGATCTTAAAACCTTGAGTTTGCCTTGAGATAGCAAAACAATACAAAAGATGGCATCTATGGGCAAAAAATGAGAGCCAACAATGGGCTAAAATGGGCCTAGGTTTTAAACAATACCACATAGCCAAATAAAAAGAGAGACAACTTTGAACTGAAACGGCCTGAGTTTTAAACAATATCATAGAGCCAAGCAAAAATAGGCCAACTATGGGCCAATGGATGGGCAACTTGGCCTCTTTCAATGGGCAACTTGCCATCTTCTATATTTGATTTTTTTTTTTTTTACTTTTGATTTTTGATTTTTTTTTTTTCAAGAATATTCTGTTCACAAATTACAAAAATTGGGATAAGGATTGCCTTAATCCCATAACCAAACAGAACTCCTATAGCAACTAAATCAGGATACAATATTCCTAAACTAGAATAAGAATAGCTGGACATTCGAATAAGGGTAAATCAAAACCTGTAGCCAAACACACGTCTTCTTCTCTCTTATGAGGTAGACAGGATTGCCAATAAATTCCAAATTTTCTAATTGGAATTGTTTTTTATAACCACTTGCTATATCTTTTAGTTTATGCATTTACTTTGTTCTTCTTGACATACCTAATTAATATGATGACAATAGCAAAAAAACAAAAACCAAAAAAAACAAAAAAAGGCAAACCACCTATGCTGCTATATTTGACAAGCCCAAATTAATTAAGGATCTGAATGAAAGTTTGTTTGAGGGCTAAAATTGTGCTCAAAAAGTTTATTTTGAAGAAAAAAGTACTCGTTTGGTAAAAAAATTGAAAGAGCTTTTAAGGGTCCAAAAAACCTATAAATGACCAAAACACACTTTTGATAAAAGCTTAAAAATAAAGCTTTTGTCAAAGAGCGTTTTTTTTTTTACTTAAAAACTCTATTTCTCAAACGTAATCCAAAAAATGCTCTAAGTTGATACATACATTCTAGTTGTTTTCCATTTTAGGATCATAGACACACAAAAGAAGTTGACGACCAAAGCATTGACAAAAAAAAAAAAAAAGTTTTCTAGAAAGAAAATTCATGTAAGAACAAAGTTTTCCTCCAAACTGGGTTAGAGGAACTTCGTCAAACTCAGTCTATACAAATGACATTTGTCATTTGAACATATGACATGTACATGTTTTTTTAATAGCATAGACAAAGTTGAAATAAATAATAGGGAATTTATATCTAAACACATTGGGTAAGCAAGCCAAAATTTTAAACTTTTTTTTTTTTTGACAATTTACTCCCTAGGTCAATCGAAATTACAATAAAATCCATACCATCAATGTTTTTTAATTGTCATTAGTCTGGATCAAAACGCACAGTTTTACCTTATTAAAATATTAATTTTTTAATTTTAATCTTTAATTTTAAATCTAAATAATAATTAAAAAAAAAAAAAAAAACAAAACAAAAGGGTGGTGAACCACATAGGGGGTGGCTGGCCACCCCATTTTGCCTAAGGGTGGTTCTGCCACCCCCTTAGGCTATGGGGGTGGTTCCGCCACCTCCAGGCCGATCATATGGCTTGGGCCAAGGAGGTGGTTCGACCACTCCCAGACCGGCCGGTTTGGGGGTGGCAGAACCACCCCCAGGCAAAATGTGGAGGCCAGCCACCCCTTATGGGATAGTTCAGCCACCCTTGTTCTTTTTTTTTATTATTATTTTTATATTTAAATTTTAAAATTAAATTAAAAATAATAATATTTTAATAAGGTAAAACAATGCGTTTTGACCAAAACTAACGACTGTTAAAAAATTTTGATGGCATAAATTTTATTGTCATTTTGATTGATCTAAGAAGTAAATTGTCAAAAAAAAAAAAACCTTCAAAATTTTAAAATTTTGGTGTGCGTACCTAAGGTGTTTAGATATAAATTCCTTAAATAATATTAAATAGTCATTTGCATCTCACATGTTATTAACAAAATAGACACATGTCATTTTTATAAACTGGATTAAATGAAATTCTTTCAATCCAATTTAAAGAAAAATTATGTTGTATTTGTTTTGAGTGTAAATTATGTTTATAATTAGGTCTTTTATATATTTTTTTTTGTCATTTTCCAAGTGCAACCCAACCCAATAAAAGGATCTATGATTCAAGTGGCTGTATAAGCATCATAAGTAGGAAGATTTTTGTCCTCAAGAAATAGTTTAATTGACTAGGATCATACCTAATGAAGCGAAGGTCATTAATTCGAATTCTCCTCCCATTTTTGTGCGGAGATCTTTTAATATTAGAAGGCAGTAGGTGGATGGTTTTGGTAGAACTAGAGAAATGATTATTCACTTGTTTGATTAATTTTTTTATTTTTTATTTTTATATTCATTTATTTGATCAAAATTAAAGCATACAGATTGGACCTTTCTGGCTATTGCTGTTTCGGCTAGCTCATGGGTCTTCTTCACTGAGCTGGGCCTGAATTATCTGTTGGTCCAAACGAAGGTTAACTGTGCCTTTGGACTATATTAACAGAAATTAGTGCTCTTTTATGAACACGATAGGTCGTATGAGCTGTCTCTGTTGAAATTAACAAATTTTACCTCATAAATTTTTGTCCAAATTGGATCAAAACTTTTTTTTTCTTTCTAATTTAGTTTATTAAATTTATATTATAATATATGTCTGTTTGTATAGCACTTTTGTATTGTATATATATATGTGATAAAAAAATAATAAATAAATGAGCAGCCTGTGAACGGTTTCATCCATGGGAGTTTGTTTGTTTGTGTTTTTTTTTCTTTTTTTTACAAAGAAAGAAAAATCGGAGAAAAAAATTTGATTTAATGACTTTTTCTTCGTAAGACGTAATCTCTAGATAATTAAACTACTCATTGGAGATCATCCACGTGAGATTTGCGCTTGCAAGGATCGATGACAAGGCCCTGCTAAATTGCTGCAGCATTGGGCATTATTTAATTGGTGAAATTTGAGTTTATGTTTAATTATTAGACCACTTACCATTTACAGCTGTACTATAAATGAATTAGGATTCTCTCCAGTTCATTTGAACTAGAAAATATCAAATTTGTTATATTAGAAGGGTATTTTCTCAATTTAAAAATGTGAAAAGATAACAATACCCTTAAAATATAACTAACTTGAGAGAATCCTACTAGCCAAGTGGACTCATAAATAGTTTGGATTTCTTTTCCAAAAAAAAAAAGATTGATTGAATACCGTACATTGAGACCAAAAAAAAAAACCTAGATTTAAGACCAGACAACAACAACTAATACGTAGAATGATGATATGTGAGAGGGGGAAATATCATATGTGAGATATGATAATGGCTCAACTAAGCTCCATCTAAAACACAATTTTTGTTGACATATGTTTTGATTTTTGTCTATTTTTTTAAAATTTCAATTTTAAACCTAACACAACTCTTATGTGACTTGATGCATGCCAGGTAAGTAAAGTTGGGTGTTAAATGATGCTTAGTTGAGCCCCTGTCATATCTCAAATGTGAAGCTCACTTAATGACATAATTTTTTTTTAAAAAAAAGGAAATAAAAATAAAAATGCAAGTATGACCTTTCAAGAAGCCGGCCTTTCCACAAATCATAAACATAATATTCTATATATATACTACAATTATAATAATCCTTGAGAATAATGTTTAAAAGAAAATTTAAAATGTGACATTTCCAATGGAAAAATGTAGTGTAACATTTATAAAACAAGCATTAGAATACATAAATTTGAGGGCCTCTAATGAACAGACTAAGCATGCTCTTAGTATAAACAACAAATTCCTTGACTTCCAAGGCTGCCTTTTGTCTCTACCATAGGACAGTAGGACTCCTTCCTGTTGCTTTGAAGTTTCCGATATATTTTGCTTTCTTCTTGCTTATGACCAGACAATTTTCCTCTCTCTCTCTCTCTCCGCAGCATATAAATCAATTCAATTTGTCATATATCATGCTTCCTCCCATGAGGAAGATGACCTTGAGATTCTTTTGTTGCGTCTCCGGTACTGAAGAGGCAGTACCGGAGAGCAGGTATATATATGCTTTATAAGATTATATATATTGATTTATACATGCAATTCTCATATTTTTAATTAATTGTTATTTATTTTGTTTTGTTTTGAATCTTAAGTGAAAGCAAGAGTAGGGATTATCCATGGGAAATATACTCTCTTAAGGAGCTACTTCAAGCAACAAACAACTTCCATCAAGAAAACAAGATTGGTGAAGGCGGATTTGGAAGTGTTTATCGGGGTCGAACAAGTAAAGGCGTTGAGGTAATTATGTCTATCTTTTTCTTTTCTTTTTTCCTTTGAGTTTGTGTGGTTTTCCATGCAAAACTATATATATATATATATATTGGTGATATTCAATTGTGGAAGCTGATCTTCCAGATTGCTGTTAAACGACTAAAGACAATGAGTGCGAAGGCAGAGATGGAGTTTGCAGTGGAAGTTGAAATTCTTGGAAGGGTGAGGCATAAGAATCTCTTGGGTTTGAGGGGATTTTATGCTGGTGGGGATGAGAGGCTAATTGTGTATGATTACACGCCTAACCATAGCTTGATCACCCATTTGCATGGCCACCTTGCTGGAGATTGTCTCCTAGATTGGTCAAGGAGGATGAGCATAGTCATTGGATCAGCAGAAGGTTTGGCGTAAGTAACCAGCTATTATATTTGCTTCTTTTTTCTTTTATAGAGAAAAACAAAAAACCAAACTCTTTTCAACTTTTCAAAGACTCACCAAAAATTAAGTGTTAACAGATGCTTTTGGGAAATTTGTCAAAGATGCTTGTTTCCCACAATATATTTCATGATGATGTTTAATAGTTGGTACCGAAACCTATAGTAGCCACAAGACTGCCTTCTAGGGAAGACTCCTAAAAAAAATTGAGAGGGTTAAAAGGATTTATTAGAGTGATTCGGAAAAATCACTCTGACACCCAAGTCAAAAAAGGTAAGGTAAAAGGGTAATGAGACAGAATTAGACTAGGGGTTGAATTGCATACATTTGAAGCTCACATTAAGCTCCTTATAGACCAACACCCTCTAGGGTTTAAAAGAAATCCCGCCAAAAGTCCGTTTCTGATGTGAAGATTTATACTATAGGCTTCAAATTATGCGGTTGATCATAATTTGAATGTTTTCCAATGTGTTGATTTCGCAGTACTTGTCCTTGATATTTATGTATGCATGATTTCGTTGTTAAGGTACTTGCACCACGAGGCCAATCCTCATATAATTCACCGAGACATAAAGGCAAGTAATGTCCTCTTAGACAAAGAATTTGAAGCAAAAGTGGCTGATATTGGGTTTGCAAAGCTAATTCCAGCCGGTGTTTCTCATCTCACTACTAGAGTAAAGGGAACCCTAGGATATTTGGCTCCTGAATATGCCATGTGGGGGAAGGTTTCTGAGAGCTGTGATGTCTATAGCTTTGGTATTTTACTGTTGGAAGTCTCACATTGCTTGGGTATTAAGGAGATGGGCCATTTATAAGGTTGATCATAAACCTCAACTCTTGAGCTAACTTTTGGGTTGAGTTAGGCCCAAGACCCATTTCTAACATGATATCAGAGCAATCGACTTACGCCAGTGTTTGATCCAAAGGGTCCTGTGGAGTTTCTTTTATCTCTCCTTTCAAAAAAAAAATCAAAATCATATATCTGGTATTTTTTGGTTTTTGGTAGTTTGCGGTGAAATTTGACCATCCATTAGTGGTTTTGCGGAGAGATTTGACCGGCCCTTGGTATTTGCGGCTAGATCCGACCGTCCCTTGGTAATTTGCGAGATCCGACTGCCCAATGGTGTTTTACGGCGAGACCCGACCGCCCCTTGGTGTTTTTATGGCAAGATCCGTCCGCCCCTGGTGGTTTATGGCAAGATTCAATTGACAAACTGCCAATTACTTTTGTTCATCAAACGAAGGAAGTTCTACCATTAGTTTGAGGGAATGTTAGAAGACAAAATATAATCGGATCAAGCATATCTATTGATTGTAAGATAATCAAATCCCATGATTTCCTCCTACATGTTTCATGGGATTGTATATTAAATTAAATATTATGTTAGGGTTATTTATTATTTTATGGTTATTTACTTCCTTATTGATTCTAGGGTTTCTTAGCCTACTAGGTTTACCTTTTAAATATTATATAAATTTTTATATTTTATCATGATATCAAAGCAATAGGCTAACGCCATTGTATGCGATCTAATGGTCCTGTGAATTTCTTTTCCTTCTATTTATTTTTCAATTTTTGTTTCAAAAAAAAAAAAACTTTGATCTCTCTCCTTGCATGAACGTTGGTGGCCTTCTCTCCTTCCATTAATCTGCAAGTTTCTTAGCAGCAGATCTCCATCAGCCCTGACGCCTCCTCCAACTTCCACAGCCCATCGCCGCCACCACGCCTCCTCCTCTCACGGCGATACGTTTTCTCCGGCTTTCCACCCTTTTACCCATCACCTCTCAAAATCCGGCTTCAAACAACATTTTCTCCTTCATTCAAGGTCATTCTCTTGCATCCATTGCACCGATTCCTACCTCACCACCATGGCCTTTTAGCCGCTCTCTGCGGCATCCCCTCTTGCTTGCTTGCTTCTTACAAAATGCAGATCTCGACACATCGCAATCCAACGGCCACCGTCTCTCCGACTCAGTCCAGCGCCATCACGCCGTCAACCACCAATCCACCACCATAACGCAGCGAAGGACTCATCTCACGCAGATCGTGTTTTGGAGATTTGTTTTGTGGAGAAGAAGAAGAGTGTTTGGTAACTGGATTTGCTTTATCCTTATTCGAGTTTGCGATTTTCTTATTCTAGTTTAGGATATGTTACCCTTGTTTTAGGTTTTGAACCTAGATGTGTTTGGCTATGGGGTTAAGGTCACTCTTATCCCATTTAATGTAATCTGCAAATAGACTATTACAAAAAAAAAAAAAAAAGAGGCCCAAGATGCCCACTTCTTCTCCCTTTTAGTCCAAAGTTGGCTTTCCTTCTCAAAAGAGGCCATAGTTGCCAATTTCTCTTCTCCTAGCCCATAGTTGGCTCTTCTCTAAAAGAGGCCAAGTTGTCCATCATTAAAAAAAAAAAGCCAAGTTGCCCATCCATTGGCCCATAGTTGTCATACTTTTCTCACTCGTTGGTATTGTTTAAAACCAGTCATTTTAGCCCAAAGTTAGCTCTCTTTTGTTTTTATTTTTGGCTTTGTGGTATTGTTTAAAACCCAGGCCTAGCCTTTGTGGTATTGTTTAAAACCCAAGCCTAGCCTTTGTGGTATTGTTTAAAACCCAGGCCCACTTCAACTCACATTTCACTCTCTTTCTCTCTTAGCCTACAGTTGGCTCTTTCTTCTTCAAAAAAAGGCCATAGTTGCCCATCTCATTTCTCTCTTAGCTCATAGTTGGCTTTTCATGTAAGACCCATAGTTGGTCAATTCCGGCCAAACGTTGCCGATGTTCAAGAGCCGTCGATGCTTCCAATTCCGGCGCCATCAATTACCTCCTTTAGTACTGTGATCAAAAAGCAAACTCAAGCTTTCACAAGTTCTCACCTTGAGTTTGAGGGGGAATGTTAGAGAAAATATTTCCTACATAGAAGGAAATATATCAAATTGATATTATATATTTATTATTGATTGTAATCAGGTTTGATGGTAATCAAATCAATCAGATTTGATTACCATACTTATCTATTTCATTCTCCTATAAATAGGAGCATTTGTATTGTAATATTAATTCATTCAATAAGAGCTTAATGTAGCCTTAGGATTTTATCTGTGGACGTAGGTCATAGACCGAACCACGTTAAAATCCTTTTGTCCCTATTTTATTATTTCCGCTATTTTATTATTTCCACAATTTATTATTTCTTTATGAATTTCTAACATGGTATCAGAGCCAGACCCAATTAGCTATGGCCCACCGTCACCCATTTGTTGCACGTGTTAGCTTGGATGTCCTCCCGCCACACGTGAGAGGGCGTGTTGGATGTCCCACATTGCTTGGGTATTAAGGAGATAGGCCATTTATAAGGTTGAGGTAAACCTCAACACATTTACTTCTAGAGATAATTAGTGCAAAAAAGCCATTAGAAAAACTCCCTGGTGGAGTCAAGCGTGATATTGTGCAATGGGTCACACCCTATGTCCAAAAGGGTGCACTCAATCATATTGCTGACCCGAGGTTGAAGGGAAAGTTTGATCGAAACCAGCTTAAATCGGTGGTCATAATCGCATTGAGATGCACCGATAGCAACCCCGACAACAGGCCGAGCATGATAGATCGAGGTGGTGGAGTGGCTCAACAGTGGCATCGGGAGAAGGACAAAAGAGGTTTCTTATGTGGAAGACATGGTTGATCATGAAGACGAAGAAGAACAAAAGGGATACCAATTTTGAAGGGTTTGGAAATATGGAAGCATCTTATGTGAGTGCCATGAATGGGGCTCCCTAAATCGAAAATGAGATGATATATATATATATATATATATATATATATATATATTAATATATTCTAGATTTCTCTGTGAAATTGTAAGATTTGTTTTTACCAGTCATGTAATTAAGCAATGTGAAAGAAAGACGTACAGTAGTATGACTTGATCTTCCAAGGTACACATTGGAGATGATCAAGAGGTACAGTAGATTTCGTACAATTTTTTTTTTTCTGTCTTTTTTCATTGGATTTATTATAACTAAGACATACATAGTCACTGCCTTTGTGAAGAAACACATACAAGTGTAGAACTTATTCTATAAGTTACTTATATACTTGCCCCTAGGCTGCATGATATATAAAATTCACCTAATTCATCATCCCCAACAAATGCTTGAAACTCACATTCTCTAGAGTTTAGCTCATCGAGTGCTCCAACATATATTTTTTTATACTTCAGTCGTACATTAAAAAGATGATTAACCTATATAAAAGTGTGTAGATTATAAAAGAAATTAAGAGTTTTAAGTCTTACATTGGTTCCTTATTAATTATATGAGATTGAGCTTTAATTTATAAGTAATTCTATAGAACTTCGATTATATCTTGGCTAGCCATTTTGGAGTGATAATACAAGTCATATGGCTAGTGCTCTATGTTTGCCCATTTTTATATATGTATGGTAGACTATCTGTAAAAATAATATTTTTTTTTTTAAAAAAAAAAAGTAAAGGCGAAAATAGAGAATATATATGTTAAAGTGTATATTAAAAAGTAGTAGTTAAGTTAAGAATCATACCTTACTTTGTGAATAACTAAAATAAATATTATTGCTCGGATTATAATAATCACTTGTGATTTCTTAGTCCACTTACAAGGGGTATAAGAAATAACTAGGCAGCTTCATTGTGAAAGAGATGCGAAATTCAATTTTTGTATGCAAATTAATGACACGTGGTCATAGTAGGACCCAGCCTGCAAATACAGTTAAAGTGAGTTAATTAGGTTAAATTTGTAGATTGCATTTAAAGATTAATCACATGAACCCTTTTTAGTAATTTATTAGTTAAATATATATTTTTAAAAAATATGCAATACTTAATTATCAATAAATTAATGGTTTATTTTAAGTAAAAACTAGTATTTTATGTTACAATAAGTATAATAGTATTTTGTTTTATGTATGTATAAATTATAATTAAATTCTATTTAAATGTCTTTAAAATTCATATTTAGTACATATATATAGTCTTTTTAAGGATGGTTTTTTAGTTTATAAAAATTTAAATTTAAAGTTTGGGTCGTTTGAATCATTAAAGGGTAGCTTATAAATTACATTAATTTCCAAAAAAACTGTGCTATTTTATTAAAAAATAAAATAAAATAGCCTGCGGACGGTTTCATCCACGTGAGCTTTGCCCATTGGAGGACGACAAGGCCCAACTAAATTGCTGCAGCCTTGGGCTTTATTAATTGGTGAAATCTGAGCCTAGGTTTAATTATTAGGCCACTGACCATTTACCCTAGCTGGCCACCAATTAATGAGTAGCGAAGGGATTAGCCTCTCTTGCATTTTGGGCCAATTAACTACTCTCTCTTTCTCAGTCAGAAAATAGTTTATATTTAAAAACGTTAATTGGGGGAAAAAAACAAAACACTCTGGATTCTTGACCAACCAACAACTAATAGGCCCTATCACTGGTTATATTTTAATTATTTTATCATTTTAACAAATAAAATAAAATGAAATGAAAAATCATATTTAGACCCAAAGTTTTCATCTTATTTGACTTTAATTTTTGAGTTATCAATTTCAAGAATAGTCCCTAGGTTTTGCCCAAGTTTAAAATAGACCTCTTTGTCACTTCACTATCAAAGTTAACAATTTGTCGTCTGTTGCATGTTTCATTTGACACGTCATAAACATCTTGTTGCAATATCACATCAAGTGTTCGTTATTCATAAGGAAAGAATAAAATAAAAATCAATCTAACACATAAAACTTTAAAGAAACACAAAATTTGAGAACATAAAAAGAATAAATCCATAGTAACAAAGACTTCTGTTTTCATTAGTATACCATCGCATTGGGGTGTTCAGATAGATTTTTACGTGTAAAATAAAACACACGTAATGGATGATAAGCTATTAATTTTAACGGTGAAATGACAAAATAACATATTATTTTAAACTTGGCAAAATTTAATGATCAAATGAAAAAGTGAACAATATTTTTTTTTAAAAAAAAACTAATATGAAACTCTCTCTCTCTCTATCTATATAATCATATTACGAAGCCCAATGACATAAATAAAAAAGAGGAGAAAGAAATATGAAGGCATACATGCATATATATATATATATATACAAGTGTGACCTTTCAAGAGGCAGGCCTTTCCAAAAATAGCTAGCGATGGCAGCGGCAGACAAGTCAATGCTGCATTCTTGGAGGTGGTAAAAGATTGTTGTTCCGTTGTCGCCCGCCATCATCGAAGATGCAGTGGTTCAAAGAGAGTGACCTTCTTATTTTATTCATTCAATCTTCAAAGATGATAAGAGCTGTCCGTTGAGTAAAGGGAGGCTTCGCCGCCCCTTTCGGCTTTCCCCATCACTCACGGGTCCTTCATGACTGCATATATGCTATCCCACGCTCAATCTACCTTTGACTTTCCATCCATGTGCCTTATAATTAATTAATCAAACTCCTAAAAGTTAAGGAAATTAAACCAAACTAATTAATTAAATCCCTTCTTCTTATTAATTCAAGATTTATTATCTTTCTTATTTAATTAGTCTAGGGTTTCGTATACACTATTTTTAATCTCTTTATAAATATACAGATCATATGCACTCCTAACGCTTCATGATCAATTTTTACTTCCCCTTCCTCTCTCTCTCTCTCTCTCTCTCTCTCTCTCTCATTATATAATATCGTCCCCTCATTTATTTCTACGCATGCAGTATGGATGTTCTTTAAACATCAACAGGTATTATATATATTAATGTAGATACGGAAACAAGCACAATAGACAGCTGACTATATGGACGGTTGTACAATGCTTGCTTTCAAACAGTGGATTCGATTTCTTAATTAGATCACTATGAGGAAATGAGATGATCAGCAAAAAAAAAATTGAAAACAATGAAGAGTAGCTAATGCTACGGCTGATAGCAGAACCATTATTTAGGACCAAAAAAAAAAAAGGCTCTGGCGATCGACAGCCTTTTTAACTTTTGCAAATCCCAACATACTGCATGCAAGTTTTACAGTTAAAAGCGACCAAACCTAGTCGTCCTATGTGGGTGATTAGCTATAGTTAGGGCCCCTACGAGATCGGGAACAGGCTCTGTGTTTGTTTGTTAATTGTTAGAGCTGGATACAGGACTCTCTGCTTTATTAATTAATATTATACACATGAACTTCATTGACGCAAACAAAAAAATAAAGGCACTGCATCTGTTAAAATGCTTTCCATAATAATAATGCCGCTGAAACCATTCTCCCTTGTAACCTTTGGAAGGAACATGTAACACAGCGGATAAAAGGACAGGTCAGCTGGAACTGGAAAGGGAAAGGAAATAGCTAGCTAGCTAGCCGGCCTAGAGCGGGCGGGAGGGTGGGTGGGATCCTTGCAGAGACTAGAGAGGTTTCCTCAGATCAGATGCCATTTACTTGTCTTTCTGTGTTCCCATGTCTATAACGGTTTGAGAAATTTAAGAGAAAAAACCAAAAGAGAAAAAGTGAGGATTATTATTAGTCATACGTGTTACGGACGGTACAGAAGCACGGTTGCAGCCTTAATTATAACAAAGAGAGATGGGTTCTTTGACCACCATGTTACAACTGTTTTCCTTATATTCACGGTTAACGTTGCAGGCTCTGTTTCCTTATTTTAGTTTATTAAATAAAGTTGTTTTTCTTCTTAACCATATCAGAGATTTGGGCATATAATATATATGTATATAGTCTTTAAGTTATATTGAATAATATGGTTTAAGATGTGTTTATTAGATTATCACATATTAAGATCTTAAACTGTGAACCAGCTTGTAACTTAAATACTATTGTTGTAGTCGGTAATAGAATTTGGCATTTCATTTGATAAGACCGTAACATATCAATTATGATGATTTAGCTTGATCATGTAAAGTTGAGACTTCTAACTAATATTTGGTTTGATTACAATTCATTTAACGAATCATGTGAGTGTTATTCTATCATAACGATTGTCGATATAAATAACTTGAACCAACAACTACTTATGGCAATATTGAGTACTCTCACTCATGAGGGGAATGCAGACTGATCAAATGTGAAGTGGGAGTCACTTTGATACATTTAGGAGAGATATTTTACGGTCAAAATCTTAATGTGTTGGATAATTACATGTAACACAGTGAGAACAATACTTTTTTTTTTTTTTTTGACATGTCCGCACAAGAGGGGGAGGGAGGATTCGAACTAGTGACCTTCACTTTATTAGGCGTGGTCCTAACCGATTAAGTTATCTCTTGGGGACATAGTGAGAACAATACTATTCCTCAATAAAAAGGTCTATAATCTTTGATTAATTATTAAAGCGATATGAGATAAATTTAATGAGAATTCATTATTTTTAATCTCTAGCTGAAGCATTTTAGTAAGAGTTATACTTACTAAATGAAATGAAACTTCACATGTACAATAAATCAAGAGATTAAATTAGATATGCTAAAGGATTAAATGGTAGTGAATTAATTAATTTATGACTTTAACTCAACTATGAGTTTCATGCCATAATCTATTTTTCACGTGCAATTCAATTAATCCCATACGTTGGCCTTGATTTAAGCATATATATTTATCCTTTACAATAGGGTCGACGCATCTTGCATCGTGATCAATGTAGCAAGCTAACACCTGTCTAGCAAAATAATGGTTTGGGAATTAATTCCGTATTATGAATTTAAGATGCACCCGGGTTAATGGGCTAATACGTGTGGGCCAAGTAGTGACAAGTTGGGCAAAGAAATGAACGTTTGGATTTGCGCTGATCTTTTTTTTTACTATTATTTGTCTTAATTAAATGCGAAGATATATATATATATATATGATCATTTTCAATTTATTTGAATTAGTGAATATTTAATTAATTATATTGAAAGAATTTTTGTATACACTTAAAAATTTAAAAAACAAAAATACTCCTTAAGTATAAATAATAAACAGATAACACCCATTATATTAATATTTCATCTGCAGCTTTCTGGGTTTTGTCTCGCATGCTATATATCGTAAAAAATATATGATTTGGCGGTTAATAAGTGACGTAATTTATTATTCAAATTCAGCCATTTAATAATTTATTAAACTATCTGACATCAAGCCGAACTTGGGCTGTTCATTGTGATACATGCAAGACATAATGAAAATTGAAAACATAAATATATATATATATACCTCAAGTTGAAGATAAAAAAATAAAAAAAAAAAAACAAAAAAAACATAAAAGAAAATATTGTATTTTAAAAAAAAAAAATTGATAATAGGAAAATCAATCATGTTTTCCTTTATTTACATGTGATTCTCCGAGTTTTCAAGCCTATCTTTTACCTCGTTTCTGACATCTTTAATTTACTAACAAAAAAAAAAAAAAGGGGGTTTTAACTTATAACAGAATGAGCCTTAGAATTTAATTTTTACGGCACTCAATCAATAATTGACATATAAGTAATAATATAAAAAGTGCATAAAAATAAATTGGATCAAAATACACTAGATTTTAGAGTGATAAAATCCCTAAAGAATTAACTTTCTACCTTTAGGTTTTAATTTTGAATTAAAAAACGAGTTTTAAAGTATTAGAAATGAGTTTTAAGGCATTAAAAACAGGTTTTGAGGCGGGTCACAACTAGCTGGATTTGAGGCGGGTCATGGTCGGTAGGGTTTGAGGCGTTCATAGTTGGGCAGACCTGTGGGTCTGGCCTGGGTCTCATTGGCTACAGGTTTTTTTCTTTTTCTTTTTCTTTATCTTTTCTGATTGGTGTAGTTATTCTTACTTTTGTTTTTTGTATTTTCTTAAATTAATTAATAATATGTCACATAGTAATTAAATGCTGTAAAATAGTTAATTTACATCAAGACATGAAAGTAGAGGGTCTCTTAAAAATAAGGAAAATGTTAGGGGTTCTTCTAATAGGTTCTCTTAGCGTTATCCCAGTCTTACGTAAAACATGATTTTAAAAAAAAAAAAAATGTAGTAGCATCCACCACCGGTTTTTTTAGGTAGTAGCACCAAATTTAGAATTATCAAATCCATTTTTAGTGATACCATCCCTAAAGGGTTAACCTTCCACCTTTAGATTTTAGTTTTGAATCAAAAAACAAGTTTTAAAATATTAGAACCTAACTATTAACTCATAAAAATTAATCGGTTAACAAAAAAATGGTACTACAATTTTTTTTTTTTAAATCATGTTTTACGTAAAACTAAGAGAATGATAGGAGAACTTACGGAAAGAACCCCTAGTAAACCCAAAAATTAATGCTCAAACATTGAAGTAATTAATTGCAAAACAAAACAAAAAAAAATAAATTAAAAAAATGCCCCACTCCACTTGCATGTGATATTGCGGCTAGAGCTGCGGGTGGGTAATACCAATGCTAGCACCACCCCCAATCTGCTGCTGCTTCTGGTGTGACGATGGTGGTGCAGAGCTGCCATGGCACAAACGGCGAGAAGTGCATGGTCCGAAGGGCCCACCTTGATGCTGGTACCAAGGAGCTCAAAAAGAAATGGCCTGTGGCGGGATCAACGGTGGTAACCAATCCATCAACGCCACCGCCCCGCTAATCCCTGCATTCTGCAAATGGCTGGCATCTCTCAGCCGCCACCCACAACCACTGGCGGCAAAGACCTTTTCTGCCCTTTTTTTTTGTGTTGATAATTGTTCCTTCTTCGGCTAGACGTACATGTCTCTTTTTCCAAATTAATGAAGGAGGGTGTTACGATCCTATTTTTGCAACCGAATCAATTAGGTTAGTTAGATGTTTCAAACACAATATTTGTGATTAATTCTTTTCATCATTTATTCCTAACATAATGGCATAACTTCTTTAAATAGAAAATTCATTACATATTACATAAAAGAGTTAAGAGTTGAGTTAGCTCCTCTTATTGGAATATAAATTAGGACGGAATCATCAACAAATTTTTAATAAAATAATATCATAACCTTAATACCGCTATGATTAGCTAACTTATGCTAAAATAATATAAACTTAATATGAAAATGGCTTGGTAACCACATCAAACGTTCACTTGTGTCACTCTAAAAATGATGTGACTTTGATAATAACTATTAGACGTATAATTGATTATTATTAAATTTTTAAAAGTGACCTTATTCATGGAGTAATACAAGAGAACATGTATAAGAGTAACTTGTAAAATTACTTATTTATCCAAGCTGGTTGTTATGGGTTATTTACACACAATCACATAGTAAAAAAATCATTTTGATTTACAACTCACTGATCAAAGTGATTCCTTCTTTAAAAAAAAAAAAAAAAACACACCCAATTTTTGGATTTAAATGCTCTTTTGTTAAAACATCAGCAAGACATAAAAATGAAAAGATGAAATTGAAAGCCCTAATTTGTAATAAATAAATAAATTAAATTAAAAATGAGATACCTAGATATGCGTATGAAACGAGAAGATCAAATTAAGAAAAGGCTTTAATGGTGTACGTTAAAGTACGATCCCACTTATAAATTAGTGGTGTACGTGAAAGCAAAGGCTTTAAAACAAGGCATTGAAGTTCGGAGTAGTGAAGTACGGCGCCAAGAAGCTACGAACCTATAAAGGAGCCAGAAGGAATTGGTGGCCGGGCCGACACTTGACAGAGTAACCTTTGCTGATCGTTGCTGTACGTTCTGTCGTCTACTCGATCGATCACGACCGGCCTGCCTCTCTTTGTTTCTTGATTCATAGAGAGACCACAAAGGCTGATCAAACAGATACAACGTATCCGTTGCAGAAAACTCCAACTCGATCTTCACCTCCGACGGAGATAATTTCCGCCCTGCCTCCAAAATGTCGGAGGCGGAGTTGGGCGGAAGCGTGTGTACGTTGGAGGAGGTCGACAGTAACTGGTGGGCGTTTTTTTTTTTATAACATTTTTTGGGTTTTATTATTTTGGTGTATTTATGAAAAAAGAAATCTTAAGTGTTCTCATTGTGTTTTTTCAACTGTAGTGTTGTTTTTAAAATTATTGTTGAATTTGAAATTATCATTATTAATTTTTAATCTATCGGTAATTTAAAAGTTACATTATAGTTGAAAGAACACTAAGAAAACATTAGAAGAATAAATAATATTTTTTTAATGATTTTAAAAGTCACATTACAGTTGAAAAAATACTAAAAAAACACTAAAAGAACATCTAATATTTTCTAACACCTAGCATTTGAGAAATGTTATGTGTTCTTTTAGTATTTTCTTGATATTCTTCTAACTGTATTATGACTTTTAAAATTATCAATACATTAAAAATTAATAATGATAATTTTAAATCTAATGATGATTTTAAAAACCAAATCACGATTAAATAAAAAAGAGAAACTTAGCATTTACCTTTTCATAACCTATTTTAAGGTTTTGGTTTGCTTTTGGGAACATATTTTTTGGGCTTTGCATGCCCCTTTTCATATGGCTTTGCCCTATATATGTTTTACCCTAATTTTTTAGGTCCTTTTCATAGCCTTTTTGGGCCAACAGGTAACTGGCCCATCAAAATTTATATTTTATTCAATTCAAATAAAAATAATAATTCACTATCATAAGAGTACATGATCGAAGTTCTCCAATTTCTACTACTAGCTCAGGAACTTTGTAATGTATGTCCAATAAATAAATTTTTAAAGTTCTCTACTCCCTCTAAACTAGAAAATAAAATTACAAAGCAACACAAATTAATTGTCCAACAAGCAGCAACATAAAAAATTACTTAAGCAACAATGTAAAAATATATCTACTTCAAGCAACAGGCAGAAACAAAATAACCATTGCAAGTTGTTCTCTAGCAATTAAATATACTTCCACCAAGCAGTCATATCATGCATAAATACCACAAGTAACAATGATAGTACATGAAGCTATTCCCAAAAAAAAAAAAGGTAGGGACCAAGCTTTGCAAGAATCGATATGATGCTAGGCTTTAATTCATGCCGTATATATAGATAAGATTCTGCATAAGTTTGGCATTCAAGACTTTGAGAAGGGATTACTTCCCTTTAGGCATAAAGTTCTTCTTTGTAAGTAGCACTCTTTCTAAGTAGTACCGTCCAAAGACACCTCAAGAGGAAGATTAGATGAAACTATGTACTAAGCGTACTAAGCCATATATTTGTTTTGTAGTTAGCATGGTTAGTAGGTATCAATCAAATCCTAGACCATTACATTGAGTGGCAGTTAAGCATATAATCAAATATCTTAAGAGAACGATGAATTATATACTTGTCTAGCATAATAAAGATTTGTAACCACTGGTTACACAGATTCTAACTTCTGATCAGCTTGTGGCTCTAGGAGATTGATCCACTTCAGGGGTTTGTTTGGTAACCGCATTTTGGCGTAGACATTGTGCATGTTTTTTGTCAGGTAGAAAAAGATGATTTTACCCTCAATGCTAGTTCTTGACTGGGAAAAGCTCTTGCGTGAAGACGACAACCCACCAGTCGTTCTGGTTGTCAAGCCCACCACAACGAACACTCAGCCATCGAAGTAGTCGGAAATGGGTTCTGCTCAATAGCTTAATTCACAGCGAGATGAGTTTTTTAACACCCTTAACGATCATGAACTCAATGAGTCGATTTGGAGAAAGCGTCGTACCCTGGAGTCGGTAGGTTGGAAATTGCCTGACAAAGGGGAAAAAGCCCGGACAGCTCTCATGCAATTGGAGGATGAGATGGAGCGGAGGAAACTCAACCGAGTGGAAAAGGTTTTCTTTTCTTTTATATTTTTTTCTTTGAATTGGTTTTTATTTTTTTATTTTGTTTGGTTGCGAGAAAAAGAACAAGGAATGAGAAGGAAATTATGGGTTTGCTGTTTATTTCGCTAATGCTGCCTCAGATTGAGGAAATTGAAGAATTGGTAACTGGCATGCAGATTAATTGTCTTGTGCACATTTGAGAGGATTCTTTTGGGGTTTTCCTAGTCTTAACTAGGGAAGTATAAAATGAATTTGCAAAGAATGTGGTGGTCGGAGGAGTCTGGTTTTGGAGTAGAAAAAGAGATGGGCCGCTGCCTAAAATGCGGTTGGTGAAGAAATTTGGTGGAGAAACATAAACCTAAGGAAAAGGGTATTTCGGTAATTTAGCATAATGGGTCTACTTTGTTTGTAGGTTTTTTAAGAAAAAGACAAAAAATGCACAGTATCCACCCAAATAGTATCTATGCCAACCCCGTTGTCAAACACTACCTAGGGTATGTCTTTACCCTAAGTGGTAAAACCTTAGTTGGATGAGTGTTATGTTCGGTGTGTTAGTGTAGATGACTCAGCAGTCAAGGATTCACCTCATCACGAAACAATCATATCTCATGCGAATCAAACATCCAACTATCCCACTATGCACAAGGATCTAACTGCAATCAAGGAATCTGAATCAATAGTGATTTCTGAAGATGTGGTTCACAATATTCTAGCCGTTCATCAAAGAAACATTCCTTACATAGACAAGCGTGCTGTCCAAGACCTTCCATACACATCCATTCTTGTTTCTCAAGAATTGACTTAGAAAGCAATAGTGTGCTACTATGTTGTTTATTTTCCTTATATGTAAATGATTTGTATCTTGACAGATTAGGTCTGGATCTTTTCTTGATTTTTACCTTGTAACTATTAAGTGTACGAAAACTATAAGTAACAATTCTTTTGCTGTGTTTTAGTCAAGTTGACTAAAACCTCTCTCATAAAACTGTTCATGGTATCAGAGCTTCATAGGCCAACACCAATTCTTTCCCTTCAATCCTTTCATTTACTTCCGCTGAATTTATTCTCATGGCTTCAAGCAGCAACTTCAATGATTCTACCCTTATTGCCACTTTTGTTGTCCCAAACTTCAACTAGTTAGTTACCTACAAACTGGATGAAACCAATTACTTGTTGTGGCTCTCTCAGATTGTTCCTATACTAAAGAGCCATGAGCTAATGGGCATTGTGGATGGTTATGAACCCTACCCATCTAAATTCATGCCTGATCATGAAGACAAAGAGGTCCCTAATCCGTTGTACTCACTTTGGATCAAGAAGGACTAATGTCTTCTCAGCTGGATCAATGTGACTCTCATTGAGTCAGTTCTTGCCACCGTCTATGGCCTTGATACCTCTAAGTAGGTACAGACAGCCTTGGCCAATTGATTTGCATCCCAATCAAGGTCTTGTGTATCACATTTGAAGCGCCAACTCAAAGCCTGCATCAAGGATCCAAGTCTTGCGCATAATACTTGAAGATTGCCAAATCTTGGGCCAACCAACTTGCTGTAATAGGCAAACCAACAAATGATGAGGACTTAATCTCCTTCATCATTAGCGGGTTCAATCCAATTTTCAACTCATTTGTCACTTCTTATTCTCTTGCCACTAGAGATAACCCTTTATCATTTGCAGATTTTCATAACAAACTTCTCAACCATGAGATACTCCTCAATCAACAGCAAGCAGCAATGCCAGATGCTTCCAACTTTGCACTCTTTCTGTAGCGCCAGGGTAATGGTGGTCCTCCAAAGCAAAACTATCAACCATTCAAAGGAAAGTCAAAGTATGTTCCACCAAGCAAGTTCTCTCCACGCCCTGGACAACCAAAGGGCTTTACCAACTATGGTCAATCTACTCCACCATAGTGGCAGCCTGCTCCCTCTAATGGTCTTCCCTTCTAGTCATCAGCCCATACTCCTTGCCAAATTTGTGGCAAAACAAGCCACCAGGCTCTTGATTGTTTCCATAGAATGGATCACTCATACCAGGGAAGGCATCCTTCCAGCCTAATTGACTGCAATGGTGGCTCATATCAATAATTCCCTTGAAGACCAGCAGTGGTTTGCTGATAGTGGAGCCAACTCTCATATCACAAATGAGTTGGAAAATTTATCTTTCTAGCAGCAGCCTTTTCAGGGGCAGGAGTTGTAGTAGTTAGCAACGGAGGAGGACTTGAAGTAACAAAAGATATGTGCTTCATAAAAGAGAGAGAGGAAGTCACATATCCTGTTCACACACTTATATATAATTGACACCACAATACAAGGAAGATATATGCATTCATACCAGCATTTTCTTGAACATTGATGCCGGTACTGTCAGTGGCTGTGTTTAGAGGGCACATTGGACTGTTACAAAGGGATCTGAATGTTATCTCTCTGACTTGACCATCATATTCATTTGCAGCATGCCACTGTCCCATCTGAAGAAGGAATAAGAAGAAGCATGAAATCTCAAGTTGATACAACCACCAACAAACAATTGAAGATATAATTCTCCTAGGGTTGAAAAATTCCACACCAGGACTTAAAATTACTTAGACTAGCTTAACCTTTAGTATCCTAGAGGATGGGGAAATATTGTCAGAGCAACATGGTTTCCTGAAGCCTCCATGCCTCTGGCCACGAAAGCTCATTGTCAACCCTTCAGCTCAAAAATGCAATTGAGCTTGCAATCCAGGCCATAGATGTAATGAGAGCATGGAATTTCTCCTCATTCACTAATATGCATATATGAATATCAGAGACAAGTGTAATGGCCCAAGAAAAAGTGCTACCCACATCTATGCTATTACACCAAAAAGACTAGCCAATTTGGGGTAATAGCGTAGATATGACTAGTGCTTTTCCTAATTTGTTACAAATAGTATCAAAGCTAGGTTGTAATTCCATGTAGTATTGTCAACATTGCATGACGTAGCCCTGATGAGGATGTTAGGGGTTTAAGGGGGCACTATAAAGGTAGTCTTAGCTTTGGCAGTGCATTTTAATTGGCCTATAAGAAAATTGGATGTTTCCAATGCCTTCCTCCATGGTTTTCTCTTAGAATAGGTTTACATGGAACAACCTCGAGGCTTTGTAGACGTGAAGCACCACGACTTTGTGTGTAAACTTCATAAATCCATTTATGGGCTTAAACAAGCTCCTAGAGCTTGGTTCCATTGTCTCTCCACCTCACTATTGGAGCTTGGCTTTACAGCCTCCTTGGTGGACTCTTCTTTATTTATCATCATTCATGGTAACATTAAGGTGTCTCTATTTATCTATGTTGATGACATTATGGTTACATGAACTCATGTATTTGTTATTACTGCTCTTATTGTGTAGCTATAGAAAGAAATTTCCTATAAAGGATTTGTGTAGTCTTGGATTCTTCCTTGGTATTCAGGCCACACGTGATGAGGATTCCCTCCACTTGTGTCAAGCCAAGTACATTAAAAACTTATTACATCACACCCCCATGCTTGGTGCTAAGCCTGCATCCTCTCTATGTCCTGTTGGTTCCAAATTGTCCAAGTATGATGGGGATCCGTTGCCGGATTTGACTGAATATCACCAAGTGGTTGGGGCACTTTTGTACTGCACTTTGACCAAGCTTGAGATAGCCTTCTCAGTGAACCAATTGTGCCAACACATGCATTCTCCCTCCACTACTCATTGGTCAGTAGCCAAAAGAGTTCTCAGGTATTAGAGAAATATCATTGATCATGGTCTCCTCTATACACCTGATGATCTATGTTTGCAGGCCTTCTATGACTCGAATTGGGCTGGAAGCCCTAATGATTGACGTTCCATTTTAGGACTTGGGGTCTATCTTGGCAGTTGTTTGATGTCTTGGAGTGCTAAGAAACAAGCCATTGTTTCTCATTCTAGTACCGAGGCAGAGTATCGCTTTATAGCTTTATCAACTGTTGAGTTATTTTGGCTTCAAATGCTCTTCCAGGAACTTTGCATTCCACTTATGTCACCTCCTATGTCATGGTGAGATAGCTTAAGTGTTTTGGCCATTGTTTCTAATCCTATATTTCACACTCGCACTAAGCACATTGAGGTCAAATACCATTTCATTTGTGAAAAAGGTTGTCAATGGAGGTATTTTAATTAAGTTTATATCCACCCAAGACCAAGTTGCTGACATATTTACTAAGGGTATGTCTTTTCCCCGATTCTTGCTTCTTAAATCCAAGCTAATGGTGACTACTCCCCCCATTAGCTTGCAAGGGGATGTTAGTGTAGATGACTAAGCAGTCAAGGATTCACCTTATCACGACACAATCGTATCTATGCAAATCAAACATCCAGTTGTCCTACTATGCACAAGGATCTAACTGCAATCAAGGAATTTGAATCAATAGTGATTTCTGAAAATGTGATTTACAATATTCTAGCTGTTGATAAAAGAAACATTCCTTACACAGACAAGCGTGCTATCCAAGACCTTCCATACACATCCATTCGTGTTTCTCAAGAATTGACTTAGAAAGCAATAGTGTGCTACTGTGTTGTTTATTTTCCTTATATGTAAATGATTTGTATCTTGACTGATTTGGTTTAGATCTTTTCTTGATTTTTACCTTGTAACTATTCAGTGTATGACAACTATAAGTAACAATTCTTTTGTTGTGTTTTAGTCAAGTTGACTAAAACCTTTCTCTCACAAAACTGTTCAAGGTGTAATGCCCTTAAATTCCAATTATTTCGTATCACATTTTAATTTTAATTGAAAAAAACTTGTTTATTTATTGATTTATTTAATGAGCTTTTGGTATATATATTACTTTTTACATGTATGCATTTACTGATTGTATGCTATTCTTTTGGTTATAAAACAACAAATATAAGATCTTTAATCCAAATTCAAATTAATGAGTTGTTGAAACTAATCTTTTTAGTTTCAAACTTGTTATTTATCATATACATATCAGGTACATAGGTTACATTGAATATGGCTTTAACGTCTGAACAATGAGATTATTACACATTAGATCTTAAACCCCATAATCTTTGTTATTTATAAAATATTGTTTGTAGTTGATAATAGAATTAGGCATTCCCTTTAACATGCAAGATTCTAACACATCAATCTTGATCATATGAAATATAGACTTCAAATTAATGTATTGGCGGATAAAATGTACTGAGTATACCATTTGAGATTTCATTCTTTTATACATAACACTCTCAAAAGAATGATGTGACACAACTACTTATCACATTGATTCATTGACAGAGTTAGATAATTCATATTATAGGGGTTGCTAAACTAAAAGTATGATAAAACATAATTTAAAATAAAAATTGAGTAATTTACACAGTATATGCATCACAAAAAAAAAAAAAAAAAAGAAAAAAAAAGAAAAGAAAAGAAAAGAAAATAAAGGTGTCTAAACGTGCACTTTACGGTCTCTTAAAAGTACAAATTCATTAAGTATCGAAGCTCTCAGCAATTTCTCTTTTAATATAGAGAACTAAACTATTTCTAAGAAAATTATCCTCAATTTTGTTGCAAAGTCATGTTTAAACAATTTTCATTGCTGGAAATGTTTGTTCAGTAGTTGTTGTAAACACAAAAGTCAAAACAAGACAAATCAATCTATTAATAAGATAGTATATCTTTGATTTTTCTGTCTTTGCTAATCTTTGAAATAATTCTGTAATAGAAAACAAATTTTGTAATGTCAAATCAGTAAGCATATCAAATTCAAAATACCTTAATTGATATCGTAAATTAATTTTCTCCTGCTCAGAAAAATTAAGAGGATAATATTTTTCTACAAGGATACATATATCATCAATTTTAAAAGATTTATAAATATCTTTTGGATCCAAAGTTCAGCTAAGTATCAAAAGTTTCGTTGCCTTTTTACCAAACATACTATCAAGCTTTTGTAATTGGAAGTCGATAGTAGTATTGAATATATCAAAATAATAATGATGCTCGATTGTAACATTATTATTTTGATTACAACATCGACCTTCAATATAACGAGCACTCAAATCCAGAATGTCGATTTTAGATTTCTTGGAGAAATAGACAATGTTCTCAAGCAAATTATCCCAACCATCATCTCTCAACTTTTGGATAAGTTTTTACAATAAGAACCGAATGAATAGCATTCAAAATGTCTTTAGATTTTTCCTACAAAACTTGATTTTTTTTTTTTGCTGCAAACTTGCTACAAAACTTGAGATTTTTGCTTCAAATGAATGAATAGCATTGAAAAGATTTTTTTTTTTTTTTTAATTTTTGGGGTGGGTAGGAAAAAAAAAATCTAAATCTTTGGGGGGTGCTATGACTCCCCCACTGCATTGATTTTGAATCTTAAGAACACAAATGTAAAGCGGATGTTACTTTCTTGACAATTAAAATCTAAAGTGTGTTGAGTAATCATATGTAGCATTGTAGGAACACCATTTTTAGGAAGAAATCCAATTGCTTCGATTAAATCAAAGAGATAAGAAATAGACATAAATTTCCTTCAAACCAATTAAAATAGTGTCAAGTGTTTATAAATATTTAAAACGTAAGTTTAAGTTAGTAAATTTTTATTAATGATCTTAAGAATTTAATATGTATTTTAAATGTTTATAAACTCTTGACACTATTTTAAACAGGTTGAAAGATATTTTCTACAAACTAATTTGAAAGAAATTTATGTTAATAAGAAATATCCTATTGAAATAAATGTAATAGAATTAATTATTCTTAATATCTAGCCAAAGTATTTTAGTACATTACTTAAATTATTATGTACATAGTAGATAAGAAGTAGTGAATATGCATTTAGGGATTAGTTGGGAACAAGTCCGATAGACCTTCATAAAAGAAAAGAAAATAAAAGTAAAGAAACATTATAATATATGTTTTTAAGTAAGGATTTTTTTTTTGAAAAAGCGAAACATTTGTCACACCAAATCAACGGTTTCAATGAAGACATTATTATTATTATTATTATTTTTTCAATGAAGACATTAGGCAATAGTCAATTATCCACAAAGATCCTTTAAAAAAAAAAAAAAAAAAAAGAGTAAATGGAGCAGAGCCATCGATTCGTGCAGTCCACATCGTCGTCTGAAACCAAAATAAACCTTCTCCCTCACACTCACAGTTTCCACTTACTCACTCACTTCCTTGCTGTACGCTGGAAGGAAGTCGTGGAAGGAATCCTCTGTCTCTCACTCTCTCACTCCATTTATTTCTCGTTTCCAAACAACAAAAACACCAACAACATTAAATAGTCTCGAACAAAAACAAATGTTAATTCTGAGATGGAGCCGCGTTTCTCAGTCCGATTACAATCATGACTCCCCTCTCTAATCATGCTATCTAGTACTCTCTCTCTCTTTCTCTCTGCTCCAATTAATTAACTGGTTAATACCCTCATCCGTCTTAATCATGCCAGTTCCACAACCCCGACTTTTTCTGCTACTTCTTTTCCTGTTGCTTTACCCTGGCTGTGGGCTGTTGCCGTGGCTGTGATCCCCATACTTTCATTTGTGACTTTCCCTTTAACATCTACAACCCACAACTTTTCAAACCCTTCGATCTTCTCATCAGTGTTAGCAACGAAACAAACCAACCGGGGGGAACCAACCTCCTTCTGGTTAATTCATTTTTTTCTCCCCAACTCTTTTTTTTTGGTTTTGTTTTTTTGTTTTTTTTTAAATTTTTTTTGCGTGTCAAAGATGGGTGACAAGCTGGGAGATAGAGATACAACCAAGAAGCAGCAACCACCACCGCCACCACAGCAACAAATTTCGTCTCCTCCCAAAGACCCACTTGAGGAATCGACAGAAACAAGACAACAACAACAACAACGCCATCACTCTCCGCCGAACGTCGCTCCATTCTATGTTCCGAGTGAGCAGCAATTTGAGGCTGTGAATCCAAAGAGGCCTAGGTATACTGGGCAGTGGAAGCTTTTGCCATCTCCAACAACAACGCAACAAAAGCAGCAGACCCAGTTGGCCGAATCAAGCCCAACCAACCCACAAACCCAACAATCCCACACCGCAGCCGCTTCTTCCACGGACACAGCCTCATCGCCGTCCCACTCGCCTCTGCCTTCTCTTTCCGCCGCATCTGGGCAGGACACCAACAAGCCGGAGGGAGAGCATGCTCACCACCAAATCAGAAAAGGGAAATATGTGAGCCCCGTCTGGAAACCAAACGAGATGCTATGGTTAGCTAGAGCCTGGAGGATCCAACACCAAGGCGGGTCGGACGGGTCGGGTTCGTCCTCAAGAGCAGATCAATTGGAGGGCGGGCAGACAAGAGGAAAAACTAGAGCCGACAAAGATAGAGAAGTTGCCGATTTTCTTCAAACACATGGGGTCAATAGGGATGCAAAAACAGCCGGGACTAAGTGGGATAACATGTTGGGAGAATTCAGGAAGGTTTACGAGTGGGAGAGAGGAGGTGAGAGAGAGCAGGTCGGAAAGAGTTACTTCAGGCTCTCTCCTTACGAGAGGAAGCTCCATAGATTGCCGGCTTCGTTTGATGAGGAAGTCTTTGAAGAGCTTTCGCAGTTCATGGGGTCAAAAATGAGAACATCACAGAGTAGAGGAAGTTCCGGAATTGTCGCTGGAGATGACAGTCGGGCAGCAAGAGCTCTGCCTCCACCCGCGCCATTCAGAGAAGATGATCAGTTCCCTCTTTCAGGTTTGCATCTAAAAAGATTTCAGGAACGAAGGTTTATTTTCTTCTCTTTATCTTTCGGAAACAAATTCTCTTTCTTTGTGTTATATCTTATGCAGCTCGGGCAAAACAACTGGTTATAGCGGGCGGAAGTGAAGCTTTATTCCACGGAGGCAGAGGGGGCTTACTAGGGTTTGATTCGCCCCTAGACATTATCGGGGGATCGTCGTCTTCATCTTCAAAAGAGCTCCGTCGGATTGGAAAGATACGGATGACATGGGAAGAATCAGTGAGCTTGTGGGCTGAAGAAGGCGAGCACCATAGAGGGAGAGTGAAGCTCCAAGGCTCAAGCTTTTTGAGTGCAGATGAGCTCACTTTCTTCGATGATGCCATGGTCCCTTGCACCATGGAAGTCTTCGAAGATGGCCCTGTCAAAGGCTTCTCGGTTGATAGATTCGTTTCTGGACAACAGATCAAAGTCTTTGGTAGAAGAAAGTCTTCTTCTGCCGCCACAGCAGCAGGCTTCAATGAGAGAGTCCAGCTTCCCTTTACCGAACCCTCTACAAGATGTAAGTAGAATTCAATTTCCCAACCTTTTTAGTCTTGATATATTATCTACATTGTGATTTTAGAAATATGTATTGGTGCAGCAATTCCTCCATGGGAATTTCAAGACCCAACTGAGTACTACGTAGGATGCCTGCGAGTTCCACCACAAACACTTCCAAGCCTTTTTGAGCTCTCATGGCATATACAAGAGCCACCGCCGGAAGAATTGCGTTTTCCACTGCGAAGAGACGTTTATAGGGACTTGCCTCAAGAGAAGGAACTCTTCTTTACAACCTCCACCGAATTCTTAGACTGTAGAGCCATCACCTACGATATTCTAAGCCCGATAATCCGAGCTAACCCTAGCATCAGCGGCGCCACCGCCACAAGTAGAGACTCGTTTATTGGCCTTTGGGATGATTGCATTAACAGGATTGTTTCCAAATTTTGTTCGGTTGAAATGGTTGTCATAAGAAAACCCTCTTCATCAACGGCTGAGATTTTGCAGGATCAATGGCCGAACGTGACGGGTTTTGTCAGGAACTTTTGCGTGTGGAGAGGAGAGGAGATTGATCAGTCAAGGGAGGGATCTCTCGACCCATCATCTTCAATTGCGGAAAAGCTTTTGTGGACGTATGCGGATCTTCCTTACATCTTGGGCTACTACGCTGTAGGGTGTTTGATAACTTTTTGTGCATTAAGCCGGGCGCAGGACCGGATTATCCGGACGGATTTGTACTCACTGGACTTATCTTCTCCGGTGGAGAGACTCAAAGCCCTAGTCCCGTGTTACAGGATCGCCGGCTTATTGCCGTTGCTAGCCGACCGGTGCTTCAACAATATGAAGAATAATGGTGGGAATTACAAGCTGTTTGCTTTTAGCGATTTTGAGAGGGTTGATATGGGAAATGGAAATGTCATCGAAATGACGCCGAATGCGGTGACTAGAATCTTCTCGAGCAAAAGAAAATGGGCTGCGGTTAAGGAAATCTACGACTATCTTGATCACCGGATCCCACATGCGGAATCCATTTTGCGATCGTCAGAGAGGGATCTGGCGTTGGTGTTCAAGCCTAGAGGGTGCAAAATGAAGCCTGCAAATTGCGAGCAACTGGTGGAGGCTCTCAAGTATGTGACCAAGGCATTGGTGGCGCTGCACGACCTCTCTTTCATGCACAGAGGGTTGAGTTGGGAGAAGGTGATGCGGCGAAACGACAGGGAGAACGAGTGGTTCGTGTCCGGGTTCGAGGATGCGGTAGGGGCACCGCAAATATACCCGCATGGGGTGGTGGCGCGTGGGGGGCAAGCGCCGGAGATGGGAAGGGGATTGCATGGGGTGAAAGTGGACGTGTGGGGTGTGGGGTATTTGGTAAAAACAAGTGGGTTGGCTGGGGTCCCAAAGATGCTGAGGGAGCTTCAAAACCGGTGCTTGGAGCAGAACCCAGAGCAGAGGCCAACTGCAGCCGACTGCTATCACCACCTGCTTCAGCTGCAGTCATCTCTGTCAGCTGGAGGGTACTGATCTGATTGATATGGGAATTAATAATGGAACAGGCTTTTTTTTTTCCTTCTTTCTTTTCTTTTGTGTGTTCGGAGGGCCTTCTTTTAATTTTTGATACCTTAAAAATGGATCTAGTGTGTTTTTAAAGAGGTCTGAGATATTTGGAGGAGAAATGGCGGCGGATGTCGGGTAAAGTCGTTTCTAGAGTTGTTAGATTTGTAGGGTTTGTTCCATCATGTCAAATCACAACTTAATTGATTGATGTGCAAGTCAAACAGTGTTTTTCTGTTGTCTACTGTACATCATATCCCTCGCATCTCGTTTGGTTTCGTTTATTGGGATCAAAATTGTGCGCAGTTGATTAACCTACATTGCTTCGTTGCCTTAATTAATTAATTATAATATATTATATATATGGTTTTGTTAAATATTGTACGTCATCATTTATTAATGTTAATTACGCTTTTGCATGTTTTATGCCTTTTGGTCTTGCTTTATAGGCCTAGGGTGGAGGTGGTTGTGGCCCCAAAGGCGGCGGTGGCAGTACCGTAGGTGAATGCGTGGTTGAGGGTTGGGACTTGAGAGGATTCTGAGGAGTCAACGGACGTCCTTTCCGGAGTGTTGTGAGAATGTTGGCTTTCATTAACATTTCTCATCTATATGCATTTTACCTATCTCGATCTGTTGTATATATATATATATATATATATATATATATAGAACGATTTATTTTATTTATCATTTGTGTTTTATTTCCAGGTTACGTTTCTGCTTCCTAAGTTGCAATATTGCTTCTATGCATTCACGGAGGGTATGATCCGAGCTTTTAAGTTAACTTTGATAACTTTGTTAATACTTGATACGTTATAATGATACAGATTTCGCATATGAGCACTAGAACGTCTGCGAAACAAGGAGAGAAGCATTAAAGTGGTGGTCGCCTGGTCGGGTTGGGGCAATGGGAGGGCTAGCCTTCAATTAGTAGAGTCGATATTTTGGTTTGGGAGAGATATTTATTTATTTATTTTGATATGTCCGTACAAGAGAAACGGAGGAGGAAAATCAAATTAGTAATCTCCATTTTATGTATTCTCTAACCAATTGAACTAATATTTAAAATAAGAGGGAGATAATTTCTTTTGAGGTAAAAGACGTGCCTAAACTTTGGAAAGGAGTTAGGGGTCTTCCATATGAGGCTTCTTAGGGAGTGATATGATGCTATAAGTTTTTCTCTTGTATCACTCCAAGAATGATGTAACTCTTAAAATTATTATTGGACTTATGATTGATCATTATTATATTTTAATCAAATGATGATTTTAAAGGTCATTTCATTTTTTGAGGGACACAAGATGGTAGGAAAAAAAAATTCTAGAACTACTCATTCCTAGGGGCTTTTGAGAGACCGAGTATTTAATTTGACTAGATTTTAGGCATTGGGTTTTAGGCTTATTTTTATCCACATCAATATATATATATATATATATAGCCTCTCATTCTTATGATCGAACGTTGGAAATCTTTTGTGGTCGAGCCTACGATAAAAACTCAAATAGAGTGTTTGTCTTTGTTTTCTTTTTGCTTTATAGCACAGAGGGTGTTAGTTTATCTAAATTAAAATCATATAAATATCAAATAAGTTACGTTTGCCTCACATGTGTTGTCAAAATATATAATGTCGCATAAGCTTGCCTTATTGATATTCTTATTTATTTCAGTCAGTATTGTAATAATTATGCAGTCCTTGTTTATTTTAATTACTAAAATTTGAGTAATGATATAAAGATGATTAGAGCTCTTTTAGAGTCATTTCAAATGTGATGTAACATTTAAAATCACTAATAGATTAAAATTCAATAATGATTATCTCAAATTGAATGGTAATTTTAAATGTTAGATTACATTTGGGATGATCCTATGAGTACTGTAGTCCCCCTTATATCATTACTTCTAGAATTTAGTAAATATTTTTAATATTTTGGTCCTCTAGGAGGACTTTAGTCTTCCTCACAAGAAAAATATTTTAAGTTCTTAAAGAGTAACCATTTAAGGAAGATTGGCAAGATTTTTTTTATTTTTATTTTTTAATTTTTTTAACAAATAATCTCTTCATTGATATAACAATTAAATATGGCAAAATGTTCTATACAATATCCAAAAATACAACTTGAATCTTCACAATTCAAACATTATCTATGACATACATAATAACCTCTTGAGCTATTAATGTAAAACAATATATATGAAAAGTCACCGTCCTAATCAGTTTTAGATCTATAACAAATTTTGATGAATCACGCTTCTATCCGCTACCAAGTCATTGATTCCTTTTTTTTTTTCCTCTCTCTTTCTCTCTCTATGCTAGTAGTGCTTTATCATTTGCAATTTCCTTTGCTCCCTTTACCGTAGTTGACAATTCTTCGTTATGCCTAATGATCTTTTGTCATCGTTGTATGGTTTACTCTCAGAAAATGAACCATAAGAAAACAAAATATTGACCGAAAACCAATTCCGTTATTTTTAAGGAATCATGAAAACAAAACCTAAGAAAATGAATAAAACTTCACCTCATAGATTGCTACTAAAGGCAAATCTTGAAAGAATGCATTCTTATTTTAAATAATGAAAATACAATAACAAAAATCTAATGCACTCTCATGCATTCCATGCACCGCTAGAATGCAACCCAATGACTATTGCCACACACACCCTAATTGATCTACAATGGTGCAGAAAAAATAAGGGGAATGGGGGCAGGGGATCCCCCCCCCAACGCCCCACTTTGCTATGCTCTCTCCACACTGCTCTCTTCTAGGGTTTGATGGATTAGCCAACTCTCTTAAGCAAGATTTCAAACTCTCTAAAAGCACTACAAAAAACAAGGGAGGTTTTGACGTGTCAACAGTAAGGTCAAAAATGGCATGTCAATGCAACACATCAAAAAAATATTTTTTGACGTGTTAGACATGGCAATATTAACACATCATAAAATAGGAAAATGATAAAGGCACAACTTAAATCCAACTTTGGCCCAACTTTCTTCTTGATTTTTTTTTTTAAAAAAAAAAATACATGTGGAGGAGAGAGAGAGCCTTAAACTAGAGAGAGAAAGGAAAATTTAGTTTAAAAGTTGAGTTTACGTTGTGCCTATATCACATCTCCATAAAATATTAACGTGTTAAGTATGCCACGTCAAAAAATTTAAATTATTTTTTCCAAAAAAAATATTATATTCCAGTTTTTAAGTTTTTGATGTGGTACAATGCCATGTCAAAATTTTTTGGCGTGACATTTTGCCATGCCAGAAATTTTTAATATTAATAATATTAATTACTTTGGGGGAACCAATATTTCTAGCTAGCCAATAACCTTTCTGCTATAATATATTAATCCTAAAGTCGATACAAGAAATTGATTGAAGACGCAAAAATAGTTTTCAAAGGTCTCTAATCATGGCACACCAAAAGATAAGCAAATCTGGCCGCACATTGGTTTGTGAAGATAAGAATATTACAAAAATTCATTGAAAAAATTTGGATGGAAGATTACCCTACTTTTATACACGAAGTTTTACTTATTTTGATTTAATGAAAGCTTGAAATTTGACCTAAAATAAATAAATAGCATAATTGAACGAGAGTTAGTCTACGTTATGTTTAGATGGCACTACCTAGATTTATTATTAATTTGATCAAAACAGATGCCTTCACGGTATGAAGCTGAAACATTAACAATTCTTCCTTCCTTCCTGCTTTCACATGTTGTTCTTTTCATAGTGTCCAACAAAAGATTTGTCAGAAGAAAATGACCTGTAAATACCAAAAATAAAAAAATAAATAAAAGATTGGTTGCTTGATAGCTGACTATTCTAAGAATAGAGTTTTCCTCCAAACTGGGTTAAAGGAATTTCCTTCAACTTAATATGTAAAAGTGACATGTGCCCCTTATTTTAATAACATGTGAGATGTACATGATTTGTTAATATTATTTATTCCATCTTTGTCCTTATTATTAAAAAAACATGTGCATCTCACATGTTCAAGGGATACATGTCACTTTTACAGATTGATTGGAGGGTTGAGATTCCTCCAACCCAGTTTGAAAGAAAACTCTATCCTTATTCTAATTAAAAATCTAAACCCACAAACTTGAAGAACTGCCAAATTAAAGTATCTCAAAGCTTCAAAATTTGAAACACCATACATATATAAATAGTCTACCAAAGGAATTTTACAGAAAGAAAAAAGTTTAAAATTGATATATGAAAAATGTACATGCATTCTATCTCCCTTCAATTTAAGTATGAGTTAAGTAGAGAGATACATGTACGTGTTTGATTATAATTAGATGAGCTACTAATTAAAGCTTTGCCTTTATATTAAAACAATTATTATGGTCTTTTGATGACCATAATAATCGTGTTAATTGACAACTTATTAGATTTTTGTTGAGCATAATAATCGTTTGATACGATGAGGATACTTGACAACTTATTGGATTTAGCATAATTGATATATGACAAATGTATTCTCTTGGCCACTTAAAGATTTTTTGATGATCGAGCATAACAATCGTTTTAATATATTAACCTAGTCTCTTAAACTTTTATGAGATAATTGAGGTTATTACTTTATAAGATCAATTCTTAATCTAAGTGATTTTGTAATTTGGATATTATGGTTATTAAATTTTAAGAATATCGGTTGTTAGAATTTAAACATTTATTAATTGGAGATCAAAACACAATTGTAAGCATGATCAATTCCTCATTGTAATATACACATTTTTTAACATTTTGATTAAATATGATAACTCTAATTATGGAAAGTTTAGGGTTTCTTAATATATTTTGATTAAATATGGAAACTACCTAATTAGCAAATTAAATATAGAAAGTTTAGGGTTTCTTAAAATATTTTGATTAAATATGGAAACTACCTAATTAGCAGATTAAATATGGAAAGTTTAGGGTTTCTTAAATTATTTTTATAATTATATATGGTTTAGCTAAATTAATTAAGGGTTAAATACCTAATTCTCTCATAGGGTTTCAAAACTTTATTTTTTTCCCATAGGGTTTGAAAAGGGAACTGGTTTACATGCTGTTAAAAAATTGAATGGTAAGGATTTAGTTAAAATAATTGAAGGGTTCAGATCTGTCATAATAAATATCAATTTTCTCTCTCATCCATTACTTCATTTATTTATTGGCATTTATTATGATAAATCTAAACCCTTCAATTATTTATTGTAATGAATCTTCACCATTTAATTTATAACAATATACATTCTGTTATTTCAATGACAACATGTAAGCCAGATCCTTTGAAAAGTAGCCAAATTAGTCATTATAACTTTGAAAAGTGACCAAATTGATCATTCTTTCAGTTGACTGTTAGTTGACTTAACAAAAAAAAAAAAACTTTCAGCTTTTTTTACCCCAAATTTTTTGAATTTTTTTTTAAAAAACAAAATTTTAATTAGGTGACCATGCCATCACTGATGACGTGGCCACTTGGACAAGTATCAAATTTTCATTCGTCCACTTGTCAGTCTGTTATGTTAACTAACGGTCAACTGATAGAAGGACCAATTTGGTCATTTTTCAAATCCTAAGGGGAAAAAAAATAAAGTTTTAAAACACTGGGGGGAATTGGGTATTTAATCCATTAACTAATTCAGCAAATTATTTTGATTGAATTATTTTTTAATTAAATATATTTAACTTAATATATATCAGGAGGAATTATTGACATGTTAGCAGGTGCCACGTCAATAAATTCTAACGTGTCACCTGTTGACACGTCAAAAATGATCCTTGGGAAGGAATACTTAGCTGTTCCCCAATTTTTTTTTTCTTTTTCTCGAGTAATGCTATTCAGAAGCACTCCTTGCAAAACCTGTCCGCAAAAGGGCTGGTTAACCCAACTTGGGTTAACCAGCCTTTTAATAAAAAAAATATTAAAAAAATTTGAAAACTCATTCCTTTAGTTTTAGGTTTCTTTTCATTTTCACCCCTCCCACAAATGTTACCACCCCCTCTCTCTCCCAAATTCCCCTGCCACCTCCCACCCACCACCACAACCGGCCACCACCAATTTCTGCCACCCACCATGAAGGCCGAATGTCGACCATCCGGCTGATCTCTCTCAACCTCATGCGATTTGGTCACCTCCGCCCACCGAATGACGCCCACACTCTCAACCTCCACCCACCACCGGTGACACCCACCCACTGTGGCACCAGCTAGATCCGCAAAAGTACCTATCGCATAGGATCTTTGAGTCCAATAGCATCGAACCCGGCACCCACCTACACGTCTTTTTTTAATTTTGATTCTTTAGGTTTTTTGGGTTCTCTCATCTAGGTTTTGCTTAGTGATTTTGGCATCATTGGATTTGTGTGGGTTGATCTGTTTTGTGCTCAACTGGGGTTTTTCATTTTGATTCTTTAGTTTTTTTGGGTTCTTAATTGAATCTTACTTTACAGAAAATATATACTTTTTTTTTTTGATAAGTCAGTATATAGAAAATATATACTTCGAAGCTAATTACTTAATTTTTTCATTTGTAATATTTATATGCCTTCCAATCGCATAAAGGGTTAGTATTTGATATAATTGCCTTCCATGTTACATATAGCCCATGTTGTTTAATATGCAAGTACCTATTTGCTCTAGTTACTTAAGTCTTACCTTGAAAATCTGTCATTGTACTTATTTGCTATAGACAACCTTGATGACACTTAATGGGTAGAGGCGTAACTAGAAAGTAAATTGAGTGGAGGGTAACAGTTTCTATTTTGATTGGGCAAAATGAAAACCTTTTAGCCTAAATTTGGATGTCTAGAAAAGTAAAAGAAGCAAAGAGCAATATTTGTTCTTTTTTACCTAGAATATATATATATATATATATATAGACCCAGTCAGCCTATGAGCCTCCTTGACTTCCAACCTTCTTACATGGTAATTTAACTCTCCTTGTTTGTTTTGAATGGACTTCAATTGTTTGTTACTAGTAATTATAGCACGCTTATGATGCGTAGTTAGGTAATGACTTTTGTAATGCGAAGGCAGAGGCGGAATTGTTCAAATGAGCACGCAGCTTTCACGCATTTGTGTAATATGTTATGTTTGCATTTTTTTTTTCAAATGATGTTAATGATGTAAGCATAGCTTATTAATGTTGAGTATTGTATATTCCATTCAATCACTAAAACTATAAGTTATTTTGAGCTTTTATTTTGCAGATTGTTTTGGGTTTCTAATTTGTTGGGATATATTAAGTTGAGCTGAATTGTAGTCTAATGACTATGAAGATTAACCCTGACAATGGCATTATGGAAGAGTTGAGGCTGACAAGAATGACAAATCGGTCAAGGATCTCTTGTTGCTGCTCTTCAAAACAACCTTCGTGAACTCTAGTTTCAGCATTGTAAGGAAGAGACTGGTAGTGACAATAATGACATCCTTGCTTTGTAGGATGATTCATATTATTAAGTGGAAGCTAGGAGGTGAGAATGATATTTTGGAGATATTATGGATTATTATGATATTTTAGATAATATCTTATATTAAATATCCTTTATAATATATTATAATATAAGATATTATATTAAATATCTTTTATAGATATTTTATACTTTATAGAAAATTCCAAATGTATCCTCAAATATGGCCTATAAATAGGCCAATGGTTTTCATTCAAAAATTCATATCTCTCTCACGCACTAGAGTTTGGGAGAGAGAGAAAGTCAGTAATCGAAAAATTATGGGTAATGATCATAATCGAAAAATTATGGGTAATTACCTTTGATGATTCATTCCTGTAATCTACTGTAAGTATTCTTACTTATTGAGTATGATATTGATATCCAATAATACGGATTCTGTGGTTTTATAACTTGTACAACCTTTTGATATATATATGATTCAACAATGATTTATATTATTGGGAATCAATTGACTCACTACTTCACAGTTTTTGTAGTGTTTGCAGAAATGAAAAGTTAAGGTAATTCATGTACAAAGATTCAAAGTTGGTGAAATTTGTCTAGAGTTTAGAAAATCAGTTAGATTTGTATAAATGTCTTGTACGACATAGCTTTGGTTGTTTTTATATAAAGAAAAGTATTTATAATGGTATTAATTTGTATTGATAATTTCACTTTTTCCGTTGTGTGAGATTATTTCAGCGTAACACCTGAATTTATTTACAAGATTAAAAGCGGGATGTTACAGAATGGTATCAGAGCATTACCCAGCCTTAGATGGTGGAAGCACGCAAGCCTATGAGGGAGTCACTAGTGCCATGCTTTGGAATGCCAAGAGTGGGTTACCTCATGAGGGTCAAGGATGCCAAGAGTGGGGTAATTCAGTGTAGGTTATCTCATGAGGGTCGGGGACGCCAAGAGTGGGGTAATTCAATGTGGGTTATCTCATGAGGGTTGGGGACGCCAAGAGTGGGGTAATTCCATGAGGGTTGCCAACGGTGACATTAGTTCCCAAGAGGAGTGCTTGTAGTGCCTCACATCGCCTGGGTGTGGAGACATGCTATGGTATTTATTCTAATGGTTTTCATTTTATGAATGGGTTAAATCTTAAAGTTATATGGTAACTTGGATAAGTTATGGTTTAAGTATGATTTGTTTTAAATTGAATCGCTCAATTGGAATATAGGTGATAATTTATGGACTTTAATTTCGAGGACGAAATTCCAATAAAGTGGGTAGAATGTAACGACCCAGATTTTATTAAATATGATTTATAATGTATTGATTTAATTAGTTAGATTCATATTATTAAGCGGAAGTTAGGAGGTAAGAATGATATTTTGGAGATATTATGGATTATTATGATATTTTAAATAATATCTTATATTAAATATTCTTTATAATATATTATAATATAAGATATTATATTAAATATCTTTTATAGATATTTTATACTTTATAGAAAATTCCAAATGTATCCTCAAATATCGCCTATAAATAGGCCGATGATTTTCATTCAAAAATTCATATCTCTCTCACGTACTAGAGTTTGGGAGAGAGAGAAAGTCAGTAATCGGGAAATTATGGGTAATAATCAATTGCAGCAAAATGAGTGTTGACAAGTAATTACCTTTGATGATTCATTCCTGTAATCTACTGTAAGTATTCTTACTTATTGAGTATGATATTGATATCCAATAATACGGATTCGTGTGGTTTTATAACTTGTACGACCTTTTGATATATATATGATTCAACAATGATTTATATTATTGGGAATCAATTGACTCACTACTTCACAGTTTTTGTAGTGCTTGCAGGAATGAAAAGTCAAGGTAATTCATGTACAAAGATTCAAAGTTGGTGAAATTTGTCTAGAGTTTAGACAATCAGTTAGATTTGTATAAATGCCTTGTACGACATAGCTTTAGGTGTTTTTGTATAAAGAAAAGTATTTATAATTGTATTATTTTTATTGATAATTTCACTTTTTCCCCTGTGTGAGATTATTTCAGCGTAACACCCGAATTTATTTACAAGATTAAAAGCGGGATGTTACATGGAGTAATTCTATTTTGTTTGTAAATGTAATATTTTGGTCCTTTATGTGTTGGTAGGAGTGTGTTAGTTGAAATGGGGGGTTTTTTGTTTAGTTTATATTGTGTAGGCTTTGTGTATGTTCTTCCTTTGGGTCTATAAAAAGAGTTTGTTGTGCTATATTGCTCACTTTGTGCTTTTTGTAACAAATTAATATAGAATATGGTCATACCTACCTCTATTGGTGGATAATTTTTTGTGGATCTTTGGTTAAGTTTTCCTTACAAATTGTTATTAATCGTGTGGTAAGTTAACTAACAATCACAATCAGCAATTTGTATGCACAAATTGTTGATTGTTCTTGTGTTAGCATCATGATCGATTGCATGCACATATGTGGATATTTATTATCTTGAAACTGTCAGGTAGTGGTATTTAAGTGTATTTTGTAAGCCAGTGGTATTTTGCCAAATCAACAACGCAAAAAGATTGGAACACAATACTTGAACCTGATGCACCTATGAAGCATATAGAACTCAATACCAATAATGACAAGAAGGAAAAAGCTATAGTATGCAGTATAAAGCTACTGCAAATAACCAACATGCCGTCAACATTAATCTGAATACTAAACTGATAATATTTACAAGAAAGTATGACTACATCAACATCAATTGAAGTCATTAGAATCATTAGTAACCTTCTCACTATCAACAGCCATAATCATTACACCAGAGAAAAGGCTAACTAGTCTATACAACACCAAAAAAGTGCCAAAACATCAAAAAATGCATTGTAACTTGCATTCATTCCATTCCAATTACTATTTCAATAGCTCAGGTGGCCACATATCCTACAAAATTATGATCAAGACTTCAGATAACAATATAAACCAAATCTCATGAAATAATTATTTATTTTTATTTTTAATACCTGAGTACTTGCACTCTCTTGAGTTTCAAAAACATCACAAGGAGCTTCAAATAAATACGAAACATTATCTCCATGAAAAGTCTTTAAGTAAATGTTTTACATGGTGCAAAAAACAGGAAAATGTTAAGAAATGCACAAATTTTTTTAATGATAATAATTAAGCACTAGGAGAAGGAAAGTAAGTAACCTTATTTTTTTCGTTTCCTTTGAATGGGATTAGTGTTACAGGGCTTATTGCTTTTTCTTTGTGACTTCCACTGTCACTTTTTCCACCGTAGACATCTTCCTTTTATGCAGTAACCGTCTTTTTTTTTGGGCCACAATAGGACTATGAACTTCATCACCATCTACTACCAACTCAACATCATCAATGGACTCATTACATGCTAAAGATATGCCCGAAAGTGCAAGAGAAGGTGGATTAGGTTTGGGTCGGTGACTAGGTTCTAGTCGGCACTCCATGTTATACTTATGGAGAAACAACCCGAATCCAATTTCTCCCTCTCTCCCAAACGACCAGCCACCACAATTCAGTGTACCAGCCACCACGAAGCAGCAGTTGCTGACCACCACGTTATACTTATGAAGCGCCAACCCGAACCCAATTTCTCCCTCTCTCCCAAACGACTGGCCACTGCAATCCAGTGCACTGACCACCACGAAGCAGCAGACCTGCTGCCCTTCATGCCCTTTTCCCCTATAAGAAACTCTTCTAAAACTTAAAAAACTTTTAGTTCATTTGGTATTGCTTTTTGTTCAAGTTTTGGTATCATGTTCTAGGACTAGTTTTCTCAGCAACCAAACATAGAATAAGGATAATGGGACCTTTAAAAAAAAAAAAAAGGAAAATTGTACCTGAGTTGAACATGAAGCTTTTGAAACACCCTCACCGAAATAAATCATTAAAAAAAAAAAAAGGAAAAATTGAAATAGAAAATTTTGGGAAACCCTAGAAATTACTTGGTGAGGGAATGGGAAAATTGGTAGGGTTGGTGATGAGAGTCAAATAGTGCATATTTGAGCCCCTTAACTTATATTAGTTAGGCTCTTAGCTGTGTTATTTTCTGATGCTTTTGTTAGTTTTTGGTGTCTCAAGTGCATTGCAGGTCAACGACATAAGAATGCGTTAAAGGGTGAAAATGTGCATAATGAAGGAAGAATCCCCAGATGCGTTCAATGCACACTGCGTCGAACCCGAGTCGCGCTCGGCGCATGTCCACATCATTTGAAACCCTAGCATTTCACGTTGAAGGCGCCGCGAAACCTGAAGCCTCATATCGTTTGATCGCATATCTGCGATCGGCGCATTGCGTTGAGCACTCGAATGACCAATGACCTGTACGCGAGAAAACCTAATTTTTAGTATAAATTTGCTTCTTTTGTTTGTAAACCCTACATTGGGAGGTGCCATAGAAACAAAAAGCGAATTTTGTTGTGTCTAAGCCTTTGTGAACGCTTTTTGATTGTAAGTTTTGTTTCTTCATGTTTTCAATTGATTTTGACATGTCTGTTGTGATCATGAGGGCTAAACCTTCAAGCGAGGTTGAAGATGAAGCCTCATCTTTGATGAACAATTGTATTCTTGTCATTTATATACACAATTTGATGTTTATATAGTTGTTCAAAGTCCCTCCATTGCTTGATTTATTTTGTATAATTGAGCGCCCTTTTGATTTCATGCATTATTTTATATTGTGTGTTTTGTGCGGGGATACATTGAGTGATTGATTGAGACTAATATCCATCGTGATCTCTGGATACGGTGGATGATTTGATCTCAATTAAATACTCGTTGTGATTCTTTAACGGATAGATTCACCGAATGATTTTATATGCATGTTCACGACTGTTGAATAGTGATCAAAAGCATTTTAAATTATCAATTGTGTATGTAAAATGCGAGAATAAATTGTTTGATTAGACGAGGTGGATTCGGAAACCTTGGTGTTTTTACTTTGTTTGTTGTTTAAATTATTGTTTAATTTAGTTTTATCAAAATTGCACAACGAACTTCGAGCTCTAGGAACTAGGTTAAAATAGGATTTGTTGAATAGAAAAGTTGATTTTAACACAAAACACAATTCCCTGTGGATCGACCTCGCATTTTTATGCGCACTTTACTGCACACGATTCGTACACTTGCGAGTATTATTTTTGGTACAATCAAATTTTGGCGCCGTTGCCGGGGAATTGTTTGTTTTTGTGAAGATTGATTTTTTTGTTTAAATTAATTCTATTTTTCTACTAGTTATTTATCTTTCTGCAAATTTTATTTCATTTATTTTATTTTATTTTATTTGGTTCTGTTTTGATCTAATAAAAAAGCAAAAAAAAAGTGGGTTTTGTGTTTTTTTTTTTTGGTGTTTCTTTGCAGAAGCCGAAATTGTTGTCGAGTACGATCGAACGTAGCCTAGTGCGGTCGCGCCTTTCGAGCCAACTTTCTGCGCATGTGACAAGCAAAAGACGCACGCTTGCAACGCCACGTGGGACGACTCGAAGCTAGGCAATTGAGCGTGACGATCGTCAGACGCTTTGACGATCGATCGATTCGATCGAGCGCTAACTCGATCGAGCAGAGTCGGCATGACTAAGCACCACATTCTTTTGTTATAGTTTTAGCTATTTATTTTCTTTAATTATCTTTGTGCTCATTTTTCCTGTTTATTTCATTTGAGTTCTTTATTTTTGAATTAGTTTATTTTGTTTCTTATTTATTTTTTTATTAAAAAAAAAAAAAAACTTTTTGTTGGTTTATGCTTGGTGGCGATCCGTGAACTTAGAGTTAACATCATTAGATCCGAATTAGAAAGAACCATTAGGAGAGCACGTCGAGCTCAAGTGGAGATGGGAGATAATCAAAGAAATCCAGAATGGAGGAGCACGAGGAGCACCAAGATGCAAGAGAAGGGAACGGGAGCAGAAGAGCTTATGACGTGGATTTCACGACGTCACTCCGGAATTGTTTGCACTGCGGTCAGTTCCCATTCATGCATCGTGTTACCACCGACTAATGCAACCCACTATGATCTTAAGCCACACGTAATCCAAATGTTACCCTCCTTTTACGGCTTAGATCACGAAAACCCTTACTCATGTTAAAAATTCAAAAACATCCGTATGACCACCAAATTCCAGAATTTTTCTGAGGAATCATCCACCTCGACTCTTTCCTTTCTTACTTCATGATAGAGCCACGGAGTGGTTGGATTCCGCACTGGCTCCATCACATCACAGGAAGAACTGTTGAAGCGGTTTACAACAAGTTTTCCCAATGTCCAAAGTAAACGAGGCAAGAAGGAATCGGTTCCTTTACTCGGGATGAGGATGAGAAGTTCTCCGAATGTTGGGCACGGTTCAAAGACCTCGATGAAATGTCCCCCTCATGGCTATGAAAATGGCGTCTAGTGCAATTTTTCTACCAAGAAATCTCACCCAACCGTAGTATGATTGAGCTGATGAATGGGGGAGCATTTCTCAACTTGACAGGAGATTCAGCCTATAAGGCTATGGAGAAAATTGCCGACAACTCCCAACACCGGGATTTCACGAGTTGTCGAGATAAATCAGCCCGAACCCCTAAAAGGGGCATCCAGAAACAAAAGGAGAAACAGAGTTGGCACAAAGGATAGATGCCATCATTCAAAGATTGGATGCCCTGAGTGTAGGGAAGACCATCAATGCGGCAAATACTTTTTTTGTTGAGAGCTATTCTATCTGTGCTAGTCCCATGCACCAAGCACAGAGTTGTCCATCGATGACAGTTTATACTGAGATGGAACAAGTGAACGCGTTCAACAACTTCCAAAGCCGTCGATGGGCCATATATCGAGACATACAATCCGGGGTGGAGGAACCACCCTAATTTCTCGTGGAAACAGAATCAACCCACCACAAATCCAGGAGGAGCTCCTCATGCTCAAAATCACTATCCTCCATGATTTTCTGCTCCTTATCAAAATCATGGATGCTCGGTTCCGCCAGCGTCATCATCATCTTATCAAGCCCCCACCCAAGCCCCAGCCTCATCTACACCATCACTGGAAGAGACCATGAGAGAATTCATGAAAATGACTGGTCAATCAATCAGTGATGTGAGGCAGTCTACCATGGTGAACACCCAAGCGATCGCGAAGTTAGAGATGCAGATGGGACAATTAGCGAATCACCTAGGTGAGAGGGACAAGGGAAAGCTCCCTAGCCAAGCAATGAACAACCCTAAAGCATGCCACAGTGGAAATTCCACAAATCAGGAGCACATGCAGGTAATTGTCACTCTGAGGTCAGGGAAGAGAGTGGACAATAAGGTGGTGAACCCAGAAGAAGTTGAGGAAGAAGAGCAGAAAGAGAAAGAAGAAGAGGGTGACAATCAAAAGGAAGCAGATGCTAAGCCATCTACTGTCACCCGAGATATAAAGGAACCTCCTAGGGCGCTTGTGCCAAAAGCACCATACCCTGAAAGATTACAAGTGCCCAAGAATGGAGGGAGATTAGAGGACATTCTGGAGGTGTTCAAACAAGTCCAAATAAACATTCCTTTCTTGGACGCCATCCAGCAAATCCCTTCCTATGCCAAGTTCTTGAAGGACTTGGTCACGGTGAAGAGGAAGACGAATGTCCCTAAAAAGGCATTCCTGACCGAGCAGGTGAGTTCAATCTTGCAATGCAAGTTACCCATCAAGTACAAGGACCCTGGATGTCCTACCATTACTTGCATGATCGGAGTCAACCAGATTGAGAGGGCATTGTTGGATTTGGGAGCAAGTGTTAATTTGTTATCCTACTCAGTCTATGTGCAGTTGGGGCTTGGAGAGTTGAAGCCTACTACCATGACACTAGTTAGCTGACAGGTCAGTGAAGGTTCCACGGGGAATTGTGAAAGATGTGCTAATTAAGGTTGATAAATTTTACTTCCCCGTGGATTTTATTGTGCTTGACACAGAGCCAGTTCATACCCTAGGGAGTCAAATACCGATGATCTTAGGGCGACCATTCTTAGCTTCTGCTAACGCCCTAATTAATTGTAGGACGGGGTTATGAAGATTTCCTTGAGAATATGACAAGGAGTTGAACACTTTTCCATATCGAGGAAACAACCACGAATATGACAAGTACAACAAGTGTGCTTGATAGAGGATGTCATGGAAGAGGCCATTGAGGAATCAAGCATGGAGGACCCCCTGGAGGCATGCTTTGCTCAGTTTGGAGAAGATCTGGACTTAGATAAATTGCTTGAGCAAGCAGATGCGATTCTAGAGACTACTCCTTTGGAGAGTAGTGAGAAAGAGGAGATTGCAGTATCCGATCCCCCTAAGAAGGAACTCAAGCCGTTGCCTGAAAATCTCAAGTATAAGTTCCTAGGTCCAGCAGAGTCTTTACTAGTAATCATAGCCTCTGATTTGGTGGATGCTCATGAGGAGAAGTTGTTAGATGTTTTAAGAGAGCATAAGGAAGCTATCGGCTGGACCATTGAGGATATAAAGAGGATTAGTCCTTCGGTGGTGATGCACAAGATACATCTGGAGGAGAATGCCAAGCCATCGAGGGAGCCACAAAGAAGGCTCAACCCAGCCATGCAAGAAGTTGTGAGGGCTGAAGTGATTAAGCTCTTAGATGCGGGGATCATATATCCGATCTCTGACAACAAGTGGGTGAGCCCAATTCATGTTGTGCCTAAGCGGGCTGGATTGACGGTAGTTAAGAATAAAGATGACGAGTTGGTGCCAACTCGTGTTCAATCAGGATGGAGAGTTTGCATTGACTACCGCAAGCTGAATGCCGCCACTAGGAAGGATCACTTCCCACTCCCATTCATTGATCAAATGGTGGAGCGCTTGGCTGGGCACAAGTACTATTGCTTTTTGGATGGTTATTCTGGATATAACCATATCCCTGTGGACCCCGAAGATCAGGAGAAAACAACATTCACCTGTCCTTTTGGGACGTTCGCCTATCGACGCATGCCTTTTGGGTTATGCAATGCACCTGCCACCTTTTAGCGGTGCATGATCAGTATATTTTCTGACATGGTAGAACGTTTCCTTGAGATTTTCATGGACGACTTCTCGGTCTTCGGTTCATCTTTTGAAAAGTGTTTGCATCGTCTCACGTTGGTCTTGGTGAGATGCAAAGAAAAGAATGGGAGAAGTGCCATTTCATGGTAAAGCAAGGTATTGTACTGGGGCATGTCATATCTCAACAGGGGATTGAGGTTGACAAAGCGAAGGTGGATCTGATCTCCAACCTTCCACCCTCACGTACGGTGAAAGATGTTCGTTCTTTTGGGCCATACAGGATTTTAGCGATTCATAAAGGACTTCAAGATCGCCCGGCCCATGTGCAAGTTGTTGGTGAAGGAGACCCCGTTTATTTTTGACGAGGAGTGTAAGCAAGCATTCGGGCTTTGAAAAAGATTCTGACGTCCACACTGTTATTAGACCACCCAAGTGGGGTGCACCTTTTGAGATAATGTGTGGCGCTCAGATTCTGTTGGAGTTGTTTTGGGGCAGCGTGTTGACAAACTCCCCATGTCATTTACTATGCCAAGAACTACGAGCGACGCACAACTCAATTACTCAACCGAGAAGGAGTTGTTGGCTCGTGTTTATTGCTAGACAAGTTCAAACCCTATTTGCTAGGATCTAAGGTCATCTATCTTTTCATCAGCATTGAAGTATCTTTTTCCAAGAAAGATGCTAAAGCCCGTCTTATCCGGTGGATTTTGCTTCCAGGAGTTCGACATAGAAATTCGGGATAAGAAGGGTTCCGTAAATGTGGTGGCAGATCATTTGTCGAGATTGACATGGACTTCACGAGGACGCCACCCATTCGAGACCTTTCACGATGAGCAATTGATGCACATTGCTCATAATCCCGCACTATGGTTCTTGATATAGTGAACTATCTTGTCACCGCCAAATGCCTTTGCATTGGGGCGACAAGATAAATTCAAATTTTAGCCATGGTGAAATACTTTTTCGGGATGATCCTTACTTGTTTAAGTATTGTCCCGATCAAATCATTAGGAGATGTATACCGAGCATGACCAATCCAATGTCATCTCCTTTTGTCATGATCATGCCCCTGTGGTGGCCATTTTGCTAAAAAGACAGCTGCAAAAAATTTTGCGAGTAGATTTCTTGGCCCACCTTGTTTAGAGACGCTCATACATATTGCACATCTTGTGGCGTTGTCGGAAGCTAGAGTATCTCTAGAGAAATATGATGCCCTCAACCCGATTTTGATCGTGAGATCTTTGATGTGTGGGGCATTGATTTCATGGGACCATTTCCAAACTCCTATGGCAATTTGTACATCTTGGTTCTGGACTATGTGTCCAAGTGGGTGGAGGCCGTTGCTTGCAAGACTAATGACCACAGAGTGGTGGTCCAATTTTTGAGAGACACTATCTTTGCTCGGTTTGGTACACCTCGAGCAATCATAAGTGATGGAGGCAAGCATTTCTGCAACCGAATTTTCGAGCAGTTGATGAAGAAGTATTTCATCACCCATAAGGTTGCTACCCCTTATCACCCACAGACAAGTGGACAAGTTGAAGTGTCCAATCGTGAGATCAAGCACATTTTGGAAAAGACCGTGAATCCTAATAGAAAAGATTGGTCTCTGCGATTAAGTGACGCCTATGTGCGTCAAGATTCAAGACTCCGATTAGGATGTCACCCTATCGGCTTGTGTACGGGAAGGCATGTCATCTTCCCGTCGAGTTGGAGCATAAGGCATATTGGGCCATCAAGCAGTTAAACTTCAATCTTTCGAAGGCTGGCTCACAGAGAAAGCTCCAACTAAATGAATTGGAGGAGATAAGGAATGATGCATATGATTGTGCAAGGATGTACAAAGAACAGATGAAGAAGGCTCATGACCAGAGCATTTTGAGGCGATCTTTTGAACCTGGTCAGAAGGTCCTTCTTTACAATTCAAGATTGCATCTATTCCCAGGCAAGCTGAAATCTCGATGGACCGGCCCTTTCATCATTCGGTCAGTGTTTCCTCATGGGGCCATCGAGATTGAGGATCCCAAGAATGGTAACACTTTTAAGGTCAATGGACAAAGATTAAAACCATTCTTGGAGTTGAGAAGTAGAAAGGTGGAGACGACTCTGTTGGAAGATCCGAATTATTCAGAGTGATTGTCGTCTCCTGTGGAGAGTCTGGCTGAAGACTTTAAACTTAGCGCTTGTGGGAGGCAACCCTCATTATTTTTCTATGTTATTTAACCTTGTTTGTGCATATTGTTATGTTTTTATGTGTTTTTCAGGTCAAGTGTCTGCCGTACAAGTTTGGGGGAGTGTCTCCAACGTTGTGCCTGACTTGCGCTTTCCCTCTGGTATTGTATTTTTTTTGTCACATTGGGGACAATGTGACATTTTAGTTTGGGGGTGGGGTAGACATATTTGTCTTTTTATTTTGTTTGTTAAAAAAAAATTTCTTTTTGCTATGTGGTTGATTGATCTTGACCGAACATCATAACTGTGGATTGCATGTCATTGTTATGTTTAACTTGTTTGAACATGGCATATCATTAGAAATCCAAGTGTTTGACTCATATGTTGGATTAAAGAGACCCCATGTGTTCGATAGATTTTCACATGCACACTAGCGAGAGGGTCCGTGGGGTATGAGATTTGACTTTAGGAGAGTGTGTCTCTAGAGATTTGTGGGTTGATGTGGTAAGGAAAACCTTGGCTAAAAAAAAAAAAAAAATTTCATAAGGTTGAGCTTCTCATTGAGTAACGGACCTCTTGCCTCATCAAGGAATGAGTGTTCACGTAAAGAGGAGAAAGTCCAGCTAAGTGATTGTATGGCTAGTTAGGCTCAGAGTTCTTTTGATTTGAGTAATTAAGCCCTTAGGGATGTCTCTACATCTAGTGCCCTAAAGCCATCTGGTTTGGGAGTCCTTGACTCAACACTGCTACATAAGTCATTTAGAAGCTTAAGGAGCCAAGCATTGCACGACCTACACACAAAAAAAAAAAAAAAAGAAAATTTTCAAGCCTTGGTTGTTTTCATCACAATGCAGTCCTATGAATTTTTGGGTGCACATTTTCTTTGAGAATGATTGAAACTGCATGACCTTGTGTTAGTTCACTTTTCACTTCTTGAAGCATATGTTGTCTCAATTTTCCAGTTGTGAGTTGAATGGTGTTTGGATGCACGGATGATGTGGTTTGTATGTTCGACTTGTTAAAATTGCTAATGATGTACGAACCATATGTTTAGTGAAAGGCCTTGTCAGTCAATAACATAGTGTCAATAAAATGTTTGTGGGTGTCATTCTTGGAAAACCCTCACGAGACTTCACTCGTCCTCTAGGGAATTCCTAGGGGTTTAAAAGGCTTGTTGCATATGCTAAATGCAACCGTGTTTCCTCTGAGGAGGACCTATGTTTCTTGTTTTGTGATTGTTCTTCATTTTATTTTGCTAAGGGACTAGCAAAATGTAAGTTTGGGGTATTTGATGAGAGTCAAATAGTGCATATTTGAGCCCCTTAACTTATATTAGTTAGGCTCTTAGCGGTGTTATTTTTTGATGCTTTTGTTAGTTGTTGGTGTCTCAAGTGCATTGCAGGTCATTGACATAAGAATGCGTTAAAGGTGAAAATGTGCATAATGAAGGAAGAATCCCCCCTAGCAGTGCGTTGACGCGCGCTCGAACGCACACGTTCGAGCCCAGGAGTCGCTCGAGCACATGTCCACATCAGCTGAAACACTAGCATTTCACGTTGAAGGGCCGCGCCGCACAGCATGAAGCCTCATATGCGTTTGATCGCATATATGGCGATCGAGCGCTGCGTTAATCGACATGTTGCGTTCAACGCACTCGTAATGACCGTCAAAGACGCGAGAAAACCTAATTTTTTAGTATAAATTTGCTTCTTTTATTTGTAAACCCTACATTGGGAGGCGCCGTAGAGAGCAAAAACACGAATTTTGTCGTGTCTAAGCCTTTGTGAACGCTTTTTGATTGTAAGTTTCATTTCTTCATGTTTTCAATTGATTTTGACATGTCTCATAGATCATGAGGGGCTAAACCTTCAAGAGGTTGAAGATGAAGCCTTCTTTGATGAACAATTGTATTCTTATCATTTATATACACAATTTGATGTTTTATATAGTTGTTCAAAGTCCCTCCATTGCTTGATTTATTTTGTATAATTGAGCTCCCTTTTTGATTTCATGCATTATTTTATATTCGGTGTGTTTTGTCTGGGGATACATTGAGTGATTGGATTGAGACTAATATCCATCGTGATCTATGGATACGGTGGATGATTTGATCTCAATTAAATACTCGTTGTGATTCTTTAACGGATATATTCACCGAATGATTTTATATGCATGTTCACGACTATTGAACAGTGATCAAAAGCATTTTAAATTATCAATTGTGTATGTAAAATGCGAGAATAAATTGTTTGATTAGACGAGGTGGATTCGGAAACCTTGGTGTTTTTACTTTGTTTGTTGTTTAAATTATTGTTTAATTTAGTTTTATCAAAATTGCACAACGAACTTCGAACCCTAGGAACTAGGTTAAAATAGGATTTGTTGAATAGAAAAGTTGATTTTAACACAAAACACAATTCCCTGTGGATCGACCTCGCATTTTTATGCCCACTTTATTGCACACGATTTGTACACTTGCGAGTATTATTTTTGGTACAATCAGTTGGGATGAGGAAGCCAGGGAGGTCTTGGAGGTGAAAATGAGCTTCATTTTTGTGGAGTTGGGTCGCAGATTCAGTGCTAATTTTGAAGGGTTTTGGACTATTGAGTTCATGTTTTTCATGCTTTGAGTTCATGTTTCTAATTTGATTTTTTTTCTTGTAATAACTCCTAGATGGACTCGGAAAATGAATGCGAAGATGACAACTTACATACACATTTTCATGTTGGTGATGATCTACCCCCTCAAATTGTCCTTGAAAATGGTTTGTTAGGCTCTTCGTTTCTCATTCGTACATTTTACGCATCATTTGTTGAATGATGTTTTGTTGAATTTTATTATATATGCATCTTGGTTTGTTTGTCTATTTATTTTTTATTTTTTGTGTTGTAGATGGAAATGAAATTGTAAGCAATGAGGACAACAATAATGACAAGGGCAAGTATGAGTGGAAGCTTGCAAGTGAAGACGAAAATGTTGAGCAACCAAAGCGAGGTATGGCATTTAGCTCCATGGAAGAACTTTTCTCATATTATAGGCGACGCCAATTGCACGAGTCGATCGTAATAGAGTGGATGTGCAAGTGCGAGTGTCGAACCCACAGATAATCGGCTTTGCTAAAAATCAACTTTAAAATGCCTAAACTAAAATACCTTAACCTAGTTCCAATATCGAACACGTCGTGCATTAAAATAAACTAAATTAAAATGCAATAAAATAAAGAAATAAAAATAACTAAAGTCCTTAATCCACCTCACAATAAATTAATTAATATATAAACATGCTTAGCTCATATTAGAAACATTTATGCTACAAGGCATACTGGCGTTAACATATTGTTCATATTTCCGTCTAAATGATGAGAATAATATGAACTAAACATGAATATATATTTAAATATATAGTTAATTAAACATTCGTCTATCGATTAAAAGCAATGCATGTTCTAGTGTCACGCTAGTTCATGCATGCTTACGCCCTATGCAAGTCCTATCGTGCCTATTGAAATAATCAAAACGTACACCCATTTGACGAAAGACAAAACATGAAAGGTCTAGGTCCAAAGGATCCAATGTGAAAGTGATTTAACACTAACTACAATGGATAAATGGATGTAGCCCTAACGATGAAATGTATCCATCGGACTAACGCTATGACCAAACAATCTGCGGCAATCGATGCAACTTTGTCACGAAATTAAACCGAAACGAACTAGCATGGCAAATAATAAACGGATTAAACATAAAACTAACTATGAAAGCATTTAAGTAAATCTAAAGTGAAGGGAATAAGAGACTAAATAAAGGTAAAATAAAACATAAATTAAAATAAACAATAAAATGACGTTTAGAGTGTTTAATAGGGAAGAACAGGAGGACTTAGGCCCAAAGGTGCCTCCAATCGTTTCAACGTGAAAAAAATGAATACACGAGGTCCTATTTATAAGCTAGAAGGTCAGCGAGTGTGTTCAAACGCATACTCCGTTTGACGCACCGCGTTCGCACTACTGCTCGAGCGCTCGAGCGCACTCGTTCGCATTATTTGTGGTCGAACCTTGACCGCAAATAAGCTGGAGGGAGTTGGTCCCTTGCGTTGACGCAGATAACCGCTATGGCCAGCATGCGTTCAACCCTGTCATGCGTCGTTTGAACAAGTGCGTTCGACGCACTTGACGAAATCAGCTTCTTCACTTGGTGCATTTGCCTTTTGCTGTTTTAATGTAATGTCTGCACAACACAAAATACTAAAAACATTAAAAATAATTAGATATTAACAATGCTAAAGGCCAAACGAATATAAATTAAGGAGTCCAAATAAGCACTTTTTGGCACCGATCAAATACCCCTAAACTTACATTTTGCTAGTCCCTTAGCAAAACAAAACGGAAAAGACAATAAAAACATAAGTCCGCTTTCATGGGAGAACGATGCATTGAGCGCATGCAACAAGCCTTTTAAACCTCTAGGAATTCCCTAGAGGACGAGTGAAGTCTCGTGAGGGTTTTTCAGGAATGATACCCACAAACATTTGTTTGGCACTATGTTATTAATGGACAAAGCCCTTCACACAAACACATGGTTCATACATCATTAGCAAATTTAACATGTTAAACATACGAACCACATCATTAAGGCATCCAAACATCATTTCATTCAAGGTTGGAAAATTGAGACAACACGTACGCCATAATGTGCAAAGTGAACTAACAATAAGATCGTGGGGTTTCAATTACTCAAAAACGTGTATCCCAAAATTTAAAGGAAAAACAATGTGATAAATACAACCAAGGCTTAAATTGAAAGATGCAATTTTTTTGTGTAGGTTGTGCAATGTTGACTTCCTTAAACTTCTAAATGACCTATGTAACGAGCGTTGGGCCAGTGACTCCCAAACCAGGCGGTTTTAGGGCACTAGATGTAGAGACATCCCTAAGGGCTTAATTACTCAAGTCAAAAAGAGTTACGAAGCCTAACTAGCCATACAATTTTTAATAGAAATTTCTCATCTTTTGACGCGAACACTCATTGCTTGGCCAGGCAAGAGGTCCGGTTACTTAATGAAAAATTCACTTTATTATGATTTTGATTGAATTTTTTTTATATATATATTTTTTATTAAAGCCGAGGTTTACATCATCACATCGCAAAAACCTAAAAATGTCAAGAAACACACTCCAAAGTCAAATCTCATACCTCACAGACCCTAATGCTAGTGTGCTTGTGAAATATCAATCAAACAATTGGAGTCTCTCTAACCCAACACAAGAATCAAAAACTGTGATTTCTAATGATAGGCAATGTTCAAACAAGTTAAACAAACCAATGACATGTAATCCATAAATTATGATGTAAGTGCCCAATCAACAACATAGCAACAAAAAAAAAGAAAAAAATTTATATACAAACAAAACAGATATATACGACAAAAACAAAACAAAATAAGTAAATAAACAAACAAACAAAACAGACAAAGTGTTTGTCCACAAAACTTAAATGACACATTGTCCAATTTGACAAGAAATACATTACGAGGATTGAGGAACCGGATGAGCAAAGTCTAAGGTGTCCCCAAACTTGAACATCGACACACTGTCAAAAACTAACAATCTTTTCTCTCAAAGATCAAACATCAACGGTTAACTGTTAGAACTCAAACAAATAAAATATATACAGAAAATAAAATAGCAAAGAAGAAAATAAAATGCGGTAAATAAAATAATGGTTGCTCCAAATTCGTTATAAACATTTGAATTTGATTCAAACCAGATCGGAGAAACCGTGTTCAATCGCCATTTGAAAATTAGAAAATTGTTCCCAATGTGAACAATCACCTAAACAATGGTAAGGATGGAGCAGGTGAACATGGTTCATGGGTGCAAAGTGGTAGGGGAATATTAAAATAATCGAACGGAAGACTCATGCTTCACCTAAATAGCTCAATATATCCCACATGAAACAATTAACAATACACAAAAATAAAATAAACAAAAACTAATAAACTTAAACAAATAACCAATAAATAAATAAATTAACAAAACAACAAACTAATTAAACAATTAAAGAAAAACAATAAACTAATATAAACTAACAACATATTAAACTAATTAAACAATTAAAATAAACTAACTAACAAAAACTAAAAACAGCAAGTAAATAAATAAAAGTAGGCGTAATAAATAAATAAAAACTAAAAATAAAACAACAATAAAAAAAAAAGAAAATGTAACATATACATCGCTTCGTTCTCGAGAATGAGGTGCGCCGAGCGCAGAACGATGATCGATCGCAACCACGCAATAATAGATTTCAAGTGCATTCGAACGCAAGGGATGTGCGCTCAACGCAGAATCTCACCGATTGTTTGAAAAGGGCGCGGCGCCGCACGCAGAGGCGTCAGCGAAAGTGCGTGTACGCGACGCTCGAATAGGCAAGCAGATCGATCGCAAGAACTACGCCGACTGCACTGCCCTGATTTTCTAGAAACTCAACAGACATTAAAACAAAGAACAAAAACTAAACTAAATTTTTTAAAAAATTTTTTGGATTTTATCTATACAAAAGCATGAAATAAATAAAATAAATGCACAATTAAAATAACTAGTAGAAAGATAAAATTACTCGAGCACAAAATTAATTTTAACAAAACACCGATTCAAGCAGCGCCAAAATTTGATGTACAAATTTAATTGTACTCACCAATTGCACGAGTCGATCGTAATAGAGTGGATGTGCAAGTGCAGTGTCGAACCCACGAGAATCGGCTGCTAAAAATCAACTTTAAAATGCCTAAACTAAAAATACCTTAACCTAGTTCCAATATCGAACACGTGTGCATTAAAATAAACTAAATTAAAATGCAATAAAATAAAGAAATAAAAAATAACTAAAGTCCTAATCCACCTCACAATAAATTAATTAATATATAAACATGCTTAGCTCATATTCACATTTATGCTACAAGGCATACTCGGCGTTAACACATTGTTCATATTTCCGCCTAAATGACAAAATAATATGAACTAAACATGAATATATATTTAAATATATAGTTAATTAAACATCCGTCTATCGATTAAAAGCAATGCATGTTCTAGTGTCACGCTAGTTCATGCATGCTTACGCCCTATACAAGTCCTATCGTGCCTATTGAAATAATCAAAACGTACGCCCATTTGACGAAAGACAAAACATGAAAGGTCTAGGTCCAAAGGATCCAATGTGAAAGTGATTTAACATTAACTACAATGGATAAATGGACGTAGCCCTAACGATGAAATGTATCCATCGAACTAAACGCTATTACCAAACAACTGTGGCATAATCGATGCAACTTTGTCACGAAATTAAACCGAAACGAACTAGCATGGCAAATAATAAACGGATTAAACGTAAAACTAACTATGAAAGCATTTAAGTAAATCTAAAGTGAAGGGAATAAGAGACTAAATAAAGGTAAAATAAAACATAAATTAAATAAACAATAAAATGACGCGTTTAGAGTGTTTAATAGTGAAGAACAGGAGGACTTAGGCCCAAAGGGCCTCAATCGTTCCAAACGTGAAAAAAAAATGAATACATGAGGTCCTATTTATAGGTCGGCGACAACAGTCGTTGACGCACTACCTGCGTTCGAAACGCACGATTATTTGTGGTCGACGCTAGTGCGTCGTTGGTCAAACTCATTTGGGCGGCTAGCTAACTGGCGTCACGTTGACCGTAGGTCCCTTGATTCGAACGAGATTGGTGCATTTTGCCTTTTGCTAGCCATGTTTTAATGCAATGTCACACAACACAAAATACTAAAAACACTAAAAATAATTAGATATTAACAATGCTAAAGGCCTAACGAATATAAATTAAGGGGTCCAAATAAGCACTTTTGGCACCGATCAAATACCCCAAACTTACATTTTGCTAGTCCCTTAGCAAAACAAAGCGAAAACACAATAAAACATAAGTCCGCTTTCATGGGAGAACGATTGCATTGAGCGCATGCAACAAGCCTTTTAAACCTCTAGGAGTTCCCTAGAGGATGAGTGAAGTCTTGTGAGGGTTTTTCAGGAATGATACCCACAAACATTTGTTTGGTACTATGTTATTAATGGACAAAGCCCTTCACACAAACACATGGTTCATACATCATCAGCAAATTTAACATGTTAAACATACGAACTACATCATCAAGGCATCTAAACATCATTTCATTCAAGGTTGGAAAATTGAGACAACACGTGCGCCATAATGTGCAAAGTGAACTAACAATAAGATCATGGGGTTTCAATTACTCTCCAAAAACGTGTATCCCAAAATTTAAAGGAAAAACAATGTGATAAATACAACCAAGGCTTAAATTGAAAGATGCAATTTTTTTGTGTAGGCTGTGCAATGTTGACTTCCTTAAACTTCTAAATGACCTATGTAACGAGTGTTGGGCCAGTGACTCCCAAACCAGGCGGTTTTAGGGCACTAGATGTAGAGACATCCCTAAGGGCTTAATTACTCAAGTCAAAAAGAGTTACGAAGCCTAACTAACCATACAATTTTTAATAGAAATTTCTCATCTTTTGATGCGAACACTCATTGCTTGGCCAGGCAAGAGGTCCGGTTACTTAATGAAAAATTCACTTTATTATGATTTTGATTGAATTTTTTATATATATATATATATTTTATTAAAGTCGAGGTTTTCATCATCACATCGCAAAAACCTAAAAATCTCAAGAAACACACTCCAAAGTCAAATCTCATACCCCACAGACCTTAATGCTAGTGTAGCTTCCCACCCCAAATGACACACAATATTGTCCGCTTTGTCTACCCCGAACCACTTCTCAGAGGTCACCCATCTTGGTCGCTCCAGTAAACACGCTTAATCATGGAGTTCGATGGGATCATTACCATCATGGCTTTAAAACACGTTGTTGTCATTGAAGGTGGAAGTATACATATAAGCACATCTCCATACCTGAGCAATGTGAGGCGTCACAATCACCCCTCTTAGGACCAATGCGGCCTTCATGGGCTTTGCACGTTCACACATCTCGGGCAATGGCTCGATACCATTTGTAACATCCCACCCCAAATGACACACAATATTGTGCGCTTTTGCCTACCTGAACTGCACTTCCCAGAGGTCACCCATCCGCATCGCTCCAGCAGAAACACGTTTAATCATGGAGTTCATGGGATCATTACCATCACGGCTTTAAAACGTTGTTGTCATTGAATGTGGAAGTATACATATAAGCACATCTCCATACCCAGGCAATGTGAGACGTCACAGCTAGTGTGCATGTGAAATATCAATCAAACAAGTGGAGTCTCTCTAACCCAACACAAGAATCAAAACCTGTGATTTCTAATGATAGGCAATGTTCAAACAAGTTAAACAAACCAATGATATGTAATCCACAGTTACGATGTAAGTTATGCCCAATCAACAACATAGCAACAAAAAAGAAAAAAAAATTTATATACAAACAAAAACAGATATATACAGACAAAAACAAAACAAAACAAGTAAATAAACAAACAAACAAAACAGACAAAGTGTTTGTCCACACCCCCAAACTTAAATGACACATTATCCTCAATTTGGCAAGAAATACATTATAGTGGGATGAGGAACCGGGATGAGCAAAGTCCAAGGTGTCCCCCAAACTTGAACATCAGAGCACCTGTCAAAAACTAACAGCAATCTTTTCTCTCAAAGATCAAACATCAACGGTTAATTGCTGTTAGGAACTGAAACAAATAAAATATATACAAGAAAATAAAATAGCAAAGAAGAAAATAAAAATGCGGTAAATAAAAATAAATGGTTGCTCCAGTCCGGGTTATAAACATTTGAATTTGATTCAAACCCAGGATTGGAGAAACTGGTGTTCAACTGCTCATTTGAAAAATTAGAAAATTGTTCCCAATGTGAACAATCACCTAAACAATGGTAAGGGATGGAACAGAGTGAACATGGTTCATGTGGGTGCAAAGTGGTAGGGGGAATATTAAAATAATCGAACGGAAGACTCATGCTTCACCTAAACAGTTCAATATATCCCACATGAAACAATTAACAATACACAAAAATAAAATAAACAAAAACTAATAAACTTAAACAAATAACCAATAAATAAATAAATTAACAAAACAACAAACTAATTAAACAATTAAAAAAAAAACAATAAACTAATATAAACTAACAACATATTAAACTAATTAAACAATTAAAATAAACTAACTAACAAAACGAAAAAAGCAAGTAAATAAATAAATAAAAGTAGTAACAAATAAATAAAACTAAAAATAAAACAACAATAAAAAAAATGTAAAAAGCGTAACATATACATCGCCGTCTGCTGCAGAGAAGAGGTCGAGCCGAGAACGACGATCATCATGCCCACGCAATATGTAGACTCGCAAGTGCGTTCAACGCAGAATCGCATCGCTTGTTTGGAATAGGCGTCGCCGCACGCAGAGGCGTGTCAAGCGAGTGCAGGTACACGGACGTTCTGGATTAGGCAGCAGTATGTTCGACTGCAAGAACTGCGTTCGACCGTACTGCGCCTGATTTTCTAGAAACTCAACAGACATTAAAAACAGCAAACAAAAAAAAACTAAACTAAATTTTTTTTTAAATTTTTTTTTTTAAATTTAAATTTTTTTTTGGATTTTATCTATACAAAAGCACGAAATAAATAAAATAAATGCACAATTAAAATAACTAGTAGAAAGATAAAATTACTCTAAGCACAAAAATTAATTTTAACAAAACACCGATTCCCCGGCAACGGCGCCAAAATTTGATGTATAAATTTAATTGTACTTACCAATTGCATGAGTCGATCATAATAGAGTGGATGTGCAAGTGTGAGTGTCGAACCCATAGAGAATCGGTTTTGCTAAAAATCAACTTTAAAATGCCTAAACTAAAAATACCTTAACCTAGTTCCAATATCGAACACGTGGCGTGCATTAAAATAAACTAAATTAAAATGCAATAAAATAAAGAAATAAAAATTAACTAAAGTCCCTAATCCACCTCACAATAAATTAATTAATATATAAACATGCTTAGCTCATATTCAGTAAACATTTATGCTACAAGGCATACTCTGAGTGTTAACACATTGTTCATATTTCCGTCTAAATGACAGAATAATACGAACTAAACATGAATATATATTTAAATATATAGTTAATTAAACATCCGTCTATCGATTAAAAGCAATGCATGTTCTAGTGTCACGCTAGTTAATGCATGCTTACGCCCTATGCAAGTCCTATCGTGCCTATTGAAATAATCAAAACGTACGCCCATTTGACGAAAGACAAAACATGAAAGGTCTAGGTCCAAAGGATCCAATGTGAAAGTGATTTAACACTAACTACAATGGATAAATGGACGTAGCCCTAACGATGAAATGTATCAATCGGACTAAACGCTATTACCAAACAATCAGGTGCACAATCGATGCAACTTTGTCACGAAATTAAACCGAAACGAACTAGCATGGCAAATAATAAACGGATTAAACGTAAAACTAACTATGAAAGCATTTAAGTAAATCTAAAGTGAAGGGAATAAGAGACTAAATAAAGGTAAAATAAAACATAAATTAAAATAAACAATAAAATGACGTTTAGAGTGTTTAATAGTGAAGAACAGGGAGGACTTAGGCCCAAAGGCGCCTCCAATCGTTCAAACGTGAAAACAAATGAATACGAGGTCCTATTTATAAGTCGAGTCATTGAGTGCGTTGAACGCACCGATTATTTGTGGTCGAACTCAGGTAGTGCGTTCAACCGCAAATAATCGCTATATAGCCTAAATCTGGCGTCGTTGACCGCGCAGTCCTTACGATTGACGCAAATAACCGCTAGAGGCATGCATTCGACCCCTGCTCATGCGTGTGACCGTGGGTGCGTTCGAAGGCACCAAGTGCATTCGAACGCACTTGGTAGGAATCAACTTCTTCACTTGGTGCATTTTACCTTTTGCTAGCCATGTTTTAATGCAATGTCCTGCACAACACAAAATACTAAAAACACTAAAAATAATTAGATATTAACAATGCTAAAGGCCTAACGAATATAAATTAAGGGGTCCAAATAAGCACTTTTAGGCATCGATCATAGGCGATATGGCCGGAAAAGAGGTTTTGGTTTGGTAATAAAAAAAATTACTAAAGATAGAAGGGAAATGGTACGTGTCACCCTTGCATGTGGGCGTCAAGGTAAGCCACAGCCCATGACAAATAAGCCACAACCCAAAACATATTGTAAGGTGAAGTTGAATGCAAAGTTGGTTGAAACAAAGTGGTATGTGACTAGTACAAAAATTGACCACAATCATGGTTTAAGTCCAAACAAGGCAAGATATTTTAAATGCAATAGGAATTTGAATTCTAATGTGAGAAGAAAAATTGTAGTAAATGATATATCTGGAATTGGACTGAGTCAGAGTTTTAACTCTCTTGCTATTGAAGCTGGGGGGTATGAGAATCTTCCTTTTATAGAAAAAGATTGTAGAAACTTTATTAACAAGGAAATAAATATTCGGTTTGGCCAAGGAGGTGCGAAGCATTTCTAGATTATTTGAATATGATGCAAGCAACTGATAGTGGTTTCTACTTTGCAATTGATTTTGATGATGATTCTATGTTGAAAAATGTGTTTTAGGTTGATGCAAGAAGTAAGGCATTGTATAAAAATTTTGGGGATGTCATGACATTTGACACGACATACTTGACTAACAAATATAGTATGTCATTTGCTCCGTTCGTGGGAGTAAACCACTATGGTCAGTCAACACTTTTTGGGGTAGCATTAATATCCTGTGAGGACACAAAAAATTTTGTATGGTTGTTTCAGAATTGGTTGAATTGCATGAACTACCGAGCGCCGATTGTAATTATAAAAGATCAAGATAGGGCTATGAAAAAATCAATTGCAAAAGTTTTCCCAGGAACCCAAAACAGATATTGTCTATGGCACATTTTGAAAAAAATTCCAGACAAGTTTAAATCATATAAAAATTATTCTGCCATTAAGAATGCCATACATAAATGTGTTTATGAGTCTCAAACATGTGGTGACTTTGAGGTAGGATGACAAAGTCTACTAGATAGTTATAAGCTTAAAGAGCATGATTGATTGTGCCGGTTATATAATGAGCGGATTTTTTGGGTATCGACATACCTTAAAGGTGTGTTTTGGGTTGGTATGAGAACTACATAGTGGAGTAAAAGTATGAATTCCTTTTTTGATGGCTATGTGTGTCCGTCTACCACTTTGAAGCAATTTGTTGACCAATATGATGTTGCTTTACGGAAGAAGGTTGAGAATGAGAGTTTTGCAGATTTCAAGTCTTTTAATACTAAGCTTTGATGTCTAACCTTCTATCATTTTGAGAAAAAATTTGAAAAAGTTTACACCATTGCCAAATTCAAAGAAGTTCAGAATGAGATAATGGCCAGAATGTGTTGTATTGTCTCCTCTTTTACTAAAAGCGGGTGCAATTTGCACCTACCAAGTGACTGAGCAGGTAAAAGTTCAAAATGAAGTAGTTCAAGACGCATACGTGAAAGTAGTAACATATGTTGTCTACTTCAATGAAGATGGGGATGAATTTGAAGTAAAATGCACATGTGACTCCTTTAAATCAAGAGGCATCTTGTGCAGACATATCTTTGCTCTATTGTGAGCACATAACATTATATCTTTGCCTCCCAAATATTATCTTGACCGTTGGAGAAAGGATGTGAATCGAAAATATACTTTAATTAAATGTAGTTTTGATGCGTTGAGTCTCAACCCCGAAGTACAAAGATATGACAACTTGTGCAAAGGTATGCATACATTAGCAGAGATCACTGCAAGAAACGTGGATCACTACACAAAAGTTCAGATGCATATTGATATGTTGACCAAGGAATTACTTGCTTTAAGTTTTGAACCTAGTCCACCTTGCACTTCCAAGCAAATCTTTAACATGTAATGAGTCCATTGATGATGTTGAGTTGGTGGAAGATGGTGATGAAGTTCATAGTCCTATTGTGGCTTAAAAAAGAGGAAGGTTACTGCATAAAAGGAAGATTTATGCGGTGGAAAAAGCGATAGTGAAGAAGTCACAAAGAAAAAGCATTGAGCCGTGTTAACACTAATCCCATTCAAAGGAAACGAAAAAAAAAAGGTTACTTACTTTCCTTCCCCTAGTGCTTAATTATTATCATTAAAAAAATTTGTATATTTCTTAACATTTTCCTATTTTTTGCACCATGTAAAACATTTACTTAAAGACTTCCGATGGAGATGATGTTTCGTATTTATTCGAAGTTCCTTGTGATGTTTTTGAAACTCAAGAGAGTGCAAGTACTCAGGTATTAAAAATAAAAATAAATAATTATTTCATGAGATTTGGTTTATATTGTTATCTAAAATCTTGATCATAATTTTGTAGGATATGTGGCCACCTAAGCTATTGAAACAGTAATTGGAATGGAATGAATGCAAGTTACAATACATTTTTTTGATGTTTTGGCACTTTTTTGGTGTTGTATAGACTAGTTAGCCTTTTCTTTGGTGTAATGATTATGAGTGTTGATAGTGAGAAGGTTACTAGTGGTTCTAATGACTTCAATTGATGTTAATGTAGTCATACTTTCTTGTAAATATTATCAGTTTAGTATTCAGATTAATGTTGACGGCATGTTGGTTATTTGCAGTAGCTTTATACTGCATACTATAGCTTTTTCCTTCTTCTCATTATTGGTATTAAGTTCTATATGCTTCATAGGTGCATCAGGTTCAAGTATTGTGTTCCAATCTTTTTGTGTTGCTAATTTGGCAAAATATCACTGGCTTACAAAATACACTTAAATACTATTATCTGGCAATTTCAAGATAATAAATATCCACATATGTGCATGTAGTCAATCACGATGCTAACACTAGAACAATCAACAATTTGTGCATACAAATTGTTGATTGTGATTGTTAGTTAACTTACTATACGATTAATAACAATTTATAAGGAAAACTTAACCAAAGATCCACAAAAAATTATCCACCAATAGAGGTAGGTATGACCATATTCTATATTAATTTGTTACAACAAGCACAAAGTGAGCAATATGGCACAACAAACTCTTTTTATAAACCCAAAGGAAGAACATACACAAAGCCTACAGGATAGAAACTAAACAAAAAACCCCTCATTTGAACTAACACACTCCTACCAACACGTAAAGGACCAAAATATTACATTTACAAACAAAACAGAATTACTCCACTTCCTCCATCTTGCTCTCCCCTGTGGCATCCTTCTACAAAGCAAGCATGTCATTATTGTCATTGCCAGTCTCTTCCTCACAATGCTAAAACTGGAGGTCACGAAGGTTGTCTTGAAGAGCAGCAACAAGAGATGCTTGACCGATTTTTCATTCTTGTTAGCCTCAGCTCTTCCATAATGCCATTGTCAGGGTTAATCTCCATAGTCATGGGACTACAATTCAGGTCAACTTAATATATCCCAACAAATTAGAAACCCGAAACAATCTGCAAAATTAAAGCTCAAAATAACTTATAGTTTTAGTGATTGAATAGAATATACAATACTCAACATTAATACGCTATGTTTACATCATTAACATCATTTGAAAAAAAAAAAACAAATGCAGACATAACATATTTCACAAATGCGTGAAAGCTGCGTGCTCATTTGAACAGTTTTGCCTCTGCCTTCACATTACAAAAGTTATTACTTAACTACATATCATAAGAGTGGTATAATTACCAGTAACAAACAATTGAAGTCCGTTCAAAACAAAAAAGAAGAGTTAAATTACCATGTAAGAGGGTTGGAAGTCAATGGGGGCTCATAGGCTGACTGGGCCTATATATATATATATATATATATATATTTTCTAGGTAAAAAGAACAAATATTGCTCTTTGCTTCTTTGACTTTTCTAAACATCCAAATTTAGGCTAAAAGGTTTTCATTTTGCCCAATTAAAATAGAAACTATTACTCTCCACTCAATTTACTTTCCAATTATGCCTTTGCCCATTAAGTGTCATCAAGGTTGTCTGCAGAAAATAAGTACAATGACAGATTTTCAAGGCAAGACCTAAGTTACTAGAGCAAATAGGTACTTGCATATTAAACAACATGGGCTATATGTAACATGGAAGGCAATTATATCAAATACTAACCCTTTATGCGATTGGAAGGCATATAAATATTGCAAATGAAAAAATTAAGTAACTAGCTTCGAAGTATATATTTTTTGTATATTGACTTATAAAAAAAAAAAAAGTATATATGTTCTGTAAAGTAAGATTCAATTAAGAAACCAAAAAAACTAAAGAATCAAAATGAAAAACCCCACAACACTTGGCTTGTAATGATTGTACTGTACAACTTACCTCTTTGGATGTGCATGAAACAAATGTCTTTTATATTATTCCTTATTATCTCAGGTCCAAAGTCACCTGAAATGGATATAGATGTCTACTTGCAACCCTTAATCAAGGAGTTACAAGAGCTATGAAATGTAAGGGCACACATTCAATGCATCAAATAAAACAAATTTTGTGATGCGAGCATAGTTGATGTGGACAATCAATGACTTCCGAAACACATATTTGTCCGGGTGGCCTAACAAGGGTGAGAAAGTATGTCCTTGCTGTATGTACTCAACAAGGTCTAGACAGTTAAAACATGGCCATAAATGGTGTTATCATAAGTAATACTTGCCCATGGATCATCAGTTTAGGCGGAACAAAAGAACATGTGACGGGAACCAAGGACTAGGATGTGCTCCTGATATGTCAAGTAGAGATGAAATCTTGAGACAATTAGAAGGGATGATATTTGCAGATAAGAGCACGAATAAGACAAGGACAAACATTGAGCAAAAGAAAAGAAGCGGAAAAAGAGTTCTCTTACGAAGCAACAAGGACAAATGGATAATATATTGTGAAAGAAGAAAATATTTTCTTTAGGTTGTCATACTGGAAAGATAATTTATTGCTGCATAACCTTGATGTCATGCACATAGAGAAAAATGTGATGGACAACATACTTCACACATAATGGACATTAATGGGAAAACAAAGGACAACTTCAAAGCCGCCAAGACTTATAAGAAATGAGTTTGAGACCTATACTTCATCTGTGGACGGCGAAGGATCGTAAAACATTTATGCACGTAGTTTGCCACATGATGTCTAAAGATGATAAAAACACATTTTTTGAAAGTGCTTTGAAATGTAAGGATGCTCGACAGATATGCCTTGATCATTTCTCGATGTGTACGGCTTAAGGACCATACAATATCAGGTTTGAAGAGTCATAACAGTCATGTATTGATGCAACAACTTCTCCCAATTGCATTGCATGGATCATTGACACAAGAGGATATGGATAGACTAGAAAAAGGCATCAATGTCACATTGTGCAAGATTAAATAGATATTTCTCCCCAGTTTTTTTGCCATCATGGTTAACTTGGTTGTGCATCTTGTCCATGAATGCCAACTAGGTGGGCCGGTACAATATATGGGATGTATCTGGAAGAGAGGTATAATTTGTTTACATTTACTTATGATGTTATTTTTTCTCAATTATAAGATAATGATTAGCTGAAATAATTGATTGATGATCATATGTAGGTGCCTTGGAGGGTTCAACTCTAATGTGCGCAATAAAGCGACTCCTGAGGGCTACATAGCAACTGAGTTGGTGACATTCTGAACAAGGTATTTAGATAACGCTCCAACATTTCTTAATAGGACTCTAAGAAATCCGAATGGTCCGAAAGGGGTGGGAATGCGAGTCATCATCAATCGTATGATATTAACACAGGTTCACCGATGCATTGTGTTTAACTCTAACGACTTTCTTCAACTGCGGACATAAGTCATGTTACTAGAATATTTATGTCTAATCACATTGCACCCTTAGTTGTGATTTATAATAAAATTAATTTTGAATTGTAGGATGCACATGGATACGATTAGGTGATCATCCCATTGGGGGCAAATGACAGATGAGCAGTTGGAAACCCAACATCATGAGTAGTTCTGCGAATGGTACCATGACTATGTAAGACTAGTGTGATGTTTAACTATTATAGTTTGAATATATTTACTATAGGTCGTGAATAACTAACCAAACTAACTTCATTTTTTTCTCATTGTACGTAATATACTCATAGGTTGATTGATTGGATGATCAAAGTAGAATGAAATGGGTGACAAACTAGTAATGCATTGTAGAGGCTTGAGGGAGACAACTGTTAGATATAACAAATATTTGGTTAATGACAAATTGTTTTGCATCCTTGCATTTGATGTTAGAAAGAGAACTCAGAACAGCGGCGTGTGCGTGCCGACAATTGATGGTGAGACGTACTTTGGAAGTTAACGAAAGTAATTGAGGTTGAGTACTTCGATAAGACTAAGTATGTTATGTTCAATTGTGATTGTGTGGATAGTACGAGAGATAGGAGGTACTAGATAGACGAGTATGATCTAATTTTTGTGAACTTTAAAAACCTTGTCGACAGGGGAGAAATGATTATTAATGAGCAGTATGTGCTAACATCACAAGTTGACCAAGCATTCTATATCGAAGATCAAAGGGGCCAAGATTGGGCTTGCACTATAAGGACTAAACCTAGAAACGTATATAACATTGGTGGGGTGAAGGACTACATGATGCATATGCCAACTACCACAAGTGCAAGCCACTCATTTTGACCAATAGTGATGATTATAATCCTCAAAATGATGTCGAGTACGTCCAACCAGACTTAGATCCAATCTAAGCGTATGTTATTTAAGAAATAATAATTATATATTATTCACATTAATTGTTTGGTTCCCTATTATTCCTTTATACATTGATTAGTATTTATAGTGGTGCATATTTCATCAATTGAAGACATATTAATTTATTTTTGTGACTGGTGTATTTTATAAGTTGATATGAGTAATAGGGAGAAGACTAGAGCATAGGGGTCCACACATTCAATGCGGCAGTCTACCGAGCATGGGTCGGGATTGTCTAGACATGATGACATCAACACATAGGACGCTGCTACCATTATGATGGAGCAATCAGGATATTGACTAATACTTCCATCAGATTAGACCATTGTCCCTAATCCATATAGTTGGGAAGGCTTGGCCTAGATGAGATTTATGGATCATACTCCTACGTACGATGATGTAGATGTGGAGCGGCTTTACTCACACAATGAGGCAAATGTGGATGATAGTGAGACACAGGCATCGGATGACCTACATGATGGGATTGGTGCCACGCATGGCGAGCAGTCTGGGGACCCTACTTCACAAGTGTTGGGCCTTAAACAGTTTCGGATGATAAGTAAATACATATGCTAAAAGTACAATAATGAGACATAGCCGTTAGATGACCTACATGGTGGGATTGGTGCCACACGTGGCGAGCAATCCAATGACCTTGCTTCACAAGTATTGGGCCTTAAACAGCTTTGGACGATAAGTAAGTACATATGCTAAAAATACAAATATATATATGTTTTATAGTTAGTATTGAATTCGAAATAAGGAACTTCTGTAGTTATTAATGTGTTTGGTATCAAGCCAGATGGAAGCACGACTTTTCAAGTGTTGACCATGAAAGGCTCGCACGCTTTATGGGATATCCCCAATAGGCAAAGGGTCGTGTACGAGTATAATAATGCGTCGCAACTCGTAGGGATGAGTGCTATGAAATTTAGAAGGATGACTGGCAGTATTGTAAGGAGTGGGAATTATGTTAGACTACAAAACGACTGGTCAGTGGTACCGAAACATACCAAGGAGGATATATGGGATGCCTTGATGGTATGATTAAACTATATGTTGTATGATAGCATGTGTATTTTATTATGTCAAATGCCTTAATTATTGTTAATATATATATACACACACATGCCTTATTTGTTACATATGCTCATTTTTTAACTTGTGCAGATGTACTTTTATATCCCACTTGGGTTTAATATGGTGGCCATAAAAAAGGATGCGTATCGAGATATAGGGTCCAAGTTGAAGAGTTGGAGGCACTCATTAAAAAAACCTCTGAATATTCAAGAAGATGATACTCCTAAGATGGTGAGGGTGAGAATGGGCCAAATTTTTCTTGAAAGCTACGACCCCTTGGACTTGGAAGTGTTGTTGGTTAAATGGTGTGAGAAGAAGAATAAGGTATGTCACAAGTTATATTATTATTTTGTATAATTTCATTAATTATAATTGTATTAGAGCTCACACATTATGAATATTAATTATGTAGGAGTATGTTGCCTATATGAAGGAATTGTGAGCATTGAACATACACTGCACCACATCGAAGATCTATGCTAGGGTAACACATGAAGAGGTATATGTCTCATATATGTTGGTGTCTTTATTTTTATTTATTTATTTTTTTTATGTAGACCTTGTCTACGGGCACTCCTCCTACAAGAGCACTGTCTTACATCAAAACACATAAGAAACTGGATAGTCATTATCCAAATGATGTGGTGAAAGAGAGATGTGTATGCTATAAACCCAAATCTTTGCTAGTGATATATTATTTATGATTAAACTACTTACATAACGCACTAACTTTTATTGTAACATACAGGAGATTATGTTTGAGCTGATATCCAATGACCAGGCAACATCATCGAGTGTGATTAAAGGAATTGTACTGTTGGCACCAAACAATGCATACGCCCAGGCACTTGAAAATAAGCCAGAGTACACTGGCAGGGTTAGACAAGTTGGTCTGAACATTCTAATGGTGTGGGGCAGCATCCACTCGTACTATACACCGTCTCAATCGCAGTCACAAAATCCGGCAACTCCATGGTCTCACAAATGGCTAAGAGATAAAAGAACTTGAAGCAGATGGAACAACATAGAGTATAGGTGAAAGAGATGGCAAAATTAATTGAAGAGCAAAATGCTCAAATGGCAGCAAAAGATTCCACGGTTGAAGCCTGTTTCCGCAAGCTCGAGGCCATGATATAGCAGTCGACGTCCTCCGGATCTGTGCCCAATGTGAATCAATATAGGACTCCTCCAGACAGAGGTAATGTTATATTTGTGTTGTTTTTGTTTTTCTTCTGTTAACACGACTATAGTTCGAGTCGATCACTTTAATGATTATACTTAATGGTTCATTGCAATTAGTGCAAATAAGACGTTTGGTGATGATGCTGTTGAGTTGGATTGAGCAAGTGGCGGGTTTTCTTGTGTATATATTTCTTTCCTGTAATTTGTATGTATGCATTCATTGTATATAGATATATGATAGCATGTGTATTTGTCATAACGGAAATAGTTTGTTGAAACTATTTGTTTGTGTTGGACATATATAGCTGATGAAAATGTTTGTGTTGGTTATGTTGATGGTAAATTTGATGGTAATTGTTAGTTATGTTGATGCTCGTTTTTAGTTTTGTTGATGGTAGTTTTTGGTTATGTTGATGTTTGGTTTTAGTTATGTTGATGCTTGTTTTTAGTTATGTTGATGGTAGTTTTTGGTTATGTTGATGGTAGTTTTTGGTTATGTTGATGGTAGTTTTTGGTTATGTTGATGTTTGTTTTTAGTTATGTTGATGTTTGTTTTTAGTTATATTGTTGAACTATCATTTTTTGTATTATGTTTGCGACGTTAAAAGTTTATATAGTTTGTGTGAGAAATTGTTTATTTGGGGAGATGAGCAACAAAAAAAATACTTTGTTTATTAGGAATTGAAAAAAAAAAAGGAAACCCTAAACCCTAATTGGGGAGCCAAATTAATTCAAAAACCCCAAATAATTCAAAACTAACCTACCTAGCTAAAAAAAAATCAAAACACGACCAAATTTGTTGATGTGTCAAAAGGTGATACGTCAAAAAATTGGATTTTTTGACTCCGTTATTTTTAACATTTGTAACACGTCAAAAAAATTTCTAATGTGTCAGATTGACTGACACGTCAGAAATGATTTGTAAAAAATGACATGGCTTTTTTTTTGTAATGAAGATTGTCAAGATTCAAAGGGATTGTCTTTAAAAAGAGCTTTCATGTGTGGAAATGAAGCGGAGATTATTAGTTTGAATCCCTCTCCTCCCTTTCCTTGTATGGACACGTCAATTTTTTTTTTTTTTTGGGAAATTACACTTTACCCCCCTAAAGTATCCACCAATTTTCACTTTTGCCTCCAAAGTTTAAAATGTGACACTTTACCCCCCCAAACTTTCAAATTGTGACAATTTAACCAATTTGACCTATTTATTCCCGAAATGCCAACATCACATTTTTTTTTTAAAAAAATCCAAAATATATATATAAATATATGTTGGGGTGGTTCGGCCACCCCCGCGTGGTCTAGGGTGGGAACCACCCCGTGGGTGGTTTGGCCGCCCTTTGGGCCAAACAAGCATTTGGCCCAAAGGACGGCTGAACCACCCCCTGGGCCATTGGAGGTGGTTCGACTACCCCCAGATGGGCGGCCTGGGGTGGCCGAACCATCCCAAGCCAAACGGGGTGCCAGCCACCACATATATTTATATTTTTTTTTGGTTTTTTTGAATTTTTTTTTTTTTTGAAAAAAAAAATGTGTTCGGGACATTTTGGGAATAAATAGGCCAAATGGTTTAAATTGTCACAATTTGAAAGTTTGGGAGGGTAAAGTGTCACATTTTAAGCTTTGGAGGCAAAAGTGAAAATGGGTAGATACTTGAGGGGGGTAAAGTGTAATGTCCCCCTTTTTTTTTTTAAATTTATTCTTTCTTTCTTCTTTCCCTTGTTCTTTGGTTGGTGGTATAACAAAATCATAGAGCAATTATTTATTTTCTTGGCTCTTATTAATTAATTTATTATCATTATATATATATGGGCAAAATTCTATTTACCCCCTGAAGTTTGAAGGGGTTTTTAATTTAAACCCCAAAGTTTCAAAATTGGTAGTTTATCCCCCTAAAGTTTCAAAAGTTGCAAATTAAACCTTCTGTTAATTTTTTCGGCAAGGTGGATGGAATCCCACCCACGTGCATCTCACGTGTGTTATTAACGAAATATCTTCCAGTTTTGCCCTCTATTCAGTGTAATGAAATTACTTGATTACTCTCCCTCTTCATGACGATCTAAATCAGGTTTTAGGCCTGGACGAGCTTGCCCGACGTGGAGTTCCCTGAGACCAAGGCGTGCATGGCCTTCTGGAGGTCGTTCACGCACTTGATGAACTCCATGGCTTGCGCTTTGCTATCATAGAGGAGCGACATGACTTTGGCATACGTGGACTTTCCATCTGCACCGTGAATGAAGACATATAAGCTGGATGTTTATGGAATGACTGTGATCAACAAAAGCAAAGGAGGTTGATTGCTTTGGGCATTTGCCTTGATCCTGGTCATATTTTTGAAAAGGATGTTGATATCACGTGAAACTGGGAGCATGAAGCAGAAAAGGGAGCTAGCTAATTTGCTGATTGGGGTAAGGGAAATTAGAACAAGAATTTTTGTGGAGAGAATACACAAAGAAATACGTTAAAGAGTTTAAGAATATCCTTATAGGTGTATATCTTCCAATGAAGTTTGAAATGAATTATGGGGGATGAGAAAATGAGAATTTTATGCAAGTCAGCAAGAATTGATATAAATCTTCCTATTAATTACTTTCTTTGCACTTGTTTTTGCACTTCTTTATAATAAGCTCAAAGCCCAGCAAAGCAATGCTTCTTAAATTGAATCATATATCAAAACAGTGTTGTTTCCCCAACTTCCCCAACTCCTGTTGTTTCTCTATAGAAAACAAAAAGAAAAAAAAATGATAACATTATTTCATATGAAGTTCATCAGGCCAGCCGTCATATTTCAAACGTTAACAAACTTCTTAAATGTTGCCTGAGGCCATCATATAAGATAAAAACAATATGCAATAATCAGCATGGATGTGTAGAAGCTAATCAAATTTGGCAATCGGTGTGCATTGCTTGTTAGTCCTATATAGACTCCCACATTGAAATTCCCTACACAAATAGAAACTCCATTCCAATGCTCTATTATACTCTGCTTTTGGAGAGTGAAACAGAGGAGATATCTCCGTACTCCATCTCTCTTTGCCTCTCTCTTGCTTTCTCTCTCTCTCTGTATTTCCAAAACCCACTGTTGTATTTGCTGGGTTTCCAGACCAAAAGAGCCAACCTCTACTGCTTGGGTTTAACAGCCATCCTCTACTCCCTCTTCTACCTCGTCGGCCTCTAGACCCACTCCTCTTCCACCACCGCTGCCACGATATCCTCCACCTTCTTCGACGTCTCATGCTCTGACCAACCCAACAACACCATCACCACCACCACCACCACTGTCCACCTCAACTTTTCCGCGCACCACTAGGGTCCGAAACCACCTGTCAACGATGAGGAGCATCATCTCGACCGAATTTACCCCTGCAACGCCAACCTCTCCGAATACACGTCGTGCGAGGATGTCCAGACGTCCCTCAAGTTCTACCGCAACATGCTCATATACCGAGAGTGGCACTGCCCAAGCCCCATGAGGTGCTCCGGTGCCGGGTCCCTATGCTAAGCGGTTACAGTGTTCCATTCCGTTGGTCATAGAGTAGGGACTCTACTTTGGATGATGCTTCATGTTGCATGCCCGCTTTGTTTAATAAAGCCTTTGAGGTAAGCTTGGCCAGAGAGTAAGCGTCATGTCCAGCCAAGCCCGCGTCGTAATTGTCATCTTCGTCTTTGACGTGCAGTGAAAGTTGAAGCTAAAGAAAATCAGGTGTCCACGAGTACACGTAAAGGCAAGTATTCAGCTAAAGCAAAGGCAAAACGACAATGTGTAGGTGTGGGTGAGATTAAAATTGGAAGTTTGGGGATAAATAGGTCATGTGATCAGGACGTGGGTTGAGTTCCATCCATTTAGACAGAAAAACTTAACGGGGGGGCTAAATTGCCAGTTTTTTAAACCTTAGGGGGGTAAATTGCCAATTTTGAAACTTTGGGGTTCAAATTGAAAAACCTTTGAAACTTCAAGGGGCTAAAGTGAATTTTTCCTATATATATGTATGTCCTAGCCAGAATGAGTTTGCATAGTAATAGTTAAAAACGTAAATAAAGCACCTCATCAATAAATGCTAAACCAGCAAGCATAAGTAATTATAAGCCACATTATTCACATACATATTAGCTTTCTAAAGAGTTGACACATGTCCTCGTGGTTATTTTCTTGCTATTTAAAGTGGTACAAATAAAAATTAGGAGCCTCTTAGTGCTAGTTGGTAGTTACTAACAGGCAATCCCTCACTCCCTATTAGCGAACATCGAGAGTACTATTTATTTATTTGTTGAACGAATTGTGGTACTATCATTAATATCAAATGATCAATACAATCAAGGAATGGGATGCATTTCTTCCCCCTTTTGCATGGTAGATTTTCATCCAACCAGATAATATATCTGATATGGGTGGTAGTCTCTCTAGCTAGCCCATGTGGTACTAAGCTGGTGTTTGTTAAACAACAAGAAAACCTCCAACGGCATTGTTCACCTTTCAAAAAAATTAAAAAAGAAAATAATGATTGATATGGGAAAATGAAAAAAGTTGTATTGGAAAGTGAAAATTTTTTGTTTTGTAGTGATTTTTTTTATTTGAATAGTAATAAAGAGTAAATGATGTGATATATAAAGTGAATGATTTAATATATATATTTTTTTTTGAAAAAAATGAAGTGAATAGTGTGGTGAAATGTGGGGAAATGTGAGGGAATGAAGAGGGATTTAACAAACAAGGCCTAAATTAGCTTCCTAAAAGACGTGTTTAAATTTTGGCATGCCCAACAATTGTAAACCTGCTTGTAAGTCCTCCACAAAGTGTTCATAGTTGGTTGTACAATCCTTTTGTGAATTCACTACATCAACGATTTTCAAGGCATCCCGATGCAGTGTGACTTAGTGAGCTGCAGCGAAGAACAACAAATACGCAGCGGATAACTAATTCTAGATCTTGAGACTATCAATGATCTAAGAACTCTTCTTGAAAATCTAGATACTCTCTAGCATTTTGAAGGAAAAAGAGGAATAAACTCAACTCTGAGTATTCTCATTAATCAATATCAATAAATAAACAATTACCGCATTCTTAGGGCTCTAAGCATTTATTTATAGCCCCAAGACTCCTAGTCCTAAGATAACAATGACATAAAGTCAGTTTAGAAGTCTATGAAAGAAAACTAAATCAAATAAAAGACTAACAAAGAAACCTAATTCAACTAAAAGACTAACAAATAAACCTAATTCAAATAAAATACTAAAAGATGAAATGTTGTCCTGATCTACATCACATTCCCTTCAAAAAAATCACATTTAGGCCAAGATCCTTACCCACTGTTAGAGTATGAATTGCAGCTAGTGCTTTTGCCATAACTGGTTTTAGTGCCATCTCATGAGTCATGCTCCATGCAGCTAAACATCTCCCATTACCATCACGAGCAACAATGCCAAGACCAACCTGTCCTTTCCTCTTATCAACACCTGCGTCCTAGTTTATTTTCACCATGAGTTTGAAGGTGGTTGCCATGAAGTCCTGTGTTATGCCAGATCAAGCCTTTTTGCTCGTCCTCATGGTGCATTAGCCAGTTGAGTTGGGTAGACAAACTCCCCTCCGTGTACTACAGAATTCATACACAGCCATATGTTTCTCGCAATAACTCCAAAAAAGCTCAAAGTCAGCTTTATCACATCGGGCCACCATCTCTTTGCAGACTTGAAGAAAATTTCTGCCTATGTACACAGAACCCTTTTTGCATTGAAATCAAACTCCCCTAGACATCATTGGTTGAAGGACAGCTCCAAAGGATTTGTCCCATTGTCTTATCTTCTAGTTCACAAATAGGACAGATCTTGTTTGTTACCACTCCCTGCGAAACAAATTGACATTGGTAGAAAATAGATTATGTCAAGCCCTCCATAAGAACATTTTAACCACATTTGGTACATGAAGATGCCAACAAGCATTCCATACTACCGATTCCTTGCAAATACACATATTACAATTTTAGAGTATTTCTAAGAGCATTATGTCAAATACTTAATTAAAAAGTACAATTATTTGCTTTAACTACTGTATTTTATAATACGCATTCTAAAATATTTTAATATCTTATCTACTTTCTTTTAAATATATTTTATTTTTTATTTTTTATTATATCTCGCCGACATTGGAACCCTTCACCCTAGAAAGTTTGAATGCAGAGGTTGAGGAGGAAAGAGACAGTGGAGCCAACAAGGAAGAGGGAAATGAAGATCAAGGCCCATGGAATTGAACGGTCATGGTGGTGGTGCGAAGGAGAGGGTGGGGCCAACAACTGCAATGATAGGATCAACGGTCGGGGATTGTTGTTGTGGTAAAGTTTGGTGTTGTTGATGGTGGTGGTGGTGGTGGTGGTGGTGGTGAAATAGAGAGTGAGAACTTATTGTCATTTGTTGTCAAAGGAGGTGGAATGTAACCTTCACCTTCGTTCATTACACGTGGGCTTGGGGTTAGATTCCTCTTTCTCCTACTCCATCCTCTTTGACTAGGATGACATTGGTGTTGTCTACAAGGCCAACCTCCCCTTTGGCTAGTACTTGATTATTAAGCTCATGGACTCCCTTCCAGCAAGTGCATGGCTTGTAAGCTTATGCTCATCTACTAGTACATGCCTAACCATAAAGATGAAAGATGTGGGAGATGAGAGATTGATAGATATGAGACGGAAAATAAAAATAGAAAAACTAGATAAATAAGAATATTTTATTACAATAATTCTCTAGAGTTGAGAATCATTAGAGCAAAAAAAAAATGTGTTTTACATGATGGGAAGATAATTTGTTGAAGGTAAAAAAAGGAATCACATTTGCTAAGTTTATCTAATATGAGAGTTTTAGAGAAGCTACTGGATATGCTCTAAATTAGGACAAATGAAGAACTCCTATCCATTTAGGTTGGTAGATCACTCTAAAATAAGTTAGGGTTAACCGACTTGGTCGAGTTACTCTTGAAGCATGTTTGAGGTGGTTTGATCATCTCCATCCTATTATGGAGTGGTCCATGTTGTGCCTCGGAAAATTACTAGGTTGTGGTTAGCTTAGTTAGAAGGTTAGCAAGATTCGTTGGGAGAAGATTTTGGGGCATTTCGGTTTTGATTGAACGTTCGATAGAAATGCCACCAAACATTCAACATAAAACTAAGAACTCATTGGGTAAAATAGTACACTGAACATTCACGAGGGGACCACCAAACATTTGTTGACAAAATTTTGATCCACTGGGTAACGACTGAATGTACGCTAGCAAACCCTGAATCACTATGCGAACAATACATTGAACGTTTAGCCATGAACCATCGAATATTCGATGCTTTGCAGGACTATCAAAGTGATCGGTGCCTAAAAGTGCTTATTTGGATCCCTTAATTTATATTTGTTAGGCCTGTAGTATTATTAATATCTAATTATTTTTAGTGTTTTTAGTATTTTGTGTTGTGCAGGACATTGCATTAAAACATGGCTAGCAAAAGGCAAAGTGCACCAAGTGAAGAAGTTGATTCACCGAGTGTGTTCGAGCGCATAGTGCGTTCGAATGCACACATGCATGCAGCGAGATCGAGCGAGCATGCGCTTGATCAGCCCTAACCCACAGCTTATTTACGATCGAGCGTGTGCCTGTGTTCGACCACAAATACACAGTGCGTTCGAACGCACTCGGTGTCCAGTCGACCTATAAATAGGACCTTGTGCATTCATTTATTTCTTACGTTTGGGAGGCGCCTCTAGGGCCCAAAACCCTCTTTTTCCTTTGTAAAGCCCACTTAAATTGTCGTTTATTTAATTTATGTTTTATTTTACTTTTAGTCTCTTATTCCCTTCACTTTAATTTGTTTATATATATATATATATATTTATGTTTAGTTACATTATTCTATCTTTTAAGATTTATATTTATTCGTTTCAATGCATTTTAGTGACAAAAAGTGTTGATTGTTGTTTATAATCGTAGCGTCAACACTCGTTTGATGAGATACATCGGATATTTGTCTTGACCATTATCCGTTGTGACCTCTTATAATGTTTGCCTCGAGTAGTTTGACAAGATTGTGTAGCAACAATAGGATATACATCGTACTTTATCGATAGGCGAAAATATGAACAATGTGTTAGCGCTTTCGAGTATGCCTTGTAGCATAAATGTTTAATAAATATGAGCTAAGCATGTTTATATGTAAATTAATTTATTGTGAGGTGGATTAGGGACTTTAGTTATTTTTTTGTCTTTATTTTATTTCATTTTAACTTAGTTTATTTTATGCACGTTACCTGTTTGATGTTGGGACTAGGTTAAGATATTTTTAGTTTAAGCATTTTAAAGTTGATTTTTAACAAAGCCGATTCTCTGTGGATTCGATACTCGCACTTGCACATCCACTCTATTACGATCGACTCGTGCAATTGGCGAGTACTATTTTTGGTACGATCACAAAGCAATGCACTCAACTTTTCTAAACCTATAAATGCCTCATTTCAAATCCTTTTAAGTTTCATTATGCCCTTTAAGTCCTAGAGAAACTCTCTTTAAGTATTTAATGAGTTTTGAGAAGAAGGAATGCTTTCTTGGAGGTTCTTGCTTTATAGGTAAATTTCTTGACATAACTTGTGATTTAAGTCGTTGTTAATCTGGTTAAGCATTATTTTCATAGTTTGGTTGTTAGTTTCGACTTATAATGTTGTTTTAGGTTTTAATCTCAGCTTAAACATGGGTTAATGTTTCAATATTTAACTACGCTCTTTATTCTGCACATAGATATTATTTCGAGCTAAGAGTATGTTAGGAACTTTTTTGTTGCCTTAGAACTTGTTTAGAAATGATTAGAATGATGTTTGGTTCGAGATGAATTTTATGTCCCAAAGAGAACGTTCACACCCTTATGGCAGAGTATTCTACCTTGAGCTTGAACTTTTGCCCAGTTCGGTAGAACATTCACTAGCAAGGCAAAACCTTTGTTTTTGATATTTTAGAACTATGACTCATTTTAGCTTGAAATTAGGACTAACTTGAGGTTTTTTCGCAAATTTTGAGGGTGTGGAACATTTGGAAAAAAATTGTGGAATAACTTTACAACCCAAGTGAGTATAAACTCATATGAATACTTGTTATTTTTCCTACATTACACTCCAAACATACATCTTTACCACTCTCATGAAATACAATTTGATCTAATATGAACTCTATTTTGTGAAAACATGTGTTGCTTAAATAAGATAATGAACATTATGAGATTTGTAAGAGCATGCATGTAAAAAACAGATAAATTTAATTGCATCTTATGACATGATATATTGGTACGCAGAATAATAGCCATAGATTTACTGTACATGTTAACTCTATGGTTAAGTGTGTATATGTGTTATGTAGGCTTTAGATCCAATGGTTGTTTCGTGATCAGCGCATCCATGTTTGATTGGTAGGTCATTACAAAACGTATATTATTAGTAGTGTAAGCCACAAGAGGTTAGACTCAGTTGGTCTGCTAGTTATGAACGGTAGCGTAAAATGATCGAAGCATCGACATTGTATTATAGGTCTCTAGGACAGCACAAACCTTGTTGGAAAGGGGTATTGTCTCTGGTATACCATACAGTTTGAATTATGACTGGATTCTCATAATTATAGTATATACTATATCTAAATTGCATGCATGATAAATTGTCACTTAACAATACGAAATGAGATTTATTAACAATTGAGTTCATCATTCAAACGACATTTACATCGTGTGTCTTTTTACTCACTAAGTTGTTGGTCATATCCTTGTATTTTTTCCCATGCATTATGTATAACAATGTTGTTTAACTAGCTTAGTTGATAATGGATCTGAGGAAACACATAGTCATTATGACAGATTTGCTCAGCATCATTTTTTAGGATTTGGACCCTGTATGACTCAAGTCAATGTGGGATGGGGATGGATCTGTTCATCTGGAGTTGCTCAAGATCTTTATACTTTATTTAGTTAAACATAGGCCTTAGTTTATTTAGAACCACTATTAATGTTATGTGTTATATTTGGTGACCAATACATTTGGAGATCTATCTATGTTATGACGCTTTTAGTTTTACCATGCTATAATGATTGTGGGTTAAATTATTGCTATATATGTCGCTTAGTTAAAGTCCTTCGGTCTTGTTCTGAGAGGAATAAAGTTGAGAGGCGAACCATGAAGTAAATTTCCATTTAATCAATTTTCTTTGGGCGTTACAGCCCACTACCCCCTTTAGGCTAGTGAACCACCCCTAAACAATTAATAGGGTGGTGAGACCAAACCTAAATCAGCCCTTTATAATTAGGAAATTATTATTTGTTAACACAAAATAATTTGAATAAAAACTACACATAAGAAAAGATGAAGAAAATGTTGTTCAATGTGATTGTCTGCAATAAGCATTCGGACGAGTTACAAGACGAATTTCCTAGTGCTCCAATATGCAACTGGTGTTTGGACATGTTCAATGCGAGGTAAAGTCATATGCTTCTTTTACTGTAGCATTTAGATGAGCTACGTGCGAGGATAGAACATTATCTACTATGGCATTCAGACGAGACTTCATACAAGGTTAAGCTAATGTGGTTTGTCCTAAGTGGTGTTTGTACTAGAAACCATACGGGATCAAGTTGTGATGCTTGTTTGCAGTTGGTTTAGACTTGCCTTCAATTGTGGTGTTGGTAGAGCTTCTCATTTATATAAAACTGTACAAATCACGTACTTGTCCATATGAGAGGCGACAATATAAATAACTAAATCACAATTTTTAGCTCAATCAAACAACTATTTTCTCTCACTTGTTCTGGGTGGGTATTTTCCATTTTAGATTTTTGGAACCTTTGGAAGGTTCCTACACCATTTCCAAGCTACAGGTTGGAGATTTATGGTGTTGGAGTTCCATTTAATTTGATTAATCTAAGGTAATAACCTAAATCCTAGAATTTTTATGTATTAGGTTAATTTTTGGTTATGATATATGCTTAATTCTAGAAATTATATTAGAGTTTTTGTTGGTGTGGAACTTCAATTTCTCCATTCAATCAAGGTAGATTGAAATCTATTACATGAGTACGTAACAGATTGAGTAATGTGCCTGTCAATCGAAATAAAAGCCAAATTTGGCCTTTTGTTCTACCAATTTTGATAGAGTTTAGGTTCTAAGGGAACCAAGACCTTAGATTCTGAGGGAACTTAGACCTTTTTTAAACACAGGGTTTAGGGACTAAATTTGCAGGCCTTTTTATTAAACGTTGTTCTCTTTAAATAGAGAAAATAAACCTACTTGGAGTTGAGTTCTATAATTGGTAATCAACTCCTATAATGACTCTAAGAGATAACTCCTATGAATTTGAAAACAATAAAGCTGTAACATAAGTTGATAAGCTACCACCTCAGTGATTCTCATCAAATGGACTCTTATTACTAACAAACTAATAAAAGGAATTAAAGGACTACTACTACTCTGCCTGCATGCTATCATCTCCACATAGACTTATAACATTCCACCTTCCTTAAAATTACCCTTGCCCTTAAGGGCAAAATTTGAAAATCGTAGTAGATTTCCAAAGGGTCTCCAATGTCTTCTTGACGATCATCGTGATCTCCTTCAGATATATATGTAACGCCCCCAAAATTAGCCTTGGCTAATTTGGTGGAGTCATTGGCAATTCACCCAATTGAGCCAACTTGTGACCAAATAGGTAATCACCCTTATAAAAACGTCAGAGTAAATGCAAGGGAAGGTGAATAAATCTGAATTCTTCTATAATTCATCAAGTAAGAACATGGAGCGGCTATGTAGTGAGGACAAACATGTATAATAGTTAAAGCACAACCAGTCAAGTAGTAGCATCTCGTGCCACTTTCATAGCGATAAGCCAGATTACCTAAAGAATAACAAACGTGTAAGTCTAACGATTTAGTAAGTAAACCTCACACTTAGGTATGACATGAGCCCATTTAATGAAAGTAAATGTGCACTTGAGTGATAACCGAAAAGAGGGCATTACCTCCGCTAATACACCATATAATGGGTTTTAGGGTTTTCAAAGCTCTATGGTGTAGAACTGACGATAATTGCCTAATTGTTTTAGTATAGAAAAATCTCATGCTTATAAGTCATAACTCTCATACATGGTCTACCAGAGATATTACCCCTTTTTCAGCAGGGTTGATGCTGTCTTGAGGGACCTATAATACAATGTCGATGCCCCAGCCATTGCATAACATACCGTACGTAACATTAGTGGCACGATCGAGTTCGACCTCGAGTGGCCCATAACAACTAATGACATCCGTCCTATAGTGACCGAACCATTGGGGATAGTTGCATCAAGGTCATGAAACCAATGGATCCGAAGCCCTCACATAACGCATACATTTGACCATAATATGCAGTTTATATAGTCAGCTCATGGCCGTTTATACCACACGTACCGGCGTCCATGTCTTACGATGTATCTTAACAGTTTATTTAATAATATGGTTACCAAGTAATTACAAAAAATAGACATGCTCATATCATATGTGTGGTCAGTCAATTGGCATATCCTACGTTTTACGTAAAAAGGGTGTAAGAGTTTACTTACCTCCCGCACTCGAGTGAATCCTCTGACCAAGCTACTTCCTGTTATAATGGATACAAGACACCATTATTCTAAGCCTTAAGATTCCTAGGAATATGGCTAAGCCCAAACATACATGTGTGAAACTTAAGAAAATGTGCTCTGCCCACTGACTGTACGTCTGCCCTCGATGGTGTACGTCCGCTCAGTGTATTAAGCACACTATTTCAAGATTCCGACTGTGCATGTTCCTAATGGCATTCATAGACCTCTAAGCCTCTCCTAAGCTAGCAAAATATTACATGCAACGTAAGAAATCATAGAACCACCATTCTTTGAGAAAACCCTTTGAAACCATCATTATCTTTAGGAAAACGTTTAATGAACACTTGAAAGCCATTATCAAGGTAGGAACACAAAATAAGGTAGTGTTAAATATAAAGGAACAGAGTTTACCCTAAAGCTAAGCACGGACATGATCTCCTCTCCTCGGAAACTCCTCTTTGAAGCTCAACCTTGCGAATTTCTCACTCAAAATACTAAGAAAGGGTTCTAGTAGCCTAAAGGCACACCAGGGGAAGGAAGAAGGCGTGAGAAATGAGAGGAGGGGCGGGCTATTTATAGGAAAAGTTTGCCACCAACTCCCTGATAGAGCAGCGAACATCTGGCAACCCTAGCGTATGTCCGATGGTCTTTACCCATTGGTCTAGAGGGTATCTCATATGTCTAGGTACTACCCAAAGGGTTTCCCAAAAAGTAGCGTACATCCATTGGTCCCACGTACGTCTGTTGTACTATTTACAGAGCGTACATCCAGTGGTCCCCTTCCATACGTCCACACTACAGACAGAAGCGTATGTCCGCCAAATCTAGCGTACGTCCGTCTCTTGAGGATTAGTGTTTGGCTTCTATCCTCTAAAGGTTCAAAGGGTGTTTTAGGCTAGTGTTAAGAGTTCTGGGTCTTGTTAGACATTTTTATTGGAAACCTTTGTTGATTGCTCCCATGAAAAAGATTTTGTCTAATAAAAGGGTTGGCTTTTATCAGGGTATTACAATTTCCCCTCCTTATAAAAATTTTGTCATTGAAATTTAGAGCTCTAATAACTAAAGGTAAAATGTCTAAAAAAGTTTTGCAATTCGAAACTTGGAAGGAGAAAGTAAATCATGCTAAAAACTTTGCAATTCGGAAATGGCAAGAAAACGTACTAGATAACATGTTATAGCATTTTAAAAGTAAAACGGATCACAAGCATCCTATCAACCATCAAACATAAGCAGTCATAAAGATACACACGCCAAAATTGCCACCCTAAAAATGGTGGACTTAAATTGTAGCAAAATACATCCCAAAATTGCCACCGCCGTGGTGGACTTAACCGATAAAGGAGAATAAACACCTAAGAAGATAGCCATCTAGCAACACTAAAACTACGAGCGGGGTCGTCTTCTCGGAGTCGGCTCAACAGATGCTCGCTCTGGCGTCCCCCTCACACTCAGGCTACCTCTCGTGCCTGGACTCCCGTAGGCACTAGGACTCCCTCTCTCCCCAGGGCTCCCTTGGCCTTGCCAAAACTGGAGCTACGGATGTCATAGTCTCTGATGTCCAAAGGCCCCATAAGGTGCTCGCATAGTCAATCCAAGACGGCATGATCCTCAGCTTTAGCCCTCTGTAATGCCTGTAAAGTCTCCTGCGTCTCTCGAGTGAAGCCTCAAATCAGTCCATGCACTTATAACCCTCGCTGTCATGCGCTCTCGGCTTCTGCTCCACCTCTCGCAAGTGAGCCTAACTCGTGTTGAGGAAGCGTACGCCTATAGCTCCCTTTATGGCTGAACCTCCCTTATCCCCATCATGTCCACCCTGAAACGTACTGCAATCTGAGTGATCAGGGCCCCGTATGGCAACGCGAAACCCTTGTCCAAGAGTCAGACATACATCATGGTGGAAGTGACCACAGAGTCATAGTCGATGGGAGCCTCAGTCAACAAGGCATATAGGCAACATGCCCTCTCTATAGTGATCATTGTCTGCCTGATGACCAGGAGTACTTAGCTAGCTAGGATGTGGTTGATGCAATAGATGTCATAGCTGAAGTCATTCATCTAAAAGCTACCCTCACCCTTGAGCTCCATCTGATAAGGGCGTCCCTCTGAAACATGCCACCAGGTCGACATTAGAGGAGATGATCGATCGGATATGGGTAAGCCGAGTCACGCATGCGAGGTACTCTGTTGATCTCGTTGATGAGCATAAGGGTCACCTCTATTGCTGTCTCCCTAAGCCAGGTACGGAATGAGTCACCACGTGTCTGGTGGAGGTTCGCGTAGAACTCCCACACAATGGTCTCCACTATAGGGTAATGATCCTCTGCCATGTCGGTCCACCCCTAGGCATCTAGCATTGCTCGTACCCTTGGTGCGCGCTTATCAAACTCCTCTATGGTGGCGCCCCTTTCAATAATGATCTTGCGCCCATGGTAGTAATGAAAATTTCGGTGCCTAACCTTATCCCTCCAGAAATGGGTGTGGTCATATACCAGCTCAGAGTCCTCCTCGTCTGTGGCGGTACTGGCCTCTCTAATCAGCTCACCAAGAACTGGCTTGTCTCTAGCGGCATTGTCACCCTCAACATCCTCCCTCACGACCTCTGGCTCAGACTTTGGGTCCTGAGCCTCTTACAATGGTGCTTGGCGTGGTCACTGACGTGTAGCCAAAGAAGAAGTGGCCTCACTGGCGCGTGTGCGTACCATCGTCCTAAGCAAAAAATTCCTATAAATATCGACTCTCAAAATTCCCATGTAAAACCCTACCTGTGCAAAGGTCCTAATTCTACACGCCCAAAAATGCAGGTACAGGAAAAATGAAAACAGAGTTGTGTGGGTAGGTTCGAACTTAGGTGGCTTTTCAATGATGCCAAAGGTTAAGGTAGTTTGGGGATATCAAAATATCCGAGACTTAGTTGGCTAGTTATAAAATACCTAGCAATGATTTTAGGCATATCAAAATCCGGTAGGTCTAAAAGGTCAAAATTGCCCCCTCTAGGAGAGGAAGGGTGCTTTGGTAATTTTACGAAATTTGGGCAAAATTTTGGATCAACTGTCAAAATCATAAATCATAGTCCCAATTGCAATCGTTGAGTCTCAGTTGGTCCAAAGGACCCAAGATAAGCCATAAAGCTAACAACATCCGAACTTAGGAGAAAATCTCTAAATTTAAGAACTAGGGTCTGAGTTAGTCAAATCGGTCAATGGGTTATGGTTCAATCCCAAACATGATAAAGAACACATCAATGTTGGGCTTCAAGGGGATTGTACGAGGTTTTCTCAGATTTAGGGTGAAAAACCCTACCCTTTGTAGGTGAGGGGCATTTTGGAAATTTTAGATTTGATGAAAAATTCAAATCCGAACAGCCCTCATCATAGGTTAAACTTCAAGGTACGAGTCTTGAGTTATAAGTGATCCAAATGACCCAAAAATCCACAAATTTGATCAAAAATCAGAAACCCCTAAATTTCAAAATTAGGTTTTTGAGCCAAGAATTTTTTGAGAAATTTTGAGCAAAGGACAAGTGGGTTTTGTTCGTAGATCATAATGGAAGGGTTTAGGTCTTGTTTCATCCATCAATTGCATGAAGAGATCAACAAATTCAAGAATTTCGGACTTAGGGCGAAAAATCCCCCAAATTTGAATGGGTGTGATTCAAGCCAAAATGGTGCAACCAAATGGTCCTATACTTTCAATGCATGATCCTAGTTCACAACCAAGCCAGCTAAATGAAAAAGATCCAAGAAAATATCAAGATTTAAATCAAAACCCTAAAGTTCCGAAAACTCGGGAAAAGCCTTGAAAAATCACATACCTCGGGTCTAATCCGAATTGTGAGCTTGGAATCTTTTTGAAATCATGGAGACTTGGTCGAGAATCCCTTTGAAAGTGTTTGGGTGTGAGAAAAATGAGAGAAAATGGAAATAAATAGAGTTTGAGGACGTTCGGTCATTTTAGAAAACGCTGGGTTAATGGCATACGTTTGGCATCGAGGGCGTACATCCGCTTAACCCTAAAAATGATTTTTATTTTTTTTGAAAGCTTTTAGAAATTTCCAATGCACAAAAGAGTTAGAAATGATAAGATAGGTCAAAATGATTTTATTTCTTTGAAATTCGGGGTATAGTGAAAATTCCTTTGTGTTCTATAATCAACCCCAGATGTCCAAACACCAAAATGCACCACTGCTAAGGGTGAGAAAAAACCTAGCTATCTAACATCTAAAGATTACTACCCCAAGACCTATCACTCTTCAAACGGGTTTTCCTCATCCTTGACCAGTGCCTCGTAGTCCTTGTTGATACTGGATAGGTATGCAGTTTTCTAATGATCAGATCCTTCTAGTAATGCTCCCATCTTCAGTAGTCGAATTTCTTCCTGCTCCATTCAGGCATATTCATCCAAAATCTGAGTTAGTTGAGTGTGCATGGCTCTCTTCTGTTCATCACTGAGATAAGGGTTAAACCTTCCAAGAATAGGTGAAAAATCTCGTATCACCAAGATGTTACGATACTTAGGCACGACAGACTCTTCTTAGTAACTAAGCGCGTCTCCTTTCCTTCATCTGACTGAAGGACAGGTGAAGACTTTGGCTTCTAGTTCGCCTGGGTGGAAACGCTGCATTTACCAGAACGAGACTGATATCCGGGTGTGTATGGTCTGAACTTAGCTAGCCACTCGTGAATAGACGGTAGACGTCTACAACCATTGTAAATTTGAGTATGAAGTAGGATCAAGTGCCTGTAACGCAGAGCAGGCAATCCCATTCATCCCAAGTCAAACAATCAAATAGGTCGTTACAATGGCCTGCACCCGCAAGCAAGGGAACTAAACCTATCCTATGCTCCAGTTCTGTAAGATCAAACTTAGATACTACGTCCTATACTCAGATTTATAGCTACGGTCGGCAAGACTGTATGCTCTGATACCATACTGTAATGCCCCCAAAATTAGCATTGACTAATTTGGTGGAGTCACTAGTAGTTCACCCAGCTGAGCCAACTTGTGACCAAATAGGTAATCACCCTTATAAAAACATTAGAGTAAACGTAAGGGAAGGTGAATAAATTTGAGTTCTTCTATAATTCATCAAGTAAGAACATGGAGCGACTACGTAGTAAGGACAAACCTTTATAATAGGTAAAGCACAACCAGTCAAGCAGTAGCATCTCTTGCCACTTTTATAGCGATAAGCCAGATTACCTAAAGAATAATAACCGCATAAGTCTAACGACTTAGTAAGTAAACCTTACACTTAGGCATGACATGAGCCCATTTAATGAAAGTAAACGTGCACTTGAGTGATAACTGAAAAAAACGCATTACCTCCGCTAATACACCATATAATGGGTTTTAGGGTTTTCAGAACTCTATGGTATAGAACTGATGATAGTTACCTAATTGTTTTAGTGTAGAAAAATATCATGGTTATAAGTCATAACTCTCATACATGGTCTACCTGAGATATTACCCTTTTCTCAGCAAGGTTGATGCTGTCTGGAGGGACCTATAATACAATGCCAGTGCCCCAGCCATTGCATAACATACCGTACGTAACATTAATGGCACGATCTAGTCCGACCTTAAGTGGCCCACACCAACTAATGACGTCCGTCCGATAGTGACTGAACTATTGGGAATGGTTACGTCAAAATCACAAAACCAATAGATATAAAGCCCTCACATAACGCACACATTTGACTATAATATGTAGTTTATATAGTAAGTCCATGGCCGTTTATACTGCACGTATCGGCATACCATGTCTTACGATGCATCTTAACAATTTATTTATAATACAGTTATCGAGTAATTACATAAAATAGACATTCTCATATCATACATGTGGTTAGTCAACTGACATATCCCACATTTTGCATAAAGAGGGTGTAAGTGTTTAGTTACCTCGCGCACTCAAATGAATCCTCCAACCAAGCTACTTTTTGTTATAACGGATACAAGACACCGTTATTCTAAACCTTAAGATTCTTAGGAATATGGCTAAGCCCAAACATACACGTGTGAAACTTAAGAAAAGGTGATCTGCCCATTGACCGTACGTCTGCCCTCGATGGCGTACATCCGCTCAGTGTGTTAAGCACACCATTTCAAGATTCAGACAGTGCATGTTCCTAATGGCATTCATAGAACCACTATTCTTTGAGAAAACCCTTTAAAAACATCATTATCTTTAGGAAAACGTTTAATTAATACTTGAAAGCCATTATCAAGGCAGGAACACAAAATAAGACAGTGTTAAATACAAAGGAACAGAACTTACCCCAAAGCTAAGCACGGACATGATCTCCTCTCTTCGAAAACTCCTCTTTGAAGGTCAACCTTGCGGATTTCTCACTAAAAATACTAAGAAAGGGTTCTGGCAACCTAGAGGCACACCAGGGGAAGGAAGAAGGCGTGAGAAATGAAAGGAAGGGCGGGCTATTTATAGGTAAAGCTTGCCACCAACTCTCTGATAGAGCAGCGAACGTATGGCAACCCTAGTATATGTCTAGTGGTCTTTGTACATTGGTCCAGAGGGTGTCTCATACGTCCAGGTATTACCCAAAGGGTATCCCAAAAAGTAGCGTACGTCCGGTTGTCCCACATATGTCTGTTGTACTATTTGTAAAGCGTATGTCCGGTGGTTTCCCTCCGTACATCCGCTAGACTTAGCGTATGTACGCCTCCTAAGGATCAGTGTTTGGCTTCTATCCTCTAAAGGTCCAAAGGCTGTTTTAGGCTAACGTTAAGAGTTATGGGTTTTATTAGATACTTTTATTGGAAACCTTTGTTGATTGCTCCCATGGAAAAGATTTTGTCTAATAAAAAAGGTTGGCTTTTATTGGGGTATTACAGTATACCCTCAATGACAAATAGTTTTTTACAGTGGTGCCCCGGCACGAACCTTTCATCGCAATTGAAGCACAGCCCTTGTGACCGGCGATCTTGCATCTTGTCGGGCATTAATCTCCGAGTTGTTGGTGTTTTTGTTTGGTTGAGATTGGTTAAAGGCAGGGCGGTGGTGGTTCTTCCCCAGATCGTTGATCTTCATGGGTTGAATATTTTTTGAAACCCCCAATCCTTGCCTCATAAAGTCTAGCCAAATTGATGGCCTCTGTTAAAGAACTAGGTCTGGCTGCTTGAACATCAGCCCTTAAATTCTATTTTTAACCCACTCACAAAGCAACCCAATTGATGTTGGTTAGATAACTTACCTACACGGCTGAGTAGTTGTTCAAATTGGAGTTGATAGTCTTTAGTTGAACCTGTTTGTTGCAACTTTGTAAGATCCCCAAAGTGATCTTCAAAAACGATTGGCCCATAACGAACATGGAGACCCTTCTTTAAAGACTTCTAGGTTAAAGCTTCTTCACTCTCATGGAACAATTGATACCACATCTAAGCTTCTCCTTCAAGATGGTAAGTTGCCCTGGCGAGTTTTTCCATTTCCTCAGTTCTTTGAAATTCAAAAAAACTGCTCCACTCTACAAATCCAACTTGTAGGATCCTCAACTCCGTTGTATCTTGGAAAATCCAATTTGGCTAACTTTGGGCCTGTTGAGTTGTTGAATCCTTGATGATGTTTGTCTCGTGTTCTGCCATTGGAGTTCTCGGCTAGAGTTTTGGAGTTGTCGGCTGTTTGCTTCAGCAACCCTTTGAGCATGGTTTGTATGTTTGCAATTTGTTTTTTCCAATCGATCTACACCTATCAAAATAGGTGTCGAAACTAGCTCTGATACCAAATTGTTATATGAATACGTAACCGATCGAGTAATGCGCTTGTCAATCGAAAGAGAAGCCAAATTTGGCCTTTTTGTTCTACCAATTTTGATAGAGTTTAGGTTCTAAAGGAACCTATATCTTAGATTCTGAGGGAACCTAAACCTATTTTAAACACAGGGTTTAGGGATTAAATTTGCATGTATTTTATTAAACGTTGTTCTCTTTAAATAGAGAACATGAACCTACTTGGGGTTGAGTTCTATAACTGGTAATCAACTTATTTAATGACTCTAAGAGATAACCCCTATGAATTTAAAAACAATAAAGCTGTAAGATAAGTTGGTAAGCTACCACCTCAATGATTCTCATCAAATGGACTCTTATCACTAACAAACTAATAAAAGGAATTACAGGACTACTACTACTCTGCCTACATGCTGTCATCTCCACATAGACTCATAACAAAATCCTACATTTTCATGCCTTTGGGTCAAATTGAGGGGTTTTTGTTGCAAACCCTAAATTTGTCTTTGGATTTGGTAATTGTGCTTGTGGTGTAGATCAGGACGGCCTATCTTATCTTTTAGTCTTTTATTTAAATTAGATTTATTTGTTAGTCTTTTATTCTATCTTATCTTTAAGTCTTTTATTTGAATTAGATTTATTTGTAAGTCTTTTATTTGGTTTAGTTTTTTTTCGTAGACTTCTAAACTGACTTTATTTTATTGTTATCTTAGGACTAGAAGTTTTGGGACTATAAATAAATACTTAGAGCCCTGAGAATGAAGTTGTTGTTTATTTTTTATATTAATTAATGAGAATACTCAGAATTGAGTTTATTCCTTTATTTTCCTTCAAAATACTAAAGAGTATCTAGATTTTCAAAAAGAGTTATCAGATTTTTAATAGAATCAATATCTAGAATTAGTTATCGTATGCATATTTGTTGTTCTTCGTTGTAGCCCACTAAGTTATGCCACATCAGTTTGTGGTTGTGATTAACCCTCTATTTGCTTCATAAAAGTATAGTGCTTGAGTTTTTTGCTTAGACGTGCTCGTATGCATTTATTTTGGTTAGGGAAAATGTATAATAAGTACCTGAGTCAACCCTTCAAAATTAAAAACTAAGTTTTTTTTTTTTTTTTTTTGAAAATTTACTCACTGAGTCAACTGAAATCACAATAAACACCCAGCCATCAAAATTTTTTAACAATTGTTAGTTTGGGTCAAAACGCCTCTTTTACCTCATTAAAATATTAATTTTTTTAATTTAAATTTTAAAATAATAATTAAAAAAAATCAAGGGTGGCCGAACCACTCCATAGGAGTGGCTGGCCACCCCATTTTGCCTGTGGTTTGGCCACCCCTAAGACTAAACCCTTAAAAAGCAATCTGGGGGTGGTGAACCACGCTAGGCAAAATGGGGTGGCCAAACCACCCCAAGCAAAATTGGGGTGGTTACACCTGTTTTTTTTTTTTTGGTAAGATTTAAATTTTAAAATTAAATTAAAAAATTAATATTTTAATAAGGTCAAACGGTGCATTTTGACCTAAACTAACAATTGTTAAAAAATTTTGACAGCAATGAGTTTATTGTGATTTCGATTGACTCTTGGGATAAATTTTCAAAAAAAAAAAACTTAGGAAGCTTTTAATTTTGGAAAGTTGACTCAAGGACTTATTATACATGTATATGTATGTAGCTGGGTTATATGATATAAATGATATACGGCTTTGTTTGGTGAAGGGGTTGGAGTATGCTTTGTTATTGTTCATCACAATTTCTCAAGAAAATTAACATCAAAACATTTTCACTTTTTATATCATATCATTCACTTTTTATTACTATTCAAATAAAAAAAAAAACTAAGAAACAAAATTTTTTCACTTTTGTATACCACTTTTTCATTTTTCCATACCAAACATTATTATTATTTTTTTTCACATCAATCTACATCAACTACAATGTCTAAACCAAACCCCTTTACTAAACACCCCCACAATGGTTTAAAATATATTCGCATGCATATATTTCTAGTACCATTTAATATGTTGTAAAGACCTACTTTTATACGATATTTATTTAATCAATTATGATTTGATTTGATAAACTGTGAAACAAATTATAACTGTTATTGTAAACTCATGATAGAAAACTCTAAGAAAGTCAGATTAATGATAAATGTAAGAAATTTTTATATTTACTGATTATGCTAATCCCACTACCGCATATATATCATTTTTGCAAGTGATGGGGATGAAGATGATGACCCGATGGCAGTGGCAAAGTCAAACAATTCAATTCATATTGGGGGTGCCACTAAAATTTGTTTAGCTTTCTAAAATTTTTTTCACCTTCAAAATTTGGTAATTTACACAATGTATACATTACAAAAAAATATCTATAAAAGTTCATAAATATGTGCTCAAATTGATATATTAGAAATGTAACATGTCGGCACTATATCAAAAAGACAGAAATGCAAAAAAAAAAAAAGTGTCTAGAACTGCATTTTACGGTTTCTTAGAAGTACAGAATCATTAAGTATCGAATCTCTAAGCAAATTATATCAATCCATTCATAAACCTAAAGTTTATTCATGAACATAAAATTTTAAGTTAAATCACAACCTGTAAGAGACAATCAAAATTTATAAACATTAAACGACAAAATAAACAATCATACGAATATTAAAGTTTATCATATATATGTGTTAAATAAGGATTTTTTTTTTGTTACTATACATATGTATTAAGTTTCAGCATTACTAAAGTTTACGATACACAATAGCATCCTTGGAAACTTTTTTTTTTTTTTAAAGAAAAAATTAGGATAAAAAAATTTAAATCTCACGGCACCCCCAATGGGCTATGTGACTCTGCCACTTTCCGGTGGCCTTGTACTTGGGCTACTATGACTGAGGCTATAAGATGCCTAGTGTTTTGTTAGACCAATCATTAGTCTACCATTTTGTGTACATCGTGTGACAATTTTGCCTAGCCTATGTATTTTGTTGTATAAAAGTACAAAGCAAACATCTAACAATATAAGGGCATGTTTGGGTCTACGGTTGCAGACCCAAAACGAGCTTCTAAAGCTTGAAAAGTCCGTTTCAGAAAATGATGGGTTGTTTGGCAAAATTCTTTGGAAGAGCTTTTGAGGTTACAAACGCTCAAACCCACATTTGAGCTAAAGCTGAATATTGAGGCTTCTCCACAATCGCACTTAAGGAAGAGAGGCGCGCCTTTGTTTTGTGATTAATGAAATATATCCATAGACAAATATACCCTAACGAATTTCACATAATAACAACCCATACCCATATAAAATCATCTCATCCCAAACCTTTGATTTGTCCTTCTTCTTGTTGCCTAGTAGGATTTGCTCCAGAGCAAGGGAGATCGAGCAGAAATTGAAACTCATCACAGGTGGGTTATTTTTCCTCATCTATTTTTTTTCCAATATAACACATATCTTGAAATTTATTACAAAATACATAGGAAAAATATAGATAAACATAGAATAATATAGAGAATAGAAGGGAAGAAGATAAAAGAGAGATAACTGAGTTTGAGACAATGATAGAAGGGTTTTAGGCACATGGGTTTGAAAACAGTGAAGATCTAACCACTTACAGAGAAATAGAAAGGAATTTACCCTACAGAAATTGGAAAGAAGACGTTCCCTGCTCCCACAATCTATTTACAGAGAAATAGAAAGGAATGCTCTAGAAAGGGATGTGTATCCTTTCAAAAAAAAAAAAAAAGAGAGAGAAAAGGGTTGAATATCCAATAGAAAGGAATGCTCTAGAAAGGGATGAGTATCCTTTCAAAAACAAAAAAAAAAACAAAAAAAAGAGAAAAGAGTTGAATATCCAGTGCCCCACGTGGGTTCTTTCTACCCATAAAAAAAAACCCCACTTGCTTTAGTTACACATTTCCCATGGGTTTTTTGTGGCCACGTGTTCTGTCTGCCATGGAAGCTTGGAAATCTTACCAAGCTGCAATTTTTTATTTTTTCTTTTAATTTTTTTCAAAAAAAAAGCCCCACTACTTACACAATTTTCCCACATGAGTTCTCTACCCAAAAAATTATTTGCATAATTACCAACCTTAGGCTAGGCATGTGTTGGAGTACGGAGTGAGTGCAAATGTTTTTTTTTTTTTTTAATACAAACTTGATACCATTATTTATATTATGGAGTGCAATTTACAATGAGTGTATTGATACTATTGGAGTACGAAGTGAGTACAATTTACAGTATTCACTATTTTCTGCCATATGACATCTGTTATAGCATCTTGTAGTGAGTACATCGTAGGGTTTTTCCTTTGTGTTAATTGACATAAGGATGTTGACACACTCACACAACTTCACGGAAAACAATTAGGTCACGTGAATTATTTAATGTTTTTCTTGTTGTAGAAACTTGATACCATTATTTTTTTTTGTTGCCTTTTTGTTTGATAAACATGCATATTATTCATGTAAATATAAATTTTTGCATTCTATCAATTGATCACTTGAAATAAATTTTTAATTGTTAATAGTGTTTAATATACTTTTTTATTTATAATTTTATCAGCTTATTTATTGTGTGATAAATATGAGTAAAAAAAGTCAAAGCAATGTTGCTGCTACTGTAAATACTCAAATGAAGAAAGTAGTTTGGACTGAAAAAATGATAGAAGATTATCTTGATATATGTATTACTGAGATTCATGCTGATAACCGCCTAGGAACACATTTCAATAAAATAGGATGAAAAAATGTGATAGATAAATTTAATGAGAGAGCTAGAAAACAATATTGTTATAAACAACTAAAAAACAAGTGGGATAGTTTGAAAAAAGAGTGGAACATTTGGAAGAGATTGATAGGCAAGGAGACTAGCCTTGGATGGGATCCAGTGAAAAAGACAATTGATGCCCGATGATTGGTGGGAAAAAAAATTGCAAGTATTATATTTGTACTTATTTGTTTTTGTTTAAATGATTTAAAAAATGTTTTATTATTGATTTTTTTATATACATAAATACATGAAGTTTCAGAAGCAACCAAGTTTCGTACGACAGGTTTGGCTTATGCTATGAAGGTGAAAATATTGTTTAGAAATATAACTGCCACCGAAGGGATCTTGGGCACCATTCATAGGGTTGGTTCCTAATGATATTGGTGTCATAGATGATGCAAATGTAATGTTTGATGAAGATGACAATGTTGTAGAAGGTTTAGATGTTTTGGACGATGAATCAAATCTCAATACACATGGCATTGATGATATTCCTACTGATTTAGATACGCGGGATAAAAGAAATAGGAAGTTTGGTCTTGCGGTTTAATGTAAGAAAAGAAATAAAGGAGTTCAAATCGTTAGTCAACATCTGAGTCATATTTGTGATGTAATAGAAAGTAAGAATACAATGACATCTAAGAATTACCATAAACCTGGATGTAATATTGAAGAGGTTATGGATGTTGTTCGGGGGATTGCTGAAAGAGAAAATGACATTGACATCCTTAAGTTTGCAACAGAGGTATTTCTTAAGAAATCACATAGAGAGATGTTTATGACTATTAAAGAGTCATAGTTGCAGATTGACTTTATCAAGCGAATGAGAAATAGATAAATTAATCGACGTAGCATGGAATAATGTTGTTATTTTTTTAATGTTGTTTTATTATAAACTATTTGAAAAGCTACAAGGATTTATTTGAATGTTATTATTATTATTATTTTTTAATCTTTTGTTCTTATTTTATGGGTGATTATATATTTATTTTGTGTTTTTTTTATTATTTGTTTTCCTTACAGACATGAACAATAGTGATTATAGCACTCAAGATGATACAAGTGATAGTGATTATGATGAAGACGAAAATGAAAATGAAAATGATGTTTTTATTCTAGCAATTGCAGTAATAAAAATTGTTGAAAACTATTATATGCCATATATTGCAAATGAACTTTGTAGGACCTCTTCTCAAACAGGTTATAAGTGAGTTATGGAGATTCTACAAGGTAATCCCGTTAAGTGCAAACAAAATTTCAGAATGGAAATACACGTATTCATTTACTTGTGTAAAGAGTTGATGGAAAGACATCATTTAAGAGGTATTAGGAAATTAACTATTGAAGAGTTGGTGGCTATGTTTTTGAGTACTTTAGGCCATAGATTTGGGAATAGAATAGTACAAGAAAGGTTTCAACATTCAGGAGAAACAATTACTAGACATTTTACTCGTGTTTTAATGGCTGTTTTAATGACGATTGACATTATCAATTCTATTGATAGGGAGTTTAGGGATGTTCCAAGCAAATTCGTGATGATGAGCGGTATTGGCTATACTTCAAAGATTGTATTGAAACCATTGATGGAACCCATGTGCCAGTTAAAATTTCTCCATCAAAACAAATACCATATATTGGTCGAAAAGGGACTCCTACTCAGAATGTTATGGCTGTTTGTGATTTTCGAATGTGTTTCACCTTTGTTTGGGCTTGATGGGAAGGTAATGTACATGATACACGTATTTTTTTGGAAGCTATTCGAAAGGAAGAATTACGATTTCCACACCCACCTAGAGGTTTGTATTTAATAAAAATAACAATTATGAATTATACATGAAAAAAAACAAACTTTTCAATATTTTTTATGATCGTTATTCGTATATTTTTTTGCAGGAAAATATTACTTGGTAGACGCAGAATCCTCACATGAACGAATACATGGAGCCGTAAGGGGAGCGGTATCATCTACCAAACTTTTGTCGTGGAAGCCAACCGAGGGTTATGCATAAAATTTTTAATCATGCATTCATCACTTAAATGCACTATTGAAATAACATTTGGAGTTTGGAAATATAAGTAGAAGTTATTGCATTGCATGCCTAATTTTCCTTATAATAAACAAGTGAAAATCGTGGTGACGTCTATGGCTCTTCATAACTTCATTAGGAAGCATGCAATAAATGATGCTGAGTTCCAACCATGATGATGATGATGATGATGATGATTTACTACCTATTGATAGTATAGGCGATGACGAAGCACAAGATGAGTCAATCATACAACAATCAGAGACGTCCAATGAAAATTCTATGAACATTGAGCGTGATCATATTATCAATCTACTTATAATCCGTTAATTTTTTTAATTTTTTTTTAATGTTGTTTTGTTATAAACTATTTAAAATGTTATAAAGATCTCCTTGAATGTTGTTCTTTTTTATGTGTTAAATACTTTGAAGTGTTTTGGTATTAAAAAGTGTGTTAAATACTTTGAAATGTTAAATACTTTAAATAAAAAAAAATGATTAACATCACTTTTTATTACATATAAATACAAAAGAAAGAAAATGTTACGTTTTGTTACATAAACCATTAGAAAAATCATTTTACTTGTGAAAGCTAACATTAACCATTTTTATATAAAAATGTTGGCATAAAATGAGAGAAAAAAAAAAGAAAGACAAATAAAATCATTACCAACCTTAGGCAATTATTGGAAAACATGTAATGATTTTACGTAAAATGACATATATTTAGTTTCATATAATGATTTTTTTTTTCAACCTATACTTAAAAAAAAAAAATCATTGTATGTCCTTTATTGTCATTTTTGCATTGAAAAACACTTTTTAGTTTTGTTATCAAATATCAGTAACATAAAAAAAGCACTTAGGCATACAGTTATCAAACATGTAAACAGTTTTTCAATAACATCACTTTTGCCAAAAGCTCATAGACAAAAGCTCATATCCAAAAACTCTATTTGCCATTACAATACCAAACAGGCTCTTAATGATGTTTACGAGATGTTCACCGTAGCATTATGTGAGCTCACCCTTATTACTTTGGGGCGCGTGTTTATGGGTGGCTGCACTTTTTTTTACTTATTTATTTTTAACTCCTTTTAAGTTTGCTAACGTGGCTCATTTTCAACGGTTCATTACATACAACGGGTTGGAATGAATAGAAAATCACAAGGGATGTTAATCCAATTGGAAATCCACAAAAGAAACCCTAATGTTAGTTATCATATATTAAACTTTGAACGTGCTCTGACATGGCCAGCCATAGCTAGTTGCCAGAGTCTACTAGCCGATAAAAGTTGCAAAGGAAATCACAAAGCTCACATAAAATCCAGACCATCATGGGAAATTTTAATGGCTTGAAAATGGTTGTGGGATTTTTGGGACAGTGAAATAATTATGAAGACACATTGGCCCCTCATGCACTGCTGCACAGCAGTGAACAGTGGGGCTGGTTAAATATTGCTATATACCACACAAGTCGATACAAGTTTTCCTTACCATAAAAAGTAAACCATACATGTACTTGCAGTCGGTCTAGCTAGCTAGACTGCAAAAGAGGCTTCACAATATCATTTCTTTAAGCAAGTTGGTAGAGACTCGAGTAGAGCTTCTAAAAGAAATTTACTTTGAAACCCTATGACATGCTTGGGGCATTCTTGAGAGATGATTCCCATTAATCTCACTTTTACCATCATTTCACAAAAAAAAAAAAAAGAAGAAGATGATTTATTGGCGTGTCTACAATGACCCACTTTTTGTCACATCACTATTTTCTTGACGTGTTAATTAGTACCACGTCAATAAAGACTTTAGCAATGTGTTGAATTTAACACGTCACAAATTAGTGACGTGTCAATTTTAACACATCAATAAATAGCAACGTGTCAATTATTGCCATGTTGCTAAATTTAAATTCAATTTAATTTTAACACGTTCTATAGCGGAGCCAAGAATTCATGTTTAGGAGCAGAATTAAAATGTAATGACAACATATATATATATATATATATATGTATGTGTTATTTGGATTATGTAATAATTTTTTGAACGTTAGTGATAGAAATTGAGATTAATAAAATTGAGCAATTTGTGATAACTAAAATGATAATATTTTTTTTCAACAATGGATGAAAAACTAAAAAACTCAAATAATTAACATAATAATAATAATAATAATAATCATCATCATCATCAAAGCTTTAATTGGCCTGAAAACTTTTGTGCAAATATTGTACGGGTCATAGCCTGATGGTGACTTGGGCCCAATAAAACTCGTACCCACTGGATCTTCACTGACTGGGTGCTCCCGAAACAAATACACAAACAGATGGTGTTCTGGTGATCATACCCGCCCACCCACGCCGGACAGCTGGCCGTGACAGTCTGCTTCTTCGTCACCGGTGCATCATTCTTCGCCGTCCGCCGGGGTCGTCCACCTGTCCTTCGCCAACATAGGCCCTCAACAAGCCCGTGCCAAGGCCTCTAGTGTTTTCATCGAATACGTCCAACACACAAAAAAAAAATAAATAAACAAACAAACAAACAAATGTTATATACTTATCACTGATGATCAAAATGTTGTCACTAATAATCTTGTCTCATCAAGAAAGATTATCAACGATGATAAAATTATTTGTTGATAGTGTTAGAGTTTGATTCAAATAGTGTGAGAACCTAAATCAATATGTTATCGCTAATAATCTTGTCTCATCAATAAAAATTATCAACGATAATAAAATTCTTTGCTGATAATGTTAGAGTTCGATTCAAATAGTATGAAAATCTAAATCAACATGTCATCGCTAATAATCTTGTCTCATCAAGAAAGATTATCAATGACGATAAAATTCTTTGTTGATAGTGTTAAAGTTTGATTCAAATAATGTGAGATCCTAAATCAACATGTCAGCGCTGATAATACATCATGACACATGACATCGTCGCTAATAGTTTCTTATCAAATTTACCAAAGAGTAAATTTCTCCAATAAATTTACTACTACTAATAATCTCCACTGTTTTCAATTTAAAAAAAAAATTAAGCCGTTAGATTATTGACAATAATCTGTAAACCGTCATGAGGTTGATTTGGTGTTATGAACTGATATGACCGATTGAATATTGAATCTCATAATATAAATCACGAGAAAACTGAGATACATTATTTACAGCAAACTATCTCATATAGTCATCTCATCCGTCCATCTACATCCAAACAATTAGTAGCATTCTCAAATGCTAATGGGCTGGATATCCAGATGATAGAAAATCAACCTCAGGCTACTGCACATTTCTTGGCTGCAAATATCATCTCTTGGATGTCCAAGAAACAGCCTCCAATCTCACGCTCAAGCACAAAATTTGAATATAAGGCCTTAGCTAATGCCACTGCAGAATTATTTTGGTCATTGCTAAAGAAACTTGGATTTTTCCTCTCAATTGGCCCGATTTTATATTGCGATAACATCGGCGCAACATATTTAATGTCAAATCTGATATTTAATGCTTACACAAAACACATAGCCATTGACTATCATTTTGTGCGAGAACTAGTGGCTCAAAAATCCATCACTGTCAAATTCTTGTCCAGCAATGATAAGATAGCTGACGTTCTTACCAGGCCCCTAGTTTCAACTTGGTTTCATACTCGTATAACCAATCTTAACGTGTGTTCCCAAACGTTAGGATTGAGGGGGAATATTGAATCTCATAATCTAATCGCAGATATTACATGAGATATTCTTATCTCAATTTGTTTAGATTGTATCTTACGCAGTTTTGATTGTCTAATTTGACTTATTGATAGGATAAGATCTTAGGTGTTTGTATACTTCAAACTGCACTTATAATTCTGATTATAAATACGTACATAAGAAGATTTACAAATCATATCCATCTTCCATTATATTGAAATGGTTGAGTTTTGTTATTGTTCTATTTTGACCAATTTTAGCCTGAACTCTTGATATGACTTTGGGTCTTTGTGGTTGTGTTGATTGATGGGTTGAAGACAATCCAATTCTGTCTTTCATCTGATATTTTGGTTGTCTATGGGGCTTGGGCTTTCGGTTGTTTTAAGGGATATTATATATACACACATATATCAAAAGGGGTTACCCTATTGAAATGAGAACTTTTAGTTATTCGCTTAATTATAAAAGCTGGAAATTTATTTGGAATGTAAAAATCTAATATTGTTCTATAAGGAGATGACACTTGGTGCATGCATGGATCTCGATCCTGAAGGGTTGAAAAACATGGAAGGATGAAATGAGTGAAATTTCATATGGTCCCTATTTGCCTGCCTTAATATCAGGATGTTATTGTTGTCTTTTGTCATTTTTGTCTTAAGAGGAATGAATTGAAGGTGCTTAACTTGGTCATCTTTCATATTTACTTGGAAACTTTGTTTGGTCTCTTGGAAAAAACAGTGGAATATGTATTTCTATATCAACTTATCATCATCAGCCTTTGCAAAAGATCAAAGTGAGTGAGACCTACACGTCGTGAACATTGAAGATGAAGAACCCAAATACGTTTCTTATTATGATTTTGTTCATCTAATTAAGCTATTTTTTAATCTGTTTTGTGGATCTTCTTTTAATTATAAAGCAAGAAATCTAGTATACAAATTTAATTATCTTCTTCTTCTTCTTCTTCTTCTTCTTTTGAAAAATAATTAGTAGTGCTTTCTAGAAAACACCGCTAATTTCTAACACACGAATTCTCATAAGTCTGTCTATAGTGACCACTAATCAAGTTTGATTGTGTCGATCACTAAATAACTATTGGGTCAAATGTCGAACATAAACAATTAATAAACCTTTGTGACCATAGGGTGAAGCCAATATAATAAACCCATGACTATTATGCCGCCTATATATACCAACGTATCATATTATTAGACGATACAAATATTGTTCATTTATTTAGAAAATTAAATACAAAAATTCATTCATCTATAAAAATATGTAATAGGCTCATAACATGTTATTGAAAAGTAATGCATGCTTAGTTTTCTGACATATCGCACATTGTTAATTATTAAAACAGTTTTGTAAGTATTTACTTACCTTGTTTGTTCATCCATAAGCTCGAACATCTAAAATTTTCGCTACTGCAAAACATATGCTAATATTATACACAATACCTTAAGAGTCTAATCCACGTACGTAAAAACCCTAATTAGGAGTTAGGCACACCAAAACATTATTAAAAACTCTAAATATTACACATCCTGAGCACTGTCAAACGTTCGGTTAGCATGGGTCGAACGTTCAACAAAGTATCGTGGAATGTTCATAAGTACCTTAATGCATGGAAAACCTCAAACTTCTACCTACTTCATTACAAATCTCAATCAAAGCTTCCAACAACTTATAATGGTCATGGGCATAATCCCATTATCATAGAGATTTACTAATTGCTTATATTCGACCTTGGATCCAATAGTTGTTTTGTGACTGGCACAACCAATTAAGCTTAATTTCATAGTCAGTAATGAAATTGGGTACTCCATTTGTAAGAATATAACGAATCAATCATGGTGATATATTTTTATTATAGAAGTGTAGACTTTGATTGATATGTTTGTGTGGTTACAATGCACCTGACTAGACCATTTGATTATTCAAAGTCATTGAAAGAATTTCATAATCAAGTCATATTATGTGACAAAAGTAAAAAGAAAAGCAGAGATTGAATTATCCAATGGAAGGCACTAGTATTGTAAAAACTAGCAAATTAGGTGGTTAAATCGAGTAATTTTACAAGTTTTCTTCTGTCATCTTTGTATCCCCCTAAAAATGAGGTAGTTTTTTAAAATTACTATTTTATTAAAATCAATTATAAGTTTTATGATTTTAAGAACCACATCATCTTTAAAGGATACAAAAATAACTTAACATTATTCCGCTAAAAAGATAAAGTAAATACTAAATGAGCGTTGTTATAGGTTGTAGAGAGGAGATAAGGTACATGAGGAGAGGATGTATAAGCAATTCGTCGTGTTCCCCGACGATATGATCACGACCATTTCTTTATCACACTAGACTGCCGAAAGAAAAGACAAGAAAATAGAAGAAAAAAGATTTTGTGTGCATTGATTAACCCTTGCGTTTGTTCGACATCCTGGCACGTAATTATGCAAAAGGATCGATCCACTGTTAAATATCACTTAAAATATTCAAACCAAGAGGGGTATCACAACTCGATATTATCATGCTTTTTGTCCTCACATTATCTGATAGCTCACTGCATGCCTAGCCAACTTGACCGAGCTAAAGCTGACCTAATCTTGTACATTGTATTTATTATCTACTCAATAATAAAGACAAATCTTGTTTCCCTTGTTGTTTTTATTCAATTGATTTTTTAAAAAAAATTATTGGCAAATATTTTTGAGAGGGACGAGAGAAGAGAAATGAATCATGAGTTATTGATATTATATAAAAGTGAGTTGATGTAATGTAAAGATAAAAAAGAGTTTTTGATTTCTTTTTATGGGTTGAGGCGATCAAAATTGTTTGTTATTGGGAAGAAAGAAGTTAGACGATTTTAAATAAAAGAGAGAAAGAGGAAAATATATTTTACCATTCAAATTGTTATCTATTTTACAATTATGCCTTTAAAATTTAAAAAGTAACATCAAGACCACACATATTATTTTTATGTTTTTAATTTCTTTATTAATGGTTATTCTTAAATGATTTTAAGTGTATTTTGGAAGAAAAATACATAAATGTCTAATTTGACACGCGATAATAGTATGTGAGGCCCTAATATTATTTTTTAAAGTTTAGAGGTGCAATTGCAAAATAAATAATAGTTTAAGGAACTAAAGCATATTTTTTTGAAGAAAAAAAAAAAGTAATTTGCCAAAGGGCAAAAAAGAAAACGAAAATGACATAAGAGAATTAAAAATGTTATTAATTGATGCAGCAAAAACAAAGATAGACTACCCCTAGGTTGGATTGATTTTAATATTGTACATGTTTAATTAGAACTTGGAGCTGCCCAATTATTTCTTTTTGTTTAACTCTTCCTTTCACATCTTAATGTCAATATTACCAATAAGAACAAGAAAAGCTTATCCTTTTCGGTTAAAATATTAACAAAAGAAAAAGGTTTTCTTGTTTGGAGGCACCGATCACTACAGAGGTTCCTCGTGTTCTTTGGTTTTCTGATGTTGGGAGTTTGATCTCCAATCTCCATGATTGAACAAGAAAAGAGCACAAGTACTAATTAATAAACATTATTATTTTTATTATTAATGAAAAGACGTTTTCTTTTAGAAAAAAAAGTAGTAATATAAAAAGAGTTACTGTCTACATGACCGCAAAAGTAATTGATCTTTCCCCTACTACTTGACACCCGACATCTCTTCTGCTCCTAAAAGCATCGACCGGATATTTTCTTTATGTGCACGGTAGATTTATGAGGTCTATTAGGTCCTTCCTTCCATGACAAAAAGTGATCTTTTTAGGCTTCTTTATGTTAAGCTCCTATCCATGTTTTTTCTTTTCTTTTTTTTTTTTTTTGCTAGCTGTCTCTCTAGTTGATTTTGGTTTATTAAGGAGATTGTTTGGTGCCGATTATTTACCCTTCTCTAGTTGAAGTGTCTCAACACGTTCATGTCCATCTAGTCACTTAATGGTCACAAACCGTCATTTATTTGACTCATTTTCAATTATTTTAAGGATGTCGTTGCTCCCTCTACCCCGCATGGAAATATGGAATAGAATATATACTTGTATATATGTGATGTTTATATTCCATGCAAGATGTTATCCGGTTTTAAATTGATATATGCAATGGGGAATTGAAAATGATAAATAAGAAAGAGGAAAGAAGGATACAAGAAAACAAGAACGGCACAGATAGATAGAAGAAGGGCAGGCAAGGTCGGGCATCCAATCCGTGAAACAAATCCTAAGAAATGTCGTTTTATGGGAAAGAATATAAAGTTGTGTTGTGGAACAAAAATGTTTGGTTTGAGAGCTGGATTAGAAGTGGTGCCAGGATAAACAACAAATGGTTTCCACGTGATGCAGGCCTTTGGAAGTTAGTCTACGTAGGGGAATGGGACTGTCATTGTCCATACTCAGCTCGTGGCGGCTGTGCCTTTGCGAACACAGACAGACACTTCTGTGTATCCAATTTCCAAACTTTCTCCACCTCTTGACAACCAAATATACAACGCACACTCCAACTCTCATCCAAAACTCATATAAAGATCGGTCGGGACTTGGGACTTCCAAATGCATATATATTTTAGACTTTAGATTCTTTAATTAATGTTATCTTAATTTGTTTGATTGATTTTAATATATTTTTGAAGAGTGGTAGGGTATTTTACGGTGCGTTATTGAGTCGCTTTCCTTAAGACCGTTATTTGACCCTACCAATTCTGTTTATTTGGTACGTACTGGGTTAAACCCAGTAAGACATAAGTTGTCTCCAGGAAAATATGATCTCCCATTTTAATTTTGATGTTTCATTTGTGTTAAACCATAATACTTTTTAGATTGTTCTATTCTGACAAGAATATTAGTGTTCTGTTTCTACACAAACAGAATCTAATGACCTTTTCTTTAAATCATTGCTGCGAAGAAGAGGCATTTAAGAAAGAGAGATGGAGAAATGGAAGGGAAGTGACTTGCAAATGGAGATTAAGCCCAATAATCGTGTGTTCATTCGCATAAGTATTTATTACAAAAATTTAAATTTATAACTAGTAATTAAGCAAATTTGATTATTTAATCAACATTTTAATAGGAGTGTAAAGGCGGTTACGATTAGTGGTTATTGACAAAAAGAGTTAACCGTAACCACCTCAATGGTTATTAAATTTCATTAACCGCATCCGCTAGGCGGTTAGCGGATAACGATTAGTCGGCAATTAGCGGTTAGTAAAACAGTTAACCACCCGCTATAACCGCTATTTTAAAATTAGGCTTTTTGGGCTTTTCTTTTAGCACTATAGCATTTTTTACTCTCATTTGTTTTTTTGTATTTTTAGTGTCTTCTTAGGTCAAATTGTTATAAAAAGAACTCATATTGAAAAATCAAAAATATTTGACCTACTTTAAAAAAAAATTAAAAAAAATCCTTAAATATTAAATCATAAGTTCATACCTGGTTAACTTTATAAAATAAATAAATAAATAAATAAATAAACATATAAAAACAAAGTTCAACACAACATATAAAAAAATATAAAAAAAGTTCAATAAAAACATATAAAAAAAAGTTCAACACATCATATAAAAATAAAAATAAAAAATATTCAAATAAAATATTAAAACTTCATCAATCCTTGTAGATAATTATATAATATATATACTCACATTTGGTCCTCTAACAAATCTTGTGGACATCAAAAGAAGAAAAGTTATAAACTTAAACATAATAATATTAAGGCACAAGCATGTACACATATCAAAACGTGCTTAATATAATTGTATCGTAATTAAAATGCTATAACAATTCAAAAAATGATAACCTTCATTACTAACAAACTTCTAGGCAAAAGATGAATCAGTAATTGAACTTGAAGGTTGAGTCACATCTTTGAATAAATAACTAGAATAAATTAATAAATAATGAAAACTAAGTGAAGTTGCAAATAAATAATTTATAAACATTTACCTAGCTCATCAAATTCTCAAAAGTCCTCCAACGTGTCATCACTTAGACGATTCTTTATCCAATTTTGTGTGTAAATCAAGGCCTTAGTGGTAAATGGAGACAATGAACTCTTAAAGCAATCCAATACCGCCTACTAGTGCTAAATGCAGACTCAAGCACAGTAGAAATAGGGATGGGAATATATCACGAGCTATCTCTATAAGGATAGGGTATTTGGACGCATTAACCTTCCACCAACCAAAAAATCAAAATCTTTTATTGTTTTTTCACACTCATCTAGTGAATATTGATCCAACTCCAACTTACATGCCAAATCATCCTCTTCCTCAACGTGTTGGAAAACATCATCCTAAATTGGTAGTCGCTATCTTCCAAGACACCACAACCAACATTCAAATTACCACTTGAACTTCTTACTTTTACCTTAATGGTAGGCAACTCACTATTATTAAATTTATTGTATTGGTCCATCAAACATTTTATAAGGGATTTCACTATTTTCCCTATGTCTTCCGACCGTTTAGATTCATGGCATTTTGTCAACCAATACGTTAACTCCCTCATCTTGGAATGCGGGTCAAGAACAAAAGTAACAAACATCAAGAAGTTGATGTTCTTATTGTTCTCTATATTCCCCAATACTTTTCATACTTCTCTTTCATACAAAACTCATACTCCTCATGATAGGATCACAACTAAGACACCATTCATTCAATGTATGTTAAATAATACAAAGTTGCATGAAATATGAATCGGAAGTAACACAATTTGAACTTGAAAAGTAATATAACTAAAATAAATTAATACATAATAAGAAGTAAAGTGAATTTGAAAATAACTAATTTATAAACATTTACCTGAAAACTTCAACATAACATCATAAAAAGTTTTCAAAAACTTCACAAATGCCTTAACATTTTCCCAATCAATAATAGAAGAATGATGCAGTGCGACTTAGTGGGTTACAACGAAGAACAATAGTAGAGTAACAGATAGGTAATTCTAAATCTTGAATCTATCAATGATCTAAGAATTCTTCTTGAAACAATTTCAAAGAAAGATATAAAGAAAACTCATTTATGAGTAATTCTTATTCAACAAAATCAATAATCCATAACAATTGTCTTTCTTTGGAGGCTATAAGCATATATTTATAGCTCAAAACCTAAATTTAATAAAATATGACATCAATACCCTCATAACCCTAAACCTAATAAAATAACGAAATAAAGACTCCTAAAACCCTAACTCTAATGAAATAACAACATAAAGTCAGTTTAGAAAATAAAACAAATTGACGGCTACGCAATCTGCATCATTCTCCTCTTGTTGGAGAGAATTCGACCGCAAATTTAGCCGATCCTTTTCATAGTCCTTCGAATGCCCAGTCAACTTATTCCACTTGCCTATCCTCAAGACTAAAACTAGGGGTGTCAAAAAAACCGGGAACGAACGGAAGGAAAACCAGAAGCAGAAATCGGAAACCGGGTCGATTCAGCCGGTTTGAAAACTCAAAAACCGGTACCGGTTCCGGTACCCGATTTTTGGTACCCGGTTTTTACCGGGTTAAATATTTTTTTTTTTTATTTTTAGTTAGGGCTTTACATTTTACAATATAGATTCTCCTCTACCCTAATTTTTCATCCTCACATATAAAATATATTTTTTTCTTTTATTTTTTAAGTTAGAGAAGCCGTCTTCCTTCTCTCTCTCTCTCTCACTCTCTTTCTCGAGTGACCTTTTGTGCTCACGCTCCTTGAGTGTCTCCTTCTCTCGTGCTCCCCTCATCAACTATTATATAATCAAGAACAAATCCGTCAGATATTCTCTTTTGATTTCTTTCTTTCTTCTTCGGTTGCTAAGTTCCAAGCTTTGCTTTTTCCTTTTACTTTCTTTTGTCAATTTCCTTTCTTTCAATGATTGAACTCTAATAGTAGACTAATACATGTTGCCTGGTGTGGTGAGTTCATTCATAGAATCATAGTAGCAAAATATATATTATATATATAATATATATTATATAGAAATATATTATATATAATATATAATATAGGTTAATCGTAATCATCTAAGTTTTTCTAATGCCCTTTAAAAATGATTAGCGGTTAACAGTAGTTGATTTTTTATTTTTTATTTAATGAAGATGCACTTGAATTTAAAAAAATTTATGGTGTGGAGTAAGAGTGGGTAGTTTATATTTATTGTTGTAATATTTATATATATTGTTTACTTTAGTGTATGATATCTAAACACTCTTAATAGATGGTGGAGACAAAGAGTCCTAGTGTGCAATTGCAAGGTGATAACTTGGGAATCAATCCAACTTCCTCTACAAATACATTGCAATCACAAGCGAACCTATCCAAAAAAGTTGAAAAACCATCAGTGAATCAGTCTGTTGTATAGGAACACTTCAAAAAAATAGAACCAATTGATAAGAACAACCCTAAGGCAATGTGCACTTATTGCAACAGGGTGTTAGGGTGTCACTGAAAAAATGGTACTTCAGGCATGATGAGCCACCTTACCACTAGATGTCCAACCTCTCCATTTAGAAAATCGAATATACCCAAATGTCAAACTTTGTTGCAAATGCCAGTTAAGACTACAATAGAAGGCAATTAAGGAGTAGGATTTGTGAAGTATGATCCGATTAAAATAAGAAATTTGGTTGTGCGGTATTTTATCAAAGAGGAGTTGCCTTTTAGGCATGTGGAGAGTGATGGATTTAGAGAATTGATGAATGGAATTGAACCAAGGTTCAATGCACCAAGTCTAATACTTTACAAAAGATTGCATGAAACTATATGAGGAAGAAAACTTAAGTTGAAAAGGTTTTGAGCGGTAAAGGGTTTGCATAACTCGATACATGGACATCTCTTCAAAATTTGAACTACATGGTTGTTACCGCTAGCTTCATAGATCATGATTGGATAATGCATAAGAAAATAATCAAATTTGGCATGATTTCTACTCATATAGGTGATGGTCTTGGAAAATTAGTGGAGAAGTACAATGATGGAGTGGGGATTGATAGTTTGTTTACTATTACTATTGATAATGCTACAAACAATGATGCGATGATCAAGTTTTTGAAAAGGAGGTTGAAGGCCAAGCCTTATTCTATTTTGGAATGTGAATTTCTTCATGTGCGGTGCGCTGCTCATATTTTAAATTTGTTGTAACAGAAGGGTTGAAAGGATTGGGTGCTTGTGTTTCTAATATAAGGAACGCAGTGAAATTTGTAAGGTCATCACCGACGAGGATGTCAAAATTTAAATCATGTATAGAGCTAGAAAAAATTACATGTGCGAAGATGGTATGTCTAGATGTTCAAACAAGATGGAATTCTACATACTTAATGTTGAGATCCGCTGAGAAATATGAAAAAGCTTTTGCCCTACTTGAGGAGGATGAGAGTAATCATTTTGTTGCTCCTAGCTCTATTGATTGGGAAAATGCTAGGATATTTGTGAAGTTTTTGAAATCTTTTTATGATGCCACATTGAAGTTCTCTACTTCAAAAAATGTCGCCTCCAACTCATATTTCATTCAACTTTGTATTATTCAAAATACTTTGAATGATGGTATTTGTAGTAATAATCCTATCCATAGTTCAGTGAGTTTGGATATGAAAATAAAGTATGATAAGTATTGGGAAACTGTGGAGAGGGTTAACTTATTGTTGTATGTGGCTTTTGTTCTTGACCCACGCTCCAAGTTGAAGGGGTTGGTTTTTTGGTTGAGAAGATGCAATGATGCTGATTGGGCGAAATATATCGAGGATAGTGTGGACTCCCTCTTGAACTGTTTGTGGGATCAATACAATTTGTTTCATGGGAATGATGGGTCATCTAACTTTGATGAAGGTATAAAAAGTTCAACTCCTATTTTTTCAAATGTTGATGATGAGGACTTGGAGGATCAAGATGTGAAATTTTTTAAGGTGTTCTCCCAACACCAAGAAGAGAATGACTTTGAGTGTAAGTCGGAGGTGGATCGATTTTTGTTTGATCGGTGTGAAATAGCAACCCAAGATTTTAATATCTTACTTTGGTAGAAGGTTAACACACCCAAATATCCTATTCTTGCAGAGGTAGCCCGTGATGTATTAGCTATTCCTATTTTCACTGTTGCATCTGAGTCTGCCTTTAGCAATGGAAGACATATATTAGATTCATTTAGGAGTTCACTATCTCCATTTACAGTTGAGGCCTTGATTTGCATACAAGACTGGTTAAAGAGCTGCCCAAATAACGTTGAGGAGATGCAGAAGTTTATGGGAATGGAAAGCTATGATGAGCATGGTAACTAAATGATTATAAATTCATCACTTTTTAGTATTTACTATGTTTTCATAGCTTGACATTTTATATATTATGATATGAAAATGCCATGATTTTAATATTAATCATTCTTAACTTTGTTTGTTGTTTTATTCACAGGATATTGCTAGATGATTTCTAAAGCTCGTGTGACATGCTAGATGATTTGATTATTTTTTAAGCTTGCGTAATATTGTGTTTATAATATTTTTAAGAACTATTTTTATTGTAAGGGGTATTTCTTTTGATTAGTAGATTATTTAAATACTTGATTTATTATTATTATTATTATTATTTTGGGTTTTGAATTGTTGTAGTAAAGGAGTATTTTCTGTGCATGTTGGTTTGTTTACATACTTGTTTTTACTTTTTATTATTTTAAAGTTTTCTTTATGTACCTAATTTAAAATAATTTTTAGGGTATTTTAAAAAATTAAATTTTTATTTCTAAGGCCCATATAGGCAAAAACATTGATTTTTAGGATTTTTGGGCTTTTTAGTTTTTAGGTTTATTTTTAATTATTTGAAACAAAGCCCTTTAATTTGGACAAAATACTATGATTTTTTTAAAAAAATAGCCAACTTATGAAAAAAAAAAAAAAATGGGCTTATTTTAGGCCCAATACCTAAAATAAGCTCAAAAAGTAATATTTTTAAAAAAACCGGTTACCGGACCAGGTACAATCGCGGCAGAATCGGGACCTCGATTTTTGGGTTCGTTTAAAACAAGGAATCAGTACTAATTTGGTTCGATTTGGCCAAAAACGAGACCGGGGTTGACACCCCTAACCAAAACAAAACATCCCCCAATAAATGCAACGCTCTTCATCATCGACATACTTTGAGTATTATATTTGAAGCTATTCGCACCAATTTCTTCCACCATGCCAACACCAACGTCAAGATTTTGTTTAGGAAAAGTTGATAGAAAAGTCTCAATCCCAAGAAAATCAACACAATTAATTTTCTCAAGACCCCATTGAGATATTTCACTCTTTAGACTTTCTTCAAACACAAGGTAAACATCATTCCCTTCAACAATATTTATGGTATCAAGAACTAAATTTACCTCCTCCAATAGACCCTCTTTGTCAAGATAAATGTCATAGATTGGTGAAGATGTCCAATCTACCGATAAATCTTCATCAATCAATTTGGTTGCGACCAAAGAAACCCGTCGATCTTTAGGCATCTCTTTGAAGTCGAGACCTCTCCAACTGCCGCTAGCTAATCCATGAATTCTTCGGGTTGTAGATCCCCCTTGTAATTCTAGAATATCGAGTTTGAACCCGTCCACCCACCAAATGGCATGAGCTTGCATGGTGCTGACGTCTATGCTTTTGACGCTCTGCAAAAGGGTTTCTGGATCCATTCCCATTACACACATTGGATATTTGGGTAGGTGAGGTTTCAAGTTGATCCTCCAATGCCACAAATTGCTAATCCATGTGTTGTCGAGTTTCAACGATAAATTTGCCTTCTACCTCCACAAATCGTGGTACTGGTTGGCAACGAAAACCATTCGGCTCACCACCCATGTGCCATAAACGAATTGGTGGTTGCTTCTTACGTGTTGCCTCCGTGTGCACGTACACCTCATTCATGTCTACAAAGCAGTTGCTCCTCCCAATTAATGGAAAATGGCGAGTTTTGATACTACCGATGCAAAGACGACTTAATGGGCTGAAGAAAGAATAACAATAAAATGTGAGAGGTAATTCTAGATCTTGAGTCTATCAATGATCTGAGAATTCTTCTTAAAGTCTAGAGTCTATCTACGATTTCAAGGAAAGATATAAAGAAAACTCATCTCTAAGTAATTCTTATTCAACAAAATCAATAATCCATGACAACTGTCTTTCTCTGGAAGCTATAAGCATATATTTATAGCCCAAAACCTAAACCTAATAAAATATGACGTAAATACCCTCATAACCCTAAACCTAATAAAATAACGAAATAAAGACTCCTAAAACCCTAACCCTAATAAAATAACAACATAAAGTCAATTTAGGAAATAAAACAAATTGACAGCTATGCAATCTGCCCAATCTTGATATATCATAGACCCTCCAATAGACCTTCTTTGTCAGGATAAATGTCATAGATTGGTGAAGATGCCCAATCTACCGATAAATCTTCATCAATCAATTTGGTTGCAACCAAAGAAACCTGTCGATCTTCAGGCAGCTCCTTGAAGTCGAGAACCTCTCCAACTGTCGCTACCTAATCCATGAATTCTTCAGGTTGTAGATCCCCTTGGAATTCTGGAATATCGAGTTTGAACCAGTCCACCCATTGAGTGGCATGAGCTTGCGCATGGTGGTGACGTCCATGCTTTTGGCACTCTGCAGAAGGGTATCTAGATCCATTCCCATTGTGACCACACACGTTTGATATTTGGGTAGGTGAGATTTCAAGTTGATCCTTCATTGCCACAAACTGCTCCTCCATGTGTTGTCAAGTTTCAGTGATAAATTTGCCTTTCGCCTCCACAAATTGTGGTATTGGTTGTCGATGACAACCATTCGGCACACCACCCGTGTGCCACAAATGAATTGCCAGTTGCTCCTTACATGTTGCCTCCATGTGCACGTACACCTCATTCATGTCTGCAAAGTGGTTGCTCCTCCAAATTTATGGAAAGTAACTGAACTTTGATACCAACTGATGTAACGCGACTTAATGGGCTGCAGCGAAGAACAACAATAAAATAACGAATAAGTAATTCTAGATCTTGAGTCTATCAATGATCTGAGAATTCTTCTTGAAGTTTAGAGTCTATCTACGATTTCAAAGAAAAATATAAAGAAAACTCATCTATGAGTAATTCTTATTCAACAAAATCAATAATCCATAACAACTGTCTTTCTTTAGAGGTTATAAGCATATATTTATAGCCCAAAACCCAAACCTAATAAAATATGACGTAAATACCCCCATAACCCTAAACCCAATAAAATAACAAAATAAATACTCACAAAACCCTAACCCTAATAAAATAACAACATAAAGTTGGTTTAGAAAGTAAAACAAATTGACGGCTACGCAAACTACCCAATCTCGATATATCATAGACCCTCCAATAGACCCTCTTCGTTAGGATAAATGTCATAGATTGGTAGAGATGCCCAATCTACTGATAAATCTTCATCAATCAATTTGGTTGCGACCAAAGAAACCTGTCGATCTTTAGGCACCTCCTTAAAGTCGAGAACCTCTCTAAGTACCGCTACCTGATCCATGAATCCTTCAAGTTGTTGATCCCCTTGGAATTCTGGAATATCAAGTTTAAACCCGTCCACCCACCAAGTGGCATGAGCTTGCACATGGTACTGACGTCCGTGCACTCAGCACTCCGCATAAGGGTTTCTAGATCCATTCCTATTGTGACCACATACGTTGGATATTGGCAAGGTTTCAATTTGATCCTCCAATGCCACAAATTGCTCCTCCATGTGTTGTCAAGTTTTAACGATAAATTTGCCTTCCGCCTTCACAAATTGCAATATTGGTTGGGACGACAACCATTTGGCTCACCACCCATGTGCCACAAACAAATTGCCGGTTGCTAATGCAGCGGATAACTAATTCTAGATCTTGATTCTATCAAAGATCTAAAAACTCTTCTTGAAAATCTAGATACTCTTTAGCATTTTAAAAGAAAAAGAGGAATAAACTCAACTCTGAGTAATTCTCATTAATAAAAATCAATAATAAACAACAACTGCTTTACTGGAGGCTATAAACATATATTTATAGCCCAAGAATCCGAAACGTAATAAAACAAAAATTAAAGACTCTCAAAACTCTAAACCTAATAAAACATAAAATAAAGACTAACAAATAAATCTAATTCAAATATAAGACTGAAGGATAAGATAGATAGAATGACAAAAGTTTCGATTTACATCATCCTCCCCAGGTTGAAGAGAATTCACCATCAAATTTACATCTTCATCATCAAAGTTCATAAGGGTTCATTTTCACCCTACATCATTCTCCCCCCGTTGGAGAGAATTCAACCACGAATTTCTCCAGTTCTTTTCATGGTCATTTGGATGCCCAACCAATCCATTCCATCCCGTACTTCTTAACATCAAAGCAACTTGATACCGAAACATAAACAATTTGCAAACCTTCATAACATTACTTCGAGTATTATATTTGAAGTTATCACCAATTTCCTACACCATGCTAACACCGACATCAAGATTATGTTTAGGAAAAGTTGATAGAAAAGTTTCAATCTCAAGAAAATCAACATAATTAATTTTCTTAAGACTCTATTGAGATATTTCACTCTTTGGACTTCCTTCAAACACAAGGGGAGCATCATTCCCTTCAACGATATTTATGGTATCAAGAACTATGTTTACCTTCTCCAATAAATCCTCTTCATCAGGGTAAATGTCATAGATTGGTGGAGATGCCCAATCTACCGATATATCTTCATCAATCAATTTGGTTGTGACCAAAGAAACCCGTCGATTTTCAGGCACCTCCTTGAAGTCGAGAACCTCTCCAATTGCTACTACCCGATCTAGGAATTCTTTGAGTTGTAGATCCTCTTGGAATTCTGGAATATTGAGTTTAAACTCGTCCACCCACCGAGTGACATGAGTTTGTGCATGGTGCTGACATTTGTGCATTTTGTGCTCCACATAAGGGTTTTTGGATCCATTCATATTATGACCACCCATGTTGGATAATTGGATAGTAAGGGCTTTGATTTGATCCCTAAAAACTGTGAATTGCTCTTTTATGTGTTGTCGATGTTCAGCAATAAATTTGTCTTCCACCCCTGTGTACCACGGTCTTGGTTGATAACGACAAATGTTTGGACCATCCTTTTTGGCTAAGTGATCGGTAGGGACCCCGTGTTGGTGCGCACACGCCCCTTCTTAGGCACGGTTATACCACCAAACCTTTCCTCCATGTGCCGCAAACAAATTGTCGGTTACTCCTTATATGTTGTCTTCATATGCATGTACACTTCATTCATATCTGTCAGATGGTCGCTCATCCCTATTCATGGAAAGTAACCTGAGTTTTGATACCAACTGATGCAACGTGACTTAGTAGGCTACAACGAAAAACAACAATAAAGTAGTCGATAACTAATTCTAGATCTTGAGTCTATCAATGATTGAAGAATTATTCTTAAAATATAGAGTCTATCTATGATTTCAAGGAAAAATATAAATAAATAAACTCACCTATGAGTAATTCTTATTCAACAAAATCAATAATTAACAAAACAACAATAAAGTAACCTAATTTGATACCAACTGATGCAGCATGACTTAATAGGCTACAGTGAAGAACAACAATAAAGTAACAGACAGATTCTAAATCTTGAGTCTATCAATAATCTAAGAATTCTTCTTAAAGTCTAAAGTCTATCTACGATTCAAGGAAAGATATAAAGAAAACACATCTATGAGTAATTCTTATTCAACAAAATCAATAATCCATAACAATTGTCTTTCTTTAGAGGTTATAAGCATATATTTATAGCCCAAAGCCCAAACCTAATAAAATATGACGTAAATACTCTCATAACCCTAAACCTAATAAAATAACGAAATAAAGACTCCCAAAAGCCTAACCCTAATAAAATAACAACACAAAGTCAGTTTAGAAAATAAAACAAATTGATGGCTACGCAATCTGCATCACAGAATAACAAACTACTGATCTTCCTCACCCAATAGCTCAAAAGTTTTTTCGTATTTCTCAACGGTACACAACATTAAGTATGTAGAGTTCCATCTAGTTTGAACATCTAAACACATCATCTTTGCACATGTAATATGTTTCCACTCTATACAACCTTTAAATTTTGCCATCCTAGATGGTGAAAATCTCACATATTTGACCACATTCCTTATATTATCTATAAAACCATCCAACTCTTCCAAGCCTTCGCGTACAACAAGATTTAAAATGTAAGCAGTACACCGCATATGAAATATTATTATATTTATACATATAACTTAATCAATTGATTAAGTTATATGTATAAATATTATTATAATTATAATTATCAAAATATATTATATAAAAAGCGGTTAGTGGTTACGATTATTAAACCCAATAACCGCTAGGCTGTTATAGCGGTTAGCGAGCGATTATTTACACCCCTACATTTTAACACTTTTACTCATATGTGGGCTCAAACTTCCTTTTAATGGGTGAAACTTATCAGATAAAATATTTAATTTAGATGAAAAATGAATTAACGAAGTCAATATTTTGAATTCATGGCTTCTGATTCTAATACTATCTTGAAATTTATGGAAAATATAAGATAAGAAAATTATAGTGGAAGCAAGAGATAAAAAAGACACACAAAGAATTACGGGTAGTTTGGTGTTAGATACCTATGTCCACCAATCTGAATGACCTCTAATGTTACATTGTGCTCTCATTAACTTAATTTGCTTACAATTCAAAGGTCCCCATGTATAGGGTATGTGAGTATTTACATGCATGGTAATCAATTACAATCAACATTTAAATAGAAAATATTTCAATATCAACCAAATATAGAATATATGAAAAATATATAATGTTTTTCATATATTCTAACACTAATCCTTATTTTCATTCAATAACCTAACTCCTACAAAACCTAAAAATCTTATAAATGCTCAAATTCTCACACATACATATGATGATTGGATCCATTCTCATGCATCACTAAAAACGTTTAAAGGTAGTAACTTTCTACGGAATCGCCACCTCAATCCATGCCTTCTTTCGTAGAGTTGATTGATGGAGATAAACGTTAAGACCATCCATGTTGGCTAATTGGTTAGTGAGTGTCAATCTATCTCCATAGGGTTTCCATCCGATCTTTTAGATTGTGTTGCCAATGGATCTCTGTTTGACTCCTCCTTTCTGCCGCTTTTCTAGGCATCTTCTTTTTGTCAGAATTTTTTTACCTTTTCTTTTTGTGTGTCAAGCTTGACGCCTGCGTTCCATGATATAGCATGAGTTTGTGCCATAGGAGTGGTCCTTCACACTCCGCCTTACAAAAGGATTGACAAGTTCATTCTCAACGATAGATTTGTCTTCCGCCCTGCATACCACGGTCTTGGTTGGCGACGTTGTGACCACCCATGTTAAATATTCAGGTAGCAAAGGCTTCAATTTGATCCCTTATAGTTTTGAATTGCTCCTCCATGTGTTGCCTATTTGCCACCGCTTGTTCCTTACGTGTTGGCTCTATGCACATGTGCACTTCGTTCATGTTTGCACAATGGTTGTCCTTCCCCATTCATGGAAAGTAACTTGGGCTCTGATACTAACTGATTCAACGTGACTTAGTAGAATACAACAAATAACAACATTAAGCAGATACGTATTTCTAGATCGAGATTCTATCAATGATCTAAGGAAATAGTCTCTAAAAGCTAGATATTTTTAGGTTTTGAAGGAATATCGTGAAAAAACTCAACTTTGATTAATTCTCATCAAACAAACTCAATAATAAACCAAATCCCCATTTTTGGATGCTATAAGCATTATAACCCCAAGACTCCTAAACCTAATAAAACTACGAATTAGAATCAGAATTGAACTTCTACGGTGCCCATCTAGACATGACTTATGGCCATCCGAACAGCCACATAATTTAGACGTAAGAAAAGCAATATCTCTAGGACTTGATCCCGTCCAAACTAACCTAAATAAGCCTAAAATGGAGACTTTCAACCAAATTCGTCTAGATGGAACTTATGTTTGATTGGATGGCCACCGACATAAACCCTAAAAACAAAAAATAACATAGGCGTCTAGATGGTCTTCAGACGAGGACTCCAAAAGAGGCTCTCGTTTACGTCTATCTGAACAGATTGTAGACAAGTTTGCAGATCTGCATCAGTTACAATTGTTTAGTTGCCCCGGAATAGTTTTATCCTTGATGTGTACAAATCTTGGTCTTGATTGAGGAATGCTTGATATTTTGTGGCTTGCATTTAAAGCTACTGTTTTATATTTTCATTCTATTTTTCTACATAATTGGTTTGTCTTGGGGTCAGAACCTGTTCTATCCATGGCTGTCTTAGGCCCTCATTCAGGTTAGCCTGCATCTGCCTCACCCTGCATGGATTCGTTTTCTTGAGCCACTCTTTGCCACGCTTGCTTCTCTGCCTCCAATCTTCAAGCTCCATTTTCTCCTCTGCTTCTGCAAGTTCCTCATCCTTCTGTCTTAAGAAAAGCAATGTTTTTTATTTGATTTTCTTTAGCACCTGTGCGTGTGCGAGTTGTTGCTTTTCTCTGCTCTTGCAATACTAATCCCAGTCTCTCATTCTGCCTAAAAAAGGATGAAAACAAACAAACAAAACAAAACAAAATAATGAATTCCATATAATAAGAACATCAGTAAGTGAAAATGAGTGTATGATTTCTAACCCGTAATCTGATAGGTTGATCAATCTCTTTCCTCTGTTTGTGGACAAACAAGTTTTGATTCCTCTGTTGCTGATTTTGTATCTCTGCACATGTTGTTGTTGTTTCTGTCAGAGACTGAAAGAGAAGCCATTGAAACCACCAAATCCACCACAACCATTCTTCATGATCCAATCCTGTGAGCCACACAACGGAAACCCAAGATTGTCCAAAGACATCCCAAACCTCCAAAACCCACAACTTCCAAAACTAGAACACAAGGCAAACCAAAACCCAAATAACTTAACAAAAAAGAAAACCTTCTCAGACTTTATCTAACAAGCTTAATCACTTGTTCTTGAACCAAAAGGTCTTCCATTTTTTTCCCCCTCTTTTCTCTCTTAAGCAAGAGAAATGTTATATACTACACCATTATCGGATTAAGTTGATGAGCATTGTCATATTAACATACAGTAAATATAGATGAAATGAAGGTGTAATATACTGTTTGATAACGGTATGAACATTAAGGAGTAATTCAATATTTTTAAACCTTAAGAAGTGATTTGATAAAAAGCAAGAACCTTATGGTCTACTGAAGCATTTTATTTTTCTTCACTATAATTTAAATCCGAAAATTAACTTTAAAAACAAATTCCGTACTGGAAATTGTGAGGATATATACAGTTAAAATGGAGACTCTTTATTGATGTAAAATGTTTACAATATGATGAGAAGAATGTTGCAGCATTTCAAGACAAGCAACACGACAAACGTTGCGAGTACTCCTTTACATTCTATATTGCAGAACCCTCCAAAGCTCCAGGTATAAAAAATACAAGAATAAAACCAAAATAACACTTGCAGGAGAATACGTTAAAAAGAAACCTCTTTCAATCCTCAATGGATTCTAGCTCCCTTTTCCTCAGAATCATTCAATTACTTGTGGACCGCACTCTTTTTGGATTTCTTGTTGGTTTACCTCTTCCCTGTTTTTTTTTTTTTTTTTTTGATCCAAGAGCCTCAAATGGTGATCATTGGTTTATGCAGGCAGTGACGCAAGACCTCGCAAACCGAAACCATAGATGCGTCAACTTTAAATCATAGCCATAAAATAGATACTATTTGTTTCGAATCTTGTATCTTTCGTTTTTTTGAAACGATCTACCAAGATAACATAATTTGAACTGGGTTCCATTAATAATTCTGAGAACTTCTCAAGAACCAAACAAAAGGGTAAAACGTGCATGGAGAGTAGAATCAAATGGGTTTGTTCTGGGTCGGGTAATTGGGTTTGAAATGGTGATAAAGATATTCTCTTCTCTTCTGTTTTGTTTTGTTTTTCCCTAACTGGTCGTACTAGGTAGGTCCTCTTCAACCCAAGCATTTATCATAGGAAAAGGTCAAATTTATGAAGATGTTTGCAACCACAGACACAGTACAGAGTGGGTATCCTTTGTTAATGCAATATTTACATACAAGAGAGGGAGAGGGAGTAGTAGCAGTAGTACTATATATTAATGGTAAACTTCTATATTACGAAAGAAAATTACAAAAATTAGCTGTGAAATGCAGCTTTCTTTATTGGTTCCTTATATCTCGATCTCTTTTTTCTCGTCTTGCTTTTGTTCATCATCACTAAAAGTAGTTTAACCAGACTCAAAACCCAAAAAACTGTCTTTTCCTCCAACTTTGGCTTTGTCTTTCCTCTTACCGCTTTAACGAAAAACTCCAAGTCTCTCTGGCCACTTTTCCCCTCCTCTTATCAATGTCATTTTCTTTGGCAGAAATGACCATCAACATGGTCGTGTCAGCTTGGAATTTCAGCTGTTTTTCTGTTGAACCCAGTTCGAAAAGACTTCGAGGGTCTTCATGTCAGCCCTGTAATGCTTCTGTGTGAATTCAAGCAGCATAGGCCATGTGAAATCCGGATATATCCGTGGACACACAGTGTCCACCAACTCCCTTGGTGGGCTTACCACCTTATCATTTCTTGGACACAAAAAGAAAGCTAAAGATTTCCTTGGAGTTTTGCTGTTCACCACTGCCCGATGCAAGCAACTTTTGTATCTTCCATTTGAAAGTGCCTGAAAAGCAACCAAAACAAAAAAAAAACAAAAAAAAAAAAAAAAGAAAAAAATTCTCATCCAACAAATCTCCAGATTTCAACAAATTAATACAGTGAATTTGAACTGTCTTACCATGAAGGTGTCGCCGATGTTGACGACAAAAGCATTGAAATTTGGGCTCACAGATTGCCATTCATCATCTACAAAAACTTGAAGGCCACCCACTTGGTCTTGGTGAAGGATTGTCAAAGATGTCGGATCGCAATGAGGCCCTGTGCCTAAAGTAAGGTCTGGTTTTTGGCATGGCGGATAGTAGTTGAGCCTCATTATTGAATCATTCTCCTCAAAAAATTCCTTAAAATGGACTCTGCTCACGCCCAGGCTCATGCCAAGAAGTTCCATGATCCCCAAGGAAAGAGTGCTCATTGCCTCGCAGTAGTCCTGGTAAACCCTCCTATTTTGACAGGGAAAAACGAATTCAAAAACAACACAAAAAAAAAAATAAGGGTAGAAAGGATTAATCAATCAAATGGGTAACAGTTTTCTATACCCGAATTGGTTGAAATCTTCACCCAATGTACGATGCATATACTCTTTGACAACGTTGGATGAGTTTTTGTCGGCTGAATAGCGGAAAGAAAGCGTTTCCTTCCACGGGAGCTTGGAGGAAAACCTGCCGGTGAAGCTGCTGGCATAACCACAGTGCTCACCCACCTTCCTCTGAGCGCCCTGTTTTGTAGACAGGGGCAGCTGGAAAAAGTCGTCCATGTAGCTATGAGCATCGGAAATTAGCTTACCATCTACGCCGTGATTGACAACAAGGAAAAAGCCGTGCTTCCGGCATGCCTCGCCGACGAGTCTCGAGGCTTCCGTGGCTGAATCCGGGTCGCCGGAGAGGAAGCCGTGTAAGTCGATAAGGGGAACAACAAGCTCCGGCGCATAAGAGCAGGGCTTCTCGTCGTCGGGCCATATGAACTGCTGCGGAATGTTTTGCTGGTGTCTGAGTACGGAGGCATCAAAAACTAGTTTTTTTGGGTCGTCTTCCTGTTCTTCTTTAGGAGGGTGAGGCATGGGCGGTATGCTTGTGATGCAGTCAATAGCCATTGCATTAATATGAGAGAATCTTGGAGAGAGAGAGAGAGAGAGGTAGAAGAGAGGGAGAGGAAAATAGTAGATTGTGGGGAAAAGAAAGAAGAGTGCGAGAAATACGTTTGAGAGTTATGGTGAAAGAAAAGCCAAGGCCGCTCTCATTGGGGAGATCAGTGAACAAAACTCGGAATCTTTATAGCAAGGTCGTCTCTCTGTCTCGCAAATTGAATTTTATTTTGTTTTTTGTTTTTAGCAATCAAGGGCTTCGTACGGGTGGTGTATTTGCACTCTGGGTGCTCTTTAATGGGGGAAATTAGACAATGCTCCATTTTCCAGGAGTATTTGTCTTTTATACTGTTGCAGGAAATCGCTTCCCAATGGCATTTTGGCTGTTTTTGGCGGAGAAAATGCTTGTGTCACCCTCGTGGCCGTTGGGCCACATATTTTAAAGCTAAACACTGTTCATGATTAATTTACTGTTTGAAATTGCGTTAAAAAGTAATTTTAGCATTTGAAAAATTATGCTAAATAAAACGCTGATAGATATATTTGGGAAAAAAATTTCAGAAGTATTTCCTCGACATGTTTGATAAAAGGTTAAATCTTAATACGCTAGGGTTTTAAGACTTTATTTATTCTTTCTTAGGTTTGATTTTTATTTGGTATTTATGGTTTTCATAAAATGCTTTGTTTTGATTTTAAGTTTTATTTTATAATTTAAAAAATCATGTCACTAACAGATATACTAAAATTTATGGCATAAGTGGCACATCATAAATTATATTTTATAATATCAGATAAGTAAATTAAAAACATTAACTTTATTTTTTTTTAAAAGGAATTAATATTAATTAAAAATTAAAACAAGTACAAATTTAAAATAGCCATACCCATTTTTTTTTTTCTAAATACTTTGAATTAAAACAAGTGTTTTCACTTTTCACGTTTTCAATTCCTTGACAAGAAATACCCAACTCCATGTGATTCTAAAAAAATTTTTCTTGAATTTTTAATCAATGAGTCTTTGGCACTTTCTAGAATATCCATATGAACAAATTATTTGAAACTATCACTTTGTGCTTTAATTTTTTACTGTACTTTAATTTTTTATTGTCATTATAAATGCATATTTACATCGAATACGACAATAAGAAAATTAAAGTACATAAAATTAAAGCACACAAAAGTGATAGCTATTGTTCATATAATATTCAGAAAATGCCAACAACATTCAAAGCTTCGAGAAAATTGAGGGTTAGAAATGAAAAATTCTGTTTTAAAGATAAGGAATTGAAAACGTGAAAATGAAAACATTTATTTAATTCAATGAGTAAATATTTAAATCTATACTTGTTTTAATATTTAATATAATATAATTTTAAAAAAATAAAGTTAATGATTTAATTACTTACATATATTAGGTAACGTACATAATTTATGATATCACTATGTATTCAAATTTTTTAACACTAATTGTTAGTGACATAATCGTTAAATAACTTAACTAAAGAGATGGAAGTACAAATAATCATTTATGAAAACCATAATCCTCATATGGTCAAAATTAAACCCTAAGAAATAAATAAAGTCTTGAAACCCTAAGTATTAAGTATTTAACCCTTTGATAAAAGCATGTTCGGCATTACGCTAGTGACGTTAAAACAAACTTTTAGTACAAGAAAGCTATGCTAAATAAAAAGTTAACCCGTTTTAGTTTGGTTGGTAAAAAATTTCAAAAAGTCATCAAAATGCTCTAAAATGCTTTTGTTTTGATTTTAAAAGTTTTATTTTCCACCTTAATCTCAAACATGATTTTGAGTTTTGTCAATTTTAGACTTTTAAGACCTTTAAAAGCGCTTTATTTTCAAACAAACTTTAAACTCCATAATGCAATCACAAGCAAACCTTAACTCTTAAAATGAAATTAAATTTATTTAAAAAAATAAAAAAAATTGATGCCACTTTCAAATCCCCACAATTTGCTGGACTAAAAGGCTAGACCTCCGGAAAAGGGCACTGTGCCATCTTCCTAGAAACAAACTTTGGGGGGGGGGAAAGTGTTAGAAACTAGGGCTATAATCGAGCCGAGCCAAGTCAAACTTTAGAATTTTAAGACTGGCTCGTTTACAAAGATGCTTATTCAAGCCGAGCTATAAAATGCGTGTTCAAACTCGACTCGTTTAAAATTCGGACGAGCTCGAACTCAAGCTCGAGTTCGTTGAGAATACTATTCGAGCAGAGCAGGGCTCAACTCAAGCTTGAGCTAAGCTATTAAATTCTTTAATACATAATATGAGCAAAGTTCAAGTCTGAATTTTAAAACAACTTCAATATATTTATCTATAGAATAAATTAATATAACTAATTTTAGTAATATATATACAAAATATATGAACGAGCTAACTAACTAGTTAGTATGTTAATTAATATTTACACATATAAATATTAAATAACATATATAATATACATTACTTAATTACTAATATACACATTTATATAACTCTTTTTGTATATATATATATAAGATCTATGAACGAGCTAACGAGCTGGGCGAGCTGAACGAGCTCGACTTAAACGAGTCGAACTCATAAGTTTCTGTCGAGCTTAATCGAGCGAATCAGGTATATGTCACTAGCTGATCAAGCGAGTTTTAACAGTAACGAGCGAATTTGTACAGTGTCGAACTCAAGTTTAGGTCGAGTTTAATTAAGCGAGTATCGAACGAGCTATCGAGTGTATCGGCTCATTTACAGCCCTACTAGAAACCCAATTAACTTAGAATGGACTTCCGACTCCCCCACTGAAGAATGTCTCTGCTTCATTTCTCTCTTCCCCAATTTCCATCTTTGGGAAGAATTCAAAGTTTTGTGAATTAGTACAATTAAAGGAAAAGAAAGGGGGAAAAAGGGAAGAAAAAAAAATGATACTGGAGAAGCAGCGGCACAAAGCAAAGTAATTGAATTGAAAGGCTGACCGCTGTAATTGTGACAAAAGAGTAGCTTTTGTAGGAGCAATGGCTAAGCAGTATGATTGCAAAGCCAACATGGAAATGAAAGGAAGGGACAGAGATATTTAGAGGAACAAAATAACAGAAACTAAAAGTGCTTGGGGGGGGGGGGGGGGGGGGCACGTTCATGTCATGCAAATAGCAGACTGCTATTGACCAAAAGACTGGGTTTTGTACCCTAACAGTCAACATTGATTAGAGTCAGTAATGGGTCTCCCCCTTTAACTCTATGGCCAAAAGAACCAGCACCAATTTCTTTGCCTTATGGGTAATGGAGACATTTTGCATTGCAATTTTACGTATTAAAAGCATGATTTTGAATTAAATTATATAAAAAGTATTGTTTGAGAATATGTTTTTTAAAAATTGTAATTTGTAAACGTAAAAAAATTTGTGCTTTCAAAGTATAAGCAATGCACGGTTTTTAAGGTTATATCGCTCTTTTGAAGTTATTATTTTTAAAATTGTATTTTTTAAAATCACAAAGTGAAACAAACCTTTGATGCATGAGGTGGAAAAGGTCTAGACTCTTTGTGTTTAGATTGTAATATTGCATTTTGACACTGTAATTTTGATGAACGAGAGTGTGATTTTAAATTAAATCACAAAACTTATATGACTTGGAAATGCATTTTCAAATTGTAGACAATGGTAGCGATTTCTACATCATTACTTTTATATCTCTTTTTTATTCTTCTTTTCTTTTTATTTTTCTAATTGAATTGGGAAAAGGGTTACAATAGAGGATTTTTATCACTCTTAATCCGATAGAAACAGAGAAGGAAATCTTAAATAACAAAAAACAGAAAAATGGATAAACTCCCCAATAATAGACCTAAAACGAAAAATAACACAAACAAACAGTAAAAAATGGGATAAACAAGTGTCTCAATCTTCTCAATATGGCCGCATATAGTGGTAACAAAAGAAGCATATTAAAATTAGAGGTAATTACATTTTTCTCCCATGAACTGTAACATATTTTCACTTTGCCCTCATGAACTACCAACCCTACTGCTCGACCCCCATGAACTACCATTTTGTGTTCAAAACCCTCATTTCGTCAATCAAAGGAGATAATTCAAATGGTCAAAGTGACAATGCATTGTAATTAATGGGAGCAAAGTGACAATACGTTATAGTTCATGAGGGCAAAATGACAACGAATTGTAATTTATAGGAGCAAAGTGACAGATAAACTGTCTGAATTAACGCATTTGATTGACTAACAAAATAGGCCTTTGACTGACGGAATATATAGGATGTTTTAGGCATAAAATGATAGTTCATGGTGTCGAGCAATAGGAATGATAGTTCATGGGGCAAAGTAAAAATGTATTATAATTTATAGGGGAAAAAGTAACTACCCCTTAAAATTACAAATTCAAATGAACATAAGAGAGAGATATAGTTGTTTTAGTTAATATGGTAACAAGGAGCATGAGGAGGGCCCATGATTTGTCCGTGTGTAGCATGATAGGTAAATAGCATGCTTGTTTCAACAAAAAAAAAAAAGGTAAATAGCATGCTACTGTTTGAAAATATCTTCTGCATGATAGGCAAATAGCATCCGTTCAATTTTTAAGGAAATGTCTTTCAAGTATTCAATTTTACATGTTATACCAAAAGTATGATGGAGCGTATAATGACTATCATATTATAGCTGCCATGTCAAAAAAAAATCAAGTTTAATGGCATTGGAATAATGGCACTTTTTAATGGCATTTGATCAATTACTTGGTTGTTAGCTAGAAATTAACATATTGTAGGATGGAGGTTTAGTGACATTTTCTAAACAAATGTCACTAATCAAATATCATTAAACTTGATTTTTTTTGTAGTGCGTTAAGTTAGAACTTTTAAAAATATTGCCATATAATGTCTTACAAAAAACAAAAACAAACAAAAACAAAACCAAAAAATTAAAAATTAAAATTAAAGAACAAAAAGAGCGGAGATAGGGAAGACCCACTTGAATCCACCTCCTGATAGAGGAGGCGAATCCCCTCTCTTCGATGTGCCCTGCGAAGGAGGGCTTGGATAACCTACCAATAGAGAAAACTCACCGCCCCTCAATCCCTCCAAGTGTGGGGGTAAGATCTGCCTCCACTAATGGAAGGGAGAGGAGATCCCCAAATGGATATTTCTCGTCCACCCATGCAAGGTTGGATCACTAGAAACAGAATTGTAATGCTTCGAGTAATTACTAGGCTACGTTTAGCTTAGTTAGAGGGTCAGCAAGATTTTTCAGTTCATTATGGTTCATTGGAAGGAAGATTTTGGGATTTTTGGTTCTGGTCGAAAATTTGCATGGGAGACTCTAAACATTCGTTGACCAAAGTTTGTCCAACTAAGTAATGACCAAACATTCAACCTGCAACTTTGGAACCATTGTGCAATAGTAAATCAAAGGTTCTCCCAAGATCACCGAACACTCACTAGTTTGAAGGATTGTCACAACAGTGCCTTTAGCTTTTTTCAACCTTATAAATACCCCCTCCCATGCCCTTCTAAGCTTCATTCCACCATCTGAGCCCTAGAAAAACCCTGCTCAAGAGTTTTATAAGTTGTGAGAATAAGAATGAAGGTTTTCTTAGAGATCCTTGTTCTAGAGAGGTAACCTTCTTAACTTGACTTGTTCTTTACCTAATTGTTATGCTGGTTAAGTGTTTTTCATAGTTTAGTTGCTAGATTTGGCCTTATATTTTTGTTTTAGGTTTTAATCTTGGTTTATGCATGGGTTTGACATTTTATTCTCATTGGATGCATTTTCTTTTGTATGAATGCATTATTTCAAAGTTAAGAGTATGTTAAGGATCTTATTATGACCTTATGACTTATTTAGAAGTGATTAGAAGCTGTTTGGTTCAAAATGGGTTTTCTGCCCAGCAGAGAATGTTCGCATTATTCTAATCGAATGTTCAACTTCAAACCCAAACGTACAAGCTATCTTGATAGAACGTTTGGTGGCCAAACAAAAACTCTGTTTTGAACTTATTTTTAGGTCTATAACTTGTTTTAGCTCAAATTTAGGGCAAATGATAGGTTTTTTCATAGGTTTTGAAAGTACAGAGCATTTAGAGAAATATTTGGAAGGAATAATAAGACCCGGGTGAGTACAAACTCAGTTGGACCCTGACAAGGCTGCGATCAAGTCCCGGCAAGGTGAAGTTTAAGTCTTGGTTAACTCCCAACGTGTCCCGATTGGACCTTGGTGAGTTCCAATCGAGTCCCAACATAGTCTTGGCACGGTTCTGATCAAGTCCATGTTGGGTCTTGATCAAGTCTCGGTTGGATCCGGCAGGGTCTTGGTCAAGTCCTGGCAGGGCTACGTCCAGGTCTCGACAATGTCTCAATTGGGTTTTGGTGACGTGTTAGTTGGGTCTGTCGATTTAAAAATGAAATGCTAAAACTTTAAAAATAGTTTTCGGTTTTAAAAAATAGAAACTATTTTTTGAAAATTTGATTTTTTTAGTCAAATTAAAAATATTTTCTATTAACTATTATCTTTTTTCGCACCAAACACTCAAAATATAGAAAACATTTTTTGAAAATCATTTTACACCGAAACAAACAAAGCCTTAATGTTGTAATAAATGAGATGTATATAGGCAAATTAAAGGTTTTGCTTGTTTCAGCCTAAACTATCTTCTGGAAAATGTTTTTCACATATTCTAGTGCTTGGTGTGAATGAAAATAATAGTCAAATCAAAATATTTTCATTTCGACCACCACCAAACCATCAAGCTACCACCTAACTAATGCCAAGCCATCACCATACCTCCATAAGACCATTGTTGGACCACCACAAGGCCTCTACTTGTAGTGACCCAAATATTTAACTAAGCATAAATAGCTTAGTTAAAGGTTTAATTTAGACTTTGGGTCACTAGGATCAACCAAAGGGCATTTTGGAAATTTGTCTTCTGATTTTTCTTTTAGTACGGATGTACGCTAGGGTTGGCGAACATACGCTCTTGTCTTTTAGTGCAGACGTACGCTGAAACGCCAGATGTACGTTGTTGTCCTTTAGCGCGGATGTACGGTAGTCTCCCACCGAATGTACGCTTTGACAGCAGTACAATCGTATTATGTGAACAATACAACAGACGTACGCCAAAGTGGCAAACGTACGTGTCACTATTCACAGAATCCACTGTGTAATACTTGTTCTCCCTAAAAAACATCGAAGCGGATGTACGGTCTCATGACCGGACGTACGGCATGTCATGACTCGGTGGACGTATGGCCTCGAGCCGAACAAACAGCCAGAGTGTGCCAGGAAATCCCTATTTTCACCAACTATCCCATATCTCCTGTTTCCTTGTTATAGAGATGTGCTTTAGTAAAATAGAACTGATGATATATCTCTTCTCAATATTCGAGGTTATAGAGCCTCAAGGGAATTACATGGAAAAGCTTTATGGCCCGGGTGAGTACAAACTCACATGGATGTTTTGTTATTACTTTTTTGCATTGCATATCTATTTTATATATATCAAACATGCATATTTTGCAACTCTGATAAAATACATTTTGGAACTACGGAAACTCTCTTTTGTGAAAACGTGTGTTTGTTAACAAGATAATAATGAGATTTATAAAACCGTGCATGTAAAAGACTGATAAAACTAATTGCATCGTATAACATGGTACACTGGTATGTGCGATATAATGACCATGGGCTTACTATACGACTTAGCTTTATGGTTAATGTGTGCGTGTGTGGGGACTTTGAATCCAATGACTCGTGACCAATGATGCAGCCATTCCCAATAGATGGTCACTATAGGACGGACGTCATTAGTGGTGTGGGCCACCCAAGGTTAGACTCAATCGTGTCGCTAGTGTTAGACTCAATCGTGTCGCTAGTGTTACTTACGATATGTTTCGTACAATGGCTGGGGCATGGGCATTGTACTACAGGTCCCTCAAAACAACGTCAATCCTACTGAGAATGAGTAATATCTTAGGTGGACCATATTGTTGAACTATTACTGTTACTCATGATTATAAGCATATATTAATATATATATCACCTGTATGATAATTGTTATCTCATAATATTACTTGTGTTTTATAAATAAAAGAATCCACAAATTAATGACAGGTACGTCATGTGGATTTCTACTCACTAAGTCGTCGGACTTACCCTTGTATTATTTTTCTTTTTTTCTCCATATGTACGATTATACTGTTCTAGATAGTGGATGCCGTGAAGCATCCGGTTCTTGTGAAGAATTCGATCCAGGAGATGCTTGAAGACTTATTGCAAGCTTAAGGGTACTCATGATAACTAGTACTCTTGAGTTATGCTATAGACTTAGGGTCTGATACATGCTTGCATGCTAAGGATTAGCATAGATCCTTTGTAATGATGCTATGATTTTCGCTGCTTTGATGATCTTTGATTAGACACTCTGATTACAATGATTAATGTTTATATTACTTTATTACTTTCGCTGCTTAGTATCCTCTCTTTTTATGAGTAGAGGTCCCAGAGGTCTTGTTCGGAGTGAAACAAGGAGAGACGAACTATTGAATTAATTACTGGTTAATTAATTCTCAGGACGTTACACTACCGAACCATGGCCAAGCCCTTGCCAGACCTTTGCTAGGCTACCACTAGACCTTAGTTGCACCACCTTAGGGCCATTACCATAACTCAAACTTTTAGGTTAATTTTGTAATTATTTTTTATTACTATTTTATGTTGTGAATAAAAATTGATTTTTATAAATTAATATGATTGAATAAAACTATAAAAATTATGATTTTACATACACGCCGAACAGAAAAATTTTATGTCTAAACGGACCCTTAATATCAATTTGGAAAATTTCATTTAGAATAGGAAACAAATTCTCTAAAATTCGTATGGATGTTTGAATGGTAAATTGTTACTAAGGTAATTTGCATTGGTGGTTGAGTGTAGGAATGGAAAAGGGGAATATTATTGATAATTCTCCGCTCAAGGTAGGAGACACTATTACCCACAAGGTGTTTGCTAAAATACTTCAATGATTATTTCCTACTACTAATGCTCGATAAATAGCCAAACTTACGTGAATACCTCTAACTCTTAAGATAAAGATAACAACAATCTTACTAATCATACTAATCTTGACATAATGAAATTTCAAAGATAAACATAAAAGATAAACATAAACATAAACATAGCATCTTGCTGAAGGGATAGCTTTTACCATATCCCTCTCCTATTCTCATTCATGTGCTTGAGCTAATCCTATTAATAGGATTGGAGGACTCTTATCAATTCCACCCCCTTGAACACAACTGTTGTCCTCAAGGTCGAAGGCAGGAAGTCATATACCTTGTGAGTGCATGTAGAGAATGCTGATGACCATCTCTTGCTTCTTCATTTTCCTTGTCTACTTCCAATAGGTTATCCACAACATGTTCCTCTCCACTGGTAGATTCAACCTCAATGATGAACAACTATATTGCAGTACATCGATGTCACAGAGAAACCGTTCGTTACAGCTGAAACTAAACCTTTTTTCTCACCTTCATTGCATTTCATCCTACGAGAGCTTCTTCACATGGTTTTGTGAGCATGGATTCATTGGTGGTGTAGTTGTTATTGTGTATTGCAATTCATCCTCCGTCATGCGCACAAAGTCGGTACTATGGGATAAACGTTCGGTGTACTATTACACAATGATTCTAGGGTTGCAGGTTGAACATTGGTTGATACCCAATGTGCCAAAATTGGTCAATGAACGTTCGGAGTGATCCCTTCCAAATGTTTGCAGTTAGGACATGGCGAACATTCGTGGTCGCCTACCGAATGTTCAGTTAGAGAGCTAGGCTTGGGTTTTTAGAGCTATTTTTCAAATGAAATTTTCAAAAGGTTAAAAAGGAGGTTTTATAAGTTCAAGTGAATGGTCATTTTATTAATAAATTCTTTTTGGTATTTTGGGGCATCACATCCACACTACTAGTAATGCTTCTTTAATGACCATATATAAACAATGAACCATAGGGTCTTCCTTATATAATGGTAAGTCCATGCCTCTTATCCGTACATAACACACCATGTTATACGATGTAATTATTATTGTCTTTTTACATGCATGCATTTTATGAAACTCACAGGATTCAACATTCATTTATTTGTTTCACGTTTTATACAAAAATAGAGTTCATTTTAAAATGTATTTCATTTGAGTAAAAAACATGCACGTTTTATATCTAAAATAATCATAATAACGAGTATCCATGTGAATTATACTCACCTTGATCGTATGGATCCCATCAATACACGTCTTCAAATTCTTCCGGTCCCAAAATATGTGTAAGGTTCTATCATTAGGCCTGATCTAAGCTTAAAATACTATAAAACCTAATTTTTAGGCAAAATTTGCATTTCTTTTTAGCATTGAACAATCGGTGCAAGCATCGATTGATCAATATCAATTGATTGATCATTGTGTCGATCATTTGATGTCCTACCAAAGGTCCAAAAGCCCATTTTCAACCCCAAAGAAAAAAAAAATCCTAACTACACCTGTTCTAGCTTGATCTAAGTTCTAATCTAAATCCTGGCATTGTTTTGAGTATAAACTTGCTCCTAATTATGGTCCAATCATCAAACCTCCAACATTTGTAATCAAACATCCATCCTAACAACAAAGCTACTATAATACCTCTTTAAAATAGATGGTTTGACATTAAATCTCTTTAAGTATTATAATAACCATAAAGAAATGACGAGATATCACATGCATAATCTACTTAGCTACACAATAATCAACATCAAAACTGTAAGTCTCATTCTAAAAGCCTTAAACAACATGCCCATACATTACTCTACAAAAATACAACTTAGTGACTAATAAATAACATGTCAACATGTTTAATATGATAATGGAAACGATATTAGAGAAAGAAATTACCTCTCTTGAAGGTAAATTTCAAGAAACCTTCCTCTCTCTTTCTCTTTGGGATTTCGTAGACTAAAGGAGGATGAAAATTGCCGGAATGGGTGATCCTTACACTTATATAGGCCTCACAACCGAGTACAAGATGCTGAGATGACCATTTTTTATTTGCATGCAAGTTACATTGATTGACCGTCAGGGAACGTTGTGTCAACATCAATTGATTGATGGTCATCATTCGACCATTGCTGAATCATACTAAAGCCCAAAATATCTCATTTTCTCCTACTTAGGCACTTAGAACCATCTCTAACATACTAATTAAGCAATAATTAGAGCACACTTAACCTTAATTAAAAAGCAGGGTATTACACATAATCTCACACATCCACCTATAATTGTAATTCTACATATGTTGTAGGAGATAAAGAGGATAAAGACCTATATGTGTATCTTGACTTTTGTGCTTAGTGTTGACTAGAAACTCAAACATTTAAGAAGGGCTTACTTTAACAAGTTAGTTCGCAGTATTTTAATGTGCTGCTTGTGGCACTTTTTGAGAACCGTCTTTAAAATTGTATATTTAGTTAATTTTTAGTAACAATGATAATACTTATATAAGTTGGAGTTTGTTTGGAAGTTTTAGTATATTTTTATTCATTTATTTATTTATTTAACATGTCTACACAAAAGGGAAGAGGAGGATTTGAACTAGTAACATCCACTTTATAAGGTGTGGTCATAGCCGATTAAGCTATCCCTTAGGGACAGTATATTTTCATTGATGATGAGTTTGTGATGTCAAAAAGGAACAAAAGAAAATTTGGTACTTGATATTTCTAGTATGAGTTCTAATACTTTGGCATCTAATTACGTCACATGAAAAATTTAGACATTTTTCACTTGTGACTTGTTAATTTGAGGAGTTACAATTAATGAAATTGTCAAACAAAAGATCTAAGTCATAAATATTGAAACTTATAAACTATAGTTCATAGTTGGTAATGGAATTGATCGAGTATTCCATTTTATAAGACTCTAACATATCAATCATGATGGTCTCTCTTAATCATGGAAGTGCATACTTTTGATTAATATGTTGGTGTGGTTGCAATGCATTGAATTGCACCATGTAAGTTGTCATTCTATGTAACTTATATTGTCAATATGAATAAATTGAACTCACAACTGCTTAAAGATTAAGTCACAATCTTGAGAGGATTCTAAACTCAAATGTAAAATGGCAATCACTTTGACAAATTTAGGAGTGAGACCTTTCATGATCAAAATTTCAGTGTGTTGGGTGATTATATATAAGATTGCGGGAACACTACTCCTCAAGATAGGGTCTATAATCTTTTTGATTTTAATCAAATTAATGTGAAATATTCCCTTGAGATAATTTTAATGGAAATTTATTGTTTTGATTCCCGAGCTTGAGTGTTTTAGTAAGAAGTTACTAAAATTAAATGTATACTTAATGAAATATGACTTAAAGATGCAAGAATAATCAAGAGATTAATCGGAAACTCAAAGATTAAAAGATAGTGAATTAAAGTTATAGCTGTATTTAAGACTTTAATTCTATATAGAGATTTCATTGAGTTGTCAATTGCAATTATAAAATATTATTGGGAGTTTTGATTAATCAAAATGAATAGTTGAGTACAATCACAATTTTTTAGTAGAATAAATTATAATTAATAGTAACATATGACATGTCATGAAATGACAAGTATTATAGGCCTATTAGAACTAGTTTTATTTTTCCTTTTGGTCCTTTTCAAGATGATTATTATCCCTTAAGGAGCTTGCACTAATTACACAAGAACCCCCAGTGGCCATGTAAATTGGTGATAGGGTCTATGTTTTCCAAGTCCTAGTTTGACAAGAAAACCTAGCTAGTCCTAATTGGAGACATAATTAAGCCTCTTTAAAGGGGTCTTTTGTAGGCATTAGAGCACAGCCTCTTGGTCTCATAATAAAAAATGAAGAGAAATTCAGCCCTAAGAACCCCTAGTAGCCAACTTCGTCAAATTTTGTTTTGCATGATCCAATTATGTGCTATATGTTATTTTGTTGCTTTTTCTTGAAAAAAAAAATATTCTCTATACCTTGAGATATATATATATATATATATATATATATAGTCATCAAGAATCATAGTTCGATCTAAATCTACGTACATTTAAACTCATGATCATGCTCTAAGCTTCTTATCTCCTGATCATCGGGTGGTTGCAGCTTCATGGAAGACTTGGTATTTGATAAGAGTCAAATATTGCATATTTGGACATCTTAATCTACATTAGTTAATCTTTTACCTGTGTCGTTATTTAATGTTTTGTGTTAGATTTGTGTTTTAGTGTTTTGTAGGTTATTGAAGAAAAACTGCATCTTAAAAGGAAAAAAATTGCAAAGTTTTCGAACAAAGCATACTTTGTGAAGACTTAGAATATGTAGTTAAGTTTGACGAAATCAAAGAAATGATAAAATAGAAATTTTCCTAAATAGAGATGATTTCGGATTGGATTTAAATTCAGATTTTGCACACATTTCAGTGTTTTAACCATAACTTTCTGCTCAAATATCAAATTGAGGTGATTCAAATTGCAATGGAAAGCTAGCTCAAAATTCTACAATTTATTGTAAAATAGGATTTTCCTAATTCGGACGTTTACTATGCCAAATTCATCTCACAATATGAGAACACAAATTTGAGCGAATCTTATCCGGATTTTAGACTTCTAATTGAATTGGGAGACTGACCTCCGAATTATCTGGGTTTACTATGACTTCTAGGACTTCTCTAAGCCTATAAATAGACCCTTTACATTCAGAAAAGAGAGCAAAGTCTTAAGACAAAAATTCACAACTTCTCTTTAGTTTAATTTTTCTATAGTTTAGGTTTTAGTTTTCATATTCATGTGAAACTAAATCCTCAACTAAGGTTGAGAATGAAACCTCACCGTTAAAGAACAATATTGATGTTATGTAAATTTTTATTGATCTGATTTTATAGAGTTTATTATTTCAATTGTTTTACTCCTAATTAATTATGTGGAGTGATTCTTGGATATCTCTTATGATTCAAGGATACATGTGATGATTTGAGATAATTTTATATGATTGATTGCTTGGTTTTTTAACTCATAAAAATTAGATATCCTTGTGATTTGTTTTACGGACACATCTAGTGTTTCAATTGAATTTGGATTCCTTTTATGATTTGATTAATGTAATAATTTTGATTAATTCTTTGAAGCGTAGTAAAACATTTCTAAGATTTTAATTACGAGAACTTCAGATTGATATTAATGAGCATAAAGTATGTTGTTATGAAGCGGTGAGTGTGAATTCTCAAACCTTAGTAACTTTATCTTTTGTTTTCTTTTATTTAATTTATGTTTAGTCTTTTAAAATTTCAAAACACAATTCAAAACCATTTTGGAACTAGATTAGGATTTAATTAGTTTATATTTAAATTTGCTTTCAAGAATACAATTTCTTATAGATTCAACCTCATACTTACACACCACCATATTGTACACGACTCGTACGCTTGCGAGTACAATAAATTTGTGTGTCAGTATTCTTCTCATATTTGTCTTTATCTGGCTCATAAAGTTCAATATTAGTCACTTTCTCATCACTTTAAATTTATTAATCTGTTTTACATGTGAAGCTAGCGCGCATGGCACTTTTTCTCATTTTTAATTTTTAATTACTGTTCTTCGGGTCTAAATCGTTTTTCATGAGTGCATTAATTCATAGAAATATACATATAATAATAATGACCATATATGATGGGCAGATCCATTCAAAGCAGCAGTGAATATGTATAAAAAAATAGTTAAAATGTGAAGGAAAATGCCATCATGCACCAAAGAAATTGGAAACTTAATCATAAAATAGAGAAAGATTTTTAGCACGCCCACATGAAAGAGCAAGAGAGTACTGATAAAAAGAAGTCATGTATCTTTTCAAAGATATGATAAGCTTGGAAACTATAATTTAAAGTTAAAAAGACTAGTTTCAAGATCTGGACAAAAGAAGGGAAAAAGGTAGTGGAATTAACAAGAATCCCAAAGAACTTTTTTTTTTTTTCCAAGTGTACGTGAGAGAAATAGAGGATCTGTCAAACATAATATTAACCCGATCGACTCTAATTACTTTCAACACAAAAATCATAAAACTCTCTAAAATATCCACAGTAATAATTTGGGTGTATTACATCCCCGACAAGATCTCGTGGAGAAGATTGATTACTCTCTTTGAGCTGTGTTACCTGTAAATGCTCAACAATTAAATCAAATTATGATGCACTCAGTTCCATTCAGTACAAGAAATTAATTGATTACCGTTTAATAGGTTCAATTCACATCCTATAGACAGAAAATTTACCTTCTAATGACTACAGCATCCAAAATCTGAAGTCATATTTGATCTCATGACAACTAATGACCTCAGAATCCAAAATCTGCAACATCTTAATTTGATCTCCTCCTCAGCAATCTTCATTTGTCCTTCATCGATCTCTTTCCAAATATTCAGAGAACTTTTCACCTATGGCTACTAGGCTACCACAAACTTGTTTTTTTTTTTGGCTTGTTCATTTTTGTTGGCTGCTACTACGCCGTGACTCTATTATGTAAAATCTATGATGAAAGTTCTCCTATCTAAGCAATGAGTTGTCTTTCGCAAGCCGTATCTTTATTATATTTTATTATTTTATTTCTACCCATATTAAGATAAATTCTTGAATCCGCCATTGCAAACATTCATTAATGTTTAACAGTAAGTCGTTTTATCCATGTCGCATATAACGGGGGGCAAGTCATATTTAGTGTCCGTTTGATTTAGTGATTTCAAAATGTGCGGTTTGAAAAAAAAAAAACTACGACTTCAAAACACAATTATTAAAAAAAAAAAACCAACGGGTTGGCTCAAGTGGTAAAGGCCTTAATGGTAGAGACATCATCATTAGATCTAACATTCGAATTCTCTTGGTGGCCTTAAGAAGTTGTTTGTGACCTCCAAGAGGATTCGAACATTAGACTTAATGGGGATGTCTTTACAACTAATGCCTTTACTAGTTGAGCCAACCCGTTCGGGTTGCAACGTAGTTGTTTGTTTCCCAGCATTAGAAAAGAAGTGGAAATCCTGAAATATGGTCACTACAGGACAGAGGACATTAGGTGGAAAAGGGAGAAGAGGGAACATCGAGGTCCATCACTAGAGGCAACTAACATGATGGTGGATTTGTCACAATGTCATGCAGATAAAAGGGTGTGGGCAAATGAGTTCTCTGGAAGACCAAATCCCATGAAACTGATTGACCCAAAGAGGTTGGATCTATTCACAACTATAGTCATAGAGAGTGTGTCGCAATTCTATCTCTCACTACCCACTAAAAGATTGCTTACTTTTCTCCTTGTCTGTACCATTATTAGTTGGTGGGTCAGTTGGAGATTTAGCTCATATGTGAAATGGGGGGCAAAGACAATCCCATTTTGATTTGGTCTTGGATTTTTGAAGGAAAAGGCCTCCTTGATGGCTATGATAACAAAAGCATGTTTTTCTTAGAGTGGGAAACCTAGCTTACTAAACCCGGCTACCTTTGAATCCAAATAATGCATTGCTTTGGTTAAAAATAGGAAACCTTCGACAACAGAATAAAAAATAAAAATAAAAAGATCCTCTCCATTTTCTTTTTCCTTTGAACAGGGTTTTATCCTATTTACAGCTACAATCTCGTAGGATAGATCCAGGGCACTAAGATTGGTATCCTACCGTTATGTGTTTTATTTTTATTTTTTATTTTTTTGGTTGTAAACATCCTACCGTTATGTTTATGTTGACATAAAGAGTTTATTTTATAAGTGATTTGTAATTAAAACATTGGTATTTACTCATGATTTGCTGGATGTGCCTTAGTAAGATTACAATTATGAATCTGGCATGTACGATATATATGCAGCCTAGCATCTTTAGTGAGTGGCCGAGGTTAAGATTAAATGATAGAGTTGAACAAGAAGCTCGTCTCGGAGTTTCGGTGAATCTATTCTAAGCACTAGGTTTTAAGCACCTAGAAGAGACTAAGGGCTCTGATTGCTTTAACAAATTTTATTGAGGGGTAAAAATCAAGATCAGGGTCTCCTTTAAATTTGATGGCACAAGTTCACGTAGCTTTTAGTAAATATTGGTTGTGATATTATAATAGGGTTTGACCTTGGGTTTGTATATGTTTTTCCTTTTTTAAAAAAGGGTAATTACTTTTTCCCATATGAACTACAACGTATTTTCACTTTTCCTCCATAAACTATTATCCCTACTGCCCGACCCCCATGAACTATCATTTTGTGTCCAAAACCTCTCTTCCACTAGTCAAAGGTCCATTTCGTCAGTCAAAAGCGTTAACTTAGACAATTTACCTGTCACTTTGCTCCCATGAATTATAATTTATTATCACTTTACCCTCATAAACTACAACGTATTATCACTTTGACCGTCTGAGTTAACATCTTTAACTAACGAAAATGAAGGTTTTGAGCACAAAATGATAGTTTGTGAAGGTCAAGCAGTAAGGTTGGTAGCTCATGGGGCAAAGTAAAAATGTATTGTAATTCATGGAAGAAAAAGGTAATTACCCTAAAAAAGAACATAGAGAGTAAGGGGACCGGAGGAGAGAGCTCTTCGTGGATGAGATTGTCAATGGCGATGCAAAGGAGGTGGGAGAGACATGACGTCTAGAAATTTAGATTGTAGAGGCTACGAAGGAGATCTAGATTGGCGTTGAGGCTCTCACTCTCAACAAGCGGTTTGGCATCACCATGGCTGTCACTTTTTAGTTGCATTCAAGAAAGAGAAAAAATGGAGATGCTACAGTTGGAGAGCAACTGTAGCAAACTTAAAAATCACTGTAGCAATAGCTAGTATGAGTATAGGGGTGAATTTTAAGTACTGAAAGCAAAATTTTGACTTCCAAAAATATATATATATAAATAAATAAATATATATATATGGTTTGTCCAATCCTCCTAGTGCTCTTGTTAGAGTTTGATGTCATTTCAGGTAATCAAAGTAATCGAAAACAGTAGGCAAGCACAAACAGAAACATGGCGTTTGATGTCTTTATTATTGCGGTCCCTCTAAAATATATATCGGTCTGACCATAAAGGAATTAATGTAGTCTGAGAAGCAACTGGAGAATGTCACATCCCAGAAGTCTTTGCTTAATACTGCTTACTGCGTAAAAGGGTTGAGAAGGGACGAAAAGAGTCCTATATGTGTTGTTGAGTGCGTGCTGTGCCACTATCTCACTTTGGGTTTGTTGGGTTGGGAAATAAGTTGGCTTGCTTTTGGGGGAGAGAAGACTCAATAGGACACCCCCTTTTTTTCCCATTATATTCATTCACAAAACACAATGCATCTGCTCAAGCTCAACCCTGCCTGGTGCTCTTGTGTTGTCACTTGCACACTCAGCTTCCATCTAACATGGTCGGGGACATCCCATTGGGTCTTTTTTGTTTATGGACAGTTGGATTGTATTCTTCACATTTCACAGACTACCTCTCTTTGCTTTTCATCAAAAGCTAGACGTGAGCCAATATACATTGTCTCTCGTGTATTCATCTGCCTTCTCATCCATCCTCTACTTGCGCATATATACCTCGACCAATGACCCGTCTCTCTACGTTGATGATGGGGCAGATCGACCGCGTCATAAGTTCATAACATAACAAGTGCGGTCATCTCCGCACTTAAATCATTTTCATGGAAGGTGATAGCTTTTCCTTAAAAAATGTTAGAGAAGAAACGTTTGGGGTTGGAGGACAAATTTCTTTTATTTTTTGACATTCATTCTCTCTGTTTTCCTCCTGGATTTCTACCCTGACAAGATTTATCCTCCCAAACACTTGAAGAATCTCTTCCAGGTTCTCTCAGGGCAAACTTTGTCCTGATGGCCCCTCCATAAAGTCCAATGAAACAAAACTTTCAGGTCTTAATCAACAGTAGATAGTTGGGTACTGATTGAAGGTCAACTATGCATAACTACCATATGCTATCCACTTGTACTTAAACCTACTGTTTTAAACATCAGCTAATCCACTGGACAATATTCAACCAAATGGAAAGGACCAAATATGTCAAACAAAACCAACCCGAAATAGGATTATCTCTATTTTGTGATCGGGATTTAAAATTGATAAATCTAATTGCATATATAAGTCAACTTTTAATGCGTGTGGCTTTTAAAAAAAATAATAATAATATAGAATCATGTAAACCTTCAAATGTACAAACTTTAAATCATGATCATAAAATAAATTGTATCTATTTCATTTGAAATTGAGAAGATCCTTGTCCAACCCATACAAATTTTTTTTTTTTTTTTTTTTCATATTGGAATGATAAATGCAGTTGAAACTCTAGTTGCTCTTATTAAGTTAAGGAGTAAAATTTATAAGAAAATACCAATTCTAAAATAAAAATATATATATTGTATTTTCCTTGACTCGTGTATAATATTTTTCTTTAACAAAGTTAGCACTAATTATATTAAATATAAACGCATTCATAAAAGGAAGAGACAAATCATGCTATATCATATGTAGTATTTTAAGTTGGCCCCTGAAAATTAGTGGTAAATTGAAGACCAATCTAACAAGTCATAGAGATGTTAGGTTAAACGAAAACTAAAAACTTTTAAAAAAATTAATTAATTAAATTAAATTAAATTAAAAAAAATCCTAAATTCCTAAATTTAGGCTTAAATAAACTCGAATCTTTATCTACTCAAGCTTTCAAGCTTTTTCCAGGACCCACTCCTTATAGTAATGAAAAGTTCAGAATAAATGTATAGACATATCAACACCATGTCAAAAAAATATTCTTTTTTCTTTTCTTTTTTTATAGTATATATTACAACAAGCATAATATACTATAATACATTTGTCCTTCGGGACATCCGATACTATAATACATTTATTACTAAAGAAAAAATATAGATATATTTTAATAGATAAATATTAGAGAATATCTATTTTAGCATAATGCAAACGAATATCAGAGAATATTAATTAATATTAGCAATAATTAATACTTACCACCATGAAGTATTTGGGGGCCTACGTTACGAGTCAAGAGGGTTTCTTCAACTATTTTGGTACAAATCAAATTCATCTATTCTTATTAGTTTAAGCTTTTATGGCAAATGGTAATTTAACGTGATGTTCTATAATCTAAGTATTGAAGCAAGACCAGTGAAGCATCAACTCCTCTGTTGAGAAAGAGGTGTCTTATTTTCCACATAAAATTCAGTAATTTACAAGGAGTGGCTTATTGTTATACTAATCCAGGTTACCTATTGTACAATCAAAACTGAATGGGAGAAATCTGCAAGACAATTCAAGAGGAAAAAGATGAACTGGTCAACCTGCCACTGGCATAGCGTAGGATAACACTGGATACATGAGATCGATCATGGGATTGTGCTCTATGTGATCACAGTAGGTTTCTCCCTTCCTGTGAACTCCTTCAACTTCGAGACAGATAGCGCCAAATCTATAGCATGACCAAACAAACAATAAACAATTTATCTCTCTCTCTCTCTCTCTCTCTCTCTATATATATATATATATATATATAAACAAAGTGAGAAATGATAGCAGACTAACCTATCAATGGTTTTAGGGCTGTTTGGGCATCCACATCGTGTTTAGATACATCTGGTTCAAACTGTTCAATGTAAACTCTAACAGTGGCACCTGCTGAACCAGTTCCCTGTAGATATGTATAAGATATTTTGACTTAGGAGATGCGTCCCCAAGATTATTTGTTAGAGACAGAGAGAGAGGTTTGCACATACTGATAGACGATATATGATCCTCGATCCATCTGTGAAAACAAAGCGAACACCTTGCTTCGACACTTTGCTCCCATCAACCTGGATAATCAAATCAAACACTGAGTTAAATATGTTGAGCAAGGAAATTTTTTAATGTTTCAATTACTTGAAGACAACTAAACAAAGACAAAACATGTACAATGCTCAAACTTACGGGATCTGTATACATAAAATCATCTGCAAATTGGAGGACGTAACTTCCTGTAACATGATTATTAGCATTCAAATATTGCTGGGGAAAAGTGATGATGGCATGAAAAAACTTTAGGTTCAAGCTTACCAAACTTGTCACCAGGCTTGCTTTTAGAAAACAAATCTCTGAGATATTCTATCATTTTGTTTGCACCTTCAGATTCACATTCCTGAAAAGGAGTTAAAATTAATCAATGGATTCACCTCTCACAAGACAATGCAAGTTAATCTGGTTTGGAGATTCAAACCCAAAACTCAAATTAGAGTAACAACAACATTGTGCAAGTTCGAGTCCAAATGGAACTATGACTTACTTCATAGTCATATCTAGAAAAGAAATTCCTTCCATATGTTGCCCAATGTTCCTTCACAACGTCATAGACAGAAACCAACTTCTCACCTGGTTTCTTGTCTTTGTTTCGGTATGCAATAATTGAAAGCCAAGCTAAGACAGCCCTGTCATTTGGAGATATTAGGTCATTTCACATGGCAATTGAAGGTTTAAGTAATAGAGACAAGATAGATGTGTGTCATCTTTCAATACCTCAAACTATGAAAACTTGCGCTAAACACTAAATTGCAGAGTCGAGTTTTTTAGTAGCCTAACAACAAATCGAACAGGCAATGTAATGAAACCAAATTTGTGAGAGTATAGCTAATACTAGATACTGGATTTGCCATAAACTTATTGATAAAAGAAACTATAGTAATTAACAAAAAGAGGAGTCAACTTACACCAGAATCATTTTCATGCTACACCGGACTTCCATTTTATAGTAATTAATGTCATTCAATCACAAAATCCAATTCAGGCAATGCGTAGAATCTATTTTGAACAGGCATGAAATCAAATACTGCCGCATCCTAAAATCATCAAATTCATAGCATGTTTTAGGTGATGAATAAATGGAGCTGTGTATACTTCTCTACGGTGTTTGGCCATGCAAACTTGAAAGAGCAATTTGACATACCCAATGCTCGACCTTATATATACACAGTTCCATGTATCAAAATGGGCCATCAACCGTCTCCCCTTATCCTCTTTTTTAGCAATAATCTAACCTTCTCATCCAGAACTGCCCCTAATTTAGGAAACTGACAAGGCTTCCTCCTTTGTAGCTTGTGTTGAAGCAGCATAACCAGTATACTTGTCTTTTACTGCCAATTGATCACAGCCAACATCTAAAGATGCTTGTGGCCAAATAGCCTCTAGAAGTTGGGTATTATTAAACTTGAGTACTAAACTAGGGGTGCAACCTAACAGAGCCATTCATGAAGCTCTTGAGCTTCATATAATTATGAGCTTATCTGAGTTTATGGCTCCAGTCATTCTAATGAATTAAGCTAAAGCTCCCTTATGAGGCTTATTCAATAAACAAGCCGAGCCTAAGGAGGCCCATGCTAGGCTCAGTTATGACACTTGTGGCCAAATAGCCTCTAGAAATTGGGTATTATTAAACTTGAGTATTAAACTGGGTGTGGAACCTAACAGAGCCATTCATGAAACCCTTGAGCTTCGTTTGATTATGAGCTTATCTAAGTTTATGGCTCCAGTCATTCTAATGAATCAAGCTCAAGCTCCATTATGAGGCTTATTCAATAAACAAGCCGAGCCTGAGAAGGCCCATGCTAGGCTCAGCTAAGCCTGTGAACAGAAGGTTCAACATAACATTTGTCAACTTCTATGTCTAACTTATAGAGATTTCTACTGTTTGGTACAAAGTTTCTGACATATGAACAGCAATATGTTAGATCATCTTTTTTACAATAATAACATTTGAATTTAACCACTTACAACAGCTAAGAGTTGATGTTTTATAGTTAATCTTTACAACTTTAGTCAAACAGCTCAAGCAACTCCTAAGCCATCCTGAGTTTGAATAGAGATAGAAAAATACTAGGCTTACAAACAAATTTTACAAAAAACCTTTTACAACATGATGTGGTACAATATGATTGGGTTTCTCAAAAGTTGAATTTATCTCATTTCCAATCATGTTGTGCCACATCATGTTGTAAAAGTTTTTTTGTAAAATTTGTTTGTAAACCTAGCATCTCTCATAGAGATATAGTGGCTCCAGGCTGACTTGAGCTGATCTTAAAGAATTAGTTTCTAAGCAGATCCAAGTTTAAACTGTCAGATAGTAGGCCCGGATCATTTGTACTAAACAATGTTGACCTTGAATAAGTCTTTTTTATTTTAGTTATACAGATACTCAAACTTTACAGTATAGAAGATTGAGCAATTTAAAAATTGATATGCGCAAAGAATGAGCATAATAGAAAATAAAGACGTTCACATGGATAATTGGCAACAAACGGAATCACAAATAATGACTAAATACTATACAACAACAAAAATGGGCACAAAGAGGCTATGAAAAAGTAAGTTCTTGATGATGTGATGATTAGAAGTTACATGGAACAAAAAATCAACAAATACACAGGCAAGGAGAAATGATTTGATTCAAGCTGTAGAAGCTAAAGTGAAGAGGAAGGCCAAATAAGTCGAGTTTTAAGTGAGTGGGGGAGAATACACTATCGCAATATAGATTCAACTTGCTGAAGTCCTGTAGGAATAATAGTTTCGTTTTTCTAATATACAAATAATTTTAAAAAGATGAGAAGCCCCAGTAAAGTAGATAATATGTTATGTAGGCCACTGCAATTACCCCAAACTATAAATGTAGAGAATTACCATATGCCATCCTTCTCACGAATGTGATCAGAACCTGTTCCGAAACTCTCTTCCCCACAAATGGACAACTTCCCAGCATCCATAAGATTTCCAAAGAACTTCCAACCAGTAGGGACCTGAACGACAGGATCCATTGTTTGTCAAGAGAGATCTATCTCTAAATATAAGCCCCATTCTCCAAGTAATACAACAGTTCAAAGAGAGCTACACCTCAAAGAAAGGAAGGTTCAGTTTTTCAGCTACACGATCAAGAGCACCACTTGTTGGCATAGATCGAGCCAAACCCTACAAAATTCAGAATATGAGTCACTTCTTTTAAGCTCCACAGCTAAAATATTTAACAAAAAAATAAAAAGACGGAAATAAAAGATGAAAATATCATTTTTACCTTAGGACCACTCTGGAAATATGGAATGGCTTCTTGTGCATTGGCAGCAATAATTGCAACAGAGTCGGAAGGAGTAACAAAAAAGCCTCTACCTAGAACCATATTTCTATCACCGTCTCCTATTAATGATAAACGATAAACTGTCATTCTACATAATCAGAACACTAATAAAATATTAAACATGTGTGTGCATGTCCATGGGAATTTTTTAACATTTTAGAATTCTAGAATTATTAACACAAATTAATGCCTCTTGTAGTCATCTAAAGTACCATCACTTGCAGCTCCAAAATCAGGTCCACCTTCACCATACATAATATTAACCAAATCCTTAGCATATCTGCCCAACAATACAAGCCAAAATCAGTAATGCTCTAAGAATGGCAATCAGCAACTATCAAAGAAAGTATCTCTCTTACGTAAGATTGGGATCGGGATGACCATGCCCAAAATCCTCTAGAGGTACTCCATTCAAAATTGAATCCTACATGGCATACCCAACATCTAACGTCAGGAATGCCAATAATAGTAACATTATAATTTCTTTCAGGATATTTCATGTCAACATACCAGACTGGCTCCTAGCTTGTCCACAAAGATGGGTTTTGCATAAGCGCCAGTAACAGCATGCATGGCATCATATATAAACCTAGAAAGTCACACTCAACATCAAACAGTTCCAAACCATGAAATCTAAATGACTCTCAAATTGGAAATTAAAGATCCAACCAAGAGCATAAAGTCCAGGTTTAGTCATTTCCCATAAATAAATATGAAAGCAGAAGCATATAATTCTAGACAGGAAGGGGAGATATGCAAACAAAGCATAAAACGCTTAAAAAGTGTACATACATAAATTGGTGAACCTAACCACCTAGTTAAACTACCTTAGCACTGATAAAGTAATAGTGGTGAATATTTTAAGGGAAAAGAATAATAAAACCCAAGGGATTTGGGCAGAGGCAGGGTCAGGGTAGCAAGAATTGTGAACTAAATGTGAGTCAATTAAATCTTTATTCCAAGATTATACTGTGAATCAAACATCTTTGTGCCTCTAATAAGCATGATATTTAAAGAGATTTTCAAAAATTAACCCTAGTTTAGAAGTACTGGAAATCTTTGCATTGGACTGAAAGACAGATATAAAAGTCAGATCAAAAGTTGTCTCGAAGAATATTATAGCTTACAAATTTAACTCTAGTATATCAATTACAGAATACTTTAAAGATACCATCTGAAACCGTTTTATATGTGGAAGTAGTTCACAATTACACTAATCCGAGTTGTAAACCATGAGTCAGAACACTGCAAACCCCTAAGTTACTCAATTAGCATAATTGTGAACTACTTCCACATATAAAACGGTTTCAGATGGCAAGGAATCTTGGCCCCAACAATTTTCCGATGTCCTTCACAGAAATCCAACCCCTGGTTGAATGACTGGTCACAGGCTCTTAATGTAAATGAACAGGCCCCATCTATAGGTGTTAAAACAAGAGAAAGGATTAAACACAATCCAAAAGCTGACAAGCTGAATGGAATAGAAGAATGAAAGCATGAAGATGCCAAAAGCTCAGTTACAAATTTTTTTGGAAGGCCGTTCAATAGACTCAAGACAAGTCTTCACAGTAGCTTAATTTGCCCTGCTCTATTACTGGTTGGCCAAATGGATAGCTTTAAGTCTAGTGTTAAGGAAGCTATAAACAAAATGAAGACCAAACCTAGCTATAAATATGTATGGTCCCAGCAGTCCGACAAAACAGGATAGTGCAGCTGATTGCAAACAGAAAGAAGCAAAATGAGAAGCAAGGAATATCATTATTCATCACAACCACCTACAGCATGCCCTTAGCTATAAGAGAGAAAAGAAAATAAATTTAGCCAGAAACCAAAAATTCAGAGGTTGCTTGTCTTGAATATGCCCCTTCCCCCAAATCAAGGGAAAAGCAGAGACACGAAGGATGAGGAGTAACAAACCACCAAATAGAACCAAGAGACTATATAAACCTGTTAGACATCATACCTGTAATCTGATCGTGACAGAAGACTTTTGATAAGCTGGAAATCAAATACACTCTGCAAAAAAGCCCACACAGTTACTGATGTAAATGCATATGAATGTTCATCTCAAAGTTCTGAAGATGCATATATTTTGTTCCTGACCTCCAATAGCTCTAAATAGTCAGAAACGGGGTCTACTACTTCAACACTGAAGTTCCCGTACTTGGTAACTCCCAGACGTGATAGGTCAACATCAGGAATGTCTGCAACCTTTATTTCAGTTATCTGCATCACATTTGCACAATTGAAACAAGTTGAAAAGAAAAAGACTGACAGGTGGAAAACAGTTGCAGCTTAAAAGCAAATGGGCAGATGAAGAAGCAAAACATTTTGATAAGTAATCAAGATGTATATAAAAAGCCTAAGGCACCTCAAGTACACAAGAAGTATACAAGAGAACACAACTAGTTAGAAGGAAAAAATAACAAAAAAATCATGAAAATAAAGCACGAACGAGGATACAAAAGCCAGTGTCCAAAAATAAAGAGCACAGACGAAAAAAAATAGACATCAGCAAAACAAAATTAAGAAAGACTTAACACGGAAAAAGAACCATGCCTCACATAGTAAGAGAAAAAACAAGGTAAATAAGAGCATTGAAAATGTATGCAATTTGTTATTTTCAAGGACAGCTGATTCCTCAGGGTCATGCACTACTGGTTGGGTTAACAACTCTGGCAGATCTGATTCTCTAAGAAAAATCCCATAAATCTTTTTCTTACAACTCTACATAAGCAGAACTATTTGATATTTACATTCTCTATATCAAACTAGTCAATAAATAACTTGACTGCAAGAACTAACTTATTATCTTGCCTGTTTGTACAGTTTATTTAACAAGAAATGCCTTTTGACTGACCTAGAGAATTAATTTATGTAACTTTTTTAATCTGCCAATAAAAAAGAGTAAATTGTCAACACAAGCTCTCTTTGAGTGCATACATTCTTTATGATGAGCAATGGAATCTCGTTTACATATGACACTCCAAAGTAAACACTAGGAGGCTACAATCACAATAAAAGAAAATTAAACAGGATAAGTCAAGTATCACCATATGTACCATCAGGGAGGGAGGCATACATTTCTAGGACGGTGAATTAACCTATACTTCTTGAGCAGCCTCAAATTGTTGGTAGTAGTGATTCAACTCTACATTGACAAACCCTGACTTTTCCTCCTATGTGTTCTATGGAATTCCCATATGCCCTGATGAAGCGAAAAAAGCTTCAACAAGAAACTAACTATATCAATCAAACTGAAGTTCAAGCAGGATGGAGAATCTGTTAATCATCTCTTGATAAATTGCTCTGTTGCTTAGGAGCTTTGGCGTTCCATGTATTCCCTCCATTGTGGTGTCCTAGGTCCAATCTAATTCTGTTTTTAATACACTCGCTGACTCATGTGGCAGTTTGTTCAAAGTGTTAATCTTATAGCCTAGAAGGCCACACCCTTGCATTTTACGCACTTCCAACAGGGTGGTAAGGACTACTTTAGAACTCAAGGATGACTTATCACAGTCCTCATTTGCATGGATAAGCAAATCTGCAATCTATTCAGCAAAGAGCACAAAACAAATCATCTTAAAACTAGAATTGACAGTAATAAGCAATTAACCATATAAAGGAAGAAAAGTGGCAGGACTGAAAAATTAGTAAGCAAAAAGATTGAATCAGATACTTACAGAGAGGGTGTTTCCATAAATCTTGTCAGTGATAGATTCAGGAGCAGGCTGACCACTGTTGTAATTGAACTGGTAAGGAAACATCAATGAAATTTTTAGTTGGAATACATTAAATGGTGTTGTTCCAAGTAATAAGAGATTATCAGATTACGCAACTTCTTATGCAAGAAGCAAATGCTATATTTAATACTAAATTGATAGAGTAGATGTTTTCTCAAAAAGATTCGGTAACATATAGGGCAAACTGTAAACCGCTTTGAAGGGAATTGAATGAAACCAATATTTTTTTTTGTACAAAAATTCAAAAATCAAGAACTACAATTACAAAGACCATTAAGTTTAATTGCACTATACATGCTGGACATGTGAGATCAAAAAATTCACCTTGATGCCCCAATCATATTCAGGCCCACCAGGGTTATGACTGGCGCTCATTATAAATCCACCATTAGCCTGTGAAAATAAGTGTTAATTGCAGGGAGATGAGGAGAGGAAGGGAGAGATGGTATATCAAGATGTGAAGCATAAAATTAAAAGTAACACACGCTTGCCTTTCTCTTGCGGATTACAGCAGAAACAGCTGGTGTTGACAGAATACCCTCCCTGCATTGATATAATTAATATTTAGTTCTATGATAAAAGAATTAGAACTTAGTTCTATGATAGAAGAACTAGAAGTGAAAAACTGCCGCAAAATGGTTTGGCCACTTCATAAAACCAATAGCATTATGTACGACCAGTAGGATTTCAAAAGAAAATTAATATGAATAGACACTGAATGCATCTAACCACCAGACAAATTAATTACAAAGATGTTCTATAATATCAAAATGGAACACAAAAATCTCTTTGGGTCCAATTGGTCTAGCGGTTTGAAAAATAGCAATTTCAAAATTCAGTTTATGAAAACGTAATTTTTAAAAAGCAGTTAAGCATTTGGTAATATAGCAATTCGGCATTCCAATCTGCAATTTCACCTTTAAAATCATGCATTTTTAAACAATGCACCTTTTTACCTACAATTTGAAGAAAAACATCATTTGTTTCGAAAGCATTCCCAAATAGGACACTTTCTGTGATTTTGTTAAACATACTTTTGGCCTGCGAAATTGCAGGGCCAAACGGACTCTTAATAGTTGTTTATAGAGGGATACTAGGAAAAAAAATTTCTGAGGGACTGCTCGACTGCAGAACACATACTCCATTTAAATTATTGAGATCACAGGAGCCTCAATCATACAAGTACAAAATAACTCTTACATATAAGCTCATAATTAAGCAAAAATATCCAACTCATTTCTTTTTAAGGACAAACAAATTTGGCTCATGGATGGGGAAGACACTTGTATTAGAGAATACTAACTTCTGGGTCCTCTTCAGGAGTTTCATACTTCAATATACAGATATTATTATTATTATTATTTTTTGATAAGTAATATACAGATATTATAAATCAATAATTTGACAGATATTATAAATCAAATTAATACATATTTTTGTGTTTTTAATAAGTAATCAAAATTCATTAAAAAGCAAAAGAGCACACCCATGAACAAAGAAAATATAAAAGAGAAACACCAGACCAAAAAAAGAAAAAAGATCAAAAAAATCATGAAAACTAGAAACAAGAAAGCAATTATAGGCAGCTGTCCCCTTTGGTTCCACTACTGTCCTCTCGCAACCTACAAAAATATGATCATTTTTTTCTCTCCAAATACATGGCATAAAGCAAAACAAGACCATCTTCTACATTGCCACACTTTAAAAACTACCACACTGCCCTCTCCAACATGCAAAGAGATCTACCACTCGACAAAGCATGACCCACTTTAACCCAAAAAGATTTTAAAAAAATAGAACTCCATAAGGCACTAGCAACCTTGTAGTGGAGTAAAAAGTGATCTACAGTTTCCCCCATCTTCTTGAACATACAACACCAATCTACCACAATAAGATGCCGCTTCCTTAGGTTCTCCATAGTGAGGATCTTCCCTAAAGCGGCCAACCAAGCAAAGAACCACTCTCAAGGGAATCTAATTCCACCAATTACTCCTCCAAGGAAAAGGAGTACAGATAGGAAATTAGGACATTATAGAACAATAGAACAATCTAACATCCTTGGAAGGGGCCAACAACGCTTGTCTTCACTATTCCGTCTCAATCTGATGGAATATAACATATTGAAAAACAAGGTGAAAAAATCCACCTCCCAATCATATGCCAATCTGATAAAATTAACATTCTACCAACAAGTCACTAGAGAGCTGTAAGTGATCTACAATGGAAGCATCCTTTAAACAAGCAATATTGAATAACTCAGAAAAAGCTACCTTAATCGTATCATCCCCACACTACACATCATGCCAAAATCTAATTTTGGAACCGTCACCTAGCTCAAATCTAGTATATCTATAGAACCCCACCCCCCCCAAAGACTAACCCCACACAATCCATTAACATCACTTGAATTCCACCCACACCACAAGTTGCCATATTTAGAATCTATCACTGCTCTTCACATAGCATCTCTATCATAAGCATAACACCATAACCATTTCCCCAAGAGAGCATGGTTAAACATAAGTAAATTTCAGACCCCCAACCTCCTCAAAATGAAGAACAAACCTTGTGCCAACTCACTAGGTGACATTTGAACTCCTCACCAACCCCACCCCACAAGAAATCATGTTGTAACTTCTCAATGCGATTGGTCATATCAGCAGGGAGGGGAAAAAGAGACTAAAAAAGAAGTAGCAAATTGGACAAGGTTCTCTTGATCAAATAATCCTCTCACCCTTAGACAAGTAAAACCACTACCAACCAACTAAATGACACTCTATCTTCCCAATAATGCCATCCCAAATCAATTTGGCCTTAAAAGGAGCTCCAAATGGAAGACCTAGATACTTCATAGGCAAGGAAAAAACCCTACAACCCAGAATACGAGCCAAAACTGACCACTAATAGAGACTAATTTTGATTTAGCCAGATTAATCATCAAACGTAAGACAACTTTGAAATATATGAACAAGCAACGCAAATAATGAAGGTAATCTAGGTTTGCTCAACAAAATATCAAAGTGTAATCCGCAAACAAAAAATGGGAGAGGAGATGTTAAGCCCACCAACATTCTTAGACCCCACAAAAAAAGCCTGATGAAAAAAATCCTATTCACTGTAGCAAAAATCATTTTACTTAAAGCCTCCATAGTGACTAGCAACAAAGGAAACAGAGAGTCTTCTTGTCTCAGGAAGTGAGAACTATTAAAAAATCCCGTCAAAGAGCCGTTCACCAAAACAGAAAAATGGACTAAAAAAATACATTGAGCTAGCCGATTACACCATTTCTCCCCAAAACCGCAGCTCTCATCATATGCAACAAAAACCTCAAATTCACATTATCATAAGCCTCCTCAATGTCCAATTTAAGAAGCACACCTGGCTGCCCAAATCTGATCCTACTATCAAGGCATTCATTAGCAATGAGAACAGAATCTAGAATCTACCTTCCCCTAATAAATGCATTCTAAGAGTTGGAAATAATCTTCTCAAATTCACACTATCGGAGTGGTTTGACCATGTAAAAGTTCCACCTACAAGTGGAATATCCCTTGATCATGATCATGATCATGATCGAAAATAAAATTTCATAACTCCACCATAGCCGGACAAAACGGGGCTTCCCTTGATTTCTCACTAGGAAAACGAGTGATGTTGAAGTCTCTCTCAATGCACCACAACAAATTTCACCAATTGAGCAAACCAACCAATTCATCCCATAAAAACCTTCTATTACAATCAAAGTTAGGACCATAGACACCAACAAAAGTCCAAGTATATTGATCGTCAACATTTCTAAAAGATAAAGCAACAGAAACTCCCCCACACATTCTTCTGTTTTTTTCCAGCACACTCCTATCCTATATAAGCAGAATCCCACCACCGGAAGCCCTCTTGAATCTAAACATCAATCCACATGTTACAACCCCACAAAATACGCACAACAGTACTTAATACAAAATTATTGTTAAAAGTAAAATTCATTGACATGTATAGAAATTTGGGAAATTAGAAAAAAAAAAAAAAAAAAACCCTCTCCAGACGTGTTTGGTAGATTACTTCCAATTTGTTTACTAATCACAAAGAATCTCTAAAAAAACGTTGATTCAAACAAATAATTTATCAGATACATCAGGTCTCTAAAACCAAGAGAGTGAACCCTACCCATACATGTTTTACTGTAATGGGTACTTACATTAAGCTATAACTGAAGTTGTGTGTGCAGACGTTACCAGAAGAAAAGTAGAAAGCAATATAATTAAGATAGCTCAAAATGATAAAACAGAAAAGCAAGAAATTTCATAAGTAGCATATGAAGTTTAAAATCAAGAAATGACATGCAACATATCTCCATCTGTAAGTGTCTTATTTAGGTCTAGGAAGGATATGGGCATCTCAAGCAGTGATTATAACAATAATAATTTCCTAATTCCTATAAGTACAAGCGTCGTACATATCACTCTACAGTGGTAGACGCTTCTGCTAGTATCCAACCAGATGGAAGTCCAACAAAGGTAGAAACAAATAAATTAATTCAAATAGATAAGGACATATGTTAGCATCTTATACATCTCTCCCTAATAGCAGTTTGTTTGCATCAATCTTCAAATGGAAATTAGCTCAAATAGCAGCCAATTAAGAAACTTACTTTCCAACCAAAATTTTTCCAACACCATTCCCTGCAGCAATTTTGATAATTATCTGCCATTTTAAATACAAATTAGCTGTACTAAGGGAGATAAACACTCAAAGAAAATGACATTAATTTAGCATGTTACATTGGATAAAAAAATAAATTAAAAAAAAAAAAAGAACCTGTGCAGCTTCTCGATTAAAATAACGGCCATCACCTCCTAACACCAGCAACCCATTCTTGTAATCCTCTGATGGCAATGAATTAAACAATGCCTACAGACACAAATTTCCTATTCATATTGAAACATAATGCGCTAAAAACCAATTAAATAAATTCAATACTAGAAGGAAATGTGAAAATTCAAAACCTGGATCCAATTGGCAAGGTAATTTTCTTGTATAAAAACTTTCACCTACGAAACATAGAATCAAACAATATAAACATAACACCCATCAGGCTCATTTTGATTGCCAAGAAATTGCGGGTAAATAGAAGCCATAAAACATTCTATCCTACGGTTACTTGAATCAAATACTTCATATTTTATAAACAAGCAAGAAGAAAGCATTAGACCCAGAATTCCATTTCCTGTTACCTATATTTTGTTAGCAAACAAATAAGACAAGTACTTCGAAAATCAATCACAAATAGAATAATTAACACTAACAGAAAAAAACGATAAGAGAAACCTTCTTCCGAAGTCCGCTTGTTCCAGTCTTCTGCCCTTCGATCGGCTTCGTCGGAATCGAATTAATCTAAAAAAAAAAAAAACCCAAATAAGGAAACCCAAGTGTTGACGAAAGCCAATATTCAAAATGCAAAAGAAAATATACATACAAACATGTGCGCGCGCGCAGAGACATACGTATATTTGCATGTGTGTGCCTACAGAGAGAGTGAGAGAGAGAGAGAGAGAGAGAGACCTTGATGCCTTCAGGCTCGGCAATGGTAGCGGAAGAAGATGAAGAGGAAAAGGCTTTGATGGAGGGAAAGTGTGACGCTCTGAGGGGGAGTTTTGGAGAAGTAAGGGGCGGGAGAGATGGGATTGGAGATGAGAAAGTGATGAAGGCATATGGTGGTGAAGATGACGATCTGGGTCTTAACGTGGTGGACGAGAGCAGGTTTAATCTCATAGAGAGAGCCATTAACGAGTTCTCTGTTCTTCGAGATAGAGATGGAGAGTGAGAGTGAGACAGTGAGTGTGGGAAGTGGGGGAAGAAGTTTTAGGAGTTAAAAAAATGTGCCGACTCTAATGCTATTATTAGTTGTAGGAATTAAAAATGAACCACATGTACTTCTTCAACACTTATCTTCATTAAAATACCTTTTCATGTGCCGTTCATTTCTCATAACTTGACAACAAAATCACGAGGTTTATATGTGGCGGTCGCAACCTCTAAACCACCGTTTGGAGCGGTCGCCGCCACCGCCAAACCCGTCTGGCCAGTTCTTTTTTTTTTTTTCTTAATTTTTTTTCGAGATAAGCAAAAAAAAAAAAACAATTATTGTTCAATGGGTATATAAATATTTCACGGAATCCCCGTCCACATGTCTAAACTTTTTACGGTATCATGTGAGCTTCTTTCTTCTGTTCCCAAGGTCCCAAGTATATTCCAGTTTTTGTTTCATATTTTAATTATTCCAAAAAAAAAAAAGAAAATGCTGGACGACTCTTAAGGTGGATTGTGCTCCGTAGACGTCACGGTCACACTGGACACGGCCGCCTTCTTGTTTCCAGGGATGGCAAATGAGACGGTGCCACGGTTTGAAATCCCAATAAGAACTGTCAACTGTGTGTGCATGTTATGTTAATAAAAAATTTGTGATTTTTAGAAATTTGAAGTCTGAGATCTCGCTGGGCGTAATCAAGTCAATTGTTGAATGATCAAGTTTTGTTTTGTTGAGTATATTTTATTTTTTAATATTCTAAGGTTTATTTGCCAATTAGTTATAGTCTATGTATAAATAGAAAGTTATATAATATTGTTTGACAATTCAATATATACAAAGATGTATCTCTAAACTCTCTTCCTGCTTCCGCTCACTCTCTTTCTCTCTCTTCTCTCATTTATATTCTCTTTGCATCATCTCATAGCCACTTTTCTATGATCTTCAACAAATGTCTTGGCAGTAAGTAGATATTTACACAATTTTTACGTAAAATGTGAGATTTGTCAGTTGACTAACCACGCGTATGATATAAGCATGTTCATTTCCTGTAATTACTTGGTAACTATGTTATTAAATAAACTGTTAAAATGCATTGTAACACATAGTACACTGGTATGTGCGGTATAAAGTGCCATGGGCTTACTATATAAGCTGCGTATTATGATCAAATGTGTGTGTTATACGAGGCTTTGGATCTATTGGTTTCGTAACCTTGGTGCAACCATTCCCAATGGTTCGATCACTATACGACAAATGTCATTAGTTGGTGTAGGTCACTTGAGGTCGAACTTGATCGTGCCACTAATGTTACATACGGTATATTGTGCAATGGCTGAGGTATTGACATTGTATTATAGGTCCATCGAAACAGCACCAACCCTGCTGAGAATGATAATATCTCGGGTAGACTATATATGGGAGTTATGACTTATTAAGCATTAGTTTTTCTGCATTAAAACACTTATGTAATTATCGCCGATTCTACACCATAAGTTTTGAAAACCCAAAAACTCATCAAATTGTGTATTAGCGGAGGTAATGCCCTCTTTTTGTTTATTACTCAAAATGCACGTTTATTTACTTTAATTGGGCTCGTGTCATACCTAAGTGTGAGGTTTACTTACTAAGTCGTTAGACTTACGCGGTTATTATTCTTTAGGTAATCTGGTTTACTACTATGGAAGTAGCAAAAGATGCTACTACTTAAATAGTTATGCTTTACCTATAATTACAAGTTTGCTTTTCTATGTAGTTTCTCTATGTTCTTACTTGATGAATCATAGTAAATCTCAGATTTATTCATCTTCCTTTGCATTTACTCTGACGTTTTTATAAGGGTGATTTCCCATTTGGTCACAAGTTGGCACAACTGGGTGAATTGCCAATGACTCCATCGGACTAGCCAAGGCTAATTTTTTGGAGGCGTTACAGTATGGTATCAAAGCATATGGTCTTGTCGACCATAGCTGTAAATATGAGCATAGGATCTAGTATCTAGATTTAATCTTAAAGAACTGAAGCATAGGATAGGTTTAGTTCCCTTGTTTGTGGGTGCAGGCCACTGTAACAGCCTATTTGATTGTTTGACTTAAGATGAACGAGATCGCCTATTCTACGTTATAGGCACCTGATCCTGCTTCATACTCAAATGCACGATGGTTGTAGACGCCTACCGACTATTCGCAAGTGGCTAGCTAAATTTGGACCTTACGCACCCGGATACGAACGTTGCTCTGGTAAACGCAGGGTTTCAACCCAGGCTAACCAAGAGCTGAAACCTTTGCCTGTCCCTAAGCAAGTTGAAGAGAAGGAGGTACGTGTAGCAACTAAGAGGAGAACAGCCAATCCTAAGTATCGCAGTATCTCAGTGATACAAGATTTTCCACATATCCCCAAAAGGTTTAACCCTTATCTCAATGATGAAAAGAAGCAAGTAATGCATACTCATCTAACTCAGATTTCGAATGAATACACCCGAATGGAACAAGAGGAAATTCAATTGCTGAAGACGGGAGCATTACCAGAAGGATTTGATTGTCAAATGACTGCATTTCTCTACTGTATCAGCAAGGACTACGAGGCACTGGTCAAGGATGAGGAAGACCCGTCTGAAGACTCATCCAAGGAGTGATATGTCTTGGGGTAGTAATCTTTAGATGTTAGATAGCTAGGTTTTCCCGTTTAGTAGTGGTGAGTTTTGGTGTTTGGACATCTGGGATTGATTGTAGAGCACAAAAGAATTTTCAATGTACCCCGAATTTTAGGAATAAAATCATTTTGACCTACCTTGTTATTTCTAACTCTTCTGTGCCTTGGAAATTTTCTAAAAGCTTTCAAAAAAAAAATCATTTTTAGGGTTAAACGGACGTATGCCCCCGATGCCGAACGTACACCATTAACCCAACATTTTATAAAACAGCTGAACGTCCTCAAACCCTATTCATTTGGATTTTCTCCTATTTTCTCTCTACCTAAACACTCTCAGAGTGATTTTCAGCCAGGTCTCTCAAGGTTTTAAAGAATTCCCACCTCATTTTCAAGATTAAATCGAGGTATGAGGATTTTTCCCAAATTTTTCAAGTTTTCGCAATTTTAGGGTTTTCTTTGAAATCTTGAATTTTCTTGCCTATTTTGAATTTGTCTAGCTTGGTTGTGAACTAGGATCATGCATTTGAGAGTGTAGGACCATTTTGTTGCATCATTTTTGCTTGAATCATACACATTCGGATTTGGGGAATTTTTCACCCTAAATCCGAAATTCTTGAAATTTGTTGATCTCTTCATGCAATTGGTGCGTGAAATGAGGCCTAAACCCTTCTATTATGATCTAGGAACAAAACCATTCATCCTTTGCCTAAAATTGCTTAAAAAAATTTGGGTCAAAAACCTAGTTTTTAGATTCGGGGGTTTCGGATTTTTTATCAAATTTGTGGATTTTTTGGGTCATTTGGACCACTTAAAACTCAAAACTTGTACTTTGAAGTTTAACCTATGATTTGGACCGTTCAGATTTGAAATTTTTTCGTCAAGTCCGAAATTACCAACATGCCCCTCACATACAAAAGATAGGGTTTTTGCCCTAATCCGACCACGTAAAGCAAAAATTTAACTCTGCCTAATCCATTGGAAGGTGAACTCTTCCCAAGGACTCAATTTGTCAACCCAATCCTTGGAGACCCATCCAAGTCTCACAAATTACCAAAATGCCCTTCTTTTCCTATAAAGGGCATTTTCGTCTTTTACCACCTAACCTAATTAGCTAGGTCCCAATTGATCACCATGGGATCCAATACCACCTAGTTAAATCGTAACCCACATTATTTTGATTTACCTCAAATTACCAAAATGCCCTTCTTCTCCTAGAAAGGGTGATCGGTGCCAAAAAGTGCTTATTTGGACCCCTTAATTTATATTCGTTAGGCCTTTAGCATTGTTAATATTTAATCATTTTTAGTGTTTTTTAGTATTTTGTATTGTGCAGGACATTGCATTAAACCATGGCTAGCGAGGGCAAGAAAGTGGATTTGGTGAAGAACACCAAAGTCGTTCGATCCGCACTTAGTGCGTTCGAACGCTTAGACGACGTCTGCACCAAGGTCGCACGCAACCTGCAGCAGCACGGACGCACGCACCCAACACCACGGACGCACAGATGACTTGCAGCCGGCCCTAGCAGTTATGTGCGTTCGAATGACAAATTTGACTAACTCAAACCCTAGTTCTTGAATTTAGGGATTTCCACCTAAGTTTGAACATTGTTAGCTTTATGGCTTATCCTGGGTCCTTTGGACCAACTAAGACTCAATGATTGCAATTGGGACTCTAATTTATGATTTTGACACTTGATCCGAAATTCCACCCAATTTTGTGAAAATTATCAAAATACCCCTCATCCATAAGGAATTGAATTTTTGCCCGTAAAGCAGACATTTAACACTGTCTGATCCTTTGGAAGGTAAACTCTTCCCAAGAACTCAAATTGTCAACCCGAACCTTGGAAACTCGTCCAAGTCTCACAAATTACTAAAGTGCCCTTCCTCTCCTAGAAGGGGCATTTTCATCTTTTACCACCTAACCTATTCAACTAGGTCCCAATTGATCACCATGGGATCTAATACCACCTAGTTAACTGTGACCCTTGTTATTTTTTATTTACCTCAATTTACCAAAATACCCTTCCTTTCCTAGAAGGAGCAATTTTGACCTTTTAAACTTACCGAATTTTAATACACCTAAAATCATTGCTAGGTACTTTATAACTAGCTAACCAAGTCTCGGATATTTTGATATCCCAAACTGCCTTAACCTTTCGGCATCATTGAAAAGCCACCTAAGTTTGAACCCACCTACACAACCCTGTTTTCCTTTACCTACATTTTAGGGCATGTAGAATTAGGGCCTTTGCACGGGTAAGGTTTTGCATGGGAATTAAGAGTCGTTATTGATAGGAATTTTTCGTCCAAGACGATGGTACATACACGTGCCAATGAGGCTGCTTCTTCTTCAGCTGCATGTCATTGACCATGCCGAGCACCGCTATAGGAGACTCAGGACCCTGAGTCTAAGCCAAAGGTTGTGATGGAGGATGTCGAGGGTGACGATGACGCTAGAGACAAGCCAGTTCCTAGTGAGCCGATTAGAGAGGCCAGTACTGCCATAGACGAGGAGGACTCAGAGCTGGTATACGACCATACCCGTTTCCATGGGGATAAGGCCAGGTGCCGATACTTCCGTTACTACCATGGGCACATGATCATCATTGAGAAGGGAGCCGCCATAGAGGAGTTCGATGAATGAACACCGAGGGTACGAGTAGTGCTGGATGCCCAGGAATGGACCGACATGGTAGAGGATCACCGCCTTGCGGTGGAGACCATTGTGTGAAAGTTCTACGCGAACCTCTACCAGAAATGCGGCGACTTGTTCCATACATGGCTTAGGGGGAGAGCGATAAAAGTGACCCCTACGTTCATCAGCGAGATCACCGAAGCACCTCGCGTACGTGACCCAGCTTACCCATATCTGGTTGATCATCTCCCGCTCATGCCGACCTGATGGCATGTTTCATCGAGGGGTGCCCTCATCAGATGGAGCTCGAGGGAGAGGGCAGTTTCTAGATGAGCGACTTCAGCAACGACGTCCATTGCATCTACCACATCCTGGCTAGCCGAGTACTTCATGTCATCAGCCACATGATGATCACTATAGAGAGGGCACGCTACCTATATGCCCTGTTAACTGAGGCTCCCATCGACTACGGCTCCGTGGTCACTTCTACCATGATGTATGTCCGACTCCTGGACAAGGGTTTTGCGTTGCCATAAGGGGCCCTGATCAATTGGATTGCAGTACACTTTGGGGTGGACATGATAGGGCTGAGGAAGGTTCAGCCAAAGAAGGGGGCTATGGGCGTACGCTTCCTCAACGCGAGTCAGGCTCACTTGCGAGAGGCTGAGTAGGAGCCGAGAGCACAACAACCACGGAGAGTAGCACGAGTTGGCGGGACACCTGCTAGGTTGGAGGAGGGCATGGACCGCTTTGAGGCTTCACTCTAAGAGACGCAAGAGACTCTACAGGCATTGCAGCGTGAACGTCCTGGATTAGGCGGCAGTGTGTTCGATCGCAAGAACTGCGTTTGACCGTACTGTCGACGCCTGATTTTTCCAGAAACCGAAATAAACTAGCAAATGAGCCAAACACTATTATAAAAACTAACCAAAATTAAATAAAATGTAAAAATAAACTAAGAACATAATTTAAATTGCATAAAATAAAGACTAATAGAAAAATAAAGTCAATCTAAAAACAATATTAATTTAAACAAAAACAACCGTTCTCCGGCAACGGTGCCAAAATTTGATGTGCAAATTAAATTGCACTCGCAATGGCACGAACCATTAGGTCGTATAGCTTTTATGAAGTGTGGGATCGAACCACAGAGAACGGGGTTTTTGCTAAAAAAACTAATATTACTCTTAGATTAAATCTATTTTAACCTAATTCCAATAAAAGGTCATATCATCGAACACGTAACTTGCATTAATTAAAACTATTCTAAAAATATAAATGAATAAAAAAAAGATAACTAAGGTTGATGAATTTACCTTCCCCACTAATCACACACGTTAAATATTACAATTAATAATCCGCCTATCGATATAGCACTTTGCTTAATCTATAGTAGTTAGTGAAGCTAGTCAAACCGTTTAAAACGTTTACCGTATAAAGAGTCACGAAAGATGTTGGTTTGAGCTCGAATCATCCACTGTATCGTTGATCACAGTGGATGCTTCGACTCATTCCAACCATTCAACGTACCTCCGGATTGGAACGCAATGACGTTAGACATAGATGCAACACTAACCGACTATCAAATGAAATTTGTCATTTAAATCAAAATGAAACGACTAAGCATAAAATTAAAGACGAAATTAAAACTGTAATGTAAATGTACATAAATTAAAGGGGAGGCTTCATCTTCAACCTTAGTTGAAGATTAGCCTCCCATAAAGAAGAGAGACAAAATAAATGGGCATGTGTTCGACCGTGAGTGCTGTGTTCAGCTGTGAGTCCATTCGAATGCACCAAGTGTGGTCGAACGCACTTGGCAGTAGCTTCTTTACTTCACTTGGTCCATTTTTGCTCCTTTGGTCAAGATTAGATGCAATGACCTGTACATCACAAAACAACAAAAACAAGTAAAATCGTTAGATATTAACAGTGTTAAAGGCCTAACAAACATAAATTAAGGGGTGTGAATAAGCATTAAAAAATACTTATCAGAATTCTAAGAAAGCTCCAAATTGACCAGTCCTTTTGGGGTAATGGGTATATAAATATATATGTGCCCATACTACCCTTCACTCCAAAACTATGTCGTTTTGCCCAAAATGACGTAGTTTTGGGCATTTTAGGTTTTAGTTTTTTTTTTTGGAAAAAAGAAGGAAATTAAAATTAAAATTTAAAAAATATATATAAAAAAAAAGGGAAATCGCGGGGTGGCTGGAGCCACCCTTTGCCCAAAAATGGGGTGACCGACCACCCCATTTTTTGCCAAGGGGTGGCTTCGGCCACCCCATACCAGCCGTATGGGGGTGGCCAAAGCCACCCCAGGCCTTTGGGGGTGGTCCGGCCACCCCGAAAGGCCACCAAGGAAAAAAAAAAACCACACCCAGGCCCTTGGGGGTGGTCCGGCCACCCCCGATAGCTCAAACCCATTTCGTTTTTTTTTTTTTCTTGGTGGCCTTTCGAGGTGGCCAAACCACCCCCATTTTTGGCCAAGGGGTGGCTCCAGCCACCCCACCTCGCGATTTCCCTTTTTTTTTTTTTTTAATTTCCTTCTTTTTTTCCAAAAAAAAAAAACTAAAACCAAAACTACCCAAACGGCGTCGTTTTGGACGAGCCCAAAACGGCGTAGTTTTGGAGTGAAGGGTAGTGTGGACAAATTACTACCAAAAGGGTCCTACGTGAGAGAATCTGGAAGATTAGAGGGGGTAAGTGAGAGTTTTTTTGCATCAAGGGGGATAAATGTAAATCGGTGGAAGTTCAGGGGGGGTATCTGAAGTTTTCCCCAACCAAAAAACTAACACTAGGGTCCTATTTATAGAACTAAGTGTGCTGACAGGTCACGGCCTGCGTTTAAACGTAGATGCAGTGATGTGTATGCATTCGACCGTGTACTCCACGTTCAACCGCAAATAACCGCCAGGGCCGGCTAGGGCACACGCGTGAGACGCGGATTGACTGGGCCTGCGTTCGACCGTGAGTGCTGCATTTGGCCATGAGTGCGTTCGAATGTACCAAGTACGGTTGAATGCACTTGGCAGGAGCTTCTTCACTTCACTTGGTCCATTTTTGCTCCTTTGGTCAAGATTAGATGCAATGACCTGTACATCACAAAACAACAAAAACAAGTAAAATTGTTAGATATTAACAGTGCTAAAGGCCTAACAAACATAAATTAAGGGGTGTGAATAAGCACTAAAAAGCACTTATCAAATTCTAAGAAAGCTCCAAATTGACCAGTTCTTTTGGGGTGATAGCGAAAATATGGCTAGCGCTTTTTCTTGAGTCTTAACAAGTGGTATCAGGGCCACCTAGAAACGTCAGGTCATGTGGTATTGGAGCACTACATGACGTAGCCCTGACGAGGACGTCAAGAATTTAAGAGGGAGAGTTTGTAACACCCCGGTCTCATATTGGAAAGATAAGAAGAAGCTCACATAGAGTGGGTAGTTTACAAAGATGGTCATGGGTGCTAAGCTCTACATTGCCTAGTTATTAGGTGAAACTAAACTTTATGATGAATTCTAGGAAGCTCCAAATTGACTAGTCCTTTTAGAGTGATAGCACAGATGTGGCTAGCGCTTTTCCCTGGGTCGTTACATGGACGCCTTACAGACAACATTGAAGACAAATGTCTCAATGAGTCTTCATTGAACCTTTCATTCGAACGCTCTTCAGATGACATTGCGGATGGGCGTCTCGGTGGTCCTCACACGGACACCTCATTTGAACATACATAAGATGAGCTTGCTCGAACCAACTTCTAACATGATTGTCGAGAAGCCCCTCGGTTAGTCTTCATTGAACCTTTCATTTGAACGCTCTTCAAACAACATTGCAGACGGGCGTCTCGCTGGTCCTCGTACGGACACCTCATTCGAACATACATGAAATGAGCTTGCATATGAGCTTCTCATTCGAACCAACTTCTAACATGATTGTCAACAAGCTCCTCAAGGAGTCTATAAGACATAGCTTGTTTGGACAATCTTCGGACGAGATTACAGACAAGACTCTTGGTGAGTCATCTATGAATACCTCGTCCAATGCAATGCAGACGAGCCTATTTTGTCATTGAATTTGGCAATTAAAAACCTAAAGTTCAGGAAAAAACACACACACACAAATGAAAAGCATAAAACCCACCTTGACTATGAATCAATTTTCTAATAGGAGAAATTACATAGGTTTAGAACACAAATGCCATACCGTGAGGACGACACACACACACACACACACACACACATATATATATAGTATTACAAGATAGTGCCTTTAATTGGTAGATTTTGTTTTCGTCTTTTTCTTTTTTTAGGCTTTAAGGAATTTGTATTTATTTTTTTGATTTAAGCCTTACGTAGTTGGATTTAGTGTGATTTGGTTGGCTTTTTGTCTAAATTTTCATTTCTCCTCTAAGTTGTTTGTCCTATTTTGAATTTTTCAACAAGAAAGTAGACAACCATTGGGTAATTTTTTAGTATACTACATTGTGGAATTTTAGTTGTTTTGTGTTGATGTTAAACTCCATTAGTTCTTGTGTTGGCTTAATTAAGTTCCAAAATGCTGAGGTTACTGTCCACGGGCTCAAATACTGATATAGAATGCTCAGAATCAACTCTCTAGTGTTCATAATGTAGATTCATGTGTCATGAACGTTCCAGCAAAATTTTAGCTCAATCGGACCACAAACACCCATTGATCGGAGTTGTTGATCAAGGCTAGACAGCATTTCCAAAATGCTGGTTTTCTCCCCACTGTAGGCCATGTCCGGATAGGGTACTAGCATGTCCGAACAGGCTTTCCAGGAAGCATATTTATGCTCCGCAAGGTCCTGTCTGGACAGCCCATTAACTTGTCCGGACACCCCATACATATTATGCCCAAAAACGTGTTTTTAGTGGGCCTAGGTTTAGGTTTTGATGTACTAATATATATACATCATTATAGAAGAGGCACGAATTTTTCACCCTCAAAGAGTTCGTCGAAGGTTGTGCTAAGAGTAAGGTTAGCGGTTAGCAGTTAATCGCTAACCGTTAACCTAAGCGGTTAGCGGCAGTTAGTGGCAATAACAATCAGAATCATTTTAACGGTTAGTAGATTTCACTAATCAGAATCGCTAACCGCCTAGCGTTAACCTTATTAATGGTTAGTGAAATAGGTAACCGCCCATTAACCGCTTTTTCAAAATTGGGCTTTTTTTGGCCCTTTTTGGGCTTTTATTACTACAGTATCATACACTCATGTTATGATACTAATATAGGTAAGTTTATAAATGATCTCACTCCTTATGAAATTATTATCATATTTACTTATAAGCTTTTTTTAATTGAACTTATTATCTAATGGTAATGCTCAAACTCCTAAGTCTTAAATTCTTAATGATCTAATGATCATACACTTATACTTAAATTATATGATCATATTATCTCACAAATCACAATTCATATTAATATAATAAAATTATCTTAGATCTAAGAATCTAAGATAATGTGATATATGTTTTATAAGTATAAAGTATCTAATAATGCTTTAATTCAATTGTGGTTATAAGTAACATATTATTTAATGAATCCAATATTAATTACTTAATTTAATATTATATGAATCACATTATCGTTGTGCATTAATAATATGATTAACTTAAATAATGCTTTGATTCAATTGTGGTTATAAATAATACATTGTTTAGTCCCCAAGAGGTAGCTCAATCGACTGGGACCACACCTCATAAAGCAGAGGTTACTAGTTCGAATCCCCCCTCCCCCTCTTGTGGACATGTCAAAAAAAAAAAGTAACACATTGTTTAATGAATCCAATATTAATTACTTAATTTAATATTATACGAATCACATTATCATTGTACATTAATAATATTATTAACTTTAATAAGTATTTGAATTGTTATTAAATCATATGATTAAGTATTGATATTTTACATTTATATTATTCAATATGCATAATTGCATATATGTATAATGTATAGTTATAATTTATAACATATATAGACTTATAAGTTGATAACGTACATTGGAACTAAGTCTATAGATACTTAATTGTTCATTTTTGTATTAATATGAACTTGCATACTTATAACTTATGACTTATGAATATGTATGTATATTTGTTATTATATAATCAAATGATTTTATGATTAATTGATCATGTAATATAATCATATAAATTATAGTGATAATATATTAATACTCAAATTATGATTTAATTATTAAAATAAAAATGTGATTTAATCATTAATGATCAATTAATTATGTTATATGTATAAATATTATTATAATTATAATTATAAAAATATAGTATATAAAAAGTGGTTAGCAGTTAGTGGTAGCGGTTAGTAAACCCTATAACCGCTAATCGCTAGGCAGTTATAGCGGTTATAGCGGTTAGGCGGTTATAGCAGTTAGGCGGTTAGACGGTTGGCGATTATAACGGTTAGTGGTTAGCGGGCGGTTAATAACCGCCCGCATTGACACCCCTAGCTAAGAGAGATTATATGTGGTGATTTTTAAATTAAATCTCTTAGAGTTCTAGATTTTCTTTGATAAATCTACTGAGAAGTCTACTAGAGTTCTGGTAAAGGAGATCACGTAGAAGGATTGTGCCAAATGTTCTGGAAAGGGTTACTGAGGTAGAAGTCAAATGGGTCGCATGTCTTATACAAGATAGTGTTAATTGCAAAGGTTTTGTAAGTATGAACTTCTTGTAATCATTATTCTTTTATTGATTTAGTTGATCTCTGGATTTGGCTGCCCTAGAGAAGTTTTACATTTAGAAAGTTCTCTAAATGGTTTCCTTTTTGTAACCAAAATATCTATGTCTCTATGATCTATTGTTTTACATATTTTGGTTGTATGATTGTTTAATTATTAATTTAGCGTATTATTTGTATACACCAATTCAACCCCTTATAGGTGTCGTTTGGATTCATTATTGGTTTTTCAAACTCTTTGAAGAAATTGTTGGGTTTTATAGAATGACTTATTTGGTGTCAAAAAATTTATTTTATATTTTTGGGATTCTGGGTAGCTCATACTTAGGTCTGCAACTGATGAAGATATGAAGAAGTGGAAGAAACTATTGAAAGAAGAAAAGTACAGAGTTGAGCATTCGGAAAAAGGGATGTTCGAACAATTGAAGTGGGCATTTCAAAAAGTACCCGTAACTAGAGGAATTTGGATGGCTAAGTGTTGCACAAATTTAATTGTACTCGCCAATTGCACGAGTCGCTAAGCAGTGTAGCGGGTGTGCAAGTGCGAGGTCGATCCCATAGAGAATTGTGTTTCGTTAAAACCAATTTAAATTGCCTAAACTAATAATATCTTAACTTAGTCCCAATATCAAACACGTAACATGCATAAAGTAAAAACTAAATTAAATGCAATAAAAACAATTAAAGTCCCTAATCCACCTCACAACAAATTAATCCACACATAATCATGCTAGTTCATATTTATTAAAAGATTATGCTACTAGGCATATTCTGAGCACTAACACATTGTTCATATTTTCGTCTATCGATGAAACTCATATGCATATCATATTGTTGTCACAAATCTTGTCGAACTACTCGAGGCAAACACTATTTTAAGAAGTCACAACGGATATTGGTCCGAAGACGAATCATCCAATGTATCTCCAGTTACAACGAGTGTTGACGTTTGACGATTTGTCAACAACCATCAAGACACTTTTGTCACTAAAATGCATTGAAATGAATAAACATAAATCTAAACGACAGAAAATATGAACTAAACATGAATATATATAAACAAATCCATAGTAAAGGAACTAAAAGACTAATTAAAAGTACAATAAAATATTAAATAAATAAATGACGTTTAGGAGTGTTTACAACGAAGAACAGTGAGGTTTTGAGCCACTGAAGATGCCTCAACCCGTCTCCCAAGCATAGGAAATAAGAAAATACAAAGAGTCCTATTTATAGACAATTTTAATGTGCTGTCTGACGCGTGTCTGCGTTCGATCGCAAGTGGTGCAATCGATCGCAAACCCGTATGCGTTCGACCATATGCAGTGCGTTCGACCTCAGGCTCGCGTGTACATTCTACTGTGGCTTATGCGTTCGCACGTACTATGTTCGACCGCAGCCTCTGCGTTCGACTACAGATAACCGCTCTGAAATCCCACGGCGCAAGCAAGTTAGCGATGACGGCTAGGGCGACACAGACTTCATGGGCTGACGAGGAGTACGTTTGTACGTAGCTTATGCGTTTGACCGCAGTGTGGTCGAACGCACCAAGTGCGTTCGAGCGCACTGGCAGGGTCTTGATTGCTTCTTTGGTCGTTTCTACCCTTTTAACCGTATTTCGATTGCATGGACCTGCTGATGTACAAATTAAATGTACTCGCAAGTGCACGAATCGTTTGCAATATAATGGTTTTGCAAGTGCGAGGTCGAACCCACAGGGAATTGTATTTTTGAAAGCAAATTTAAATCTAAACTAATTTAATCCTAATCTAGTTCCAAAAAGGTTTTGAAATTGGGTTTTTAAAATTAAAAGACAAAACATAAAATAAATAAAATAAAACAAAAAGGTAAAGTTACTAAGGTTTGGGAATTCACACTCACCACTTCATAACAACATATTATATGCTCATTAATATCAATATGAAGTTCTCACAATTAAAATCTTAGATATGTTTTACTACGCTCAAAGAATTAATCAAAAGCATCCTATGTATCCATTCATTGATCAAATCACAAAAGGAATCCAAATCTAATTGAAACACCAGATGTATCCAGAGAACAAATCACAAGGGATATCCAATTTTATGAGTTAAAACCAAGCAATCAATCATATGAAATTATCTCAAATCATCACATGTATCCTTGAATCACAAGAGATATCTAAGAATCACTCATAATTAATTAGGAGTAAAACAATTGAAACAATAAACTCTATAAAATCAGATTAATAAAAAACTTACATAACAGCAATGATGTTCTTCAATGGTGAGGCTTCATCCCCAACCTTAGTTGGGGGTTAGCCCGACATAAAAATAAATCTAAACTACGAAAAACTAAACTAAAAGAAGCTGTGAATTTTTGCCTCTAGGCTTGTGTATCTTTTCTTGAATGCAAATGTCTATTTATAGGCTTAGAGAAGTCCTAAAAGCCCAAGTAAACCTAGATAATTCGGAGGTCAGTCTCCTTGTCCAATTAGAAGTAAATCCGGATAAGATTCGCTCAAATTTGCGTTCTCATATTGTGGGACGATTTTGACAAAGTAAACGTCCGAATTAGGAAAATCCTATTTCACAATAAATTGTATCATTTTGAACGAGCTTTCCACTGCCATTTGAATCATCTCAATCCGATATTTGAGCAGAAAGTTATGGTCAAAACACTGAGACATGTGCAGAATCTGAATTTGAATCAAATCCGAAATTATCTCCATTTAGGAAATTCCGATTTTCTCCTTCATTTGATTTGGTCAAGCTTAACCACATCTTCTAGATCTTCTCAAAGTATGTTTTATTCCAAGACTTTGCAATTTTCCCCTTTTAAGATGCAGTTTCTCTTCAGCAACCTACAAAACACTAAAACACAAATCTAACACAAAGCGTTAGATAACGACATGGCTAAAGGATTAACTAATGCAAATTAAGGGGTCCAAATATACAATATTTAGCTCTTATCACCTGCAACACTCTAAAACACTAAAATAACACAAAACATTAGATATTGACAACACTAAGAGCCGAACAAATATAAATTAAGGGGTCTAAATAAGCACTTTTAGGCACCCATCACTAAGCAAATAGGCCCTCTCGGATTCAAGGTTGTCCAGATGAACATAAAACATGTCTAGACAAATGGAGTTCCAGAAACATCCTGTTAGCAGGGATGTTTGGACAACATTGTGGATAATGCAAATCTAGAATAGGCGAGTTCAAGAATCTCCTAAATTTCTTGACTAACATATGGCAATGGTGTCATCATCAGATGATCCCTCATCTAAGGACTAAATCATTTTCTTTCCCTTTCCTTTGAAGGATCTTAGAGCCAAATTGTTCTTCTTTAGCTGAGGAAATGTCAACTTATAAGTTTGAAGAGACCCAACAAGCTTTTCAATCTTCATAGTGTCCAAGTCCTTACTTTCTTCTATGGCCGTGACCTTAGGTCTAAACCTCTCAAGCAAAAATCTCAAGATTTTTCTAACAACCTTGTTGTCAGCAATCTTCTCCCTAAGATTAAAAATCGAGTTCATATTATCATTTAAATGAGCAAAGATCTTGTCAAATGTCTCATCATCATCTATCCTCAACTCTTCAAACCTCATTGTGAGCATTTGAAGTTTGGAGGTTTTCTTCAACTTTGTCTTCATGGGTTACTTATATAAGATATCTCATGTCTCATTGGCACTCATAATATTCATAATTATCTTAAAATCTACAAGAGAAACAACTACAAAGATTGCATTAAACATGTTATTGTTCGCGTTGCAAACCTTCTTTGCCTCATTGGTCATGTCCTATTTAGGATGAGTCCAACTAGTCTCCATAACACCCCAAACAGACTCATCCATGGACATTTGGAAGAATCTCATGCAAACCTTCCAATAGGGATAGTTTTTGAGAAGACAACATCAACACAAGAGTCAATGATCACACACACACACACACACAAAACCATTTTCCTTTAGAGAGTGTCCCTGCTCTGATACTCAATGAAAAATGTAATAATAATCGTTCTGACCTCAAATGCATTTGGAATAATCTACACATACACACCAACTATCACTAGAGAAAAATATAAACTACTATAATAAAAGAAATTGTGAGCCAACAATCACATAGCATAGTATTTTTGTTAACAAAGAGAAAAAACTTGCACCAAGAAAAAACCTTTTTAGGGCAGCCAAACCCAAAATTTCACTCTACTTAAAGAAGTACAAATTAAGGGGTCATCAGCAGCGACATTTATAGTCGTTGTTTAGACCAAATAGCAGCGACATTTGGTCACTGCTAATGCATTTTAATTTTTGTTTTTTATTTTTCTCTTCTAAATAACGACGACAAGACTATCGCCACTATTAAGGGGTCATCAGCAGCGACATTTATAGTTGCCGCTGTTTAGACCAAATAGCAGCGACATTTGGTCGCCGCTAATACATTTTAAATTTTTTTTTCCTCTTCTAAATAGGGGCAACAACACTGTCGCTGCTATTAAGGCATCATCAGCAACGACATTTACAGTCGCTACTATTTAGACCAAATAGCAGCAACATTTGGTCTCCACTAATGTATTTTTATTTTATTTTATTTTTTTAAATTTTTCTCTTCTAAATAGCGGCACCACACTGTCATCATTATTAAGGGGTCATTAGCAGCGACATTTACAATTGCCACTGTTTAGACCAAATAGCAATGACATTTGGTCACCTCTGTTTAGAACAAATAGCAGCAACATTTAGTCACCGTTAATGCATTTTAATTTTTTTTTTCTCTCTTCTAAATAGCGGTGACCCAATTATCGCTACTATTAAGGGGTCATCAGCAGCGACATTTATAGTTGCCGCTGTTTGGACCAAATAGTAGCGACATTTTGTCGCCACTAATGCATTTAATTTTATTTTTTTTCTCTTCTAAATAGCGGCAACATCATTGTCGCCGCTATTGACCCTTATTAGTAGTGACTTTATGTGTTGCTGCTGTTTTCCACTAAATAGCAGCGACATATGGTTGCCACTGATTGAATCTTATTAGTAGCGACCTTAAAGTCACTACCAATTGGTGGTCATTAGCGGCGACTTATGAAAGTCACCGCTAAGATCCCTCATTAGCGCCGCTATTTGTGTGGCTACAAAATACCCATTTTTTTGGTATTTAGCAGCCACACAAATAGTGGGACAAAATTCACCGCTAATAACCCGCATTAGCATTATTAGTGGCGACTTTTGAGTTGCCGCTATTAGTTTAGTCGCTAAATACCATATTGCTTGTAGTATGCACACACACACACAAGAAAACTTTCTTTTTCTCTAAGTGTCATAAGGCACAACAAAGTGACATCACCAAAAACTCTCTTAGTTTTCAATGATTTCTTCATGATGAATGGCTTTGCCTTTATGGAAGCTTAAAGTCAATTAAGGCAAAAAAAAAATTAAGCTTGTTTTAGAGCAAAAGTCGCTCTCTTCTCTCTTTTGGTTTCCTTCCTCCTCCCCCCTCACTTATTGCTCTATGCTTTTCCTTTTGATGAGTTTCTCTCTTTATGAGAGAACTTTTCTCTCTCTAAAGTTTTCTCTATATGCTCTAGTCTCTTATGAGGCTTTATCTATTGTCTTTGACAATTTATCCCCAATCCTCCAAAAAAAGCAGTCACATTCTTTCCCCTATGCCGGCCACACTTTCCTCCTCGCCAATCGTCTTCACCATGTCGCCGATCAGATCTGTGATCGAAGATAGTTTTTTTTTTTTTTTTCCAGTAATCATATCTTCCTTTTTCCACTAGTTCCAGCCTGTGATGGGCCATGCCAACACTCTCATCGGTGTCCCAGCTTCCCAATGCCATCATCTGTCTTCTCTCAATATCCATGCACCGGAACATGGATCACACGCTCCTACGTGTGGATATAACATGTCAATGTGTGGATCTCATGCGCTGGATAGTGTCCTCACAAAGCTCTCATCCACCTAAGTTGTTGCTTTATGAGTTATTTATTCTATTTTATGTTTTTTTTTAAATTTAACCCAAACTATTTGGGCTTCAGACTCTATTTGTGTTGGAGATCTACTTTTCCATTGTTCTAGCTTTTTTTAATCTATTCGCTTTTCTTGGAAGCTGTATTAGATCTATGTTGTCATCTTTTAGTATGTTTGGCTTCTTTGGAAGTCAGATTATATCTAAGTTTATAGGAGTTCTTTTACTCCTAGTGGTTTTATCCATCATCATGGGTTGCGGCCATCAAAAGCTGCATTCCCAAGTGACTTCCACCTTTCTGGATTTCCTTCAGGGTTCTAAGATACTTATAGTCTATCTTGGTTGGGTTACTATATTCTCTTATTTTTATTCTGTTAGGCAAGGACCTTATATTCGGATAGGAGAAGAAATTTAACACCAAAACATGATGGTAAAAGGAAAAGAAAACCACCAGGTGAAACTTTGAAAGGACTAATGACAAAACCAAAAGGTTGGGCCCCACACATTTGTTGACTTGAGAAATACAAGTCATGAGAGCAACTTATGTGCAGTCTTGGTAGAAAATAAGGGTTTTGTGCCTACCATTCAAAGGTTGACACATCAGCCTAGTAAAAAAATTACTTAAAAAATTATATGTTAGCAAAACACCATATTAAATCCTAACATAGCCAATAAGCCACCACCACCCACAGCTTGCCGCTGCCTGCCACTAGCCCATGTTGCCGTCCAGCCTACGCCAAACATCGCCTCCGCTACCCACGGAACCCCACCGCCAGTATCTCTTCGTCTCTCTCTCTCTCTCTCTCATCGTAGATATGATCCCACCAACCATTGGAACCCCACCATGCCACGATCTTTGAGCATCACCGTCCATAGCTATGTTGTCGTCCAAGCCAACGCCCATGCTGCCGTCCACTGCCCATGCCCAAAAAGAGAGAGACTAAGAGAGGAGGAGGGAGAGATACCCACCCACAGCCCATCCTCATGCCGCTGTCCAAGATTAAAAGACATTTTCAAGAAAAGCTGGAGCTAAGGGATCAAGCGCAGGCGACATTGGGCTCGAGCGTATTAGCACTTGAGTGCACAAATCGAGCGCCCACAAGAGCAAGGACTGAGCACAATCATGCGCTCGAGTGTACAACCATGGGATCGAGTGCACTCGAGTGCCCAACAGGCGGCCAGACTCCTTTTCCACATCAAATTAGGTTTTTAGTCTCCTTTTTTGATTAGGAGACTGACCTAAGGTTTTATTAGGGTTTCTAAGGCTTCTAGGATTTTCCTAATCCTATAAATAGACCTCTACCCATTGAGAAAAAAAAAGAGAATCCAAAGGAGGAAGCTAGAAAGGAATTGGAGGCTCAATCAAGAAGCATTTTCAGTTTCTTCTTTTCCATTTTTATTTTATTATGAGGATGATTAGCATCCCAATTATGTGTGACTAATACTTTAGTTAGGGATTTAATTGAAGCCCTAATCATGTCTCTTTAGGATTTCAATATTAACATTTTTGCTGCAATTATATTTAAGTACCTAACTTGATTATTTCTGTTTAATCGAATTTCTCATATGAATATGCTTGATCAACATATACATGTGTTTGGATGTGTTATTTATGTCAATTTGGATAACCGAGTCTTGGGCATAATAAAGTGACAAAAAAACCTCCTCACAGGTTCTTGGATTAATTAACATGGGGAAAAGGGAGTAGATACCATCTCCTACGCTTTATGTGTTTGTCGATTTCCATAGATTTATGCTTTCTTAAATAACAACTTAATATCATGCTAAATCCTTTTAGATAGAAAAGAATTAGAATAGATATCATGTATAATTTGTTGCTTAGGAAGATCAATAGCTTAAAGAGTAGATATCATGCCCTTAGGTTTTGGCAAACGTTAAGCATATCGATATGATTGTTAGCATTGGCATATTGTTTATCTTAATTAAGTATGATTAGTGGTGGTTGTCAAAACCATAACCCTCGTTCTTATTATTCAATTCAACCTTTGATATCTTGCTTAATTCAGTTAATTAATTAGGAAATTACTTTTAAGCATAGCTTATACAATCCTTGTGGAAATGATCTCATACTTGCTTACTATATTATCATTTTGATCTTGTGCACTTGCAAGTAAAACTACAATTATTCATCTATTAATTTATGTGAGTAATTGTTACAACAACAACATGGTTGGAGGTGGGTGGCGACAACATCTAGCATGGTGGGTGGTGGGAGGTTGGTAGCGGGTGGAGATGGTGTAAGGAGTAATTCTAGAAGTCCCTTTTGTGTCTATCTTAAGTTCATCTAAGAAGGATATGGCTATTAAAATCACAATTTGATCAAAATCAATAATAATCAATCACAAGTCCAATGGTGATTTTAATAGCCACATCATTCTTAAATGAACTTAAGATGAACTTATAACATTACTCTGTTATGAAGCTAGAGTTTTGTTTTTAAGAATAAAAGAGAGTGAATCTTGTGTTTTATTAACATGTTATTTTTGTGTTCCAAATTGATGTGTCAACTTCTGAATGGTGGGCACAAAACTCTTGGTTTGTGCCAAAATCGAAATGAAGTTATACTCTACAAGTCATACCACAACATAATCCATTTAAAGGCAAAATCCTTGACTGTAACACTCCGAGTGCATACATTCACCAACGAGTGGCTTGCCGTGTGGAAAAAGAAGAAGTGAAAAAGAACAGCTGATTATGTGGCAAAAGAAGTTATGAATATGTTTGTTAAGAGTAATGCTACAAGTCACTATTGTGTCATTTTTTTTGTCCCTCTATGAATAATGTGACTCTTAAAATTACAATTAAACTTGTTATTAATTATTATTATATTCGATCAAATTGTAATTTTAAAAGATATTTCATTTTATGAGAGAGACAAGAATAACATAAGAGGGATTTTTAAAATTACCTCTTTGTTGATGGTTTCAAAAAGTCTTTTATATTTTCAAAAACAAAGACACGCCCTTTTGAAAACATTTAATAAAAAATTCACTTATATAAACACAATACACTTTCTTGATTAATTTTGAGGTGTAGAGGTTGACTTATTACTTGTATTTTTTTCTAAAAAAGAGAATATATATATAATCATAATATTTAACAAACGTACTTGCTAGAGACATAATAATAATAATAATAATTAATCTCTTTCACTTGAATTCATATCAGCTTCAAGACGTGTCACGATCTATGTGACTGAAAGTTTTATTATGTTTCTTGTACCCAGTTTTCCATACTTCGTTGATGGAGGTTTCCTCCGGCGAGCAGTCAGGTTAACTTTTGCAGACAAAAAGTGTCACACGTCAAAAGTGACACACATCATGGTTAAATTCTCTGAGTCCATTATTTCGCTTGTAAATTTCATAAATAATTGAACAAAAAGAAAAGAAACATGTGATGGAATGATTCTTGAAAAAAGAGAAAAAAAAATATATGTATGGGTGTTTCTGATAACAAGTTTCGTCTTTACTTTGTTCACCAAAATTTTAAAATATACATTAACAGACAACTTTTAATCTTTATTTCACATCAAAATACTTTAACCAAACACATGCAAAAGTCCACCTCCTAATTAATTATACCAAGATCATGAGTTTAATTAACGAAAAGAAATAAAGCATGCTATAATATTGTTTGTCTCATTCGGAGAAGGGACGAGTACTAGCTGGGGAAAGAAACAAAACTGATCGATTTTCTCGTCTCTGCAGATGTTTCTTGTTCTTTTTTTTTTTTTTTTATACGCAGATGTTTCTTGTTCTTAAGAGAAAGAAAATTGCCATCCACCCTCGAGTCGAAACAATCCCCACATGAAATGAAAGCAGTTTGACCAATAAAAAACCAAAGAGAGGCCAGATGATAGTGAAGGTCATTTTCAGTACCTAAGTTTGGTGGTACAAATGGGAACAACACATACAGACCCTATCACTCTTCACCATTTTCCAAAAGATGCAAAAAAACCCACTGTACGCAGCTCGACACGTATCACTGCCACGTCCGTCATCGTTCAAAATTAGTCCCCACAGAGTAGCTGCCCTCAGTGAAAGCGTGGAAAGAGAAGAGGAAAAGCCAATGGGGGGAAAAAAGGCACTGTAGATATAGTTTTCAAGTCAGTGCCTGAAAGTGGAAAGAAATACCACAAAAAATATCAGGGAAAAAAATAGATTTCTTTTACTTTCACTATATCGGGTTATATATTCTTTTAGTAGCAGCTATAAGGAAATTTCTCTTTTCTGTACATCTCTCTTCTTTATGTAAACAAGCCCACATTAATATGAATATTATTGTTGTGTCACACTCTTAACCACCAAGGGGGGCACCACCCATTTTTTTGTATCTGGAAATGGACAGATTGATTGAGAGAGAGAGAGAGAAAGAGATGAACATATTAATCTCTCAGATCAGAAAGCTCTTTGTGCTTTAAGTTTTGCAAAAGCAGAGAGAGAGAGAGAGAGAGAGAGAGAGAGAGAGAGAGAGCATGGGGAGGGGAAGAGTTGTGTTGGAGAGGATAGAGAACAAGATCAACCGCCAAGTTACCTTCTCAAAGCGCAGGAATGGTTTGCTCAAGAAAGCCTTCGAGCTTTCCGTGCTGTGTGAAGCTGAAGTTGCCCTTATCATCTTCTCCAATCGTGGCAAGCTCTCCGAGTTCGGCAGCACTGAGTACTTTTCTCTATCTCTCTCATTGCTAGCTTATATATATTATATATATGGGTAATGGGTGTGTGTTAGTTTCCGTTGTATCATATATACTGCAAAATTTTGAAGAAATGTTCCTTTGCTTGAATATAATAAATTATGAAAGAAATTTTTTGCTTGGATTTGCTTCCACATATTCTGGAAAAAGTTTTTCGTGTTCTTCTGGATTTCGAACGCGGTTTGCGGGAGAGGAGATGGACGAGTGGTGACACCCAGTGGTTTCATGACACGTTCCCTCATCCTTTCTTCTCTCTCATTCTCTTTTCCCGTAGCAGATTGAACCACAGTGTACAAGTCTATGTCAAATCGGAATGACAGGTTCTTGAATGTCGGGTTTTTTTTTTACTTGGGTTTTAATATTTAGGGTTTCTCTCTCTGTGGGTCTGCTTTGCCTTTCTCAGCTCGAAAGAGGGAATCACTATTAAAAAATAATAATTTTTTTTTTTTCAAAAAAAAAAAAAAAAAGAGCTTGAAAGAGAGATAATGTTTGAGCCTGAAAGAGGGAGATCGTGGGAGAGAGAGGTACTGTTTTTACGTGAGAAAGGATTTACGTATGGCTTCCGATTTGCAGTTCAAGTTCCTGTCAACTTTGGCAGTAATTATTAAATCTCAGTTCCAATTTCTCTTTTTATTTTATTTTTTATGCTCTAATGATATATTATAATAATAAAACAAATGATTTGAGATTATCGGGGACTGATCCTTTGCTGTACACTGAGAGAAGATATCTGATGAACTACTTTTTCAGCAAATTAAGGCAATCTTCCTCACGTATAGCTAAGCTTCTCTAATGTGCAACCCTAAACCAAGTTAAAAGGAATTATGGTTTAAATATTGGATCTGGCACTCCAATTAATGCAATATAAATAAGTTACCAACTTTCTAAAAGCATTTACTTCTTAGTGAGTCTATTTTCACAAACAAAATGGAAGGGGCTAAGAATATTAAATAGACCTAATTAATGATCAATGAAATCTCATACTTTTGTTCTCTCTTTGAAACTCAAAACGGAATAGAGTCTTTGAAATTTTTAATCTAATTGATAATTAATATACATTGTTTTTATAAAATTTTGTTAAAATGACAACTTAATTTTGAATATTTAATTAGGGGTCCCTTAACAACAAAGATGAAAAGAAATAAAATTTTCCCTGAATATTTTCAACATAAAACTTGCCTATAGAGTTCTTTGCCATGTTCACCTATGTTTATACACTGCTTTCATGTGTAATTCAATTTCCCCCTTTTTTAATTTTTTATTTTTGGGGCCATTTTGGCAAGAGAAATTGAATGTCCAAAATAAAACTGACATAATATTGATGCATATGGCACATCAATGATGACTAGATTGTTTATGAATTATATTTTTATGTAGCCTGGTATATATTGCTGTGGTTCTCTAGCTAAGATTTAAGGGTTTGAGTAATGCTAGAAAGATGACTAGAGTTATTTTTGAGTTTTTTCAAATGTGATGTGCCTTTTAAAACCATTATTAAATTTGAGATGATTATTATTGAAAATTAATCTATTAATGATTTTAAAAGTCACATTATATTTAAAAAGATTCAAGAAAGACTTTATTCCTCCTTCTAATATTATTATAAGTGTGGACTAGAGTTATCACATTGTTCTCATTAATAACCTGCAAAGTCGGTGTAAGAAGAATTTTCAAAGTATTCCACCACACTTCTTTCTATAGGTTTAGTGAGAGAAGTTCTCACCTTTCCTTAGAGAAAATCTTGTCTTCCTGTAAAACCTCTCCACCTCTTTTGTGAGTTGCCAAGAGAGGAGGTATGGATCTCATCTCTCCATCCTTCTCCCCTTCTCACTCCTTTTTCTAGTTTTCTTTCTTCTTCTTAATTATTTATTTATTTATTTATTCCTCCTTCTATTTGTTGTGTGCAAGCCGGCCGGTTCTACTGTTTCTTCGTCTTTACTATGAATAATGGTAGAAGTCACTTATGTCAGTCTAAGAATAATATGGCTTTTAAAATCATCTTTAGCCTTGTGATTGATCATTATTGAATTTTAATCAAAATTTTTGAAAGTCACATAATTCTTAGAGTGACACAAGAGGTATACAATAGTGAGTTCTACAATTATTCCTCCACCACCCCACTTTTAGATCCTCTTTGCCCTCTTCGGCATTTGTCCATCCCCCTCAAGTGGTGAAGGTCATGTGCTCCCTTGGATGCGAGATTTTGGTTTCTTCAACTCAGATTTGCCATCCACCCACCCCCACTACTCTAACTTGCTCCCCCCGCCACCCCAGCCTCCCTTAGCACTGCCCTCTCCTCATTTCCCCGAGCGTGGGGGTCACACACCACCCCATTGCTCAAACTCCACCCCCGGTCAATGAGTCCCCCTTCCGCCATCTGTGGCCGCCCTTCTTCACCCCGCACTCCTCTTTCCCCGCAGGCGGGCCTCATGCGTTTCCCTACCTTTCCCCTTTCCCACCAAAGCAACAAATTGGTTGTTTTGTTGTGTTTTTCTATGGGTTACTATCTCCCATTCTATAAGTGTTCATATTTATGTTTGTGGAGACAACAAAAAACGTACATTTGTCCTTTGAGCTCCAATTTTCGAGCACCTTTCTCCGGGACATGGGGCTATTGAGCTCCTTGTCTTCGAGTCTAGATTCAACTAATTTTACAGTCCTTCCCTTCCTGTTGCGGTCTCCAACTTCCATGGTTGCCGTTGCAGATGACTTCACCAGCAGGCTTTTTTATGGTTTGCATTAGAAACTCCTTGTGCGGCTCGTTTCTTGGTTTACACCCCAAGAAACATTGGACTTGGCAAATGTTTGGCTCATTTCCAGGGATTTTTACTGTTTTTAAGCACTGCATTTTTTGTTTGGGTCTTGTTGTTGGGAAGATCACTCCTTGATATTTTTTTTGTTTCATGATAACCCATTTCCCATATTGAGAGTTTTAAAAAAACAAAAAACAAAACAAAAACAAATAAATCATTGGGTTGATCTTTTTGTTTGTCAATTTACTTGATTACCACTTGCAAGATTATTACTTAGTCTCCATTAATATCAATTTTGCACTTCTAAAATCTATAATTATCAACATTCAACTTATATTTGTTTATTCTCAGTGTGAGCAAACTCCTTGAGCGGTATCGCCAATGTTGTTACTCACTAGATCGAGACAACAACGTTGCTGATGAGCAGGGATCAGCACAGGTATCTTTTGTCTTCTTCTTTTTCTTTTTTTTTTCTTTTTTCTAATGAAGATCATCTGTAAAGATTTTAATGTACTTGTTCTATTTTTGTTTTTCAATGTAGAATATCTCATATGCGGAGGTCTCAAGGATACGGGCCAAGCATGAATCTCTTCAGCGCTCAGAAAGGTTGATTCATACCCAAATTTCCATTCAATATAGAGATGAAAATCATTCAATCTCTGAGCATATAAATCAATATCATCACTTGCATATATCTTTTTTTAAGGAATCTGCATGGAGAAGATCTTGAAGCACTTAGTCTGAAAGAGTTGCAACATCTTGAGAAAAAGCTGGACAAAGCTCTCGTACAAGCTAGAAATCGGAAGGTACTATCCATATAAGCACATTAACTCAAACTCATGAACATCTACTTTTACAAACCTGAATTTCAAGTCTGTAATGAGGTAATTATTTAATATATATAGGTTCTTAGAGAGAACCTGAACCTTCTTCAAATCAAGAGTTCGGAAATAAACTTCTATCTATATAATCTTGATTTAAATAGACTTACAACCGTACGTAGCAATTGACTACTATTGCAAAACAACTCAAAAACTCCTTATCTCTCAACTTACTCAAAGAGCCCAAATATAAAACAACTTACAGTTAAAGGAAGTGCGACACTTTCTAATTTTTATTATTTTAGGGGAAAATACACTTTATCTACTGAAATATCCACTCATTTGCACTTTGATCTCTAAAGTTTAAAACGTAACACTTAATCCTCTAAAACTTTTAAATTGTTATAATTCGACTATTCCGACTTTTTTTTTTCCAAACGCCCCCATTCCAAGTTAAAAATAAAATAATTTTTTTAAAATAAATAAATAAAATTTATGGGGGCATTTTGGAAAAAAAAGTCAAAATGGTCGAATTGCAACAATTTAGAAGTTTGGAGGGGTCAAGTGTCACATTTTAAACATTTGAGGTCAATATGCAAATGAGTGAATTGTTCAAGAGGTAAAGTGTATTTTTTCCTTTTTGTTTTTAATTAAAGTTGGTTTTTCAAATAATATGATATGTCACCATCACATGAGATTTATCATTTTGGAAAATATGTTATTAACTCATGGGATGGTGACACATAATTTGATAATCAATTTTTGGAGAAAATTGTCGGGAAATGTAGCATTTCTCTACAATTAAAGACTCCTACTTATAACTCAAATACTTGAGAGGCAAAGAGATGACTGGACATCAAGTCCTAAGCATAGATGGACTGTAATAGAAACCACTAGTTACCACCCATGGTGGTGGTTCACTGGTCTCTAGAAAATTCCAGTGAGATTGGGCGTGTACTAATGTGTAAGTTTGACTTTCCAGAATAGAGAATTACTTACACAAGCCAGATTAGTGTTAGCCGCATTAGGTTCAATTGACGTCATGATGGAGCTGAGTGAGGATATTGTTCAATTGGTCTTGAGGAAGTTAGCGCCTACAGTTCCTACCATGCAACTAGGCTTCTCTTGAGCATTTTCTAAGGGGTAGGTGCTACCATAGTCACTCTGAGGTAGAATAGACACAATTGGCTGCCCCATCTTGTGCACCCTTATGAAAAAAATAAAAAAAGTAATAAAAAATAATAATAGTTACCCAAATTAGAGTAAAGGAAAATGATGAATTTAATCTGTTATCATTATTCTAATGGGTATGGTATTGATAATTTGACCGCCTTTCTGCGCGCACTATAAAAGCTCTTGATCAAACTTTGAGCAGCTTTACATGCAAAGCTGCTGCTCACTTGCACTAAGAAATGTAGCATTTTTTGTGGCATAAACATGCAGGTGAGTGTATAAACATACACAATATCAATTTTATTATACTTCTTATGTCCAATCATGATATTGTTAGCAAATTAAGGATCTTTGATCGGCTCATTCAGTAAATAGATTAACATGCCTTCAGTCTTATCATATCGTAAATAGAAATGAACCTTAGAGAGAAATAAAAGAGCGGAATAAAACAAGTTAGTTACACATAACATCAAGATTTAAGTTTGTTAACTTCAACAAGTTTACATTCACGTGGGTACGTAGATGATTAAGAAGAAACCACTATCAAAAGATAGAGAAGTGGTAAACAAATATTTATGGGAAAAATACATTTTACCCTCTTGAACTATTCACTCATTCGTACTTTTAACCCCAATGTTTAAAAAGTGACACTTGATCCCAAACTTGCAAATTATTACAATTTGACCATTCTGACTTTTTTTCCTAAAATGTCCACATCCCAAGTTAATTTATGGGGAAAAAAAAGAAGTCAAAATGGTTGAATTGCAACAATTTGAAAGTTTGAGGGGGTAAAGTATCACTTTTTAAATATTGGGGTTAAAAGTCCAAATGAGTTGATAGTTCATGATGTAAAGTGTATTTTTTCAATATATATATATATATATATATTAACTTGGGATGTGGGCATTTTGGGGGGAAAAAAAAGTCAAAATTGTCAAATTGTAACAATTTGCAAGTTTGGAGGGGGGTAAAGTGTCACTTTTAAATATTGGGGTTAAAAGTGCAAATTGGTGGATAGTTCAGAAGGTAAAGTGTATTTTTCTAATATATATATTAACTTGGGATATGGGCATTCGGGAAAAAAATCGGAATGGTCAAACTATAACAATTTGCAAGTTTGGGGGAGGAGAAGTGTCATTTTAAACATTGGAATTAAAAATGCAAATGAGTGGATAGTTTAAGAGGTAAAGTGTATTTTTCCCAATATTTATGCTGAAATGTGATTCTAAGTTAAATATGATTGAATATATATACCTCAACAATGACAGATTGCTATCTTTACAAGAATCAACAGTACTGCCTTCAACACAAGCATTTCCATTGATGTTTTTAATATATCCACAACTTTTTTCTTCTTCTCTTTTTATCAATTTGTCAAGATCATAATGCCACCATGATTAAAAATCTCATTTTCTTCTAAAAATGCAGACACGGGTGATGTTAGAACGTTTAGAAGAACTACGCAAAGAGGTAAAGCATTCAAAACCAAGCCCACATGTACCTTTGCTTTCATTAATTCTTAAGAGTGGAAGTTGATATCATTGATAGTTCTCATGAGGCTCTGTGATTGAAAATGTCAAGTGTTGAAATCAAATTGATTTGCATGAACCTTTTTTTTTTTCTCTCTCTCTTTCTAATCCATATATCATTCTCTTTGATTTTTGCATTCACTGACCGCAGGAGCACCAACTAGGAGAAATAAACGTGCAGCTCAAGTCTAAGGTTTGCACTTGAATTCCTGGCCGTGTTATGGAATATGTCCATAATAGTACGTAGTTGACATGATGTTATGGTAAAAATAAATAAGCCTTTTAATGTGTTTAAATATTGAAAATTGCAGCTTGAGAAAAAACGTCAACTCGTTGAAGACATTGAAGGTCCAGCCAATCCTACCACAGTAGCGCAAGGCAAACGTCTTAATGTGCACACTTCACCCACCAATCACGCAGAGCCTGAGCCCAACTTACAGATAGGGTACGTAGTGATTTCCCTCTCTCTCTCTCTAATCCCGACTGTCAACACAATATTTTCTTCCTCAGTAATCCTGCAATTGGTCTCTATTTTATGCCCACATTGTGATGACTGATGTGAAGTCACTAGTAATAAAACACAGTAAATGATAAATCGAGTAGATTCACAGCTAGAGGGAACCTGGACCTTTAGATTCAGATAAAGAACCTAAACAGCTTTTGACAAATACAAGGTTAAAAAGACAATAATAATCAACCATTACACATTGCCCATATGCTTCAAGCTAGTGCATGCACACCTAGTGTTGTGTCGTCATAGTAGAATTGTGTTGGGATAAATTAATGATGCAATTTGGTGGAATAGTGACAATCAAACTTAGCTCTAATACCACTTGATGTGAACCCACTAATACTAAAACACGGGAAATGATAAATTGAGTAAGCTCGTAAAAGGAACCTAGACCTTTTGACAAAAACAAAGTTTGAAGATAATAATCAACCATGCATTGCGTGCTTTATTATTGATAGTTTCTTATTTAGATAGAAGAATGGTTGCATAGAAGAAACAAACAGGAGTTCAACTAGAATTCTAAATTGTCTAAGTGATCGACTAGGACTATTAGGTATTAACTCTATAATCAAGCTCCTTATTAAAGATATACTCTTTATTAATGGATTCTAACAAGACTTTGGGCAAGACCAAATAATTATGATTATATCACATTTATTATTATAGTGACCTTAGAGCCTATTGGACATTGTGTTAAGGAATTTAAAAAGCATTAAAAGCTCTCTTAGGCCCCAAAAAAGTTTGGTAAAAAAATTGATTTTTTTTTTTCCTCTAACAATTCATGTCAATAAATTTTGCTTAAGAATTTGCAAGCTAGCAAGACATGTATGATGGAGATAATTTCATTGAAACAGGTACCATCAATTATCTGTTCCCCAAGAAGCAGCAATGGAAGCAATGGCATTAGCAGGTGGGAGTAACCGCAACCAGCAGGCTTGGCTTCTTTGAAGTCGTTCCCACAAGCTTTCCGACGTGTGCATGCATGTGTTTCATAATGTGAGCAGAACCTGCCTAGTTCTCTAACTGTACGTGTGATTATAATTACAATTATTGAAGCATTTGAACCAACAAATCACGAATATTAAATATATATGAATGTTCGTGATATTATAATTAAGGAACATGAACATTGCTGCACCTTAATTGGAAAAGAATTTGCAAATATATGATGGTTGTAAACCTTATTAATGAAACCTTGAGAGTTTACCTCTCTCCTCCCTCTTGGTTAGTTTACTCTCAGTTTTCCATGTTTCTCATCTTGGATTTGCCAACTTGAGGAAAGGAAATTTAGAGGGACAACCAAGAAAAACAATCCCAACCTCAACTTTTTGCTTATTCCCCCCTTGGAAGCCTTTTAACTAGAGAATTTTTTATGCAATGTGATATATATAGTGATCGAGTTGCATAATTTCACAAAACTCACAAATCTTCATAAGGGTCCATTTGGGTTTGCGATTTCAAAAAGTGCGATTAAAAATAGCAACTTTAGAATATGCGATTTGAAAATGTAATTTTTAAAAATGTAGTTGAAGTGTTTGGTAAAATAACATTTTGGTATTTAAAATCATAGTTTAACCTTTAAAATTGTGTGTTTTCAAAAAAACACATCCTTATTTGCGATTCGCGATTCTTTTAAAAGGCAATGCCAAACAAGTCATTTTCTGTGATTTGGTTTAAAATCGTCGTGTTCAAATGGACAAAAGTCTCATTTGAATGAAACCTAGCAACGAGAGCTAGGTTAATCTAGACCACCTTAATATGTGTCTTTCTTTCTTTAAATTTTTATGTGCAACGTTTATGACAGCTGGATAGTCTATTTCTTCATATGCTTTAGGCGAAACACAGTGAATTCCAATAATGCAGGAATATTTGTTTGGTATTCCTGATCAATCTGTCACCTCCCTTTGCCAAAAGTTTATGAATTATTTCCAATTAATAAGAAAGTTAACGTGATAATGATAATTAAGTAAGAACATTTTTATAATATTTCGGTCGTGTGGGCAATCTTTTCAAAAATCAGTTGCCAAAATATCAATCTATATATTCAAAGTGCTATGATTCCAAATCTAGTGATACACATTGTGCCACGAAGCTTCTTCTTTTTCTTTTGTTTTTTCCTCTCTGATCATATGCAATGAAGATAAAATTCAGAGATTTTATCTTTGTGGTAAAGAATGAGAATCTAGTGCAATTGGGGCTCCAAGTCATGTCAACAATTTAATATTTGAACCTAACTTCATATATATGTAGTTATATAGTTATAGTGAAGCAAAACATCATAGGATTCCCGATAAGGCATTAAAAACGACATGATTAATTGATCATATTCTTTAAAGATTTAGCTGGTGTTTGATACCCTTTTAAGAGCTGTATTTTTTTTTTTATAAATTGTTTTGATGTAATGTAAAGATAAAGAAAAAGGGTATTTTAATTTTAATTTAAAAAATTTATTAAAAAAAAAAAAAAGTAAGAAGGACCAACAAACAGAGATAGTGCTGTCCACTTTATTTTGAGGCCTACCAAACCTGAATCTGTACTAACTATCAGGAGCTCTAAGTGTCAATATCATTATTTGTACTTGCAAAAGAAATTTCATTTGAATTATTATAGCTCATAAACATAAAGATCATAAATAAAATTGAGATTGAAAAAAAATATATATATTAAAAAAATAAGAGAAACTCAAGACTCGTTCCATCACATTGACTTTTGTTTGTCATTTTAAATTGTCATTCTCAATGTACAGCAGCTAATTAAGTACACACCCATACTCTCCCTACCATGTACTTGGAAAAATTATAACAACAGTATTACTTCAACGATTCCTTCGTGAACTTTGAGATTTGGGCATTGTTTGGCAAATGGTTTTATTTATGTAGTAAAAAATGATTTGGAAAAATTTCACTTTGATACTTGAACTTCTACGTAATTTTATAAATTCCTCAAACTTTAAAATCTTTCACTTTAGATCTCCAAATTTTCAATTGCTCTCATTGTGGACTCCTCTATTAGATTTTAAATGTTACATAACGTTTATATCCCTGACTTTTGTATAAAATTTCAATTTCCAAAACTTTTTTTTTATTTAAAAAAAAAAAAAAATTAGAGATATTTTGATATTTTTGTATTTTTAACAACTAAAATTAATATAAGAATTCTAATTGAAAGCAATTCAAAGTTCAATGGTCAAAAATGAGAGATTTTAAAGTTTAAGGGGTTTGTAAAATCATGTGAAAGTTTATGGAGCAAAAGTGAAGTTTTGCCAAAATGATTTATATGAAAAATTTTGAATTTTTTTGTATAAAAAAGTAGAAAAAAGAAATATTTATTTTATTGTGATTTTTTTATTTAAATAATAATAAAAAGTGAACAATATAATAAAAAAAGTAAAAAAATAAAATAAAATAAAATGTTTTGATTTTTTAGAGAAATTGTGCATGAACAGTTACAAAGGTAAGAAATAACTTTTACAAACAATCCCTTAGAGCATTGGAGTGCAATTAGGAAGTAATCACAACCGAGGGCCAAAGTGTATTAATGGAAAGAAAAGCTTTAGTGTGCATATATATTATTCATAATATCAACTATTTTAATAAGATGATTAGACGAGAACCTGCCTTTTACTGTTTTTTTTTTTTTTTAAATGAAAAGTGTTTTTGCTGAGAGTACTTTTTGTGAAAGTTATTATTTTTCTAGTGTTCGGTGGATACTTCGAAAATAATCACGACTTCGCCAAAACTCCGCCAGAACTTCACTTACCCACTATCGTGATCCGACCAAGACCCTACTAGTTGATTGTGAAGTTTTAAAACTTCAAACAAATATAAGACGACTTATCAAAATAGACAATTCAGAAGTTTGTTAAGGTAATAAATTTAAATTTAAGGTAATAAATAGTCAATTCACAAATAATAGTGCATTTAATTGTCATTCAACACATTACTAAATGGTTACCATACATTAATTACAAATGGTAATACTAAGAAATTTAGGCTCGCCAGAAATTATCTTAATAAAGTGAGGTCAATAATTCAAATCCTCCTCCCTCTTGTGTGGATATGTCAAATCGGACAGAATATTCGATTTTAAACTCTAAATCTCATTAAAAGACAAAAATACCCCCAAATATAAAATTAAAACAAAAAATATAAATATAAATATATTTTAAAAAATTATAAATTAAATTATAAGTGTTTTTCAATTTTAATATATTTTTATATATATTTTTTGTTTTTTTTTTACTGGTACCGGTACTAATACATTAATAATATATATTTTTTAAATTTTAAGGGTATGGTATGTAATTTTTGTATACAAAGTTAGAGTATTTTGGTCATTTTAAGTTTTTTAATGCAGTTGACTAGTGGAAGGGGGTTTGGGAAGAAATTGATAGTCTGATAGGATTGGATAGTTAGGTTGGTAACATGGAGAAAATGTAATTACTCCTTAAATTAAATTGTAAGAACGAAGAACACTCACTTTGATATCAATGGCCACACTTGGCTTTGAGCAAAAACTTTTTGCTTCTAATTTCTCTAAGAACACATTCTTCCTTTTCTAAGAGTACGATAGATCTCAAGGATAATAAGACCTTTAAATCTTCTCACCAATGACTAATAATAATCAAGACAGTCTGGGCTCTTACTTGATACTTTAAATTTTAAACTTTTGCTTTTCATGAGTATAAGAGCTATTAATTCTCACAGAATTTCTACAATTTAATTATCAATGGAACTTGATGAGTGATTTAAGAGCTTAAGCTTCTCTAATTATAGGTGTAGTATGTGAGCAGAGGGCCAATGGGGCTTGGCCAAAACGCAATCACAAGTTCACAACCACACAAACTTTCAATCCCGATCAAGGAAACTCTGGTTATATTTGTGACGTTTATAATTGGTTGTCCATTTAAGAAAAAAAAATTACCCAAGCTTTTTGGTTGCAAAACTCCCTAACGACGGTTAATAGTAACACTCACGTTAATTATCAGTTAATTAAACTTTGTGGCGCTGCACTCTTAACTTTCTTTAGCACCAAATGTATGGTAAGATATTTTATTTATGTCTCAAATAGATAGTTCAATTGATCATGGACCACGCCTCATAAAGCAAAAAAATCAATTTGAATCTTCCATCTTCTCCCTTCCCTTGTGGACATATCAAATAAAAAAATTTATTTTATTTATGTTATTATTATGATATGATTTGATATTTACCTTTATAGATAATTACCTTTTAGATGACTAATTGTAATTGATTATCGATACTTCTTTTTTTTCTTTTTTTATTTTTCTACCGATGATTTTTTAAAAAAAAAATTAGGGTAAAGTCCATATTTTCCCCTCAAGCTACCACCCAATTGATAATGTCACCTCAAACTTTCAATTGTGGCAATGTCCACTTTAAGGCTAGCAAAAAGATTAAAATGTCCCTATATATTTCTCAATAAGACAAAAATACCCCTATAAACTCAAAAAATAAAAAATGAAAAATTTTAATTTAAAAATAACGAGTTAAAAAAATTATGTTGTAAACAATTTTAAAAAAATGATTTTTTTTAACGGAAATTTTTATTTAAAAGAGTTTTTTTTTCATTTTTTTTTAGAAACGAAAATTTTTATTTAAAAAAGTTATAAAACAAAAAAAAAAATCAATTTTTATAAAAAAAATTGAAACTTTTTCCTTTTTTTCTTACACAAAGGATTTGTTTTTTTAATTTTTAATTTTCCACCCTTCGGATTTTTATTTTTATTTATTTTAGTTTTATGTTTTTTTTAGGAGTTTTAGTATTTCTTTTATTGAGGATAGTTTTGTCATTGGGGGAACATTGAAAATGTTTGATAGTTTGGGTGGAACATTGTTATAATTGAAAATTTGGAAAGACATTATCAATTTAATGATAATTTGAGAGGTGGTTTATGGACTTTTCCCTAAAAATTATCAATACTCTTTTCTATTTCAATATGATAGTACGATGAAAAATTATCTTCAAACTTCTTTTTTTTTTGGTCAAAAAGTTTAGGTTCTCTTTACGAATATAAATGTTTAGATTCCCTTAGAGCTTAACAATCTATCACGTTACTTGTTTAAAAATTATTCACGTATTAATTGTAATTCTTAAAACACACAAAAGAACCAGCCACTAACCTATATGCTTTGTTTTCCTTAAATCGCCACATATAAACAAACTGTTATTTTTTTCAATTAAATCAGCATTTGTATAATGACTCTCACATGAAAATCACAAGTAGAGATTTTCGGTTGCGAAGAGGCAGCCTAGTGTTTACCAATATTTTTTTTTAATTGAAGAGAAAAGAGGTTAAAGAGGAAAATGCTTGCCAAATTTAAAATCGAGAATCATTTATTAAAAATTGATTAAATTATATATTAAATTCACTAGTTTCCATGAATCACTAATCATAAATTGGTATCAGCAAAACTATATAAAACTGATATAGCATTTTGGGGTATTAGCACCAAATTTAAGATGGTCAAATTTCTTTAAAGTCATACTATCCTAAAGTTTAACATTTTACCTCTATATTTTAGTTTTGAATCAAAAAATAAGATTAGAACCATTATAACTTAAATATTAGCTCATGAAAATTTAGGATGATTAAATCCCTTTAGAGTGATATTATCGCTAAAAAGATTAACTTTTCACCTATAAATTTTAGATTTGAATCCATAAACAAGTTTTGGTGCATTAGAACCCAATATTAACAAATAAAAAATTGAGCTAATACATATTTTTTTATAATAATAAAACAGAATTTAAGAGACAGCCACGCGTTGGAATATGCTAGACTGGCAGCCAGATAACACTGCCCGAAAACCACTCCTATAATAATACACAATACGTAATGCCCCCTTACACAATCCAAACTCGTGACATTATTAAAAGTAGCACTTTATTGACGATGTTATCCAGTTTTTGTCAAACAAGAAGACGTTGATCACGCTTCTTTGATGGTGTCGTAGCCTCGTGAGGTGATTTTATTAAGGAACTAAAAAAATGTCTTTATTTATTTTAATATTCAGCCAATTCTGACAAGAAAATAGAAAAATTAATTTACATTAAGTTATTGTTATTATCACGATTGTTATATGATAGCAAATTTAAATATATTATAAAAGTTCGTGCTCTGTGCTTTATATTTTTCAATTTTCCCTTCACATAATATATCCTTTTTGTATAATATATAATTTTCTTTTTTCTTGGATTTTCTTGCTTGGTGGTAATAATATATAATTTCCGTATCCATCGTAGGTGCTATATGAATTTCTTTCCATTTTGTCGGCTTTCAACTATTCTCGTATAATCGTATTCGAGATTATAACCATCTCCTTTTTCTCTCTTCTTCTTCTTCTTCTTCTTCTTCTCTGCTTATATAATACAGGCGTCAAACTTTCTTTCTCTCTGCAGTTCTTGTCGCAATACAAGGGAGGCTAAGAATGGCTAAGAGTCCTGCTGCTCCAGGTTCCTCATAGGCTCATACTAGTTTCATTTCTTCCACCGTTGATTGATATGATATTGTTTGCTGATTAAATCTTTACTTTTTATAAGAATTTGATTTGTCCTGTTATACTATTCAGAGATTTAATGGGTCATAGCTGGTTTTCAGCAGAAGATACTTTCTCTGTTTTGGGTATCTTTTTTTTTTTATTCTGATTGTTCTTCTTGGTATGGGTATCTTTCTTTTTTCTGTTTCATGGTGTATTCTTTGTTGTGTAGAGTCGTTGTGTCTTTTCGTTCTTAGACAGTCTCAAGACCTGTTTCTGGGATATCTGAACGTGAAATTTCGGTTCTTTACTTATAAATAAACATGTTATAGCTGTTTTTTATTTGATTAGGTTTAAAGATTTATCGGATATGATTGTTTCTATTGCCATTTGGTCTGTAAAATTTGTTTCTTGTTACGTGTGGCTCGCTACATCTTAAGTTCGATGGGGCACATACGATTCCTAATTGATTCGGGAACAATTAAGGGCCTATTTGGAAAAACCATGAAATCTGATTGACAAAGATTATTACAAAAGAAATTATAGAGATCATGTTTGGGGATAATTTTCTGTTCCACCACATGTTTTGGAATGATTGAATCACCAAAACTCCAATTTTGATTCGGGAACAATTAAGGGCTTATTTGGAAAAACCATGAAATCTGATTGACAAAGATTATTACAAAAGAAATTTTATAGATCATGTTTGGGGGATAATTTTCTGTTCCACTACATGTTTTGGAATTATTGAATCACCAAAACTCAAATTTTTGTTTTAGGAAATAGGAAATATGGGTTTTCTGAAGAAAAAAATAAAAAGAAAGCTTGAATTATTGCAGGACATTGTTCTCTAGTAAATGTTTGTTTTACCAGATATGGGTTTTCTGGAGTTGATGTTTGATTTTGATATGAATCACCTGGTTTCATATTCGGTACCATCCGCTAAATTTTTGGCACTCAATAAGTTTCCTGCTACGAATACACCTTAGATGGTTATCTGGGCAGGAAAGGAGTATTCCACGTATTTGTTTAGGAATAGCATGTTAAAAGACACAGTGATTATCTTTCTGCTTTCTGATGAATATTATTGAAATCATATGACCATGATTCTTGTTGATTTGAAGCAACTTGATTTGTGCAGGTGGTTCTGATGATCTTCCCTCAGATACTCAGGGAGGGTACCAGGATAAAAATTTCCTGGTTGTTTGCTTTGGGGAAATGTTGATTGACTTTGTGCCAACAGTTGCCGGAGTTTCACTTGCTGAGGCACCTGCTTTCAAGAAAGCTCCTGGTGGTGCTCCTGCTAATGTGGCTGTTGGCATTTCAAGACTGGGTGGTTCATCGGCTTTTATAGGCAAGGTGCATACCTGCGTCTTATTGCATGCCAGTTTCCAGGATAAAACTTTCAATGCACTGTTCATTTTCATATTTGATAATGCTTTGTTAAATTGCTTTTATAGCAATAATGTTTCTGTCACATAGTATCCTTTTACCGTTTGTGTCTGAAACCCCCATCTTGTGAGCACCTCTGTGGTTCTAAAAATGTGATTCAAAGAATGGGCTTGTTTGGTAATATTTTTTAGGATAACTTTTTATTTTTAGCAAAAAAGCAAAAGCATACAAACAACTAAAAATACAAAAATTCACAAACTACTTTCACTTTTATGTTACATCACATCTAAAAGCAAAAATCACCTTCTAAAAAGTTTTACCAAATGAACCCTATGTTCTCACAGTTTCTGCAGTACCTCCTTGTTATTGCATTACAATTTATTATTTATTATTTTTATTTTTTAAGCTTTTGTGTGATGGAATATGGATTTTAGTAGCTCCAGAATCTTGATTTCCATTGCACAATCTCAATTCTTTTATTTTTTTAATTCTTTTTTAATTTTTTTTCTAGTATACAATTTTTATGTCAATGGCTCCTTGCTTCAACTTAAGCTCAAGTATAATTCCAACTCCAAGTTCTTGTCATTGCTATGACAGGTAGGTGATGATGATTTTGGGTACATGTTGGCGGACATTTTAAAACAAAACAATGTTGACAATTCTGGAATGAGGTTTGACCACAAGGCAAGGACTTCTCTGGCTTTTATTACTCTCAGAGCTGATGGCGAGCGTGAATTCTTATTTTTCCGTCATCCAAGTGCTGATATGCTTCTTCATGAATCAGAACTTGATATTAACCTTATTAAGCAGGTCTCCCCTTTTAAAATTCTATAATTAGGAAAATAGCACTGATGTTACTGATCCTACTTCAGATGGATATTTATATGTGGAAAATTTCACTTCCAAATAACATTGCAATGCAGGCAAAGATCTTCCATTATGGTTCAATTAGTTTGATTGACGAACCATGCAGATCAGCCCATCTTGCTGCGATGGGCATTGCCAGAGAGTCTGGTAGCATCCTCTCATATGATCCAAACTTAAGACTGCCATTGTGGCCATCAGCGGAGGCTGCTCGGAAGGGCATAATGAGTGTATGGGATCAGGCAGATATTATTAAGGTGTAATAGCCAACTATATACATTTTCTATATGAAAGTTTTTGATTGGTATAGCATTGTTTCATTTTATGCAACCATGATAACAGAGTTCAGTCATATGTCACATAGAACTCATCATGATTTTTTTTTATTATCTAAATTTGCAGATAAGTGAGGATGAAATTACATTCCTGACCGGTGGTGATGATCCTTTTGATGATAATGTGGTATTGAAGAAGCTTTTTCATCCTAATCTTAAGCTTTTGATTGTAACTGAAGGTTCGGATGGATGCAGATATTACACTAAGGTAAGTGGTACTGGATAATGTAGGAATCATCTGGCAGTGAAGATGCATGATAGTTTCTTGTGGGAGGGGCTCCCGGGTTGTGGGTGGGCTTGGGTGGCCCACAGTCTTCACTAGAGTCCAAAGGCATTTGGGTGTTCGCATTGTGTTTTGTGGGTTTTGAGAGTTGATAGAAGAGGAGCTTGGGTTAGATGATTTGGTAGTAGTCGGTTGGACTGGGTGGAGAGAGAGAGAGAGAGAGAGAGAATATCTGTTGGTGCTGCTGCAAACAGAGACACAATCTGAGGCTTATATGAGCCAGAGTGAACAGCTTTACAGTGTTCTGTTAAGCATGGCATTTCAGTCGGCTCCATGAGGGGTACTTCCGTTTGGGTTTGTCTATACAGCTAGCTAGGAGAGAGACTGTGGCTCGTGTTCAAGCCTTTATGATTTCTCTTCTCGTTATTAATTTTTGTTCCTTTTTGTTTGGTAGAAAGGTATGCATCAAGTAAGGTGCTTCAACCCACTAGATACATTAACCATGGTTTCAGATAGTTGGTTTTCCTTTTATGCTGTATCTTGTTGATCTGCTTAAGGAAAATGACATAAACTGGAATTCTGTGTAGGAATTCAGGGGCAGGGTTGTTGGGGTTAAAGTTGCATCTGTTGACACAACTGGAGCTGGAGATGCATTTGTCAGTGGCATTCTGAGTAGATTTGCTTCTGACCTAAATCTTATCCAGGTATGTTTAGTTCATAAATAAATTAAAGAAATTATCTGATTATGTCCTCTCCCCATTGCTCATTTGAATGATTTGCATTTTATTACTGCTAGTTAAATCTCATCAAATGCTTGTACTTAACATGTTGGTAATAAAATGGTTTCTTCATTCACTGCTGTGAGGAGAACAATTTGTACTAGAGTTGTACGGTTTTGGGGCACGTGACAGTACCTTATGCATCTGTTCATTTGGAAAATTCATTGTTCTTGATACTTTTTAGCATCAGATAATTGTAGACTGCATCTCCCATGGTAATAGGTCTAAATGAACGAGGCATTTAGTGAATCATTGTTGGTAAATGCATATGTGCTTTATATGAGCCTAAATAGTTGTTGATTTTTTGTGACCTTTGAAACCTGAGAAGATATCGGAGTATGTCACGTCGCCGAATCAAGATATAAATTAAGGACTCTAAACTTGTATTGAACACAGCAATGGAGTAATTCTTGGGAACTTATCAATGATGTTGGGAACATTGTTGGTTCTTCTTGCAGATTGCACTCTGTTGTTCAAGGCTAGACTTCTTGTTGGGGCTTGGTAGCCTTTAATGTCCATTGGAGGTTTTTTCTTCCATATCTATTTATAATATTCCCCAAAACTGCTTTTTCGTCAAGGATTAGTTTATTTGTTTGTTTTTATTTTTATTTTTTATGACTAGAAACCCCCCCAAAACCAGGGCCCCTTTATGTACCTTGTTAGGTAAATTTCGGACTGATACAAAGTGCTTTCTCCACACAGATTGGGTTGGCGGGCTGGCCCCAAAGAATTGTTTACATTCAAGGGGATTCTAACCTTAGACCTAATGGGAGTGCCACCAAGACCAATGCCCTTACCACTTGAGCCAACCCCTTGAGAATTAGTTTATTTGTGAAAGGAAATGCGTGCAATTTCATCCGGCAGAGAAAAGGGGAAAGAGATGATGTGACTGCCTAATGTGATTGTTTGAGAGTTAAAAATCCTTTCCATCAACATGAAATTTAGCAACCCTTCCACTACAAATGAGGAAAGAGGGGAGTGGACAGGATGAGATGGGAATGCAGCTGGTGTGGAGTCTGGCTGTGGCCCAAAATGACGCATTGTGGGCATAGAAATTAACACTTCTGTTCAATTCCCGTGCTTCTCAGGTAGAGGACATGATAGTATTTGGACGATAAATACTTATAAAAAAAAAGTATTTGGGATGAGAAATGCTACACTTGCCAAATTTTTTTCTCAAAAGTTGATTCTTAAGTGATGTGTCACCATTTTGAGAATATGTTACTATCTTATGAAATGGTAACACATTACTTGGGAACCAACTTTTGGGAAGAAAATTTGGCTAGTGTAACATTTCTCATTTGAGACTTTAGTTGTCAGTATTTGGTAGTATTATTTTTATGTCTGAGGTAGCTTTCCATATTCATAAAACATTACCGTTATTATTGGGCTATATGACCACCCCCTCATGTGGCAGATGAGCTTTCTTTCAAGTAACTATGAACTTGGCTCTGTCGAAATGAATTGGAAAGAGTTTCTGCTTCAGCTCCGAAGATCCACTGAAGTGATTTGAATTTTATGCTTCATCTCAAAGTTAACACAGACGAGCAGAAGAATTATATCAACAAAGAGACATGCATTATAAAATGCCAGCACTTACATAAATTTGTTGTGTTAGTTTATTTCAGAAATTAATGCAATTCTTCTTTTTGCAGGATGAGAAACGGTTACGAGAAGCTCTAGCTTTTGCCAATGCCTGTGGTGCCCTCACGGTGACAGAGAGGGGAGCCATTCCTGCCCTACCCACCAAAGAAGCTGTTCTCCAATTCCTGTCACTGCATGATATATCCTGAGACGGAAATCCTAGTTCATGTACTTTCGAGTGTTAAGCTAATGTAATGAGTTTCCATGCCAAGGGCAACGATGAGCTTTTTTTCTGTTTACTGCATTGCTTGCTATGCAAGTGTTTCCATTTATACCCCCCCAGTCTCTGGGTTGACTCGTTGCACATGAGAGCACATATATTGGTGCTAGCATACAAGTGTGTTGTGAATGTAAGAGTTACCAATAAATTTAGTCACAGAAAGAAAGAATTTGTTTCTCAGAATCATGGGTGGTTTTCTTTCTGAGACTATACAGGAATGGACACCAAAGATTTGGAGAAGGGGAGGCCTCCACCTTGAGGAGACCAACCTCTACTTTTTCTAATTTATTATTATTATTATTCCTTTTCTTTTTTTTTTTTCAGTAACAAGGCCAAATTATATATGTTGTTGTTGTGCATGTTTGGAAGAATAGAGTATATCTATTTTTTTTTACATGTCCGTGCAAGAGGAAGAAGGGGATTCGAACTAATAACTTTCACTTCATTAGATGTAGTTTTAGTTGATTGACTTACCTCTATTTTATTAAGCGTGATTTTAGTTGATTGAGTTACTTCTTTAGAATAGATTTAGTCTTTTTCAAATTATTAAAAATATGCAATATACCCTTTTTGTCTGGAAAAATAAAATATACCTAATTATTTTTTTTAATTATTATTATTCTTTAACATGTTCACAAAATGGAAAGGGGATGAGAGATTTGAATTAGTAATCTTCGTTTTTTTTTTAGTGTGATCTACTGCAGATTGATATATGGACCTTTATTTATTTTTTTAATAAAACAAAAATGACACTATAATTTTTTTTTTAATTTAAAAAAAAAAAAACTATTTGTTTTTAATTTTTAGAGCAACGCAGTAGCTTGAACACACCTAACTTGCTGCGTCACTTTCTCATGGTTCACGTGCTTAGCACGTCCAGCGAGTCAAAGCATCAACGATTTGAAGGGAACAGAGTTTTTAACCGGGTTGACCCGGGAAAATATATCGGCGTCATTTGGCAAGCCCACGTTGGCACGTTTTTCTTCCCCAGCGAAAGCGAAACCACATAAACGGAGCCGGAGGCAGAGCCAGAATAGAAGGGGGGGTGGATCAGAGCAGAAGCGCATTTTGGTTTCGAGCAAATGGCTTCGAATCCTTCGCTCCTGCCGGAGATCGGACCCGATGGTCTCCCTCGTGAAGCCCCTGTTATTGCCTACACCGAGAAGGTTTGCCTCTTTTTCTCTCTCTAAAAATGTGATTGTGATTTTTCTTTGTTCTTGTTGTTTAATTGGTTCTGATTTGGTCGTGTGACAGATAATTGCGGAAGAGCAGCTTCAATTAAAGAAGTACGTACATTTCCCTATTACTTATTTATGTCCATAATGATGGAATTGATGCTTCTTTGTCTTCAATTTTGCTGACGAAATGTTATCTTAAAGTAATTCAGAATCTTGATTGGATGGTTGACAAGTTTTATTTCGTAGTTCTTTGTATGGCTTCCGAGAAAAAAAATCGAGATGTAAGGGTAGAAAAACCGTTAGATTCAAACTAGTTTCTGAAAGACTACAAAATGCCGAGCACTTAATTGGATTAGTAATTTAATACACGTGGACTATTGATAAGCATCTTGATGGAATTCTGGATTATGTGAGATTTCGTGTTTCTTAGTTTGTATGCTCTGGTGTATCAAGGATGGTTGCTCAAATTTTATGATTCGAGTTTTTAACCAAAACTAAAACAGTTCGGAAAAATACTTGCTTTCAGTCTAGCCTGTGAAAAATTATGCTTGATATGACTTGGAGCCTAAATACTATAAAATAGTATACCATGAAATCAAATTTTAATCAAGTGAAAGTATGCTAATGAAATCGTAGAGCCTGTAATTTTTATGGTAATAGGATTAGGTGTATTTTTAAATCTTATTATTTTCAATTCAATTTTCCTTGTTAAGTGAAGAATATCAAGGAGTGAAACATGATAACTTGATTGAGTAGACTTGTTGTTAGGGCAACAAAACTTTGGTGGTCAGCATGTTAGAAGAAGTATCAAGTCAGAGGTGTTGTTAGGCAGATGGTTGTCGTGACAAGGTGATGATGGGGCATGGTTGAGTTAATTCTGATGTAGGTGGCTGTGTTATGTTAAAGGAAGCACTGATAATACTGATTCATTACTGGTGGTAGCTCCTTTTTCTTGTGATGGTTTTAACTCTGGTGATCACAGTAAGTGGCAGTGCTTGTTGCATACGCGAGGTGGCAGTGGATCTGTAAAGTACCAATGCAGAGGTAATAGTGGTGGTGTGGTGATGACTCTGTAATGATTATGGTGGTCCTCGTATGCTGAAAGTGATGGTGCTGTGGTGGCTAGATATGTATTTAGGGTACTTTGTTATCTTTCCATAGGCTTTCTGGTATCTCGTATATAGCTTGCTTCTCTGTGATGTATATAGCTTTTACTCATGCAGATTTATTCCTTGTATAATTTTTTTGTTCTTTAACCAGTTGGACTATCAAGACCTGACAGTAAATACAATAAATAGTCAACAAATTCCTCAACATATCTGAATGATTTTGAGTTCTTTGATAAAGGCTTCCATTGCTCTTTCTTCAATCATGTCATTCTTGTTAAACTTATTGGGGTTTGTGGTGTTGGTCGTTGGTTTGCTTCATTACTTTAGCCGTGTAATTAATAATTTGGTAAGTAGACTGTCTTATTTAATCTTATCTGCATTCTTACCCCCAGATACATTGAAGAAAATTATTCTAAAATTCGTGACGTTGAAAGAGAGCTAGGAAATCTTACATTGGAGATGAAACTCACTGCTGGGCCAAAAAAAGCAGGTTGGTGGGTTGTCATCTTTAGTTATTCTTGTATTGCAGAATAATGAAACTTTTCTTCATTGATGTGCATGGTGATTGACTTTGTCGTTGCTGTCTTGTATGATGCATACCTGAAGCACTTGAACATTTGAGAAAGAAAATAGAAATGTCAACGGAGAGAATTCGTCTTGCCAAGCTGAAGGAAGAACAAGCACAAAAGGTTTGTCCATTTAATGATAGATTGAGCTTATGTATTTACTCTTAAAATAATAGAATTACCCTTTGGCATCATTTAAATAGCTTATCAACAACACCCACTTCCTCGGTGACCATGAAAATCAGAGCTGTTAGCATTCAAGTCAATCAAGCTTATTGAGATTTTAAGAATCAAAATCTTTTGACTCTATAATTGGTATATTTTTGCGTATTTATTACAAAATACATTGTGTTAATGTGATTAAATAGCAAGTTACATTTGAGAATTTGGACAATGATATACTTCTATGGATTCACTAAACTGGAAAGGATGAAGACACGTGCCTACATTAACATAAGTTTCTCCAGCTATACTGAACTGAGAGACTTTGGTTCTTGTATTTACATAGTGACATATTTTTGTACATTAAAAAATCTGATTTTTATTTTTGGCAAAATGGTTGCATGGAACAGGAGATGAACTTTCAGAAATGTGTTAAGTTTTGTTTGTAGTATGTCCATATTGTGGGTTTGACTCTCAGTGCATATATGTTTTACCTGCTTTGACCTTGCAAATGGATTTAGTGCCCAAGAGTTGGGATTTTTTTGGTCACTGGAAAATTTTATTATTCTTCTAAAAATTCCATTTTACCAGTGCATATGAGGTATTCCTTATTCAGTCCAATAGATTTGTTCTTTCTTGTACTTCAGGCGTGGGAGGCAGCATCAAAGGATGTGAAGGATGAGGAAGCAATTAAGCAGAAGCTATGTGAAGACTTGAACCAATTGGTAGACATCTCTGCTTAATGTGTATGTCAATGGTTACAGCTTGAAATGTTTTCTTTGACACTCTTATCTCTGATAGGTTCAAGAAAGCAGTAGCATGCAGTTTACTAGACTGGAGGAATTGAAAAGACGACTAGAAGCCTTGAACCCGAATAGAGTATCCATCTCTGTTCCTTTTGTAAGTTCTCTCATCATTTCTATTTGTTATATTTATGTATAGTCTATGGCTTGGCTGGGACCTTGTGGTTGTTGATTGCCTGGATTTTCTGCAATTTTATGGTCAGTTAGTATCACATACAATAGATATCATATCATGGTCTTCTGCATGTGATTTTGTTATATAAATATAACTATTCTGCAATAGTTGTGGTGATGAGCATGTTCACTTCCTTAACATGGATTTGTCGTTCCTGTGTCTCTGTTGGACCTGTAAGGAGTCTATGAGAAGTAGATATGCATTTAGGGTAAAAGAAATAGAACTAGAAGAGCAGAAAGAAAGAAACCCTTGACTACTTGATCAGATCTGTCTTGTCAGGGACTTCTATGTTCATCAAAGAAATTAATAGAGTATATCAGTTTTTGGAAACATATTAATGGTTAATCGTGCTCTTTCATCCATCAGTTTTTATTTCACCTTTCCTTTGCCGTTTGGCTTTTTTATGGTTCTCTTGCTTTCCTAATCAGAGTTAAGATCATTGGCCCCTTATTTAGTTTTGGATTGTCCCAAATTCATCTTGATCATAAAATGGCTTAGTTTCGTTTTAGGCACTTAGACCTCTCAACCTGAACTTTTACATGTTGAGTTTTGCCAAGTTATTAGTTCTTAATCATTTACTACCTTTTCAATATTATAATAACAATTTACAAGTGTTCTGAAGTTTTAACAACGGGTGGCATTTGGATTTGCATATTTGCATTCAATAATGAATTGCCCATTCTCAATTTAGGCCTTTTCAACTGCAACGAAACCTACTTGTTACTTGCACTACATGTTCTAACTGTAATTTTTGTTTCTTGCTTTCCCCTAGTCCAACCCAAAAGGAGGGGGTTTATTTATTTTTTTATGTTTTTATCATTAATTTTTTTTCTTAGTATATCTTGTTTTTGTAATTCAGGGAGGATGACGGCTATATTAGAGCTGTCATGTATTGAAGTATTGTTATTCGATATATTGTAACAAGAGTTCCTTTTATGTCAAGAAACCCCTCCCTCCCTTCCCCCCCCACCCTCTCCACATGGGGGATGGTAGGGGGCGGGGGTTGTTCAGTTATATTTTACATTGTTAATTTGCTGCAGGGGTCGATGTGATTTTTTCTTAGATAAAAAAACATGGTTCAGCCTAAGTTTTTGTCCCAGATGCACCAGATGTATGCATGTGTGTTTCATTTGATCAAATTTGCATGAATTCTATTAGAAATGGGAAGAGCAGAGCCCATGTACTGGGTACTAGACATTTTTTTGAGTAGGATGTCCTTTGGATTGACCACTAGAAGTACCTCTTGCAGAAGGGTTTAAATGCTTAAGTTTTGCTATTATTTCATATATTGGGAATACACATGCATGCCAATACGCATGCACCTCAGATGGAAAATTTGCATTAGCACCACGTATGCCTATGCAGTAGCCTTGATGTTTTGGTCATTTGTGTTTCTCTAGGTGTGCATGAATGTGTCAGATGGAAAATTGGCATTAGCACCAAGTATGCCTATGCAATAACCCTGATCTTTTGGATGGGCTCATTTGTGTTTGTCTAGGTGTGCATGAATGTGTGGTGGGGCTACTTGGTGATTAAAAAAGAGGGGTGGGGGTGGGGGTGGAGTTTGGAGGTTGATGCTATTAGGTTTGTCAATCTTAACGAAGTCTTATGTATTTGTTGAATTGGAATGTCCCCCATATACTTTCTATTTCACAAGCACTGATATACACAGTAGTGGCAGTAAAACGATGTTAAAAGTTGCACTTGGAATTGTGTTTAGGATGGGAAAGCTTGACAAAGTCTTATGTATTTGTTGAATTGGAACATCCCCCATATACTTTCTTTCAATTTCACAAGCACTGATATACACAGTAGTGGCAGTAAAACGATGTTAAAAGTTTGCACTTGGAATTGTGCTTAGGATGGGAAAGCAGTGGAACCTCCCCAGAATACCACAGCTACAAATGATTCTGTTCCTCGAACAACAGAACCAGGTGCTGGAGTCGCTGCATATGTCCCCAGTGAAGGACAGGGTGGAAATGTTCCAGTGACGAATGGGCAAAATCAACAGCTCTCTGTTGAGGGAGAGGGAAGAGGAGGAAGAAAAGTCAGTTCCAGGGAAGAGGAAAAGGAATTGGGGCTGTGCCTAAGGGTAGAGGATCTCCTGCACCTGACTGGACTGGGGCTGGGTTTGATGTGGATGGTAAAACCTAAGACCACCACTCCAAATTATTTTCTAGAGTCACAACAAGAATCTGTTGCTGTTACTCGGCTACTGGTACATTCTTTAGTTGATTTTTTGGTTTCGTGCATTCTTTTAATTGCCTATAGTTTGCTGTTAAAAAAATGCAATCTGTCCCCAAGAATTAGTTCAATCGGCTATGGACCATGCCTTATGAAGCAAATGTTACTAGTTCGAATCTTCCATTTCCATTCCCTTATGTGGACTGTCAAAAAAAAAAAATGCAATCTACTTTTCATTGTTACCTGAAATATTACACTAATGTAATATTTCAACAATAAATAATAATATCACTTTTCAATGTTTCTGGCCATTTTGATCAAATGAATTTCATAGATAAAATAATATAGTAGTATACTTGTGAATTGGTGGTCTTTGAAAGACAAAATCCTTGAAATTTCCCTACCTATGGTAAATCTGTCTTCATTATCGTGAAAATCTCATCAATGCGATTCCTGGGAACTTTATTTCTCGATTGATCTGTAATCTATTGAATGGCTTCCACTCCAATTATTTTTTGTTGCTTTTGATGATTTAGCGTTATCAATGCTGAGGTGATAAATGCAATTACTCCTTGCTTTTGAGGACTAAGCAGGTTTGTCAGGGTTATGTTGTGCTCTCTTCAAGCTTTGTATAGACGGGAAAAATAGGAAAGAATTGTGAAGAATTTGGAATCTTGTTGCCGTTTTGCGTTGGAGTAATTGTTCTAATTTACCTAATTATATTTGGTTTGTTTTGCCTCATGGATTTTTTTAATCATGTATTTAGAAAATGCATCATCAAACCCTCCTACGTTAACTTTCGAAATCTTTAGCATCATTTTTCTTCCGAAAGTGACTGTAGTCGCAAATGCAAGTAAACATTAGGGTTTGTTTGATAACATTTTGGGAAGAATATATATTAAAAAAAAAAACACCTTAAACTAACAACTATTTGCAATAGAACTTCATAATGTTCAAAAGGTACTAAAGTAGTCCATCAAATTATTAAAATGTAGAGTGTTGCTGCCATCCGGTCATGGCAAAAATGTGAGGTTTTTGGCCCCCAATCACAAATTGACAGTTAAGCCTTTTAAGAAAAATACACAAACTTAAAATAAAATCAAAACACTCAATCATCTAATCAAACAACCACCAAACTGCCTAGACCCGCCACCCACCGTCACCCACCGCCCATTTCCGTAACAACGCCGTCATCCACCGCCATCTCCGTGACTTTTCCAAAACAAAATGATAGATCCGGCTGAGGTGGCTGATCCTGTGACGGGGAGAGAGATCCGCCACCCCTAGTGGCCATTTTGTCTCTCGGTGAAAAAAATAAAATCCGCCACCCAAACCCAACTAAAAATCATTTCTAATGCCTCAAAAATCGATTTTAATAAATTCGTTTCTAATGCCTCAAAACTAAAACCTATAAAGGTTAACCCTTTTGGGGTTTATCAACCTAAAATCAAAGAAAAAACATGAGACCCATCGGTGGAGTCCGTGGGTTTGGTCTTCTTTCTTTCTCCCAAGCCATCTCTCTTTCTCTAAATGACAAGAAGAAGGAAGAAGGAAGAAGAAGAGTAGGAGGAGAGGTTGTCGGCAGGGAAAAGAAATGGGAGAGAAGAAAAAAAAAAGAAGGAAAAGAAGAAGAAATAAGAAAAAAAATCTAATGTTTTAGGATGTAGAATGATTTTGTGCATTTTTTTTCTTTTCGGTGAGGTGTCAAATTGATATTGGGGGGCAAAAACCCCTCCCTTTACGCCAAGACGGAATTTAAGTTATTCCCTAACATGTATCAAAAAGATCACTTATTTTTTTTATATTTCTATAATACCCCTATTCTTTTAACAAATAAAATAATAAAATACTTGTAAAAAACAAAAAACTAAAAACTAAACAATTTTCTAAAAAAATAATAATAATAATGACTGAATAAAAACAATTTGTTGATGGAATTTAATTTTAGGAACTAAATTATTATTTTTGGAATATCTCAATAACCTTTGATTTTACATTCACACGACATGAAGCAATTTGTAATTTAGACCAATTACAGTAACTAATTATTTATTTATTCAAAAACTTTTTTTTTTTTTTTTTTTATTTATTCGCCCTTTGGGTTTTTTTTTTTTACAATTATTTTATTATTTTATTTGTTAAAAGGATAAAGATATTATAGGAATATAAAAAAACCAAGTGGCCTTTTTTGGTAGTTTGATGGACTACTTTACGGACCTGAATCCTTTCAATTTCAAATAAAATGGAGGGGATTCATTTAGTTATTTTTGAGAGGGACAAAAATGCCCCCTAAAAGTAACTAAATGGATCTCTTCATTTTCATTTGAAATGGAGAGAATCCTTCTCCCTACTTTACTACATTTTGAACATTGTGAAGCTATATGCAAACAGCTGTTAGTTTGGGAGGCTTTTTATATTTTTCCCTAACATTTTTTAAAATGTGTTTTTTTTTTTTTTTGATGTTACAAAAAATGAAAGTAATTTTGAGTTTTCCGTAAATGTTTTGTGTATGAAGTCATTTGTTATTGCCTTTGCCTTTTCTTTTAAAAAGCATAGAAGTTCTCCATAAATATATATATATATATATATATATATATATTTAAAAAAAGGGTTACCAAACGAGACCATATATGTTTTAAGATTAAACATTGTTTTTCAAAAGGTACCTTAATCGGTCAAGGCTACGTCTAATGAAGCGAATGTCATGTTCAAATCTCCTTCCCCCTCATATATGGACATGTTAAAAAAAAAAATTATTTTCAATGAGTGCAGGGATTTGTTATTAAAACAGAGTACAATGCAAAGAGTAAAAACAACTAAAACTAGTTCTGATTCTTCTGAATTGGTTTGATCGTTAATGTTTGTAACCCAATTCAGCATTCTGTATTTCTGTAAGAGAATCCAAAATCTAACATCTGAAACATGACTATATATATATATATAGTCATTTGGTTGAATCGCATTTGGTTGTGGGGGTTGGTAAATTTCTCCATTTCCATGTACCATAATAATATTTGGTGGACCATTCATGACTAGATGAATGAAAAATAGTTAGTATTAATGGGGGACGTAAATATGTCGGAGAAAATTAAGTGGTGGCAGACAGCAGCACGGCCCTCCGCCCGACCAAACTTGTCCGTCTAATTGTGGTCTCAGTTGTGCATTGACAATTACTGTCGAAAATCAAATACTGCACAAAAATGCTGGCATTTCTCTTGTTATTTAATGGGGTTGAAGAAGCAATAATTGTCGAACCTACTCTGCTAGAGCTACACTGCTAGTCATCATATTTTTCTGATAATGATGAGAATTGGGTGAGTTGTAGCCCATCAGAGTTGGAGAAATGTTCAGAAATGTGCAGATAAACTCATCAACATTTCCATTAAATCTTCTGGCAGCTTGCTTGCTTGGTTTTTTATTTTTTCTTAAATAAAGCCTGCGACAGTAGACAGTAGACACACCCATCACGTTTCAAGTTTCCCACTCTTATTTGTCACATCAATGGGTGTTGACTGTTGAGTGTTTAGGCACGCCCAATTTTGATCCGTTCATCACTAGCTTTTTGTTTCTTTCTCCTAATATAAAATAAAAGAAATAATAGTAGCTAGTCTTTAGGGTTCTGTATAATAGTTCCTTAAATTTTTATGTAATTTGATAAATTTTTTTAAATTTTAAATTTTGTACTTTAGATTCTTAAATTTTTTATTACTCTTAATATAGATCTTTTCATTAAATTTTAAACATTACATGATATTTATACCGTTGACATTTATATAAAATTTAAACTTTCAAAACATTTTTTTATATTAAAAAACGAAAATCATGGATATTATGGTCTTTTTTGTATTTTTAACGGCTAAAATTAACGGAAGTGGTCTAATTAAGAGCAATTGAAAGTTTATGGGTCTAAAGTGAGAGATTTTAAATTTTGAGGTTTGTCAAATCGTATGTAAGTTCAGAAAGACAAAGTGAAGTTTCCCCTAATAATAATTATACATTCTTTAAGGCTTCAACAAATTCACGTGTCTTGGTCACTAAAATGTGGACGATTCGTCAAATGACGGGTGCTTAAACGATTAAAATTTGCTCAACATTTGAAGTTTACTTGAATTATATCATATGGAGTTTCTATTAGGTTTTTTTATAGGGGAACATGTTAAAGTCATATATTATAATACATTTTTGTTGTAGATAACAATCAAACATTTTGAACGCTATTAAAACTCTTAGCAAAAGAGCGTGCAACTACATATAGCATTTCATGTGATACTTACTACATTTATAAACTAACGTAAAAACTTACTTGATATTTAATCATTTTAGTTACTAAAATGTGAATAGTCACTTCGCAATGAAGCACCAATTTTCAACTTAATAGTAAACAATCAACCACCAATGAGAGACTTGTTCTCAGTTCACTAGGTCAAATTAATTTTAAATGATTTGTTCATTTGTTTGAATAAATATATAGTATTTATTGTCTAAATTACTAATGGGTAGAAACTTTGATTAGAATAACCCTCATTGTTATGATCAAGGATCACCATGCATTACTCACTTCTTCAAAATGGCTGAGCAAATGATTTAACATATTTGGAACAAGCACCCAAAATAATAATGATAATAATGATGAAAGAGAAGCAGATCTAGAACTAAAAATTAAAGAAGCACCAGTCTTGGCTAAAAACAAGCAGGCTTGCATCATTAATTGGGGATTCGGTCAAACGTTCCACGACGTCCCTACCCCATTTCTCCACCGCTACAGTTGTCTACCCCCATAATTTAACCTCAAATTTGACCAATCCACAGTCACATGCATTTCACTTGCATTTGCATTTGAATTTCCCGCTCAATTTCTGTCTGCAATGCAATTGCGCATTTGGTTTTACACAGTTTTGGAATCGGAATCATTCAAGATTGTTGTTGAAAATATTTATTGGAAATTATTATATAAGACCCCCTATCAGTGGGGTCAGTCATGATCATTGATCATACATTCATACAACTCCATCATTTCCCTGCATGTCACACATCACTTCACTTGATCTTTTTTTTTTTTAATTTTTGGTTAAATTATTAAAGCTATGGAGATAATTGAACCACCCAATAACTTTTTTAGGTGGTTCAATCATTCCCAAACTAGTCTATGGGGATGAAAAATACTTTATAGGTGGTTTGACCAGTCTTAAACTTGCTTATAGGTTCAGCCAAACGATTCTCAAAGTCTTTGGAGTGGTTAGACTACCTAATTAAGTAACATTTAAAGTTGGTGATCAAACTACCTCCACATGCATGTGAGAATGGTTCAGCCGATCTATAGGATGGCCCGTGCGAATGCCCTCAACAAAGATATAGCTTGTGCAGTCACCTTAACCAAGGGGTCATCCCAACGTTTGATGGGATGGTTGGGGTGGTTGGGGCCACATTGCTAGGGATGGTTGGGGTGGCTTAGCAAACCATCCCCTTTGTTTAGGAAGGCATCCCTATTCTTGGGATGGGGTTGGTTGGCCCCTACTATAATGTAGAAGAACAAGCTGTTGGCAAAGTAAACTTACAACCTCTTGTAAAATATTCAGACCAACTGTAGGATAACCCACTTTCTAAGTGTTTCTGCTCCATGAGGCGTGAGACATGTTATGTCTAAGAGATGGAAGAGATGCAGCAGTGGATAAGAGATTTGGGAGAAAGAAAAGGGAGGGAGAAGAGCAGCAGAGGTAGACGAACTAGGAGTAGCAGCAGACAGAGCACCCTCCTTGGCAGGAAAAGATTTAGATCCGATGGCCAAGTGATCATGTATCACACCAGAAAACACATAAAAAGACTCTTCTTTTTCATCACATAAAAAGACTAATTAGGTGATGAAATAGCTAGATGTACAATTAAAATTTTGATCATTTAATTAGGAAAGCAATTTGGATTCATGATGATATTGTATGCGTTGAAAAGTTTGCATCGATCTTCACAAGTCTTTAATGAAAGATTCAGCTTCAAAATAAAATTAAGACCATACACACATGATTAGTTGGATAAAAACTATTCTCATAATTAAATTGAACCCTCGGTCCATCCATGTGATTATGGCGATGACTTCTTATCAATATCAAAGCAATATGATAGTCTACTTTAATTCGTGTCGTTTTCTCTGACCAATGGAGATGGAGCGACAGTAGTAGAGCTGCTTTGCCTAATATTCAATCGGCCACTACTTGGCTAGAATTCCACAGCCCTTTACCCAAAAATACTAATTTCTTCGAGTTGTATTTTTTTTTTAATCTTTATCGATAATATTTAAGACTAAAACCCATAACCTCTCTCACCCTAGCTATTAAACTTCTTTATTCAGATATAGGCCTAAATTAATGCCCTAGGATCTTGCACTTGAACACACTTTTTCTATCCTCGATTTGGGTGCATCTGCATGGTGTCCCACATTTCTTTATATTTTTGTGCTTGTCAGGATATATAAGAGCATTGTTGTATATATAGATGTGATATTGTCATGATTATATTGTTCTTGTTTTAAAAAAAAAAAAAAAATAGCATATGGCAATGTGTTTTTATCACTTCTACTATATATATGTGTGACTTGTTTTAAACTATTGATATTGAAATTATTTAAAACATATCAGTTCAATTAGTATGATATGAGTATAAAAAATAACATTATCTTAATTATATAGTAGCCAATTAAGTCCCAACTATTTGACGCATCCATATTCAATCACCCCAAGAAAAAGAAGATAAGAATCTAAGAAAAATTTATGCATAATCACATTGAGCAATTAGAAATTGATTACACCTGCAGGAACAACACCAGACCAGACTATATATATAATATATAGGACCCTGCCAGGGATTTCGAAGTTCCTTGTACTGTATATAATTTGAGGAGTTAATATAGAAAGAAAAAAAAAATACAGAGAGAGAGAGAATATTTCTAAGAATTAATTAAAAGGAAAAAAGGCAAAAAAAAAAAAAAGGTGAGAGTGAGAGAGAGCTGATGGATTCCTCTGGCAGTGTAGTGTCTTTTGAGAACCAATCAAAAAGCGAGTGGTGTCGAGAGCCAGATCCCACGTGGAACCCTCAACCTCTTTACAGGGGGAGAGGCCCACCGCAGCCCAACCGACAGCAATGCAGAGCATCTCATCACGTGAAAGACCCATGTGACCCACCCCTCTCATCTCATCTACCCCACCCGGGCCTGTCCGTAGACGACGCCGTTCCGACAATTACCTTTCACCAAAACTCCACAACCGTTTCATGCACGAGCGTCTCCACTATGTCCTTCTCAATCTCCCTCACCATCTCCTCTCCCTCCTCCTCAAACGCCACTGCACTCTGTCTCTGCAGCCTAGCTTCCGGCAAATCCTTTTCTATCAAACCATCAATGTCTTCAAGGACACGACAGTCTGCACATGGGAAGCTTCGAATTTTGGCGCACAATGTCTGGAGTAGCTGTGCACCTTGCATGCGAGTGCGACAACCACCCCCAGTACTAGAGCTACCCCACGGCTTCAAAATATCACCCAAAAGTTCATCAACGAGATGGAATAATAATAATCTTTTGTTAGCGGTGGCGCAAGGATAATAATCATCATCATCGAGTTGCTCAAAGATTGATGGGTCCAAGGGATGGGAGGGGGAGAACCAATTAGATAATGACACCAAGGAATCTTTCTGTATTCCTGTACGGCTTAGTATATTGGCAACGAACTGATATTCTGCTGCACTTGCTCCGGTGGTGGAGACACCGTTATCGCTTTCTCGGGCCGTGAGCAAGCGCGTCGCTTCCTGTTTGTACGTCTGACTCGAACAACTAGATAACTGTGACCCATATCTTGGTTTTTGGTCCTCGCATACCTGAAAATTAGTTTGAAATTACAATAAATAAATAAATAAATGAAAAATAAAAATAAGGAGGAGGAGGAGGAGGAGGCAATGGAAAAATGGCTAAACCTGTTTGAGAGGAATTCTGGTTGCGGGTGGTGAAGGGTCATTCTTGACAGGGAGAAGGTCATTAGACAAGGGGATTTTCTTGAATTTCTTGTCTGGGATGTTAGACCTGGGCGGTGTTGTAGGACGAACAAATGGTTCTTCTTGCTTGTTTCGGATTATATCAGACGTCTGTGGAGGCTTCTTTAGCCTTTGACCGAACCTTTCACCGGCTATCTTTTTAGATTTCTGGACCGACTTCTGGCCCGACGGCACCTGCTGCTTCTGCAACGTTTGAGGTTTCAGCTGAACATTGATCAGTACTGGTGCAGATGGTTGACACGACGACGACAACGACGACGTTTTTGAAAAATGAGAAACCGATCTATCTTTAGTACTGGATGGTGGTGTTGTGCTTTGTTTGGTCTTGGGATCCAAGAATCTGAGCCTTGGAGAGCAAGAAGGCATGCTTGAGTGCTGCTTCCCTGGGCTTGATTCTTCTACATTGACTTTGCCGGCCAACGCCTTTGAAAACTTCCTGGATTTGAATTGGGTAACAAGCTGCTCAGCACTTCTTCCCTGATCTCTGGCGTTGGCGATGGTGTTTGTGATGTCAAGCCCAACTTTCCTGCCAACTTTTTCTTTCATCTGCTTCACAATTTGCCTAGCGTAGTGGCTTGGACTAGTACTTATGTTATTGTCGTCTTCGACTCTGAGCTGATCTTTCCTTCTCAGATATGAAAACCGAGAAAACTCCAAGTCTTCACCGGCGCTCAAGTTCTCTTTGTTGATCTGAAGAGACAGCCTGTGCTCCACGTCGGACCTTCTGGCTGATGATATTCTTGGCGTCTCCGGCAGAGACTGTGTACCCGTAATATCTTTGTCTAGGCTTTTTCTTGGTCGACTCTGGAGCGGCTGCCGGCGGCGCCGAAGAGGTTTTAAACGTGCTGAAGAGGAAGAAGAAGAGGGTGATTGGGTTTCGGGTAGTAGGTCAAGACCCATAAGCCTGGCTACCAAATTTGGAGTCTTGGTTCCAGGAGAGCCGCTGATTTCTGAGCAGGAGTCGTTTGATCCTGTGCGTCCACTTGTTTTAATTTGGATACCCATCTGGATTTTTCAAAATTTTATTAGAGCATTAGGAGTTCAAGATTAAACACTATCATTATCATCATCATTATTCACTTTAGAGAACAAGAAAAATTATATAAAAATGACTTACTGGGATAGTTATTAAATTTCCTTCTTCTACGAGTCGTCCTATTGGAATATGATGCAACAAAAGCTCCTCTGATTGCAGACTGTTTCTTGGTGCTTCGGCTCCTGAATTACACAAAACCCATAAATCAAAGATTGAGAGAGAGAGAGAGAACCTTTGGGGATGGTGGGTTCTTCATGGAGGATAGGGGAGTCAAAAGAGGGTTGTTGATGGTGTAAAGGGAACTGAAAGTGGTGGAAATCAAAGAACTGAAAGACAGCATTCATGCAACCAGAAGAGGAGGCGTCTTTCTCTCCTCCATGGCCAGCAGCACCGCCTCCGCCTCGCTTCGAGGATTTTCCACCACCACCCCAATACCATTCCCTGCCCATTACTTTTCTTTAGAGAATACAAAACCAGAATGAAAATGACAGGAAGACGCAGTACAACAAAACTCTTATCTCACAGAAAGAGATCAGAAGTAATTGATTTTGAGGAATTAAGTACAGTCAAAAGAGTGGTGTGTTTTCTCTCAAATGGCAAAAAGAAAAAAAGAAAAAAGAAAAAGGTGTTTTTATTGTCTCTATCTCAAAGGCTTTCACCCTCACTCACTCCCACGTTTAACCAGAACCAACTCAGCCCTCTCTATCGTTGTCATTGGGAATTGAGAAGGAAAAACAAATGAAAAGGATGACGATATGACCACGACCTCCGTAAAACAAGTGGTTAAAGCTCACACCACAAGAAACGTACACGCAATTTAGCCATTAGCATATATATATATATATATATATATATATATATATATAAATTGTCTCTATCTCAAAGGCTTTCTCACTCCACGTTTAACCAGAACCAACTCAGCCCTCTTATCGTTGTCATTGGGAATTGAGAAGGAAAAACAAATGAAAAGGATGACGATATGACCACGAACACAGAAACGAAACGTGACGGCCGCGTGCATGTACATATTTTGGATAATTCTATTTTAAGCCCCTTTTTTTTTCCTCCGTAAAACAAGTGGTGCTAATGCCTAAAAAACCACGTAGGACGCAATTTAGCAATTAGCATATATATTTATATATATATATATATCATGTTTGATAGGGGAAACTGAGAATGTTATTAGCCTTAACATTTTCCATATATATATAACTTATGGAATTTGATAAAAAAAAATAAATATTAATATTTATTGTTTTCGTATTTTATAATTATATTGATATAATATATTATTTATGGGTTAATAATTAAGTTTGTTAATGTTTTAAAACTTATTTTTGGATTCAAAACTAAAATAAAATTGGAGTAGAAGGTTAATTTAGGTAATATTTATGTTCAAAATAGATTTGATCATCCTAAATTCACTAAAACTTAATTTTGGTTAACTTTAATGATATCACCTAATTTGGTGTTAATCATCCTAAATTTTATGCTTAATGCCTAAAAAATCCAAGTGGAGGCTACTACAATTTTATTTTTTCTTAAATCATGTTTTATATAAGTCTGTGAGAACACCAGGAGAACACTATAGGGAGAACCCCTAGTATTTTCCATTATAATTTATAATCAAATATTGGGATTGTAATTAAATTAAGAGGATTTTATTACTATACTTGTATTTGTATTTAGACATTACCCTATAAATAGAGACCTTCGTATTGTAGACAAATCAAGTTAATGAGTACAATGTAGCCCTTAAGGATATTCTGAGTGGTGGACGTAGGTGTCCAACACCAAACTACCTGTAAGTTCTATGTTTATTCTCTTTTTTGCTTCTGCTCAATATTTTGCATCCTCATTATTTTAACATGATATCAAAGCTACTTTTTTGTGGCCTTCAACGTCCTTGCATTTCCTCACGTTCCGTCCGACAATCTCAATGCTCAAGTTTACTGCCACGCTTCGCCTAAAGCTCTTTGCCAGTTTAACATCACGGGCGTCATGCGTCGATTAGGTTCGGTGAGCTCTCTGATAACCGTCCAAGTGGGCTCATTTACTTTTTTTTTTGCCCAAGTTGGCTCTTTTATGTTTTGGCCCTAACCGGCCCAGGCCCATAGTCGGCCCTTTTAAAGTTTAGCTCTCTATCAGCCCTAGCCTATTGTCAGACCTTTTTGGATTTTGGCTTGTTGTCGACCTCTTTTGAAGTTTGGCTCATTGTCAGCCTTGACCCATTGTCGACCCCTTTTGGAGTTTTGGCTCGTTGTCGGCCCTTTTGAATCTATATTCACAAGCCACTTGCCGCCATTGTTGGCCGCCCCGCTAGCCTTTATCTCTTTCGGCAATCACCATCTACGACTTGTTCTCGGCTTCCACCACCGCCATCATCATTGTTTCGAATTTCAAACTCAAGGTTCAAGGATATTACATCTTGAGTTTGAGTGGGATGTTAGAATATATGGAAAATATATAATATTTTTCGTATATTCTATAATTATATTGATATAATATATTATCTATTTATAGGCTGATTATAATCAAATATTGGGATTGTAATCAAATCAAGGTGATTTGATTACAATACTTGTATTTAGACATTATCCTATAAATAGAGACCTCTGTATTGTAAACAAATCAAGTTAATGAGCACAATGTAGCTCTTAGGGGTAATCTAAGTGGTGGACTTAGGTGTCTAACACCAAACTACCCGTAAATTCCTTATGTCCATTTTCTATATTGCTTCCGCTCATATTTCTACATCATCATTATTTCAACATTTATATCTTTACTAAATGACTTATTTTTATTTATTTTACAAATAATTATTTAATTTATAGAAAAAATATTGTAGGTGAAGTGAGCTAAAAAAAGATAATCAAATCCTAATATATCTATGATAAATACTTAGGCTCCATTTACTTTAACGTAAAATGACTTTCAAAAAATGATTTTCGCATTTTATGGTGTTTACTGCAACGTAAAATAATAGTCAACGAAAAATATTTTCCTTTTGACAAAAAATTCTTCTTTAATTTTCAGAAAATGGTTTACGATTTTGGAAACCGTAAACCATTTTCCGACTTTGAACATCACACTCTTAAATCGATGGACCCTATTAAGACTCGCCCAGGACCTTGTTGGGACTTGCATGGAACCCGCCCACCCGAGACTTAATTGGGACTCGCCTAGGACCCACTTAAGACCCCGCCAGGACCTGCCCGGAACCCGAGCAGGAATAAAATTGTCTCTTCTCTAGACAGCTCCTTCTCCACTCTTTTTCTGAGTATTTTTTTTCTTGCGTTTGCTTACTGAAGAGGAGGTCGTTTCTTCCCCATGCCTTTTTTGTTTCTTTATTTCTCTTCTTCTTCGTCTTTTTTTTTTTCTCCTTATTGTTTGATCTAAAACTTAGAGGCCAAATCTACTATGTTTCCGCAATCTCCTCCACCTACCAATCACCATTCAAGATACTTTTTGTTTTATTGAGAAATTTTTAAGGTTGTTGTTGTTGTTTTTTTTTTTTAAGACTTCAGTTGAAATATATATATATATATATATATATAAATTTAAGTAGAAAACATAAATACTAAATTATTTTAATATATATTTAAAAAAAAAAATTGATTTTACGTGGTAAACGCCTTAAATTTTTTTTGGCAGAAAACATTTTTTGGGAAAATGACTTCCCTAAAAATATTTTCCGATGAAAACTATTTTACGTCGAAGTAAACGGATTATAAATAAGAAAAATAACATAAACACAAATATAAAAAAAAATTATATATTTTAACATATACACACACATATAGCGTACGTTTCAATGACGTTTCAATTATATGTATGCATTCATATATACACATATAAGATTGCTTTGAGTATATGTCATTTTCATAATCATTCTTCTTCTTGTTCTTGCTTATGAATTTGTATTCTAATTGGATGAATGTAGAAGTTCCACTGAATATGCAAAATAGGACAATACTCTTTTATATGTTACTTTTTTTAGAATGGGAAATTTCATAAAATTCCCTTGAATTTATTGCTTATCTAACATTAAAAACTCTTAATTTAGAGTATTAAAATTTCAATTTTCGTATATGTGCAGAAGTTAACTTATAAGATTACATGCATTTCTATGAAGAAAGGAAATCAAAATAAAAGCTGACAGGTATTTGCTCGAAGTTCCATACAAAATTCGCTTCAAATGAAACTCTTTGGATGAACTGTTCAAGGTGCTAGTCAAGGCTCACTTAGAGCATCCGCAGCAAATTCTTCAAATTTTACTCTTCAAAATAACAAAAAGTACACTTTTGATTATTTTAATAGCCCACCTTTTTAGAGTACACTCTTCAGCCTCTCTACTTTAACAATTCATTTTCACTATTTTATTAAAATATTATTTTTCAAATATTTGTTTATTATTTATCTAACTTTTGAGTGTTAAGAGAAATGAAAAGGAAAAAGGAGGAGAGAGAAAAGATAGTTGTTTAATGAATGAAGAGGGAATATTAATTGTTAAGTTTGAAGTTTTACTGTTCACAATGTTAACTTTTTTGTTAAAATGAAGAGGCTGAAAAGTGAGGTTTTTAGCACTTTATGTTAAATTAGCTCTTCAAACTAACAAAAAAATGAGTTTGAAGAGCCTGCAGTGAGTGCTCTTAAAAATTAAAGCATCTGCATGTTCGATAAGCTTGTTCAAAGTTTTGTTCCAACATTGCTTCGAATGAAACTCTTTGGACACCAAGAGTTTTGAGAGAATTTTTATTCTTTCAAACTCTTAGTTTTGTTTTGAATTAGCAAGATGTTGGTGTCTTCAATCTTAATATAAAATATTAATAGGTTTTACTTTTAGGTCTCGTTTAATTCGCAAAATCGGTATTCCATTAGGAAAATAAAATAGTTATTATTAGGAAAAAGTATACTTTATCCCCCTGAACTATTCACTCATTTTTATTATTAACTCTAATATTTAAAAAGTGACACTTTATCTTATAAAAGTATTTGACATTGACACTTGTCCCTAAGAAGTACATTTTAACCTTAATGTTTAAAAATGACATTTTATTTCCAAAGTATCTGACATTGACACTTGAATCCCATAATGTACACTTTACCCCCCTGAGTTGATACTTTGCCCCCTTAAAACTTAGTTACTTCGGAGGGTACAAATAAGTGAATAGTTTATGAGGTAAAGTGTATTTTTCCCTTATTATTAAAAATGGAGAAGATTGCAATGAAATAATTATTTATATTCTTTAATTTGGAAGCAACACATTTCATAATTAGAATATAACCAAAATTACTAAAAAAACTCATATGATTTCTAATTTTTTCAAAACTGAATTAACAAAAAAAAAAAAAAATCATTGAATACGTGGGTGGCCAGCCGGCCACAAATTTAGTGAGTTGTTTTTTTAAAAAAAAATTAATTAATTAATTTTTTTCTAATTCTTAAGTTTGAAAGAATTTTGTTTTTTGTTTGAAAAATGTAGTATATTCCTTAAGCAATATCTATTCATCTCATTTTATAAAGGAATATGTAGTCATCTTTGTATGGGAATAGGTCCTTACCAAGTGAAATAATAGTTATTCTTATAAAATAGTTATTCCATTTTTGTGATATATTTCGCAAACTAAACCAAACCTTAGTATTTTTGAATGAATTAAGGTTCCGTTGTTTCGCCGTAAAATGATTTACAAAAAATGTTTTTCGTATTTTTGGGTGTTTGGTGTGATATAAAATAATAGTAAACATAAAATATTTTCTCTTTAATTGAAAATTCTTCTTTAATTTTTAGAAAATGGTTTACAGTTTTCAAAACCGTAAAAACCATAAACAATTTTTCAAGTTAATTTGAGTATCTCATTCTCAAATCAACGGACCATGTCAAGACCCACCCAGGGCCCCGCCGAGACCCGCTTGGGACTTAACCGGGACTTGCTTGGGACCCCGCTGGGACCTACCTAGAACTTAACCAGAACTCGCCTAGGACAAGACCGGACCTGCCTGCAACTCAACCAGGACCTACCTGCAACTTCATAGGGAATCGACCCGATTGGACCTGCCTGGGACTTGATCGAGACCCGCTCAGGACTTGCCCATAACTCGCTTGGGACGTTCCTGGGACTTGATCAAGACCTGCCTGAGACCCACTTGGGACTTGCCCGGCACTTGACCGAGACTTGCCCAAGACCCGTCCGAGACTCATTGAAAAATATTTTTGGCGAAAAACATTTTCTTGAAAATGATTTCTTAGTAAACATTTTTCAATATTTGGCATATACAGAAAATCAAACAGGTCCCTGACTTCAAAAAATACTTTTAGCAGAAAACATTTCCTGTATTTGGTGTGTACGTAAAATCATATTAAACACTAAATTATGAAAATGTCCCTATCAGATCTTGGGCGGGTCCTACCAAGGTCTTGAGCTAATCTCGACAGGGTCCTAATAGGGTCTAGGTGGGGTTCGAGTGAGTCCCAAGTGAGTCGCATTGGGTAATTTCAATTGTGAATAAAAATTACATTTTATAGGTTAATATGATTAAATGAAAATATAAAAAAATATTTGTGATTTTCCTTGCACACGCCAAACATCGGAAAATGTTTTCATCGTAAAATGATTTCCCTAAAAATATTTTACGATGAAACAAACGGGTCCTGACATGTTTACTTTTGTATACATTTTTTTTCCTTATGCACATCCCTATATTAATTAGTCTACCTTTGATATGTTGGAATGATGATTATCTAAGAATAATTATAAGTATTTTTAGGAATACAAGAAGAGAGCCCCTGCTATCAGGTCTTGATGTAAATCAGCCCTTTTACAACATCTAATCACCATGTGACAAATTATTAATTTAAGAAAACTGCAAAAATTGAAAGTGAGAACAACCACACCAAATCAAAAAAAAAAGAAAAGAAAAGAAACCCATAGTTATGGGTCTAGCCGGCCGTGAACGCCTCAAACCTCGCTGACCATGGCCCGCCTCAAAACCCGTTTTTAATGCTTCAAAATCCATTTTTAATGCTCCAAAAACCCATTTTTAATACTTCAAAACTCGTTTCTAATGCCCAAAAACTCGTTTTTAAATTTTAAACTAAAACCTAGAGGTGGAAGGTTAACCCTTTAGGGATTTTATCACCCTAAAATCAAGTTTATTTTGGTCTAAGTTATTTTTATGCATTTTTTATGTTTTTGCTCATGTGTTAGTTATTGATTGGGGGCTATAAAACTGGAGTTTTAAGGCTTATCCTGATATAAGTTAAAATCATACAAAAAACTAGAATAGAATGACCATTCATCTCCATTCGTTTGATGATGACACATAAATGACCAAATTTCTTACCGGAATGAAATCAAATGTCAACAAAATTCCTAAGATACCCTTACATCAATAAATTTCAAAAAATAAAAAATAAACACCTTCATTTAAAGACATTGCTAAGTGAACATAGTCGAAAACACCTGTGATTTTATGAGACAACACCTTAAAATTGAATCTTCATTGCTTTCTGTACACATAGTAAGCAACAAAATTACCCAATTCTCTACCTCAATAAAAAAAATTCAAAATTGTTTTACAGAATTGGTGGACCCTATATGGAGCATGTGATAGAGAGGGTGGGGTCTGTGCATTTGCAGGAGCAGCTAGGCAGTGGGACACATATAATTATCCTTAGCTATCCTTTCAACTGATGATAAAATCGCAGTTAACCCAGATTGTTGCTTGTCCATATGCTCCCCAAGGCCTCGAGGGGCAAAGGGACCACTACAATTCAATTAATGTTTCTAGTCCCTTTTTGATATGACACAATCCTAACTCCTAAGCTGACCAATTCACCTTTGTATTCTATAAATAATGATTTGGTCCCAATTTTCAAGAGTAAAAGAATGAGGCCTTTTTTACTGCACTCTTTTTATTTACATGCAAGCTGCTCAGCTTTCATCTTGAACCCTATAATTATGAAAGCCTTATTGCAATTAAAGGGTAGTTGTTAAATGGGAATTTGTTCATGAAAAATTTCTACTACTATATGTCATGATTTTCAGGGATGGGATTTTTCCCAATTAATGCAAGTGAGATCATTTTCATAAAAAATAGGGAAAACTTTGTAAAATTTTTCCTTGAACTTTCATTTGTTTTGACACTACGTACTTTCTAAAATTAAAAAATTCTCAATTAATACTATTGAACTTTCAATTTCTTTCAATTATATATTCGCTTCTGATGAGATTTTTCATTAAATTTTGTCAAAATTTTCAAAATATCCTTATTTTGTTTTGTAAAAAGCAAAAATAAAAATAAAATTGAAAAGATGTTTTTTATAAAAAAATAAAATAAATATCTGAGTTTTTACAATTTGTTTTTTAAACCAAAAAAAGTCAGGGTTTAGGTATTTTGACAAAATTGATCCTAAAGAAAGAGGTGAAAAAAATTAAAAGTTCAATAATCTAATCGAGAGTTTTTAAACTTAAAAAAGTAATTTCAAAACAAATAAAAAAAAATTATGAAATTTCCTTTACAAAAATATATATATTCCCACATGCCTGATAGGCTGATAGCCTAATAGGTTACTATTAGGCTTATCCATCCACGTAGTAGAAGAAGCTATAAGCCCGGCCCGTGCAAGTAAAAAGTTCGAAATTACACGAAGCTGAAAGCTGCCAAACCCTAAACAAATCTATATTGAATAATTATCACTGGATATGATTAAATAGTAATTACATAATCATATATGTTATGAACAATTAATACTCCTATATATATATATATATATATACCTGCTGCATATTTTATCTTATCCTATTGTCGTTTTTTTACGTTTATTTGTTCATGGGTGAGGTCATCAGATTCAGTTTTTACGCAAAACATGGCAGATTCCTCCTACACATTATTCCTGAGACCTGCAGTTTTGCTCTAAATTCTAAGTTGAATCTATCAGAGTCCAGAGAGAAAGAGAGAGAGAGAACCATTTCAAATTCAAAGTGGCCCTGCTCGTGGTGACCTTAAACAAAAGAGTAGATTAATATATATATATATATGATTGCCCAACTAATTAATGGCGAGAAAAATTTGATAATTTTGTTATTCTAAATATACTAACGAGAGGAAATTGAGAGGATTTGAAATAAAGATTATAATTTTCCAAGAATTAGGGAAAATTTTACAAACTTTTACGTGTTTTGAGAGGAAATGTTAGGTGCTCTTTAAAGTTCAAAAACTCTCAATTTTACTCCTTGAACTTTTAATTTGATGCAAACAAACGTTAAAATGGATGGAATAACATTTATACCCCCAAAACTTTTATAAAATTTGAAATTTACCATAAATTTCACATTAAAAATTTAAAAATAAAAATGAAAAGTTGATGGTGTTTTAGTATTTTTTTTTTTTATAACCTCTGTTAGTTGTTAACGCCAAAAACTGACAGAGTGAGTATATTGAATCAAATTAAAAAGAGTTGTTTTGAACTTTGTAGAGCTGGTCATCTCAAAATAGGTTTAGGTGAAAGTTGATGAACTTTTGTGAAGTTAACCCAAAAATTTGTCATTGAATTATTCTGGGTCTTTTTCTTCTTGTGTGCTTTGGCCTTTCCTTCAATACATTATGAACTTTTTGGCGGGAATGTCCATATATATTGTGAACAAGATGACAATTGAGAGGATGGAATGGGAGCGTATGGTAGGGCAAGAGACACAGATTGGGCCACTGGGGGGGCATAGCTACGTACGGTTGTCCTCTAATGAGCACAGAAAGAAGCTATTATTGAAGATGGGAAAATGGAAAAGAGAATGAATGAATTATAGAGAGGTCTCCCCCTCTACATGCCAAATGCATGCAAAGAACCATTAGAGAGAGAGAGAGAGAGAGAAAGGCCAGATCATCTCCATCATATACAGTAGCTGATAATAGTTTAGGAAAATAATAGTTTTTTATTTAGCTTTCAAACAAAAAACGAATAGTTCACCCTCTGTTTTCTAATCATAAAAAGGTGTGACGTAAAAAATTGGTCCACATACACGTGATTGAGTTTGAATCTTCCCACGGTAGGAAAACGGAAGGCTAGCTGCTGGTATTTCACTTTCATCTTCAATGTTTTGGCCACAAACTGAGAAGGGTTCAACTCATTCGAGTAAACGAAACTTACCAGATATTAAAAAAAAAAAACAAAGAAGGGATAATTTCACTCCATGAATTATTATTTATTTTTTCACTTGTAATTCTCCAACATTTAAAAAGTTGTAAGGTCAAGTTCTCATCTTCGATAACTTTGCAATGTTACTTCTCTCCTAATGGAGGACATAGAAATATCTAAAAGAGCTGTTATCAGGTTATTGTTGATAAAGCGGGATATTGTGGATGTTAATTGTGTAGCATGGTGGTATGTTACGGTTGTAGTATCCAATATGGCTTAAGTCTAATATTAACCATGTATATATAAACTCTTAGGCACCTTCCCTTTACAAGTCAATTTTTAAGGATAAATTCTACCCAATATTGTATCAATTAGCATAAGAGCAGGTGTTATCTCAATTGGTGGCCAAGCAGCACAATGGTGGCAACGCCTCTAACGATGCCGATCATGAGAGAGAGTTCTTTTAGAATCGGAAAGCAGCAGTCATTGCATATATCGACTACAAATTAGTGGATGGATGATGTTGGGCGTGTCTTTTTCTGAATGAGTGCACCATAGTGATCATTTAATTAGGACTTTGTTAGGGATCATGTTAAAACCTTAGGACATGCTAAGAGGAGGTTTTGTTGATTTTTGGGTCAAAATGGATTTATGCCAAGTACTGAACCTTCGACCCTCCTTTGAAAGAACATACGATGCTGTGGCTAAACGTTCGATGATCAGGTAATAAGCTTATTCTTAGCATATTAGGACTTAGGGCTTGTTTTACCTCAGGTTTAGAACAAAGTAGGGTTTTTTTTTTTGGGAGGGGTGGGGGGGCAGATTTCAAGGTTGTGGAGCCTCATGAGAACTTTGTGGAGGAACCCTATTGCTCAAGTAAAACTCACATAAATACTTACTATTTTCTTTACGCATAGCATGATTATTTTATGTATCAAATGTGCATGTTTACAACTCACATAAAATATATTTTAAACTATTGCGAACTATATTTTGTGAAAATAAGTGATGAACTAAATAAGATAATGAAAATTATTATTTGTAAATGCATGCATATAAAAGACAGTGAAGAATGATATGAATCGTATAACATGATACATCGGTATGTGTCAGACAACAATCATTAGCTTACTAATATACTAGTTAACCATATATGGGATTTATTTTGATGTTTGGTTTTGGATCCAATGGCTATTTTCTGACCATTGCAGTCATGTTTGATTGGTAGTTACCAGAAAAGATATTATTAGCGGTGTGAGCCACCCGCAGTAAGCAACATCATATTATACTACAAGTCGTTCATAACAGCAACAACCTTAACGTGTTTTCCTTTTGTAAGTATATAGGATTTTATTTTTAAAGTCGCCCACTAATGTGCTGTTTTTTTCTAAGCCCATTGATCGTAAAAAACAAAAGGGGTGGGTTAGCCTTACTGCCAACGTGTGGTCCAAAAGCAGTCAAACAAAGAACAACTATTATAACGGTGCGTTTAATAAAGGGGCATCTTTTCATCGTCTTTTTCCCCCATTTTATCTAACCTAAACCTAAAAGCTTGAAACGTTGTAACCAAAAAGAAAAACAAAACAAAATGTCCTTGTGCTACTTGAGTTGCTTGCACTGATGTCTAATGAGTGCATAGATTGTCCTTGATCCACGGTTGAGGGTGAGCAACTGAAGCATCCGGGTGATACTAAAAGTGGTTTTTTTTTTTTTCAATTGGAGGTTGAGGGTTCCTCTGCCCCTATAACAAGTGTGGTCATCTCTAAATAAACTCATATCCATGACAGTTGTTTAACTTTAATGAAGTAATATGGATAGACCAAATATATATATATATGAAAACAAAACAATGCAACTCTTTTTCACTAGGCTTTGTTAGTATTGCCGTAAAATGAGTTACAAAAAATGTTTTCCGTATTTTCGAGTATTTAGTGTGATGTAAAATTATAGTCAATAAAAATATTTTTTCTTTAACTAAAAATTTTCTTTAATTTTCAGAAAATTGTAAATCATTTTTCAACTTTGAACATTTCATTCTCAAATCGATACACCTTGCTAAGACTCACCCAGGAACCCAAAAGAACTTGGCTAGGACCCGCCTGGGACTTAACCAAGACTCGCTTGGGACATCACCGAGACCTGCTAGAGAATTGCTCGAGATCCCACCAGGACTCACCAAGACTTGACCTGAACCCGCCCGGAGACTCGCTTGGGACTTGACTAGGACTCACCCGGGACCCGCCTGGGATTTGACTGGGACTTGTTCAGGACCCACTTGACCGGGATACTCCCGGGACTTGCCTAGGACTTGATTGTGACCTTCCTAGGACTTGACCAAAACTTCCTACGACCTGCCCAGGACCTACCCAAGCAGGTCCCAGTAAAGTCCCAAGCAGGTCTCAAGTGAGTCTTAGTCAAGTCTCTGGCGGGTCCTAGGCAGGCTTAATTAGGTCTCGGGTAAGTCTCGGTGAGATCCTAGGCGAGTCCCAATTAAGTCCTGAGCTAGCCCCAAGCAGGTCACAAGCGGGTCCCAAATAGGCCTGATAGGGTCCTGGGTAAGTTCTGGGTGAGACCCAGTCAAGTCCCGAGCAGGTCTCAATGGGTACCGGTAGGTCTTAAGACTTGCCCATAAATTTAGAATTTAATATGATTTAATAAAAAATATATATTAAAAAAAACTTGTGATTTTCCATACGCGCTAAATACCGTAAAATGTTTTCCATGAAATCATTTTTCTTTGAAAATATTTTCCGACAAAAATAATTTTACAGCAAAACCAACTGTCACTAGATATAACAGGTTAGAACAAGTTTCACAAAATTTTCTCTTTGGCATTTCTTTCTCTTTTGTCCTTTTGAATTTCTACCCTAAAGGAAAATAAATCATCCCATCACAATTTGTTCATTCTTACTCAAATCCAACAAAAACCAAACTTCAAATCAATTAGGTATTTGAAGAATGTGAAGAAAATCAAGAATCTCACCATCAAAATGAACACATATTCAGTCAAGTCCCGGGCAAGTCTCAGTAGGTGCCACAGGTCCCAAGACTTGCCCATAAATTTAGAATTTAATATGATTTAATAAAAATATATATATTAAAAAAAAAATTGTGATTTTCCATACACGCTAAATACCGTAAAATGTTTTCCATGAAATCATTTTTCTTTGAAAATATTTTCTGACAAAAATAATTTTAAAGCAAAACCAATTGTCAGAACATATAACAGGTTAGAACAAGTTTCACAAGATTTTCTCTTCGGCATTTCTTTCTCTTTTGTCCTTTTGAATTTCTACCCTAAAGGAAAATAAATCATCCCATCACAATTTGTTCATTCTTACTCAAATCCAACAAAAACCAAACTTCAAATCAATTGGGCATTTGAAGAATGTGAAGAAAATCAAGAATCTCACCATCAAAATGAACACATATTCAGCTACCACAAAATCAGGCCCAACAGCATAATCCTCAATAATACTTACAATAATACTTACAATAACACTTTCCATCCTGAAAACACGAAGGTTTCAGACCCAAAACAACAAACTCCAATTTCAGAGATAGGAGATCTACCTTAAACAGCTTTTTCTCCTCTCCCTTTTCTTCTTCTTCGCCAAACAACACCCATCCTCTCCCGGCAGCTGAAGAACAGGGGAATGGGCGTTGCAAAAAGGGGAGAGCTGCAGGGCAGAGGAAAAACGCAGAAGAACAATTAACCCTTTTCTCCTCCTAAGACCAATTACCCACCAACCCTAACTAAATTAACTGACTAATTATTTCATTCTATCCAAGATTAACTCGTCCTATAAATGCCAAAATACACAAAAATCATCCCAAAATGGCATGTACCATCAATAATTTCAGAGCATGAACAGGGACGGAGCTAGAAAATTATATGGGAGGGGGCCGGCCAAAAAAGATTTTTTGTTTCTTAGAATTTTTTTATTAAAGAAAATATTTTTGTTGTTTTTTAAACTAAAGACTACTAGATATGACCATAAAATCTAAAAATAGGGTCAATTTTTTTAGGAGGGGGCATATAACTAAAATTATAACCAAATTTTACATTTTTTTTTTTTTTTTACTTCTAATTATTTTTTTCCTTGTTTTGGGGGGGGGACCATGGCCCACCCCGGCCCCCCCCTCCCTCCGTCATTGAGCATGAACCTCAGGAAACCTGCTTGAACTAATGTACAATGTCGAATACGGATTAAAAGGTGGAAAATGAACAAAGTCTAACACCAATATACACAAATACATTTAAAAATAATAATAATAATACATGTTACATGTCAATAATACTCTCAAGTAATGTACTGCATTCACATATTTTTTTCAACAGTCATAATCAGGAAAAGACACAAATCAGAAGTGAACAAATACAATCATAGTGCATTATTTCTTCTATATTATTAATTGCATGCCCGCACTTGAAAAATAATTACGAAGCAATTTATTCGACGTTGGGAAACATGCACCAGAAGCCCTACACTGCTTTTGAGCAGCGCATTTCTGGCAGTCCGATGAACAATTCTGTCTCCACATTCGTCTCTGAGCCCTGGCAACTTCTGCTGCAGAACGTTACAACGTCTTTCTCTTGAGCTAAGAGCTGCCGTGGATTTTTTGCACCGCACTAATAATGTCAATACATATTTACATAGGAAATATGTCAAACATCATGATTCATGATCGGCTAAAAGGGATGACATTCTAAGAAAGATATCAAAAGGTTTCACCTTTTCGCTTAAACTTTTTTTCTCCTCAATCAGAAGTCTCTCCTGAATTTGAAGAAAAGATATTAAAATTAGTCAATTAATGTACATTTTAGCTACCAAAAAACAGGGAAAAAAGAAAAATTTCTGAGTCTGTAATTTATATATATATACCTTTGCTTTTAGATGCACTATCTGGTCCATCAATAACTGAGCCTGTAATTTAGGCCATGCCCTGTTTGTTAGCTTTCAATGATTTTCATTTTGTTATCATTTTGGTTGCTGAGAATGGCGAGGTGCGGAACTGAGAAGATAATCAGAATCTTCCAGTCTCTCCACTTCCTCTCCCCATTTCCATGGCAACCGGAGAATAATATGGCGGAAGAAAGCCTTGTTGTAATATACCTTTCTTGCCCTGATGCTGCGTAAGCTTCGCTCCAGCTGGCTTTCAATCTCCTGGAGTTCCTCACGAGTGCATATGCTTAAGCCATGTCCCAAAAGCTTCCTGTGACAAGCGAATTTCAAAGTTTAGAAATACCATTTTAAATAACAAATACAGCAACAAGAAGTATCAAAGCAAGTGATGAACCTTCGAGAATCATCAAGATACTCAATCTTCTTTGCCATGCTTGCACTTTCTCGCTTCAGTCGCTGCATGTAGAAACAATTATTACCACAATCATTTAGTAGACTGTTAGTAGTGAAATTTAGCACTTGTAAAATAAATAAATGATTGACTTTTACTGTCACGTCATCCGAATTGTATAACAATCGTGTAACAGTGTACAAAAGGTTAATCCTAAACCGTTTCTGAGAGGGTTCTAGCAATACTACAAGACTCGCCCTGAAAAATCCTAGAATTTCTTTCTCGCTAGAGTAGATTGAAGCTGCAAATATCAGTTTGAAAACTGATATATAAAGTATAATCCCAATGCATATCATGCTAAGAGAGATTATATTTGTTACCAAGGAGACGAGGGATACTTCTAGAGAAAGGGCAAGAGTGATCATGACTTCCTTGGCATGATCACTTACATATGTATATGTCATAATTAGCTCTAAGTTGTACTTACAGATCATAACATTTATAGGAAAATAAACACGACAGATCGAAGGTGAATGTGAAATTATAAACTCTAACTTACGAGAGTGTACTCTGTTTCATTTATAGGATAAGGAGATTACAAACACTGTATAAACTTTTAAAAAGCAACCCATGTTGTCAGCTACAATGGTTTATGTCCCAAGAGACTTAGCAACATTAGCTTGAATAAGATTTGACGATGTGAATAAGATTTGAGGAGAGATTCTGGAATTGACAAAATCAAGCCTTAATCCCAGTCTTCCACTACCTACACTAAATTTTGATGACCCATGACGTATATGGATAAAGACATTATTGTTATTACCATCTTTATCCTTATGTATCTAACATGGAAATACAATAAATGGGAAATAAACAGAAATCATATCAAAATAAATCAAATGAATATCTTCAACACTCCTGTTACGATAAGTGTTCCGCAAGGCTTAAATACAAACTTAACTATGTGTATATATGCTTTTGGGTCTTTTTCCTTACAAGCTGGTTTTCAAGGATGAGTTCTACCCAAAGTCTGTATCATTACATATCAAAGTCAGATTTCACGTCATGGATTTAATTCATGGAGGGGCAAACCTATGAGATAGAGTGCGCCGCCATAGACGTCGGTTATCGTATGTTACGATTCTAAGTATCACACATGGTTTAAGTACAATCTTAACCATGCGTGTACAAGCTTTTGGGCATCCTCCCCTTACAAGCCGGCTTTCAAGGGTGAGCTTTGCCAAAGGTTTTTATCATTTGGTATCTAAGTCAAGTTTCACGTCACAGGTGACTTATGAGATAAAGTGGGCCGCCGTAGTTGTTGGTTGCAAAATGTGGTAGTATGTTACGATCCTAAGTGTCCCAAATGGTTCAAGTAAAATGTTAACCATGGTTATATAAGCCCTCGGGCACCCATCCCTTGTAAGCCAATTTTCAAGAGTGAGTTTTACCCAAAGTTTGTATCAAACCCCCCTCAAGCAATGGCGAACATATTTCGCATACCTAGCTTGCACAAGACTAAATGAAGAATACTGGATACTCCCTTCATCAAAATATTTGCAAGTTGCTCCCTTATCTTCACGAGGTGTACAAATCCTACATGCAACTTTTCCCGTAGAAAATGTGTTTAGTTACCCCGAGCTTGGCCCTGAATGTGAACAAAGCAAACACAACCAAACATCTTTGAAGAGACACAATTTGAGGTAGATAAAATTGGGGACAACTCCTCAAAAGGTGTTTGATGTAACACAACTTAATAGGCTGTAGAGGAAGAACAACAAATAATGTAGCAGATATGTAATTCCAGATCTTGAGTCTATCAATGATCTGAGAACTCTTCTCGAAAATCTAGATACTTTCTAGCATTTTTAAGGAATAAGGGGAAAAAACTCAACTATGTGTAATTTTCATTCATAAAATCAATAATCAATATAAACTATCTTTTCTGGAGGCTATAAACGTGTATATATATAGCCCAAGACTCCTAAAACTATTAAAACATGAATTAAAAGACTCCTTAAACCTAATAAACACTTAATAAAGATAAACTACAAAATATAGACTCCATAAACCTAATAAACACTTAATAATGATAATAAAACGCGGAAAAATAACATAGATGCCCCGTGTGTGCTCGAGCACAGTCACGGGTGCGATCGAGCGCAAGTGGGCACTTGATTACAAGATCAAGCGTAGTACCAAAACATCTTCAAACAGGATTTGATCTGCATCATCCTTCCTAGGTTGGAGAGAATTCGGCCGGTCTTTTCCACGGTCCTTTGGATGTCCGGTCAACTCATTCCACTCACCCTTCCTTAAATCAGAACAAGGCAACATCCCAAAATAAGTGTGACGCTTCTCATCATCAGAATACCTTGATGTCTGTCGTGAACGCCCCCCATACACCACTTGGCAGTACTTCAAATTTGCCATGCTTCTGTCGCTCCTTCTCTCTTCTACGTGCCATGAAAACACTCAAGAATAGGTTAATCACTGGTTCCCTTGTGAACATATAATTTTCCTCATCCGCATGAAATTCACCATAATCATCGTAAGGAGAATTTAAAATATTTTTAATACCAAGGAAATCGACGTAATCAACATCTTCATCATTAAAATTAGACACTTCACCTAAAAGGTCTTCATCAACATCTTCATCATCGGCGATGTCGTCTTCTTCATAATCAACGATGTCATTCGTGGGCTCTTCATCTTCCAATTGGTCATCTTCATCGGGGTAGAGGTTGCTAAACATAGAATGCAACCCATATTCTTAGTACTCTTCCTCTAGGTCGGATGCCAAAGGTTCTTCAATTGGCTCTTCTTCATTGACGTCATCATTATAGACTGGTGGAGTATCCCAATCTATAAGCTCTTGTGACATATCTTCATCTTCAACTCCTTCATGCTCGAACTCTTCATCAATGAAGTTGGATTCCTGAAACTCTTTATCCACAGAATATGGATTCGGTTTATGGATTTGTGGTTGGCAAGCAAGGGGCCAATTGACCTGTATTGGACTCTTCGCCTCACTCCATGTTTCCCTAAACGCTTCTTTTTTGTAAGAATTTTCAATTTTATTTGTCATAGCTATAAACCCTTGTCTCCAATTTTGTAATTGTCACTCCATGATATAATTATGGGGTAAGAAAGCGACCCGCATCTTTTTCAATAGGTGCTCCCAACTATTGATCTTTAATTTGCCTTGCCGCTTGCAATTTTTCTTCAGTTGTTGCCACCATGCAGCAACTCTTCTCCAAAATGTATGCACCACTAAAGAGACTCGTCGTTCATCGCACTCCGTTGAACTCAAAAACCTCTTCAACAGCCAACACCCAATCCAAAAATTCTTTGGGTAATTGTTGATCCCCTTGGAATTTTGGAAACTTGAGTTCGAATCTACTCACCCGCTGATTGGTAGGAGCTTGCGCAAGGTGTTGATGTCCCTGCATTTGGCGCTCTATACACGGGTTCCTAGATCCACTCCCTTTGTGACCACGTAAGTTGGATAATTGGGTAGTGAGGTCTTCAATTTGATTCCTTATAGCCCGGAATTGATCCTCCTTGTATTGCCAACGTTCAACGATAAATTTGCCTTCCTCCTCAAATCGCGGTCTTGGTTGGCGACGACAGCTGTCTAGCCCACCATTCATGTGTCACAAACAAATTGCCGGTTACTCCTTACGTGCTGTCTCCGTGTGCACGTACACCTCGTTCATGTCTGCAAAGAGGTTGCTCCTCCCCATTCATGGAAAGTAACCTGAGCTTTGATACTAACTGATGCAGCGCGACTTAGTGGGCTGCAGCAAAGAACAATGAAGTAACGGATAGGTAATTCTAGATCTTGAGTCTATCAATGATCTGAGAATTTTTCTTGAAGTCTAGAGTCTATCTACGATTTCAAGGAAAGATATAAAGAAAACTTGTGAAATTAGGGAAAGATTTGTGGCATTAACCGAAGAGAATGGATGCCCTAACCACTAATGCCAAAGCCAAATTCTTGCTACAGAGTCATCCAATAGAACAACGTAATAAGTCTGTGAGCCGACCTTATGTCATGGGTTGAGAGTCCAAAAGGTACAAACCATCACTCAGGCTACCATTGCCGATTATCCTCCCCTTGACTAGGTCTTGAAAAAAAAGATTTATAATAGAAGATGACTCTACAAATTAGCTCATGGGTAATACGAGCAATTGACAATAACTTGGCTGACAAATCTGGTATATGAAGAATAGATGGCAATGATACGGAAGGTGTGAAAGAAATTGAGCCTTTACCAAACATTGCTGATAGAAACCATTGGCTATTTTAATTTTTCCCTGATGGAACAAAGATAATAAAAAGAAAATAGGGAAGATATACTGGTCATATGATTGAAGGCCCTAGTGTCAATGATCGAAAAATCAGAAGATGGAGTAGAAAAGGCATTTAGAGCTATGAACAAGTTACTAGTATAGGCGTAGAAAGAGGATGCAAGACCAGATGTGTCCAGTCAAGACATAAGCTCATGAAGTATATATGAGTCTTTCAAAAATTATTTTTCCTATTGTACTTGTTCTTTTTTCTTTTTCCAAATTGAAAATTTCGTCTTCTTTCAGTTCTCTTGCTACCATTTTGAACCAAAACAAACTACCTAGAACCAATTACATTGATTGTAAAATAATTTAGTAAGCAATGCAAAACTTTGAGCAAAATGTTACTCTTGTATTCGATGATCAATAACAATATTACAAGGAGTATATATATACTATGTTTACGTAGTCATTATAATGGAAATAATAACTATACTAAGTAAATATTAAGGGTGGCAATTAATCATTATCGATATTAATCGAACTGATATAACTAACCGATATATATAACCGATAGATAGTTAATGGTAATCGGTTAAAAAATTTATACCGATAAGCTTATCGGTCGGTTAAAAATTTATTATCGGTTAACCGATATGACTAATAAATATTTTTAATTTTTTTTTTTATAATTTTATACTTTTTACTATTTTGATTTTTATTTTATAATATAAAAAAGATGTAGTGTATCAATATAAAAAAAGATTCAATAAGCTATTTTAGTCATATATATATTTAGGCCCCCAAAAAAGACCAAAACAACTAATTTTTAATAAGTTATTTTAGACTTTAGCCCAACAAAAAGTATTTGAGCTCTTAAAACAATTAATTTTTTGCCCAATTAGCAACCAGTAAAAAGCTCAATAAAAAGTTAACAAAAACCGGTTTAACCGGCCGATTTAACCGATTACCAATATGACCGATTAACCGATCGATAGCTTATCGGTCGGTAATCGGTAACCCTATTAATCGAACCGATATGACCGATACCTAGCCCTAGTAAATATATATTATAGTGATACTATACAATCTCATAAGATTCTATAATTACAGAAGAGATTATATACATATAGAGATCTTTTCCTTAGTGAGTGTATATTTGCATATCTCTTGAATCTTCAATATCCTTTCCATTGACTACATCATTGACTATTGGAGATATGTAATCAGTGAGATGCTTGATAGCTATGGAATTTGTCTTGATGAGGGTGATTGTGCATACATGAGAAGGTTTGATCTTCATGGTTGTGTCATCTTGGAGGGCTTGTGATATGGTGTTTAACATCCCCCTGCAAGCTAATTGGTGGGGAACACACCCTTAGCTTGTCACGAAGAAACAGAAATTGGTTAGTAGTAAGGCCTTTGGTGAATATGTGTGCAAGTTGATCAAGTGTTGCGAGATGACAGGTGAGCACATCCTTGTTGACAACCTTCTCACGAATGAAGTGATAATCAACTTCAATGTGTTTAGTACAGGCATGGTACACTAGATTTGAAGCTAAGGCTAGAGCTCCAAGATTACCACACCAAAGAGTGGGAGGAGCATGAAGGAATAAACCTAACTCCTTGAAGAGCATACGCAGCCAACATAGCTTAGCTATGACAAATGCTAAGGACTTATACTCAGCTTCTGTGCTGGACTTAGAGACAACTGGTTGCTTTTAAGCACACCAACTAATCAGGCAGAGACTAAGAAAGAGTGCAAACCCAGTGGTAGGACCTCCTACCAATTGGATTTCCAGCCCAGTCAGAATCATTATAAGCATTGAGATGGAAAGAACCCTTACCAAATTGCAAGCATGATTAATGGAGCCTTTGAGGTAATAGAGCACTCTCTTGGAAGCAGTCCAATGAATTGTAGTGGGAGAGTGCATAAACTGAAAGATTTGGTTCACAGTAAAAGAGGTATCAGGTTTGGTGAGTGTGCAGTATTGCAGTGCACCTACCAAGTGTTTGTACTCAGAGGCATTCTCAAGAGGATCATTAGTATATTTGGAGAGTTGAGACTTTGCCGAAAGTGGAGTCTTGGCTGGTTTGGGTCCTGTCATGTGGACACAGTTAAGGAGGTTTGAAATGCATTTGGTCTAGAAAGATGAAGGCCTCTTGACTGATGTTGCACATGAATGCCCAAGAAGAAATGCAGGGGACCAAGATCTTTCATAGCAAAAAGATTGCTTCAAGCAATTGACTAGCTCAGCGATGACTGCAACAGAATTCCCTATGACAATAATGTCATCAATATAGATTAACCGAAATAGATGATTATTAGATTTGTGAAGTCTAAGGAGGGAGTAATCCACTTTGGATTCAATAAAGCCAAGACCAATGAGAGTGGTAGCAAGCTAGTTGAACCAGGCTTTAGGGGCTTGCTTGAGTCCATAGATGGACTTCTGTAATTTGCACACATGATCAGGAAAGCGGCTGTCAACAAAATCAAGAGTTGTTCCATAAAGACTTCCTTTTGAAGATGGCCATGAAGAAAGGCATTGGCAACATCCAATTGTTGTGTGGACCAATGAAAGTGGACTGCAATGGCAAGGATAGCTCAGATGGTGCTAGACTTGACTACAGGACTAAAGGTTTATGGGTAGTCAATACCATCAAGTTGTTCAAATCCCTTAGCCACTAGTCAAGCTTTGAATCTGTCAAAAGTGTCATCAGCTTTCTTTTTCACTTTGTAGACCCACTTATTGGTGATGATGTTCTTGTGTGGTCTAGATTAAAGGGTCCAGGTATGGTTAGCTTGAAGAGTAGTGAATTCATCCTGCATAGCTTGCTACCAGTGAGGAGATTGGGCAGCTGGAGAGTATTTGGTGGGAGTAGGAGGTAACTCAGGGATGGAAACCTTAGAATGAAAGGTCATCAAGGGATGTTTGGTGGAAAGGTAGAGTTTATAGTGGGGAAATGGTTTAGGTGTTCAAGTACTAGGTTGAAGTCTAGTAGTCATTTGATTGTGAGGGATGAGAGTAGTGGCAGGGGCAAGAGAGGATGTGAGAGGTGGAGATTCTATATCAGCTTGAAGGCTGGTAGGCATGGGATGGCTAGGTAAAAGATGAGAGGCATAGGCAGAAGATGATGTGAGAGATGGGATTCTGGACTAACTGAAGCAGCAGGTGAGGCAGCAAATGGTGATTCAAAAGGGGAGGTAGGGTTAGGTATAAAAGATATTGTAGGAGACTTAGAATGAGTGGAGTGTGAAAGTGAAGTAGCTGGAGAAGTAGAAGTGTTAGTGGCAATAGTAACAGGATTAAGATGCATAGTAGCAGAAACCCTTGCAGAATGACTTACTTGAGAAGGAGCATCTGTTGCAGAGGGTAATGGTAGGGAGGATATCCAATCCTTAGTTGGGTAGGTGTTCTCATCAAACTCAACATGGCAACTGATAATGATCCTCTTAAAGGTGGGATCATAGCATCTATACCCTATGTAGTTGGAGCAACATTATAAAAGATGCACTTTTGAGACCTATACAACAACTAGTGATTATTGTAGGGACGTAAAAGAGGGTAGCATGCACAACCAAAGACTTTAAGAAGAGTATAGTCAGGATTTTTGTGAAGAAGCTTGACATAGGGAGATTGGTAGCGTAACACAGAGGTGAGAAGTTTGTTGATAAGGTAAACAACAGTGCTGAAGGCATCAACCCAGTAAGAGAGAGGAAGATGAGAGTGTGCTAGGAGGGCTATGCCTGTTTCAACAATGTGCCTATGCTTCCTTTTAGCAAGGCCATTTTAGGCAACAATATAGGGACAAGAAATTCAGTGCAGAATGCTATTCGAACTTAGGTATTGTTTAAACTGAATGAAGGTGAATTCTCCTCCTCCATCAGACTGAAATGATTTAATTTTCTTGGATAGCAGGTTCGCGGCTAAACACTTAACAAAACATGCAAGGGTTTTTGATTTATGGTGCAGAGGAAAAATCCAAATAAATCTTGAGTGATTATCGATAAAAATAACATAATAGTGACATCCATTAATAAAGGGAATAGGGGAACTCCATAAATCAGAGTGAACAATCTCTAAGGGTTCCACAATTACATTACTAGAAGAAGCAAAGGGAAGACACTTTAGCATGGCAACCTGACATGGTTCACAGAGAGACTCAAGGGAGGAAGAGCTAGTAATAGGCAGCTTGGTAAGGTGCTTGCTTTTATTGAGGATGGGAGGTGCAAGATGTCCTAAGTAGCTATGCCACATTCAGAAGGAAGCAGTAACACCAAGGAAGGCTGCAAACTTCTTGACTTTATTGGTGGACTTAAACAACTAGATTGGATATAAGCCATTCCTACTTGGCCCTTGCAAAAGAGTTTGCCCCGTGAGGTTGTCCTTCACAAAGAAATTAGAATCTGTTAGACTGATCCAACACTTGTTATCAACATAATTTATGAACGGACAATAGCTTTGCTGCTGCAGTAGGATAGTGTAGGATATGATTCAGTTTGAAAGGTTGTTGAAATGGAGATTTGGAATTATATATGACAAAAGAACCTATATTGGAGATAGACAGACTTGTGCCATTACCTACATCAACCTCATCATCACCTTTAAATGGTTCTTGAAGTGTCATATTGTCCAAGGTAGCCATGACATGATCGTCAGCTCCACTGTTTGCATACCATGGATCCTACTCATTTGATCCAATGGCAGATGGATGTGCTCTTGCAACTAGTGCAGCCAATCGAGAGGGTGAATTCTTTCCTTGATGAGAGTAATCCATCCCGTGGAAGCAATCCAGTGCTTGATGTCCAAGTTTGCCACAAATTTGGCAGGAAGGTCTGTTGAAGGGTACAAGAGTGGGTGGTGGACCAAGCAAGGATTTGGAGTATTGATTACCTCCAAAGGTCTCATTGCCTTCAGGCCTCCTGAAATTGGATTGGTAGCTGTTTCTTGAATAGTTTCTTGGAGGAGTAGGCTGATAAGAGCTCTTGGGATAGGCTGCAGATTTACCTCTATGAAAGCTCTCTATTGAGCATTTTGCTTTCTGAGAATAGAGGACAAAGTTGTTTGACTCAATGGATGGCTGCTGCAATTGTTGGTGATTCCCCAGTAGAATTTCATGGTTGAGCAAGTCCGATTGAAACTCTTCAATGGACATGGAGGTGGTCCAAGTGGTGAAATTGAATAAGGTGATGAATGTAGTGTAGGCAAAATTGAGGCCACCAAGGATATAGCAGATAAGATTTTCATCTTCAACAGGTTGTCCTGCAGTGTGTTGGGTAAAACTAGGAAAGGTGAAGGTAGTGGTGGTTGAGGAAGAAGCAGCAGAGGGGATGGTCATTGAGGGAGAAGCAGATGAAGTCGATGAAGCAGAAGAGGACGAGATAGACATTGTAGAGAGATCAGGATTGAAGGAGTTATCCTTTTGAAGCTTTAAATTCTATAAAATAATTCATTAAGCAATGCAAAACTCTGAGCAAAAGGTTACTCTTGTATTCAATGATCAATAATAATATTACGAGTATATATATATACTATGTTTACATAGTCATTAGAATGCAATTAACTATACTAAGTAAATAATATATATTACAGTGATACTATACAATCTCATAAGATTGTATAATTACACGAGAGATTATATATAGAGATCCTTTACTTAGTGAGTGTATATTTGCATATATCTCTTGAATCTTCAACATCCTTTCCTTTGGTTGCATCATTGATTGTTGAAGATATGTAATCAGTGAGATGCTTGACAACTATGAAATCTTTGTCTTGATGAGGGTGATTTGCGCATACGTGGGAAGGTTTGATCTGCATAGCTGTGTCATCTTGGAGGGTTGTGATATGGTGTTTAAGAGATGGGTAACGTAATTTGTATATTGTGCTCATGGCTGAAGGGCACAAGTTTATGCTGACTCAATCGTGCCTAGATTTCCCAACTATTGATGCCTATCATGAGGATCATCAACGATATGATCATTGGCATAAGTCCACTGAGATGGAAAAGTGCTACATTTTGGCCAGTGTCAAATGTACTCTAGTATTAGATCTTGTATATGTCACTTACTTCAGACAACATGACCAGTCAGTTTGAAGGAGATATCTAGTGACCAGGGTTATGTTGCTATGCAAAACACGATCAAAAGCCCATTGAATGCAAGGACGACTGAAAGAACTTCAATTCAAAAACTTTGTCTAAAAATGATCTTCTATAATCTGAATGAACTAGAGGTCTTGGGCGTTGAAATAGATGGTAAATCTCAAGTGGATATGATCCTCCAATTCCTTCCAAAATTACTTAGTCAATTTAGAATTAGTTATGCAAAGAATAAAAAGGTTTATACATTGATTGAGTTGATAAATGAGCTTTGCGTAGTGGAAGGCATCCTAAAATCTAGGGCAAGTGTCGATATGGTTCAGGCTTCTACTACTAGTTCTCAGCCAAAAGGTAAGGCTAGAAAGGAGAAGAGGACCAAACAATCAAGCAAGAAAGGCAATACCAAAGGTATTTCCATTGCAATGAGGCTAGGCATTGGAAGAGAAATTTTCCAAAGTACCTAGCTATCAAGGTGTTGTTATTGTGCACAACAATAATGAATTTGAAAAGAAAGAGTTGAGACACGGATTTACGTAGTTCGGCAAGGTGCTTACGTCCACTACAGGCGTATTTTGAAAATCTCCAAAATACTCCTGTACTCTACTCTGTGAAAATCACTTCGCTCCATTCACTATGATTTGTCTACTTGGCCAACCACTGATATTCCAATATTAGTCCTATGCCTGAGAGAATGAGTTATTAGTTCCAACACAAGAGATAAGGTATGTATACGTTATTTTGTTGAATCCCACAAGGTCCTGGGGTGTGGAATTAGGATCCAGTAATCATATCTGCAATATGCTACAGGAATTCCAGGAAACAAGAAGACTGAATAATGGGGAGATGTATCTGTCACTTGAAGATGAGGTGATATTTCAAATTTTAGCTATTGGATTTTTGTAACTTATCTAGTATTCGCAGAAATTTGATTTTGTAACTTATCTAGGTAAAATCTAGTTATACTTTATTTTAAAAGATAATGCAGTTGTTAAAAATATATATATTGTTTATATTTTCTAGTTCTATTGTTGACGGCTTTATAATATTCCTCCCAATTCACCTACATTTGCATAACTTCGAATTAGAATCAAACTTAAATGTTTTATCATCAAAGAGAAAATTTCCTTCTGGAAATATTGACTGTATGGAAGAAAAAGTAGGGTTACATTCACGAAGTGAAGGTGATTGGATTGTGCATATATATATATATATATATATACACACACAAATGCATTGTGTCTTGTGCCAGTACTATTTAAAGGAAAAAGCCGAGTACTTTTGTTTCTTTTGTTGTTGATTATTCTTCTTTAAGTTTAATTTATGAAGATTTTAAAAAAAAAAAATCAAATATTTAAGAGATGAAAAGCAGAAGTTGACAAACAAATTAGTAGACAATTTAAGTCCTTAAGGTCTAAAAATGGGAAGGACTGGGAATTCACTTTACCCATAAAGGAATTCAACGAAAAAATGGAGTACCTTAATGATAATCAGAACCCTATTAAAAAGCCAAAGACAAAATGTTGGACTGATCTCAAGCTCTGAAGATGCATGGCATGATTTCTTACTGACAAATCCTCGTCTACAGCCTGATTGTGCCTTATGATTTCTTCCCTTCTCTTTCTTTGGCTATAATGTAGTGTTGTTGCTACCGTTGTTCACACCATCTCATGACATTTTGAATCAGTTAACTCTAACTCCAGCAGAAAAATACCTCTTTTCTGATACAAATTTTGATACCCTTTTGCATCATCTTCTTTGTTGCGTTTTTGTACACAGTATGCATCAAACACTACATCTTCATGATAACGAGTACCTTCTATCAAGTAGCTAGGATCCCATAACCTATAGCTTAAGTAGCTTGGAAAGATATTGAAGAAAGCTATATTCTTTGGGTCAAGGCATTCGTCAAGATCTTCAGGTAACTTCCAAAATTCAATTCAAGGAGGAGAATATTATGATGTGTGGAAAAATACGGTGCCTAAAAATTAGGAACAACTGATTTTCAAGTAGTGCAATAAAGTTACACTAGCCCAAGGACTCGCAACCAAAAGTAGAAGAAAGATCAAAACTATATGGAAAAATATATTTCTTACTTATGAAATTACAACAATGAAAAAACTTAGGTTGGATCACACTTGCACAAGATAGGAGAAGGTTTTGTTGAGATATGACGGAATGGAAGGCTAGGAAACATGCCTAAAGTATATATAATGGTTAGGGAAGGATTCTAGAGCATTCTCACACTTAATTAACAAGATAGGTGTGACTTTTTCCTCCAGTTGGAGATCAATTGGAGAATCTCATGTTGAGGGATCCTAGCCATTAATGAAATCCAATGGTGAAAAAGTGTAAATAGATTTTGGAAAACAGTGCAAAATCTAATTTATTGCACCTCGATTACACAAAGATTTAAAATCAAATTTATTGCACCTCAATTACACAAAATCTACTTACACTTTTTTCCCTGTTGGATTTCATTAACGGTCAGGATCCCACAACATGAGATTCTCCAATTGATCTCCAACTGGAGGAGATCCTGATCCGTTTTTATAAGACCAAGGAAAGAGCAACGAAATTAGCTTAAAAATGATAATCATGTCTCATGAAAATGTGTAAAGTTGTCTTGAAAGATGAAATGGGTTGAATGAGGATAATGATGGTTAGATGACCAAGATAGAAGGTGGTAAGGTGAAAAGGTTAAGAATGACAGGAGTCATCCATCATATGCAAATGAGTCCCCCCACATTTAAACTTACATAAAATTCCCCACTACATCACTCAAAACAAAAACAAAAAAGTAATAACTATGAATTCTAGAAAATACACTTTAAAATTTAACATGATGTTCCTTGAATTCTTGTATTTTTTGAGAATTTCACAACTTTCAACACATGGAGCAAACCGGTAATGCTTGATCACAACATGAATCAGAAAAACAAGAACTACACTTATTCTCCTATACAGTTTTCAGTGCTCCTCGCCCATAGAGAATTGAGCTTAAGCAGCTTTTTCTTTTTTTTTTAAATTATTTTGAACAAAAACTGCTGTAAAAAACCATGTGGAAGCAAATATGGGCAGTATTATCTTCTTCATTCCTACTATCTTTTCCTTAATAATATCACAAAGAATATATTCTTTAATTCCAAGAAAAAGGCCTACCTGCATATATTGTTCCACGTCAGTGTTGTTGGTGTGCCCGCCTTTCGCATATTTATAGTATCGTTCTATCGTCTTTTGCATTCTGACCATCCAAAGCACAACATGTCATTATTACATGTAACCTATTGTTAAAAGGAAAAAAAAAAAAACTCTACTGCATGATATAACTAAGTTTTAATTGTATGATCGATAGGAAAAATATAATAGTTGACTTTCCAAGTTTTGGTACAATTTCACTAAGTTTTATTCAGCATATAACTCACTACTTCTCTGTTAAAAGTAAAAACACAGAAGTGTAAAGGAATATGTTGCGTCACAGAAAACATGCTCATATTCATTTTATGATGTTGTCAAATATCTGACCAATTGTTATGACTAGTAATCGTTTTAAACATAATTATATGTTGGCTATGTATAAGAAAATTTAAGGCTAAAAGAACATAAGAATATAAGAACAATGAAATAAAACATTAACAAAAGATGTCTCTGAAGGATAAGATTGAGCACGATTAGACTCATAGGCATTGGATCAACTAGGGGTTGAGAATCCGTGTTAAAAACTTAGAAACATTCAGAGCTACAATGCACCATTCGAGCAAGCGATGGTCCCGTTTAAATGAGGCAAAATGCCATGTGTCAATTGGAAGCATGCTGGGGAAAATGAACAGCTAGGATCCAAATATCGGATGATAGCGCTTGAATGAAACAACTTCTCTACGTGTTAATTATTGTGTAGGTTAAGTGAAAAGCAACACGATTCGATGCGTATTAAATGTGTCCGAAATATGCCATTCAAATGGAACAACATCTCCATGTGTCAACCATTGTGTGCGTTAGTGCGGTGCAGCACAATTCAACTAGCATTTAATGTGTTTGACATGTGCCTTTTGAACGGAGTTATATTCTGTTCAAACAGGAGTGTACAATTTCGAAATGCTTTGTCTATTTAAATGCCCAAAACCAAGAAAGAAATCAGTTTTTCTGTCTTGGTTCCGTCCAGCAAACTAAACATAGGAAAAGAGAAGAAGAAATAGAGAGGAGAGAAAAATGAAGCTAAGAGGAGTACTATTAGAGGAGCTTAGTTCAAGAGGTAAAAAATCTAATCCCAATGGTTTTGTTGTGATATTTTAAAAGCTAACCATTTGCAAAAATGCTTAAGATTCAATATTGTGTAAAGTTTTGCAGTTGATTTTAGTGGTATTGTAAGGTTTTGGTGATTGGAGATGAAGGAATAAGTGGTTGTCATGATTAATGTTGATTTGTAAAATTAGGGTTTTAAAACAAAGTGGATGAAGTTTTATGTGGTTAAGTCAATGATGGGTATTGCATGTGATTTTGGCGGTCTTAGTGTAAAGGAGTTTTGGTGAAGTTGGGTTCAGCTGTTTATGTGACAAATATTTGGAACTGGGTGTTTTCCTTCAAACGAGTAAAAAGTATCATTCGAAGGATGTAGCATCTGAGAGCTCCAATATGTGAGTAAAGTTTCCCACCAATAGCATAGCATAACTGAATTTTATAACTGCTTTTACCATGTACATGCATAGGTTTACTTATGATTATGAACCTTAATTTTAAGCCTTTTATGTATGCCATTATATGATTACACTATGATTTACATGATTTGAAAGAAAAGGAGTTTAAAGAAAGTTTTCAAGGAAAGTTTCAGCATTTGAAAAAAAAAAAAAAAAAAACTAGTTTTACAAAGAATAGGTTTTAAGTAAAGATGCAGGGTTAAGCAAGGAGTATGCTTATCGACCAAGTGTTAGGTAGGAGAATTCTCCTAACAACCCAGTGGCAAGTGAGAGACTACACTAAACGACCTAGTGTTTAGTGGAGAAGTATGCTTAACAACTCATTGTCAAGTGGGAGAGTATGCTTGATGATCCAGTGTTAGATGGGGGAGTACGCATAACAACCTAATAACCCAGAGTCAAGTGGGAAAGTACGCTTGACGACTCAATGTTAGGTGGGGGAGTACGCCTAACAACCTAGTGTTAAGTGGGAGAGTACGTTTAACGAAACCCTATATTGAAAGAGTAAAGCAAAAACTCAGTTTAACTCACATTTCAGCATTACAAATTTTAATTATGGATAATTATACCATAAGCATTCTTCTGTTTTTATAAATGTTTCTCAGTTAAGTGAGCTGATGTGAGAACCTAGTCAGGCAGTACGCTTAACAACTCAGTGTTAGGTGGGGAAGTACGCTTGAGAACCTAGTGTTAGATGGGGGACTACACCTAATGATGTAGCACAATTTTCCATTAGACTAGTTTGAGAAGAAGAGAAAAAGGTCATATCTCGTGATTATGACATCGGATAGAATCAAGCTTTGTGGTGTTGGAAAGCTAATTCAAAGGCCCCCAAAGTCATGCTTCATAAAGTTTTGTTAATTCTAACATTTACTAGGTCAAAAAAAGTTGCGAAGAGGAGATTGGAAAGCTGGACAGAAGCTGGCATTCTAAGTTCAGTTCTGGCACTAGGTGCTTCAGAAAACTTCCAGTAGCTGGCATTCCATATTTAGTTCGAACTGAACTTGGAACGAGGTGAAATTTTTTTACACATTACGAACTAGTAACTAGCTTAGTTCAAATTGGTTGAAGCAAATTTGTGTACACCCGAATTTCTTTCAGTTCTTTTTTAAGGGTCAGGAGTCTAGGTAGTATAAATCTATGCTATGGCCGTGTGAAGCCTCAATTTTGATATATTTTGGTTGATTATCAATACACAAAAAAATTAAAATAATAATAATAATAAACTATGAGAGTGCTTTTCTTTTCTTGTTTTTGTTGTCTTTATGACCACTACGCCAGTACAACACGATGCATCAGTTGGTATAAAGCCAAGTTTTACTTTCCATAGTGCAACGAGATTGCAAAAGGGGAAATTGTCTTGTAGATTTGAACAATGTGCACGAGAGAAGAGATAACATGTGAGTAACTGGTGGTTCATTTGCAGCACTTACTTGTGTGTTCAAGCAAATGAAAGCACTTAGTGAGCAATTTGCTGCTATGGTTGGTCCAAACGGTCGTCGTTGTCCACCAAATCCGTGTGGAGTGGAGGAGGAATACAAATCTAACATTGAGAGAGAGAACCTGTCAACCTTTTTACAGAGCACATAGCATGGAAGGAGTGCCCCATGGCTCAAGCTCACGCTAACTGACAGGAGGCCAGATTCAAGCTCCATATCCTAGAGTTCCAAGGTTGCTTGCAGTCTGAAAAATTCTTTGATTGGGTAGCTGTTGTAAAGGAGACCTTAGACTTCAAGGAGGTGCCTAATGATCGAAGGGTCCCTTTAGTAGCAACCAAATTTCGGGAAAGAGCTGCTACATGGTGGCAACAGCTTAAGCAAACCAGAGTGTGGCAAGGCAAATAGAAGATCAATAGTTGGGAGAAACTATTGAAGTATATGAAGGCCACATTCTTTCCCTATAACTATGTGCGATTTCAACGGAGGGAGGTAAAGTTTGATGTTCAGTGATAAGCGCCGAATGTTGCACATTCAAGCCCCTTAACTCGCATTTGTTAATTCCTTAACATTGTTATTTGTTTGATTTTGTGTTATTTTTGTGTTTTCAAGTATTTAATAAAGATGCAAGAAAAAACTATTGATTTTGGGTTTAAAGCACAATTTAAGAGGATCTAGAAATATGATTAAGCTTAACCAATCACAATAGAGGACATATATGATGTGGTTAAATTTAATCAAATCAAGGAAATGATAAAATCGGAATTTCTCCACTTGGAGTCAATATCGGATCGAATAGAATTTCATATTCTGAACACATCTCAGTATTTTGGTCATAACTTTCAGTTCAAATATCAGATTAAGGTGATTCTAATGGCATTGGAAAGCTAATTCAAAATTATACAAATCATGCTGAAATAGGATTTTCCTAAATCGGACTCCCGCTGTGCCAAAATCGCCCCGTAAGAGGAGGCAAATCTGGACGAATCCTATTCCGATTTGTGCATGGATTGCTTCCTAATTTGACTAAGAGATTAAATTCCGAATTTTCTAGGTTTTCTAGGGCTTCTAAGACTTATTTGCTCCCTATAAATAAGCCTCTAAGCTTCAAGAGAAGGAACGGAGTTTTAGACATAAATTATTTCTTGGAGGCTTAGCGGAGTCATGAGCGGCTAAACCCCCTTTTGGGGTGTTGATGTAACCCTATCCAAGCACAATGGTTTGATTGTATTTAATTTCCAGATTTTTAGTTATGTATGTTGATTATATAACTGTGAGAATTGCTACATATGGATTTTGTTCTTAATTATTAAATGCAATTGTTCTTAAATTTCAAAATCAATATTTGTGAAATTCTTATCTTGTCTTAGAAAGTATTTTACTTTCATTGAACTCAAATTATTTTTATTTTCTGTGATTATGGGGATAATAGTTATATAATGGGTTTTAATATATTAATAGGATTAAGATAGGTCATGCCTAGGAAAGATAGGTCGTACTACACCCTAGTTTAATGTAATTTATGTAGATGATCCGTGCCAACCGAAGATGGGTTATGTTATTCCATTAATTGTATGTATTCTGTTATAGAATTTTATAATTTATACCTAGGGAAGACGGGTCGTGCCGCATCTTAGTGGTTAGGTGTACGATCCGTGCCAACCGAAGATAAATTATCCTTACTCTTTAATAAGGAAGTTTCTTGTTTAATCATAACATGCATAGAATGAATTTCTGAAATTGAATTTGATTAACCATTGTTGTGCGGATAGAGGTGAAGTCAATACCCTACATTCTTTCTCATACCTAATTTCTCTTTTATTTTTATGCACTTTAGTTTTAAGAAAAACAAATCAATTTCTTTTGTTTAATTAAGTTAATTTTAATCTTTTGAATTTGATAACAAAACCCCCACAATCCTTGAGGTTCGACACCTCTCTATAGTCGTATCTTACAAAGATTCGTCCTACTGTGAGTGGTTATTTTATAATTGATAATTTTGGTCACAAAATTATCACATCAATTTTTGACGCCATTGCAGGGGACTGTTAACAGTTTGGTTATTAAATTTTAAGGATTAAGTTTAGCTTGATTTTTTTTTTAATTTTGTTTTTCTTTTGTTATTTTTAATTTTTAGATTTTAATTTCCCTTTTCAAGTTCATTCATTCAGCAGTGCCTGCTCTCAGAATCGCGATCAAGCATGTGTCCGCAAGCAACAAGTCAGCGATCAAACCTTGTGCCCCTATGATCACTCCCATCTGCGGCAGTGTGATCGAACGCACCCCTGACAGACTCTACAGCATCCTCACTCAAGCACACCTGCAGGCCGTTTGTGAGTTTTTGTTTTTATTTTTATTTTATTCTTTTATTTCTATTAGTTTAGTTCATGTGGGGAAGCATTCCAACACCCCATGGACCATGTTCATATTGCAATAGTCCTTATCATCATGCTAGAAATTGTCCTACTGCGGGACAATTTTCTAATTATTCTTATGAGCATATGAACAAGCCGTTCTCTAGACCGAGGAATGAATATTATTTTGATTCTTAAAACCCGGCATGGAGCAACCAGTCTAACCTCTCGTGGCAAGCTCAAGATCATGGAAGGTATGCTCCACAAGGTCATGAACTGTACCATCAATCATATCCGTAGTTCAATGATCAATCCTATTCCTCTCAATATCAAGCAACTCCACAACAATAGTACCAAGAGGCCGCCCCACCTCCTTGGTCAGATTCTAACCTTCAGGATCGGATGCGGAAAGTGTTGAGTGATATGACCGATAGAATGGTGGGCGAGATAAGAGGAAAGGTTGACGAGATAAATGGCATGGTGGACAAGATGATTCAGACAATAAACTCCCACTCTGAATCCATTGTCAAGATAGAAACCTACGAAGAGGAGCCATCTCCCATCTATTGGCTTCCACAACAATACCAGGCTGAGCCACCCCCCTCAGAAGAATTTCAACGTTGCAGAATCCATTGCCAAGATAGAAGCTCACCTCGAAAAAAGCATCAACCACCCCAATAGAGACGGAGAGTTTCAAGGTCAGCCGGTGGCTAATCCAGATGAACACTACATGGTGGATGAGAGTACTTCTTGTCATAAGCAAGCTATCACCACACTAAGGAGTGGAGAGGTGGTTGAAAACCGCGTGGAAGAGAGGAAGGAGGAGTAAAAGGAAGAGCAAATTGAGGCCCCACTAGATCTATACTGGGAAAAAGGCAAGGAAGTGAGCACTGCGACGTCTTCACCATCAAGTCTTATTCCTGAGACTCCATGTGAGCCCCAAGCCCCTATTTCAGGTAATCTAAAAATTTCATTTTTAGATATAGATAACATTCTCCCGGTCATTAGTTCTTATGACTTACCAAGAGGCCAGGAGAATAGAGTATTAGAGCACAAAGAGACCATCGAGGTAGAAAAATTCCCTGGGTATTCTCCTCATTTTACTCCAATTCATGATTCCCTACCAGATGAGAAACTGTTTGAGAATACTCAGAGGAATCCACCTCAATATGCGAAAATTCAAAATTACATATCTATAGGTAAAATCCATTCTCTGTGGTCTAAGAGAAGAAAAGATTAGTCTTTCAAATTTAAACTTAAGGGTCAGAGAACACTGAGCGCATCAAGGATGTGGATTCCGTTGATTTGGCGGATTCCATATATTTCGACTAGATGAGTCAGCTTCTTAGGTTCAAGCGCAGGCCCTGTGCACTTGAACCTCCTTCACCAGGGTACATGATCTCCATCCAGGTTTATTTTATCCATTGTTGTTATATTTCTTCCCTTAGTTAATTTTGAGGTTCACTCAAGTGGGAAGTGGCACTCTGAGGAAGCGAACGATTGCACCTCCTTGGGTGATCGATCGCAGAAGTCCCTCCAATAAGGTTGTACCTACTAGAAGGCGACCGATCGCACCTCCTTGGGCGATCGATCGCAGAAAGGCCCTAAACAACACTAACCCTTCTGAGGAAGCAAACAATCGTTATGTAAATGGCGATCAATCGCTCCCTCGCCATGCGCTCGTAGAACAAATCAGTCTTTTGCATCTTTTCATCACAAGAACATTATTGGTCGTTCTGTTGAACAAAAAGGCCCTTCCTCTCAACCAGATTTTTCACGACAATCAAAAGCAATCTCATTCTAATTCAACACCTCAATGTCAGATTTGTGGTCGCATTGGACACATCGCGATAAAGTGTTGGTATCGGCATGACTATTCATATGATGCCAATGAAAATCCCTCTCAAGCTTTTGCTGCAACTACAGCATTTTACTCACAAGACTCTTATCCAAATTGGTATACCGACATGGGAGCAAATTCTCACATGACATATGATCCAGGTAGTCTTGATAATTCTCAATCTTGCACCGGTAATGATCATGTGATGTTTGGCGATGGTTCATTGTTGCCTATTTCTCATATTGGTAATACTACATTAGACTCTTCTCATGGAAAATTATAACTTCAAGATGTGTTTGTTGTGCCTGATATTAAGAAAAATTTAATTTATGTTAGTAAATTAACTAAAGATCTCTCATGTGCTATTGAATTCATTTCTTCTAGTTTTTTTAAGATCAAGGACAAAATCACGGGGCTAATTCTAGCAATGGGGCATAGGCAAGGTGCCTTATATGCCCTTCATGAAGGAGGAGCAATTATGGCTTTGGCAGCAATAAAATCTGGACGGACACCTGAGCCTTGGCCATCCCCATTCTAAGCTTTTACACAATTTAGCTTCTAAACAAATTATTGATGTTTGTAGTTTGTTAAAATCTCAAACTATATGTAGTAGTTGTCAGATGGAAAAAAGTTGTTATCTTTTTTCTTTGCATAATAAAATTGAAACTGCCCCTCTAACAAAAATTCATTGTGATTTATGGGGACCAGCCCCAGTTGCTTCTTTTCAAAATTACAAATATTATGTACTTTTTGTTGATGATCAAACTAGATACCGCAGGTGATCCTTCCCTCTATGTCGGAGGATATGCAGGGAGTCAGTCCACTGTTGATGTTGCCTTGCCTTTGGCGCAAGTCTGCTTGTCTTCCGTCGGGTTTGACGTGACGAAGCCTATTCCCATTAACTCCTCTATTTCCTTGTCTCAATTGTGGTATACCTGGAGGGTGAAGGAAAAGGTGGCTAAACAGCTGAATAAAAACAAGGAGTTGATTGCGAAGGCTGTGGGAATTATTCTTGTGGTCGGGGAGGATCGGGTGGTTGACTCTTTGAACCTCGCTCCGGTTTTGGGGTTGTCTTGGGGAGGTGAAGACAAGAAACTTCGGGATCTTGTTGAAGTTACTGTTCCTAAGGTCAAGGGGATGAGAGAGCTCAAAAATCTGGACTGTGCCATCTCTCCGATGAAGGGCAAGCGGCAACGGGGCTGGTTGGGATCGAAAAATGCATTTTTGTTTTTGGGCCTCTGTTTGTTTTGGGTTGTATCGGGTTTTGTTTTTGGGCTCCTTTGTATACTTTTTGTGTACCTAGAGGCATTGGTGGTTTGGGTTTCCTTTGTATGCTTGAGGTGCTTTACGTTGTCCTTGTGTACTTAGAGGCGCTTGGTACTTTTTTTTTGTTTATAATACATTGACTTCAAAAAAAAAATCATACTAGATATACCTAGTTATATCCATTAAAGAAAAAATCTAATTTTTTCAACACTTTTCTAATTTTTCAACGTATGGTAGAAAATCAATTTGAGACTAAAATCAAAATTTTTCAATGTGATGGAGGTGGTGAATTTGTTTTAAAAGATTTTTTGTCTCATTTAGAAACAAATGGTATTGTTCAACATGTCTCTTGTCCAGGAATACCCAAACAAAATGGCGTTGCCGTACGGAAGCACATGCATATTGTTGAAACAGGACTGACAATGCTTTTTCATGCTCAATTACCCAAACATTTTTGGGTTTATGTATTCATGACTACTGTATATCTCATCAATCGATTGCCATCCTCAGTCCTCAAAATGGAGACACCATTTTTTAAATTACATGGCACTCATCCTAATTTAGGTTTTTGGATGTAGGTGTTTTCCCTATTTACGTGACTATGCCAAGAACAAGTTCTCACCAAAATCTTACCCTTGTGTGTTCCTTGGTTATAGTCCTATACACAAAGGCTATAGATGCCTTCATCCACCCTCTAAAAGAGTACATTTGTCTCGCCAGGTTATTTTTGATGAGAAAATATTTACTTATGCTGACCCAAAATTATTATTTTCTCATGCACAACAAAATAGTTTTTTTTTTTTCTACATTTACCGAACTTGCAGGTGGATTTGTCCAACCTTCATCCTCTGGGCTCTCAAATGCAATCATTGGGCAATCATGTAGTGAACCACAAAGACAATTCGGTACACATGATCAATCACATGTTTCTTCATTAGCACATGACAATTCCCAACAGCACATGGACGGTGCCTCCTCTCTTGTACCTACTTTGTCAAACGGTGAACCCAGCTTCACCGAATCTCCAACTCCTCCCTCCATGAACCCATGTAGCATCCAAGATCCATCTGCCTAGGACCCATGCAACAGACGAGAATGACAACATTCAGGTTCTCCCACCATTGAAGATAATCACACTTCATCTTCTCCGACTGACAGTACTGCTGCATACTCTCTCGTCCCCTGACAGACCATGCAACAGACAAGATAATGACAACATCCAGGTTCCTCCCACCACTGAAGATGATCACACTCCATCTTCTCCAGCCGACAGTACTGCTGCGCAAACTCTCGTCACCTGATAGTCCTCAACCTACTTCCTCTACGGCAGACATTTCATCAAGAAGCACCAGCTCTCCCACTTCAAAAGTTTTTCCTTCACCAACACCTATTCATTCAGGTGACTTATACATTGATTTGCCTTCCATTCCCGTAGATGCATGCACTGGTGGCTCTTCATCTCTTAATATTCATCCGATGATCACTCGAAGCAAAACCCGTAAGCATATTGGCTTGGTAGGTTCACATTCAACACCTCTCTTGGAGCCTCATAATTTGTCTTCTACTCTACAAAGTCCTCAATGGCTACAAGCTATGCAAGACGAGCTCACTGCTTTTCATTACCAACACACGTGGGACCTTGTTCCACGCCATGACTCTATGAATATTGTGGGCTCCCGATTGGTTTTCAAAACTAAGCTCAAATCTGACAACTCCGTTGAATGCTTTAAGGCCAGGTTGGTTGCAAAAGGTTATAGTCAATTGGAAGGTATTGATTTTACTGAAACTTTTTATCTTGTTACTAAACCAACTACTATACAGCTTGTTCTTTCCTTAGCCATTACTCATGGATGGTCCATTCGACAATTGGATGTTAAAAATGCTTTCTTGCATGGACATCTTAAAGAAGTTGTCTACATGGAGCAACCACTTGGTTTCTCCAATCCCACTTTTCCAACTCATGTTTGTCGCCTTCGCAAGGCCATTTATGGACTAAAACAAGCACCTCGTGCTTGGTTTGATAGATTTAGTTGTTTTCTTTTAAAACTTGGTTTCATCTGTAGTAGAGCTGATTCATCTCTCTTTATTTTTTGGACTAATATTGCTCTGATTCTTCTTTTGGTTTATGTTGACGACATTATTGTTACAAGTAATCAATCTTTTCTTTTGGCTAATTTAATTTCTCAATTAAATACTGAATTTTGCAAGAAAGGCTTAGGACCTCTCAATCTTATCTTGGGTATTGAAGTTATTCTCTTTTCGGGTGGTCTATTTCTCTCACAACAAATATGCTTGTGACATTCTTTCCAAAGCATCCATGTCTAGTTGCAATCCTATTGGCACTCCCCTTGCTCAAAAGCTTAAGTTGCACAATAAGGATGAATCTCTTGTTAATGCTACAAATTATCGTAGTCTTGTTGGTGCCTTACAATATCTCACATTGACTCGTCCTGATCTCACACACGCTGTTAATCTTGTCTGTCAATTTATGCATCAACCTGGATTGTCTCATCTTCAAGCTGTCAAATGCATCTTGCATTATCTCCAAGGTACGCTACATTATGGGATAAGATTACTATCCCGCCCATCCCTTAATCTCTATGATTTTTCTGATGCTGATTGGGATGGTTGCCCTGACACAGGGCAATCTACAATTGGCTATTCAATTTATTTGGGCGAAATTTTATCTCTTGGACCTCTAAGAAGCAGCCCACAGTTTCCCGATCTAGTGCAGAAGCTGAATATCGTGCCATGGCCTCCACTGCAGCTGAGCTCACCTGGATAACTTATTTGCTCAATGATATTGGTCATACACTACACCATCCTCGTACATTATTCTATGACAACCACAATGCTCTTCATATGACAGTGAATCCTGTCTTTCATGCTCGCACCAAACATATTAAGCTCGATGTTCACTATGTTCGTGAAACACTTGCTATTGGTGCCCTTAGTACCCACTATGTTCCCTCTACTTTACAAGTGGCTGATATTCTAACCAAGACACTCCCTAAAGACCACTTTCAAACTCTTCGCATCAAGCTTGGGGTCCTGCCTCCGCCGCCCTCCAGCTTGGGGGGAGTGATAAAGCAAATGAATTAATTAAAAGAAATTGTGCTTCACTAAAATAATTATGGGAGAAGAGAGTAATTGGTTTAGGGACATGTATATTCCATAATTGGTAGAGCTAGCCATTGGAGATATTCCATAAGTAATGTATGTGGATGTGTGCACCTAAGATCAAGAGAAGATTGCCTAGCTGTTGAGGATATATTCATGTTACCAAGAGAAGACCTAACCGTTGAAGACATTCCATAATTAAGCGATATGGACATGCATGTGGACATAGACAAGATCTTCTATGTGTTAAAATGACCGTTGCATACTTTCCTATATGAGCCAAAATTGTAACGTTGTAGATTAAGGCTTTTCCTTAATCTACACACACATACCATAAAGTGCACACTTTCCTTTATATTGCTCCTCAATATATAGAAGAACAATATGGTTAGAGCAACTCATGTTTTTTAGTAGCTCCTTGTCATTCCTAAATCAATTTCTCTTTCTTCTTTAAGTTCCAAGAGGATGAACTCGTGGAAGAGGAGTTCCAACATAAAGAAGATGTTGAGGAGCCTTTTCAAGAATTCATAGGTTGGGATTCTCTACTAATCTATGATACTGGTGTTAATGATAAAGATCTTGTAAGAAGTTCTTTGTCATATGATCAAGAAAATTGATTGGATGATGTAAGTCTCTTGGATAACACAAAATTTTATTGACGAGTGTTATGCTTCATGAGTTTTATGAAAGCCCTAACATGGATGAATTTGATTTAGATTTCCTAACATGTAAGTCTCTTGGATAACACAAAATTTTATTGATGATAGTGTTATACTTCATGAGTTTTATGAAAGCCCTAACAGGAAATGAGTTTTGTAGATTTCCTGGGGGAGCAAATATTTTATGAAATTCTTCTAACAATGATTTTGATGAATTTTATGTGGTGGAGAAGAATTTTATGTTTAAACGGGAAGAAATTGTTGATCATTTTTTGGAGATCTTTATGGCACATGAAAATGGGAAGATAGATGACAACCATGTGAAGAATGAATTGTTTTGAGTATAGTATGAAGAATTTTCAAACTATTGATCATTGAAGTCTTGTGGTGATGAGTTGAGTAATATTCCTTTGTGGCTATCACATTGTTTGGCTTCCAAAGAACAAGAGAGGGACTAGTTGGTCATCTGAAGGATCAAGGGAAGAACCATCAGAATTCAAGGAGGAATCTCTCCAACCTGAGGAGAGTAATGAAGGGCAATTTTCCATCAAACTAGTTTCGGAAAAATGTCATATCTCATGATTTTGATATCGAATGGAATTTAGCTTGCTGGTGTTCGAAAGTTGATTCAAAGGCCTACAAAATCATATTTCATAAAGTTTTGCAAATTTCAATGTTTGCTTGGTCAAATTAAGGGTTGAAAAACTAGCAAAAGCTGGCGTCCCAAGTTCAATATGAACTAAACTTGCGACAAGATGCTTCAAGGAACTTTCAGTAGTTGGCATTTCAAGTTTAGTTTGAACTAAACTTGGGACGAGCTGAAATTTTTTACCCAGTTCAAATTGGTAAGTGGCTCAATTTGAACTTGCTGCTGAAAAATTTTGTAAACCGAATTTCTTTTAGTTTTCTATTAGGGTTAGGAGTCTAGGTCGTATAAATATATGTTATTGTTGTCTAGAGCCTGAATTTTGATGTATTTTGGTTGATTATCAATAAGAAACACTATTAGAGTGCTTTTCTTTTTTATCCTACCTCAGATCCTTGACCGACTCTTGGTTGTAAGATGAGTTGTAACTCTTATGTTTGTTTGTCTTTGTAACCCACTATGCCACACTACATCATCTAACGATCCAGTGTTAAGTGTGTGTGTGCGGTGAGTACATTGAACGACTCAATGTCAAGTGGGAGAGTACTCCAAATGACCTAGTGTTAGGTAAGAGAGTACACTTAATAAAACCATAAATTGAAGAGGTAAAGAAAAGGATTAGTTAAACATATTTATGTTGGAGTATATGATAAATCCTTTGCAAGTGAGAATTAGATTACTCTAAATTTAGGGATTTGATGAGGATTGGAATACCCTAAATTAGAAATTTAATGGGGATTGAATTACCCTGAATGAAGGGTTTTAATTAGGATTATATTGGATTTGAATAAATTCAAATCATTTGTAAGCTCTATAAATAAAGCCTTTTGTACACAATTATATCAAGAAAAAAAAACTACAATGTAGCCCTATACGGCGCTACCCAAGTAATGAACGTAGGTGTCTAATACCACACCGCCAATACAATTATATCTCTATTTTCTTTTTATTCAACTATTCCTTTTATATACTCTTAAAATTTTTATCGTTATAGATTTTGAATATGTACTATATTAGAAGCATACCTTGCTTTCAAAAATGTTTCTCATCATTTTTTGTTAGCAAGTGAATTGAAATGTAGGTTCAAATTATGCTTTGATATAATATCAGAAAAGAAAATGCTAAGAAATTTCATTTTTAGAAACCTACCATCAAAGAAGAGTATCTCTCAATTTTTAAGAAATGAGTTTCCGCGCTGATTTTCTAAAAACATAAGAAAAGTTTATCTTGATTTTGAGAACAAGATTGTATTTTAAATGACTTTGATAAACAAAAGAGAGAAATTTTTAAATTAAATAAGGGCTCAAGCCATGCACACAATATCGGTTGGAAGTATTTGCATACTGAATCGTTGACTCACTAGTTCGACCACCTATAAAACTATTTGATCTTACAGTTTTAGCAGTAGAAGGCAAGGAGGAGTCCGATAGTCAATTGGACTACTATCCTTAGGATTTGAGGAATTAAGGTTTACCTTTTGAGGTCCCAGCTATTTTGTGGAGGAATAGTAAGGCTTAGGCCTTGTGTATGTATAAACTTTTGATAATGTATATATTGTCAAAACATTTTTATCAGTAATGAAGTTATTTTTTTGTTAGTGCTCTAATGTTTATAATATGAGTTTGTGGTTTCAAAAATTAAAATATGTGACAAATTTTGCAGTGTTAATTTATGAGGTATAACAGTACCACATAGATTATGCAAAATATTGCATTTATTTATGGTGGGGCATTACAAACCCTAGAAAGGACGTCAAAGATTTTAATGAGAGATTGTGACACCCCAAAAAATTAGTCTCACATTGGCTGGGGGATTGTCCATATTGAGTGAGTGGGTTATAAAGGTGTTAATGAATGCTAAATCTCACATTAGTTCTAGACTAGGTGAGATTGTGTTTTATAAGTGATTCTAAGGAAATTCCATTGTAATTTAATTAGCTATTTTGGAGTGATAGCACATATGTGACTAATGTTTTTCCTAAGTCTTTACAAGTTTAAGCTCTCGCCACACAACTTATTAGCGGCTTTATTTGTGAAAAATAATTGGTGAGAAGCTTATAGGAGGAAAGGCAAAAGCATTAGTTTTGCGGACTATTTAGAGATAAACACCACTTTCACGTTATGTGAACTATATAGAGAAGGATAAGAATGCTAAGACCGTTGAAGGAAAGGAATCCATTACAACTTTGACATTATATATGTTGATCATATAGAACGAGAGAAATGATAAGACTGTCGAATGAAAGAAGCTACCAATATTGTGATTGGAGTACTATTCTTAAGAATGCCTTCTTTTTCCTAACTTCAGATCATTATCAAAAAAAAAAAAAAAAATTGGGATGTTTAGCGTTTCTCAAGAAGTAGCTAAGTCATCTAAATATGTAGAAGAGAATGTACTGGGCATTAACATAAGAAAACATTGTGTTCAGGAAAAAAAATTATTCAGGTCGTTTCATATTAATATGGCTTCTGTAGAAGTTTAGGAAGCATTCAACAATATATAATTCTATAATTGTAGAGAAGAGCTATAAGTAATTTAGAGTTAAAGATTTAGACAAGTAATAGGGTTTATAATTCTTTGGCATTTATCATCACTAAATCGCAATAGGGATTATGACTCTTGGAATTGAAGGTGAGCAAGCCAGTTGGGTTTGGTGGGCCCTCATATTTCAAAGAATACTATAAGAATGGAGATCAAACCCACATAGCAATGACAAGTCATCATTGTGGTGATGGTGGTAAGATTCAAAAGGAGAAGGTGGCGGTGGCAATGGCGGTGGTGGCAGCATGAAGTCGAGGGAGGGAGGTGGGGAGGGGATACAAGTTTGACCAGATCATCGTTTACACTACAGCAAATTGGAAGACGTTTTATATGTCTTTGGATATAGTTTTCCATTGATAATTTTCAATTGCACTAAGTATTAAAAAATACAATTTCCTACACTGAAAGGAAAGGAGCCCTAAGTTTTCTTTTTTCTTTTTAAAACACTAAGAGAGTCAATAGGAGAATGTATTAATTAGCAACCAAAGATTTAAATGAACACAGTTTGTAACATATATAATATATTGATTTATCTTAATTAAACAACATAAAATTTTAGAAAAACATGTTTAAACAACATAAAATTGTAATGATTTTGAAGTGAATATATCATTCACACATGAAGACATGCTTTAGACGCTCGAAGGCACCATAGATTTTTATGCTGCAGCTCACTACAATTTTCATTTGATTATCGAAATAATTAAGACTTTCATCATCATGATACTACCAATTCAGTGGAAAAAGAGAAAATTAAACAGTTCTTGATAGACTCCTAATGAGAACCAGATAGATAGCAGCTACTCGAGAGTAATTAGAAATAAGCCACAGCATGTAATTAACAAGTATTACGGCACGTAAGTTCTTCTTTTTCATGTACTTCGTAATAAAGTATATTTACTTAACCAAAAAATAAAAACATACAGAAAGTACAACAGCTAGCCCCATAAAATCATAGCGCAGAAAGTGTAGCATAAAGAAGCGTTGATCAAAACAAAAAGGATCATGAAATCTTGTATACCAGTACCACACAAAGTAGTACTTCTTATTAAACTTTTGAACTTTTGAATTTGCAGGTCTGGAAGTAAGTACTTCTTATTTATTAAAGTATTTACATTTATTGTCTGATAGGACTTGAAGTACTATGATAATTGAAATAAGTATAGAAGGAATGGTTAAAAATTGCATTTAAAATGTCGCATGGGCAAATCCCCCTAATTGAACCATAAGGACTAATGGCAAGGTGGCTTAGGAATGGAAATTTTTGGCATTATATATCCATAAATTCAATATGGAATTAGCGAGTTAAGGTTTATTTTGATTGGATATTAGCTAAGAAGTTGGGTAATGTTATTAATTTTTGTTAAGATAGTTGGATATCGAGTGATAAATTGATCGTCATGAATCTAGTTGTAAATATGTATAATTCCTATAATTTATGCTTAATTATAAGATATGAAGTTGTGCTAAAACAAACATCTTTCATGACTTTTCAATGAGTTGAATTAGAGTTAACCCATATAGTCATATAGGTATAGCTTGATACGACACGAATCCAACCCATAAACCCAATTTGCCACCCCTCAATGGTGACTCCTCAGTTCCAAAAACAAACTGGCTGACTCTCATCAAACTATAACGCACTAGCCCTAATTAATGAAATACCCAGGGCAAGACATAAATTAGACACTTAAAGAAATTCGGTAAAGATGAAAAGAGGCACAGAATCAGAAAAGAAAACACAGAGAGAGAGAGATCAAAGATCGATGAATGAGAAGAAAAGAGTATGATAGATAGATATCTGCAGATCGAATGGAAATCACTAAAGCTGGTTTTTCCTCCTAATTTCCGTATGCAACTCAAAAGATAAAGCAAATCTACATAGTTATATTTAAAACAGAAAGACAGATATGAATCAAAGAAAAGCAGACAGAAAGAGATGTGGATGAAATATATGAAACACTGAAAGGGAAGTAGCTCTAGCGGCTCTACTACGATTTCCCAGACCTTGTTGTTGCTACAGCACGCATTCAAAGATATTCCAAAAACAGACATGTTTCTTTATACATTGGAAAAAAAGAAAACACGAGTGCACAAAAACATTTGACGACATGTTCCCAAGGACAAAGAAATGGAGGATTATATTGGGTGATGAAAAGGAAAAACATACTCGGAGCTTGAGAACTCATGGAGCCTGCCTTTCTGTGAAAAGATGATCACGGCGACTTCTGCCTCGCAAAGGACAGAGAGCTCGAAGGCCTTCTTCAGCAGCCCATTTCGACGCTTTGAGAAGGTGACTTGCCGGCTCGTCGCATTCTCAATTTTCTTCATCTGAATCTTCCCTCTCACCATCTCCTAAATGATCACAAAAACTTCAATCTGGCTTTTACCAGATCAAAAAAAAAAAAAAAAGAATAGAAAAGACCAACAAGAAATGAATCAAAATCTCACCAAGTTTTAGAGAAAATTCCAAAAGCAGCTTATGCTTTTGAAATCTGTAACAAGGAAGTGCACAAATTTGAGGGAAACTGTGAGAGCCCAGACCCACCAAAAAGGAAAGGTTCACAAAACGATGATCAGAATCTTTTACAGCTAGCTACCCAGAAATCCTAGAAAGATTTATGAGAGCAGAAGAAGTGCAAAACGTATGGAATTTTTTCATAGAAAAAGTCAGACCACAGAGACCCCAGCTGTAAGATTTAGACAAGGAGACACAGGTATATATCATCAAAGTGATACGAAAACTGAAAAAAAATTTCAGAAACACTGGGAAGATTCCGAGAGCAAGAACAAAGAGGATCTCCGTTAACCGCGGATGTTAGGGTGTAGCTATCTCTTTAGACTCAGCCCTTTATTTCCTTATTCATCCATATTTGTCTTCTCTTTTAAGCTCTTACCCCACAAAAAAGAAAAAAAAAAAAAAATTATAATAATAATAAAAGGCAAAAATTACCTAAAATAAAAGATTCACATTCCTCACTCTTATCTTGTTTTGGTAAAATTAATAAAAGATAAGCTAAGCTTAAGACAGACAAAATCGAGAAAAAAGAACCATTTATGCTTTGTACAGTACAGACTCCACTGTGCAAGTAATTAAGAAATATCTAGTTCAACAATCATCGTACAATGACGTGCGCCACTAGCCAATCAGATTTCGATACTTCATCGGCTCCGATTCTGACCTCCACTATTGGTAATCGACCGCGTCACGTGGCTCGCTTTGTACGGCGGGTCAGCTTATTCTTTTTTCTTTTTCTTTTTCTTTTTCTTTTTTTTCCTGAAATCTTCTTACTTGGGACGGGCTTATTTGCTAAAAGTTGGTGGCAGGAAGATGAAGCCCGCTGCACGTGCTTTTGGAGGAGAGATTTGATTGGCTCTGGTTCGTTTGCTGTCTTGTCGTTGGGTTTCGCCATTTAGGATTCCACTTACCTACTATATATAGTAATGATAACAGTAGATGTTGGTAGTTTACTAAATGGTGTTGAGGACCAATTTTAAAAGATACGGTTGCAGGGTAGATATTGAACAAATCACAATAAATATATATATATATATATATATATATATAAGTTGGTGTTCTGCCATTTCGACTTGACTTTTATGCTAGCCGTAATGAGTAATACCGTAAGTTATTATTGTGTTACTCTAATAATAACGTGGTTTATCTTCTAAAATTATTAATAATTTTGTAATTGGTAGATTATTATTGAATTTTGATCAAATAATAATTTTAAAAATTATCTCATTTTTTATTGACATTAAAAAAAATTTCTAAAATTACTCTGTTATTATAATTTAACTGAAAATCATTTTCAGTAAAAAGAATTGGACTGTTTAAAATCGGTTATTTTTAACAATGATGTCTTGTGAATAGACTTCAACACATTTGACTTTAGAGGCAAAACAGACAGACCCAAAGCCCGTAAATGAATGCTTTAAATGAAGGTGAGCTTGTTGAAGAGGTATATGACTTGGAGAAGAAACCACACAAATAATTGAGAGTTGAAAAAGATTTTGGAAGCCCTAAAGTGTTTGAGTGCGACTAGATGGAAAGCAATTGACAAGCAGTTTCATGAAAGTGCCTTTTAAAACAAAACTTAGCATTCTTGTTTAATGCCTTAGATTGCACAAAAACAGCATTTTTCAGAATAACTTAGAGGCGCAAATAAATCATTTCTTCCCGCTTGATTATAAACCACATAATTTGAGCACTAATGAAAACATCATTACATTTGACACTTACTAAAATTAAATCGCATTAAAAAAGTCCAAATTTTTTGATTGATTTCAATTCACACAAGTCCTCAATAGGTAGTTCAATCAGTTGTAGATCACGCTTCATGAAACGGAAGTCACTAATTCGAATTCTCCCTCTTCATTCCCTTGTGTGGACATGTAAAAAAAAAAAAAAAAAAAATTAACACAATGATGAAACTTAGATGTATCACAATTAATCAATGCATTGTGTGTGAATAATTCACAAGTAATTAACACTTCAGTTTTATGAGGAGGTCAAAAGATTTAACATGTAACCACAAGTTGTAGGTAGGCATTATTCACACCAAAAGTTAAGCCTTATTTCTAAGACCTAGAGATACTCATACAAACACTCCCCCCTAACTCATAGCACAAATTTGTGTTAAAGTCCATTTTGAATTTTGAATTTTTTTTTTTCACAATGATTTAACAATGGTTTTTTCTATAAGAACATTGGGTTCAATTATACATGTGCAGTATTCACCTCTTGCCCTTGCTTTTGAGCACCAACTTTTACAATCAAGCACATATGCCTTATAAAGTAGGAAGAACCAAGCATGAGTTTTGTCCTATAGCTAGGTTCAACTAGAGTATGATCAATTTGGTCTACTAAGAAACGATGTCATTCTCTCACACATGATTGCTCACCAAGCACTCACACAAGTGGTCACGTTCAACTTGTAGGAATCAATATGTTCACATCATGAAAGCAAAGACTAAATATTCAATATCAAATATGCAGATAAACACAAATAATCCATCATAGAATTCAATCCCCATGCATATATATGACATAAAATGAACTTCAGTTGAGATTTAAAGGCATTAAGGGTAAATGAAGATATATGATGCATTCCAAGGCAAAATAACTCAATTATAGGACCTTTTTATTTCTTTAAAGGAAAAAAAATAAGGAATACGCAAGATGACATACACTAAGATGAATGGTGATGCATAAAGTGCAATCCTAGGCATATAATGACCACTTAAATCTAGGAAGGACAATTACCACTCACTCTCAATGGGTGAATATTGAAATCAATCTTGCGAACCCAAGCCTACTTACCACTAGCTTGGTGCAAACTTATGACTTTGAGCACTTTGATTGTCCAACTTATCCAACCTAGCTAAAACAATAGTAGGACCAAAAAGCATATTTTTTAGAACCAATTTTCACACAAGAATAATAAGGCACAGAAGAGTAAGCATTAATAAGTCCAAGATCATATTTATCACCATGATTCTTTTGAATACTCAACATTAATTTTATCAAATTTATTACTAGATAATTTTTTCAACTGATCCTTAGATTCATTCAACTCATTATCAAGTTATTTATTTCTCTTATTCAATTCAACAATATCAAGTTTCAATTTGTCAATCAACATTTGTTAGTCATTAATTAATTTAACTAGCAAGCTTTCTTTCCCATGCTCCACTTCATTAAGCTTTTTAAAGACTATTTTGTTCAATTTTATCAATTTAGAATCTTCTTCAAAAACCTTATCATAAGCAGCTTGCAAATTGTCATCATCATTAGAATCATCTTGAGGTAACTCTACCAAATCAGGTCATGAAGTAGACACACTGGGCTCACCACTACTCTTTATAGAAGTGGTGAAAGTCCTGATATTCTCATTTTTGTCAATAGGATTTTTTTGATTCATCAGAATCTGACTCATCACTCAATGTCGCGTTCGTGGCATTTCCCTTGGATTATGCCCACAGCCAAAACACTTGTGGCATTAAATGCCTTGTAAGTTCTTTTCTATCTTTCTTTTGTCTCTCTTTCCTTGGGAGGCTTCATTGGAATGTTCACCATTGGATTTCTAAAAAACACTTGGAACAACTTGTTCCCACCGTTTCCCTATTTGGGGTCATGTGGGACTTTTCAAACTTCTTAACAAGTAAAACAAAATAAAGATAAAAGATTGGTGTCTCACTTTTTGGATAAATCTGGCATCTCATCAGGAACTTAGCGTCTTACTAAGGATTTGGCGTCACACCAGAAATTTTGAGAATTTCTCTCAAAGAACAATATAAAAAAATATATGTTTATTCAAATCTGCCTGAATTGTAGAGTACAAAGCTCTTTATATAATACCTACTTATTCAAAGGAAATAAAACTCCTAATGCTAATTGACTAAGACACTAAACCCTAACTTTAATGTGATTGACTTTTGGGCCAAGCCCATTATTAAATACGGACTCTAAAAACATAAATTAAATATTAAAAACTATTACAAAAATAATACTAACTTTAAACTAATATTCTTTCTTCATTCTGCATCCGTCCCTATTAGAGAAGTCACTCGCCTTTTCCCTAACTTTCTTTAAGGACATGTTTTTCCTTTTGGGTTGAGGTAATGACAACTTGTAGGACTGAAGAGAGCTTTATATGTAAGTTCTTTTACTTTCATAGAATCTAAGCCCTTTCTCTCCTTTATTACATTCTCCTTAGGTCTAAACCTTTCAGATACATACTTCATGATTTTCCTCGCAAATCTATTATCAAGAATCCTTTTCCATAGGGTACAACTAGAATTAACAAGATCATTCAATTGAGCATAGAATTTATTATCTGCCATCGTAATCTCTTCAAGTTTATAATTCAATAGTTGAAGATTTGAGTTCTTAAATTAATATTTTTAGTACCTTCATGTGTGACTTCTAAAATTTTTTCATACCTTACTGGCATTTTCACATAACGAAATTCTTTAGAACTCTTCCGGTAAAACAACCATGAATTTATATATCATTCAGTCTCTTGTTACAGGGAATGATTTTTCCCACTTCTGATCTGAATGGAAAAAGAAGTGAGAAATCCTATAAATGAAAATGGGGGGCTCACTGGGCTCCCCAACAATAAATCCAAAACAAAAGGGGAGGGCCAATAACATAGCCAAAATGATAAAAAGTAGTACAAATATAAGGACAAATACTGGATCCAGTCCAAAAGAACCGAACATGAGGTAATGGTAATTACCAATAGTTTAAAAAAAACCATAAGCAGGTTAGGCCTATTCCAAGACCGTACAAGGCAGTATAAATTGCAAATAAATTCCATGAAGAATCCAATGTGAATAAAACAACCATCACTGTAAAATGATAGTTGCAGAGTAGGCACTGCAAAGAATCTAATAGAAGCCAACACCCACAAAACAATCTCCACCTCAAGATCAAACCAAGTCATGACAGGGAGATAAAGCAAGACATACAGCAAAATAAAACCAAAAATATAGAAATTACAACAAAGACAAAACAGAGGAACGCACAACAACAACAAAGCAACAAATTTACAACCAAAACAAAGCTGCAAAAATGCAACAAAAACAAACACCAAGGAACGCCGTCGACCCAAAGACATAGCAAAGGAACGCACACTCCGGCAGAGCAAAAGGTAGATCGTGTGGAGTCGGAGGGGAGCTTGGAGGCCAGTGGTGAGGGTTGAGTGGTCAACTGCGCGGAGCATGGTGAACATGTTCCGGAGCGTGAGATGCTCTCATGCGAACCATTCGATAAGTGTAATTGTTACCATTCAAGTACGGAGAGGCCAACATAGATTGTGATCTTGATTTTCAAACAATGGGTATTATAGATCACACTCAGGGAGTTAATCTAAAAAGGAGCGAGTCTCACTCTAATACCAATTAAAAAATCCCAAACAATAAATACTTAGAAATGGCTTAATCGTTTTTTTTACCAAAAAATAAAAAAAAAGTCCCAAATTTAAAATTATAGCAGCCACATATATCAATCATCAAACGTAACTAAAGCAATAAATCAATCAATAGAAGAATTTGATGACGAAGTGGAGATCTAATACCCCGAAATAATCAACCAAGATTAAAAAAAAAAATTAATAATAATAATAAATATATGCTTTAAATCACATTTTATAAAAATCAATACTCATGATTTAATATTAAGGTTTAAAATCAATCCAATCCGACTAGTGCCATAGACCAACTTTCCCTAAAGGCCAAACAATTAATATTTTCAAAAACTCCAGCCAAATGTTCGAAGTTAAACTCGTTTTCTTTTTTCTTTTTTTCTTTTTATTTTGTAACAACAATGCATAATCAAACTGAGGAACCAAAATTTTTACAAGAGAGAACAAGAGGGGAAGGGGGATCCTTTCCACTACAAATGGGGATAGAAGAGAGGGGAGGGGGATAAGTGAGAAAAAAAATTGGAATGCAGCCTGAGAAAACTCGTTTTCATTTTGTTGATAATCTATCAATGTAATTTATCATAGTTTTTACGAGTCTTAAGCATATCATGAGGACTTTATAATTTATCCCTCTTAAAATGATTAGTTTTCTAAAAGTTTATGAACTTACTATCATTTTTTATGATTTATTATGTTAATATGGTTTAACATGTTTTTATTAAGCTATTAGAAGCTTTTGGTTAAGATTTGTTATGTGACGGGTAGAATTTTGAGTCATGCATGCATTTTTATGATTAGTTAGTGAGTATATTTCATGATTTTGGTTTTCACGTATATAGATTAGACTTTTAAGGTATTGTTTATAATATTAGAGTATGTTTCGCAATAACAAGAGTTCGAGATGTCCAAGATTGTGGATGAAAGATGAAGGTAAGTAAATACTTATAAGAACATTTTAATGTGCATTTTAAATGTTTATAGATACTTAACATTATTTTAAATAGATTTGAGAATATTTCGGTCAGACTGGTTTGAAAGAAATTTCCGTCATTGTTTAAATAACAACTTGTGATATATCAAATGACTAAGCATGCTTTAGATTGGACTAGGCCCAAAAACTCAGCAAAAACCAGGCCCACTACGTGGCATTACTCAAACATTTGAAATGAATTAGCAGAAAAAACAGAAACATTTGAAGTGTGGACTTGGCCCAACTGCGCAGAAAGAACAGGTCATTTCAGTCCAACAAAAATGATAGATAAATTGGCCCACGCAAAGAAAGATTGAAGAGAAAGGAAAGAAGCGAGAGTTGTATGGCAGAAATTCCAGAAAGAAAGAAGCGAAGAATGGGAGAGAGAAGAGAAGCTGATACGAAGAAGCCGGCGACACCAACAACGAAGTGGCCACTCATCAAACCCAAACGAAACCTTCAGATCACTCACCTCAAAGATACGGATCTTTTCACTGTAAGAATTCCAATCCTACTCTCTTCTCCTTCTTCATCTTATTATTATTATTTTTTAATTTTTTAATATGTTTTTATGAATCTGCGCACGTGTGTGTTGGCATATGAGCTTGATTTCCTGTGGTGGGTCGAATGTGATTTGTGTTCCAGGGCAAGAAGGATGTGGTGTCATGTTATTGTTGTCGATTTTAGCGCTTGTAATTGTATACCCACTTCCATATTTCATTTTATAGTTTCAACCTAAATAAGTTATCTTTTCAATGGTTCAGTTTTTGAAGGATATTTGGAATTGGGTACTTGTAATTTATCCTAGGATGGTAATCGGATGGGGAGGTCATGGCTTGGCGTTTCATTTTAGTCGTTTTTAACTGTTGCAATGATACCCAATTGCATTTTGTAAGTCCATGAATCAATAATTTTTTAATTTGTGAGGTAATGTTGGGATGTGGCTGCTTATAATGGTACTGGGATGTTGATTATATGGCCCGAAAACGAATCTGGTTACTAATATTAATTGGTTGGGATTAATTGGAAGCTTGTTCAGGCTTGTAATTTGTCAAACGAATTGAACGTATGTCATGAATATTATGATGGATCCTGGTGAATTTATTCGGGAGAAGGTAGATACAAATGAATGGGGAGAAGATTAGAAAAACCAGTGGAGATTGTATTGGCATATGCAATGAAGAGCATTACCTTTACATCAATGGGAAGCAGAAAACAAGGATTTAGGTTTAAGGGTATTTTTGTTATGCTATCAAGAGTTGAGAAATTAATTTGTTTATGATGGATGACATGGGGTTTACACTTATCACTCTAGTATAATTTTTCATCTACCTGATGGCACGAATGGCAATACTATTATATATGATTATAAAATTTATAATTTCTGTTGAATTCATGCTCGAGTTTCACTGGTTGCATATCTCTTTCATGTTTAAGATATCCAGGTGCAGAATTTCTTCACATCTGCTGAATCAAAGGCATTTATTAGCGCTGCTGAGTCTATTGGTTTTGTCCACCAAGGGAGCCTTGGTCCAACGAAAGGTGAAGCATATAGAGATAATGATCGAATCTCTGTGAATGATCCTGTTCTTGCAAAAACAATATGGGAGTCTGGACTACACAAACTGTTTTCTGATATTAAAATTCGAGGAAAGGTTGCTGTGGGCTTAAATCCAAATATCAGATTATACAGGTTGGTTGAAAATTTTCCATAAATTCTTTTGCTTTTTTATTTTTTCCCTATTGTAGAAATGATCAAAAGGGTAGGTAATTAGTTTTCTATGGAGAATAATTTAGTGAAGCTTATTGATGTATCACAAATCATCTCTTTAGCTCATATGGTGAGAAATAGGAAGGCCTATTTTGGATTTGATCTAAACAGAGGATTTCTATCACTTAAACTTTTCTTGTATGATTTTATTGAGGAACAATGTGTAGCCAAAATTTTACTGCCCTACCCGCCAGGAAACTTCATATTGTTTTGGATGCTTTGCGTTTTCAGGTATAAGGTTGGTCAGCGCTTTGGGCGACATATTGACGAAGGCGTTGATCTTGGAGAGGGAAAGTGCACCCATTATACTTTGTTAATTTATCTGAGTGGTGGTTTTAAACCCAAGGCCAAAAATGACCTTAGCAGCCCCAGTGATTCTTCCTCACAGCCTCTAGTTGGAGGAGAGACTGTCTTTTATGGTTCGAGGAATGCTGTTGTTGCTGAGGTAAATTCGTTGTTTATTCTCTCTTTTATCCTATCTTCTTTTTTTCCTTTTGGAATTTTTTTTCTCCTGTAGCATATGTGGAATATGCATTGTTTATTAATGTAACTTGAATTTTGAAGGTGGCTCCTACTGAAGGGATGGCTCTCCTACACATTCATGGGGCTAAGTGTATGTTACACGAAGCCCGTAATGTTACTAAGGGTGTTAAGTATGTCTTCCGTTCGGATGTCGCATTTGCTTGATGAGTGTAGTCATCTTGGATTAAGCAGGTTTGATAAATTTCTGAGTTGAAGGCTGTATCTCATCACCTAGCTTTCGCTCTTTCTTATTGATCTTTTGTAACACATCTCTTTCTGAAATTGATTTGGTGCTCTGAATACAAATTTAGTTTTTGACAGAATGATATGCTGCAACACCTGATAGATTGCAGGCTTGTCAACTCCTTACCTAAAACGCTTGTTAGTTTAGAGTTTAAAATTAGTTTGAAAAGATTTTCTTGTCAACTACAGGAATGTGATTTAATGGTGTGCTTGTATCTAAAATCGTATTGGGTTTTTTTGTTTGTTCTTTCGATAAGTATGTTGTATTGTTCTATTTCCATGATTATTTTTTGTGGATCACCAATGAACTAGTCCACATTTGCTGAACATTGACAGCAGCATAAATCTGCAGGTTTCTAAGGCATTTATTACCACCTTTTATGACAGCAAGATTGTAACTTGCCATATATATTGTCTTCTGTATTACATTCAAAATCCCTCCAAGGTTTTCAGTGTGCCAATCAATATTAAGCTATATATTATTAAATTTCAAAGAAAACTCAGTAACAAGATCATTCGCATGATTATTAAGAGGTAATCACATAAGGAAGAAAAAAAAAAGGCTTAATTAGTCTCTCTCAATGATCACTCTCAATTTACCACTCGGCATTTCACTCTCACCTCACCTTTCTCAATCACCCCAACTTTCCCCAGCTTGATCATTGAAGCCGCAAACTCCCTAAAGAACAAACTTTGATCCTTTGCAAATGCTTCAACAATCCACCTGCTCCTATAATCACCAAAAAGTGCTTGATCCGATCCAAAAACACCCTTCCCTGCCACCAACCTTCTGTAATAGTCATTATCAAAAGTTGATGACGTGGAGTCCAAGAACTCCCCGGCGTTGCGATTCTTGTTTTGTTTTGGGCATTTCTTTCTCAGATTCTGCGCAAGCTCGTGGTTCATGCTGGGGTCAATGTCTTGCACAGAGCTGAAGTTACGTAGCCGGGGCTCGAAAGAAGAACAATGTGAAAAGCCGAGGCTGTGGCCTCCGGACAGAGCAACCAAATCTCTCACTCCTAAGCCTCTCCTGGCAAAGCTTTGAATGAGTTGGGTTACATTGAAGCTTGGAGCTGGCAAGTTTATGGTTTCTGCTGCTTTTGATACCCTTCCATCTTTCCTTCCTTTTAGTACATTCCAATAGGGCCCCCCGGTCTGAGGAAATTGGAAAGGATCGAGGTTAATTATTTAACTAAATGATTAAATTAATCATTTTTTTATTAACTTAAGCTTTTAGAATAAGTGGTGGTTTAACTTTGTCTCTCTCATTCACCTCTTATTTCAATTAAAAATTTCATGCGTCGGGTGTTACTTATTGAATAACCTAATCTAATCATAGTAAGAGGGTTAGCAAGGAAATTACCATGGTTACAACATCTCTTGCTGCAATGGCAATTATATCAGCACAAGAAACCGTACGAGAACATGCCAATTCAAGCCTAGTTTTGGCATCATCAATCACGTAAAATGATGCAAGTGAGATATTTGGAGGGCCATCTTTCTCTGCTTGGTTCCCTGGAGTTGAGTCTACCAATACCGACGCATCACATCCCTAACAATAGCTTACAACAATTATATATATACCCATTTCCATAATAATGAAAGAAATCAAAAGACAGAGATCGATCGAGGTGATACCCTTATGAAACAGTCATGGAAGAACATCCTAAGGATTCGAGGTGGAACCTTAGGATCATGCATGGATGCCTCATAAACTGTCCCTAAGATTATCTTCTCAGCCTGTGGGCATGTGTGGTCATAATAATGAGCATCCAGCACGGCCTTCGACAATGAAGCCATGAGCAAGAGTAGGAAAATTGTTGTCCAACAGAGAACTTTTGGTGCACAAACAGAAACAGCCATTTTGTTTTCCATTAAGATCGATGAAGAAATGGAAAGTGATAGTTGTGATGAAAGTTTCATGGAAGTATAGCGTTATATTTATAGTTAATCATAGTTTAAATAGCAAAGATTTGTACTAAATTCTTTGTACATTCTATTATACTTCCAAGCGACTCAATGGAGGACAAGCCTGTAGAAATTTGACCCTGTTTTTCTTCTGCTTTGAGACCAAGTATCTCCACCTAATCTCTTATCTTGTACGATCAACAAAACAATTCAAACAATTTTTTTTTTTTAATTTTTAATATATTAACAGTTCCTATTTTAGTATAGCTTAGAGAAAAAGATATATTTTGTTACCTTTTATGCGTAAAGTTTATATTATGAATTAGAGAATAATTTCAATTAGGTTGCGGTGTAAATTGGGTATTTTGCACCATTTAATAAGAAGCAAACACCTCAGCTTGAAACAGCAAAAAATCATATAACTATTCACATCAAATAATTTTCTTTCTCTTGACAAAATATCTCATAAACAAAATACGTATTGATAAACCCACTGAAGCCACAGTCTTGGTTGGTTTTGGAGAATTGAGGGCTCGGAGGTAGATGTGGGGTTCGGTGGATGTTAGATTAGAACGGATAGAAAAGTTCATAAAATTGATTTGAATTAAATTTTACCTAATATATCAAATTTTATTTGAAAGCTGTCAAATGAGGTTTTACACTATCTCCCCATAAAAGCGGCTCCCTATGAATTAATGGTATGGTTATTGGTTAGGATTTCTAATTTTTGTGAGTAATTGAGGCATCGGGCATGGCATACCAAAGAATTGCTCTCGTTGGAAAATAAATAGTTTTTCCTTTTTGAATAGAAATAGTTTAGTTGTACAGAATTATTATTGAAGTAATCCTTGTCAGCAAATTTCAAACGTGAAAAATGGGAAAATGGTATGTTATTGTTGGTGCATGTCTATCTAGTTTGTTTAGTGCAAGGAGTACGGTGGGTGAAAGATGGAGTACATAAACTCTGTACTTCCTTTTTATTTAAAAATAAAAATAAAATGGTAAAGTCCATATTCCCCCTCTCAAACTACCATCCAATTGATAATGTCTTCTCAAACTTTTAATTGTGACAATGTCCCCTCAAACTACCAAAACATTGTCAATGTCCCCCCTAAAGCTAGCAAAAAGATTAAAATACCCCTATATATTTCTCAATAAGACAAAAATACCCCTATAAACTAAAAAAAAAAAAAATTTAAAAGAACGATTTAAAAATAATAATAAACGAATTTTTTTAGAACAATTTTTTTTAAATGAATTTTTTTAACGGAAATTGTTATATTTTTTTAAACAGAAATTTTTATTTAAAAAAGTTATAAAAAAAATTCAATTTTTATTAAAAAAAATTGAAATTTTTTCATTTTTTTCTTAGACAAAGGATTTGTTTTTTTAATTTTTAATTTTCCACCCTTTGGATTTTTTTAATATTTTTTTAGTTTTATGTTTTTTTTTTTAGAAGTTTTAGTATTTTATTTACTAAGGATAGTTTCGTCATTGGAGGGAATATTGACAATGTTTTGGTAGTTTTGGGGGGAGGCATTGTCACAATTGAAAGTTTGGGGAGACATTGTCAATTTGGTAGTAGTTTGAAGGGGGTTTATGGACTTTTTCCAAAATAAAAATACAAGGAAGGTTCCCAATATTATTATTGTTTGAGTAATGATTTTCATACCACCGGCGTGTATGAACAATAGCACACCGGTAATTTATTTAATATAAAATAATATTAAAAAATAATCATAAACTATAATTTTTTAATAAAATAATATTAAATAAACCACCGCATGCTAAATCACTACTATTATTGTTTTGGTATAAAGAAAGTGCAGGGATTGAAAACCTTGCCCTTAAATTTAATTGTGTAGCTGATGATGATGTAGCCAACTTGTTATGTGAGAGAGAAATGGACCAAGGTATAGGTGGCAACTTGTTAGTAAGCATACAGAATAATGGATTATCTAACATTTGTAGCTCCAAATATATATATATGAATTATCTTTCTTATGTTTTGTCATTTGGGTTTTTATTGGGATTCTAAGTAGAAGAAGAGCCAAAATCCAATAGGGAAAGTGCAATTTCTTTTATGTATATATATATACCCTGATTTTATAGGACTGCTGTGATAGTGTTCATTAGTCATTAAATTTTATTTATTTATTAATAAAGGATATAGGATTAGTGTATGCTCTATAATAGAGCCTGTAGCAATTCCTAGCTATCAACTTGAATATCATTATCCGGATGAAAGAAGTTTCAAAAACCAAAACCAACATATAAATATACTTCACATCTAGAAATGATTAAAAGAGGTTTCGGAAATGATTAAAATGAGAATGTTCTCATGCTTTTTTAAGGTCCAAATAACTTCAGGAGATTATATGAGACTTACGTTCTTTGTACATCGATCTTGAACTTTAGAAAGTTTATATTACAAATTTTGGAAAATAATACACAATTTTATTATTATTTTTTTTTTATTTTTTACAAATCTACATAAGAGAAGAGAAACGGAAGAGACCCTATCGTCTCTACAATAAGAAAACATATATCCACAACATAAAAGTAAAAAATGAATTAAAGATTGAGTTCTTTCATGTTTCCCACTTTTACTTTGCAATAATTTTAGAATACCATGTACTCATGGCAATCATATAAAGGAAAATTGCCTAAAACTTTCCTGGATTTTTGGTTTTTTGTTTTTTCAGATCAGGACTTTGGTGTTTCTTGTTGGCCAAATAATAACATAGAATTAATGCCATTTGCCAATTATGTTTGCCATCTAACTTTCCATTCCATCCAAATGTTCCTAAAAAGTAACTCAATCGACTAAAGATCATACCTTATAAAGCAAAAGACACTAAAATCGATCAGTAAATTGACCAAAGAGTTTCGGTTTCCACAAACGATAAAAAAGACATCATAGTATAGCATCTAAAGTAATGCTAGAAGGACTACAGCATTACTCTAGTATATGGGTCAAGCTATTAGTGATTTAACAGTGATATGACATTTGGGAAGACGAGAGCATTACTCTAGCATCTAACTTCTATCGAGCTGGTGAAACAAGATTTTCTCGTTGTTGGGCAATATTATCCCGTGATTACAAAATAAATAACCAAAACTGACTCGAACCTCGTCAAAAATGGCCGATTCCAGTCTAAAATAAATATTTTCTGTTTTTTTTTTTTTTTGGCTACAGGCTGATAATTTAGAAAAAGAAATACATAAATAGATTTTCTAGAAACAGCGATGACGACGGAGAGTCACAGTTTGAGCAATAACGCTGCTTCAAACAACACCACCACGTTGGCAGATGAGCATAAAAGAATTGTACGTTTTCTCAAGCAAGCAAATATCAATGAGCATTAACTACCGGACCATTACCACATGTAGAAACATTGGTGTGGTTGGCTGTGATGTCGTCAGATTTCTTGGCATAAAATCGACGGTACATTGAGTCAACTTCAGTGAGATAGTAGGTGCCCGGGGTTAAGAGGCTTGTGTCCTTGCTTGTCACATAGTCCTTTCCTCCATATCGATGCTCCATGAGCTTCAAAGTTTCCACGAATTTCTCAGGAGGCAACTGCTCATTAAAGGAAAAGGAATTATTTGAGGTCGGAATTCATATGGTTCCGAATTAGGATATTATCGGAGGCTACTTTAAAAAACTAAATCTAAACTGTTAAAAAAATTACAAGTGTGCTGTGGTGTTTTTACAGCACCTAAGCCAAAGTCCGAGCTGATTAGCCAACAGGTGAAAGAGAGTAAAGGAAAGATACCTCATGTCTAGATTTCAACTTTCCAGAAACATTCATCACTGTTGCAAGGTTTGACAAGCTGAAAGGATGACGACCTTCTCGAATTTGGAATGAGAACAATGTAGCAGTCAAACCGCTCCCATACGAAAACATAGCTACCCGCTTACCTGACTGGAAGTCAACGACAACGATATCACTTAGCTTGAGATGCATCAAGGCAAACTGAACATAAAAGATAGTTAAAATGGTCTATACCAGTGAGGTATGCTTGTTGTGAATAAGGGATGCAAATGCTGCATAGAGAGAAGCGGTGTACATGTTACCAACTTCCTTTGGAATTAAGGTGGTCGGCTGCACCTTTGCATCATATACATGTTTAGCAACTTGCTGGGCAGCCTGTAAATTGGACAATAGTTAGAATCATGAACAGGAAGCTCACGTGCAATGACCATGTTTTCATAGAATGCCATCTCATATTGAGAATGGTAAGTTCACCTTTTCGAGATCCCGGCTCTGACAGCTCTCATCACAAGATAGAGCTGAAAATGGGGATAGCTTTTCTCTTGCAATCTCATCAACGAAGCTGGTGAAAGAGAGCATATGTAAGCCCTCTGTAACCGAGAATGAGTCAAATAATTATAAAATTTGGTGGTTCTTCCATGGTTAATTAGAACAAGTTCTTTCTAAATTTATCAACACAGTACCCAAGAATTGTTGTATGATGTTGTATTTCATATGACAAAGAAACAAGTTCAGAAAAGATGCACAACAATTCAGTTTTGGGACATTTAAAATATATCATTCCATGTTGGCTTCTTAAATAAAATTGTGGATTCTAGTTACATAAATTTAAATCCTTGGGTGAGTGATGCTACATAACCTGTCTAGAGGAAGGGAGATAGTCAGAGCACTTTATGAACTTAGGACGGTGTTAGAATTTAAGAAATAATATGACAAATTAATATGACATTCAGGCAACCATTTACATGGCAAAAGTCAGACATGAACCTGGAGTTCCTCAAGAAGTCATTAAAGTACAACCGGGCAAAACTTTTTTGCACAAGCTGCAGCAGCAGTTAAAGAAAAATGGAATCAATAACTAAAAATTTTCAACACACTTGCGATGAGATGGTATACTAAATTTTAATAACATAACTGAAACTGCAAAAACTGCATACCTTGTTATATGGAGAATGAAACACAAAATACTCAGCATCAGAAATTGAAAATGGCCTGCCCTCCAATTTTTCATACCTTTATAAAGCATATTGGTATGGATTTCAGTGAGACAGAGATATAAATATTTTTCAAAGAGGAAAGTAGAAATGCTTTTTTCTTTTTTCTCTTTTCTAGTTAAATGGAAACATACTTCTCACAGAAATGTTTGTAGCAAGAATCAAGTGCCATGAGATAGCAAGTTTGTGACAGCTTTCCATCAACAACCTACAAACACAAATTGCCAAAAAATGTATATATATAAGTATTAAAAACGGTACGAGAAAAAATCTAAATCAAGTATGTCAGAATGTGGAGCCAAGACAGGATAATGACCATCTTAAGTTGCACTATAAATGATACGACACTTTCACATGCATTACAAAAATGCGCATTATGACATGAAAGTAGTTTTTATTCCTACTATGAACTCTGCATTGCAGCAAAAGAGTGTAGATGTAGGACCACAAACATTCTAATATATTTATTGCCATATTTTCCTTCTACTTAACCATTTAAAAGAAAATAGAGATAAGTCATTATTGACTAAATTGATCAGTGTAAGAAACTAGGACATGGATACAAGTACAGTTTAGTCCAATATAGGGGATTATGCTATGACACTGCCATTATAAATATTACAACTTTAAATATTTTAATCATCAGTTGAAGTAAATGAGAGGATGTGAGGAAGCATTACAGGGTATTCACTTGCAAGGTTGGGCTTGTAAAAGTCATAGGCGTGAGACATATGACTGCCTCTTAATTTGCTTTCAAAAGCAATAGGAGCATCAGGCCCTATCAGCATGGCAATTGCAGCTGCTCCTCCGGTAGGCCGGGCAGGCCCTTCTGCATAAACCTGAAACAAGAAAGGCAGCAATTAAGTCAAATATAATGTCAGAACTAAAAATAGTAAATTGTCAGCGTTAGGCATTACATTGATGTTACATCTATGCAAGAGCTCAGGGGGAAGTTGAAATATTTTTATCCCTAGTGTGCAGGAAGGAAAAGGAAAAAAGAAAAAAAAAAAAAAAGGAAGTAAGCCCCTGGAACGCTTGTAGATTCACTAGAAACGCAACTTTATGCTATTTAATTACATGGAAACTTCTTATTACAGAAGATTTACTTTCCTTCACAATCCTGAGCATGATCCAGACTAAGGCAACCCTATAGATACTACACCATGGAATAACTATTTCCTTTTCCTTTTCCTTTTTCAGTAGTTCCTACTGTTGGGTAAAAGTATTAACCACATTAAAACAGAGCACCTCTTTTCTTGAAGCCAGAGTTGAGAAGTAGAAAAGATTCATTCGTAAACTCTATTTATTTATTTAATTCCAAGGGGAAAACTAATGTAGACGGAACAACTGATAGCATTTAGAATTTCTATTACATGTTACCTAAGCTTGCTTTACACCTGAAAAATGTTCAATTCTTGAAACATTTCCAGAATCCAGTAAAAAAACACCACTATGATCATTTTGGGTGTTTAAGTGTCTAAGACCCTAGGGCACATATGAAAGCTGTTCCTTCAGAGATGGTAAAATCACAGTTTCAGAGAGCTATTTGCCTCTTGACCTGAAACATTCATCAGTAACTTATTCAAGTTATTAAAGTTCCAGTTACAAAGATACCATACCGCACTATCTGTGCATACAACAAGACCATAGCGCCCATCCCACGAACAACTTTCTACCCAATTCACACAATTGAATAAAGCTGCAGTTCCCCCATAGCACGCATTTGTCGAGTCAACTCCTTCAATGTCAGTATTACCAGATTCCTGCTTGTGACATGAGCGCATGTGAGATATGCAATTCACACAATAAATAGACACAACAAGATACATGCAAATGAACAATATGTTTTTCATACTAAATGATATTGCTATTATTTTTTATTTATTTATTTTGTATCCATCTCAAGCATATCTAAAAGACACAAACATACAGTATTCATACATATTATATGTTTGAAACATGGACAATTAGCAGCTTTCATAATTTTGAGCAAAATCAATTCTAAGTTTTTTTTTTTAGTGAATAACTAAACATTATCCCAAAGGCACTTCAATAATTAATGAGACCTTTTACAGGTTTTCATATTTTATAAGTCTTTTACACAAAATTCTTTCATCACTGCTATGAAATATCATATTCTAAAGATATTTGCAACTAAAACAGTCTCATCAATGCTAGGAAAGGAAAAAAAAAAACAGTGTATATTTCTTTCCTACAATTGTATGTTTCACATATTTTATTAATCTCATTATAAATCTTTTAGCATGCATAACATGGAATATATATATATTCAGTATGGTCCATATTTGACAGCTAAAAACATTATATAAAGAACTTTAACGTGATTTGAAGATATAACCAATAGGTGGTTTTGAACTTGGGTGAGGATTCAAATGCTCGAAACCCACAAATTGGTGTCAATCTAATTTTCATAGGATTATAGATTAGGCATTTTCCTATTGAACCCTCTGTTAGCTTAGAGAGGTAAAACCTCATATTTCATAACATTGATACAGTTTGCAGTGATGGGAGATCCCAAGTTCTTCTGCAGTGTAGATTATGATGCTTCTAATTTCATAGCTTATGTAAATTTTAAAATCTAGGTGGTCTCCAATTTTATGACACGGGGTATAAAAATTAGTAGCTGAGGTTGCTTCCTGCAAACATTATGTGATGAGCACAATCCTGGCTTGCTACAAATAAAGTACAGAAGGTTGTTCTAAAAAAAGAAAAGGATCCAGAACAATGAAAAGAAAAAGGGAGTACCTCAAAAGTTTGCATCAGGAAGGTTTTAATAGACTTGCTTTTGTCAATCACAGTCTCACTGCCAACTTCTAGTCGTCCAATTTGTCTTGGATCAATTTGATATTTCTCAAGGAGAGAAGTTACAGCTGTCAAACTGAAATTCAAAAGACTCATAAGCACCAAATTTTTTAGGCAAAAAGTTAAACCGAAACATAAATTTATTGTAATAGGAGACTTCACATTTCTACAAGTATACAGTGAAGTGTCCAAATTAACAACAGTTCATGTGACTTTTGACTCATGGTGCTAAGAACATCCAGAATCATCAAAATGGTACTTTGAGTTTGCTCCTCAAGGTATTAGGTTCGAAACCCATGAAAGCTATTTCTTGGAGCCATCGGACTGGGGGTTCGCCCCTTGAATTAACCGTGGTGCACTTGCGGAAAACTCCTTGCCGAGGGCTTGTGCACCCCCGGGATTAGTTGGAGCAAAACTCTGGATACCCGGTGCCAAATAAAAAAAACATCCAAAATCATCAAAATGGACCTTATAATCAACATCCAAGTATGGCCCAGATAAAATAAAATTAAAAAAAATAAAAAATAAAAAAAAAATCAACATCCAAGTTTGACTTCAAAATCAGAGTGACCAGATTTCTAGTAAAAGCAGAATATAATCTTCCGCGTAAGTTTTTTTTTTTTGATAAGTAATCTTTCAGCAAGATACATTATTACAAGTGTATTTATTTTAAAAATATATAGAATTTTGCTTTAGAACTTTGGTTTTGATAAATAATCAAAATATTATTAAAAGCCTAAGGTGCCCCCATGTACAAAAGAAGTATAAAAGCGAAGCCACCTAGGAATTAATGGTTTGCTTCAGAACCTCATAGCAATGAGAATGCAAATTTCTTATAAACGGTCTAAACAAGACAATTATGCAGTCATCTCTGCAGAAATTCATGAAGAGACGCTGAATGTTCATGTCAATCAAGAACCTTTTGTTTTTCTCATAAAGGAGGAAAGAATTATCCAAGAGGACCTTTAAGGCTTAACGTCTCTTTTTTCTCCAAAGCTAATTATAGAGGCTTTAAAGTGGAGTGGCCCAAAACATAAGTCAGTTAAAAAGGTATGCCTTTACAACTTCAACTAGAATGCAGAAAGCATCTAATTCAGAGCGGCTAAGAAAGAGACCTCTATCTGTCAGTAATTTATCCTTAGTAACCAACAAAAGCATGCAATAACATTGTAAACTATGTAAAGATTAATAACCTCATTGAGATGACATCTTCCACATCTGTACAAAATGCCATGCAATCTTGTCCTAGCCCAATAGTATATTTTCCTTTGCTCACACCATCATGAGCCTCTAGGGCCTCCTATAAATGCATGTGAAACAGAAAACTGTATTAGGAAAAAAAAAAAGTATAATGCATATTGAGGTATGGCCCTCTCATAACTGAAACGCAAAAAAATAATTTAGAGATAAGTTATATTTATAAGGATTTGTTGAGAGCTTGTGTTATGATGTTATTTGTCAAGCCTAAAAACATTATGAACCTGGAAAATTTTACTAAAAGAGAAAAAACTAGCAAGGCAAGCATTGCGATTAATGAAATCGATGATTACATGTGGCTCGTTTCACACCTAGTCCTATGCTACATGACAAACATGTGACAGACATATGTTTGAATCAAAATACACGAGCAAGAAAGCTTCATTTGAATTATTGTCACAAATTGAATATGAGGACAAAAGGAACGGCTTTGAATTTCGTCACTCCACCATGAAGGCTGGATTTGGGATGATGATGATGATGATAATGATGATCAGGGATGGAACCACAGGAAGCCACCCCGTCCTCCTCCCAAAGGTCCGTCCCAATACTGTTTTCTTTATACTGTTTTTTTTTTTTTTTTCCTGAGCCCTTTTATTGATGTTTAGATATTGATATTAACTAGCTAATAGGTTTACGTATACAATTACTTAGAGAATATATATATATATATAGCCTAAGACAGCAGGACATTGTTTTAGAGGGATCAGGAGAAAAGGTTAGAGGTAGATGGAACAAGTATTGACATTTTTTTTCTTTGAATAATTTTTTTTTTCTCATTTTTTACCAATTCTGGATCCCTCCCCACTCCCCAAAAATAAGTCTGTCTCTGACTGTAGAATCAAATTACTCCCAAAAAACAAAAAAGCCAATTGACAAAACAAAAACCTTTATAACTTGTTTATTGGCTCTTTTGACCAATGGCATATCTAATTTTATAGAAAGAAAAAGTAATGTCAACCTCTGCAGCCTAACTCTTCTGTCATTTTCCTCTTGAAAGAACGTGAAAAGGAATTTACAGACAGAGAAGTAAGAACTCTTCTAGAACAGGAAAGATAATTAAATCATATTTGATGAACAAGTCCTAAATAGTATCCGTCATTTTTTCCCCTATAAAACTTCAACTAGTTCCCTATTTTGTCCCAAGGCAAAAAGTATTTCATTTTTTTTTTTTAGATAATTAAAAACATGTATTTATTAATACCAGAAGTCTTTGTCTAGCACCAGCACAATGTGAATTTTGGACCATTTACACTTTGCTATGTACATTGCAGGTCTTATATATTCTACAAATATTTTATTAATTTAGGTTGATCTTTACCAATTAATTTTTTCCCACTGACAAATTTGAGAATATTATTATTCACCAAGAATACCACCCTACTCAAATATTCTCATGGATGGACCTACGAGGTTAAGAGAGATTTTATTTTATAATTATATCTGGCCCCTCCTAAACAAACATCCTAGCTTTGTCTCCCTTCAAAGCACGGCAGTTGTTTTGGTTGTCAGGCAAATTAATTAAACTAAAGCATATTCTTCAGTGTCTCTTTGATGTGACCAAAACTTGAATGAAGCTAGCCTTTAGAATCTATAAGAAACTACTTTATACAGGAAAGCACAACTCGCCTGGTTTGATTTTCTACAGAGGTTTTGCAAGGAACAACCATGTTCATTGATCACGCTTGAGCTGAGGATTCCTTTGAATAAGATGAACCTTGCTGAATTTGCATAGATATTAACAATTAACTATGGCTCCTACTTTTCTTTCTTTCGTTTTTTTTTTTTTCCCAAAAAAAAAAATTTATATTTATATAGACACATACACACTGTAACACGCACATACATATTCATATATAGGTTGCCTTTGTTTATTACTTTTCTCTCTTTTGTATAATTATGATTGGCCACCACTAAAACTACCACTAAGCTCTGTTTGGTTACCGAAAAAATTCAAATTTTTCCGTCTCCATTTCTATCCTTACATTTACCAACGAATAAAACTTTTCAAAAAACAGAAAAGAAAAAAAAACGACTAAATAAAACTACAAAAATTATCTCAAAAAATAAAATAATAATAAATAAATAAATCAAACTCAAGCAACAAATTTTCCGTCCATTTATTAATAAAAAAAATAGAGTTTAAACATCAATTAGATCAATCAAATAGTTTCGAAAATTAGAAAACCAGAGGAATCTTCACCTGCTGCACACAAGTAGGAGGGAAGTAGATTTCCATGGCGAGGATTCCAACATTTTTCGCATGGGAAGCCATTTCCTAGCTCCTCCGGTCCAAGCGTGTCGGATTCCCCTCGTTTTCTGGCTCCCAAAGACTTGTTTGGACGCAGAGAAAACCAGAGAAAAAATGGCCGAGAAAGTCTCCGTGGAGAGGCAGTAGGAGCTCGTGTGCGTTACTGTAACTCCGTAAGGCGTTCAAAGTGCGCAGAAAACGTGGCTGGGAGCGAATATGTAGGACCAAGGGGTTCGTATTTGACACTTGTTTTGGAGAGTATTTACGGTCTCTGCCACTATTGAAGAAGTTGAGTTGTGGAAATTGAATCTTAGATAATGACTGAATTGGTATTATCACAAAATTGACCCGGGGTTCGTATGTGACACTTTATTATTATTATTATTATTTTTCCGTCTTAAAAGGAATTTGAATTAATGATTTTTACTTTATTAAACGTGATCTCAAGTGCATTAATTACTTTTTGAGAATATTCGTATTTGATACTTTTTTTTTTTTTTGGTGACATGTCCACTTAAGGGTAGGGAGAAAAGAATTCAAATTGTGACCTCCGCTTCATAAAACGTAATTCACAACCGATTGAACTACCTCTTGAAGACGTTGAATTGGTATTTGCTTCATTATGGCTATGTTGCCGTTCAATTTTGTATTTCAAAATCGGGGTAAGTAAATTTGATATTTTACATTTTGTTTTTTCTTCTTTTTTTACAGTGATATTTTACTTCGAAGATTTCTCACTAGGCTTCTTTTATTTTTATTTTTTTTGTGAATGCTTTTTCACCATTGATGTTTTGATTTTTTTTTTTTTTTTAAATGTAAGGTATATATATTTTTTCAGTGTTTTTATCATATCCCATACTTTTCATTTTCCAGCTCCTCTTAATATGAATTTATTCTTCTCTTGTCCCTCATAATACAAATTTTTATATCTGTCATTGCTTAAGGTATTGCATCAATACAATTCTTTAAATATTATCATGAGGGTAGCTTAATCAATTAAGAACTACGTATCAACGGAGATCATTATTCGAATTATCCTTCGTTTTACTCTCTTCTTTTGCTGACATGTAAAAAAAAATAAAAAATAATATCCATAATTATTTCAAAAATAAATAGTTCAAAGTTTATCAAAGTAGTATTTGTCACTTCTCCTTTTGTGTAAATGTGAGATGATTTTTAAAATCGTTAATAAATTTATATTCAATAATAATTATATCAAATTTAATAATAATTTAAAAATTACGTTATATTTAGAAAGAGACAACTCTATTCTTCCTTCTCGGAGCACTCAAGAATTTGATATAATTTCATCAGGGAAGAAAAAAAGAAAGAAAGAAAAAGAATTTGATATAATTTAAAACACAACATGAGTGATGGTCAAACAATAGGGGTGAAAATGTGATCCTGATTTTTGGTTATTGGCCAAAACCAGCAACCAAAGTACCCATTTATTAGTTTTGAAAAATCAAAACCATTATCGTGTAACCGGTTATGTAATAACCAGCCAGTTTTAGTTGGTAACCAATTATCTAGACTGGGTAACTAGTTTTTTAAAATTTTGTTATTTTGGGCTTATTTTAGGTATTTGACCTAATTTTTGGACTTAATTTAACCATTTTGGCCCATTTTAAAAAAAAAATTAGCATTTTTGTCCCAATAAGCCAAGTGGGGGAGGGGTGGCCAACCACCCCTTCAATTCAATTTTTTTTTTCTTTTTACAAAAAATTAATTTTTTATTTGACATAGAGTATAATTTGGTGTGATTGTGTCTTTATTTTAAGTATAAGCCTAATAAAATTTGGCTAATATGTCAGCTTTTATTGGTAACACAAAAGTAACATTTTTTTTTGCAACTTTCCCACCAATGATGCTCTCTATTATTATACATATATACCCAGTTTTTTTTTTTTTTTGAAGTGGAACGGACAAACCAAACACTAGCAAACAGAGCAGTCCAACGCAACAATATCAAACAAACAAGCAGGAAAATATTCTCTCCATACTCTGTTGCAACCTAGAGAAAAAGCCAGATTAGCTAAGGCATGGGCAGCCCTATTTATCTCATGTCCTACATGACGAAGAACAAACTCTGGAATTGTCCCAGCTGAAATTTCGCATCATTCAGCACCTGGCCATATCTCTCATACGAGACCCCTTCCCTATTCAAGACTCCAACAATCTCAAGCGCATCTCTTTCCAAAATAATTTTCCTGAGGCCCAAGGACAAACCCAGCTCTACACCTCTTCTTGTAGCCAAAGATTCTGCAATTGCAAGGTCTTGAATATGATCCACTGTCTCACACATCATAGCTACAACCTCTTCGCTGCTATTACGAACAATAATACCAAGCCCTGCTTTGCTTCTATTTTTATTCACCGAAGCATCCCAATTAATCTTGAAAAAATCCACTGAAGGAGGAGTCCAATGAGAATCAGAAATTCTATGAGAAATTTTCCTGCAATCCCTTTCTTTCTTTTCAACCAAACGGTAAGCCTTCAATTGATCTTTGGCAACACGCATAGTAGTGTCTGGAGAGCTGAATTTTCCATCAAAAATTAAAGAGTTTCTTCTAAACCAAATTTGCCTCGCAACAATGGCCAACAAACAAAACTCATCCTCATTTGCCCTATCCCCCATCTTTTCCAAAATGCTAAAAAAATCCAGATTTTCACAACTGGATTTACTAATGTTTGCTGAACACACACTCCAAACATCACTAGCTGATGGGCAAGACCAAAGGATATGAACTATTGTCTCCACCTCCAGATTACAGATCGGACAAAGAGGATCAGGGGTAATTTTTTTCTTAAATAAATTCTCTTTTGTGGGAAGGATATTGCTACAAGCTTGCCAAAGAAAAGCTTTAACAGCATTCAGAACTCTGCTGGACCAGATGGACCTCCACAAGCCCTTCATGCTATCTCTATTGGAACAACTCCCTTTATCCTCCTCAAAATAGTCCTTCGCAAAATGATACGCACTACGGACAGAATAATTCCCATCCTTTGTGCTAGACCATATCAACTTATCTTCTCCCCTTCGTGGGTTTATCGCCAAGCTACAAATAACCTCTGCTTCCTCAGCATAAAAAATCTTATGGACTAGATCCATATTCCACCAATTAGAATCCTTATCTACAAGCTCACAAACCTTGGCATCATGAGCCAAGATTCTAACAGGGGATTGAATGAATCCTCTCGGAAGAGCTGTAATCCATTTATCCTTCCATATATGGATCTTACTCCCGTCACCCACCCTCCAAGCCAACCCTTCCATCAACAGCTGTCTAGAATTCCAAATACTCCGCCATATATATGACGGTCTCCTCCCCATATTTGCCTCCAAGAACTGTCCATGGGGATGGTATTTTTTCGATAATATACGAGCCACAAAACCACTTGGATTCTGAATGAGCCTCCATCCTTGTTTAGCAAGGAGAGCCATATTGAACCATTCAAGGTCTCTAAATCCCATGCCTCCCCTTTCTTTTGCCCTACCCATCTTAGACTAATTCATCCAAGCGATTCTCTTCTCATTATTTTTATGACCCCACCAAAATTTTGCCATCATAGAATTTATATCTTTACAAAGAGTTTTTGGCAGCTAGAAGACACTCATCGTATAGGTCGGAATCGCTTGGACTACCGCTTTTAATAACACCTCCTTGCCTGCTTGGGACAAAAAACCCTCCTTCCAACCTTGAATCCTATCCCATATCTTCCCCTTGATGCCATTAAAAGCACTAACCCGGGACCTTCCTATAAGGTTAGGAAGACCTAGATAACGCTCATAGTGATTTGTGGCATTCACTCTTACAACCATCATAATAGATTGTTTTGTCTCCTCTTTGGTATTCCGGCTAAAAAAGATAGAAGTCTTTTCACAATTAAGTTTTTGCCCTGAGGCCATAGCATAGCTATCAAGGATGCCCTGAATAGTGGACCATTCGGTTATGGTCGCCCGACCAAATAAGAGACAATCATCTGCAAAGAAGAGATGGTTAATTTTCGTACCCCCCTGGGCAATAGAAAAACCTGATATCCGTCCCTCCTCCTCCGCCTTGTTTAGCAGTGAACTAAGACCTTCTACATATAAAATGAAAAGATAAGGAGAAAGCGGATCTCCTTGACAAATACCCCTAGATGGCTTTATATGACCATACGGTTGCCCATTAATCAAAACAGCATAGGACACTGAGCGAACACAAGACATGATTAACTAAATTCATCTACCTGCAAACCCAATTCTAGTCATTATTCCCTCTAGGTAGTCCCACTCAACTCGGTCATAGGCCTTGCTCATATCAAGTTTAATCGCCATGCAAAGCCTCAAAGGCCACAATAATATTATCAGTAATTAAACGCCCAGGAACAAACGCACTTTGATTATGAGAAATTATGTACGACAACACCTTCTTCATTCTATTAGCAAGAACCTTAGCAATTAGCTTATAAATTACATTACATAGACTTATAGGCCTATACTTAGAGATTTTAGTGGGGTTCTTAATTTTGGGAACAAGGACAATATTTGTAGCATTAATAGAAGGATCTAAACAACCAGAATTAGTAAAATCCAAAACAGCCTTACATACCTCTGAGCGCACAGTATCCCATGAGCGTTGATAGAAACATGCTGAGAAACCATCGGGCCCCGGAGATTTGAGCGGGTGCATTTAGGAAAGGGCTGCATCCACCTCAGCTACTGTAAACTCCTTTAGTAATTCTTCATTCATGCTAGGAGTCACCCGTGGAGTTACACTATCCAAACAAACCTCCATTCCTTGAGACCCCTCCGAAGTGAAAAGTTTTTTATAAAATGCAATGAAAGCCTCACTAATCTCTTCAACTTTCTTCCATTCTTGGCCCAACTCATCTTTGGTACACTGAATACTATTTATCCTTTTCCTATAATCTGCCCAAGCGTGGAAAAAAGGCGTGTTTCTGTCACCATATTGATACCAATTTTGTTTTGCATGCTGCTTCCACCTTATATCTTCTTGTTCCAAAATAAACTCAATGTCCGCCTTCAAGCTCTTTATTTCCTCCCAATTTTCTAGATTTTCATGGCATTGGAGCTCCTGTAGCCGTTTAGTTTTTTCCCTTAAAGCCTTCTCTGGGTCTCCATATTTCCTCCTACTCCACCTAGATAAAGAAGCTTTACAGTTATCTAATTTTCCTTTAATAATTTGCATGGCCGACTCTCCACCTATCTCCTCACGCCATACCTCGTCCAGAATGGAGCTGTATTCCTCATCCAAATGCCATTTAGCTTCGAATTTGAATCTTCTATGCCGCATTGGTTCAACCCTTCCACCTAAATCAAATTGCACCATGAAGACCTGGTAGCTAGGACATCCACCACAGCCTCCCTAAAAATTGTACTCATTCCGTGTTGGCAACCACCTTGTCAAGTCGTTCTTTAATAAGACCCCCACCATATCTGCAATTCGACCTAAGTGTACTTCGCTCCACGATACCCTAAGTTATGAAAATTGCAAGTCTCCAACACGTCCTGGAACAACGCTGCATTTGCCTTTCATTCCTCACTGCACCACCCACCTTTTCAACTTGAGAAGTGATTTCATTAAAATCTCCTATGCATAACCAAGGTCTTGGGGTATAATACTTAAGATGTTTAAGAAAATCCCATGACTCCTGTCATTTCTCACATATGGGGTGCCCATAAAAACAAGTAAGCTTCCAGCAACCCTCATTATCTGTATATTTTACAATAGCATTAATATGCCTTACCGAAAAATTCTGAATTTCCAAAATCTGATCCCCTTTCCACAACAAAGCAAGACCCCCACTCAAACCTATAGGCTCCACTACAAATAAACCATTATAACCAAGCCCGACCCGCAACTTCTCCAAGCTACCTTTTTTACATTATGTTTCAATAAGAAACAAAATATCGGGTTTCTTATCCTTCGCCATTTGACGAAGATCTCGAACTGTCCGGGGGTTCCTAAGCCCCCCGCAGTTCCAATTAAGGATTATCATGGCTATTGGCGGGGTTGCTTAGCAGTCGCCGCCAATATTGATGCATTTACCTCATGATTTTCCTCCATCATTCTTCCTCGCTTTCCTTTATTGCCTTCCTCATAACCATTTGAAAAATCCTTTCTTTTATCCCATGTTCTATGCTTTTTACCCATACCACCACTTTTGGCTTCTTGTGCCATCCTCTTCCATTTTTTTTACTCCAGCCTTCCACTTCCTACCATCTGCATCACTGTTCATTGACCCTGTAGTTTCCAGCAATATCTTCTGAGGTCCTTCATGCATAACTTCCATGCACGTAATCTCAAAACCTTCTCCACTTTGGGCCTCTACCAGGCATGTTGGGCCAGAGATTAGCCCATCTGCCTAGCCCATTCTCATATCCCCCCTAGTCACCATTGACAGATTACCCAAATTTCATTCCCCTTGTGCTGCTTTTCCCACTATGCCCTACCTTATCTTTTCTACCCCTACCCTTCTCTTGTCCAATTCTTCACTATTCGTTACGAGGACAGCCACTGACTCCTCACTGTTGGTTGCCATATGAGAGGACAAATGCTGCCTAGAATTTCCACTAGTCCCAATCCTCTCCTTTTTTGAACAATTCCCAATTGCATTGTCACCACCCCCTACGACATCATCTGTCCTGGTTGAATTCTAATCTCTCTTTGCCCTATAAGGAAAAGTGCCCCCTCCACCTCTACGTTTTGAATCTTCTGCCCTCAACCATGGCCCCCACTATCTATTCTCTTCCATATTGCTTCGTCTATAAAGGTTAGGCACCGGACATCCACTCTTTCCATGTACTATTCTCCTACAACGAAAACATAAAATGGGCAATTTTTCATACTTAAAATCCACCCAATAGGTATTTCCTTCCAGCTTGAGTCCTTGCCCTCGATCTAAAGGTTTAGTCAGATCTATTGTGACCCTTAGTCTCAAGAAACGACCCCACCCTACTCCATCTCCTGCTAAATCCACATCTTCAAGTTTCCTCAGAGATGCTCCTATTTTGGAACCCACACTCCTATTCATAAACAAAAGAGGCATATCGTGTACCTGGACCCAAATGGGTGAGTGGGTGAACTCCATCTTCGACGGAGGAGTATTCCCATCAAACTCATTAAGTACCAGAATTTGTCTATCATAAGTCCAAGGTCTACCTTCCATAACTCTCTCTTTATCCACCAAATCAGAAAACTGAAAAATCCACATGTTATCTTGTAGCTCCTTAAAAGTCACCACCCCGACCAGACGCCATACCTTTGATAGAGCTGCTTTGAAACCTTCTTTATTAACCTGTTTATCCGCCTAGATTTTTCGACAAGGCACAGAGTATTGCTCATCCTGTTCGTCGCCACCTCTCCTTCAAGTATTTGAATTCTTGTCTTCTCTCCATCTGTTAGTGAAATCTTTCCACAGAGCACCTCTATCTCGCTCTCCATCATCAATATTCTGCTAACAACACTCAGATTTCGTTCAAGAAACGGATTGAGACTAAACCCCCAAAACTAGCCGCTTTCAAAGAGAAACCCTAGCAGAGGACTATCGCTTTACAACTTATTTTTGATAGATGACCACATATATACCCAGTTGAGTAGAGATTTTGGCAGCTTGGCAGCCTAGCGTCATCCTCCTTTTTTTATTTTTATTTTTTTAAAAAAAGGATAGAGGTTAAAGGGGAAAACACTGTCAAATTGAAGATTGAGAATTACTAATAAGAAATTAACCAAATTATATATTAAATTTATTGACTTTCACGAATCATTCATCCAAAATTGATATCAATAAAAATATATAAAATTAAGATAACTTTTTGAGGCGTTAGCATCAAATTTAGGTTGATCAAATTTCTTTAGGGAATATCATTTTTAAAGGGTTAACATTCCATCTCTAGGTTTTAATTTGAATTCAGAAATGAGTTTTGAGGCATTAAAACTAAAATATTAGCTCATGAAAATTTAGTTAATATCACTCAAATATCTCAAAATATAATCCAAAAAACTTATTCTTTCTCATGAAAATTTCATCAAATATATAAAATGCAAAACAATAAATATAAACACAAATGACAAAAAAAACAAAAACAAAAATCTTTCTTCTCATATAAACGTGATTAAAAAAAAAATGGCAGACGCTATTGGCAGCCGGATAGCAGGTCCCTACCCAGTTGCATAAAAATCTCAAAACTGACGCACTCCGTTGGTAGGTTTTTGGGACCGGTTTTAAAATCAGTTACCCGTAACCAGTTGGGTTGGTGCCGGTTATACCGGTTTGTTTTTTACACCCCTCTTGGACCATGTTTTCTTCTTGTGAATTCGTGTCGACGAGAAAAGAAGTCATGGAGTTTTTCTTAGCTTAATCCGCTATGGAACACGAAGGTAGTTGGTTAATTAAAAAAAAAAAAGGCAAAAAGCCCTTGGCGTAATTGTTATAAACTAGACCATGCATTCTCCGAAATGGAATGGGTTGTTTTAGATTCAAGGTGAGAAGTTTCAGGATTTTATGCAAATCAATGTACAATTGGAAGGACATTTGGTAATTCATAGACCTCTTCTCAAGATGGGTATGATGTAACGGATATGAGCAAGGCCATGCTTTCTCGGAAATGGTTTCTTTTAGATTTCATTCATAGATGCAACGATTTGAGGACCTTCAAGCAAATCCATGCGCAACTTTTAACATCTGGTGTGGTTCGTGACGAGTTGGTTGTTAACAGAGTTGCTGGGTTCTTTGGAAAATTTGTTGAATTTAGTGAATATGGTTGTGATATTTTGAAGCAAATTGATTGTCGCATAAGCTCATTCCCGTATAATTTGCTGATAACCGGTTATGCTGGAAGTGAAAAGCCGAGGGCGGCAGTGTTGGTCTATAGGAGGATAGTGAGAGAGGGATTTATGCCTGACATGTATACTTTTCCGGTGGTTCTGAAATCTTGTGCTAAGTTTTTGGGGATTGGGGAGGGTAGACAGGTTCATGGGGTGGTTGTAAAAATGGGATTTTTAGGTGATCTATTTGTGCAAAACTCGCTTGTGCATTTCTACAGTGTTTGTGGTGATTTTGCTGTTGCTAGTAGGGCGTTTGATGACATGCCTGTGAGAGATGTGGTGTCTTGGACTGGTTTGATATCTGGGTATGTGCGAGCAGGGTTGTTTGGTGAGGCTGTAGCTTTGTTTTCGAGGATGGATGTGGAGCCAAGTAAAGTAACTTTTGTCAGTGTTCTTGTAGCTTGTGGGCGAATGGCCTATTCGAGTTTGGGGAAGGGGATTCATGGCTTGATTCTTAAGCGTGTAGGGCTGGGTTTGGTGGTAGGCAATGCTATCGTGGATATGTATGTCAAGTGTGAGTGTTTGTTTGAGGCAAAAAAAATCTTTGACGAGCTCCCTGAGAGAGATATCGTATCATGGACTACTATCATTAGTGGCTTGGTGCAATGTAAACTTCCCAAAGAGTCGTTGGAATTGTTTCATAAAATGCACACTTCAGGCATTGAACCTGATAGGGTTATACTCACCAGCGTGCTCTCAGCTTGTGCTAGTCTTGGGGCTCTTGATTATGGCCGATGGATCAATGAGTATATTGATCTTAGGGACATCAAATGGGACGCCCATATTGGAACAGCTATGATTGACATGTATTCTAAGTGTGGCTGTGTAGAGATGGCATTACGGACCTTCAATAGGATGGCTTATAAGAATGTGTATACATGGAATGCCTTACTAGGCGGTTTAGCAATGCATGGACATGGGCATGACGCACTCAAACATTTTGAAGAAATGATTAGATCTGATACGAGGCCCAATGAGGTGACATTTCTAGCCATCTTAACAGCTTGCTGCCATTCTGGCTTGGTTGACGAAGGTCGTAGGTACTTCTATCAAATGATAAGTCAACAAGATAATCTTTCTCCAAGGTTAGAACACTACGGATGCATGGTTGATATGCTGTGTCGGGCTGGACACTTGGATGAAGCGCAGGCGCTGATAAAAACTATGCCCATGCCACCTGATGTGCTGATCTGGGGAGCCCTTCTTAGTGGTTGTAATGCCAGTGGAATTGCTGAACTCTCTCAGGAAGTATTAGACCGGCTCCTGGAACTTGAGTCTCAAGATAGTGGGATATATGTGCTCCTATCCAACATATATGCTACTAATCAAAGATGGGCCGAAGTAACAAGGGTTAGGAGGTTGATGAAGGAGAGAGGTATAAAAAAGGCCTCTGGATCAAGTGTTATAGAGGTGGATGATAAGGCTCATGAATTTCTGGCTGGAGATACTAGCCACCCTCAGTATGAAGATGTTCATCAATTGTTAAACATCCTTGCAAATAAAGTATATATTGAAGGGCGTTTTTCATACCCATTATTGATAACATGAGTGAGTTTTTATCACAAAGTCGAAGAGCTTTGTTTGTTTTTTTGTTTTTAATTAACTTCCTGACAACTTGCCATTTACAGGTTTTCCTTGATTCTACTCTTGAGTTCCATTAAGGGACTTCAAGACTGCATTTGTCATCTACTAATTGGGTACAGGCATGCAGAAAAGAGCAATAGATTTAAGCATTATTCTTAAGTGCATATTTGTGGTTACTTATCTAACCTAATTAATTTCTTTGTTTGAGTGTGTGAAGATAAACTTCATTTCAAGAGTGGGTATAGGAAGCTTCATTATGCATTCATACTTATCAGCCAAACTAATAGACTGCTATGGTAGTTTTGACTGCCCCTGCGGCTGGTCTGGGGGTGGTTCGACCACCCCATGGCTTCTCGGGGTCGCTTGAACATCCCAAGGCCGATTTTGACCGCCCCTTTTTGGTCATTGGGTGGTGGTAGAACCACCCCTTAAGGGCTTTGGGAGCGATTTGGTCACTCCAAACTGCTAGAACCACCCCATGGCGGTCTGTTAGTTTGATTGATGGAATAGTGACAAAGGTACTAAACTTGTATTTATTTATGAGTCAAGTACCATCTATGATACAAATTGAAACCTAGGTAGAAAAAAATAAAAACATGAAAACCTAGGTACCAAAAATGTAATTAACCATAAAATTTATTCTTTATTTATAAGATTTTGACCGATTGCTGATATGGTTTAGGATTAGACTGTATGTTGGATTCTGATAGTGAAGATTATGATTTAGTTGGTTAAAATCCAATGGTCTTGTAGTTATTATTTCTATTTGTTAACAAGAGATCTGGTGCATACTTGAGTTGACAAAAAGATATACCATGAGTTCCAGAGGCAACTTCCATGCCCACGAAGTACAGGAAAGATCCTTTGTGGCAATTCTTGGGCAGAAGTACTAAATGGGGATGTTGAAGACCGTGGAGCAATCTGTGCAACTTAAGGCAGGCCACCTTGTAACATAAGTTTAGCCACTGGAGAAAAGGCGTTAAGACAAAGCTAAGTATTTTAGCTGTAAGTTTTTATGGTCAAAGTCATTCATCAGTAACTGTGAGTCTGGTACGTTTACTTTTCATTCGTGAAGTATGAGTGCATGGTAGATGCTGACGGTGGTTTTTTCTTCCCCGCACTGGCACTGGCAGTGTACAAACTCTATAATGTTCAAAATTTAGCCCTATGCTCTTGAAGATTGAAATTGCAGGGAGGTATCATGAGAACCTTTTCTCCGAGATCATTACATAGGAAAGTAATTTCAACATCTTAATGATGGAATAATGAAGATCTTTAAGCAACTGCATCATGTATCATATGACCCTCACTATATTATAAGTTTATTGAGAAAAGGTGTTTGATATGCCATGTTGAATATCGTGTCCAAAATTTGATCAATTATGGGTTATCTTGTTCTTGCTACCTCTGATAGATTTAGTTTCAGTTGATCAATTATATAATTAGTTTTGGTTTTACTTATACTGTCTTTCTGGAGGTATCCAGTTCTTAAGTTTTGGTTGCTTTCCACACGATGTGAGTTGTAGCATTTGTTGGAGCTGAAATAGAGGGGTGGAAGATATCCACAATTTAATGGGCCAACAAAATATAGGACACGAAGTGATTGAGGAAAGTTAGGCATGAAACACTCTGCGCCATATAATGTATTGGATTTGTGCTATTGGAACACCCTGGCAATTTTAGGAGGATGATGAAACACAAAGACAAAGAATGTCATGGAGAATTGGATGATTGGTCAGCAGCTTACGTTCCGCAGTGAGAATGTGATGAAGCATGTATATTAATCCTTCCCTTGTCTGCATTTTTTCTGTGCTATTCACCCGAGATTGCATTTTTTCTGTAGTCAATCTATCCATTTCTATGATGGTAAGAAAAGTTGATCTACTTGTGGTACAGATGCCTCATTTTATGTATTACTTTCTTTACTCATGTGACTCTTTTCTTATTCCTCAAGTGATCCTTTTTATCATAGGCTATTTGAGCTGTTATGTGAAAGAATTAAGATCTATATTTTTGACATTATATGTCAAGTAGAGAGGAAGTATATTCAGATAATGAAGAGTCCGAAAATTTCTGAAACCCATTACATTAAGATCACAATTTACTTTCATATGTTTAAAAATCTAGAGTTGATTGCACAGGCTTCAATATCTGAGCTCCAGCATCCAGAGGAATAAATGAATAAATTGTTTTTCAAACTTCAATTGTTTTCTGATTAAGAGCTGTATATCTCCATCTCTCCTTCTCCACAAAGTCTGCATCTAGGAACTGAGCAACAAAAGCCCAAAGCTTGTAGGTGTCTTGAAAATTGGCCAGGAACCCAAGCGCAGCTGTAACCACAGTTATTCCGCGATCAGCTTTGTCTTCCCTCTTGTTCACCACTTTGCTTGATCCAGTTCCTCTTACCTCGAGTACTTTCTCCTTCTCTTCTGCATACTTATCTGAGAACCAGATGTTGTGTAAGAATCCATAGCTTAGAGAAATGTTGCTTCTATCAGCAAGTTTCTGTACAAGAACTGGCTCAACCTTTTCTCCTTTCCAATCAAATACGTTGAAAGCCAATGCAGGTCCCCTGTTAAATTTTATCTTTGGCCCATATATTCTTACCAGGGGAATTCCCACTGTGTTAGGATGCTCGAGCTTCATCAAAGAGTTGACCAGCCAATTGATCAGGTACCTTGCTCTGTTAGTAATCAGAATTAGTCCCAATGAGTCCACCTGATCCAAGGCCCTGCATTCCATTTCCAAGCTCCCAGTTGTGCTGCTTGTGGCATGTCCAAGTGTAATTAAATCAGCAGCTTCTTCTGATTCCCCCTTTTCGGAAGCTCCCAATCCTTTTAGTTCTGCAGGTACCTCTTCTTCCAATCTTCCAGGCTCTATTTGTATACGACCAGAGAAGCTTGATTCGGTGTCAGTACCAGAAGAATCATCTGCCAACCGAAACAACTTCTCTGCTGGGACGAGATTGATCATACCTGTACTTGTTGAAGCTTCCAGGATTGGAATAGTAGACTTCTTGACGAAGAGACATCCAAATCCAGATGGGTTTTCCCCAAAAACTTTGTAGAAGGAACAAATCAAGAAGTCTGGGCGATAGAGAGAGAGGCCGAAGCTGTCCATGTCCTTTGGTCCCAATGCACAAGCATCAATCAGGATATGCCACCCATTCTCCTGTGCAATGCTCATCCAGAGATAAGGATATCTGGATCCTGTTATTCTAGAATGAAGAGGGAAGACAAAAAGTCCCCTTTTCTTTTTTTTGCTCTTACTCACAACCATATTCCTTAGCTTTGTCGATTGAATCCTCAGTCTTGGCCATGAAAATTCTGCTGACATGATTTGGGCGCCTCTCTTCTCTGAGCTATTTGTCATTGCTTCCACTGCCTCACTTTGGTAGTCATAAACTGTCAGAAGCTTCCGATTAGATTGGAACGGGTAAGATTCTGATAAAAGTTTAAAAGCTGACGTTCTGTTTGCAGTGAATACCATGCGGTAATCATTTTCGGAAATATTAAGAAAACCCATGATCCTTTTCTTCATTGCTGATTCAAATTCATCTTCTCCGCCACCATGAAGTAGCTGCGTTTTCAGGCTCCCTGTCTTGAAGGATATACTAAAGAAGGGAAAATGCGATTTTCGAGGTGGTGATTGGGGTGCTGGAGGAGCAGCAGAAGAAGAGGCAATCTCGTTTCTTGAGGGGTCCTGATTCTGCAGTTGAGAATGGGAGAAGAGCCCAATACCAATATAATCATGGCAGGCATGGTTGGAGAGTGAGAGATGGTAATATTCCTGGGCTCGTATTTGGTCAACTTGGTCAGTATCAGAGTACTTTGGATAAGCTTTGGTGAATGTAGTGAATGATTCTTGCAGAGATGGGAGAGACTCATGGTTTGTAAACTTGGTGTTTGGGAAGATGGAGGTTTTAGTTGTAGATGCAAAGTCAAGGCGACAATCTGCAGAAGTGCTGCTTCTTGCCTTAATGTTCTCAGTTGCTGGCAGGCTGAAGAGGGGTGCTGGGCAGCAGCTATGAAGGCATACCTGTGTGGCCTCCTTCAGGCAAGGTGACTGCATTTTTCTCCCTTCTCTTGCCTCAACAGCTCTTGGCATCTTTCACTTTGATTTTTCTCCTCGGCTGAAATTGATTTCCTTTACCTTTCCTTTTTATAAAGGGTTTAATGGTTGTTTTTTTAGTGTTTTGGACAACATGGTGGGTGAGGGCTCATTGTCTGTGAGGCATGAGTTGACCTAGTCTTCCTTTTATTTTAACACTAAATTTACACTATATGCCTCATGAGACGGCATAGAGATCTGTTCCTAACCTTATAGATGCCAGTCGGCCCAATGGACCTAATCAGCCACGCCTCTTAACAGGGTTTGGCTTTGAATGAATCTATCTATTTATTTTATATTGATACAATTTTTTTTTTTTTTTCTAAAAAAGGTAAGCCAGAGTAAATGAAAATTGTAGACGTTCTTTCAAGTCCGAGTGAGTTATAGCCCGAGCATCAATAAAAATCAAGGTGATTTACTAATCTAAGTATAGACATATTTCGAATCTGTACGTATGGTTTGTCCATTGATTATGCAGTGGGGTTCATCATACTATTGAGGGAGATTGCCGTTATGAGCAAAGCATGAGCTGTGGAGTGAGGACTGACCAACCACGTGTATAAAGATATGTGTATTGAAATGGGGGGCCAAGCAGCTTGCGGTGGCATTTCCTTTTCTTGTACTCGTTTTGAAAGAGACAAGCGGAAGTGGACGACAAAAAAGCCTTTGCATTGGCCAGCATCATCGATGTTAGCCAAAGATTTCTCTTTTGGACTTCTTCCAAGTAGCGTAAGCCTTAAGTTTCTTCCAAAATTATGCATCCCCCACTACTTCACAATTGCGTGGGAAACAACATCCGTTTGTCTAGACCCACGCCGCCTTGGTGGGATTGACAATTTTTTCCAAGGATTCATGAACTCAACTCAAAACTAGCGTGTTAAAGTTGAAATATCTGGTCGAGTTGGCATACATAGAAACTATACCGATGATTCGGCAGGACCCCAACTTGACACACAAACACACCTATATAGCCAACATATATATTCCATTTCCCACTATTATTTCAACTCAATCATGATCTAACTCTCTGTTGTAATTTGTACGTTTAATTCCGAGTAAAGCAAGAAAAAGCATTTGAACAAAAGCTTATATCAACGATAATGGGGTGCTGCTGCAGAAGCCAGACGTTCAGATTTAAAGGAGAAAAAGTGAACATTGACTGTCCTTGGTTAGTGGCAATGATTAAAGAGCATTGAGCTGCACGCCAACAACCGATGAAAGCAGCAAGAAATGGAAAGAATGATTAGACTTCCGTACTGTGTGTAATCTTGACGAGAAAAGCAGCATGCTCGATGAATGGAATGAATTTCATATTCAAATTAACACAGTTTTTCTTGTCAATTGAAGTAAAAATGACGAAAATAAAATTGATAATTCGAAGAAGTTGGGGAGGTTCATGGGTCCAAAGTTTTTTTTTTTTCTTTTCAACCCAACAATGCTTTGTACTTTGCCTAGACTTTTGCTGGTTTTACATCGAATTATTTGACTTGTGATGAAATAATTGCTGGAATCTTCACATTAAGCCTGAATTCCCGCAGCAGTTGTCGCAGGAAGATGGACTCAAAAGGCAGCAGACCTGAAACTTCCCGAGAGAGGCAATTTCTTTTTACGCACCTCCTCTTCACCTTCTTCAACAATCAACTGTCGACCACCATATGGCCGGCTCCTATACGAATGGGTATACCACACGTGCCTCCATGGCGCGCGTGAGCTACTACACGCGCAACTACTACCATCATTGAAAAAATCCATTATGAAGAGCCTTTTTGGTTGTTCAGATTTGTCAAATCTAGATTCGAGCTTCAACATAATTAGATGGGTCAGGACGGAGAGAAGTTGTATGAGAGGGGACCAAAGCAACTCTTTTTTTTTTTTTTTGACATGTTCACACAAGAGGGGAGAGGAGGATTCAAACAAGTGACAATCGTTTCATTAGACATGGTTCTAACCGACTGAACTATCTCTTGGGGACAAATACAATGAGAAATTGAGCTTAAAATTGTGTCATATTCTCTAATTAAATGTTTAAATTTAACAAACAATATTCTTAATATTGAATAATCATAAAATCCAAATTACAAGACTACTTAAATTAGAAATTGAACTTAGAATATAAACCTCAAAAAGTAAGACCTGCGTTAAGTTATTTTGCACATCGTTGATTAACATCATATTCTCATATGTAACACGTAATCGATGATCAAACTCTAATAAACTTTGTACATTTTTTCTTTCAAAATAATCAAATATTGTATTTGACTTTCCCATCATTTACAAATAAATTTATATGATTATTTTGCGTTTTTAGAAAATAAAGAAAAAATATGCGTAAGTTAACAATAAACAAACTCACATTAATAACATAATCATCACATAGAGACTCTAAGTTAAACATTAAACTTTAACCCTATAATTATTATTTTCTTCCTATTCCATTAATCTAGCAACTTACCCCCAACTTATAATAGTCATATTCACATACAATAATCAATATGATTTTAATATGACATATTAGAACCTAAACCCCATAGGCATCAATTTCCATTGAACTCATAAAAGTTTAGGGTTAATTAACACTTTAAATGTAATTAACACATTCAATTAACAATCCTAGTGTTCACAAACCAAAAACCCTAATTTAATTCATACTATACAAATTATGATTTATATCCATACTATTAACAATAGTAAAATTGAAGCTTTCAACCCATTAATCTAACAACCCGAATCTTAAATCAATTATATAAATTTACTACACACAAAAGCCCCAAATTAATTTTAGGAATTTAACTTACTAAAATTCTCCCAAATTCAGACATAATAAAAAAGTACTCAAATCATTATGATTTTAAACTTGAAATTCAATGGGTAGAACAAAAACTCAAAGGGAAACTATAGATTTCTTAATGACATTAGTTATAAAAACTCATCAAAATAACAACAAAAAACACATAAATTTTTTTGGGGAGAAATCGAGATTTATCAAAAAAATTTTGGGGGGGGTGGAAGGGGGACTAGTATTATTTTTTTTATTCTTTAAAAAAACTTATTGTTATTGAGGAAATGGGGGGGGGGGGACCATGGTCCCAGCCGGTCCCCCTCCTTGTATTATTATTATTTTTTTTACTCTTTAAAAAAACTTATTGTTATTGAGGAGGGGGAAGGTGGGGGACCATGGCCCTAGCCGGTCCCCCCCTCCTTCCATTTCTTATCACACTACAAGAAATAAGCCCTTTAGCGTCGACAATTTTTGGACGCTAAAAGTACAAAAAGTCGACGCTAATAGTATTAGCGTCGACACCTGGACACTAATGCGGTTGACGCAAGATGTCCGACTCTAATGGTATCATTAGCGTCGACAACAAAGTTGACGCTAATAGTACACTTTTAGCGTCGACAATGTGGACGCTAAAAGGCGTTATAGTTTTATCGCTGATACTTGGATGGAAGAAGCCAAAGTCGACGCTAATGGTATACTATTAGCGTCCACATAGGTGGACGCTAATATGTAACCATTAGCGCCCATCACTATTTGGACGCTAATATTGCTATATTAGCGTCGACAATGTGGACGCTAAAAGGCGTTATAGTTTCATCGCTGATACTCGGATGGACGAAGTGAAAGTCGATGTTAATGGTATACTATTAGCGTCAACGTAGGTGGACGCTAATATGTAACCATTAGCGTCAATAACTATTTGGACGCTAATATTATACTATTAGCGTCGCAATGTGGACGCTAAAAGGTGTTGTAGTTTTATCGCTAATAGTCGAATGGACAAAGCCAACGTCGATGCTAATGGTTCACTAATTAGCGTCAACCTTAGTGGACGCTAGTAGTGAGCCATTAGCATCTAGACATTTTGTGGACGCTGATAGTTTAACTATTAGCGTCCACTTTTGTCGACGCTAATAGTCTAAAAAATTTAAAAAAATATTAGCGTCCAATCCAGGTGGACGCTAATGAGTTTTTAAAAATTTAAAATAACTATTAGCGTCGAAGCCATGTGGACGCTAATGAGTGTTACAAATTTTTAAAATAAGCATTAGCGTCCACTAAAAGTGGACGCTAATGGTCACCCAAAAAAAAAAAATCTCCGTCATTTCTCCCTGCTCATGCTTCCTAATATTTTTCTTCATCCACCTCGTCAAAAAATTAAAATATATATATTTCATTCTTCTAAAACTCCATTAATTTTCATAATCAGCCAAAAACCCCAATTGATTATGAAAATTAACTCCATTACGGCCAACTGGTCCTAACAAATTGAAACAAATTAAAGAAAATAAAATCATAAACCATTCTAGACAATAAAAAAGCATGCTAGAGGAGAGAGGGCAGGAGTTATAAATTATGCAGAACATATAAATTATGAATAAAGAAAGACTAAAAGAGAAATGTATATGACATGAGCAAACCCCAAACACCACAATTCCAGACAAATGATAGAGAATGGAGATGGAATGACAAAGACCGAATTGACCATAATTCTCTTATTTGGCCACAAATGAAATTTACATTGATTGGAGACTAAACATCAGTGTGAAACATAATTTTGCAAAATGCAAATATTTATACCACTTTGGATGTGTAGATAAAATGTGAGCCTCAAACATACACATTAGATTGTATCACTTGTTGTAAATCACTAACTCAGAGAGCTTGAATTGTACTAAAACATGAATTTATTTCATTCGGCATCAACCCATTAAATGGCAATGGGCTCAATTGGAACTGAACCATATATTTAAATTGAACATATGACTACATATTCTAATATTTCAGACATGATAAATGTCACAATAACATGTCAATAAAACTTTATTTTTCCCATTTTTTTTATTTTTATTTAAAAGGTACCTTTAAGTTCATATATGATATTGGTGGGGGTAGGGACGGATCCAGAACATTTGATGTGAGGGGACCGTGGTATAATTTTTTTTTGACATAGATTGTGGTATAAATTTAAAATAAATAAAAGTAACGTATAAAAACAAAATTAACTTTAATTTAATTTTAGCAAAAAGATAAACATACAAAGATCTTGTTCACCTAAAAAAATCCTGTTTAATGTTCATCAAAGTAAATAAAACACATTAGTTATAGAAACCATTGCATTTGCACCATTGTGTATACTTAAATATACATAAAACAAAGCTTTTTACTTTAAATCTTTGAGTAATTGAATCAATTAGAGTATCCCAAAGTCCCAACCCAAAGTCTTGAAAATAAAAAACCAAGTCAGTGAACTCACCCAACCCAAGTCCCACAATTCACAAATTCTCACAATTTTTTTGCTTATAATCTCATGAATATAATGAAATTTATAAGGTAAGAAAGACTGTAGTAGTCCCATGTCTCTACAATGTGGCTTCAAAGTTCAAACCAATCATTTTAGGACTGAATTAAGAAATAAGATCAAACAAATTAAGGACAATTAAGAAGAAGGTTAAAGGATATTTTATAAACTAAAGTACTTAAAGAGTGCAATGAACGGTCATTGAAGAAAGGAAGAGCCAAAAATATAGAAAGAAAACCAGGCATAAACCAAATCCATGTTTGATGCTTTGATTTTGGTCTCTTTTTTTTTTGAATGATTTTGGTCTCTTTAATTGGCCTTTACGTGCCCACATTTCACTATTTCCCAAATCCTTAAAACCAACTAACCCCCCAATTAATGCACTGACTCTACACTCTCACTCTCACTTTCTCTCTCTCTCTCTCCTTCGTCTTGACCTCTTCTACATCCCCACAACACCACAAAATTAATGGGAGGGGACCAGTTAAAAACAAAATATATATATATATGTATACAGTCACATTTTTTTTTTCTTGGATTTGGGGGGGACCATGGCTCCTGCCGGTCCCCCCTCAGATCCGTCTCTGGGTGGGGGAACGAAGATCATCAAGAATAGCTGCCTTAAAGTATTCAAACGCTCAGGTCGGCACCAAGGTAAACTGCGAAAAAAAATTGAAATTGAAACTAAAAATATGCCAAGGGAAGAGACAACAACAACTTCATAATATCCTACCTTCCCCAACTTCACTGCATCCTTGATGTGAATTTTGTCATCATGATACTGTCAAGATGTAAATGATCGATGTTATAAATATTTAACAAATAAGCATTACAACTTCCCAATATTACCTTAGGCAAATTATCAAATACAGAACCAAATATTGTTACATAAGTTACTGAAAGACAAATCCAAGGGATCATGTATATTCCCTCTTTGATTCTTTTAAGAATGCATTTAATTACATTATTTGAATTCACCGTTTGAATTAGGCTGGTATTTCAACACACAGTGAAGTTTCAAGGAGTTGCCTGAAACCTACATGAAGATAATTAATAAACTAAAGATATCATCTTCTTATTGGTTTGTTGGGGTTTGTTGGGGGATGGAGAGTTTTACTTTAATTGTGTGGGACATCACAGTGATGGGGAAAAGATGACATTGACTATATATATATACAAGTGTGCAAGAGAAAGAGAGACACATTATCAGTAAGAAATTAAGTGAGAAATTAGCTAGCCTTGTGTGCTGGAATTGAAGAGGAGGTCTGGAAGTCTCAAGAGGAAACACAAGCATTTCTTGTTGGGGAAATTTAATTGCAGGTTCCTATTTAATTGGGGGTTTGTTAGTCTGCTACCAACAAACCCCCAACAAACCAAATCAATTAGTCTGCTACCATTGCCTAATTAGTGAAACCTACTTGTTCATTTTGAGATTCTATATTGTCTATTTGTTGTTGACCCTACTGTTCTTGTTGATGAGCATTTTCTTTTCTTTTAATTGGAGAAGTTTCAGTTTATTTTCTATACTTTGGATTCTTTCAAACATTTGAGTACCTATGTCATCAAGTGTGGGATCTTCTAGTATATAACAACATTCATCTCTGTACAATATCTGTTACTTGAGAGGTTTAATTAATAATGTCTTGTCTTCTAAATATAGTTCCGAGGTTTTCCCTATCAGCTCTTAAGGGGAAAAAAACAAAATTATACAGAATTTGATTTCAATAATGCAACTAATTGTTGGAAAGAGAAACTTGAAAACTCAAATACAAGGTCATGCAACAGATAAAGAGCTGATTGTACAGACAAGTCAGCCAACAGATCATGTGTTTTTGCTTTTTATTCCTCCAAAAAGAGAATCTAGCATCATTTTCGTGGACAACTAAACATAAAAGCTGTCCAAATGGAAAAAAAGAAGAAAAAAAAAGCAGAAGAACAAGACCACCCAACAGTCGGGGAGATGCAGTAATCCAACTTCTGCAACAAATTTATAGCAATAGAGGAAAAGTTACCAAGATATAGAAATTGAAAATAACTCTACTAACCTCATAATTGAAAGGAAGTGTCTTAATATCATCATCACCTCCCTGCCACATCCAGCATGTATATCATCAGATAAAAATACAAAGGTTCTCAACACATTAATGGAACAAACAAAATTCCAACAGCTATATGTTTGAGTTTAGTTATCAAAAAGTGTTCATGACTTATGCGCATCAACTAGTGTAGATTTGTTTAAAACACAATCAAATGGTCCTGAAATTAGAATAACTAGTCTAAGATGATGATCGTGTCTTTTGTTTCCATAGCATATATGCCAACCATCTAGACTCACTCACTGTCAACCTACATAGAATTAGTTCTACCACCTCTGTCGATTTATAAATGCACAACAATGAGAATAGTTAATAGCTTAATAATCAAAGCTTTAGGCAAGATATAAAAAACATGTAAGAACAAAGACATAATTGCAACTAGAAGTCCAGATATCGCATATTTGAATGTGTTAAATAATTTCTTAAAATTCTATGTATTCCTACACAAATCATGAAAAACTCATACAAGAGAAATCATGTGTGACATACTTTAATTATACTAAGCTAACATAATCAACATGAAAAAAGGAGAGCAAGCTACTATATAAATGGTTATAGATTATGGTCCAAAAGTAGACATATATAAAAGGAAATGGAGATTGAATGACAGAAATGCTCACATGTTTCTTGCGCCCATAGCCCTCTTCACCCTCTTCACCATACCCATACTTGCGCCTCTCACCCTCATCCTCATCATCATCACGCCTCTCATACTTGGGCCTCTCATAGCTCTCCTTCTCAGACCGGACATAGCTGGGCCTTTGAGATGGCTCTTCAAATGTGATACAAATCAAATGTGATAAGGAAGTGTCTCTTCATAATTGTAAATTTTAGTTTCAACACGAGAGAGAGAGACAGAAACAATAAGAAGAGAAACCTTTTTCAAAACCAAGTGGGAAGATGTTTTCATAGTGAGAGATGCATACACATTGATCCAGGTGTTCTCGGTGATTACAAAACCACAAAAAACAATCACATTCAAACTATATATATCACATATCAAAAGGCAAGTCATGACACCCAATTTTCACATTCGTACATATAACTACAAGTAAATTGTGTCCTTTTCTTATCTACTGAAAGTTCATAGGCACATGACAAGAAAAATGGATTGACGTGGAAGCTAGCACATTACCTTTTCTCTTTTACAAACTTCACATGCTTTGGTCACACGAACATCTGCGTACTATCACGTGCAAGTTTTGCTCTTGAAGCTCAAATAGCTACTCCAAATACCACAACCATCATTTGCAAGTTTTGCTCTTCATTCTGCATATACTTAAAAATAAAATTTAAAAATATATTATTACCCCCTTGCATTATTTACTCAAAGTTCTTTAACCTTGATAAACATGTCAAGGGAGATTTACTACCTCAATAGTTCTTGAACCGAAAATTTTGCAAATATCTTAACATGATATAAACCAAATAGAAAGAACCAACAAATATAAATTACTAAACACATAGTGTCAACAAATACTCAAATACACAATACCAATTACAAATAAATAACCCAAATACATATTATCAACACAACAAAATCCTAACTAGATAACCACTCAGAAGCTCCCTTAAATGTTGGCTCAACTTGATTCACTTCTACTCGAGCAACCTTCAAACCTAAGAAGAAATTTCATATAATGATCAATAAGCTTTCTAACTATTACTTAATATGTGTGTATTTGTAAATGAATGCATAAATAAAGTTTTACTAACCCTCCAAGACGTGACAATAACAAATCAATAGTTGCTTGCAATTTTTGCATTTGAGCGACATTTGCTTGAATAGACTTCAACACGATTGGGCTTCACTCTTGTTTTTCGTTCCTACACATAATACATATAATAAAAGTTCATACTAAACAATGTTAATTTTATTAAATTATGCTACGAAATATTTACCCGTTTGTAAATGAAATTGACAAAGGAACAAGTGCCAGAGGTATTGTTTGTTTGCAAGCAGCTTCTATTTCTTTTATTTCGTTCCGACTTGGTCTACGAAATTTGAAAAAAAAAAAATACACATCAATAAATAAAAAAATACAATTATTCATATATGGGTTAAGGAGAGAGAGAGAGAGAAAGAGAGAGAGAGAGACATAGATAGATATATAGCATTAACTTCATAAAATATGTTAAGACACTTTGCACTTACATCAACTATGAGCTTACGCTCAACAAAATTCATCATCGGATTCATATTCAGAATCTGTATCATTGTTACTTGAAGATGAGTGTTCGTCTTCAGAATCTATATCGTTGTCGTTACATAAATCCTCTTCCTCTTCCTCATCCAAGTCTGTTTCATAGTCCTCATTTGGCAAGTTATTATTGGCAAATATACTTGCATCAAGTTGAATATATAATTCATCAATTGCAATTGTCACATCATCTCTACGCAATTGAGTGGATGCTTCAACATTTGCTTCATCAACATGGACCATATTACTCCCAACACATTCACCTTCTTGGTATACGTCATCATTGCGTCCTTCATCATCCTCCGCATTATTTCCAATGTGCACTGTTGGAATATCATAAATGTCTCTATTAATCGACTTCTGCACCACTTTCCAACTACCACACAATTTAGGATTATCCAAATAAAACACTTGTGAAGCTTGACATGCTAAGATGAATGGGTCAGACTCGCACCATTTACGAGAAGTATTGACAAACGTGAAACCTTGTTCCATTCGTAATCCAGTTGCACTCCCAGTGTCCCACCAATCGCAATCAAACAAGTAGACAACATTTTGGCCAGGGTAACGTGACTCTAGGATATTTTTTAACTCACCATAGTACTCCGTTACCGAGTTGCCGTCGTCACCTGAAACAAAAATACTACTGTTCTGGGTAGTACGAGTTTCTGAATATTCTTTCGTGTAGTACCTAACCTCATTCACGATGCAACCTTTATACGATCTAATGTGACGATCAGGGCCACATGCAAGATCATATAATTGTTGTGATTCATTGTCTGCACTACGCTTACTATTATATAAATGTTTGTGGAACCAATGTTCAAAGTTAGCCTCATGTTTTTTTTCGATGTCAAGGCCGCCTTCTCTTTCAATCATCTTGTAATGTTCACTGCATTAAAAAGAAACACATTGGTAAATGATTAACGCTAAAATTTTAACATGTCATAACATGTAAAACACAAAGACATTCACTAAACTTATTCCAAATATGAGGCCGTTTCATTACAGTTTGAAAGCACATACCATCGCGCCTATCAAAATCATTAGCATTAAGTGTTACTAATTTAGCTGCTCCTAACGGCCGAACTCTTTGTGAGAACACATCCAATTGCTGGCCCATTTCCACGATATCAACATCAACATTTCTCCATTCATGGTTCAATCTTGTCTCAATCCCTCGAAGATACCTGGAGCAGAAGGTCAAGCTCTCTTCAGCTATGTAACACTCGACAATACACCCCTCTAGGCGTGCTTTATTATGCGTCCACTTTTTATATCTTTCGAGTTCTCTTTCGAATGGATACATCCAACGGGTTTGTACAGGACCGCCAAGCTCAGCCTCCCGAGGTAAATGAAGTGTCAAATGAATCATAACATCAAAAAAAGCTGACGGAAATATCTTTTCCATTTTGCATAAAATTAGTACAATGTCATCTTGCATTTGTTTCAAAATATTAACTTTCAACGTCCGTGCACATAACTGGATAAAAAAGTTACTAAACTCAGTCAATGTTGTTCGTATCTCCGTGTACATACATTTCTAATTGCAACAGGACGCAAGCTCTGTAAGAACACATGGCAATCATGGCTTTTCATTCCCAAAATTTTACCGGGAAGCTTGTTTACACATCGATCGATGTTAGATGCATACTCGTCTGGAAATTTAACACCTTTCAACCACTCACATAAACCTTTCTTCTCATCTCTTGTCAAGGTGTACTTCGCAAGTGGCATCCTATAATTTTCACCATTTGGCTGCACATGTAGTTCTTTACGTATACCCATCAACTGTAAATCTCTACGTGCCTTGACTGTGTCTTTGGTCTTTCCCTCAATACTCATCAATGTACCTAATATGCTTTCACATATGTTCTTCTCGATATGCATTACATCTAAATTGTGACGTAATTTCAAGCTTGACTAATAAGGCAACTCAAAGAAGATACTTCTCTTCTTCCAATTCAACACAACATCTGCGTACTTTTTCTTTGTCCCACGGTTTGTCCAAATTGTAAATCCTCAGCATTCCTTAGTTGTTGCAACAATTGATTTGCAGACAATTCTTGAGGTTTCAATCTATGCTCATTTGTACCATCAAACAAATCTCCTCTTTTGCGCCATGGATGCTCTTGAGGAAGCCACCGACGATGACACATGTAGCACACCTTACGACCATACTTCAAATACTTAAACGATGTATCCTTATTACATATTGGATATGCAAGATTTCCATTTGTAACCCACCCAGATAATTTGCCATATGCAGAAAAATCGTTTATAGTCCATAATAATGTTGCATGCAATTTGAATGTCTCTTTCTTTGATGCATCGTATACGCGTATACCTTCATTCCATAAATCTTTCAAGTCATCAACCAACGGCCGCAAATACACATCAATATTCTTTCCGGGGTCTGAAGGCCCAGGGATAATTAGGGATAATATTAAATTTGAACTCTTCATACACATCCACAGAGGGAGATTGTACACCATTAACAATTGCCCATATGCTATATGTTGTACTCATATTACCGTATGGGTTAAAACCATCACTTGCTAAACCAAGCTGCACATTGCGGGAATCACTAGCAAACCACTCATATCTTCTATCAAACTCTTTCCACACAATAGAGTCAGCTGGATGTTTAAGAGTATTGTCATCATCTTGTTGACCTTCTTTGTGCCATCGCATTTCATTGGCCATTTCTTTTGTCATAAACAACCGTTGTAACCTTGATTTTATTGGGAAATAACGTAAGACCTTTTGAGGAATTTTACTTTTTTGGCCTTTGCGATCAACCCATCTTGAAGTGTTATACTTTGGGCATACCACTTTGTCTGCATGCTCCTTCCGAAAAAGTATACAACCATTTTTGCACGCATGTATCTTATCATAACCAAAGCCCAAGTGTCGCCTAAACTGTATTGCTTCTCTATACGAACATGACAATGTCTCTCCATCTGGGAGGGCCGTCTTTATCAAGTCAATCATCATATTGAATGCCTTGTTACTCATGTTGCAGAACGACTTTATATGAAGCATCTTCAATATAAATGCAATCTGTGTAAATTTCTTGCAGTCTGGATAAAGTTCTCGCAAACCATCTTCCCAGAATTGGTAGAAGGAGCTTGTTTGTTCATGATCATCTGGTGTGGGACCCCGTGCAGTAGAGGATTTTCCAATGTTATCATCAACAAAATTCCCCATACATACATCATTGAACAATTCTTCAACTGCATCAACTTCCTCCATCCTTTCACTTGTTTGTGTGTGCATGTTTGTCGAAGTGTTTATCCTAAAAAGATCTTCTTCCCCATGAAATATCCACCGAGTGTGATTCTTCTTTTGTATATATTCTTCTTCTTTATAAGTTCCTCCAATTCCCTTGGAAACTAATTAATCAGAAGTTATTTTTTGGGGGTTCTCTCGTTAGTAGAACTCTTGATTTTCATCATTGGCCGCTACCAGCTTTGTTGGTGGCATTTTTGCTTGACCTCCACCTTCAAAGTCTCTCTTTGGAGCAGATGTGCTAGTTGTCTGACTGGCGGGTTTTTTTTAATGTATTTTTTTGCTACAAAATGTTGGTTGTCCGTAGTTTCTCTGTTGTACTTATATATATACATAAACACACATGAATATGCCCTTTAATTATAACATTCCGATGTCCGATCGAAAATTAATAAGTATGTGTAAAAAGACATCTAATGAACGTGTTTTATCATGTTGATTTATTGAAAAACCCCATATTTGACGATGTAGACCAGGATTAATTATACTCTAAAGTTGAGGAGATGGGGAGGCCGGCGATGATGGAAGATTGGCGGGTGAAGATCCATCTCGGCCAGAGGAAAGTAGAGTGGGTTTTAGAAAAAAAACCCATCTATGAACCTTGGCAAATCCGGTGGTGACAATGAATGGAAAGAGGCGAGAGGCTGTTCGGATGTTGGAGTGAGGGCTGAGCACGACTGATATGTGGAGGAAAACAACAAAGGAAGAGGAGGCTCCTCCCCCAGATGACCTCACGGAGAGGTGGAGAAGTCTCACCAAGGAGACTAGAAAGAAACCCAAAGGGTTTTAGAGCTTCTATCTCTAGAAAGAGAGCTAGAGAAGTTGAACGTGTGATGAATTTTACTTTTAGTAATATTTCAAAGCTATTGAATCCGTTCCATACTAGTAAATCTTTTAAATTGGTGTCAATTCTTTTGAAAGAGATAAAAAACTGTTAGTCATAAGTCTAAAATATGTATCAAAAGTCTCCAATGGATAGTTCAATTCGATGTGTATCACGTTTCATGAAGTAGAGATCACTAGTTCGAATCTTTCTCCCACTTTTCTTGTGTGGATATGTTAAAAAAAAAATATAATAATAATAAAAAAAAGTCAAGCTAAAAGATATGATCAGACTCTGCTAGAAATTGAAATTTAAGCAAATGCACACAATTTCAACAAAGTAAAAGGTATATATATATAGTCTAGATTTCTTTCCTTTATCTAGTCCTTCAATTTATCAGCAAATTCAAATGTTAAAAAATATGTAGCAAATATTTTCTTTTTCCATTGTTCAATCATTTTTGTTGGTTAAACCAAAAAAAAAAAAAAAAAAAAGAAAAAAGAAAAAAAAGGTGGGGGTTTTGAAGCTAAAAAAAAATGAAGTGGTTGGTCACCTTGGGAATTCATTATCAGAAATCGATAAAGTATTTACTATATATTTGAGCTAAAAATTATATTTCTCCTACACAATGTAGAACTATCTACGAGTGATATTAATTAGACATTGGATATATAATATTAATTCATAGATCGATGAGGAATAGTAAGCATGTAGTCACTTTGTCGACTTTACGTTCTATCCAGACAATAAAGTAGAAAATCAAGCAAAAAAATTGTAACAAAAAGAGGAAATATTAATTTAAGATTAAATAAAAGTTAGATTAATTATTTAATTGATATTTATATTTAACGTAAATGAAGGATATAAAATATAGATAGATTCGGAAAAGTTTAAATTAATTAAAAAAGTGACTAAACTTTGTAGTTGGGATATTGTATGAGAAAAAAGTTTATCCTTTAACCTCAGCTAATTAACATACCTTTTGCATGTATTTGTGCATATATCATATATGGAGGCAACAAGATATATAGTGTAAAGTTAAAGCAATTGCAGGGCAACTCTCCTTTGGCAAGTTCACCAGGATTAGATTTGTTGGTACTTGGTAGCTCCTCCATATATATATTGTTCAATCCCGGCTGGCCGGCCACTTGCTAAGGAAGAGATGTCTTGTAACTGGTTTGCTTGTTGAAGCAATTCCCCCTTGGAAGTAGTGACGGTAGCTTAACATATATGCAAGCTTTATATAGACCTCCATTTCAGCTGCAATGGAAGAATAAGCCATTGTAACAATGGCATATGCGATGGATATCCTTAAGGATATCTGCCTTTCTTTTGGTGATGATAATGGGATCAAGGGGTTTCATTTCATGCAGAAATCTCTTTCCAAGCGTCAAAGATTCTTTGTTGCTTTGAACGTGAGAAGTAGAAAAAGCAGCTGATCAGAGAGGAATCAGATGATGCCGCACCCCCCCCCCACATTATTGAGCTATATATAAAGCATCTTCGATCGTGTCATATTCTTTGCCGTTTTGGTGTTTCTTATAAGTTTAGCAACCCCATTGTTATGATCCTCTCTTGCTTTCTTTCTTTCTTTTTTTCTTTTTTTTGACAAATTTTCTAATGAACTACCATTTAGTTGGGTCTTGTTGGCAAAACACTACAATTTTTTTTAATATATATTTAATTTTAATTTATATTTTTTAAACCATCCAAACATAATCTCAACTTATTTTTCTTCTCAATATTTACAGTTTTGAGTTGAGTTTTGTTGGATCGGGCCTTTGACAATCTCATTTAAAAACCGTCCAAGTGAGCAGAGTAGTGGCATTGTTGAACCTCAACAATCCCTCCTTCAACATGAGTCTTCTGCGACTTGAACCCATGATCATGGCTCTAATACTATTTGTTGGATTAAGCCTTTGACCATCTCATCTGAAAACCAATTGGTGTCTAGTGAGGGAAGCCAAATCCTTTTATAGCATTCGAAATCACACCCCGCAAGGTATCTAAGAACTGTCCAAATGTGTAAAGCAGCGACATTGTTGAACCTCAACAAGTTTGAAAGAATGTAAAAATATCACACATCCAAATAAGCTCTTTCATGTAGACATTAATGAGAATGTTTGAAAGAACTGATGTTATTTAGTATTTTCACTGTACATTCTATTGAGGAGGATGAGTTATATTTATATATCAATGCATTGATTACAAGAGAGATATTAGGAGATATGTTGTAACAGCTAAAAGATATAAATGCGACTATAAAACAAGGAAATAAGTAAAGGTCATCCTCAAGAAATAGTTCAATTGGTTGGGATCACGCTTAATGAAGCGTAGGTCACTAATTTGAATCATCATCCCCCTCTTGTGTAGACATGCTAAAAAAAAAAAAAGGAGAAAAGGTAAGGGTCATATCCCTTGATTTATGCAATTAGCTTTTGATTTTGGTTCTCTCTTTAATTCTTTCATGACGTGATTATTGGTCCTAATACTCCCCTTCAAAGTAGGCCAATGAGTGAGGCCTAGTTTGATAGAAAATGTAGTAAAAGCCTCCCAGGATAGAGGTTTAGCGAAGATATCAACCAATTGATTTGAAGAAAAGACAAACTGGGTTACAAGTGCGCTAAGAGCAACCTTCTCACGAACATAGTGATAATCTACCGCAATATGTTTAGAGTGACCATGAAAAACTGGATTGACAGTAAGATAAAGAGAGCTCAAATTATCATAATACAATGTAGGTGGCCTAGCCGAAGTAGAGGCCGTGGAGCGGTATTCAGCTTCAGTGCTAGACTTAGCAACAATAGGCTAGTTCTTTGCGTTCCAAGAAAAACAATTAGGTCCTAAAAAGGTGCAAAACCCAGAAGTTGATCGATGAGTAAGAGGGCAACCAGCCCAATTAGCATCAAGACTACGAAATGTAACAAAGGAGATGTCCGGTCGAGTCACCCTTCTAGGTTTTGAAACATAATTAACACTGAAGGAGATGTCTGTTCGAGTTATTGTGAGATATTGAAGTTCACCAACAAGACTACGAAATAAAGTAGGATTGCCAAATGACGATGAGGTATCTTGATGGGTTGATTTTTGCACCATAGGAGTAGAAAAAGATGTACAAGATGTCATGTGAGCTCTGTCAAGTAGATCCATAGCATACTTTGCTTGAGATCGAGGTATGTGTGGCTCTAATTGAACCCACAAAGAAAAAGAAAATAAAATATAAAAAATATGTGTGGCTTTTATTCAACCCATGCTAGTATACTCCCATTGAAAAGAAATCAACACACACAACTTAAGTTGTATGTCGCTTTGATACCACGAGAATATTTGAAAGAACGGATATTATTTAGCATTTTCACTGTACATTCTAGTGAGAAGGATGAGTTATATTTATACATCAATGCATTGATTACAAGAGAGATTTTAGGAGATATGTTGTAACTAGGGGTGTCAAAAAATCAGGAACCGAACCGAAAATCGAGAAACGAAAACTGAAACCGGAAACAGTTACGTTCAGTTTGGAAAATCAAAACCGGATACCCGATTCGATTACCGGTTTTTACGGTTACTGAAACCGGGTTAAATATATATATATTTTTTTAAGTTAGGGCTTTACATTGTAGTTTTTTTGTTTGTTTACCTACTTGTTTTTACTTTTTATTGTTTTAAAGTTTTCTTTATGTACCTAATTTAAAATGATTTTTAGGGTATTTTAAAAAGTTGAATTTTTATTTCTAAGGCCCATATAGGCAAAAACATTGATTTTTTAGGATTTTTGGGGCTTTTTTAGGTTTATTTTTTAATTATTTGGAACAATTACAACAAAGCCCCTTTAATTTAGACACAAATACTAACATTTTTTTTTTTTTAAATAACCAACTTATGAAGAAAAAAAAATGGGCTTATTTTAGGCCCAACCAAAAAGTAATTTTTTTTTAAAAAACCGGTTACCGGATCGGGTGTAACCGGAACCGGCTGGTAACCGGGACCCTGGTTTTATCGGGGTCCCGGTTCCGGTTCCAGTTTCCTAAAACAAGGAACCAGGGTACCATGGTTCCGGTTCCTGGTTTTAGCCAAAAATTGGGAAACCGGACCGGGTTGACACCCCTAGTTGTAACGGCTAAGAGATATAAATGAGTATAACACATCCAAAATTAGCCTTGGCTAATTTGAGAGAGTTACTGGCAATTGCCCTTGATAAGCCAACTTGTAACTCAATGGGGAATCGCCCATCTTGCATCATTAGGGTAAATGCATAGAAATGTGAGATAAATCTGAGTTAACTATATATCATCAAAACAAAGATATAGAGTAATTATATATTAGTGACAAATCTTTAAGCAAATCTTAAACCATTTGGATAGCAGCAACCATATTTGGGTTTTCTATTTCTATTCTTGTTGTGTGAAGTATTTGGTTAATTTGGGTATTATTAGTGGCGGAGTTAAGAGTTTTGTTCACATGGGTTAAAATTAAAAAATAGACTTAGACAAAAATTTACATTGAATTTATCTTATCAATTTGCCCCGGTTTGTTTTGTGGTTGTTGTGAAGTGAAGTTGAATATGAAAGCAATATTATCTCCCTTTAATTTTGCTATAACTTTTTAGTAATTCTATTATCTCCCTTCCATTTCTCCAAAGCGTATGTGATGCGGTTCTTAAGCCAAAAAATTAATTGTCATGCACCAAATATTATGAGAAACATAGACTTTGAAAAAAGGGAATTAAGATCAATGATATATAGGAAACTCAACTTTTACTAAGAAGGGTTTTTTTTTTTTTTTTTTTTCTCTTTTTCTTTGAGCAATGCAAAGAAATTAAAGGGGAAGGGTTACAACGATGTTTATAAACTAATGTGATCGTCTATAATTGGTAAAATAATTAAGAAGAAAAATTATTCACTGGTTATGAATTGCCAAACCACTTTTTAAATGAGTTTGTAGTAGAAATTTTGCAGAGAAATGCACAACAATAAAAGATCCAAGAGAAATGCATAACAATGATAATAAATGACATTGCATACTTGAAAAGCAAAGCTTCAGATTAAACAGCTTCTACTAATTCCTTCTATGGGGATATCTTTCGAGCAAAATCCTCTCTCCCATATACCTGCAACCAAACACAGTGAAAGTAAGATTAAGAACATCCATGCACGACAAATGTCAAAGGTTTCATTACGCACGTACCTCCCCAGCATCATAACAGTAGCTTGAGGATTAGTCCCAGGTGAGCCTAAAAACGTTGAACCATCAACAACCCTTAGAGCTTCCACACCGACAACCTTATAATCATGATCCACAACCGAACCAACTTGGCAGCCTCCATGATAATGCCAAATGGTCATGACGGTGTCCAAACAGAATTGCTCGAGGGAAATTGCGGCAGTGGGGTGTCGCGGCCGCAAGTTCACCGGCAAACTCACCATCAAGCTTATTAGTGCTTGCACAGGCATGCTTCTGTAACGGAACTTTGAGAATGCATTGGAATTTATAACATCTATAACTGTGCTCATGCCTTGAACACACCTCTCTAGGTCTTCTGGTTCCTTGAAATAGTTGAAGGTGACTGCTGGATTGTCGTTTGGATTTGTGCTCCGAAGCTCCAGATGGCCTGTTGAGAGAGGACCCATGATTTTTTCCAGTATAAATCCGCCTCTAATGGGAGCATTGGCAACGTCATTTATGGCTTCAGCAGCTTTATTCATTGCCTCCTGGTGATCAGTCTGCATTTATTTGAGCAAAGTGGGAGTGTTAATTAATTATTTCCTTAAATTCATCTAATTGGAGGTGATCTTTATCCCAAGGATCATGCGTTCAGACTAGATATATAGTTTCTCTAATGAAATAATTAGAAATTTAATCAACAAAACAAGCTAGTTACGAAATCATATTAATAGCCTCTATTCTTGTAGACATGTTCTCTGAACATAATCGATCTGTAAGAAAATTCACATCATAGGACTTTAGGATATGCATGTTTACAATGAATTTAAAGGAAGAAATGGCTCCATAATTTGTATTTTTTTTTTATGATTAAATTTTCAATTTCTATGGCATTTAATTGCTTTGTGACATTTTTGTGTCTACGGTGAGTGAACAATTTCTTTTCAATTTATATAAGGACCCAAAAGAAAAATAAAATAAAATAAGGGCTAGATATCTTTTAGTCCCACAATTTCAACATAAAATCAAACTAACCGGGCTGATTAAATTTTCAACCATTTGATCCCTTTTTTGTATAGTGTTTTTATCGATTGTAAAATGTGAACGCCACTTCAGAAGTAGAAAGTAAAAGATAAAGATTCACAACAATTATTAGTCCGATTTGCTAGTACTTTAAGCCGATAATTCAAACAGGTAATGTAAGAGGCTCTATTCAGAACCTACTTACCCAAATAAATTTTGGGTTGCCCTTTCACCTATCTGGACAAGTTAATTCCCTATAGAGTCTCTTACATTACAAGCTTAAACTACTAACAATTTGGACAAGTAATTGCTGGATCTCAATCCGAAAGTTAAAACCTGATTTAGGAGCAACGGCCCAAACTGTTTAGAGAGCCTTGGAGGCGAAGCATAAGCAAAGCTCAATCCACTGGCTGCCTCAATGTAGCTACCAAACCTAGTGATACCCACAGTTTGAATAAGAGACACCTCAACTTGCAATGGAGAAGGAATGAAGAGAACATTCATTGGATTATCAGCCATCCCTTGCCCCACCATTGGCTGCTCCACCACCACCTTGATCCCATGGCTCCGTAGCTGTTCAGCTGGCCCAACACCGCTCAACATCAACAGATGTGGGCTTCCAAGTGCACCAGCTGATAATATTATCTCATTCATGGAGTTCCTCATTAGGTATGCTCTGTGCTCCACTCCCAACACATCTTTGAACATCACACCGCTAGCTCGCGGTCTTCTTGTTCCTAGTAATCATATGATCAACAACATCATAAGAATAATCAAAACATGCACACCTAATCTTAGTTACAACTAATTAACAAAACTAATTATAATAATTAAGATGCATCATCAATAGAAGTATATATTAATCATGCCATCAAACAAGAAATTAGGGTTTATTAATTTGAACATAATTCTTAAAACCCTTATTAGAAAACACTCTGTTTTTTACCTCTCATAAAATGGGCTTTATTATACAACTTCTTCATACTTTACTTTGTAATAAGGGAAAAATGTAAAATTAGTCAATGTGGTTTACATGATTTACAATTAACTCCCCGTGATATCAAAATAAACTCAAAGGTTCTTGAGGTATGTAAAAAAATTAAATAATTTAATCCCTACAATCAAATTATGTTCACTAATTTAACATATTTTGATAGCGTGAAATGTTAGAGCTAGCCAATCAAATTATGATACTTATCATATTTAAACTAATTAATGTCATACTAACAGAATCTGTTAAATTAATTGATGAATTTTTTTTTTTTTTTATATGTCCACACAAGAAGGGAGGGGGGATTCGATATAATAACTTTCGCTTCATTAAACGTGGTCTTAGCCAATTGAACTATCTCTTAGTTGACGAAATTTTATTATAAAGACCATATTCTTTTTGTAGCATAACTTAAGGATCATTGAGTTCATTTTATTACCAGATGTAGCTAATTGTATGCTTACCATTATTATAAGTAAACAAGATCTTGTGAGCAGTTGCATGCAAGTACACAGTAATCCTTCTTGGATCCGCATATTGGAGCAAATCTGCAGCGGTGTGCCTGTGGCCGTCTGCATCAAAAATGGTGCCTCCAACTTTCGTCCCATACACATGATCATACGTAAACCCGTTATTGGGCGACACCCCCACCTCCAGCAACCCATCTCTCACCGCCGACTGCCACTCCAACATCGGCGGCCTGAACGCCACCAATCTTTCCACCCATACATAAGATTGGTTAACCAACGTCTCGTTCCACCCAGCTTCCTTTACGTAGTCGCGGCTAGCGTGGGTGTAGAACCCGGCATTCAAGGCGGATCCTCCGCCTAAGACGCGTGCTCGGGCGTTGAACACTCCGTCCTGCGAGATGAACTCTTGGGCAGGTGATGTGGGAGAGGTGTCCACAAGATTGGCGGCGAAATTGCCTATGTTGGTTATGTTTGGGTTGTTGTAGGGGGAGCCTCCTCTCGAGGACTAAAACCCTTGCTCCTTGCGAGAGAGTTGCTGCTAGTGGGCAGCCGGAGGTCCCTCCGCCGATGATTATATAGTCGTAGCGTAGTATTGCAGGAGCGGAAGTTGCCTCCTTGACAAAAGTGTAGTACGGAGCTGCAGAGAGAAGCCAGAGATGAGATCAATGAAAATAGTGCACTATGATCAAGAGTAGCTGTACGGAAAGTGATCAATTAGAATATATGTGATTTTCAGTGTCTTAATTTGATCAAATTGTCTTTGTTAAATGTATTAATTTTGGAATTTTATTTATTTATTTATTTTGATATGCAATCGTACATGTTTTGAGTTCAAATTTTGCAAAATTATATAATATAATAATATTGGAGAAACTTCAAAAAATTTTATAAATTCAACTCGTTTTGAAATTGTCTCTAGAAGTTAAAAAAAAATTCTCAATTTAGGATATCGAACTTTTAATTTTTACAATGTTATCAATCCATTAGGATTTTCTACTAAATATTTTCAAAATTCTCCTTTTTTTTTAAAAATTACAAAATGAGTTAAATTTCAAGGAAATTTCCCACAAAATATAGGACAATAACTAAAAAGAGAGAATTGAAAAAGACTTACGAAGACTTTTAGCGCTAGATGTACCTTTTTCTGAGTGAACAAAGCAATGAAATATGAAAACTACAGCAAGAATGGCCCCAATAAGCCTGCACCATCTCGAAGCCATATATATTATAAACTAGGATTTTACTTTTCCCGGCCAGCAGCGCTAGCTATCTAAAGAAATTTCTGAAACCCTCTTGAGAAAATCAAAAAGTAAAAACTCTCAGCTCAAAAAAGTCGCCTAGCTAGCTAGTTTGCCTTCTCATAGACACAGAGTTGTAGGTGAACAACGGCAACCTGTGACCACAACACATGAATTAAGCTAGCTAGATTCATTAATGTCCTTGAACCATGTTGAAATGTTGCACATGATGTGTGAAACCAACCAGTTCTCTCTCAGTATCACTCCACCAGAAGAAAAACACATTCACTCACTCATAAAAGCAGCAGTACTGCAAATATTTGCGATTAATATCTTTGTCATGTAATATGGATTCTTTAGCCTTCTATTGAAATCTTATTAATTACACAGTGGGCAGTTATAACTGCTTCCACTATCTGCTTCTGCCATGCAGGATATTTTCACAATGAAAAAGACACTGAGATAATGCCATTTCTTAACTAATTTTTTTTTACTGGGAAACTAGTCTTTTTCTACGTACTTACGCATATTTTGTAAACACTTTTTTAATATTTAAAATCTTTCACTTTGGTGTATTGAGCTTTCGTTTCGTTTCAAATACCTTCCTACCGTTAAATATTGCAGTTAAATTAAACATAAAAATAACTAAGGGTATTTTAGTAATTTTACACTACTCCATTAAGATTTAATGAAAAATTCTAAGAGAATGAAAAAAGTAGAATGAAATCAAAGTTTGATACACTAAAGTGATAAATTTTAAATATTAAAAGGTGTTTTTGAATGGGGCATAAGTTCATGGGGAAGATAAGTAAAGTTTCCTTTTTTTCTTTTTTTTTATTGTTTGGTGAATTCACATCCTGTTGGTACCAACGTTTGGCAGTAGGAGTTATTTAAGGGATTCAGATTCCCCTCAAATTAGAGGGGAAATATGAGAATTTCATATTCTAATCCTGGCCGTCTAATTTTATCTAACGATCCACAAATCGCCACGTGTATCACTATAATAATTAATAAAATAATGCTTACTTTTTAAAAAGAAAATAAAAATTAAAATAATAAAAAATTAAAATAAAAGATAAAAAACAATGGGTGGCCGGCCACCCCATAGGAGGTGGCTAGCCACTACAGGTGAGCAAGGGTGGCCACCCAGCACTCTGTCTAGGGTGGCCGAAGCCACCTCACGGCCCTTGGGGGTGGTTCAGCCACCCCCTAGGGCCAAAAAGAAATTTGAAATTTTTTTGGGTTTGGCCTTAGGGCCCCATGGCCATAGGGGGTGATTCTTCCACCCCCAACCAGTCCCTAAGGGTGGCTTCGGCCACCCCAAACTGGCAGGGTCCTGGTGGCCAGCCACCTCCTATGGGGTGGCCGGCCACCCATTGTTTTTTTATCTTTTATTTTAGTTTTTTATTATTTTTATTTTTATTTTCTTTTTACAAAGTAAGTATTATTTTATTAATTATTTATAGTGAGACACGTGACGATTTGTGGATCATTAGATAAAATTGAACTGTCAAGATTAAAGAAATATGATAATCTCATATTTCATCTAATATGAGGGATCCCAATCCCTACCGGAGCAAATTATGCCATTTTTAAAAAAAATTTAGATACGTTTAATTAATTGAAGGTAGCATGGACTCGATCTTTCTTCCCAAGAAAAGGAAGCTGGGGAAGAAACGGCCAGACATGTATAAATGAGGGAAAAGTAAAGTTATTAATAGCCTCAGAAACAGAGTAGTGTAGAAGGAGTACTCATAAATGGCATAATTAAGTCTCTTGCAGTCATCCTTTAATAGTTAATGCCCATTGCCATTTATTGCTGTGCTCTTCATAAGTTGTAGCCTGAAAATAAATGGAGATGATCATTTAATGTATTTAAGAGAGTTAATAATGCAATAAATTATTTGAGGTTGGTCAGCAGTAGTGATCGACTGTGAGAGATTATCGCAAGCAATAATCGTTTGATTTCAGACCATAAATCGGGTTATGTTTAGCAGGTGCAGGCTAGCTAATTGAGGAAAACACGTGCATAGAAGAATTATATTTACATCATGAGTAAACTTATAAGAATGGGTGATGTGGGCAGTGGGCAGTGGGCCCCAGCCTATAAGAGTAAATTAAAAATGGTATTGAGAAAAGGATGTAAAATATTTCTTTCAAACTCAATTTAGGAATTTTCTTTTTAACATAATATATAGTTTATACAAATTGTCATGTGTCTAATAACATGTGAGGACTGAGGGTGTATAATTTTTAATTTGCATGTAAGAATCATGTAATTTTTTAATGAAACTACTAAACATCACCCTATTTAATTGGTGATGTGTTGTGATACAGGATCACACCGTCAACTTTAGGAGACGAAAAATAATAAGGGTGACGAATAGAATTACTTATTAAAAATACATGTGTTTTCCGCATGTTCAAATAAACGATTGGAAGAAATTTATCATATCCCAATTTGAACAAAATGTGTATCCATGTTGGGGCACACAATAGATTGTCAAGAGAAGGAGATCGAATACACCCGAAACTCTCACACTCGATCAAAATAATAAGAAGTTGTAGATAAACCTAAGAGGTCACCATGCGTAATTAGAATTCATCCACTGCACTTATCTCTTATCTCTTACATCTTACTCTTCTAGTTTCATTAAAAAAAAAAAATTAAAATAATAATTAGGGTAAGTTCATAACCCCTCAAATATGTAATGACAATTCACTAAACTATTAATTGCGACAATTTACCTCAACTACCAAAACAATGACAATGAACCCCAAATTTTACAAAATGACAAAATTACCCTTACTAAAATAAAACAGAAATACTAAAATATAATTTTCTTTTCAAATCTTTAAGGGTATTTTGGGTCTTATTGAAAATTTTATAGGGGTAATTTTGTCATTTTGCTAGCATTGACATTGTCATTGTTTTTAGTTTTAATGGTTGTCAATTGTCGTAATTAATAGTTTGGGGGTAAATTGTCATTGGGGTGATAGTTTGAGGGGGTTAAGTGGACTTTACCCTAATAATTAAAAAAAAAAAAAAAAAAAACGTTTTCCATGCTCCCAGAATCTACACATGATTCAATTACAACCGCGTAAAGTGGATAGAAGAGACAACAAATATTTGATAATGCGTCCCACGCCCAAATTCCAACACTTCAACAATATTGTCCATTTTCGATTTTGGTGGACAATCTGTTCTACCAGAAGAAAAAATATATATATAAAATAAAAGAGAGAAATAATTAAGTGTGCTAGAACTAATATTGTTCGACCATCAATATGATCTAATCATATTGACCTCAATTATATTATATTATATATAGAATTAAGGTTGCTCGACCATCATGATCTAATTTTATTACAACTCACAATTTTTTAATCTTTTTTTTGACTGTTTTATTTTGATCTCACGCATGTAACCTTTTTTAAATTTGCTTAGGACCAAAAAAATAGACATCTTTGTTCTTAATTTGCTTGGTTTCTTATAGATATATTTAAACTTGGAATAATTAAATTATATGCTTGTTTTCCATTTGTTTATAACTAGCTAGGAAATAGAATATTGTCTTCTCTCTCCTCGAACCACACCATATATACAATCTAATTCTTTCTTTATCTTTTCTTTTTTTTTTTTTTCTTTTTTTGCCAGTTCAGGGGTCAGGTTGAATTCATCAATGACCATTGAACACCATTGGTATATCATAGTTTTAAATAGGCCATTGGAAACACATGCCAAGTCGTGATATATATAATAGCATTATGAAACAAATTAATTATTATCCCACGAAAAACATAAATAGATTAATAAATAAATCAACCGAAAATAAAGGAATCAGCCACTCTTTCATCCGGATCAAGTAAAATCTTTCTTTGTAACCTCTTTTCTCCTATACATTTTTTTTCTTAAAAAAAATAAATAAATAAAAATAATTAGAGTCAAGGTCTATCATAGCATTGGAATTAAATATAATTGTATATATATATATAACTGTTCTCATAATATTAAATAGTCCCACCAGAGGTCCATGTCACATATAATAAAAATGTGACATATAATAAAACAAATTAAAATCCCAGTAATTAAAATAAATAGATGATAATCAATGAATTGAAAATGAAAATTAGGTCAGGGTCAACCATACTGATCAACATACTTGTAGTTTAAAAAAAAAAACATATGGGTCATGCGGTCCATGCCATCTAATTAATAAGTAAATAATCAATATATATGGATTGAAGAAACTGCGGCTTTTATCGCCAACACGTGTCTTATCATATGACGGAGCTGACCTGACTCCTGAGAGAGTTGCATTTTCTTCCAACTGCCAGACCGTTTTATTTTTTTATTTCTTAATTTATTTTTTGTTGGGTAAAACTTTTCAGCTTTTTTTAATTAATTAATCCTTCTTAAGGAATCATTCTTCTGCTCCTGTCAATTACCAGCAAACAAAAGAATTAAACACCGAACCCAGAAATTGAAAGAACAAATTTTACTTGTAATTACCAATAAAAACACTACTTAACTAAAAACATAAAATTATCTGAAGTACCAATTCTACAGTAATATTTCTTCTATAATCTTCTTTTTCCACATGAAGAACAAGCGACGAAGGCAAAGCATATATGCAGCTGTAAATACAAATTAAAAAGTTCTAAATCATTCAGAAATTATATATATAAATATGTATATATATATATTTCTCTGAATCATACAACCTTTGTGGGGACAAAGATCACCTTCTTTGAAATAACCCATGAACTTATTAAAAACGCCGTCGTGTTCATCATCCCTTTTACATTAAAAAAAAAAAAAAACCAGTATGTCTTCTAAACTCCAAAGAGCTTCCACTTCCTATATATGAGAATCATTCTCTATATATGTTACATCGTTTGTATTGGGAAAGGGGAGGAAGAAAGAAAGAAAATTCTATAAACTACCTCAGATTCTTCCTTGACGTGGACTTGGAGGGAGTGATCTTGATAACGAGCCCGGGAAACACATCATCCGGGTCATGGATATGCGGGTTGCGCTCGACGATATACGGGTCACCGCACTTGTCGCTGATTGTGTGGAGGGTCTCGCCCTCTCCGACCACATAAATCTCGTCGCAGGGCCGCTCCGAGAACTGGTTCCCTCTCACCGGTTCATCTGCGACGGAGCTCTCCCTTATGGAGGCCAACAAGATCAACCCCAACAACACAATCGCACAATACCATGACGCAACATCAGCGACGGATTTCGGAGTCTTCATGGGAGAGGAGGAAGAAGAAGAAGCCATGTGAAAGCAGCTGAAAGAAGATGGGTTTGAAATTGAGTGTCCCTCTACACGTCTATAAATATATTTTGCTGAGAGAGAGAGGGAGAGAGTAGGACAGGTCAACGCCGTTTGCGTTGGGAGGAGGTTGGGTTAAAGGAGAAGTTGGACTTGGTAGTATGTTTAGTGTTTGAAGTGTTGCGGCAGGGATCACCTTCCTTCCTACTCGGCTAATTAGAGAGAAGGGCCTCAATAATACTTTACAAAGATGAAAGTTTGACGTGTGGCTTGTGTATTTTTTGATGAATAAATAAGGTCTTGGACGGCGTTATAGTTGAGCAACTTCTATGGATGAAAAATAATAAAACTATAATCTAGTTAGTGGGTCAATTTTTGATCTTTGGGATTTTGTTATTTTTTTAATTTTATATTAGTTAAGAGGAACAAGAAATCCCAACAACGGCGAAAGAGTACGATGACCGAAAAAAAACAGTACGAGTGGAAATGTGAAAAAAGAAGCATGTTGTGTCCAATAAAAGTATTAAGTTGAAGGCAATAAGTTAAGATAAGATTATTATCATATGCACATGTTTCGAAGTGACAGCCTTTGACGACTGCCCAAAACACTCGTGAATATAAAATGAATATATTTAGAGGCAGTTCGGGTACATCGAAAGAGAATGGAATGTGGGGAAGGTTGGTTTGAAATATTGAGGGGCAGAGAAAGAGATATCGATGGAGAAACAGAGAGATTAGGGTGGAAATGTGGGAGCGACGTCATTTGTGTGGGAAAGTGGCAAATTGCGTGAAAGACTTGTGCCCTCCCCCACTCACCACCTTAATTCGGAACAACTATACCCATCTAATTTTTCAGGCCCTCTACCCCACTAGGCCAGCCCCACTCTCCACCTAACCTAGCTAATCCCCAACCCTTAGGGCAAGGGACCATGCGGGGTTTCAGGCTTCAAACTTGTTCCGATTAGTAGGTTTCAAACTAAAAACTTGGTTGAGATTGCGTTAAGAAATAGAGTAGGTTTCGAGCTTTCAATTTGTTCGGAATTTCATTAAAGAACTGCTATAACTTTTATCTATAGAATTTTTTTTTAAAAAAAAATCTCATTTAATTTTTGACTTTTCTAGAGCAAAGGATCAAAAAATGCTTTTAAAGTATGTTTGAGATCACATTGAGAAGTAGAGTTTTTAAAGTTAAAAGAAGCTTTAGCATTTTAGACAAAGCTTCAATTTTAAACTCTTACGAAAAAAAAAAAAAATGTTTTGACCCTATTTATAGAAAAAAAAAATGTTAAAGAAGTACTTTTGTAATTTTTTACTAAATACATCTTTTTTTGTTTGGCACAGCTTTTTAGTTATTAACAGTGTTTTTTTTTATCTTTTCTAACGCAATCTCAAACAAGCTTTAACATTACACATTGTATTCTCACTTTTATACACCTATCTTTCTACGCCCATAAGTAGATTTTAAAACCATCATTAAATTTGTTATAGATCTTTATTAGATTTTAATAAAATTGTGGTTTTAAAAATCATTTATGGGTGTAGGTTAATTGATGTGAAAAAATGAAAATGTGTAGCATTACTCTTTAGAAATAATAATAATAATAATAATATTAAAGAGATTTATTTTACTTGGCATAACTTTTTATTATCTAAATTCCTTCACCCAATCTCACACGCGCGTACAATCTCTTTCACCTCCTCAGCTCAAAGTGGGCTGCTTGAAAAATCCAAAAGGAATTCAAAATGCCCCATTTTGGACCCGCTGACCAAGTCACTCACGCGTTAGGAAATTTCAAGGGCAGTAAGTGGAAAGTGAAGTCACAAAAGATTCGATTTCATGGTCGATTAGAACGTGGAAAATGGAGGTGGCCAGAAATTTTGTGTGTGATTGTGATATTTATATTTGAATCATAATATATAATACATCTCTTATATATAATATTGATTTCCCATCATTTTATCTAATTATTATTAGCTAGGAATATTGGATCGATGATCATATATAGATAGCTACAGCCCAATTCTGTGTATAGAATAGTGATTTTGATAACACGAGCGTGAGTGAACAGTAACTCACGCAAGTGTTCAAAAATATTATTTTTTTAAAAAAAATTACTGTTCAATTGTTTTTAATAATATTTTATATTTTTTTAACACCAGTGTGAGTTACTGTTCACTCACGCTCGTGTTATCAAAATCACTAATCCTATGTATATATTGGTTGTAGTTGGCAGAATATAATTCTTTCAACTTTCAAGCATTGATAGATAAAGATCGAGAAAAAGAGAGCCATATTCTATGATTCTATCCATTAAGATAGAAAATGAAAGGCTTTTATATTTTTGCATATCGTATGAATCCATTTCAAATAATTATGCTGATGTTTATGTAATTAATTTCATCATAAAAAAAATATAAAAAAATAAAAATCACTTTCCATAGTCCTCTTAATTTACTTGAGAGGCCAATAAATTGTGTTGCTAAAGGCCGATATGCAAAAAAATAAAAAATAAAAAATCCTTATGAGTTGAGGGGTGGTCATGGCCTATACCGGCCACCCCCTTCCTCCATCACTATAGGATTGAGAATGTTCATTTCGTGAGTCAAACGCTCACCCTAATATATGTCCGACCACTTAAAAATTTTATTTAAAGATATTGAACCACCGCAACTGATGATTTACTTGATATCAGCTTGGTAACTCACTGATCGAGTCACCTTTCAAGGATTATATCCTTCTTTGATCACATGATAACTTGTACGCAAGAAGGGGTCCTAAAAAGATACTAAATTCACTTAAAAGAGACGTCTCAATGTCCAATAGATTAAATATTGAGTGGAAGATGGAAATAATATCTTGTTATAAATCAATCAATAGCAAGTAGTATAATTAAGACTCTAGCTAATTATAATTGCGTGAATGCTAGGGCTCATGCATGCTATATTTTTATACCATGACCCATCTCTAGCTGGGGAACCACCAAATTAATGATTAGTCTATGATTAATCAATAACATTATCTTCACGTATATATCAATCTCCATTATACGATTGAACAATTGAATTATTATATAAATTAATGACATTTTTTATTTTTCCTGTCCTTCTGGCCGGATTGAATAATTTTTCAAGTTGACTTTTCATTCTTTTTTCTTTCTTTCTTTCTTATTTTTGCTCTTTTTAAAACGCCATGGCTTGCTACTCATGCTAAGTAATGCTGTTAACTACCCATCAAAATTTTTAATATTCTACACACCTAATTGGGAGACTTTTGGTTAATTAACACTTCGATTCGTTTCAACCTAAAATATGTTTTTGTTGGAAAATATTTTCAACCAGAAAAAATGATTTTAAATGAAAATATTTTTGAAGTTTTTCTGTACCACATCAGCAGCGGGTGAATACCAACAACGACAGCGGAGGTGGGCGACGTACAACCAAAGAAAGTGCATGCAAGACAAAAAAGCTCAAACTCAAAAAATTAATGGAATTTTTTAACCAAAGTGTGTGCAGCAATCCTTAATTAATTACCCTTACCCTTAAGCTTAAGCTTCTAGCCCTCTAATTAATATCCATATTATCAACTAACACACTAATTAAAAGTTAAATACATCTTTAATGCCCTGATTGGGAGGAGAGAATAATATTATTCCTTAGTTGGAAGTCTACAAAGGAAACGACTTCAAATATATATAAATATAATAATTATTTTTCTAATCTGAAATTACTCCTTTATCGACTAGAGCGAGCAGGTTAACCCAATCTTAATTTTCTCTTTTCCTTTTTGAACAACAAACAAATGTTAGAAAGAGAAAATCCAATCAAATAAAATAGTAAATTAATAGCCAGGAATAATATGGAAAAGAAAGAAGAAATCGACAATGACTTGGTGCACGTTGGGCACAAATTAAAAATAAGGATAGCAAACAAAATTTGAAAAGACATGACAATTTAATTGAATTATCAATTCCATGTATATAAACGACACCACAGCAAATGATAATCACGGGTTTTAATTTGGGTCACCACCATCCATCATTACACACTAATGTCTAATGAAATGATGTGAAGTTACATGCATCAATAATTCCACAATTGCATCTATGATTCACTAATCAATTGTTGGCCACCAACAATTAATTAATTAGTGTGATCAATTATCTCCAAGTTTTTTATTTTTTATTTTTGTAGTGCTCCGACTATTTTGAAGTGATGGATAGGATAGCATCAGGAGAGGATATGTTTCGAATTTCAAATTGAGACAAGGAAACTTGGAACTAAACCCTAAACAATTTGTCTACAAGGAAGATTTCGACTACTTAACAAAAACCTTGGTTGACTACCTCTTTATGATTGCACAATTGTCTATCTTTCTTCTTCTTTTTTTTGGGTGGAGAATTAGAGAATTGGTGGAGGATCCTTGCAACTATCCACATACAAATAGTATTTCTTGTCGAATATAATGCTCGATCACCTCCCGGTTGGGTATGATTAAGGGTTGTAATTTGTATTCCTGTGTTGGGTTTGAATCGTGTCAAGATATAGATATAAGACTATATGAGTCAATCTAAATTTAACTCATTTAATTAAACGGGTCCGTTCATTCAATCATAACACAACCCGTTTAAATAGGCGGATGACCTGACCCGAACCGACCTACATAACCCATTCAATAAATATGTAGACTGTCGTGGTGGATTGACCTTGACCAATATAACTTGTATAATTAATTAAATTCTCAATTATTGAACATGAAAATGAATTATACTACCAGAGTTAAATCTTTAAAACTGAGGATGAGAATGATGGTAATTTTTTTTGTATTTGACTTCAGGGTTTTAATGGTAAACAATAAAATTAAAAATTAAAAAAAAAAAATTAATTTATACAAGTTATGTGGTTTACCTATGAATTAAGCATGTTTAACCGAAATTGACTAATTTATTAATTATGTCTAATTGAGTCAACCTTGTTTGACCCGAATTTTATTTCGCTAAATTGTAACTCGTTAATTTGTGTTAAGTTCATCTCAAATTTTTGAAGCAGTACATTAAGATGTTACTGCTTAAGAATGATTGATGTTTTCTTAACTACGGCCCACAATGAAGGGCCCATGCCTCCCAGACAAGGTTAGCCTGCCATGAGCTTATGAGTCGCTCTACAGATTCCTCGCCAATCTCCAATCGAAATTGAAACCGTTGCATTAGACACCAGGCTTCGAGAAACACAGGCCTTCATGGGCTCATGAAAAAGCTTGGCAGACTTGGAAGAGGCCATGCATTCGTATCCTCTCATTGGTTCAGGCCAAGAAGGCCCGTGTTAACAGTTAAGATTGCATTTGTAGTTGTAGATCGTTTGAAATTGTACCAAATACTTACATTCTCAAATGTCAAATGTGGGTGTGTTTAAGGGTTTTCATCCGATATTGTAGTAAAAGTTGATTGATATAAAAAAAATAAAATTTTTTTTTTTTTAAATAAAAATATTTAGTATATAAAAATGAAAAAAAAATATTTTGTAGTAATTTTTTTATTTAAATAATAATAAAAAGTGATTGATGTAATTAAAAATAATAAAATATTAAAAAAATAAAAATGTGAGATGATTAGTATTGAACCAAAATCGTTTACCGTTCAGGGCGTTGTTCCTTGCCATTTCAAACACAACCATCGGATTCATTTTGCTGCAGCTTTTGTTTGTGCTATATTGTTGGAGTGTCCACTCTTTCGATGTTGTTTGTTCTCCCATTTTCCCTTTAAAAATAAAAATATCGGATTCGTTGAAACTTTAAAATAGCAATGACTCAAAGAGTCATCGGCCGTTCAGGGCAAAGGGTCGCTCACCAAGCCGGTTGTTCAAACTTGTAGAAACGGCAAGTCGCTCACCAAGCCGGTTGGTCGTTTGACAATCGGCTAATCCCCGGCTTTTCGGTTCAGGCGCTCTTCTAGTCTCCTTCTCCAAGAGTTGGTGATGGTGATTAGCCGTTACCGGGTCTCATATTCAAATCCAACCCCTTCCTCATGAAACTCACAAGACCCATTTCCTGCCTCTTCAGCACCTACACAAAGACCCCACAATCACAGCGATTAACCAATAACCCAAGCTCCCTCAAACCGATCAAAGAGCTTCACGCCCGCCTCATCAGAACCCACCTTTACACTGACCCGTCTTCAATCTCTGAGGTTATCAAGTCCTACGCGCTATCTCCACCAACTTTACCCAAGGCGCACTTCGCTTTCAACCGAATTCAGCGGCCCACGTTGCTGGTCTGGAACCATATGATCCGTGGCTTGTCACAGAGTGACCAGCCTATTGAAGCAATTTGTTTCTATAACCGTATGTATCACGGAGGACGAGCGGGGGATAATTTGACCCTAATATTTGTTTTCAAGGCTTGTGCTAGAGTTTCCGACATTGTTCAGGGCCAGAAGTTTCATGTTCATGCTTTGAAACTTGGGTTTGAATCGTATGTTTTTGTTTCCAATGCTTTGATTCATATGTACGCTGCTTGTGGTGATTTGGTTTTTGCGAAGAGGGTGTTCGACAAAATGAGCAATAGAGATTTGGTTTCTTGGAACTCTTTGATATGTGGGTATAGTCAGTGCAATAGGTTTAAGGAGGTTTTCGTTCTTTTTAAAGCAATGCAAGCCGCAAATGTGAAGGCTGATGGGGTCACAATGATGAAAGTTATTTTAGCATGTAGTTATTTGGGTGAATGGGAAACTGCAGACTCTATGGTTGAGTATATTGAGGAGAATCATATTGAGATCGATGTTTACTTGGGGAACACCATGATAGATATGTATGGAAGGCGTGGTTTAGTGAATTTGGCGCAGCAAGTATTTGATACGATGCGGGAAAGGAATATAGTTTCATGGAATGCCATGATAATGGGGTATGTGAAAGTGGGGATCTTAGTTACTGCGCAGAAACTTTTTGATGATATGCCTACAAGGGATGTGATCTCTTGGACTTCTATGATCACGGGTTACTCCCAAGCTAACCAATTTACTGAGGCAGTGAGGCTTTTCAAAGAAATGATGGCGGCAAAGGTGAAACCCGATGAAATAACGGTAGCTAGTGTGCTTTCTGCTTGTGCCCATTTAGGGTCGCTTGACGTTGGCGAGTCGGTCCATGACTACATACGTAAGCATGGTGTAAAAGCAGATGTTTATGTAGGAAACTCTTTGATAGATATGTATTGCAAATGTGGGGTGGTAGAGAAGGCACTAGAGGTTTTCCAAGAGATGAAAACAAAAGACTCTGTTTCATGGACTTCAGTAATTTCAGGTCTTGCCGTGAATGGCTTTGCAGATTCTGCACTTGATATCTTCTCACAAATGTTAAGAGAAGGTGTTCAGCCAACTCATGGAGCCTTCGTTGGGATTTTACTAGCTTGTGCTCATGCTGGATTGGTAGATAAGGGGTTGGAATATTTTGAGAGTATGGAAAAAGTTCACGGACTCACTCCAGAAATGAAGCATTATGGTTGTGTTGTGGATCTCTTGAGCCGCTCCGGCAATCTAGACAGGGCATATGAGTTCATAAAGAAAATGCCTTTAGTTCCAGATGTTGTGGTATGGAGGATATTGTTAAGTGCTTGTAAACTTCATGGAAATGTGGTCGTAGCTGAGATTGCTAAAAACAAGCTTCTGAAATTGGATCCTTGCAACAGTGGGAATTATGTTCTCTCATCAAATACTTACGCTGGTTCAGATAGATGGGATGATGTTATAAACATGAGAGAGTTGATGGAGGAAAGCAATGTGCAGAAGCCATTTGGTTGTAGTTCAATTGAAGTAAATGGCACAACGTTGTAGAACTCAAGACCCATATCTTATTCAAATCTTAAATGAGGAATCCACTCAGCACAGAATGTAAAACTAGGTATCCCCTAACAGAACAATTCATTTGGTGCATTGGCAGTTTTAGTAAACTCTGATGGATCATGGAGGTGTCCATCACAGACTGAAAAGTGGGTTGGTGCTACAATTGATCAGGGGTTTGATGATGTCGGGAAGGCCCGATAGAGTTCCAGTACTTGACAATGAGAGGTGTCAGTGACCAATTCCTGATGAACTATGCTAGGTTGGTAATATTTGGGGAAATGATTTGACCTTGGTAAGCTATAGAGAAAAGGAAGTTTTGGATAACAGGAACTCGGCTAGGCAGGACTGTTCAGATTAGTAAATGAAATTATTCTTGAAAAAGCCTAGTGGCCTTCCTGATACGGGAGGCTCCCCAGTTGGAGGGGAGCGGCACTCCTTCTGTGACCTTTCAAAAATTTTATGCTTTTCTCTCACGGGATTGAGCATTCGGAGTTGGAGCCCTTAATTGGTTGTTCTTTTCCTTTTTTCACGTGACTAAGGTTCTCCCCATATATGTTGAAAGCAGACACCACATTTTCTTTCAATGTAGTTTTAGAAAGAGGATTGGGCGTGAGGTGTTGGGTAGATGTATGGTGGCTGATCCTCATGTGGTTTGGGAAGACGCTCTGGCTAGAGTGGGGATTCAAGGAATTAAAAGGTAGAAATCTTGGAGTCAATTTATGTAAATTGGCTTTTTGTGGCTGTGGTGTACCATCTTTGGAAAAAAAAAAAAAACAAGGAATGGCTTGCGGCATGGGATGTGGTGAGGTTCAGAAATTCAGACTTTGAAGAGAATAGATTAGGAGATTCGTACTCGTGTTATAGGAGCTGGTAGTTTCAAGAATTCTGACGTTAGCAAGGCTATTTGCTGCAGATGGGATTTACAGGATCGAATCCTTTGTAAAGAATTTCTTGTGTCTGTTATAGCTTTTGGGAAGAAGGTTCTGCAGTGCTGTTTGTTTTGTAAAAGGGAATTTTTTTTCTGCATTGTTTGCTTGTTTTGTTTGTAAAGGTGGGTCTGGTGTAGTTGGGCTGGTTATAGCCTGATTCGTAGTGTTTCAGAGAGTGAGTTTGGGCTGCTGTTGGCAGCTGACTCTCCAGTTTTTCTGGAGTCTGATTGTATTCTGATTTGTAAAGCTGTAAAGTGAAGCTTATTCATTCAAAAAAAAAAAAATCCTCTCCCCATATACACTTTCCAAGAATTAAAATGATCAAATATAGGCTTTTGTGCCTGCGAGTTTAGTGGGTGAAATTTGAGGCAGAGGTCCACTTGAGGTCTTGCATCTCCAAGAAATATTTCGTCTAACAACATCTTGAATCTCGTCAATCTAAATGCGAGCAAGCTGAAGAACACTGCAGCCACTCCAGAGATACCTCCTTATTTGAGGTTTTAGACTTGCAATTAAAACAATGTTTGAGCTACTACTGTAGGTTAACTGCTACATACATATTATTAATCTCTTGTAAATAGGTAGGGTTGAGTTCATTCTTTCTTGAGAATACATTGGAAAATTTCTTCTATTTGTTGTGTGAAAAGATTTGTTTCTGTTTAAAATATTTTTTTTTAAAAAAAATGCTTTTCTTATTTTTGAGTGTTTATTGTAGCGTAAAATATTGGTCAACTTAAAGATATTTTTAGTTGACAAAAAATAAAAACATCCGTAAGACATAAAATGGTTTACGCTTTTCTCATTTGCGTAAACAATTTTTCACCGCTTTCCCACACCCCTTGGAAATGCTATTGTTAGAGGACCCCTTATGAGACTTACTTGTCTAAGCAAATTTCAGGCTACTCGAACACATGTCTAGACAGGTGAGCCTTACAAGGACCCTCTCACAATTGCTTGTCCAAATTATAACCAGTATGGGCAAATAATTGCACTTGATCTTAATCCCACATCTAAAGGCCTTCTATTTTTACACAATTTCCTCTGCAACTCTTATTCGTCATCTTTCTCTCTTCCTCGTATATCCTCATATTATAAAACATTTTACTTTGAAACAAAGAGACCTAAGCAAAAGAACTTGAAAAGAATTCAGAAATTTTTTTATTTACTACTAAAATTTTACAAGTATATGGGATGTCCACCGGTATGGGCCAAAGGCGCAGAGTAGCAATGTCTCCAATCATTGTATGTTGAATACAGAATAACTGTCTTGTTTTGCAATGAACTTTTATTTTTTAAAACCATAAAAAGAAGAAATTGAAAGTTGACAAAAGTAGACAGAAAGAAAGCTGGTGCATCAAGTTATTGGTTACAAGCAATTTATTTGTAGTAGGCTATCCATGTGTTATCATTCTTAGCTCACATTCATCTTACATGCATCAGGAGACCTTTTTTACAGATTAAACATGACTTTAATGGCACTACCTCCACGAGCACTGGTTTCAAAGGCGTCTTCTACCTCCTGCTGTGTGAAGCCAAACCTGTGAGTTATCAAGGGCTTAACGTCGATCTTTCCGGTCTTCAGAAACTCAATGCAGAGCGGCCACGTATTCCGATATCGGAATATGCCAACCACATCAACCTCCCTAACACCCAGAAAAAAATTACACCAAAAATGTTAAATCGTCACTTATCCCCAAAGTTAACATGAATGATAAATTTAATCAGTTAATTTATATTCCAACCAGCAGCATAAAATCAAAGTTCAAAGACAGAGAAACAAAAGAATGACACACACATGAAAATGCCCACACTAAAGCCATTGGAAGTTGTACTAAAATTCCAATCAGATTGGTATGGATCCTAATCTGCTAGCATGATTATATTTGTTTTTTAGATTTTTTTTTTCCCATCGAAACATCACAAAAAGAATCTCAGAATCCCCAGTCTTTTCTTTTCTCCAAGATTCAAGAAGAAATCCAAGAAAGGAAATGGACATGAGTTATAAAGTTATTGGCATGGACCAAGCTTTGTACGCCGAAGTGTTGAAAGCTTTCAAACTACTGGAAGTTGATGTTTGTTTGGTTAGTAGGGGAATTAAAGGCAAATAAAAGCCATTTACACAAGCTCATGCATTTCCTTTGCATTTAAGTACACCTACCTGGCTGCTGCCGGGGTAAGAGGGGCAGTCATCTCACTCTTAGCTAATCCAATAAGACAAACTTTGCCACCGGAACGAGTGGCGTTCAATGCTGTCGACGTGGTTTTGTCGAACCCAACACAGTCAAAGCTGACATCAATGCCAGAGCCCATGGCATTTTGTATCTTTACTACTTCTTCCCCGACATCCTGAGCAATAATGCTCAAGTTAAATCATTTAAAGGTAGAAAAAGAACTTTGAAAGCGACGTTCAAGGCCTTAAATGATTCAAGGGGATAGTTGAAATGAAAGAGAAAATAAAAAGAAAAGGGAACCTGGATGTTTGTTGAAACTTGAATAGTCTCATCTGCACCAAGATTCTTTGCAATAGATAGACGGCATTCATCAACATCAACAATGACAATTCTTGGTGCTCCAAAAGCACGAGCAGCTAATAGTGTGACAAGGCCTATTGGTCCTGCTCCCATGATCAACACATTAGTCTCAGGACCGACATTTGCACGACGACAAGCATGGACACCAACACTGAGGGGTTCACACATTGCTCCTTCTTCCAAGCTCACATTGTAAGGCAGTTTAAAACACAAATTTGCTGGATGCACCACCTGTTACAAGAAAGTTGCATCAAGCATGTAACTTAAAGCACGAACAATTAATGGGAGAGAGACAAAGTGGGAATGCATCCACTAGAAAGATTATAAGCAGGTTAGTTGGCGCTACAATGAACCTTCTGAACAGGGTCAAGATCAAGAAGCTAGCAAGATTATGGGAAGGCCAGATTAAGAGCATATAAAAAGTTCTAAATATGCTTGTCTGGAACCTATCAATCCATAACCAAGCAATGTTTTAGGAGAAGACAGCAATCAAAAGTCGAAAAGAGATTGATAAGATGCCATGCAGTATGATTAATTAATAACTTTTCATATTATGAACTCTGAGAGTAGGCATATCATTAGCAGGCCATGCCACATGAAATCTGTTGAACAGAGTCAATATCTCAATGAGCTTAAGCACAAAGTCAAATGGTACCTTCTCTCTCCATAAGAACAGGATGGAGGACAAAGTCATGGGTTTGAAACCAACTAAATGTGTATTCTTAGTAACAAAATATAATCTTAGATACCTTATTAGCAAGAGAGCCATTAGTAGGGGGAGAACCAAAAAATTTCATCTCTGGGCAAAGATTGTAGCGACCATCTTTGCAGAGATTGCATTGCCGGCAACTGATTCCAGGCTCTAATGCTACACGGTCACCTACTGCTAGAGATTTCACCTGGCTTCCAACTTCCTCTATGATTCCAGCACACTCATGCCCTATAACCATGGGCTTTTTGACGATAAAATTTGCACATCTCATTGTCTGATAAGTGATAAAAAAGACATATCAATCATAGCAGACATCAGTAGATCACCAAAAAAATCCCTCCCTCTCTAAGAAGCCATTTTATGTAATTTATTGGATAAATATATATATATAAAACAAGGTGTTAAGGAGCATACTACCTTGAAGTGGTGAATATCACTTCCACATATACCAAGAGCTTTTATCCGAACTTTGACATCATGGGGGCCTAAATTTACAGGAAATTTATGGTCAATGTGAACAACTGTCTCAAAAAATCTTGTATTATCAAGTCATAAGTATTTAATTAGATAAAATAGCTTGGTTGAAACATAATCTGATCATAGTAGTTAATGAAATAAGGCCCATCAGCTCATGCTCCTGCATTAATTTATAAAGTGGAATAATGGCAATATAAATGTTATTGGAAGTCTTTATTTAGTTGGTTGTTTGTTAGTTTTAATACTCAAAAACATTCTATCAAGAATGATTGTTTGGCAAGAAAGAAAGGGGGTAAAAAGGGCTCGCAACAGTGCCTACTAGCTCAGCTCAGCAAAGGTTAATATTGGAAAAATTAATGATCATAAATAAAGCTACAGAAGTTCTTATTCTTTTGATCATGTTCAGGGTCCGTCTGTGTTTATACAAGCATCCGTGAATTTCATATATATATATATATATATATATACAAACATAATCGAGAGAAGACATTGCCCAGACAAGAACTCAAGGAAAGAGAATTTAATTTACCAAGAGAAGGCAGATGATATGGTTGAATTTTAAGGGTTTTGATGCCAAGAAGCCAAGCAGCCAGGTTCTCTCCATCTTCTTCGTGTTCCTTGCCTCCACCACTACCCCCTGACATCTCTCTCTCTGTCTCTCTGATCAGAATGAACTTACTTATTTTATCCTTGCAAAAATGTCATCTAATAAAACCATATCGATCTAATTAAGAATATATTCTAGCGTTGTAATTTCATATTTAAGAATATATTCCAACACTCATTTGGTTACGTTACCATGCTCTTTTGGACTAACCACCTCCATCTCCATCTACCGGTCTTTCCTTCGTTACTTTTTCGTTTGTTTGACATGTTTTTTTTCTTTTTTTTGGGAACATATTTTTCGGTGTGGCAACAACGCCGGTGACCGGTGAGCGAGAGGGAGTACTGCACGTGTGAGAATGATGTCGCGAAGGAAACGCTCAAACTCGAAAAATAATTTATGAATACGATAAAAAGAAAAATCATTTAATTTATACCGCTTAAAGAAAATTTTTCTCATCAACTGAAAATGCCTTTTGGTTTGAAGATAAAAAATAGATAAATTATTTATTAAAGTAATGATTAAGTGATTAAATCTATTTCTTTCTATTATCTTAAGTTTTTAAAATTATTGATAATTTAACGTAGTATTAGAGTCAAAAGTCATAGGATTGAATATTGACTCCGTCAAATTACCTCCAATTTAAATTAAATATTATGCATGTTGGGTATCACTTATTAAAAAAGAGTTTGAACCAACATACGAGAGGGAGTGTTAAAGTAATAATTAAGTAATTAAGGGTCTGTTTGAGGAGTTTACAAGTACTTTTAACACTCAAAAAATCAATTTGAAAAAAAAAAAGTACTTATTTAGTAAAAAAAATTAAAATCCCTTTTGAGGGTTCAAAAAGCTTAAAAATGACAAAAATGCACTTTTGACAAAAACTTAAAAATGAAGCTTTTACCCAAAAACTCTTATTTAAAAGCTATATTTTTCAAACGTAATCCCAAACAGACTTTAAATTTATCTCTTCTTATGAACTTAAACTTTTAAGATAACTAGTAATTTAACATAGTATCAAAGCTAATAAACATATTACCGAACCATCTTAATCTTGTCTCTTTATTTTCTCTTATTTATTATTTTATTTTATTATTTCTGCATTATGAAATCTTACGTCCTTTTTTAGAAAAAGGTTTTTTGGGCTAATTAAGGCTTGCTGTTGATGCAATTTATGATGTTCACGTGGAAGAAATGGAAAAAGCTTAATTATTTGAGGCATTTATCTACTTATACCTTCAACCAGAACCGGATGAAAAAGAAATTAGCATCATGGCAGACAACTTAGACTAGTAGTCTCTTATGACTTATCCTTGTCATGTTTTTTTTTTTTTTTTGGATCCATACCAATGAAAATTTACATATAAATATAGAGTAATGTTATAAATCTTTCTATAATTTTTTTAAAGTCATTTTAAATGTAATATGACTTTTAAAATCATCAACAGATTAAAAGTTAATAAATTTACATTTCAAATTCAACTGTTATTTTAAAAGACACATCATATTTATAATGACTCTAAAAAGACTTACAATATTACTCATAGAACTATATATGAGAAAGGTTGAAGTTAATTGCAATTAATAGGTACAATTTATACCTCAAATGGTCACCAAATTGTATACTAATATTGGTTGGAAAAAATATAATTTAACCCCCAAACTACCAATCATTTGTGATTTAGCTGCTCAATGTTCAAAATGTAATAAAGTAGCCCACAAACTATTAAAATGTATAAAAAAATTCTACTTATTTTTTTATATTCCTATAATACCCTTATTTTTTTAACAAATAAAAAAATAATTGTAAAAAAAACAATTTTTTAAAAATGCAAAAAAAAAAAAAAAAAACCAATTGACTAGTAAATACAAAAAAATAAAAAATAAAAAAATTGTATTTTTAAAAAATTGTATTTTTTTTTGTTACAATTATTTTATTATTTTATTTATTAAAAGAATATGGGTATTATAGGAATATAAAAAAAATAAATGATCTTTTTAATACATTTTGGCAGTTTGAAAGCTATTTTATTATATTTTAATCATTAGGGCATTCATAATGGAAGAGCTAATTTTTTTATGTAAAATAGCTCATCAAAACTCAATTTATCTAGTTTAGCTAATACTTTTTAAGGACCTCCTACATCCGATTAGTTATATTTTTATCTATATTATTTAATTTTTTATTTTTTTATTTTTTATAATGATTGTATTTTTCTTAAATATCTTATTTTTCAACTTTTGAGAAAAATGTGATGTGGAAAGAGAAATAATAAGAGAAAATTTTGAAAAAAAAAAAAACAGGTGAGAGAAACAATAAAAAAATTGTGGGAAGAAAATTTTGAGAGAGATAGTGAGAAAAAATACGCGAAAGAAAATTTGGAAAATAAATTTCTGAATAGTCAAGTATATGTAGCTTTTTTTTTAACTCATTTAATAAAATATCTATTTTATATCTTTTTTAACTTTTTTAATATAAATATTATTTTATCAATTTAAAGAATTATTTTAGATAAAAATGTTATTTAACTTGTCCATCGTGAATGCTTGCATTGCAAATGGTCGGTTGTTTAATGAGTTTTTTTTTATATTTTTTTCAATAGTGGTTTCTTAGACGTGGCAGCATTCTGCTTTCCAGATACTACAAATAGAGGGTGCCTGAATCCTGATCCGACTAATAAGCGCCCGTCGATGTCGTAGCAGAAAGTGATGGGATTTTTTTTTTTTTATCCTAATTGAAAGTGATGGGATTGGTTATGCAGTTATGCTCATATTGAAGGCGACAACCTTAGATCGAAGTGGAACCTAATGAATGATCCTTGAGGGCCCTTCATTTTTTTTTTTTTATTATTATTCTTTTAAAAAATATACATATAAAAAGTTTTTTTTTTTTTAAAGAGCCTTGTAATACTTAAAAAGTGTTAAAATAATCTATCGAACTACTAAATTGCGTCAAAATTGTCACTTTTTTTTAAAATTTATTTATTATTATAATACTTTTTATTTTTTTGAAAACTAAAATTAAAAATTTAATAAAATAAGAAACTAAACAAAACTATTTTTTAAACAAAAAAAAAAAAAAAACTCAAGAGAAGAATAAATACAAAATTAAAAAAAAATGGAATAAATAAAAATTCATAGTTGGCATAAATCATAAATCTGTCTTGTAAAAAATTGTAAATAAATGCAAAATCAAACTGTATGATTAATCTAAATTACAAATGGATGCCTGTCATATGAAAGTGAAATTAGAAGTTTTTAGGATATGCCAAAAAAACAACTAAGTCAATAGAGTCAAATTTCGTTAAAAAAAATTGACTAATTTTGTTAAATATCACATCAAAGCCAATAAAAAAAAAGTGATATGTGTCATTCTTAATAAAAATAAATAAATATAATAAACTAAAAAATTAACTTTTTAGTTTTTTTATTTTAATTTTTAAAAGACTAAGGATACTATAGAAATACTTAGAAGATGATATTTTTAACACATTTGATGAGCCTCTGTAGCATATCTGTAAACTCTTTTAAAAAAGATTGAGGAGATATTTTTATATTTTACCTTCTTTTTTTTTTTTTTCTTATAAGTTATAGGTGCCCATTGAAATCAATAATCAGATATTATATATAAAAGTAATAAAGCCCATGAGGTTATCCACTGTGAAGCTGACTCACAATCCGTTCTTCTTCACAGCTTCTCCATTCTTCTTCTTCACAAATTATAAATAGCGTAAGAAGACTCTACATCTTTTTGTTCATAGCTCTTCAAATGGGTAAGGGAGGGATGTCACATGGAGGTGCTGGAGAAGACAAAGATGGTGAAGAAGAGAACATGGCGGCTTGGCTTGTTGGTATCAACACCCTAAAGATTCAGGCTTTTAAGCTTCCTCCCCTCGGTATGACTCTAATTTCATCGGCGTTATTGAAGAAGTGCTTTCCACTCATATATATATTAATCAAATTGCTGACGACCCTATTGTTTGATTCTTTCTGAACTGCCCTCTAGGACCACATGATGTTAGAGTTAGGATGAAGGCTGTTGGTATCTGTGGCAGTGATGTTCACTACCTCAAGGTGAACCCACTTCATCTTTTGTATCCCCATTATTATTATCGTTATTATTGAACTGTGATCATCTCGATTAACATCTTTCTGGTGTCTGAGAAAACATTGGAAAAAGAGTAAGAAAATATTGGTTGATTCTATTTTGAATGTTGGATGTATTTTCAGACCATGAGATGTGCGGATTTTGTAGTTAAAGAGCCAATGGTAATTGGGCATGAGTGTGCTGGGATTATAGAGGAAGTTGGAAGTGAGGTGAAGGCTCTGGTGCCTGGTGACCGCGTGGCATTGGAGCCAGGAATCAGTTGCTGGCGATGCGACCTTTGCAAAGAAGGTCGATACAATCTATGCCCGGAGATGAAGTTTTTCGCCACTCCACCAGTCCATGGTTCTCTTGCAAATCAGGTTATAATTTGCAGCATTTTCAACTATGAATTTTTGAGATCTACATGTAGCAATATATTGCACAATTAGTTTAACATACTTATGCCCCTGCTTCTTGCATTAGCATATCTGGTCATTTGTAAAAGCATACTGTTAGTTTAATTTGAGTTTATTATGTAACCTTGTGTCCATGTTCATGCAAAGTTAATGACCTGTTAAACGGAGAAGCTCAAAGTGAAATTCACTTGGGTCCAGTGTCCCGATCATGATTATCCTACCCCAGAGGTAAAGGTCCTTCCCTTTTTGGTCGGTTGTGGGCGAGGAGGAATTCGAATTCCTCCAGAGACTCTGGTTCGTAGCCACTTGCCCATAACACTCGACCCCTGTTATTTAGAGGTTATATCTAGTATTCAGAGTTTACCTCGATTTGGTACCGCTCTCGCGGCCCACACCAAAACAGTGTATCATGAACCTTCATTGTGATTTTACCAGCAGGATTTGATCATATTAGTTCAACAAATTGAAGTGGTGAATGACGTGATTCTACTGCTAAAGGCCATTGTTTGGTGCAATCGTAAGGTATTAAAGCAAGTACAAATATTAGAGTGCCACTTCATGCCAAAAAAAAAAAAAATTTAAAGGGTAGGACCATATCCAAGTCATCCTTCCCTGGGCCCTACTTAAGTGTCACAAGCACTAGGTGATGATCTTAAGGACAGTATCACATGATCCTAGTAGTACTTTGAAAGGCAAAGACAAAGGGTACAAGGTGAGGCAACCTCAAATACTTGAGGTATTAGTCTTACCAAGGCTTTAAAATGTAGCAAAAAAGATGCTCCTGAAACAGAGCCCAAATACTTTTCAAATATCTATTGGTAAACGTTTTCCCAATTTGTGAAATTTTTGAATGACTCATAAACCATTAAGAGATTAAACATGAAAACCTTACTGTGATTTCATGTAACTGATAACCAGGTTAGGGGTGATGTAAAGTTGGGATATAAATGCTATGCCTCCCATAATCCTATTGATAGGGCATCTCTTGTATAGAATTGAATGTGATGAAATAAATATATGGTGCAATTATCTGCGTTTGAGATGAATCTTTCTTTTGGGCAGGTGGTGCATCCTGCAGACCTATGTTTTAAACTGCCCGACAATGTGAGCTTGGAGGAAGGGGCTATGTGCGAGCCCTTAAGTGTTGGTGTTCATGCTTGTCGACGAGCAAACATTGGTCCTGAAACAAATGTGTTGGTCATGGGAGCTGGACCCATAGGGCTAGTTACACTGCTAGCAGCTCGCGCTTTTGGGGCACCCAGAATTGTCATTGTTGATGTGGATGACCACCGTTTATCTGTTGCAAAAGAGCTCGGTGCAGATGGGATTATTAAAGTTTCAACAAATATTCAGGTTTCAGCATTCTATTTTACAAACAGACAATGCATAGTTTTATTAGAAATCTTATCAAGCTTTGGTTCATTGTTCTTCCTTCAGTATAAAATACTACAGAGGATCCATGTCGCTTCCGGCGGCTGTCACTTGAATTCACCATTGCTATCTTTTAACGTCATTGTTTTACAGGATGTGGCTGAAGAAGTTGTACAGATACATAAAGCTATGGGACCTGGAATAGATGTGAGCTTCGATTGTGCAGGCTTCAACAAAACCATGTCAACAGCACTGAGTGCCACCCGTGCAGGTGGCAAAGTTTGCCTTGTAGGAATGGGTCACAGCGAGATGACCGTCCCACTTACTCCGGCTGCTGCGAGGTATTTTGATGTAATCACGATCAAACATTTTTGGGCTGAGGAATTATACAGAGAATTAAATTTTCTTGAATAGTTTTGCAACATTGACTTTGCCTTTTCACTCTTTGATGTTTTTTTATTATTTTTTCTTCTACTTAACAGATAAGGTTTTCTATTTGTTGTAGGGAGGTTGATGTGGTTGGCATCTTCAGATATAAGAACACATGGCCGCTTTGCCTTGAGTTTATAAGGAGTGGTAAGATTGACGTGAAGCGGCTTATAACACACAGGTTTGGGTTCTCTCAAAAGGAGGTGGAAGAGGCCTTTGAAACAAGTGCTGGTGGTGGTAATGCCATTAAGGTTATGTTTAATCTATAAAATCACCTGCTGAGGCATGAACCTCTCTTTGTAAATGGGAGCTATGTTTACTTGTTGTAATAAGAAGCGAATGATTAAATAAAGGGAGAAACTTAGTGGCTCATGATAATGATCTCAGCCAGTGGCTTGTATATCCTTCTGGTGGTAATAAAGTTTTGTGGCAGCGTCATGTCATCTTGCTCTCAAACTTTTGTCTTCTCACAGTAGAGTATGATGTTGATTAAGTTCTATTGTAACAATTATGAACAAAATCCTACATATTGGCCTGATAATTAGGTTGCTCTTTTAAATGCCACGTCTATTAGTTAGGAAAATGTGATGGACAAGGAGACTTGACAAAGCCTTATAAATCCAGGGGTTGAAGGTGGATACTCACTTTTTCTCGAGTTCAACTTCTCCGTGTTCTCACAGTGCTCAGGTGAGAATCCAATTAATTCAAGTGGTGGCCAAAGGAGGGGGTAGCTGACACAATTTCTCACATTGATCAATCATATAATAGTTTACTAAATCGCATTACTTTATAATAAATTATCTACCCTCTGCGACATCTAGTTTGGAGGCATAGTCAATGGCGGGTTTTAGGTTGTTTTGGTTAGTGATAACAATATCATACTAACCGAATAGCCCCCAGGGATTTTTAGAGTAATTCTATATCTCTTGATTTTTTCTCAAAGTTGATGCTACTTTAAAAATTATCATTAATCATCACAAATTCAATAATGATTTTAGAAGCCATAAACTTCCAAGAATAAAAAGATGATAAATAGCATTACCCAGAATTTCAACACTCCTAAAATTGTTGCAAAGCAGTGCCCAAAACCTCCTGGATAATCCTTTACCACTTTAAATTCGATGCACTTTGCCAAAATATCAAAACCAAATCCACAACACAACCGCTGATGAGCCAAACACAATACGCTCTAAAGTCAGAGAAACTAGTGCTCTCAAGGACACTTGCATTCAGAAATGAGACACAAGGTGTTTACAATGATTAGGTACAGCACACAATGACCAAGTACTCTTGCAGCGAGCAAAATAAATATTTGCTCAATTTTCATGAAGATTTGTCAAAATGTTACAGCCTGGATATGATGAAGAAACCCGTCATTATAAATATGACAAGGAGACAACAGCCTTTGGTGCCTAAAAAGCAGAAGAAAAAAAAAACCTACTACCACTATAAACCTGTAAATTTAAATTCCTTGTGCGAACTCACCAATTACAAAGGAACCAGAGAAAAAAAGAAAGTGAACTAACTAAACTAATCAATGTAATCAAGAGAAAGAAAAACCATGCCGCTCATCGGGTGGTAGCCGTTGGTTCAGCCAACCACTGCCACACTTTCACTTGACCTGATCCATCACCAGTAAAAAACAGGCCGCCAGGACCTGTCTGTATTGCTCGAACCTCTTGTTTAGCAAAAATTTTACCCCTCTCAGAAAATCTAAACCAGAACAGACCAAAAGAAACACAATTATAATGGATGAAGGGGGGTTCTTGAAAGCACAAATAGAAAGTAACAAAAGAATGGAATAAAATAAAATAAGAGAGAACCAAGAAAATACTCACGATGGCAAATCATAGAGGTGGACAGAGTTATCATTGCCAGAGCATAGCAAGATGGGCTTGGCTTCTGAATCATGCATCCCACAGAGGGTAAGCAAGCCCTGCAGGAGACAAATACATAACCATCATCAAACTCACTTTTTTACTTTCTTTTCATTTCTTTTTGATAATAAACATATCATCCAACTAACTATACTACGATATAAAGCAAAATCGAATCGCTAGAACACCATCAATACCTTAGAATTTTATACGATATGGAATGGTATCATCATATCATTTCAAATATTGTCCATCCACTAATTTCCTAATAAGAATCAACTACCAACTACTTTCTCGTATCTGGTAACCTTCCACTCCAAAACATAAAAATTGAATAAAAGAAAATTAAATAAAAAACTAAAAGAAAAGCAACAACCAAACATGCATTAGAGCTTCTAAATGTAGCATTACGGAATTTCTCCCATGTACAAGGGTTGCATCTCTCCCCTCCCAATTGCAGCACTTCTAAATTAATTTTAATATTTATTAAAAGAAATGAAAAGATCAACCATGAATTTTCTTCTGAGACTTGAAACTAATATGTGCTTCTCCGTGCCCATTGCACCTACTAGGCCCCTTATATCAAGGTTATAAAATTCAATTAGGGATTAGTATAGACTATTCCAGAGGCACAATATTGAAACTACAACCATATCCACAAACTTTTTTTTTATATAAGTAATATTGTATATATATTAAAAAAAAAAAGCGCAAAGCGCCTCTAAGTACACAAAGAAGTATACATAGGTAGCCCAACTTAAAACCCAAAGACAAAACCCAAGAAAATCCAACCCAAAAAACTAACCAGAAACCACAACCAAACGGAAAAACCAAAAAAAGTACCCGTAGACTAAAGCCCACACAAGCCCAACACCAACCCTAAAAACCCAAAGCCCCTAATGCACCTCTGGAGGAAATAAAAATGCATTTTTGGTCCCAACACAACCCCGCCGGTGCTGGCACCTCTCCCGAGAAAGTCTCCCTCGAGCCTCATAATTGATGGAACATTCTAAAGTTTTACGTTCCCTCTTTCCTTTAACCTTTGGGGTATGGGGCTCCCGCTCCTCTTCAATATTCGAAAAAAGATTCAAAAGACTTTTTTTGTCACCTTCTTAACCACAAGACAATCCCACAATGGAGGCAAATTTCATAGCATCTAGCACCACCTCCAAATAGTTCTCTGCCCCCTTCTCCGCAGTTTCCACCACAAACTCGGCAAACAAATCCTTGTTCTTCTGCAACTACTTAGCGATCTTCTCCTCCACTCTCCAGGCATACCCTATTTGAGACTTGGAGAAGGCAGAGTAAACTATATCCTCAAACTTAAGTTTAAAGTGTTCTAACTTTTGATCATCTCATAATGAAAATACTGGTTTTCCAGTCGGTGTCCACAAAAGTCAAGCTTCAGCCATTTATCCTATAGATTTAATGTCACTCTTACCTACGGATAACTAAAACAGTTTAAAATAAAACCTCTTACTCTAGTTGTGCCACCATAAACTAGTATAAGCTTCTCAATACAAGAAGAATATACTACAACGATTCACCCAAAAATCCTAAGTCAAGGACTACCTTACTGAATAATACACAATTCTCTATTAACCAATACATAAAGTAGCACAGGGAACAAATTCATGAGAAAAGTTATTTACCTCATCTATAAGTGAGCACATCAAACGAGAATGCATCAATAGAGCAAATTTGCCAAAATAAGATGACAAACATTGGACAGGCCACAACTCACACTTAGCATAAATGCTAAGATTTATGACAAGTATAAATCTTAAGATTGCAATTGACAATTTGAACAAACGTATCCTAAGATTGCAAGAAAATCAAATGTTCCTTTTATCAATATCAACTTCAAGGATTACACCTAAATGCATTGACAAGCCCAGAAACGTCATTCTGACAAGGCTAAATTTGTTTTAAAACAAATGTCAATGTGCATGACAAAGCAAAATGAAATGTCTTAAACAACTTACATGTTCTTCGTTGTGAGTGAATGTTACTTCCAAGTTCCCACTTTCTGTAGCAACCCACACCTGTACAAACAAAAACCAAAAAAAAGGGTGGGGAGGGAAAATCTGTTTAGTCCCAGCACATAAATATATAAATTGATATATACACACAAAGGATTGCATAGGATGAACATTAGAGACACAAACCTTTATTGTTTTGTCTAATGAACATGACAAAAGAAACTGGTCCCAGCAAAGAACGGACATCACAACTGAAGTGTGCTCTTTAAGTGTCTGTATACATTGCAACGTCTCAAGGTTCCAGACCTGAAAGAAAGCAGATTATGGAATTAAATATATACATACATAAACACATATACGTACATACGTGTGTGTGTGCTCTTTTTAAGTGTCTGTATACATTGCAACGTCTCAACGTTCCAGACCTGAAAGAAAGCAGAATATGGAATTAATATATCCATACAAAAACACATATGCATGCACATGCGCGCGTGCATGTGTGTGTGCACACCAAAAAGCAGACAAAAAGATTTCAAAATCTAACGTAGTTTTTAAAATAAGCCTCTAGAAGTACTCCGCTAAAAAGATTAGATGTAGAGATTATATATGATACCGCAACAAACTTACTCTTATAGTGCAGTCCATGGAACCAGAATATAGCCTATTAGCTCCAACTACTAATGAAACAACTCCAAGAGTATGACCTATAAGTGATGCAGCTGGTTCAAAACGGTTGGTAGCTGCATTAAACTTCCATGCTAATATAGACCCATCCTGCACCAAAGAAAATATTCAATGAATACTAATCAAATATCGACACACACATAGGGAGACAATCAGGGGCAGATCTTCCCCCCAAAATTTTTACAAAAAATATACCAATTTTATAAATTTGTCCTCCCAAAATAACATTTTTGTCCCCTCAAAATAATATTTGTGTCCCATTTTAATTCCTTTTTTTTTTTTTTTAGTTTTGCCCCTCCCACCCCAAAATAATATTTGTGTCCCCTTTTAATTCTTTTTTCTAGTTTACCCCCTCTTTCAACATAAAAAACCTAAAAAAACCCCATTTATTTTGTTTCCCTTCATATTCTAGTTTGCTTCTAACCAGACGCTCAATTTGGTTTGGGACTTTGATTGAATATATAAAAGGAAAAGTTACATGGTTTGGGTTCTTTGAGTCGCTTTCTACCAACAATTAGTTATCATTGTTTAGTTCGACTCTTAGCATTGTTGTTATTTGGAGCTTTAGAGAATTGTTAGAAAAAAAGAGTATACACTCAAATGTACTGTTTTTCTTAAACCCTTTTTTTTTTTTTTTGATAAATATGTTTTTCTTAAACCCTATAAATTGTGTTTAGTTTATTTTGCTAGTTATTTATACTATTGTGTGTTTGTGATGCTATGATATTAAATGTGATATGCTTTTTATTTTATACAAACACACATATAAAGAGATTATATGTATTTATGTGCTTTTGTATTATATAAGTCTATCCATCTCCGCAACCAAAAAAAAAAAATTCATTCCCTCGACTACACTTTTTTAATAAGTAGGGAGAAAATACACCTCCCTAAAGATGCAATGACTTTTCCACAAGTGAGAATCAAGTTACATCATCAAATCTCAGTTCCAGTGAAATTAAAGGGCCATGTGTACCACAATGTTATGTACATTAGCTATCATATATTCAAAACCCCTAATAGCCTGATAGACATAGTAAATGTGCTACTAGCATAACTATCCTTTTTTGTCCTTTACACTCATTTGTATCTTCTAAGTGCATTGAAATTCATAATTTCCTACCTCAATAACATTGTAAAAACAAGCTGATTCATATTAAGGAAGGGGGTTTAGGCATTCACAATTTGAGATGCTTTAATCGAGCTTTACTTGGCAAATGGTTGTGGCGGTTTGCTAGTGAGCCCGAAGCTTGGTGGAGAAAGGTGGTGGTGGCGAAGTATGGGGCAGAGAGAGGGGGGTGGTGCTCTCGGGTTAAAGCCGGTTCTCATGGGCGAGGTTTTTGGAAGTTCATTAGCAAGGATTGGCATCATTTCTCATCTCATATCAGATTTATTCCAGGCAATAGGTCCAGAATCAGCTTTTGGGAGGAGTCGTGGTGTGGTAGCTCGCCCCTTATGGAGGTTTATCCGGGTTTGTTTAGCATAGCTAGTAACAAGGAGGCTTCGATTGCAGACAACTTGGGTATGGTTAGTGGTTCTTGTCAATGGAATGTTTGTTTCACTCGTTCATTGAATGATTGGGAAGTGGACGAGTTGGCTTCCTTGTATAGTCTCTTGTACTCCTGTAATTTGGATGGTGGGGGTGACAAGATTTGGTGGGTTCATAATAAGAAGGGTAAATTTGAGGTGAGATCCTTCTACAATGAGATTATCTCTAAAGCTAGTCGCCCCTTTCCTTGGAAGAGCATTTGGCGCACTAAAGCCCCACCAAGAGTGGCTTTCTTCGTTTGGTCAGCCGCCCTTGGCAAGATTCTCACTCTAGATAATTTGAGAAAGAAAAATATGGTGTTGATTAATAGGTGTGGGATGTGCAAAAGGGACGAGGAAACCGTTGATCATTTGCTTATCCATTGTGAGTGGGCCCAAGTCTTATGGAATGCTTTTTTCAACCATTTTGGTTTGGCGTAGACTATGCCTCATGGGGTAGTGGATCTCTTGCAGTGCTGGTGGTCGGGGGGTCATCCTTGTAGTGCTGTGGTTTGGAAAATGGTTCCACATTGTATTATGTGGTGTCTATGGTCCGAACAAAACAAAAGATATTTTGACGACATTGAAAGTAGTAGGGATGACTTGTTACACTCCTTTTTTACTACCCTTTTCACTTGGACCCCTTTTCACTTGGACAGCAGCTTGGCTTGCCCCTAGGATGATTTCTTATTCTGACTTTCTTTCTCTCTTCTCTAGTCCCCTTTAGGCGTTCTCTTGTATACTTCCTATGTACTAGGGTTGCGCCCCTCTGCGCGTTTTCAATATAACATTACTTATCCAAGGGTCCAAAGCATCGTAAAACCCACTTCTGAAAGACCCAATCAAACAGGTACAGATATTGAGAGATAACATATTATTATGAAACATGTACTTTAGTCCAAAAAATTACCTGTGTACCAGCAAAGAGCAAATCGTTACCCACAACCATGGAATAAACTTGCCCTGCAGGCCCACTAAGACTCAGCTCAGTGGAAGTTTGGGTGTTCCATGCCTGCAATACCATTATCACAAACTCAATTAGGGCAGACTTCCTTACTCTAGTATAAGATCACATAAACAGATTCTTTTTACATAACTGTAATGTTGCAATATAAAATCATAATAACATTGCATTATATTAGAAGACAAAAGAAAAAAGGAACAATAACACTGTAACATAATAGAAGACAAAAAGCCCCTGAGTTTGCCTCCCATCTTACCTTGACAATATTTGGTATCCCAACAAAGACCCAAGGACCTTCACTGATCATACAACCTACTTCGCCACCAAGATTATCCACTCCCATACACTGCAAAACAAATATAGAAAAACCATAACATATGAATTAATTTGCCTACACTTAAGTTGGCTATAAACCAATGAGTAATGAATACACCTCTGGAGTATGAGATAGAGAGAAAAAACAAAACTCAACTCAACCAAGCGAAAACAAAGATCCTATCTCTGTAATTATTTTATATACTAATAGCACTTGAACACATGATATTGACAATTTATGCAGAAAGAATGCATCTACTCTTTCTTTTTTTGAATCAACTCTCCTTTTTTCTTTTGATTTTAGACATGACTCATCACTACAATACTGTCAATCCCAGCTATTGAGGTGCAACAATGCCACTCTGCTCATGTGGACGGCTCTTAGAACATGTCTTGTAAAGTGCAATTTTAAATGCTATAAAAGACTTAGGCTTTCCTCACTAGACATCAATTGATTTTTAGATAAGATGGTCAAAAGCCCAATCCAACACCAGCCGTATAGTATTTATTGTCTTGGGGTTCCACTGTTTTTAATACCAAACAGCCAGAAGTAGTAGTGATGATTGAAAACTACATCCTACAAAGCATTGCATTTCGTAGTCGATTATCTCAATGGTTTTAATAATTGTAGTAGAACGTTATCTTTGGCACCTAGAAATTTCCGTAATCTTACAAATTTAGCTATACTATTCTGAGGTGATCTTTTTCCTCGCTTCAGTTGGTTGAAAATTCCTTTCTACACTCGGAAACCAACTAACCCAAAAAAAAAAAAAAAAAAGACTTTCAATCCATAAACCCTTCCTTTCCTATTGACTCCCAGCAACCAAACACAAATCAATTAGCAACTGGAAAATAGAATCAAAACCGATAAAAAAAACGCAAGAAAAAGTGATACCGACCTTCCCAGACTGGCAATCCCAAGCCCGTACAGTCTCATCCTTACTACCTGTATAAAGCATATTGGACCCGGCTGGCCACGCAATCCCACTCACAACCTGTTCACCAAAAAACCACAATCAACCCCATCGAAACCCACAACACGGAAACCATCAAAACCCCAAAATTAGCCCAAAGAACCACCAAGACAACCAAAAATCTTCACCTTCTGGTGCCCCTCCAGCTGAGTGAGCATCGAAAAGCCGTCCCCCAAGCTCCAAGAATGCAAGTATCGGCACCCTTCGCCGTAGCTACAGTTCTCCTGAAGCCAATACTTGCAAATCTTGGAGACCCTCTCGGGCTTCCTGACCGCTCTATTATTGGTGCCGCCATGGGCTCGGCCCCACGTGGAGCCGGAGCCGCCGTGATTGGGCCTGGACCGGGGGCCCGAGAAGCCAGACGCGTCATCGGTGAAGCCGTGGGCCCGCTTTGACGGTGCGCCGTTGGATGGCGGAGGCTGCAATTCTCTGTGGAGAAACGGACACGGGTGGCGGTTGCAATTGCCCGCCCGCCAATGGAAGCACACCTTTTGGTTCCTGGAGTCCCCTGGACCACCCAGGCGCTGGAAAACGCGCTTGCCGCCGTTGTCCAAGTCCATCGCTCACAAATTCCGAGGCCCAATAGGTCCAATTTCCAAATCTCTTTTCTGGGATTGAAATGGGCAAATCGTTGAGATTTTTGATTGGATTGGCCGTAGCGAAACTCCACGTAGTTTCGGATATAGGAAAATTTGAGTGCGATCAGGTAATGTGAGGATATCAGAAACCCTAACCGAGTATGAGTGTCTACGTGTGTGGGATGGAGGCTTTGGGGAATTAGAATCAGAAACCCTAAATAAAGTTTCTTTTATGTCCAATGATCACTCTCCCTCTCTCTGTCTCTCTCCAATCTCCATGTCTCTGTCTCCCTGTGTTAATCAGATGGCTGAACTGAAGAAGGTAGGGGGAGAAATAAAGTACGACACTGCGTCGGTTGTACGAAACCTGGAATGACGAGAATACCCTGGACGAGATATAAATTCTCCATACTGAACCTTTGAAGTGGAAGGACAAGTACCGTAAAAGACCACTCTACCTTTACGTGATCTATATATAACGTGACAAGAACAACGGCCCTGTCCGTCAAAAGCTCATTGCTATTCACCTATAAAATGTGAAAAAATATATATATATATAATAATTAATTATTTATATTTTACATTATATTAATAACTTTTTATTATTTAAATAAAAAATAATTATAAAATAAATTTTTTTTTCACAATTTTTATTACATCAATTAATTTTTGCTATACTTAATAGCCACTAAAGTGTAAGTGTCTAATTTCAAAGGACTCCCATCTCAAAAAAGATAATAAAAAAATAAAAAAATTGAGTCTTTAATTTATGAAGAAATGAGTTTGATGTTTTAAGGCTGGATTTTCTTTGAATAAATGGGATATTTGAAATGCCTTTTGTGTGTAGGTCGTCTCTTTTTTTTCTTTTTTTCTTTTTGAATTAACTTTCCATTGTGTGTAGGTCGTCTCTCTCTCTCTCTTTGAGCCTCTTTGTTACAAAAATGCCAAGCAAATAATACATGCCCCGCCCAACCCCATCCCGCAAAACTTGAGATTCAGCAGATTCTATTTACGGTAGCCAAGTCTTGGGTATGATTTTTAATACCCGAATGTTGCAAGCGCCAGGCGGGGTGTCCGAAATGGCCAATACCCAGCTCGATCCAACTCGTGCCCACCCCTACTTACGGGAGAGGAGATCGGATTGTGAAGGATTCAATATCGCATAAGAGGAGGGTAGCGTCCAGAGAATTGTATAGTATAGGCGTTAATCATAAAGAGTGATTTGAAAGAGAAAAGGGTTCTAATTTTTTTATGTGCTCATCATTTAGTAATATTTAAAAGTTGTAAAATCGAATGAAACGAAGAATCTCAATATTTTTTATTTGAGAATTAGATATGAGGCATCTGATGGGAGTCATCATAAAAGAAATAAAATAAAACAAAAACTCGAGTGTTGTTGGGACATTGGCCCATTTTTTTTCATTTTGTATACTTATCTCATTTGAAATAGGATATCCAGTTGACCCATCCTCAAAACAACTAGGATCCTCGTATCTATTACAAATCATTTTCCAATCAGACTTTGTTTATTTCTACAGTGAAATGGCAAAAAAACAGTCGGCAACCTTCCGCTAATACTAATAGCAAAACTGGCAAACTTTGGTAAAAAAATCCGGTGATCGGAGGCGAACTTGGGAGATGGATTTTGACTACCATTGGCAAACTCTAGCAGCCTACAGCGGAATCTAGCAATCGGTGGCAAATTCCAACTAACTCCGACAACCAACAACAGATTCTGACAGCTGAGAAACTTTCATAGCAGTAGCAAATAAATTGACTTGTGAGGCAAAAGACGTGCAAGAATGAGAAACCCAAACTCGAAAAATAGTTTGTGGTCTTAAAAAATGGGAAACAATTTTTTTACAAAAATTAAAGAATGGTCAACCGAAAATTTTTCAGTTTGATCACAATTTTAGACCATACCACACACCGAAAAATAGGGATAACATTTTTCAAAAAAAAACATTTTATGTCAAAACAAATGGAGCTTTAGATAATTATGAAACAAATATTGATGGAGTACTACAACTTTTGCTACAAGCCCATGTAATACTTACCACGTTAATCACTAATATAATTAAATTTACCTATCAAATTTTATTGTGTAATTTTTTTTTTTTTTTCACTCATGTAACACTACCACTTTAGTTTGTAAAATAGTTATATAGTAAAAGTTGTATCACATCATGCACTTCTTCCCTTATGATGAACCAAAAAAAAAAAGGAGGGAAACAAACAAAACTTGAGGGGAATGCAAGGTGGTGCAGTTGCTTTCATTAGCTAATTTTTTACCATCATTCACTCCTCTAAACAATGTATATGAGATCAAAGAATTTTGTAGCACAATAAAACAACATGGTAATAGGGTGGGAAGCTATTGCCCCTCAAATTTTTTAGAATTTTCCTATATCCCATATATTTTCTTTATCAAACCTACAATTTTGATTATCCAAAATTATCCAATTATATAAAAAGAAGGTTAAATAAATGTTTGGAGGGTGTTTTTGTTTGAAAAAGTAACCTTAAGTGTTTTTTGTTTTGATTCTTTTGAATGTTTTAGAGTGTTTGTTAAGTGTTAACAATCTAAGCTTATTTTTATAAAAGCACCCCTCAAATTTAATTATTTTTTTACAAAATTTGTAGGAATGGTTGGTGACTAGAAAACTCAACATAATAAATGGAGTAACTTTTTCTCTCCTTTTACTAGCAAACACAAATTATGGCTACTTCTACACTAAACCCATACAAATAAGAATTGCTTTGGGTTTAGGAAAATAAGAATTGGATTTACGATTCTGCCCTCAGAGACACATCCCTGAATTTGAGCCAATAATCAGCTGCTTGGTTGGAGATTGGGAACACGGGTAAATTTATGTTTGGTTATATTCCTCCCCATGAATATCTCATAGCATTCTCATTCAGTTAACTAAATGTGATCGGGATGTTAAAATGAGAATAAAAGTAGCAGCATTCGGCTCAAGTAAAATTTGGTGAATACTGTTCACTCACCAAACTTTATTAGTATCTATCCTTCTCTCTCAATAAAGAATAAAGAAATTCTTGAGAAATAATATTTTTATATCACCCCCAACTTACTTTTCTAGCCACAAAGGAAAACCCAGTGGCTAGGTGATTCTTGATTTCATCTTCCTATACATTAGTCAAGAACCTTCAGCACTAATGTTCATAAAATAAGCCAGACTATCCACAGAATTTTGGCTGCTCCCTACACCAAACCAATTCCTACAAAGAAGAACTCATTTAGCTTGAACTATATAAACTTCATTTCACATTTCACACACCTCATAACCCAGGCCTAACCAGCCTTGTCGAATCATCTAACAAAAAGCCAGCCCCAGAAACCGAATACATCCTCCCCTCCTCCCCACTCAAATGACCTTAGCAAAACATAAAAACAATGCATCCACGACACTGCACAAATTACCACCACAGACAGGATGGCAGAGATGATCTAAATAACTGCAATACAAGTATTTCACGGGAGAAGGTGCTCTTTGAATCAAGTAAAGGTAGTTCTACCAGATGTCTTAATAGTTTGGTTCAAAACTGCATTGTGCTCATCAATGGTGGCATGCAAGAAGCAATAACCTATGTTGCACGTACTATGTGGATAAGGCAAGACTAAACAAAAATTTCATAAATGGCTAACACATGATACTAAAAGCAAAACGTTTTGGAGCTAGGCCAAGTCAAGGAAAGGACTTTCTCATCAAATTCAGTTTTTAAACAAGTACTATTGGATGAAAGATACCCAAATAAAAGCCACGCTTAAAAATTGGTAGTGTCTGGGTGGTCTGTATCTGATCACCAAAACATAACAAGCAAGCCAGACAACATACTAGCAGAAGGCGATGTATTCCTAATTTTCTGTGTTGCTTGTGTTTTTTGCTTTACAGCATGACTGGTCAGATAATATACATCCATTTAACCAAGCTTTTGTTCAGAGAGAAATTTACAAGAACCAAATCTAATCTGTCAAGACAGACAAATGCTTTATATGATGCATTGTCAACTGGCAAGCTTAAAAGCATCAATGAAGAGACCATAAGTGAAACCCATCTTGAAATTGTTGAGAAGAGCAAGGGGGAACGTTACCTTTGGCCGGCTGTAATAAAACTTTGTTGTATACTCTGTCAGGAGAACACATACAACAGCAGCAATCACATCATTTACTCCTAAAGCTCCAAAGGACAGAGAGATTGTCTGGGCAACATAAAAGCCACCCAACAAAGAGATTCCCCCGAAAAGAGCCCTCCGAGAGGGACTTTGAAAATAGTTCCTTGAGAGTTCTGGCACGAGTCTGATAATTTCAACTAGTCTTCGAGGCCCTCCATTCTCTTGCACAGCTCGGATACAAAGAAGCCCGGGTGAGGATCTCAAGGTGAAAATTCCATGTTTCCTACGAGAAACTCTGGTTTGAGGACTCAAGCCAGTTGTTAGGAAGCCTATCGAGATGAAATTCACAGAATGTGCCATTTAAGGTATCACTACCAAAAGGGCCAACCAGAATGCCTATCATAGAAAAGTTGAAGGCCAGCTCATTAGATAAGAATATATTACTCGGCAAAGACATCAGAAAAATACCTAGGCAAGACATACACTAACAGAACATGTATTAGTTAATAGAAGGAATAATAAGAGCTACAATATGGTCATTTCACTTTGCCTGAATTTCCAAAATTTTCAAAAAAAACAAAAAAAATATTTGCTTCATTATGCATGATTTCATATAAAGTTGATATTTCTTAATAACGTGTAAACAGGTAACGCAAGAATGCAAAGACTTCGGCTCTGCCATGGCCAATTCATGTATGATCCTTCACCACCCCAGATATTACTCTATACAGCTTATAAATCACATTTCAACTACTCCCAAAACATCAATTTGATTAGCAAGATATCTTGGTTCAATGCGAACTTGGTAATGTCAACAGCCCCCATCAGATGTCCTAAATCATCAAGCTAATAAAAAAATAAAACTTTTTGTCTATATTATACACTCCTTCCCTATCCGATAAAGCACATCTAAACCACAACTTCACCATAGTCTTCTTAACTCATTAATGGTTTTCCAACTACAATATATAAACCAATTCAATTTCTGAAACAACTTTCCAAGAAATATACACATTAAATACATCGTAGAGATAAATATTCCATATGAAAAAACAATGCAAAAAAATTGATTGTGCCACTTAATATACTCGCTTCTTGGCAAAATCAGAAACTTTTTAACACTATATTCACCTGAGTCAAGTCAATTAACAAAAATCCCAGAACTCTAAACCCAGAAAAAATTGTTAAATACAGAGCAAGTTCTAGAAATTTCAAATGCATATACCAATGAATGATGCAAACATTAATTTAATACAAAACCCATATGCAATTTTATAAGAATTACAAAGAAAATTGAATTTAGTCCAACCAAAATTTTAAGGTGAATAAAAAGAACAAAAAGCAAACCTCGATTAAGGGAACAGGATAAGCTATGCTTTTAAACACAGAGGCTTCGCTAGCTCCATTTCTCTTCGTTCGTGTGAATGAGAATGAGAGAGAGAGAGAGAGAGAGAGAGAGAGAGAGAGTTGCTGAAGTGCTCGAAAGAGGAGTGGTCCAGAGGACGAGAGGAGGAGGGGATCCGGCTCCTCTCCAGTTCAAAATGGACTGGATGGGAGCCGGTTGATGGCTAGGATCTCTTCTTAGAGATCCTAGGGCCATCAACCTGCCATGTGGCATATTAAAAAATATATATTATTTTATTATTTTATTTTTAAAAATAAATAAAAAACAAAATAATAAAAAATTGATTTGGCTTCAGACGCTCATCCCACTCCCCTCTTCGTCGAGTCTTCCCGGAGCAACCCATGAGCTCCTCCCTCCCTCTCCTCCCTTCAACACACTCCTGCTTCCTACCGACGATCTGAGGCTCCTCCCTCTCACACTCTTTTCGTTTTTTGATTTTGGGTTTCTGGTTTTTTCTACAGATGGTGGTTTGGGTTTAGTGGTTTTTTGTGGGTCTGAATCTTAGATTTTTTGTGGGTTGAATCTAGGTTTTCTCATTTTTAGGATTTGTAGGATTTGTAATTTCTTCAGATTATGATTTTGGGCGTGTCTGGTAATTCTTGAACCTCCACGCTTGCTAGTTCTTGAAGAAATGGAATCGTGTCCTCAACATCGGGGTTGAAAAGTGTGCTTCTTCCTCAAATTTCAAGGTTTTACGTAGTGATGACAAATTCTTGCTCGAACAAGCCACTGAATGTTCCCCAAAGAACTGCAAGAAAGAAGAAAATTAAAATTTGTTTTTGGGTTTGAAACCCAACCCCAAAGGAAGCAAGAAAAAACAATTTCATGGGTGATGGGCGAGAATAGAATGTTGAAGAGGAAAACAAGCATGTCATATGTTTGTATTTGCTATATCGCTCAAGCGATGGTAGTAGTTTTGTGCATATATTTGTAGGAACCAATCTGTATCGTTTGTTTTTGACTTTTGGGTTCGAGAAGGAAGAAATCTTGTTGGGCTATGGGAGTTGGCGGAGGAAGAAGAGGTGGTTGTTGTTGATGATGTTGTTGAGATGGGTGGTGAAGAATATTGAGGTGAGAGCGAGGAGGAGGGTGGTGGTGCGACAAGAGACCCACTATTTTCTCCACCTTTTTTTGCCTTTTGGCCCTTAGGTGGCGGACCACCCCAAAGACCCTCATGAAGGAAAGTTATAGAAGGCTCCTTAATTGCAGATCCTTTATTGACTTTCCATTCAAAGAACTGCGGAACACCGGAGGCGGCCGGAATCTACTTCACAACCACCATCTCCGTGAGCCTTGGCTTACCCAGTTGGGATTTCATTTCTACCTTTCTCTTTCTACACCTTCATGATCCACAACTGGAAAATTCTGAGTTAATGGATGCAGAGACCATACCTTGTTGTTTCTTTCCTTCATCACCCCTGAGATGAGCTTTGGTGGCCCTTTGGGGTGGTCGGCCACCCCAAGGGCCCTAAATCTGAAAAATATATTATTATATTAATTTAATTTTTATTTATTTTTAAACTAAAAAATAATATTTTATTATATTTTAATGAATAGGACACGTGGTAGTCGGATGGCCTTAGGATTTCTCCTAAAGCCATCCCCACCGTTAATGGAGGCCTCTCCAGTTCAAAAGGATTGGAGAGGATCCTCTTCCGGGAGGAGGAGGGTGGAAGCGCATATGCGCTCACACTCAAACGCATCGTTTTACTCACTCATCAAAACAAAAAAAAACGCATCGTTTTGTATGACTCAACAGTCCTGGGAAAATGACAGCGTTTGTGGCAAAGTACCGTTAGATAACTTGTACATAAGTTTACGACTTTACCCCAGCGTCATACCTTGATCGATGCTCTGATGCTGGATCTCACTACATTACTGTACAACCACGTAATGAATTAGCACCGTATAGGCATTATCTTTGGATTAATCATGGTTGTACGAGCAAATTATAACAAAGCACTTCAGCAAAATTGAATGTACATTGGTATAGAACCTAAGGCCTTAAAGATCATACTCAAAGTCTCAAACTTTCCAACCATCGAGCCAATTCCTTGGGGTTTTTTTGGTAATGAATTATTTGCTAAAAGAACAATTGTCTAGTTGATTATTATTATATTTCTTGGGGATCGGTACAACTCAATTGCTGTAGTTTGGAATATTGTTGCAGTGGTTAGTTTTTGGCATACATCAATGTGGCAAAATCTGGACCATTTAATAAAAATAATAGTTATGGTTTTAAGAACCCAAAAGCAAAGTTACTCTATAAGGATCCTGAATCCCTCCATACCGGAGTATTGTACCAACAATGTCGGTGTGGAACTTAGAATAGCTTAAACAAACTACTAAATAGCCTACTCTAGCAAATAATGCCAATGAATACCCAAAAACAAAATCCAAGTCTTAAATGACCTCCTGCAGCTTCCAACAGCTATCAATACCAAAAGACCTAAACACACAAAAAAAAAAATAATAATAATACTAATAATAAAATAACACAGCAAATATATACAGATTCCTACACACAAATATATATATATATATACACATATACGATTTTGTATGCATATTCAGCCTAAGCTAACCAAAGGAGTCACAAACAGCAAACAGAAATCTGTCAGGCACAGAAATTTGATTTGCAAATCCAAATTACCTTAGCAATCCGATGATTTAAATATCAATTTCGCATAAATAACAAAATTTGCCTCATAAGTCTATAAACCTAGATCACCACATCTTAGATTAACCTTCTAATAGTTAAAAACTCATACACAAACCAACAAGAAAACACAAAAGATTTTACAGTGTTTACCGCGCACACGGAAAATCATTTTTTTTTTTAATATTTTTATTTAATTATATTAACCTATAAAATGTAATTTGTATTCACAATATAAAATAATTTATGTTTCATTGTTAAAATTCGATAAAAAACAATATTATTGGATTTTCCATTTTTTTAGAAAAAAAAAAAAGAAAGAGAAAAAGAAAAATATCCAATTCCCTTTATTAGAGTCACTCTCTTTGTCTAGACCTTCCAGTCCAACAGGTCTAGAAAAAATGCTACTTTTACAAGAAGAACTACGATAGCGACCAAAGTGAAGCTCTATGAAGTCCTCCTTTAGGCTCAATCGATCATCTTTACGCATGGGTTTCCCTTTGGTGTTTCCATTTACAACATCGGAGCAACATCGATGAGATGGAAGAACGGTGTTAGGACTCAAACCAATCTTGCAACTTTTATCAAACTACACCTCCATCTCTAGTCCCATTGATAAAATCCCAATCCTGCAACAAATTCCAAAAGAGGGGAAAAAAAAAAAAAACTATTAGCTATGGAAATTATTGGCATTACATCTCCACAAAATGCATAACAAACCCAGAAGCCTTTCTGAAGAGGTCTATTAGCTACAGACAACACCCCATTAGTGATTCCAAACTTTAAGATCACAAAAACCTCAAAAACCCAATCTTGATCCCAAAAAACTGAAGCCCCTATAACACTAAGGAATCTTTTGATCTATATAGACCCCAAAAAACGAGTAAAGGAGCATACACAAAAGCTACAGTTTATTGATAAAGAAAAAACAACTACTTTACTTTTCTCTAGCATTCTAGGCCTGAATGAGAAGAAAATGCTTGTAAAAGAAAAATGGCCATACCCCACTAGATCTCAGAGAAGTGAACTCAAAGAAAAACCCAACAAACTGTAAGCAGATGCAATCATATCCTCTAGTCTCTTGAGCTGAAAGTCACCATGAATCCATAAGAGCAAAACCCAAGAACCAAATTTAACAAACAATAAGCTGTGACCAATAGAATACAAAGACTTCCCCAATAATCAACCAAAGTGTACGCAAAAAGAAAAGATATCCAGAATTATGCCAAGACCAGTAAAGCATTGCTGCATAATAAACACAAAAAGTGAACTCTAGAGAGAGAGAGGGAGAGAGGATGTGATGTAAGACAATTTTGGAGAGAGAATGCATGCTTGTTATGAGTGAATCCTCTTAATTCTCTTTATTCAATTCAAAGTATCCAATGGGATATATCAAGATTTATTGTCCTCTGTTTGATTCATAATTTCATGTGTTTCTTTTATCACATTCATACAGTGCCATTTCAGCCACAAGATCTTCTCAAGGTTCATTTATAATTTAGATGTAGCAGGCTTTCTTATACAATATAAGATATACTCACACTGAATTTTGTGAGGTTCTTATTCTTAATTAAGTTATGATTCATCTTCTTTTTTTTTTTTTTTTTTGATAAGTCAAAATATATTAATAAAGCACAATAGGGGCGCAACCCATAGTACACAGGACGTATACAAGGGAAAGCCTAAAGGGAAGAAGATAAGCGAGAAAGAAAATCTGGAAAACTAATTATAAGCGAAGCAAGCCAATCAGCCGTCCAAGTATAAAGCGTAAAGAGAAAATAATGAAGAATTTCCTCGAACAACCTCGTAGAGTCTTTAAATCATCTTGCATTACGTTCCCTCTAAATACACCACATAAGACACAAAGGAATCATCTTCCAAACCACCGCACTCCTTGTGAGACCCCCCGAACACCAACAAGCCAACAACTCCCTAACCGAACTAGGCATAACCCAACAAAGACCCAAACGGCTGAGAATGGCGTTCCACAGGGCATTCGCAACTCCGCAATGAAGGAAAAGATGATCCACCGACTCCCCATCCGACTCGTAAAGCCAACATCTGCTAACCACTATCATGCCTCTCCGGCGAAGATTATCAATGGTAAGGATCTTACCTCTAGCGATCGTCCAAGCAAAAAATGCCACTCTAGGCGGAGCCTTTGTCCTCCAAATGTCTTTCCAAGGGAATGAAATGGGCCCATGAGACGAAAGAACCCGATTGTACGATCTAACCTCAAAGGCACCTTTGCTCGAAGGAGCCCACCATAGCTTGTCCTCCCTAACCCCTTTGAGCTTATAAGAATACAAACAATTATAGAATGAAGCTAGAGTCTCCACCTCCCAATCATGGATCAAACGGGTGAAAACAATGTTCCACTGAATGATACCATTGGAGCGCTTCATATTATCCGCAATGGAAGCTTCCCTGAACCTGGCAATACTAAACAAACCAAGAAATGTATCTTTGAGAGAACTCTCCCCACATCAAACATCCTTCCAAAAACTGATCTTAGAGCCAACCTCAGGGTCAAATCTGAAATGTCGCTTGAAATTACTCCACCCTACACATATGTACTTCCAAAGCCCCACCCCATGTGACTTAGTAATATCACAAGAACGCCAACCATCCCAAGAAGACCCATAATTAGCCACCAAAACCGATCTCCACCAAGCCCCATCCTCATAAGCATACTGCCATAGCCATTTCCCCAAGAGGGCTTGATTGAACTTCCTCACATTTTGGATTCCCAATCCACCTTCAGAGATGGGAGAACACATCGTGTCCCAGTCAACTAAATGAAGCTTGACCTCATCATTCAAACCCCCCCAAAGAAAATCCCATTGAATCTTTTCAATATGTTTTGCCACATCAGCCGAAATAGGGAATAACGAAAGCATGTAAGTAAGCAAATTAGAGAGTGTACTTTTGATCAAAGCAACCCTCCCCTCCTTAGAAAGATACGTCTGTTTCCAATGAGCCAATTGCCTAGCCATCAAATCTTCTAAATCCCTCCATATAGCCTTAAGCTTAAACGACGGCCCTAGTAGAAGACCCAAGTACTTCAAAGGCAAGTCAGCAGTGCCACAACCCAAGCTTCCAGCCAACTGATCCACATCATCCAAAGAGCCAACCGAGATCGAAGAAGACTTGGTCAAATTCACCTTAAGCCCAGAAACCGCATCAAAACAAACAAGAAGAGCACCCATGTAACTGATTTGGCTAGCATCCGCACCACAAAATACCAAAATGTCATCCGCAAATAAAAGATGGAAAACTTCCACTCGATCATGATCCCTAGAGCCCACAGAAAGCCTTGAAATCAGGCCCTAGAGTAGATAGCACCAATCATCCTACTAAAAGCCTACATGACCAAAACAAATAAGAAAGGGGAAAACGGATCACCTTGCCTCACCCCTTGTGAACTTCCAAAAAACCGAAAGGGGATCCATTAATCAAAACTGAGAACCGAACGGTAGAAATACAATGTCTGATCCAAGAACACCATCTCTCCCCAAAACCGCATCTTTTCAAGAGATAGAGAAGAAAGTTCCAATCCACATGGTCATAAGCCTTTTCCATATCCAACTTGCATAAAACCCCTGAATCCCTGGATTTAATCCAACTATCCAAGCATTCATTGGCTATAAGAACCGAATCCAATATTTGTCTCCCTTTCACAAAGGCATTTTGAGGCTTAGAAATCACCCTATCCATGACCCTCCTCATTCTATTGTTCAAAACCTTTGCAATAATCTTATAAATGCCATCCACAAGGCTAATTGGGCGGAAATTCTTAATCTCCTTAGCACCATGCACCTTCAGAATAAGAGCAATGAAAGCAGAATTTATACTTTTAACAAATTTACCTCGCTTATGGAATTCGGTGAAGACTGCCATAAAGTCTCCCTTGATCACCTCCCAACACTCTTGAAAGAAAGCCATAGAAAACCCATCTGGACCGGGAGCCTTGTCTCCATCCATGCCTTTGATCACCTCCCACACCTCTCTTTCTTCAAAAGGTTCTTCTAAACTTGATGCATCAGAATCCGAAAGCATATCAAACTCGAGATTATCTAAGCGGGGTCTCCAACTAAAAGGCTCTGTGAACAAGGAATCGTAGAAGTTAACAATATGGTTGCTAACAATAGTAGGATCGGAGGTGGGCATGCCATTCACAACCAAAGACTCAATGGAGTTATTTCTCCGATTCGCATTCGCCACCTAATGAAAAAACTTGGTGCATCTGTCCCCCTCCTTTAACCACCGAATCCTCGATTTTTGTCCCCAACTAATTTCCTCTTAAAAAGATAAGCTTCCAATCTTTAGAAATCTGACGCCTTCTATCATTTTCCACCTCAGTTAATTGTCTCACTTCCTCGGTTCTGTCCAGCGCCTTCAACGCCTCACAATTGGCTTTATTCTTCTCTCTCACATCACCAAACTCCTCAAAATTCCATCTCTTGATCTCCCACTTGAGTGCTTTCATTTTTTTGGCCAACATGAAACTAGGAGATCCAAAAAACTAAAATGAGTCCCACCACCCTCTTACTTTCGCCACAAAACCCTTCTCTTTAAGCCACATGTTTTCAAATTTAAATGCTCTATTTCCAGACTGCGGGCAGCCACTAGAAAGAAAAATGGGAGCATGATCCGAACACACCCAAAGAAGTTTTTTCTGCAAGAGACCCGGGTAACAGAACTCCCAATCCGGAGAAACCAAAAAATGTTCCAATCTAGACCACGTCAAATTGTTGGACCAAGTAGATTCCCCTCCAGCCATAGGTAAATCCATAAGACCTTGTTCCGCCACAAAGTCCGCAAAATCAACCACCGCAGATCTATGAGTATCATCCCTAAGTCTCTCATCAAAATATAGGGTAACATTGAAGTCATCCCTAATACACCAAGGCACTTCCCACAAGCTCATCAAGCCAGCTAATTCCTCCCATAACCGCCTGCGAAAATGATCTCTATTTGGACCATACACACCCGCAAAAGCCCACACCAGCCCATCATCCACATTCCTAAACATACAAGGCACCACAAATCTGTACAATCAGGAACCAATTCTAGAGACAGCCCGATGATCCTACATAAGAAGAATACCACCCGAAGTACCTCTAGAGTCTACATGGCATCAATCCACATAAGGACAACCCCATAAATTGTGCACTAGGCAATTTGACATACTCACCAACTTTGTTTCTTGGAGACAGACGATGTCTACTTTCCAGAATCTGAGTAAGTTGCAAATTCTCAAACGCTTGGACCTATCGTTCAAGCCTTTAACATTCCAAGAGAGGATCCTATGCTTCATGATCATTGCAGTTTTCCTATTCCCTAAGATTGTTGTCTTCCTCTTGCTGCACATTAGAATTAACATTGCCTCCCCCTGTCACATTTTTTTCAACCACTATCTGCTTCAGGCAACCCACTTTCAACCCTTCTTGACCATCACAAGAGAGGCCAGCATAGTTACTCACTTCCACTACCAATTTCAAATTTTTGGACACAAATGAATCCTCATTTTCAACACACCTGCAAACCTCCACAGAAATCTCCTCCATATCCCCCTCTAAAATATTTCCAACCATTATACCACTCTCTGGCGAAATGCCCCTAAAAGTCGATTCAACCCCATTTGAATTTTCAATCCCCTTCGAATGCCCTTGCATTGACCTGGCCCTCCTACGATATACCTCCATACCATTGTTAGCTTCACATTCAATGAATACTGCTCGCTCGCCACCTCAATGAATCGGCCTCGCTTTCTATCGCCTGCCAAGCCCCATCTTCTTGCACAGTAGCCTCCAACACTGGAGGAGTCACTCCCGCCTTAGAGTGAGCAGCAGTAACGGTAAGGCCCGTATCATTCCCAGTGCCCACAGGCCCAAACCCAGTCCTACTTGCAACACGAGCCATTTGGCCGGTTTAGCATGCCCATATCATCGATAATCATTCTAGTTCCCCTTGTCAGCGCCTTACCAAGCTTCCTAGGAGGAGAGAGCTCGTCAGACAACCCCATCGGCTTCTTCTGAGCACAGTTTGAGCAATTTCACCGGCTTTCCCCCTCACCCCGAGACCTCTCCTCCTGCCTGTCATCCTTTCCAACACCGGTCCCTTGCTCTGATGGCGCTTCAAGAATCTTCTCGCTAATATCGAATCTCTGCTCACCGGCTTCTGAAGGATCTTGATGTTCACCATCTTGCCCAGACAAGACCAAGCTTATGGCGGGCCTTTCCACTTGGCCTAGACCCCCAAAGGACCTAGACTTCTGCGCCGTTGGCCCTTTAAATTCTCCCAGGCTTTTGATCGGCCCTTTAAGCATGCCCAGGCCCACGGATGACCCAGCTCTAGCGGACATGTATGACTTGGGCTTCAGGATAGCCTTCACCACTATTGGGCCTGAACCCGAGCCCACTCCCACCTTATGATTTAAGGCATTCTTCTTTTTATTCTTATTTTTCCTTCTGGGCTTTGAGATCCACACTGACCCTGCCTCCTAACCCAGCCCAGCATGATCCAAAGTCTTGAACACCGCATCTACCCTTACTAGACTTATCCACCTCACCTCTCACATGTCCCAACCACTCCCTAAGCCACCCTAGCTCCTGTTTTGCATTAAATGAAACCTCCTCATGTCCCTTCAACTCATCCTAAATACCCGGACACATTACCCCCACTGGAGTAGTACTTTGCTTCGCCGCTGGCTCACCCAAGATCTGGTGATGCGTCCCTGCTTCCACTAATGTTATCGACGTCCCCAACGCAGTATGGAACTTCTAGTGATACCCCCCGTCTCTATAGAAGCATGCGCCACCCCTAGCGAATAGAACATACGCTCGCCGGAGCTTCCAGACTAGCCGATGCCTCCTTCAACCACCTAAGCACTGTTGTGATCGGTTCCTTATAGGCGTAGAAACATTCCTCCTGTGACATTTTTGATAGACCCACCCCCTCCACAAAACTCCGCCTTCTAGTCACTACCGTTGTCACCTTCTTTTCCTCCCTAAGAATGCAACCCACCCTCAAAGAAGAGCATGCCACTCTTAGCTCCGCGATCAGCATAGCCCAGCCCTGTCGATGCCAGCCCTTTGATATTAAAATTGAATCGCTGCGTTTTTTTCCATCATATTCCTCGATGGTCAAAAATCTACCATGTCTATTAGAGCATTTTTGTGTTATTAAACGCAGATACCTTGCTCTTGATTGGTCCCAAAAAACCTTAGAGGTTTCCACATCTACCACCATCTCCAGAGCTCCCACCAACCATGATATCTCGTCCCTGTGAATGAATATAGACCTCTATTTCCCTTTCCTTCTTTCAACAATCCTCACTCTCGACAGACCTCCCTTAATCGTCACCTCAAATTCTTTTGCTTCAACAAACCGTCTTCTCGAGTCCACCATGCTGAAATGAATGTCCTAATCTTTCGCACTTAACTTCATGCATCACCCACGTGCCTACTCAAGCATGAGGTGGAAGAGAGAGAAGAGAGTGTTTATGATTCATCTTAAACAAATAATACAAAGTATTTCTTCTTTCTTTATCTTCTTCTTCTATTGAATCAGTGAATTACATTACCATACAAAACATTATCACAGTTCCAAAGTGGAACTACAGAGTATAGTCATAGATTCACAAATCAAATAATCAGATTCACAAATCACGTTTTGGCTTAATTAGGGACAAAAATTCTCAATTGGCACTACAAGCAAAAGTAGGAATCAAGGAAGCCAATTATCTTCCTCTCCCTTTGAATTCAACCAAGACTACATGAATGCTAATGACAGTAAAACAAAAATCTAACCAAGACCTCACATAGCAAAACACCAAGCAAAGAGCCAAGAGCCATCGAAAATCCACCCCAATCTGCCATCACACAACCAGAAAATCGAAAGAAAATAAAAACCCATTCGGTTGAGGTTCATCTCAAAGTCAAAACTTCCAAGAATCAACAACCAAAATAGCCTATAACAACAAAGATTGCAAAAGTTCTCATTTTCCAAAATCCACACCCTAGACACAAAACCAAAATCGCAAATCTAATACATTAATAGGGAAAAAAACCAAAATCAAAATTGCTCCATGATTTCCAGTCCAATAGAAAAAGAAACCAAAATCAAACGAAAATTTCAAAGAGAAATTCATAGATTTGAATCGCTCCATACATATGGTTCAACAAAGAAAGAGAGAGATGAGAGTACTTGCATCGGGTTTGAAGAGTGAAGCTCGGCTGAGAGAGAGAGGAGCTGTGCCGGTGAAGGAGAAGCTGTAGCTGTGCGTGAAGATGAAGGTGAAGGAGAACGAGAAGCTGTGCGTGAAGGTGAGGAGTCGGGGTTTTTTGGTTTTTTTTTTTTTTCTAATCTGAAGCGTTGGGTTTTTTAAATGGGATCAGCCGGAAAATGGATTACGAGATTAAAAATTGGAAACCATTTTCCTAAAAATATAAAGGTTTTTCGGTCAAACTAAAATCATTTTCGGTTGGATTATTATTTTACGTTGAAGTAAACACCATAAAATGCGAAAATTATTTTCTGGAAATCAATTTACGTCGAAGTAAACAGACCTTAAGGTTCACTTAGGTATATTAAGCACTATATATATATATATATATATAATTTTTTGTTTCAATGTGTGACACAATACTCACAAGTGCACTCACAATAATCTCCCTCTCACTTGTAAGTTTTTTCACATTGACCAAACTCTCCATCGCTTGTAATACATGGTTACTTTTCTGTGACAAAGTGGCTCATATTCTATTAATGGCTTATTAGATGTAATTAGTTTATGTGCCCTAGGGACAATAAGTTGTGTGGAATATTTTGGGGTTTTCCAAAATACTTATAATTAGGGTTTGCTTATAAATATATTATGTTGTAACCATAAATTATTGAATAAAAAAATATAGTCGCACTCTCCTGTAGACGTAGATAAATTGTCGAACCGCGTTAAATCTGTGTCTCAACTCTCTCTTAATCACTTTTTTTTTTTTTATTCCATATTATTCATCATTTGCCTTGCTGCACCAATTTGTTAGAAGATTAAAGAGATTATAGAGTTTTTATCAAAAGCAAATTAATATACATATTTAAATGCAACTCTAGCCTAAAAGTCTAAGCTAATATATTAAGGTCTACTTAGGTGGGACACAATACTTATAAGTATACTTATAACAATTCTCGACGGATGACTTAAAAAAAAAAAAAGAAAAAAAAAATTGAGAAATCTTGCTATTATTTTCTTTGGTCAACTTTAGAAGTATGGTGCTCACGATGGTTGATGACGTCAGTACAAGAACGATACTTGAAGCATATTAGGGTTAAATGCTTCATTACTATACTTTCTCGCTTCTGTCAGAGTTATTAGATTTTTTTTTTTTTTTTTCAAAGAAATATCAAATATTTTGGAACATTTAGCCGCAATATTAAAAGAAATTCAATAGAATTTAATCTAAAGCTTAAGGATTACGCTACTTATTCACCAAACGGATAGCTAATGTGTTGCTACGGAGGGTGCAGCAACCTTTCACTCACTGATGTTGTTGAAAATTTAGTTAAATTTAATTTTAAAATATACTTTTTTAAATATAATTAGTTATTTTTAAAGATTATTAAATATCAAACTTTTAAATATATTTTTTAATTTAACCAAATATTATTTCTCTACTTTTAACATTTGTTTTTTGCAGGAGGTTTGACATAGAGAGTTTGATGTGGGGGTTATTTTGTAGATTTTTTTAAAATTTTAAATAAATGTTAGAAATAGAGAGTTTGGTGTAAATGCTCTAAGTCATTCGGAATTGATGAGCTGACGTGGTAAACTCAATCTTGCCACGCTGCTCTTTCTCCTCCGACCTTACACCTTCGCCTTCACCACCAACCATTTCCACCATCAAACGCCACCCATTAACCACCATTGGCAACGCTTACACATGGAACTATCTCGAAATTGGGGTTTTTTTTTTTTTTTGATTCAAGGTTTGTTATTTACTCTTGCATTGTTTTGTATTTGTTATGTATTAGCTCTTGAAGTTTTATGCGATTTAACAAATCTTCTAAATTTTAAAATCTCTTACTTTGAATTATTGAATTTTTAATTGTTCTCAATGTGGACCATTCCGTGAAGTTTTAAACATTACATGGTTTTTATTTTTATTAAAAAAAAAAAACGAAAATCATGGATATTTTAGTCTTTTTTTGTATTTTTAACATCTAAAATTAATAAAATGGTTATAATTTAGAGCAATTCAAAATTCAACGGTCCAAAGTGAGAGATTTTAAAGTTTGAGAGTTTGTCAAATTGTGTGAAAGTTCAGGGGGCCAAAGTGAAATTTCTTTGAGCTAATAACTATAATTCTAAGGGCCTGTTTAGTATTGTATTAGAGTTTAACAAATATTTTTAGTATTTAAAAAGTCCTGTCAAACAAAAATTGTCATGTTTATAAAAAAATTTAAAAGTTTTTTTTTTAACTCTAAAAATAGTCAAAATACAATTTTGACAAAAATGTTAAAAATAAAGTTTTTGTCAAAAACTACTTTTTTAACTTAAAAACTATATTTCTCACACACAACCTAAATAAGCTCTAATATATCTCTTTCTTTCTCTCTATTTGTTCTTAATCTTTTGTTTTTATCTGTTTGGTTCTTGGGAAAGCACTTGGAAGTTCAAATTTTTTTTCAATTTTTTTTTTTACAATAAATAAGACGAAAGGAATAAATAGCCCACAAGTTTGTAATCAGATCCCCAATCTATCCATTGCATCCCATTTTTGGACCAACTTCTAGAATAATCATTCCACCCTCACAAACCCAATTTATTTTTTTATTTTTTATTTTTTTTTTAAAAACACACGAGTCAAAATTTGAATTACACATACAACCAAATTAAATGTCATAGAATTGGAATTTGGAAGCTTTCTAGCATGACTTATTCCACGTCTACTTAACTTGGTCACGACCGATATTCTTTTCACATACATATATGAACAAGACAACGTTGGACCATTTTAATCAACAGACAAACTATATGAGAAAGTATGGTTAATTCTTTTTTTGGTTTGTCCGTGAGCTAAACATTGACTTTGCTAATCCAATCAGCACAAGGTTCGGGCTGCCCAAAATAAGTAAATAAATAAATAGATAAATAGGAGGTTCGGAAAAGAAAAGAAAAGGAAAATGCAAAATTCTGTGACACCGAGTTTCCAAAAAGAGAATACAGCCAGCGAGAGTGGGGGAATATGTGATTAAACAAAATTAGAGTCGGTCTTGAAGTCCGAGGAAAGGCTGTTTCCCGTTTCAAAAAAAGGGAGGCCAAACAACAACCACCGCAAGAACAAAGGTGGGGGATTGGCTAGAGCTTGCTTGCAAAAGAGAGCCCCACCCACTGGAGGGTCTGTCTTGAGGAGGCAGCGGCTAACCACTGCTCCAACGGGCTTCTTCTTTCGTGGTCCTCCACCTCTCTCTCTCTCTCTCTGTGACAAGGTCCCTCCCTCTCTCTCTCTCGGTGACAAGGTCCCTCTCTCTCTCTCTCTCTCTCTCTCTCTGTATGTGTATGTGTTTGTCTGGCAGTTTGTTTAGAATGCGGGTTTTGTTTATACTTGCCTGGATCGTTGAATGGGAAAAGTTGGATCTGGGTTGGTTGCTTTTCAGGTGAATTGTAATGGGTTTGTGTTGATTTTCGTTGTTCTTGTTGGTTTAGGGTTTTTCAGCTGATGGTTATGAGTGCTTTTGTCGTTTGGAGGTGATTTAGGTTCTTTTCGGGCTTTTGTGGGATTAAAAGTTTTAAATTGGACAATTGTGGGTACTGTACTGTTGACCAGAAGTGGAACACTACTAACTTTTTCGTTCCTTGTTTGTATGGTACAAATTTGGAAAATTTGCGATTTACTTAAAGATGAAAAAGAAAAGAAAATTTATGTTGGGAATTGTTGCATTCTATTCTGAGCTGGATTTGAAGCTTGACAAGTTCGTTTTTTTTTTTTTTTAATGAATTTAATGATCCGTCCAGTAATTTTCGTAATTGGGTTTTCTCCATTATTTATTTTTGTTCTTTTGTAATTTAATCTAAAAAGAGTAGATAATTTGATCTGAGTGTCGTCGCATTTTTTAATGCTTTGCAGATCCGGGTGATCCTGATCCAGTAGGGATTGAGAGGAAAGAGTTCAAGCTTTTGTTGTTTTTTAGGGTGGTATCGTATTCTTCAAGGTAAGCCTCGCCTCGTCATCAACCTCAACAACTTGATAGAGAAGCTCTTTAAGATTTTGACCTGAAATATGGTCCTGTTGAATGGATTTTTAAGCAAAGGGGAAACAAAAGAAAATCAATATTTTGACTTGAAATTTTGGTGAGATTTCTGGAGAGTGTATTGTGAATAACTAGACGAAACCGGGAAGCATAAGCTCAGATGCTGATTGGTATCTTTTGATTGTTTTGGGGGGGCAGGAAATTGCTATGGCTGTTGCCAAGAGCAACAGCGGCAGCGAACCACTCACACAGCCGTGCAATTGTTATAAAGTTGAAAGCTTGACTGAAACCATTTTGGATGCAAATCAAACGTCAAATTTAAAAGATCAGTACATTCTTGGAGAGCAATTGGGTTGGGGTCAGTTTGGTGTTATCAGAGTGTGCTCTGATAAGTTGACCGGGGAGGTTTTAGCGTGCAAATCAATTGCTAAAGATAGATTGGTTACACCAGAAGATGTGCGGAGTGTGAAGCTTGAGATTGAAATAATGACCAAGTTATCTGGGCACCCGAATGTTGTAGATCTCAAGGCTGTGTATGAGGAGGAAAACTATGTTCATTTGGTGATGGAACTTTGTGCTGGAGGGGAGCTCTTTCACCAGTTAGAAAAGCATGGGCGATTCTCTGAGTCTGAGGCCCGGGTTCGTTTCAGGCATCTGATGCAAGTGATTTTGTATTGTCATGAGAATGGGGTTGTCCATAGAGATCTGAAGCCCGAGAATATCCTTTTGGCTACAAAAGCCATATCTTCTCCGATTAAATTGGCAGATTTTGGTCTTGCAACCTACATCAAGCCTGGTATTTTCATATTTCTTTCGTTTCCTTTGCAGATTATTGATTCTTGTTTTGTATTAATTAGTCTTTCCTCAAGAAAATTTTGAGTTATTCAATATTTTAAGCATTTGGGTCCTTTAAGCAGGGCAGAGTTTGCATGGGCTGGTTGGGAGTCCATTTTATATAGCTCCGGAGGTACTTGCTGGGGGCTATAACCAGGCTGTCGATGTTTGGAGTTCAGGCGTTATTCTTTACATTCTTCTTAGTGCAATGCCGCCATTTTGGGGAAAGACAAAGTCACGCATATTTGATGCTGTTCGGGCTGCTGATCTGAGGTTCCCTTCTGATCCCTGGAATCGCATATCAGAATCTGTTAAGAATCTCATCCAGGGAATGCTTTGTATGGATCCTTCTCAAAGGCTTACTGCTGAGCAGGTCTTAGGTAAGTTGGATACTCACCAAGTCATTGTGTGTTTACTGGGAGTGGCATAATGCTCATTTTTCTTTCTGTATATTTAAATTTAGGCACCCTGGTTAGGGTTCTGGTAACATATTAGGAACGTAGATAACATGATAGCTATAGAGTTTCTTTAATAGTGTCCTCAATCTCTTGAAAAGCTAGAATGTCTATTTGAAGCTTCTAGAAATGAGGTGGACAAACCGAGACATATGTATCATGAGCAACATCCCAACATAGCTGTGTTACATATAGATGATTTTGCATTCAAGTAGGCTTCTTACTTGAATGTTTGAGGCAGGTTATTTCTGCAGTTAATTTGTGTTGCTAGGCCCATGGATTTTTTTGGCTTTTCTCCTGACTTCCTAACTAATTAGTGTCCTTTCTCCTTTGTTTGAAGACTTTCTCCCCGGGCTGCTGCCTATAAGTATAATTTATGTTACTCTTCTTTTGTAGATCACCCCTGGATGAAGGACAATGGCCCTAGAGAGTCAAGTGGATGTGAAAACCATGGTTGTGGAGAATGGGGCGTAGCTGGTGACTCTTTTTCCACCCCGTTTATGTCGAGGAATCAGGACATCAGCTTTGGCACTGGATCACCTATTACATGTGATGTTGAATCACCTACATTCACATGTAGATCATCCTTTTCCTCTTTCCTGGCCGAACCAGCAACACCTTGTACTGCATCTGGCGGGTTTTCTTTCCGCAGCAGTGATGATTCTAACGCCTTGGAATTCTCTTCCCCTATTCCCACAATATCCAGTTTTGCATTCTTCAGCCCTGGTTCTGCAATTGAACAAGGGAGTTGTGCATTAGAGTTTTCAACAACCAGTATTCCCAGAGTAGATGCAATTCAAGGAGGTATGCGAGTTTGGCATCTTCCAACTCTCTACAACATCTCATAGAACTTGTATCTAAAATCCAATTTTTGCCCTATTATGCAGAGGCAAGCTTGGGAAAGCTGCTAGTGCTGCCGGATTCTACTCTTTGCTTTGGGCATGAGGGAAAAGAAATGGAACACAAGGAAGCTGAAGTTAAAAGGTCAAGAGGAACGTTTGGGTCTAGGATGTTTTGCATCCATAGCAAGAGGAACCATACAATTGGACTTGGTGAGCGTGAGCAACTTGATCTCATGGTGACCGAATCAGTCATCCGTTGGTCGTCATGCACGCATCTTCCAACGTCTCTTAGATCTTCTCTTGTATGTTGAGAGCATGGACTGTCTGACTGCATCAAATTAATTGGAGGTTCTGATGAAGTATTAAGATGTTAAGAAAATGGCATGCCGACAGTAAAGTTTCATGCTATCGTGTTGTTTTGTATTGGCACTGTTGTCGCCAAACCTGGTGCTTAGTGCCAGATTCGGCTTTGCTTCATGTAGTGGTGGTCTGAGTGGTTTCTATCCCTGATTTGATGAGTTAGTTTTAGTTTTGGTTTTTTCAACCGGTAGTTACTTTAACTTGTGGCTAATGGACTCTTGGCTTGTGTATAAAGTTGGTGTTTTTCAGTATTAAGTTTTCCAAGTTTCATATCATTATTTTGTTGGGATTAAATTTTTCTTCTTTCTTTCACATTTATTCAAGAAGATGTATCCCTACAATAAGTGTGCTCATTTCTTTGCCCTTTCTTGTATTCCGTTAAACGTATAGCATATCCTTGTTAGCATCTTGACAACCAAACAAAACAAAGGAGCTATCCGTTAGGGTCTCAGTTCATGAGGTCAAGTTTATGGTCAAAGGCTTCCTAAAAGATGTCAAATTATTATCTGTGTGGCGAAGTAGAGCTAGTTGATTGGGCAAAAAGACAGAATCACATGTCTATGTTGGGCTAACCCCATCTTAAGAGACAGATACAGCTTGTTTCATTTGACTCATTTTGATGTCTGCTCCCAAAGTAAAGATGTTTATTTTGTCCCTGGCCCCCCAAAAAAGCAGGAAATTTTGTGGATGGAAAGAGCATGTGGATAGCACTTGCACAATTGGATGAACATTAACCTTTGGAATGTTCTGGTAAACATGTAAATGTCTCTAGAAGGAAGGAACTGAATGGATATTGACCACCAGAATCTTTCTATCATTTGGCTTTGGAAAAATAAGGTTATATACACGCCACCTCATCAACAACTAGAAACTAAATGTTATACATCATAATAGTGCTACACGCCACACCCAACGTGAGTGAAATAGTAGTCATGTCTGGGTGAACAGTACATATGGAATTCATTGTTTTAAAATCTTTTTCATCTTCTATTTTTAAATCTGTACATACTGTTTACTCAAACCAAGTGTAAACATATATCACTACTTTATATATCATTGTATTGGAGTTTTCACAGAATTTCAGAGAATCATTCTAATGTTAATTATATGGAGCAGAGTCAATTTTCAACAAATTAAGGTTTAAAATATAATCTATTTAATTAAATGAACTCAAATTAAAATCAATCTATATATAATTTTTCCACATGTCTCGACACCGATCTAACCCAACACACAGAATATGAATTGTCACCTTTACTGAAAACATGTCTCCCCCATGTACTACCAATCAAGAAAGTGCTGTTCAGAACTTGAAAACATACATAGTTGTTGGGAATGCTAATACATTATTCTTGTTACAACTGTCACAGTTGGGAATCGATGGCACGCAAAATATAATGCACCGGTGAGTAAGGATAGCAAGATTTTCCAAAATAAAATGGATAGCAAACGCTAGCCTCACATTTTGGTGTGTTTAGTGTACATAATTTCACTGACAAAATAGGCTTCATGCTTTGGTTATTCCACGTGGACTTCTTTATAACAAAGAACTCCACAATCCAGTTCCTCTTTTAGTGTTCTTTGAACTCAAAACAAATCTAGGCACCAAATAATGTTCTGTAAACTGAACTCCTCAAACCCTCCATTTCTCTGCAAATTTCAGACAAAAAGTCCAAAGCTTGGGCAAAAAACTGTCAGCTGCTGTTCCTCTTCCTCTTCCAACGATCAAAAACAACAACTTACAACTGCAGCCACTGAAACCCAAGTCCTGAAAGCCGATGCTTACAGTGTTGAGTTCAGGACTCTGGGAGCTTGCAAGCTTGGGATTTCAAGATATCCTGATTTTGAATACGACGCCGGAGGTGGAAGAGGAAGTGGGTCTGGTACAAAGGTCACGGATGGTGAGTTGAATGATGAAATTTCAGTTTCATTTGACATTAAAACACTCTATATACCTCCATTGTCGAGTGCAACAACCAGGTTCTTGGGGTTGCCACTGCCACCATTTCTGAAGATTGAGATCGCCCCAGAACTCTTTCAAGGGAGCATTGACAGAGAATCTGGAAAGGTAAATTATGTATGCCAACTCTCACTAATTTTTTCACCATTCAAATGAGCAGGGGTAGTGTATGTGTGGCTGCATGCCTATGCATGTTTTGATTGGAAATTATGCATTTATGATGCTTGAATATTGCAGCTAATCTTTCATGCAGATTGATCTAGAATTCATGGCCAAGTTCTGGTTTTCTGTTGGGACTATCTATAGAGCGCCTCCACTGCTGGTGAAGACAGTTTTGACATCTGAGGAGTCAAAAGGAACGATAAGAAGTGGAAGAGGAAAGAGATTAGATAAAGAAGGGAATTGCAGATTAGTTGGGGTGGCAACTGTTGATCCTATTGATGATTTCCTAATGAACACCTTCCTTGGCCTTCCTACCGAATGCCTTGCTAATCTAAATGCTGTAATCTCCCTTTCCAATTCTTCGTAAGATTTCAAAACCACAACTTTTACCTCTGTCAAATCTGTTTTCATGGGTGGCCAAAATCACTCATGTGAATAAGAAATGAAGCATTGATGGTATACACTTCCCAAAGAACAAACTATTTGATCTTATTCCTCTTTTGAGTTAATTATTTTTTTTCATTGCTATACTTAATATTGATATTGTTTGTGGAACTATGCTGTTTAACTGTTGCTATTAAGAAGTCAATGGGGAATTTCTTTCTTATCCATTACAGTTTGAAGATGGTTAAGATTAAGATTGCAGAATGGAAGGCACTTCAGTAAAGTTCTAGTGTTTTATCAACTCCTAGTACTTGTTTATCATATATTGTTGCTTGTATTTAGGAAGTTAAAGTCAGAAAATTTTTTGTATAGCCCGCGTACAACATTTTTCAATCTATTTTAATGCACGAAGTGTAACTTGTAATGAGATAATAGTTGAACAGGTCAAGTGTCAGCATTTTAAAGTTTGATAGTCTAACCATCAAATGCGTTGTAATTTGGAGGTGCTAACTGCTGAGGGCATCACCCCTCCTAATTTTTTTGGACAAATTCACCAGGTTTTGGGGCTTGCCAAGGTCTTAAGTTGAAAAATCGGATCCTCTTCCGTTCAAATGCCGTCTCTAGTTCTCTACTCTTTATCATCAAGTATTGTCTGTAGGCATTAGTAACATTAAATGCAATAGGTTAAAAAGAAATTGTCTCTAAACAGTGAGACAAGGTAACAAATAACGTCATTGAGTTGATACAATTGAATATTGCAATAGTATTTTCTGGTAATATAACAAGCCGCATATTGCTTTACGAAATAATGCTTTCAATCTACAGGGATTAAGGCTTAATTGAATGTATTTGTAGCTAATTATTATTCTACAAGAAAATCTTGCAACTAAATAAATTCGATGTTGCATTCTATCAGTAACTTTACAGAGGCTTTGCTGTTCTTGTGGAGTCACCAGCTTTAACAATTATCCGCTGGCAACTTCCAGGCATCATCTTCTTTGGTAATGGATTTGAAATTGAAGTACATGTGGGTGAAGCAATACTGTTTAATTCAGCACCCACTTGGTTTCATTTAGAACTGAATATTCTAGCAATTTCTGCGTCACTCAAATGCCAGCCTTTGAATGCCGACCAATGAAGCATATTGACCGTTCCTAGCCAACAATTCGAAGTGGGTTCCGAGTTCCACAACCGTCCCATCGGAGCAAACCGCAATTTGATGGGCATTCTGAACTGTGCTTAATCGGTGAGCAATCACCAAAGTTGTCCTGCCCTTCATCAGATGGTTGAGAGCATCCTGGACCAACCGTTCACTGACTGCATCCAAGGCACTGGTAGCCTGCAGCAAAGGACATCATAAATATTTCTGCAGTCTCTCATGACACAAGCATGTACAGCTGGGCTTTATGAAAATCTAGTCTCATTTGTCATGGTGATTCAAACTTGGAGAAGACATACAGATGCAGAGAGAAGCAATCCGAAAGTTTACCTCATCAAGTATCAGGATTGGGGCATTCTTAAGCAGAGCTCTAGCAATAGCAACTCTCTGCAGATCAGAAACAAGAAGAATCAATAGCAACTCTCTCTCTCTCTCTCTCTCTCTCTTTATAACCATACCTGCCTCTGGCCTCCACTCAGTAAGCCTCCACGCTCACCAACAAGTGTGTCATAACCCTTTCGAGCAAAATAAAGATTCAGAAATAACACAAACTAGCAGTAGAATATTTGCATATTGATGAGACAAGAAACCTGCGGCAGTGAAATTATGAATTCATGAGCATTTGCTGCCTTTGCTGCCTTTATCACGTCATCCTTGGATACAGTATCATCTGGAAGCCCATATGCAATATTTTCTCCAACAGACACCGAAAAAAGAACAGGTTCCTGCATCATCCTTTGTATAAGCTTTGGAGAAAGGCAACGATAAAATGTGAAATATTTACATTTTCTTAGCATTGCTCAGCATGTGCGCAACTTGGTTGCGGGTGGGGTTGATTCGACCTCAAAGCACAAACAAAACCAAGCATCTACACTCTGCAGCATCAACCCAAGACACAACTCAACCAGCACAATTCAAATGGACAGTGTAAAGACAACATGACCAAAGTTTATATTCCTGGATCCCAAACCCAACCTATACCAATTTTCACATTTCACTCTCAAGCTTGTTAGGAAATAGAAAATGGTTCATCTACATAGATACTTCTAGATAATAAAGATTAGTCTGACTACTCAAATACAGAGTATAGTACAACAGGTAGCTTTTAGGATACAATATTGTCAAACCCAAAACCTGCCCAGATAAGTTGAATAGCTACAATCTGGTTTAGACCTAGACCAAGTTGTATCCCACAGTAATTGTGGTCAAGCTATATATCATATTTAATAGAAAACAGAAGCATGCATATGCTGTAAAGAAATGAGCATGGCTCATAAGTATAACACATTTGTGTATGACAAGCTCATAGCAGATGTGGAGATCTAAGAAGAGACCTGATTCACAATGGAGACAACCCTTGCCCATTCACTCTTGTCAAATGTTCGAACATCTTCCTCAGCTACTGTTATACGACCTCTGGTTGGCTGCAAAAGGAACACATCAATTGATGCATGCGATTCTTCATCATCCATGACAAGATTATGACATTTCCGTCTAAACATAGAAAGTTAAATAAAAAAGAAAAAACCTCATAGAAGCGTGCCAAAAGCTGTACTATTGTACTTTTGCCCGCACCACTTGAGCCCACTAGAGCTGTTATGGTTCCACGTTTTAGAGTTAAGTTCAGACCATTTAGGATTTCCACATCAGGTCTCAAAGGATAAGAGAAGTGCACATCTGGAGATTAAAATTAGGGCATTAGTTTACACAATGGAACAAAAAGTACATAAATTTTTTGTATGAAAACAACAAGATTTAGTACAGTCCCATAATAAAGCCAACTAACAAAGGATTTATGGCAAAACTTGTTCTCAACAAAAAGACGGAAAAAATGGAGATCTTTAAGGAGAGGCTTGAGATTGACAAAGCCCTTGTTCTCACAAGGGTCAATTTTCTGTAGGCACACTACCTATTTGAATCATAGTGATAAACTTTATAACAACCAGAAGCTTGGTATATCATTTCATAAATATAGACTAGGGCTTGTTAAAAGGATAATACTTAGGCATGGGTGTATGGAATGTGATACCGTAATAAAAATCAGAAAACAGAAGACAAGGCAAATAAGGCAGTTATGCACCTCAACATAATGAATAAAACTGCACAGTGGATACCTTCAAGATGAACATCGCCAGACCTAGCTAAGCTATACAAATTGCTAGCTGATTTCAGGGCTGACATATAATGCATATTCCTAGATATAGTTTTCTCAGCATATCCATTGAGGAAGAACAATTTATAATTTTCATCATGAACTTCTTTTTGCTGCATCTCCCTTTCTAAACCAAATGCAAGGGCTTCATCAATTTGAGCCTCAGCTAAAACAGAGTTAATTCTCTCAACAGCAGCAAAAGTTCCACGAAGATCTCCAAATGTGTTCACCAGCCCTTGAACCTGAAAGATGTATCACATCAGACAGGACAGAGGATGGGAATAGCATGAGTATCTAAGCAGCACCAAAGAACTCACTGCAAATGTTAGTGTGAAAGTATATCCAATGAAAGAAGCCACAGTTCCAACAGAGAGTTCACCCTGTAAGCAGAAAATGTGAAGGATTAGAAAAGAAACAATTGGCTCTGTTACTGGCAATCACAGGTTGATTGAAAAATGAAAAAGATGCAAGCTTGAAGATGGAGTAAAAGTCAGAGGTAGAGATTGTCCAGGACTTTCACCACCCCAAAAAGGTTTGTAGATCGTTCACGAGTATAAAACAATTTTTCAAAAAATTGGAAAGGAGTATGAATAAAAATTTGCAATGACAAAGACTAAAGTGCTAAGTTGTGCAGTAGACAACAGTGCCCCTATAGCTGCCAAACGGACCTCAAACACATGATGGTTTGATCATCTAAATAACCAGGCAATGAGCAATACTGCTTTAGCAATGTAGTCATACTCAAACAGTTCAGAACACAAAATTGTTATATTCTATACAAGATTGCTTGAAATTGCTTCATTTAATGAGAACAAACATCAAAACAGCTAGGAACACGAAAACTACCATGAAGGGAAGCCACAAGATGAAAGGACCATGAGAGCTTCTCAAATAGATAAATCATAATTCTCAGCCTTTTAGAAATAGGAAAATTACCATATTTGATGATTTGGGCCTTTTTCAAATCACTCCTCAAGGTTATAATTTTATCTTTTGACTCATGTTTTTCGCCTTTATCAAATAGATCCTCTCATCAAATTCTGTATAGATTCTGTCCATGTTTTTTTACTAAGTCCTTCTAAAATTACAGTTATACCCATTGCCAAAAGAAAGTAAATAAATAAATAAAGAAGACAGAATGGTTGTGAACCACCCCCTCAAGGGAGTGGGTGGGTGAGCCAACCCTCTGGGATGGAGGTCGCAGACACCAAAATGACTCTCCCCCCCGACAAAGGGAGGCCACAAGCCACCCACTAGGGTGTTTGATTTAATTGAAGAGATAGGCTTGTTAGGTGCTCAACCCATTGATGTTCCTATAAATAAACTTTTGAAGGACAAGAACAAGTTACTTAGACATGCTAACAAATATCATGGACTTGTTGGGAAACTCAATTACCTTTCCATCCACTATTTCCGTATGCAGTCAATGTAGTGACTACAGAGCCCAAGTTCTTGGAAGCTCCTAGGGTCCCACATTGGGATGTTGTCACTCATATTATTCACTATCTTAAGTGAGCGCTTGTCTCATACAATTATATAGGAAAAATGGACATCTTAGGGTGAAAGGCTTTGCTGATGCAAATTGGGCAAGTTTTCCTTCAAATAAAAGAGATTTTACAAGGTATTATACCTTTGTAAGTGCTAATTTGGTATGTGGAAAAGAAATAAATAGTGATAGCACAATATGATGCAAAAGCTTAGTACAGGGCATTGGCTCACACTTCTACAAAATTAATGTAGTTATAACATTTTCTTGAAGAGATTGGTCTTCTGACTTCATGTGACACCCTAAAAAGTTCATACATTAGATAGGTGGATTGTAAAGATGTTGCATAGATATTAAATTATACATTAGTTTCTTACTAGGTGAGACATATCTTTTTAAGTGATTTCAAGGAGTTCTAATTGTAACTGTGACTAATTCTTTTGGAATAATGGTGCAAATGTGGCTAATATTTTCTCTCAATCATCACAATTGGAATCAAAACAACCTAATAACATGATGTAGCGCTGAAGCAATGCAACGTGACATGGAACCTAATGAGAACATCATATTGTGGCACCCCAAAAAGTTAGTCTCAAATTAGGTGGGTAGATTGTGAAAGTGTTGCATGGTCCTAAATCCCATATTGGTTATTTAATAGGTGAGACTAGCTTTATAAGTAATTTCAAGAAGCTATAATTGTAACTTTTACTAGTCCTTTCAGAGTAATGACACAAATATAGCAAGTGTTTTTCCTGAGTAACGACACTTCAACTATTACTCCATTATTTTATGATAGTCAAGCCACTTGGAATTTTATCTCTAGTCCAATATTTCATGAAAGAACCAAGCATATTAGATTGACTGTCACTTCATTCGGTATAAGATACTAAGTAGAGGTATATCTACACCATTTATGAAATCTAAAGACCAACTCACAGATATGTTTACCAAGTCTTTGAACCATGATTGGTTGGAGTTTATTTGATCCAAACTAGGCTTATATGATATATATTCTCTAGCTTGAGAGGGGTATTAACAAGGGTGCTCTTGTAATGAAGTATAACACAGTAAGGTAAAAAGTCAATTTTATTGTTGCTCCAATACATATAATTGAATAGTGAGAGTTATGGGATATGTTCTTTTCCTATCATTTATAAATCCTAGAATCAACACAGCCATTTAAAAGCCTAATGAAAAAGTTGTCACGAGCTAGAAGTGCTTACTGCTTTCACTTTGCTTCCTCCAAGACAATATAAGGACAGTAGAGAAATATAAACAGCAATTCTTGTCAAAGATTCATTTACAGATTTGAAAGACCCGAGCTTGATGCCACTAGCCTGATAAGAAAGAACCTACGAAACTCCACAAAATAAACATTAAGCACAATGAATAAGCTTTCATATCTCTATGAAAACAGCTACTAGTACTTGAAATATATTACCTGGCTACCAAACATTGACATTTGACGCTTTTCACCCCCAAAGGATCTGACCTGTAAAAATTTATGTTATAATTTCATTCATCAGCTGTGAATCCAACTTTAACCACTACACCAAACACAGATGTGGGGGGAAAGAAAGAATAGCAAAGAATTCTATTAAGAACTTACAGTACGTATGGCAGAAACTGTTTCTGTCACACAATCAGATATGGATGCCTGGGCCAACCCATGAGCTTTAAAAACAGGTACAGTTGATCTTTTGTACACAGCTTGATAAAATCAATTATAGTCAGCAGACGGAAAGGAAACACTAAACAAGCAATAATAAGAACAATTCTTTTCCAAATTAGAGCATACTGAACATGAGGTAACCACATCCACAAGGGGAGGGGAGAAGGCAAAAAGAAAAAGAAAAAAAGAAGCATGAGTAACCATTAACAAAAGATATATGAGTGGTACCAAAAGATAGGATGAAAAAAGACAAGAGCTTATGAAATTTCCAATGATATTATGTCCTAATGATAACAGAAAAGAACCAACATGATTTAGGAATAATTCCTAAGCAAATCCAACTTGAAATGTCGACACCCCACAAGCAAATATAGAAGCTCATTCAATCATAAATTTCAATGGAGATGATCTACCTCTACTCTAAGCCAAATTGGGCACATATCAATACATTACTCAACATGTTAGTGCAAATCATTCTAATGCTGTAAGATTTCCAAAGAGATTTGGGAGCGCTATCATGCTTCTTGGTAAGAATAGACAACATAAACTACTAGCAAACAACATCAAAGATAAATATTTACCAACTAAAACAGACACGGTAAGCATTAGGAGGCCCAGAATAGGTGCAAGTTGAGGCGACAAGGCAAATAGTATGCATATTGTCCCAGTGACCTACAAGAACAAAGAAAACAAGAGACATAATAACCCTAATGAAGATGGGTAATAAACTGAAAACTGAAAACACAGATAGGAAATTGTTTTAAGAAAATGATAAGTTGCAATAATGTTTATTGGAGAACAGTAATTAAACTATAATTGCATTCTAAAAAAAACATTCAAATTGTAGTAGCATTAAATCAGAACGTTCCAGAAATTTATGTGACTTTTGAATAATAAGTAACTGTGCACTTGCTTAAATGTAGAAAACATTTTTAGCTCACTTGTGCGTGGTGAAGAGTTGCTTGCCTCAGAAAGTGCCCTGAATCCCCGATCCCTTGAGATGTTCTCACTCACAACATTTTTAAGAGAACCCAAATCAGATGTTAGCAAACCAGTAAGTTCACCAACCTATAAGGAGCAAAACCCAAGTTAATCCAGTAAAAAGAAACTGCTGTGATAGTGTAAAATGTAAATTAGGTCAAATGAGTGCTAGAAATAAAAGAATGGAGAGAGAGAGAGAGAGATGTAGACGCAAGCAACCACTATTGAATATAAAAGAAGGAAAGCAAATGGAAAAGAAAAGAAAACAAATTGACCAGAAGATAATAGATAATTTGTAAGCCTAACATGGGAAACAAAAGTTAAAATGGTTAAGATAATGTGGGTAGTGCCAATTATCCGTTCCACAACTTATTATTCTCTTTCTTTTGCCATGCCAATCAGCTTACTTTGTGAAACATTTCTTAATTTTATGCATGATAATACGTCAATCTGTTTCCTTAATTTCATGTGTGACACTTACTTACAATCATTGACATTTTGGGTTAAATCAAACTCAATGCTATGTTGGCAGGGCTGGGGATAGTTGGGAAATTGGTTTTCAATAAAGCAATTTGCTTTCACAGGAAACTTGGTTTTGGACATTTCTACAGAAACTTGCTTTTCATCTATAATCTTGTTGTCCTTATTTGTTTATCAGTCTACATATGTAGTTCATTCTCTGTGTTTAATCCTTGTGCAAGTTGTCTTTTCTTGGCCATAGCATCTTTTTCTTAGAGCACTAGCAACCGACACCTTATAACCCATTCACTTCCCTATATCTAGGAAAATTTCAAAAAAATCACAAAAAGTCACCTACAGCAGCTTCCCTAAACATTGGGAATTCTACAGTGCTACCCAATGTGTAGGGAACCAAAAGAGCTTTCCTATACATTATTTTAATATAAATATTTCTCTTTCCTCTTTCATCTTTCATCTTTTGCCTTTTATTGGGGATTGTGTTGGGATTTTGTAAAAAATTGAAGGGTAAGTATGAAACTTATATTTTGTAAAGAAATAATATTTTAATGGCAAATGGAAAGGTAAAGGATGCTATTGTGAAGTATATTTGGATAAGGAAGCAAAAAGTAGTTTTGTTCTCTAAACTTAGATAAAATCAAAGGGAAGCTGCTAGTGCTCTAACACCTCTATATGTAGATATATATTATGCATGAAGCTTTTATCGTTCCTTTGCAACATATATTACTTTAATAAAGTTTTCTATTGCTTCCTCGTTTTTGTAAATGCAGGATCTTAATAAGGAATGGGCAGTCAGTTGACAGTCAACAAGGGTTTTTTCAACTTTTGTAAACGCAGAGCAATATATCTTCATAGGCACAACAACATTTTGGTGCAGTTGGATTCAACAAGTTGGTGTTTTTAGGCGTACAAATACCTGAAAAGTTAATATTTCTGTTGTGCTTAATGAAAGTCCACAATCTGAATAGAGTGGATTTGTAAGTAGAACATGAAAAGTCAATTTAGACCACATGAAAAGTCCACAATGACTTTCTAGCCCAAAATTTCTATTATACTTAATGAGAGAATAGAAATATTGCTAAAGACTTTATGCATTTTTAGACATTTTTAGGCGTACAAAGACCAAGCAAAGAGTGTGGTCCACTTGTTCACTTTCTCATTTACTTTCCCATTTTCATATTCATGAAAGTCCAACATGCATAACTTTCTCCACGTGGCAACGTCAATTTCAAATTAAATTGTAAGTAGAAAAAGAAAAGTCATTGTCTCCAATGTGCTCCAACATCAATCTGAATTGAATGCTAAGAAGAATATGGAAAGTTTTGAATATAAAAAACTTAATTAGTAATTTTGCATTCCAAAAATCTAGAAGAATAATTTTTAAATAAAAATATACTATTAACATAAAAAATAAAAAATAAATTATTATTTATTAATATTTTAATATAAGAAATGAGCCTCACTTAAGCTTGTTGCCTTAGACCTCAAAATGTATCTAGCTAGCCCCGCGGGGAATTGAGAGAGAGGCTCTGTGAAGATTGGTTGTAGACTTTAATTATGGTTTTTTGTGGGGTGTGTGGTGTTCTAAAGAATTTAATGGGTTAGATGGAGTTGGCCTTTGGAAATTTATTAGGAGGGGTTGGGGGAGTTTTTGAGATATACTAGATTTGAGGTGGGCAATAGTTCCAAGTTAGTTTTTGGCATGGCATGTGGTGTGGGGATCAATCTTTTAAGGCAACCTTTCCGGAGTTGTTCAACATTGCCCACTTTAGGGATCCTTTTGTGGCAAATCATCTTTGGCTATCTAATGGCTTTCCTCAATGAAACATTAATTTTGCAAGAGCGGCACATGATTGGGAGATGGAATTCTTTACTTCGTTTTTCAATCAATCATATTCCATCAACATGAGACGAGATGATGAAGACCAACTTTGTTGGGCCCCTTCTAAGAAAGGGTTCTTTGATGTAAGATCGTTCTATAATGCCTTACTTCCCCATATTTGGCGGAATAAGGCCCCTTTGAGAGTGGTCTTCTTTGCTTGGTCGGCCGCATTAGGTATGATCACTTTAGATAACTTAAGAAAACAGCATATCATTGTGGTAGATTGGTGCAAGAAGAGAAAGGAAACCGTTGACCACCTTTTACTCCATTGCCCGATAACTAGTGCCTTATGGAACCTCTATCCTCTATCCCTATTTTTTGGATTAGTGTGGATCATGCCTTGAAAAGTAAAGGATTTTTTCGCTTGTTGGAGAGGGCAGCTTGGTTGTCCTCAAAGTGAAGTAATATGGAAGATGATTCTGTCCTGTTTAATGAGGTATATCTGGAGAGACAAATTATTGAAGCTTTAAATACAGGGAGAGAACGGTGGTGAGATTAAAGACTTTCTTCTTCAATACCCTATACCACTAGAAGGTTGCCTATGATTGTTTTCATGTTTCTAGTTGCCATGACTTCCTTTTATCTTTTATCTTTTTCTAGTTAGGTATTTTCTTATGTATACTTATTGTGTACTTGGATATGACCTTTTGTGTTTTAATGAATTTTGATCACTTATCAAAAAAATTTATAACCAGTTAATCAATTCTGATCCATACATAGGAAAAGGAAATTTCAATGTCATATTGGGTGGATTCTACTGATCAATCAATTTTCTACATTTTTGGAGACTTCTTAGAAGGAAAAAAGTATTAAATGGGGCTTCACCATGAATGCAAAATGGTGCTGAAGTGATACCACATGAAAATTATATGCTATTACTTCTAAAATAGTAAATCAGAAAGTTGTCCCAATTTTATTCCTTCAAAAATTGATATCAGGTTGATTTCTAGTTGTTCTATATTATACTACTCATATTGTGAATAGAAAGTACTTATTTATATAGCCATATGAAACATGAAACTATTAATGATTTTCAATGTCAGCCAAACATTGGAAAATGTTTTCAAAATCATCTTCAGGTGTCAGCCAAATACTGGAAAATCAATAATTTTCAGAGAAAATGTTTTTAGATTAAAACATTTTGGCTCAAAAAATATTTTAGGTTGAAACAAACAGAGCCTAAATCTCATGAAAATAGCTAGAGTTTGGTGTCTACCAACTTTGACTATGATGCAAGAGTGCAATCCTTGCCATTATTTGGCAAAGGGAAAAAGTTCTAAGACAAGATCAAGTATCTGATGCCACAAGCACTTAGTGTGATTCTTACTTCAAGATGTTTAAAAGTGCCAGGCCAAGGCATCAAGAATTCTAACTAAAGATTGCACAATCACATATTAAGAAACATATAAGTCCATCATCAACATAACATAAATTCACAAGGCGCTCTAAGTGCCTAGAAAAGCTAGGCTTCCCTTAGACACTAGTGCTTTCTTGAATAATATAGCAATAAAAGTATCAAGCGATAGATTATCTCACAAAAGCATATGACCATTTCATGAAACGAGCCTATGAAAGCACTTGAAAAGATATTTGTGTGTATGCAAGCACGCGTTCTCATATGTATGTATGTCTAGGATTTTATAATCATACCTTGTATCGATCAAAAAACTCCACCTGCATCGATAAAGAAATAAAATTAAAATAAATAAATAAGTTTTAGGACTGAGTACTAACTAACTCTTGCACACAAGTTTAAAAACAGAACAATAAATAAATAACTTGACAAACAAAAATTAAAAGTCTATAATGAAGCAAATAAAAAATCATCATACAACTTTTATATGAATCAGAATCGCAGAACAAGTATTCACAATGGGATGGAAACCACTTGTGTGTGCTTTTTACCCAAGGCAGCATAAGACATGCATGTCAATACCAATGCATATCAGCCAACAGAAGACAGGTTTGTATGTTTTTTGCGACACTACCATGCCTAGAAAGCAAGAACTCTTAAAATTGAAAAACACAATAAGAATGTAACATAAAAAATGAAAGTCTTAAAGCCGAGTATGATTTCATTTTAACAATTCTCCAAACCAAAATTGAAATTTTGAAACTCATTTTTCACAATTCCTATATTTTCCCTTACGTTTTATGAAAAAAAAAAAAACAACATATGCTGCACCAAGGATATATAACAGAGAACATGACTTATGTAGGGCATAATGGCAAAAGAAGATTTCACATCGCCAATGTGGTCGAAAAACTGAGATCATAGCATTTTTTAGTGTTTCCACATTACAGTCAAAATGTAACATTATTATTATTTTTTTTATAAATAAAAATTGTAACATTATTGGAATACGAAATGTGTTTTATCTGTAAGTTTTACTGTTTTAGTACCAGAACAAAATTTATAAGGAAAAGGAATTACAAAAGAAGGGAAAAATAAAATATAGAACTGTGAAACTAACATTCTCACTATTGATTACTTCACACGAACCAGACAAGCTGAAGCCTTGTCCAGCAGTACCAAACCCCCCACCCCCAGAAAATGGGAAAAAAAAAAATAGAGGTGAAATTGGAAGATTTGAGTTTTACCTTCTGAATCAACACCCTTCTGAAAATCTGGGCTGATAATGTTGACATAACTTTCTCCCATACAGTGTTCAAGTTTACAACAAAAATAACGGTTAAAACTGGTTCCAGTGCATACAAAAGTCCGACCTTACTGAGCAGTTTCCACAACGGGTCTGGTCTAGCGCCGATTATTACTTCAAAGAATCTACCTAGAAAAACCATCAACATAGACACTAAGCAATAATACATGAATTAATTGTCAACTCCTATTAAAAGTTGGTTTGTGAGATTACATGCCAAAAAGTTCATCACATTCAAGAAACAGCTAAAGTGGTAGTCAGAAATACCAGAACCAGTGCCCTAGCCCCTTACTAGATTCTAACAAGTTGATAAAAAGCAACTTTTTTGCTGCCAACATATTGAAAATTTGGAATCTACTTAGACCCAATGAAGCAAAATCCTTCACTTCTATGAAACTTAATGAGCCGTTTTACTTATTAAGGTTTGGGTATTTTTGTTTAATTAATTGTTCAGGGAAAAAAATCATCATTTTCTTCCGTCGTCCTTTCTTTTCCTTTCCTCCAAACAGGTATTAAATTAAGTTTGAAAACGAAAACCCTCATTTCCCGTACCAGAAAAAATGGGCATTGATAGAGTACAGGTGGTGCAACCGACGAGAGTCAGAGCCGAGACCGCGAGCCTCAGCTTGTGCTCAGCCAAGAGACTCCACAGAAGCCCCCAGCTTATCGCGCTTGGCGGCCGAATCTTCTCGGCCCTAGAATCCGATCCGTCGAATATCGGGTCGGCCTCGCTCACGTTCGGGTCCGAGGCGGGCCCGGACACGTAAGCGAATGAAATTGCGTTCCTGGTCTTTCGTGGTGGTGTAGTAATTTTGCGTGGGAATGGCGGGAAAGGGTGTGATTGCAGGGGAGGGGGGAGAGAAGAGAGGGAGAGTCTTGGTTTGAGTGCACGGCCGCGGTGGGGTTGGGAGTGGGAAAGAGGCGGAGAGTTGCGGAGGCCATGGAAGCGTCAAGCGTGTGGGAAAAAGAGGATAACGGTGAGGTGAGCGCTTTTGTTTGCCCAAGATTTTGGTATGGGTGATGTGAACTTCACTCGCTCGAGTGCCAAATAGAAACTGATACTCGCTGGCTTGGCATGCAAGAGCGGGTTGCTTGTCCTGTTGTCCACTTGGTTTGGATCTAATGTAATTTTAGAAGGTTTATTTTTATCTTATTTGTATTCTATTAAGAATATATGGTTATTAAAATTTTCATTAAATTTGTGATTAATTTAAATTTTAATTCAAATAATAATTTTAATAATTACATTCACAAATAAAAGAAAAGTAAGCCTTCTAAAATTATCATTCATTTGCGCACCCTTATCTCAAACGGCTACTTCAATTTAAAAAGTCTAGATGAGATGGATGATGGGCCCAAACATTACAACAAGCTATAGGAACACTTGCACTGGAAGGAGGCCTACAATCCCACGACTATAAAAAAGCGTTGGCGGGCCAACTTAGACAAACTAGGGCCATCACCCGGTGAGTAGAAGCCCAACAACGAAGCACACATGCCCATTACAAAGAGTGGCCTGCATTTGAGAGTTTTGTACAAAGAGACAACGGCCGAAAAGGAGACACGACAGCTCGCTCGCTTCCCACTATTTTGGTATTTTCGATCATTATTTAATGCCTCATACTAGGTTTAAATCACCGCCACAGTCGGACAAGGCGACTCAACACCTCACCAGGGAGGCAAGAAAACTAAAATAGTTTTATGACTGCCTGATTTGTGTGGCAATTCCTGCGATGGCCGTCGGATTTGTTTGGCGGCTTCGTAATGGCTACCCGACAGCATGGTGACCCTACGATAGCTGCTAGATTTGTCTAACAACCCGCAATGATATTCAGATTTTTATGACAATCCCACGGTAGCCACCAAGTTTTTGTGGTGACTGGTGACTTCAACTTGTATAAATCAACCTCCAACAAACCCATGGCCCATGGGATATAATATATATTTTTTGAGATATAATAATAGGGGCTCCTAAAGTCTAATAGACATATTAGACTAGTGGATCAAAGCCCTTTAGTTAGTAAGGCCCTTTAGCAATTAATGTCCAAAGAGTTAGATTTTGAGAGATCTAACTTAATATAAAATTCGTAAAAAAATTGTATAAGATATAAAAATGATTATTCAGTAAAAGGTTTAATGGAGATTAACTATTCTCAAATCAGTTTTGGAGATTCTTGGGATTCTCAAAATGCCTATTCCCTCTTATCATCACTTCTTTCATATTCAATCCATCTATCAATTCCATTATCCATTCAAATACCTCAAATTATATATAGGAACCAGAAAATATGTTACAAACCCAATATTCTTTTACATATATATATATATATATATATATATATAAAAAAAAAAAAATTCAAAATGGGAAAAATGGGTTACCAGGGATCGCACAATAAAAGAGGGGAGAACACCCCATTAATAAGGTCCAAACAAAAAAGGCAATACCAATGTAGATACAAACACATACAGTAGGCAATAGATCTATTAATAGTCCCAGAGAAATCAGAAAACGATCCGAGCCACTCCAAAGGCCTTGCAAGGCAATTACAGGCTCAATATACCTTTTTGTTTACCAACAGGCTCGATAAACATTAAAGCATATCTAAACCGAAAATATTTTGTGGCTTATATTTGTGACACTACATAAACATGAAAGCAAAATACTAATTAATGAGCAGGCCACCTAATTTTGACAGCAAGTATAGTTGCATTGCTTGTTTCATTTTACATCCAAGAGCTATGAAATTTCGAGGAAAAAAAACAAAACAAAAATGAACAAGAAATGTAAATTCCATTACTGAAAAGTATCCCAAGTATCATGGGAAAACAATTTGAATGTTGCCAAACCAAATGCGAAACAAGATGACCTGTCATGGTAAGCACTTCAAAAGAAATGCATAACCAGCAGGAAAAAAAGGGAGAGAGAGACAGCATGTTCTGATGTATTAACAGGGGTGAAAATGTCATGTACTTGATGCATTCCATTGTCTGATTAGTTCAAGCATTCGATTCAGATATGCTACTTTATCTTCTTGAGGAGAGAGGATGTCCTAAATTCCACATCATCCCTGATAAAACTCCACCAAAGGTATGAAAGAGGGATGGTGGTTGCGTGCCAAAGAGCATGAGCATCAACAAATCCTCGGTAGGGTGGAAAGTCGTATATCTCCAACAGCATTGCAAGGCCTCCCCCCACAACCACCAACCATAACTTCCAGCGGGATGGATGGCGAGTAACACCGGCCCAAATCGCCCAAACAAGAAGCTGAACAACACCCATAATCACACACACTTTCATGTTCAAACCTGCAAATTGATAAATTTGTATAAGGCCGCTACTCATTAAATTGAGCATCACCGTTATGCTAGAAGAAGTAGCTTTTCAAACTAACACAACTTATTTCCCAACGTGACTAAATGACTAGGCATGTTGCATTCTTCTCCAAAAAGATGGAATCATACACTATCCAAACAATTCCTTGATGAGGTACCAAGCCATATGGTTGCACTGGTCAGACATTATTAGTTTTTTTACAGAATCAAAAGTTCAAAGATAGCATTCTCTGTAAATTTTGCATGGATATAGCCAAAGAATGAGATAATATTTAGAGTATGGACGATTAAGTAACATTAGAAGCATTCTCTGTAAATTCTGTGTGGATATAGGCAAACAATGAGATAATATTGAGAGAATTCTCTTTTTGCCAATATTAGAGATCCGATTTACAGGGAAACCAAGATATATTAACATAATTTAAAACAATTTAAGCATACAAAAATAAAAATATATATTAGAAAATTTTGTTTGGACTAATCAATTTTCAAAATCATTTATGTATTTTCTAGTGAGTCTCTATCAAAGGAAGTTTAACACATTCCCACATACGTAGCTCAAAATATCAAGCTTAGCTTAAACAAGGTTGTTGAGATGGATGGGAAAGGATAGGATGAAATAAAATCCACAAAGAGTAGTTAGGGTATCAATAATTAAGGACAAAGTTAAGAAACAGTCAAACAGATTAGTGAATTGTGAGGAAAAGGAACCAACTGCTGCACCAGTAAGGACAAAAATGGTGCCTATATCTTGAGAAAAGATTTTGAAGGAATGGACTAAGATAGAGCGGTAAACATGACCAGTCCCAAATAGCTTTAATAAGGCTTTGTTAGATGAAACTGTGCAATAAAAACTATTCAGTATAGCAACTTTCAAATGATGCAATTTTTGCAGAAAGGAAACTCTAAAGCTGCCAATAGGCTAACCATGTCTTATGCAATGAATATTGAGATCGACATACTTGACATAACAGTACCAATAGTTTTGAATAGCAATAATATTACTGGAACATCATTTATTAGAGGGAGACTACTGGGAAAATGGTTTACCATAATCAAGTTGGTAGAAGTTCAGATACAAGATATGTGTAGTAACAAATGCGAGCAGCGGAGCAGCAACCATGACCCTTGCAGCCTCATCTCTCACGTTAAAAGCTCGCAGTATTGCCACAATGAGGCTAAACCCAAGTAAGGCCACAGCAGATGAATAATCTAGCTTCTCTGTCAACTCCACATCTCTATGAGTAATTAAATCAACAAAAGGTTAATAATGTATGGCGATAAAAAAATAATAAAAATAATAAAAAAAATAAAAAATCTGTTGATGATTAATACTTCCACAAGTTTAAAACAAAAGCAGCTGCAAAGAAAGGTTTAAAATAATGAACCAGAATATGTTTTTTCCCTCCATGGAGATGTGAATGCAACCTGGACCACTGAATACGATAACAAATTCTGGAGTTAGGGCTATCCCCATTTTACAATTCTTGTACCATGAAACTTAATCCACTTTGTTTCAAAGAGCACCAAGAAGGCTGTTCAGTGAGATAACTTGAGTACAAATCTAGGCTAACCATTGTGTGCAAGGCAAAAGGTATTTTCTTGCTCTATGAACGATTTTAGGCATAAACTTATGTCATATGCAAATCTAGGTGATGTCAAGAAGAAAGCTACAGCTCGCCTCAAGAGTTCTTCTCCTGATATTATAATGCAAATCATACGGTTCAGAGGATAAATGAACATTATTTTATCTAGTAAGTAGATAAAAGGATATAATAAAGAGGGCTGCTTACCGACTGTGAAAAACAGCACTCCAGAACCAGGAATTCATCGAGAAAATCCCGTAGATATGCCACAGGCCAGTATACTCATAATATGTCTTCTTATCGGGCCTCAAAGGCAACTTGTAATGTAAAAGGATGAAAAAGGATAGCCAACCGTGAAATTGCATGGCAAGATTGAGGGCAGACATAGCAACAGAAACAGGTTCCTAAAAATGAATAACATTTTTATTCTTAGAATATATAAATAATTACAACCAAGCTAACCATTTCACAACCGAATTGTGCCCCTCAAACGAAAATTTGAAAACCTGGATCCCATAAACACGCCGAAATGGCCATTTCCCGTGGTATTTGACAGGCTTATGACCAAGTTGCTCTCTTTCTTCCTCCCTGGCTAGCATGCACTGGTATCTACAGTCGCTGCGGCAGTCCCATTGTTTCCACCGCAGATAAAGTGGCTCTTGCAGATACCAAGGACCATCAATAGATTTTCCGTCAGATGAGAATTTGCAATGTTGGAAGCAATTCTCCCCCACACATCCAGTTTTCTCGCATTGGTCCACACAAGCCCTGGAGAACCGATGACAATAGCAATGAAAGTAGTTGAATTAATGAAAACTTTAATGATAATAAACATAAGCTGCAAAAGGAGAAAGAAAGAAAGAAAGAGAAAAGAGCCACAAATAAACAAATTACCAGACCACCATTAACAAATTAAACCTTGTAGACACTAATTGTTTTAGTTTGTAGGCAGCATCAGAAATCAAAGGAATATCCAGCTCTCCAACCTAGACTTATGGATATTGCTTGAGAAGTAGTACATTTTATTTCAGGGAAAATGCACTGCCTACTAAACTTCCATTCCTTTGGCACTTAGACCACCAAACTTTAAAGAGTGCCTCTCATCCCCCTCTATCTACCACTCTGTTATAGTTAACACCCTCCGTTAGCATTTTCTTTCAAATTGAATGGAAAATGTGTCACGTGATGTTAGGGACGGAACTAGGATTTTCAGGTTTGGGATGGGCAAAACTAAAAAGAAAAAAAAATAAAGAACAAAGATTTCTTAGGGGGTAAAAAAATAGTTTTTTTTTTTTGGTATATCTTTTAGGCGAAATTCTAAAAAAAAAAAATTGTTGGGTGGGGGGGCAGCCCCCCAAGGCTGCACTGGGGGTTTGCCCTTGCATGACATGCAAGTGTCTTTTCATCCCTGCAGAATAAACCCCGGTCTAGTGCACCACACCCTCAAAAATTTCTTACACGGAACTGGTTAAATCGCTGGCTTTTTACCAGAGGGTGTGACCCTAAGAGATTATTTGCACCCATAAGGTATTGAACCTTGAACCTTGAAGGGAGCAAACCTTAAGACCAAGGCCTCCACCACTTGGGCCAACCCCTTGGGTTAAGCAAGTTCAAACATGATCACAGGTTAAGCCCAATTCCACACCTTAAGCAACAGCCAAAGAGCCCAAAGTGATTTCATCTCGGTTCCAACCTCTATAGCCACCATAAATTATAACAACACCACCATGTGAACAGACACCATTAGCTAATCAGAACAGAGTTTACTCATCCATGGGGATAGAGTGTATCAGGGCTAAAGAAGGCTTGGATCAATGCATTTCTCTTAACCCCAAAAAGCATAGAAGCAGGTGATCGTCTCCCTCTAGCAGACAAAACTTGGCCCCACATGAGCAGACTGTGGTGCAACATTCTTCTAAGATGTTCTAGTGGGATCACTTAGAATAGAATAGAGCACTCTACCAACATCAATTCAGCATTTGCCTATGCACAGCTCAGTTTCATCCGACTCACTACTCTATCGTTCTGATTTCTCTGTCTTGCATGGAGAGAGTAGTTATGATGCCCAATCAAACCAGTTGTTTCAACATAAAATATTGTCCAATATTGGGTGCTTCTGAAAATACTAGTCTACTGAAGATATTTCTTGGTCACCTGAAAAGTGCATCCAGAGTCTACAACCCCATGCCACCCCAATTCTGTTCCTCACTCCTCCGCACTGCCACCACCACCCCCACTTCTCCTTCTTCACTCCACTGTACCACCATCACCAAGTATCATTCCCCTGCTTCTCCATGCTACCATCACCACCTCTCTTCCCCTTTCCCTACTCATACACCACCTCCCTCCCTCCTTACTCCTCCACAGTGCTACCAACACCTCCTCCCCCACCCCTTCCTCCTCTGCAACTAAATGACACTTCCAATCCACAATTCCCAACTTCTACAGCCTCCAGCTCCATGTTTGTCGTCTTCTCAACTCATAGACTTTGGTGTTATCGGTTTTTGTGGGTTTTTACATAGGAAATCTCAATGCAAACAAACACCAGAAAATCAGTTTTAGGTTTTTAACAAAGCAACAGAACAATTAATATTTTTTTCTTCAAATATTTTCCATAGAATAGGGAAAAACGTTATACTACAAAAGGGCTGAAGAAGTTTTTAGTTTCAGCTGTGTTTTGCTTCTTATAAACACAAACAACTAACATCAAACTCTTATTTGTCTCATGACTTCCCCAATTTGTCTCTCTCACTTACTCACAACCACTGAATCATTTAATCCAAAAAGAAAAAGAAACCCAATCAAACTTCAAAAGACTACACAAATTAACAACGAGAAGGCAAGGACCCATAAAGTCCCAGCACTCGGTGAGGACCAGTTGGAGGAGAATTTACTGAGTCTAATCGATGGTGACATGTGCACAATAAGAGTTTGGAGAGTACAAAATTTTTGCAGTAGGGACAAACACTATCATTCTAATAACACTAATTATATGTTTAACAATCACAATATAGACAACCAACATTATCATTCTAATAACACTCAGAGACTATAGACTGTAGGTTTGGTTCCTTAGGTCAAGTTCATTACATTCCAGTGAAGAAAACCACCATCTAAAAGGTTAGAATAGTATGAAGAAAAAATATATTTTAGATTATCACAATAATCTAATAAGTTCTGGACCGCTTAATCAAATCTCATAAAATTTAGTCATTTCATATGTTATACAGCTAGAGTCATCATCTCTAGTTGAATTTTTAATATTTGCCGTTAAATACTACTACTTCAATCCTCCATCTTCAAATCTACTTGTTGAAGAACCAAATGAACCAAACGTAGGTATCCAAGTATTGCCTTTCTCAATAACTTTAGCGTATGATAACCTCTAGAGTCTAAAGCACAACATGTCTTTCAGTAACGCAATAATTTCTCAAAAAAAAAAAAATCTCTCCCTTAGCCAGCACCACCTATACTTTCATGAAGCTCAAACTCTACGCTATTACTCTCCCCCCTTCAATCTCTATCAAACTGCAACCACCTCAATTTTACACAAAATTTGGATAAAAATGGTACTTCAAACATTGACCGATTAGGATAATCCGAAATAAAAATAAAAAGATAAAATATGACAAAAGCAAAATATGAAGAAAAACCTTACTTGTAAATCGGATCAGCGTCACCAGAGCTGGCGTCGAGAGGACGAACGAGACAAAGAAGTGCGGAGAAGAGCAGAATCCAGTGAAGCTGATCCATCTGATTCGTGGAAAATGGAAAGTCAACAGAGAAAGGCTTTGGAGATTTCTAGAGAATCAACGGCGAGTGATGAGAGTCGCAATGGCGATGTGACTGGCTGTGTTCCATTGAATCAGATAAAAGGGATTGAATTTGGAGGTAATTGACTGGTGACCGAGTCGATTGAGCTCGGGGTGAGTCAGTGAGGCGGGCGTGTTTTGGGCGTCTGGGAGTGAATCGTGGGGTGATGTAGTACAGACCAGAATCTCGTGAGGAAACTGATCTTAGGGGCGATTCACGAGAAGACATGTGGACATGCAGATGCTGTTATACATTTACCATAATGCCCCTTTTACATCACTCTTTTTTTTTTTTTTTTTTGAAGTTGTATACGAGGAGAAGCTTCGTGGCTTTGTTTCTTGAGATTCCACAATGCTATTAACTTTTGAAAAATTTTATTTAATAGATTTGCCTTCGTCATATACTTCTAATAATATAGTATTTGTGGATCGAGATTCTTTTGTGAAATAGAAAAATGTCATAAGATCTATATAGTGTTATATCATTTAAAAAGTTTTAAACGACGTAACAACATATTTATCATGCTACTAGTAATGAGCGGATGTAAACTTTGGAAGAACCATTAGGATTGTACAAGTGATTACAATTAGTGATTATTAGCTAAAATCGCTAACCGCAACAATATAAGGTAATTATTAGATTTTAATAAGGCGGTTAATGATTATTTTATAATTGACGGTTAGCGGTTATTAAAACCAATAAATGCTTTCTATATATATATATATATCCTTTTGATAATGTTTTGGACCTTCTTTGAGCTTATTTTAAATAATTTTAGATTTTTCTTTTTCTTTTTAAATAATAAGGTTGGGCATAATATATATATATATATATATATATATATATATATATATATATAAGTATGCATGCTTGTTAAAACATTTGATTTAATGTTACTCCTAAGACTAGAGGTTGTATATAATATATATACAACATGTATTAAACTAATGATTAAGTGATTAAATTTAATTCTTCCAATCAACTTTAGTTTATGGAATAAGTGGTAATTTAAATGATATTAGAGCCAAAGGTCCTGATATTGAATGTTGACTCTGTCAATTAACCACCATTTAAATTAAATATTTCACATATTGGACAGCATCTATTAAAATGAAGTTTGAGTACATACGTGAGTAGGAGTGTCAAACTAATGATTAAGTAATTAAATTTACATTTTCCTATCAACTTATCCTTGCGGGATAACTGGTAACACTACTAAAAAATAAGGACTTTTGGATATGTCAAACAGTAACTTGATTTTGCCACATTACTAAATGCTGATGTTTGAATAACTATCACGTCAATAAAATTTTATTAACGTGTCAAAATACGTCAATAAATCCTAACATGTCATAAAATTTCACGTTACTAAAATTAATTTCATTTTAAATATATTAAAATTAGGTACATAACTGACATTGTAAGTTTTGACATGTCATTAATTAATGACATGTCAATTTAACACGTCACTAATTCTTGACGTGCCAATTTGGCACATCAAGAATTATTGTACTTAAATAAATATTATAATTATGTAATTAAAATAAATGTTATGTAATTATATAATTATTATATATAGGCCTAATAATGATTATATAGGGTGTTTTGTATGCATGGTTTTAGGGTTATTGATCAATATATTTATAGGCCGGTTTATATTTATGCATGGCATCAAATTTTACGAAACTCATAATTATTTTGTACTAAAATTAAGTTATAAGTTAAATTCTATACAAACTAATTAATTCATTAGCTAGTAAAACTACGAACTAGTTCTACACTCATATATGAGGTGAAACTACATACTGTATATGCATGAGGCGCATGCTTTGGCCTCCAAACTTCAATTAATTCTCTGTATTTGTTTTTAGATATTGTTATAAGAGAAATATCTATATATAAATCATTCTAGAGATATCTAAAGATTTTAGATATTTCTATAAATCACTCTATCAATGATCTTTCAACCACTTCGTTTTGCAAATTTAATACATTCATCATTACATTAGTCTACAAATTCATAGCTAAACTAATATATATTAGTTCTACACTCATGTAGGTCTTAGAAAAATTTAATGATAGATTTACCGATGATTCACAATATGGGAATGATTGAATTGAAAGGTGGTTGAAAAAATCATTTTTATCATTGTTTTTTTTTTTTTGCAATTCTTTTAATTTTATTTTAAATTTCATTATCCTACATTAAAGCAATCCAAGCTACAACATGCATATATATAAATATATGAGAATAACTTAAATAAGGAGGTTGCACAAAAATGCTCTTTTGTGCTATCATTCATCTTCTGACACATCAGCATAACACACAATAAGAAGATAAATACAACCGCACGAAATTATTGAGATAAAAATAAAACAATTAATTAATGAGAAAACCTTGAATCCGAATGAGAGAGAGAAAGGTTGACTGGGTGGCGGGTCAAGGCCAAACCCACGGGTTTGGCCGTTTCTCTGGTACTGAAGCTCTTTTTTCTAGCCTTTAGGGTGATAAAATCCCTAAAGGGTTCACTTTCCACTATTAGGTTTTAGTTTTGATTTCAAAAAACGAGTTTTGAAACATTAGAAACGAGTTTTGAAGCATTAGAAATGGGTTTTGAGGTGGGTTATGGTGAGACCCACGACTAGGGTGGCTTGCCAGCCACCCCAGATCAGGTTGGGGTGGTCGCTGATCAGCGACGTAGCGAGTGTGGAGATTGACAACATTGCACGGTTTGGAGATTTATTGGTCATGGGTTTGTAATGAAAGGTCGTGGAGTATAGATCTACGAAAAGCAGTACGGTTTAGGGGAGTTTTGGCTAGTTGCTTGGGTCTTCGACAATGACGTTTGGGCTAGTGACAATGAACTTGCTAACGAAATGCTGATATTTGAGTTACAAAACTGATTAAGAAAGGAGAAAAAAATATCAATTTCTTACTTGGTTTCAACATAAGAGGTGTAATCTAGTATATTCAAGATTTGTTTCTAATTTACTCCTAACTGATTTGGCAACTATTTAGTGGTTCGCACAAAAGTCACTTTTGTGCAACCTCCCCACCAAAGACGCACTCTAAATATATATGATTACCTTATGCACTTAGGCTTTTCAGTTAACATCCTAAACATCTTTAATTTTGACACCTGGCACAATCATAGGATGCCATTCCAACTTATGTTTAATTATATATATTATTCCATGACAATTCAAATATGGTTAATATTGTTTTTAATATGTAGAATGATACTTAATGTTTGAGCTCCAACAAATTAAATTTGTTATCGATAACAAATTTAATGTTTGAACTCTGAAACTAGTTGACTTCATTAACCTTGGTTGGTTGATACATATATAGTGCTAGTATATGTTTTCTGCATTTGCCTTCTATAGCCAAGCTATAGCCGCAGGGTCATCCTTATTGAGAAGTAAGAAATTAACCATTGTAGAAATATATAAAGAGAAAGTGAGAGAGCGGAAGCGGAAAAACAAAAAAAGAGACTAATAAAGACCCTTAGGGTTACATCTTTATATATTTATAACTATTTAAGTATATATATAATTTTACAATAGATAGTATATATTTATATAGAAATTAGGGTGAGTTAAGGATGGAAAATGTTTTTGTTTATTATTATTATTATTATTTTAGTTATCAAGATTATAATCTTGATAATAATAATTATTATTTTTATAAAATTTTTTGATTGTATTTTAATTTATTAACTAAAGAGTATTGTACAGTACTAGCTATAATTATCGAATAAAAAATAGAAAATATTGCAGTCTACAATCAAATAACGTACTATATATATTTACAACAAAAAACATATTTCTTCTTGACCTACATTTTCTGACGTGTTAGGGTGTTTGACACGTTAGAAAACATTCCTAACGTGGCGTTTCTGATGTGTGTGGAAGGTTAAAAACATAAGAGTCAGTAAATTTTTTTTTACTGACGTGTTACTATTTGACGCATCACATTTATTGACGTGTTATTGTTTGGCACGTCAATAAATTTTTTTGACGTGGCAAAATAATTTATTGACATGAAGCACTTCCGCCATTTCATTACATTTAGTGACGTGGCAAAATTACCACGTCAAGAATTTAATGACGTGAAACAATCAACTAACTCATTTAACATGAAATGAACTAATACACATTTAACCCAATACACATGACTCAAACCCAATCAACTATTCATGAAACGATAATTGATCCAACGAATTACCACAAGTATCATTCATGAAATGAATTATCACATTGAATGAAAGTATTCATTAATCATCCATAAAAAATACCACAAGTATCACAAACATGCATCAACATGAAATGAACTACCACAAGTATTAGAAACATGCAATTTCTACGTCAATCACAAACAACCAAACTATATATATTACCATGAATATATGCATAATTACATGTAATGTTAAACATCAACAAAACTAGAACAAAATATTTATAAGTTTACTAACTACAAACTGCTAGACATTAATGCTCATTCCAGGTTAGTAGGTTCCTCATTGTACCACTTCTCCGCATTACTTGCAAATGATAAAACAAACAATCCATAACCTATATGTCCCCTTCATATTAAGATCCTAAGCCAAACATAAAAAATGGCACCGTCAACAATTTTAACATATAATATAACAAAAAATACTAGAACAATTTTAACTTAAATGACATTACTGTAATAGAACAAAAAATGTAATAAACAAATAAAACAAATAAACAAAATAATTTGTGCACTATATGAATATAATAACAAAACTAAACTAAAAGAAAAAACAATACTAAAGTTTAATAATAGCAATAATAACAAATATCATCATCATCAATAATTAAAACATAAAAAATAATATTAAAAGCAATCAAATAAATCACCAAACCAATCAAGATATAACAAATTGTAATAAGAGTTGCAATATATATAAATGTCAATTTTAATGTTTTAACCATATATTCAATAAAACCAAATTACATTAGGTACAAATAAATTTAATAATTAACATAAAAAACAATTAGCAACTAATGTAGGTATATATTAACATAAAAATAAAAAATTAGCAATCTAAAGGTGTACGTTTGAACCAACCTGATAAACTCAACCAACATACTCAAGCTTATTGCCTGGTGCCTAGGAGTATGCGTCGTTAGGTACCCACCATATGGTCCCTTTGATTATGCTCGTACAATCCTCCCGGTTATGCTCGATGTAGTAGTAATGTTAATGGGTAGTAGCTCTTTCATCTTCTCCTGTAGGGTATACATTAAATTTGGAACATGATAAATAATTAAAGGACAATTTCTTACTTTTTACTTTTAGACATAACATAAAAACCTCATTCACTTACTAAAAATTTCCAACTTACAACCCAAAATTAAGACCAAAATATTGTTTTCATTTTAAAAATAAAAAAACAATTAGCAATTGTAGGTATATTTAAATAAAATAATTAGCAATCTAAGGTTACTTTGAAAATTCCAACTCAACAGATATTTTTTATTTTTTAAAAATAAAAACAAGGGTATTTGGTATTTTATTGTGCCCTAATTGTATATGGGGGTAATGAGAATTTTAAAGTTCGAGGTAGTGAAAGTTTTTGAATGTTAGTGTTTCCTCAAAAGTGGGTAATGAAAATTTGGAAATGATAAATAATTAAAAGAGTCAATCATAAATATAAAAATGACAAATAAATATATTAACCAAGATATATTGGTTATTAGTAGCATACACATCGCTCCCTGACCACGTCATTTGGACAGTGTCCATCCTTCTTCACGTGTGTATTGATATATGACTACGTTCGGATAGGAGGAGTGCCTGTATTTATGATATGTATAAACAAATAGAACAGAAACATAATTTTTGAATAAGTATTAAAAATGTACATAATTTACCAAGTCATTATAAATTAAACGAACACACACACACATATATATAGGTTAAATGACACACATCTTCGTGTGTAACCTTAGCAAAGCTTCTTCAACCTGGTACAATGAGGCATTTCATTCAAGGCCCACAATCGCTTCATATGCGCAACTAATATTTTAACATAACACATTTGTTTTAATAAAGCTAAATAAAACCCAATATATATATATATATAAGAGAGAGAGAGAGGTTAAATGACACACATCTTCATGTGTAACCTTAGCAAAGCTCTTCAACTTGGTATAATAGGCGTTTCATTCAAGCCCGCAATCGCTTCATATGCGCAACTAATATTTTAACATAACACATTTGTTTTAATAAAGCTAAATAAAACCCAATATAATTTGTGACTTACTTTATTTTTTTCACTACACCATTTCTCCAATAATATATCCACGTTCGTATTGTTGTACATGGATAACAATAATTCTCCAACCCTAACTATAACGCTCCCAAAATCAGCCTCGGTTAATTTGGTGAAATCATTGGCAATTACCTCATTTATGTCAATTTGTGACTAAACGAAATCGCTCATCTAGCATCATCAGAGTAATTGCAATGGAAGGTAAATAAATCTGAAGTTACTATAATTCATCAAGTAAGAACATGGAGCAACTAAGCAATAATGACAAACATGTAATAATTGGTAAGTCCTAAACCACACGGGTAGCAGCAGTAAGGCCACTCCCAGAGTGTTGAGTCAGGTTACCTAGAGAATAGTAATAGCGTAGTAAGTAAACCTTACAACATAGGTATGACATGAGCCCAATTAATGTAAGTAAACATGCAATTTGAGTAATAATAAAAAAAATGAAGCATTATCTCCGTTAATACACCATTTGGTAGGTTTTTGGGTTTTCAAAGATCATGGTGTACTATCGGAGATAACTACCTAAATATTTTAATGCAAGAAAATCTAATGCTTTATAGGTCATAGCTCTCATATATGGTATACTCGAGATATTACCCCTTCTTAGCAGGTTTGCATTGTCCCGATGAACCTACAATAAAATGTCGGTGCCTTAGTCATTGCATACTACCGTACATAACACTAGCTGTACGATCGAGTCTGACCTCGAGTGGCCCACACTATTAATGATGTTCATCTTGTAGTGACCAACCATTGGAATGGCTGCACCTTGGTCACAAAACCATTGGATCCAAAGCTCCTATATAACACACATATATGACTATAGTATGAAGTCTATATAATAAGCCCATGGCCGTTTATACCGCACGTACCGGCATACCATGTCATATGATGCATCTTATCAACTAATTCATAATGCAATTACCAAATAATTATAAAATAGGCATGCTCATATCATACTCGTAGTCAGTCAACTGACATATCTTATGTTTTTAAGTAAAAAGGCTGTAAAGGTTCACTTACCTCGAGCACTCGAGTGAATCCTCCAACCAAGTCCTGCTATGATGGATATAAACAAATATAAGACACCGTTATTCTAAGCCTTATATAATCTAAAAATATGGCTAAGCAAGAGTGCACATGTGCGAAACTCAAAAATCGATGCTCTGTCCACTGATTGTACGTCTAGCTCCGATGGCGTACGTTCGCTCAATGAGTTAAGCACACCTTTGGGTTTTCAAATAACACTTGATTCCTACATTATTTCTAAACCTCTAAACCTCTTCTAAGCTGACAAATAAGCACATGTAACGTAAGAAATCATAACACAATGAAACTTTAAAGATCTTTTGAAAACATTAACGCTTTTGAGGAAAGCTTAATGAACACTTTGGAAAACTCATCAAGGTAGAAGGTAAAACAGTGTTGAAATGTAAAAAGAAACAGAGCTTACCCTGAAGCTAAGCAAAGACATAGGCTTTCCCTTACAAAACTCCTCCAAACTCACAATTCTCTCAAGATATAAGGCTCTCTCAATTCTAGCAGCTTAGGGCCGTGCCAGAGCTCTGAATAGGCGTGAAGAAGAAGAGGAAGGAAGGGGTATTTATTGGGAAGGTCACCACCAACTCTCTAAAAAAGCAGCGGACGTTCGACCAACCCTAATGTACGTTTGGTACTATTTGTCCAACGGTCCAAGGGGTGTCTCGTACATTCAGGTATTAACTAGAGAGTATTTCAAAAAGTAACATACGTCCATGTGGTTTTGCGTATGCCCACTATACTATTTGAGCGTCGCGCCTCGACGTCCCTACAATGGGTCCTACAATTGGCTTAACTGACCCAGCATCGCCCTCGAGGTGTAGTGTTTGGCTTTTATTTTCTAAGGGATTAAGGCCTTGTTGGATTAACACTAAGGACTTAGGTCTTTGTTAAAACAATTTTATTGAAAATCTAGTTAACTGCTTTTGTGAAAAGGTCTTTGAATAATAAAAAGGGTTATTTTTATCAAAATATTATATTAGCCTTCACTATCGCAGGAGTATTATCCGACTAAATTTTAAGACTATTCTTAAATTCATGCCTCCAGCTCTTTAGCTTCTTGCTCATATCTATGAACGCTTCATGTTTGATGGCCACGATATCGTACTCAGGCGGGATGTAGAAATGCTTCTGTATAAATTAATTTTTTATATTAACAATAACGCTTCTCGTAATATACACTTAACTATCATAAGTACAATAATACTTAATTGAAACATACCACCAAAGCGTCCCATACATCCTCCTTCATACGCTTCTGCACATCATTCCAATCCTCACTAATCTGTACATAGTTGCCGCTCCGATGAACACTTCAGTTATCCGTCTAAATTTATTTTGGCTTTCTCCCACGGGTTGCGTTGCGGAGTACTTATACTCACACACAATAATCTGCCCATCGAAAATCTCCTAGAACTTGTGCGCTCCCTTGACGTTCAAAACTTGGTAGCTGGTGGTGCCATCTTCATTTATACCTTAACACATTAATGATTCAAACAAGTTAGTTAGAAATTAAAAATAATTACATAATAAACTTAATAATATATTACTATTTTAGCACATATACTTACTGATCGTCCATACTTTTTTTGCCTAACAACCGTCTGGCAGCATCATCGATTTGCGTGTCCTACGTGGCATCAACATCATCACCCAAATTGTCCTCAAGCAACTTTGTATCATCATTATCAGGGACATGTACATGTGGTCCGCTGGTATAGGGGGCCAATCAAAATGGCAATGTGAAACGATCCTTACATGGCTCAACGTCGTGAAGTCAAGCAAGAAAGGAATTTGATGTGCCCTGCTCCTGTGGAGCATGCTGTGAATCTCCATGAACATCACCCGCAAACTAGAGGTCCTACCCCGTATGGGTCTGTTTTCCAAAGAGTGTGAAGTACTGGTCGATAACCCTCTGGCTCCCTATCAACCCATGGGAATGAGCTCGATGCCTGGGCGCCCAATGTCAGCCTCTGTGCTCTTGACTTCCCCCTATAACTCATATCTCCCTGCAAATTACATTACAGACCGAATTAGTATTAATAATAAGTAAATATGTATTGGCATATATAAATTAATCACATAGGATTGAATTTTAAACATATACTAGTTACTCAATTAAGCATATATCATTAACTCAATGTACAAATAAATTTAATGGTTAACATAAAAAACAATTAGCAATTAATGTAAATATATTAAAAAAAATTCAAATATAAGGGTGTACTCCAATTTTATTAAATAACATATGTTTTAATTAGTGCTAAATTAAGTCGGACATAATCAATATCATCTAATGGCTTAACATCATAATTGCTACTCAAGGGGAGGGACTCAATCTTGTTATAGTTGACACTAGCATCGTCAAGCCCTTGACCCTAACCAACATCGTATATTATAAATTTTTAAACATTAAAGCAACTATATTTAAATAAAACAAACAACATAATAAAATCAATGTAAATATATATATTATATTAACAAAAATCTCTATTATTTCAAACAAACAAACCAAAAAAAAAATACATAAATAAAATTACATAATAAATCAACACACACACACATATATACACCTGATGCAAAGGCTAGGAGAACGACGAAGATCGATGGCCGGAGATGGCGGAGTCCTCGACGTACAGCCAGTGGGGGAGAAGGAGAGAGAGAGTGAGTGAGAGTGAGCGAAGAAAGAGAAGGCCAGGCTGAGGAAGAAGGAGAGCTCGAGGAAGGAGGAAGATGGGGAGAAGAAATAAAGAAAAAAGAGGGGAAGAGCTACGTTCGGGTGCGGGAGAGGAAGAAAAGAAGAAAAAGGAGCTACTGCAGCTAGTTGGCACATGCGAGGAAAGGAAAAAAAACTATAAGATGATGCATTTAATGAAGTACGGACTGCAGGTGGGAGAGATGAGATGTGAGGCACCATCTTAGAGCATCCATAGTAGTCTCTTCAAATTTACTCACCAAAATAACAAAAAGTATATTTTTGGTTATTTTAACAATTCACTTTTTAGTGAGCACTAATTTTAGCCTCACTACTTTAATAATCCACTTTTACTCTTTGATTTAAATATTATTTTTCAAAGATTTGTTTATTCTTTCTCTAAATTTTATATTTTTGTATGTTTATATTTTCTAATGGTCTATTTTAAGAATATTTGTCTTATTCTAACGATACTATTTTTAAAAATTTGTAATTTTTTTAACGGTCATATTTTTTACATTGTGTCTTATCTTAGCAATATATTTTAAAATTTTTGCCTTATCCTAACGATCATATTTTTAAAAACTGTCTTATCCTAACGGTCATATTTTTGAAAATTTTGTTTTATCCTAACGGTCAAATTTTTGAAATTTTGTCTTATTCTAATGGTCATATTTTTGAAATTTTGTCTTATCTTAACGGTCATATTTTTAAAACTTTGTCTTATCCTAATGGTCATATTTTCAAAAAATAGGCACATGCTTTCACTATAAATATGACCGTCTCCTCTCCAATTATCATTCATCTCAACCAAAGTTTATTTTCCATTCAATATCTACTTTATCTCATAGCTCGTTTTTTCTTTCAGAGTCACTCTTTTCTTTCCAAAATGTTTCGTGATGACTCTGATGATGATTTAAAGATAATTACTGGTGGTATGGAAGAAGGATCAATATCACATTGTAGTGGTACCCATTGTCATAGGTCCATTAGGCGTGATTGGTTGCAAGGCTGTGAAAGGCTTAGGCTTGACTATTTTGCAGCATCATCAGTGTATCCGTACAACCTATTTTAAAGGAGATTCGGATAAGCGTCCTCTTTTTCTTCGTATTGTATCTAAGGTTGAAAATCACGAGCAATTCTTCGTCCAAGGAAGAAATGCAACTAGAACACTTGGTTTTACTGCTTATCAAAAGATTACCGCTGCAGGATGCTAGCATACGGAGTAACCGGTGATTATGTAGATGAATATCTTAGGATTTTAGAAACCACGGAATGATGAGTCTAAAACTATTTGCTCAAGCGATGGTTTCTCTCTACTCCAATACGTACTTGAGGTCACCCACAAAACATGATGTTGCGAGATTGTTAATAGATGACGAAAGTCGTGGTTTTCCTGGAATGTTGGGGAGCATAGACTGCATGCACTGGAAGTGGAAGAATTGTCCGACTACGTGGAGAGGTATGTATTCTAGCCATAAACATGAAGCAACTATTATCTTAGAAGCAATTGCTTCATATGATCGTTGGATTTGGCCTACTTTTTTTGAATTACTTGGGTCTAACAATGACTTCAATGTGCTGGAAAGATCTTTTCTATTTACTAAGCTTGCTCGAGAGCGTACTCCTTGAGTTAATTACTTTATTAATGGTCATGACTACACGATGGGATATTATATTGCCAATGGTATATATTTGAAATGGTCAACATTTGTAAAAACAATCTCAACCCCACAATGAGCCAAGAAGAAACATTTTACTGCAGCACAAAAGTCTACAAGAAAGGATATAAAGCATGCATTCGAAATGTTACAAGCACGATTTGCAATTGTGTATTAGCCTGCATGACTTTTCTATGTCTGTGACATTAAAGAAATTATGAAAGCATGTATAATTCTCCATAACATTATCATCGAAGACGAACGAGATAAATAGGACATGTTGGATTTCGATTATGAACAACCCAATGACAATCCTCCCGAACTAGTGTCACTTATGGCAAGTACATGGCGAATCATAAGAGCTTCGGTTGAATTACTAGTTTAATATGCATTATTTATATTAAGTTGGACCGTTTTTATAATTTACTTAGTTATTTTTTATTTGTAATAATTTAATCCTTAATTTAATATGCATTATTTAAATGCCCAAGCTTATTGAGCACTTATGTTGAATCTCTTTTTCTTTTCTTTTATTTTTTTACAATTGAACTTTGGTTGTAAACTATCATTCCATGATCTTTGAATGCCCAACTGTGCATGTTGCCAGCATGATTGTTAGAACCATAAAGAGTGAATATCCTTAGTAAAAAGTTGTCAAGATAGGTCTACTCAAACTTTTCAAATCAAATACAAGATAGTTTATGAAGTACAAAAAGATGTAAATGGCCATATAACCAGAAGCAAATTAAATGACATTAAGTCAAGTACTTTACAAGATTAAAAAGTCTAAGTACATTAATTATGAACAAAAGTCCAATACAAGATCAAAAGTGCACACATAAGGACTGAACATTAAAGTCCAATACAAGATCAAAAGTGCATACATAGGGACTGAACATTAAAGTCTAATATAAGATCAAAAATGCACACATAAGGATTGAATATTAAAATCTAATACAAGATAAAAGTGCACACATAAGGACTGAATATTAAAGTCCAATACAATATCAAAAGTGCACATATATAAGGACTTGACATTAAAGTTAAGCACTAGAATTATAAGACAACAAAAAAAGTACTCAAATGCTCATTTTCTTGATTTGTGAATCTCAACGATTTCCTTTTAGCGTGCCATCCAATATTGTTGTTGGAATTTGGACATCCCACTTGTATCAAGCATCATTATTCTCTCCTTGTGATCCAATTCTTGCAAATGAAGCTTTCTTTTTCATATTTATTTTCTCTTCCAAATCCAACTTTTGCAATTGAAAGTTTTATTTCTCCAAGCGAATAAACTCTTCACCTTGAACACGCGAATCCTCAAGACTTTCCACTTTCTTCTTCATGAATTCCACAGCTTCTTTGGAGGGACCCTCTTTCCTCTTTCTTTTAGCCTTTTCGGCTTTCCTACCTATTGGTCTCTCAAAGTCTACATTGTTACCATGCGACTTATTGTCTAATTCACCTTCATTTATCGAATTAAGAGTATGAGTGACATTAACCGATGTTGCCACAAATAAGCTTTTTCTTTGTTTAACCTTGGTGCCATGATACAACCACTTTTGTTTCCCCTTCAACATCTTCCAACAATGTTTATATTAAAAAGTTACCTGGTTATTATGTGAGATATATAAAACCTTTGCCTTTTGAAACTAAAAACCATTGTAAATACAAAAATAATTAGTATCTTGAATATAATAATAAATTATAGTATTGAGTGCAAGTTTTAATGTAATTAGTACCTTGTCATGCTCAGTTGTGCCACTTTGGTTGAGATGTTCAATCTGATTATGGCACACAATAAACTTAGTAACTGCTTTTTTTAATAATTGACCACCTATTCATTAGGGAGTTACAACTTCGTTCAGAAGGGAACTCCTTATATTGATGGAAGTATGTGTGAACTCTTTCCCAAAATTGGTGTTGTTTTTGATCTCTTGCACTGCATCCATGCTACATTTAGCCACGATGATACCAAGAGCTTGTCTTCCTTTATAGAGAAGTTGTTACCCTGTTGTAATCTCCTAGTGTGAACCACATCGATTTGGGATTAAGAGTGATCAACGGACATTGGAACTTGTTAAGATTCACCAAAAAATGAGTTGTCTATTCTAGCATCTTCCTATAAAAGATTCACAAAGGACATATCAGGTTGCTCTTTAGAGTCTATCCTAAAAGCAAATATAAAGATTACATTGTTATTTATGCAGAACAATGCATTATTGTATATAATACTATATTAAACCACACAAAATCTGGTCTCTTCATAGGGAAAAAGTCCTTCCTCGATCTCAATAAAAAGGTAGGATAATCAAAAGAGACATAAACCTAAGAGATGATTCCAATCTCCAAATCTCAATCTATTAAACTTGAAGTGCATAAAGCATAAATAGACAACCAAATTAAGAAGTATAAGCACAAAAAATATGATTGTCCAACACACAAAAACATTCTTCAAGGCAGAATATAACAACAATCAAGGAATCATTGTACATAATTGGCCTATATATGAATAATGAAAAATATATTAGTTGTCAATATATCCTTTGCACTCTTTTATAGAGTACATGAACATATCCTTTGCACTCTTTTGTAGAGTATATGAACATATCAATAATATAAGTGCAAGATAAATCTTCCTATTTATCAATGCTTCAAGATATATTGTTTAAGCATGAACACTGCAATTGCCCTTGTTAATGTAAAATGAATCAAATTATAAATGAAAAATATACATAAAAGTCTAAATATACATAAAATGCCCATGTTAAAATGCCCAAGAATTCATTTCCCTCCTCATACTAAAGTGTTAATATATTGTAGTTTATTTCCCGAAGCATCCATTGCTGCCTCCATAATGCCCATGTTTAAATCATTGCAACCTTATAGTTGTCAAAGTGTTGCTTAGGGAAACATGGGCATTATTGTTTGCTTCAGGAAACATAGGCAATATATTAACATGGGCATTTAATGTCACAGACAATCTTAAAACCCCTAGATTCCCAATTTTGAAGGAATTCTTGCCAAGAAAAATCTGTTTCCTCCTCATAATGAAACCTAGAGATAATATCCTAGAATCCAAACCCAAAATGAAACATAGAGATAAATACAAAACCCAAACCGAGAGATAAACACAAACAATTTTAACATCTAAAAAATAGAAACCTAGAATCCAAACCCAAAATGAAGAACATGGAAATCCTTACCCAAATCAAAATCGAAGAGAGCTGGCAGCATAAGACTCCACGGATGGTGACGATGAGGAACTCGATAGACGGTGATGGCGAGACTCAAACTGAAGGGACCCTATTTGTGAAGAAAAATGGGCTCAGAGAGAATATGGCGCTCAAAAATGGTGATGATGCCAAATGCTGAGAGAGAGAGAGAGAGTGAGAGTGAGAGAGAGAGAGAGAAAGGAGAAGATCTATGGAAAGAAAAAGGAGAGTGAAATGAAAAGTAAAAAGAAAGAGAGAAAATATATTTATTTAATGAATAGGTGAGTGAATAATAAATTTTATATTTGATGATTTACTGTTCATCTTGTTTTTTTTTTTTGGTTAAAATGGTGAGACTGAAAAAGTGGCATTTTAAGTCATTTTGCCTCATCAAAATAACCAAAAAATAGCTTTTAAGAGTCTGCAATGAATGCTATCAAGGGGATTCGTGATGTTCAATATATATATATATATACCAAGGGGGGAGGGGCGCAGTTAATATAAGGAAAATAGTGCAATAATGAAAATAATGTAGTAAAAGAAAGCAATAGAACCAACCATGGAGGCGATATGCAGATATGAAAATAATGCAGAATAAAAGTAGAACCAGCCATGGAGGCGGTATGCAGTTTATAATTTGCAGAATGAAAATTGCAGTAATGTAAAGAAAGCAGTAGAACCGTCCAATTTGGCGATATGCAATTAATATAATGAAAGTAATAACTAGAAATAAACTTTAAACTGTACTAAGAATAAACTGAACTGAGAATATTATTGGAATGTTAAACTTACAAAGGAGGAATTAGAAAAGGGAAATAAGGAAACTAGGAAGTCTGGAACTACAAAGGAAATGAGAAGTTTTCAAAGTGGCTCACTCAGAAACCTCTGTGAAAAACTCTCCGAAAAGAACTGTGCCTTACAACAAGTGGGGAAGCCTCTTAAATGAAAAGCTTCCAGCAAAAAGTGAGGAATCAAGGTACAAGCAAAGTACACAAAATTCACGCATGAACAATAACATGAATAGTGTTCGGGTGAATAGTCACTGGTGAATAGTAAAATCTGAATATTCTGTTAGAACTGTTGAACAAACATTTGCTATTTCTGGTAATTATGAAACTGATATTTTAAGGTAAATGCTTGCATGTCTTTTCCATTGATGAGTACTGAATTTATACACATATTTGGAGAGATTACAAAGGAAAGAGATATACAAAGTAAATGAGATTACACATATAAATTAATTGATTTGATTTTCCTTCCTTGGAGAGAACTAGCCGTTGGGCTGCTGTGATTTGCTGCAAGTAATTGATTTGGGTTGCCTTGTTGAGCATGTAGCCGTTGCCATAGTTTCCTTGTGAGGTTCGGTGCTTTTAATGGTAATTGGTTCATTACGCCCCCGCAAGCGAGACGCGTGGCACACGACGTTGAGCTTGGTTCTCATAAGAGAGAAAGGAGAGAAGGCTGTGGGTTTAGTAAAAATATCTGCAAGGTTGTCTTTAGTAGAAATGAAGCGCACGACTAGAGTGTTGGAGGCAACTTTATCGCGGACAAAATGGAAGTCGATTTCGATGTGTTTGGTGCGGGCATGGAATGCAGGATTGGTAGATAAGTAGGTGGCGCCAATATTATCGCACGAGTGTAGGGGATGGGGAGAAATATACCAAGGTCACGGAGAGATTGGAGCGATGAGTTGGTGATGGCAAGGTGCGATATTGATTCAGTATTGGAGCGAACAGCGGTGCGATGTTTAGAGGACCAAGAAATAAGGTTGGGGCCAAGGAAGATGCAAAAACCACCGATGGATTTTCTCATCATCGGGCAACCGCCCAATCGTGTCGAGTAAGCTTGAAGGGTGCGGGAGGGTGATCGACGGATGAGGAGTCCATAGGTGATGGTGAATTTGAGGTAGCGGAGGATGCGTTTTACGGCTTGAAGGTGGAGAGAGGTGGGTCGATGCATAAATTGAGAAACTTTGTTGACAGCAAATGAGATGTCGGGGCGAGTGAGGGAGAGATATTGGAGGGCGCCAACAAGACTTCGGTATGAGGAGGGGTCATTGAGCGGATCCCCAGAGAGTAAGGATAGGGTATGTGCGGTGGACATAGGTGACTTGACAGGTTTAGCATCAAACATGTTGCTTTTGCGGAGGAGATCCAAGATATAACGTTGTTGAGAGAGAATAAGGCCATCAGGTGTAAAAATGGCTTCCATGCCGAGAAAGAAATGAAGAGGACCAAGGTCTTTTATGGCAAAGTCAACTTTGAGCGATTGTAGGAGGGAAGTAGTCCCATGAGGAGTAGAACTAGTGATGAGGATGTCGTCAACATAGATGAGGACGTAGGTAGTATGCTGAGGGGTGCAACAAGTGAATAAAGAGGAGTCAGAGCGAGATCCGACAAAACCAAGCTCAAGAAGTCGATCACTGAGGCGAGAAAACCAAGCGCGAGGAGCTTGTTTCAATCCGTACAACGCCTTGTGTAACTTGCAAACATGAGTAGGGTATTGGGGATGAAGAAAACCAGGGGGTTGAGCCATATAGACGTCTTCGGATAACCATCCATGGAGAAAGGCATTTTGAACATCAATCTGACGAATAGGCCAGCCTGAGGAAATGGCCAAGGAGAGAACAAGTCGAATGGTGGTGGGCTTGACCATTGGACTATAGGTCTCGCCATAATCAATGCCAGGTTGTTGGTGAAAGCCCTTGGCAACAAGTCGGGCTTTGTAGCGATCGATGGTTCCATCAGCTTTCCGTTTGAGATGAAAAACCCATTTGCAGCCATGTTGGTGTTGGTGTTGGTGGTGGGGGACAAGTGTCCAGTGCCATTCGTAGCGCATCAAATTCTGTGTTCATAGCGACGCCAAGCAGGATGTTGAGCAGCAGAGGAGTAGGAGGTAGGTTCGACATCATCGGAGCATGTGGCGGCAATGAGTGCCTTTGGGAGAGGATATCGGATGAGTCCCTCTGGGAGATTTTTAGGCTTGAAGATGTTATTCTTGGAGCGAGTCTGCATGGCATGTTGTCGTTGAGGAGGAGCTGGTGGAGCAGTCTCTACGGGTGCAACCTGTGGACAAGAAGGAGAGAGAATGTTAGTAGGAGTAGGTGCTAATGAGGAGGGAGTTACCTCGTGAAGGTGCTAGAGTGGAGATGGAGGTGAGAATTGAACTCGTGTGGGAGTGGGGTTGCGTGGAGGATTGTTGGAAGGTGGAGGAGGTAAAGGGTAAAGAAGAGCTTGTTGAGGGTGTGGGTCTAAGGAGGAAGGAGATGGTCGAGAAAAGGGGAAGAAAGATTCATCAAAGATGACATGACGAGATATATAAACACGACCAGAAGAGAGATGGAGACATTTGTAGCCACGATGAGAGGGACTATAGCCAAGGAAAATGCATTCTGCAGATCGATAATCCAATTTGTGTCGATTGTATGGCCGTAGGTGGGGCCAGCATGCACATCCAAAAACACGTAAGAAAGAGTAGTTTGGGCGAAGGTTAAAGAGCTTTTGAAAGGGAGATAGATTTTGGAGGACCGGAGTGGGCAATCTATTGATAAGGTAGGAGGCTGTTTGGAAAGCCTCAGCCCAATAGGTGAGAGGAGCGGAGGCATGGGCTAGGAGAGTGAGGCCCATTTCGACGATGTGGCGGTGTTTACGTTCCACGGACCCATTTTGTTCATGGGTGTGGGGGCACGTTAATCGATGGTGGATGCCATGAGAGGTAAAAAGATGGCGTAATTTTTGAAATTCGCCACCTCCATCGGTTTGGATGGATTTAATTTTACGATCAAATAAGCGTTCCACATAAGCCTGAAACTTAGGGAAAATAGTAAAAACATCAGATTTACACTCAATAGGATATAACCAAGAAAATTTACTATAGTGATCAACAAAAATAACATAATAGCGTGCACCATTATTAGATAAAATAGGGAAGGTCAAACATCGAAAAAACTAATTAGTGGAAAATGAGAGGGTGATCGATAGGGAAAAGGAAGTGATGACTTTTGCCGCTGATAAGCGAACAAAGTGATAGCTTCTTATTAGACGTGTGGTAGATGAAATTTAGACACAACTTGATGAAGTATTCGATCATGAGGATGACCAAGACGCTGCCAATCATGATGAGAAGCACGTTCACTAGAGAAACCTTTGGGTGGTGCAGGATGGAGAAGGGACCATTGATAAAGTCCATTTTACTCGGGCCTTTGTGTAGAATCTTCCGGAGATCGATCCTTAACAAAAAAACACGAAGGGTGAAATTCCATGAAAGCATTATTATCCAAAGTAAATTTTGAGCAGGATAATAAATTTTTGTAATTTTTGGAACATGTAAAACATTACGTAAAATAAAATTTGGTGGAGAGAGAATAAGTGCCAATATTTTTTATGGCGGGTACCATTGCCCACTTGAATTTGATCTGGGCGTCATACTCTTGATTGAAATTTAATTGATTTTGATCGGAGGTGACATGGTGAGAAGCGCCGGTGTCGGGATACCAATTTAGGTCAGTGTGAGATGAAGTAGCCATTGCATGATATCTTTGTCGGACTTGGGCAGCTTGTGAAGCTTGATTGAACCTATTGTAACAAGTGAGGGCGAATGGCCCATTTACAGACTTGACATGTGATGCGGATCCCATGTGTGTTGGGTCTATAAGTGCCCATTGAATTATTTGGTCTATAATGAAAAGAGGAGGAACCGAAGGTCCTCCACATCCTCTAGAGGAGGAGGCGTGAAATTGAGAAGCACGCCCGTGAGCGTTGCCCTTGGCGGAGGAGCTGGAAGGTACGGTGATTGTCGCGGCCACGGTGGAGATTGGGACTCCGAGCGGCGATGTTGGCGGTGGGAAACGAGTTGTCATCTTGATGACGTTTTGCAATCCGAGATTCATGGGCAAGAAGATGCCCAAACAAAGTGTCAATGGAGAGGCTCCATTCGAGTGGTGAGAGAGGTCACAAATGGGTCATATTCGAACCCAAACCACCGAGGAGATAGGAGGTGAATTCTTGATCGTGATGGGATGACCAGCGGCAGCAAGAGTAGCGACGGTATGCTTGATTTGCTGATAATAATTTGAAACACTCAGATTTCCTTTCTTGGCAGTGGTGAGTTGAAGACGGAGAGCCAAAACACGGGCTTGAGATTACGAGGTGAGCGTATTATCAAGGGTCTTCCATAGTTCACAGGCGGTTTGCAGCCAAGAACACGAGGTAACATCTCATCGAGATGGAAGACATCAACATGCTCGGGACCAATTGATCGTGGCGGAGCCATTGATAGTGTCTGGTCGGTGGGATGATGAGAGTGCCACCGGGGAGGTTGAAACCTTTGTCTTTGGGGGAGTATTGGTTCCTCAATGAAACCATAGAGGTCGTGACCACGGAGGAAGGTTCCACAAGGCCACGCCATGTCATAAAATTGCCTTTGTTGAGCTTGGTAATGGAGTGGGGAGCTACGGAATGGGTTCTTTGGGTGTCTATGGTATTTGGGGTAATTGGTTTGTTTGTTTTTGGTTGTTGATGGTGTTTGGGGTAATTTGATTTGGTTGCTGGTTGTTGATGGTGTTTGGGGTAATTTGATTTTGTTGCTGGTCGTTGATGGTGTTTGGGGTAATTGGGGTTGTTTCGGTGGAAGAAGATGCCATTGAAGAAGATGCAGCAAAAGCTGTTTGATAAAAGGCTTCACGAGAGAGAAAAAAAAAATATGACGTGAGTCGCTCGTTCCTTCTTTCGATACCATATAAACTAATATTTTAAGGTAAATGCTTGCATGTCTTTTCCATTGATAGTCTTGAATTTATACACATATTTGGAGAGATTACAAAGGAAAGAGATATACAAAGTAAATGAGATTACACATATAAATTAATTGATTTGATTTTCCTTCCTTGGAAGAACTAGCCGTTGGGCTGCTGTGATTTGCTGCAAGTAATTGATTTGGGTTGCCTTGTTGAGCATGTAGCCGTTGCCATAGTTTCCTTGTGAGGTTCGGTGCTTTTAATGGTAATTGGTTCATTAGTAATAATTCAACATTTCAATTATTTAATAAAAGATTTGTTAATGATTCAAAGAATAAAGAATACAAGTTTTTGCATATTGGATCATCCAAATTCTTTGTTAAACCTTTAACTAGACTTGGAATTAATGCTTCGTGCTTTTATGTTTATGCGTGATGCTAGATTTATTAATTTTAGAACTAGTATTCTTGGAATGATTCAATCTTCTTTGTTTAATGGTCCTGTTCATTTTGATGTTTTTCCTAATTTGACTCTTTCTCTGGATGATATTAATATTCTTAAAGCTTTGACTTTGAATGTTTTGACTTCTGATTACGATATGGAAGAAGGTAGCAGACCTCTTGCTATCATCTACCGAATTTATTATAAACTTATGAAAACTAATTTAGATCTTCAGGCTGTAATTAAGAGTGCAGGTCAATCTACTTTGTTAATTCAAAGTTCTACTCATGATGCTAACATATAGATTCCAAAAATGATTCGATGGGATGATATTAATCTTCCTAATGAATGGCTTTTGGAAAATGTATCTAAGCCACTCTGTGTAGTTAATGATGCCTCTAGTCTTGATTACATCCAACAATATTTGGATGGATCTGTTAAAATTAATTTTTTAGATTTAAATATTCAAAGACCACATTCAATTGATGAAAGAAGAAATTCTTTTGCTGGATCTTCAACCACTGAAGGACTCCACAAAAGAGACAAAGAAATTGAAGATTTGATTTTTCCTCCTCCTAACCATTCCAATTTCAAATTACAAGGAATTTCTACAAATTCTCAAGTCTTCTCTGCTTTTTATTCAACCAAAACTCATCCTCCTATTCACAAGGATGATGAAGGTGATTCGACTTCTTCTTCTGCTTCAGATTTTAATGGCTCTCTTCCTCCTCCTCACCAGTGTGTCATCCATGCTGTTTCAAAAGATTTTTTCTCACTAATTGATTGGCCAGCTATGCAAAAAGATTTTCTTCAAAAAGAATCTGATTTACGGCATGCTTACTGCATGATTTTCAAAAAAGAACGAGACTTCATTAAAGTCCAATGGGCAAGAAAAATGATTGAGTCTCAAAACATATTTTGTTCTTTGATTTTCTTCAAAAATATTTCCTTTGACAATGTTCTAAATGTTGTCAAAAGAATTTTGTCAAAGAAGACAAGACAATTGTTCGATCTTCTCATCCTCCTCTTGAAAATATTCTCATAGGGAGATCACAAAGGTTCTCCGTTCAAATCAGCCAATGATGTTCCTCGAAAAGCAGGAAAATTATTGAACAAAACAATTTTATTAACCAATCTTTGCATACGATCGGACAGCAGTTAGATCGTATTGAAGAAAAATTGATTTCCCCATCCTCTTCAAAAATTGAAAAACCTTTGATTTTACTTCCTGAGAAAAGAAAATCTCTGGTTTTAAAACCTAAGTCTCAGAAAAATATTGAAAAAATTGAAGAGATGATTGTTGAATTAAAAATTAACCAAGCCAATCCAACTACTCCTCCAGCCAGTTCCTCCAAGACTATTAATCCAATTTCCCAACAATTTTCTGACACTGATTCTATTTCTTCCCATGATTCCACTGATTCTGATATTAAAATTCTTGAAGAAAATTTTGGAAAAACAAATCTGGAGCCAAAACTCCAAAGAATTTTTGATAATTCCAAACCTGTCAATTTTGCAAGAAATTGGTATTCCAGACCTACTCCTCCTGATTTACAATTTGAAGAAAGATTTCTTCAATCCCAATTTTCTGTTTCTGCTGATAAATTGTATGAATGGAATATTGATGGTTTGTCTGAACAAGAATTGATGAATAAGATGAATCATATGTCTATGGTTGCGAATGCCTATGACACCAATCACAATTTAAGCCAATCAGAAATTGTTGACTTGCTTGCTACTGGATTTTCTGGAACTCTTAGAAATTGGTGGGACAAACATCTCACTGAAGATTCCAGAGAAGAAATTAGAAAGGCTGTCAAAAAGACTGAAGATGGCTTTCCCATTTTTGATGAAAAGTTGGTAGAGGCGAACCTGATTGTGTCAATACTTTGATTTATACTATTATTAAACATTTTGTTGGTACTCCTTCTAATATTACTTCTCGAATTTCTGATTATTTAAATAATCTTCGATGCCCTACTATGTCTGATTATAGATGGTATCAAGATGTTTTTCTTTCTCGAGTCATGCTTAGAGTTGATAGTCAAAAACCTTATTGGAAAGAAAAATTTATTGATGGATTACCTTCATTATTTGCTCACAAAGTTAAAGATGAGCTGATCAATGCTAATACGGGTTTGATTGACTATGAAAAACTCACCTATGGTGATTTGTTTTCCATCACAAGAAACTAGGTATTAAAATGTGTATTGATCAAAATGATTCGACAACAATTAAAGAATGCTAAGAAGGCTAAATATGAAATGGGTAATTTCGTGAACAATTTGGATTGCCTCCTATTGCTCCATCCAGAAAGATAGGAAAAGGTCGATAAAGTTTCGAAAGAAACCCGCTCCATATTACAATGATTTCAAGAAAAGAAAATTTAATAAGCCTTCAAAGAATTTTCCTAAAAATCTAAACCAAAAAGGAATCTAAATTTGAAAAATACTTTTCTCAAGGAAAATGTTTCAATTGTGGAGAATCTGGACATTTTGCCGATAAGTGTCCAAAACCTCCCAAAAGATTAAACAAGAAATTAATGCTTTAAATATTGAAGAAAGTGAAAAGAAAATATTTTAGAATTTTGCAAAATAATGATTTCTCGATTTTTCTTCCGACGAAGATTTTTAACTTCGATGATTGATTATCATTGCAAGTGAATTTTCTAAGATGTAAAAATTGGATGTTTTGATTCTTGCTCAACAAACAAAAACTTGTTCTTTTTAACTAAAGTCAAGAGCAAGAAGATTTGTTAATAACTCTTATTTCAAAATTGAAAATCTGAGTTAAAGGAAGAATACCTTAAAAACTCAAGAAGACAATGATTAAAGAAGTTAACAAACCTTTAAAGTCCAAGATCTCTCTTGATGAGACTTTGGAAAGATTTTCCAAACAAAATTCCAAAGTTGTTACTATCTCAGATTTGTAAAGCATGAGATTAGTAATATCAAGAAAGATATTGTTGATTTGAAAAAAGATTTGCATGACTTGAAAACTAATAATAAAGATTTGGAACAAGAATTTTTACTTTCAAAACTTAAAAATTGTTTCTAGGAACAAGATCATAATTCTGATAATGAACAAAACAAATCTGAGCATTCTTATGAAGGTGAATATAGCAATAATTTGATTCCCAATGATATCAAGATTATCAGTATGATTAATAAAGTTTGTCCTCCTAAATGGTATGCTAAAGTTCATATTATTGTTGATCAAGATTATGCTTTTGATGTTATTGCTTTGATTGATTCTGGTGCTGATTTGAATTGCATTCAAGAAGGGCTTATCCCAAGAAAACATTTTGAAAAATCCAATCAAAAATTGAATTCTGCCACTGGAACCAAATTGCAAATTAATTATGAGTTGAATAATGTTCATGTTTACCAAGATGGTATTAATTTTCATATTCCTTCTGTGCTTGTTAAGAATATGTCTGATAAGGTTATCCTTGGTATACCTTTTATTTCTATGCTTTATCCATTCCAAGCTGAGTTAGGAGAAGTTTCTACTATTAAGATGGGTGTCCAGGTTAGATTCCAGTTTGCATCAAGATTTGAGATTGATATTTCTCAGTTATCTCAGAGTTTAGTTCATGGTAGAACTTTCTGTTATTTAGATATTCCTTCTAACAATAATTTTGAAACCAATGCCTCTAAAATTGGTTTTAGAGGAATTCTGAAACAACTTGTTTCAACAGGATCTACTGAACAAATTGTTCAATTTCATTATAGATCCTGGAATTTTGCGCATTATAATATTATTAAGAAATTCTTTGCATGGTTTAAAATATTGCATTTTAAACAGATTTTCGAATACTTTTGATTTTGGTAAAATATTGATATTATTAAGCTCTGATTTTCAATTATTCCTGATTCCTTCTCTTGTGAATTTTTGCAGTGCCACAATGGCAAGCAAAAAGGACAAGGAAAAGACAATTCAAAGGCTTTGGTTTTGAAACCAGAGTTAGCTATTGCTACTTCATCTCCAATTTCTTCTATAGAATTGGCTAATAGGTTTTCTCCTTTTAGCTCGATTTGCACTTCATATTCAGACTTTAATTTCTCATTTTGATCCATTTATGGATTTCCTAAATCAGAGTTCCATTTATTCAACACAAAAAACCCTCAGCCTACATGGTTCTCCCCTATTTCCAACATTTATTTACCATTGAAATGAATCGTGCTTCTATCAAATCCGCTAACGAATTAGCCCACTCTTATTTTCCCCAAAATTTCCATTGGATTCCTGAACATTCCAAGAAAACTCTTGCTTTTTACACCAATATTCTGAAACAAATTAAATCAATTCATTTCAAACCAATTTATTGTCAAACTACCCTTGGTAAATTAATTTTTCACCATGCTTATATTGATAATATTCTCTTTGAAAAAGATTGGGGTAATCACCCTTCTATTCCCAAAATTCTTAGTGATAATTCTCCCTACAATTATTATAATTACATTGATGCTTGGTCCAAATTTTTCCTTTATCAAACTCCCAATTGTGATCATTCTTGGTTTATTACTTTTGACAGAAAATTCCATAAGATTTCTTCCCTTTGGTTTTCCATTGGTGGTGGATGGTTTGGTTTGATCCTCGATATTCTTCCTTCAACTTGTTGATAGTTTTCTCTTTTAAGAATCATGCTAAGACCGATGCTTATGGTTCCAAATTTTATCCCATCCTCCATTTTTCCAAAAATACAAGGTTCCTTGGATTCTAAAATGGTAATATGTCATTGTAGGAGACAAGTTAGAAAGACATTGGTATATTAAGTGGTGGGACAAATTTGCTTTTGATGATATTGAAAATGTTAAAGAATTTTGTCATGCTCCCAAAGCCCTTGATCTACCTACCACTCGAAATTACCCTCTAATACTACCAAATTACACCAATGCCTCCACTTTTAACCGATGCTTTTCTTCCACCAGTTAAACAAGAATCTCCACCGCTTCTTCCTCCTTCTTCAAAGAAAAAGACTTCATTAAGCAAAAGAAAAGAAACTTTTAATGAAGGCCTTTTTAGAATCTTTGAGATTGGTCGATGAAGAAGAATCCGCTTGATGCATCTTCAATCCAATTATTGATCCTCAAAGAGATTTATTTGGCAATTGGATTTGATTCCCAAGAACATTTTCGAATTGATGATTTATGAATTGCGATTCTAAGATTTGAATTGCAGATTCCCCAAGATTTTGTCGATTTTCCAAAGATTTCGGTTAAATGCGTTTTTTCGATTAAGAAAATATTTGAAGATTTCAAGATTCCCAAGATTTCAAGATTTTGTCCAAGATTTGAAGATTTTATTCATTTCATTGAAGATTTGTCGATTCAAGATTTTCTGTTGAAGATTTTCAAGATTTTCCCAAGATTTTGTCCAAAGATTTCCAAGATTCCAGAGTATTTTGAAGACCAGAATGAAGACATTTTCATCCGACAAAGAATCAAGAATATTCAGATTTTACTATTCACTAGTCACTATTCACCCAAACACTATTCATGTTACTGTTCATACGTGAATTTTGTACTTTGCTTGTACCTTGATTCCTCAATTTTTGCTGGAAGCTTTTCTATTTAAGAGGCTTTCCCACTTGTTGTAAGAAAGAGTTCTTTTCGGAGAGTTTTTCACAGAGGTTTTTGAGTGAGCCACTTTGAAAACTTCTCATTTCCTTTGTAATTCCAGACTTCCTAGTTTCCTTATTTCCCTTTTCTAATTTCTCCTTTGTAAGTTTAACATTCCAATAATATTCTCGATTCATTTATTCTCGATAGGTTTAAAGTTTATTTCAGTTGTTACTTTCATTATATTAGCTCATACCGTTGATTGACGGTTTTACTACTTTATATTAAGCGCTTATTATTCTGCATACCGCCAGATTGACGTTCTCGCTTTCTTTATATTCGCAATTTTCATTCTCGCAAATTATAAATCGCATACCGCCTCCATGGCTGGTTCTACTTCTCATTTGCATTATTTCATATTCGCATACGCCTCCATGGTGGTTTTATTGCTTTCTTTTACTGCATTATTTTTATTATTGCACTATTTTCCCTATATTAACTGCGCGCTTCCACCTCCCCCCCCTTATATATATATATTGGCTAGCTTAATCATTTTAAATTTGAAAAAACTAAATAGATTATGTGCAATTAATATAAATGTACAAATTACAAACCATCATTTTAATTTTTAAAGTTATTATAATTAATAAGTTGAAGATTACAAATTAAAATCAATGACCATTAAAAGTTTTGGTAAAAAAATGTACAAGAAAAATCACCTTTGCTCGGGTTCTCGTGAGTGGAGCTGTGGTTGCTTGGGTTGTTGACGAGAATGAGCTTTCGTGAGAAAGACAAAGGCGTGAGACTGTGAGAGACGGAGAAAAAAAAATGGGGTTGTGAAGAAGAAGAAGCGCCAAAGTGAAAAATAAACCCCATAAACTGATGCATATATGCTAGGAAATGGGCATTTTGGTCCAAAAAAAACCCCATAAACGAGGCTCTATGATCGTACAAAAAATAATACTCGCCAATTGCATGAGTCGTTTGTAATAAAGTGGTTGTATAAATGCAAGTGTCGAACCCACAGAGAATTGCGTTTGTGTGAATTAATTCTATGTCTAAACTAATATTACTTTAATTTAGTCCCAAAATCAAACATGTGGCATGTAGTAAATATAAACTAAATTAAATGCTTAAAACTAAAGAAATAAAAATACTAAAGCCTAGAATCCACCTCACCACAATTAATTAACATATAATCATGCTAGTTCATGCTTCCAAATGACTATGTTACAAGGCATACTCTAAGCACTAACACTTTGTTCATACTTCCATCTATTGATAAAGCACATATGCATATCATATTGTTGCTACAAAATCTTGTCGAACTAATCGATGCAAACACTGTTTTAAGAGTTACAACGGATATTGGTCCGAAGACGAATCATCTGATGTACCTCCAGTTACAACGAGTATTGACGTTTAACGATTTGTAAACAATAATCAACACAATTGATTAGCCTATAATCATAACAAGAAACAAGAGAAAATGAAAAGAAAGCATTAATAAAATTAAACTATACAAAGATTTGACGTTTTGAGGAGCTCAAGATTGCCAAACAGGAGAGTCCTAGCTCCCAAAGGCGCCTCCAAGCGTCCTTCCAGTCTGGGTTCGTTTATAAAAGAAATGAGGGTATTTATAGGCTAATTTTAGGGTTTCAGCTTTGCCAGGTTAGCTAAGTGTGCTAGATCGCAAGTGCACTCGATCGTACAGAGGTGCGATCAATCACACTCGTGCATGAATTTCTGCATCGGATGGGCACAATTGTGCTTGATCGCAAAACGTGCGCTTGAGCGCACATACTTCAGAATTGGCCAAATCTTGTGAAATATGATTTTGTAAATCTTCGAGTTAACTTTCCAAATACACCAAGATTACCCCAATCGGAGTTTTACAACTCTAGATATGACCGTTTTGGTGGGAGTCATCGGTGCGAATCATCGCTCGACTCAATTTTGCCGCCAAAGCTCCTGAACTGTTTTAAGCCCCAAATTTAATGGCATTAGCCCTAAATGCAACTTAACAACTTGCAAAATACTAAAACACAAAAACTAATCAAAACATTAGAAATTAACAAAGCTAAAAGTTTAACAAACATAAGTTAAGGGGATCAAATATACAATATTTGACATCAATTACTCTACACGCCTGTGGAGGAGAGGCGTCAAAACGTAGCTGCTGCGTGAGTCTGAAGGGGTCAAAATTTTCAACAGCACTGTCATGTCTATCTACAGTGCAAAACTTGTGTTTGCCGAAACCTTTTGCCAAACAAACTCCATGTTGGACTCTCTAGGAATGAAAACACATTGCCAGTGAGGAAAAGCATGTAAGCTCACTCGCAACTCATCAATAATATGACCAAAATGGCTCTTGTTCACATGCTTAGAAAGCAGAGCATCGACCACAACTTTGGCATCACCCTCTAGGATGAGTTTTTGGAAACCCAAAGACCTACACAAAGAGACACCATGGATGAAGGTCGTGGCCTCTATAGCTTCAGGGTCCACAACACCTTCAATAGAGAGACTCTTAGCCGTAATTGAACACCCATCATGGTCACGAATAGCCACACCCAGTCCCACACAGAACATGGCTAGATTCAAAGAGGCATCACAGTTAACTTTCACCCATCCCATTGGTGGCTTTTTCCAAAGGAGCGGACACACCTCTTTCTCCCTCACTCTGTTCGTCACACTCAACTGGGCATCCGAGAAATCCTCCACAATCACAACAATAGAGCGGGCTACCTCATTGGGATGAGTGAAAACACCCTTGTGAATCCATGTGTTCCGTCGGAACCAGATTTGGCAGGCAGTTGCAACAAACAACTTGAACAGATCCTTCTTGCATCTTTCGAAAAACAACTCAGCTAGATCCCAGAAATTGCCCACATCCATCATAGACTTCTGCTTCGAAATTTTGTTACCAAGGGTTGAGGGGGCGATTTTTCTAGAAAATACTTAAAAAAATTATTTATTTATTTTTTTTACCAGGGGCGCTTGCCCCCAGGTGGCCTCAACGGCTCTCCACCACTGCTTTAAACTCTTAAACTTTTACGCGATTTGACAAACTTTCCTCGAACTTTAAAATCTCTCAATTTGGACTTCTAAACTTTTAATTACAATCAATTTGAACAATTTTGTTAAATTTTGCAGTTTAGACCTCTAAAATGACAAAATTACTCTTCAATTTTTTTTTTTTAATAAGGATTACAAGGTAGCCCAACCGTCGGTCACTTTGTAATTTTTTTTAAAATAATATTGTTTTAAAAAAATTTTAATTTGAAATTAAGGATAAATTTGAAATTTATAAAAAAATAAGGGGTATAAATATTATTGTATCACTTTTTATATTTAAAATTTGACGGAAGAGTTCAAATTAATTACAATTGAAAGTTTAAGGGTCCATATTGAGAGATTCTAAAATTTGAGAGATTTATCAAATTGTGTAGAACTACAAGAGTTTAAAGTGGAGATAAAAAAAAACATAAAAGGCTCAGAAAAATGCCTACCGAACCCGATCCATGCCCATCACAGATAGAAAAGTATCCGACCATTTGTTTTGGACCGAGGCATATAGACCCAGTCTCAAACGTACGCTACCATTTTTATGTCAAGTTTCCAACTGAGGGTTTTTCAAAAGCCGCTACACTTCTTTAACCTCGCAACCCAAATCTGTAGCCTTCGTCCACCACCGTTTTCAAGAGCTCCTCTCCGATCTTTCTCAGCAACAAACAAAATGGTAACGATCAGATGGCCTTTTTTCTTTTTTCGTTTTTGAATTTGTTTTGGCTCTTTTACTGTTGGGTGCAACTTTTGATTTCTTCTGGAAAACTCCTGAATTTCTCAGGCGGATTTGGAGAAAAAGCCTGATGTAGAAGACCCCGAGAAGAAGAAGAAAAAAGAAGAGAAGGTTTATTTTATTTTATTGTTTTTTATAAATTTTTATGTATTTGTGCTTTCTGCTCTCAAATTACCACTAGTATGCATGTATATATATGCGTGTGTGTGTATTCGGTTTGTTTTCTCGCAGTGTGAGTTGCCGATTATAATGTATTAGATTATTTGCTCTCGTGAATTTGGTGCCGCTGGCCGGAAGCAAAAAAAAAAATTATTGTCTATAATCAAATGACAGTATATTTAATTTTTTTTATAAAGAAGTGGACTGTAGGCATATTAAATTAAGTGGTAAGCAATACACCTTTATATGTTGGATTCGGAGAAGAAGAACCTCTTGTATGGTATTATTGGCTGGTGGTTTAGGACTTTTGGAAGTGGCTTTCGATCTGATTGCCGAAATATTGTTCGGGGAAGTGACTTTTGGAAGAACCTCTGTAATATTGTTTAGTTTGTTAAGAATGTTTTTAAATTGATTGGGTTATTGAGTTTGATATGGATGTAGATGGGGTCTTCCTTTTGCATTTTGATAGTTGTGAATAACAAAATCATTATATTTGGGAAGTTTCATATTATTCTTTGTTGTTAATACTTTTCTGGATTGTCTTCTGGTCATTTATTAATTTTTATGTTGTTTTCTTGCTTTTTCTTTCCTCATTGTAATTTTGTAAGTAGCAAATTCCTTTTCTTTTATTCACTTATTTTCTCTTGAAGATATGTTTTTTTTTGATAAGTAATTTAATCTCATTAGAAAAGCACAAAGGGTCACAACCCTAGTACACAAGAAGTATATGCTTTTAATAAGATTGGTTATTACTTATAAAAAAAAAGAAGGAAGTATACTAGAGAATTCCTATTCAAGAGAAAAAGACGAAACAAAGTTAAAAAAAAATCAGCAAAATGGGAAAAAGAAAACAATTATGTACTTCTATCAATGTGTAAAGAGAGTTGAATATAATATTTTCAGCTCTACCACCAAAGTCTCTATCTTCAAAGTTCTGTGCATTATGCTCTCTTCAAATGTATAACATTAAACATAAAGGAGCCAACCTCAAAAGTTCCAAAATGTTACGACGCCTCTCTTGACCTCCCCAAGTTATCAATAACTCTTGTACTTCTCTTGAAGAATGTGAACAAAGTGGATAGTAATTTTTCTGGAAACGATTTCATTTTATTCCTTAAAATTATTTTCTTTGTGGAATAATTTTTTTTTTTTTGAAAATAATAATTGGTCAAATTGAATATATCCTTTTTACCAGGCAAGGGAGAAAGAATTGAAAAAGCAAAAGGCTTTAGAGAAAGCTGCCAAACTGCAGGTAACAAGAAGAAATTATTTTATGCGGTGTGGATCATATATTTGTATGCCATGCATTAATGAAGTATTTATGTGTATGTAGAATTTATAAATTGTTTAGTATGTTCCATCTTGTTTTAGGCACAGCAAGCCTCAAATAATCCAAAAAGGAGTGAAAAGAAAATGGTAAAGCGTGGTGGGGAGGAAGAGAATCCTGAGGACTTTGTTGACCCTGAAACGCCTTTTGGTGAGAAGAAAAGAATGTCTCATCAAATGGCAAAGCAGTACAATCCTAGTGCAGTAGAGAAATCGTGAGTATGATGTTTTTCTTTTTGGTTTTTCTTGTATGAAATTGATTATAATTGAAGCTTTTGCAATCTTTATTGCTGATGTAGGTGGTATGCGTGGTGGGAGAAATCAGGGCTTTTTGTTGCGGATGTGAAGAGCTCCAAACCCCCGTTTGTTATTGTGAGTTTCTTGCTGGATGTATTTAAGTTTGTTGCTGTAATCATGAGAACCTTTTTCTAATTTGTTTTCTGTTTCCCTATCATAAAGGACATTATAAATTAAAACAAGTAATTATTGGTGGAATTAGATTAAGGACAACTTTCATGTACATCCTGGGTTGTTTTTACATTCACTAGATCGATAGAACCTTTGGGCTTGAAGAGTATGACTAAACTTTGCTGAGAAGTGACGGCCAAACTAATGATCACTGCTTGTATGTCTTTAGCAACTGGCTTGTGCGATAGGATTATACTTTTCAGTCTAAAGTCAAAATTTCAATTCTTGTTGGGTCGAACTATGTTGTTCACTCTAAAGTATAAATTCAATAGCAATACACTTCATCAATTGAAGGGGTAATCCTTTAGGTTTTTATTTTTATTTTTTTATTTTATTTTATTTTATTAAGAGGGACCCCTCCAAGGCAGGGCCACTCCGTGAACTCATCCTTATTAGGTAAATCTTGGACCTGTGTAAAGTGAAGGGGTAATCTTTTAGTAGTGTTTGATGAAATTAAAGTAGTGGCTCTTTGGTTATGTGGTTTGATTAAATCTACATTTTGCACAGGGTTGTGGTGTGGATGTGTTTACTGCTCTTTGTGATTTTTATTTGACTATTTGTCAATGTTATTAACTAAAAACAATTTTTTTTGTCAATGTTGAAGATTTAGGGGTTTATTTTAAAAGACTACAAATGTTTCTAACTCTCTGGAATCAAGCCAAAACTTGTATATAACATAGAGAATCAACTCAGTTAAGTTATTTACATATTGCCAATACATGTGCTTCTGTACACAGTCCAGTTAATCTTCCTGGCCAGTTGTTTGGCAATTCCACTGTTAAAGCTACATTTTTATTACAATCTGTGCAGTCACCATAAAAAACTGAGACTATTAAGCTGAACTCTTCACTGGAGTAGCAGTGGCAACCATACCGACATATAATAGCAGAGCTCCTAGGGTTTTGATGGTGGCGGCATTGGGTTTTGGTGATAATGGGTTTGATTGTGATTTGAGTTGAGCTTGTCAATTTTAGTTGGTAAAGAACCGTCGCTTTGTATTTTTTTTTAACTCTATTTAAAAAAAAAGATTAAATGATGAACTATAAATGGTGCATAATGGTTTTCATTTCTTTTATTCGCTTTTAAAGGTAAAAGGTTTGGTCTCTTTCTGAGAAGAAAATTTTAAGTGATTGATGATTGCACTATAAACTTGTGAGTTTTCCTATGTAAATTACATTACTTATAAAAAAAAAAAAAGATTTTCCTATGTAAAAGAGCAGAAGAGATTTTTGAAGTATGCCAAGAAATATGCAAAGGTGTATTGATTAAATTGAATGCAAGTCGAGTTTAAGTAGAACCATATTTAACTGAAAGGAATAGCATAACATGAGGAATGTGTTATAATTACATTACCAGTTTTGTTTTTTTTTTTTTTTTTTCTGAGTGATTACCAGGTGTACTTGAAATCATTGAAAAAAAAAATGGTTCTTTTTGTTTTGCAGGTCTTGCCACCTCCAAATGTGACTGGTGCCCTCCATATAGGCCATGCGCTTACTGCTGCTGTGGAGGTCTTGTTGTTGCAAAATTTTATGTTTATGCTTTGCACATTCCATCTTCCTTAAGGGTTTTTAGTATTAACTGGTATATACTGCACGCAGGATACAATTATTCGCTGGCGGAGAATGTCTGGATACAATACCTTGTGGGTTCCTGGGATGGACCATGCTGGGATTGCGACACAGGTCATCCTTCCTTTTTCCATTTGACCAAGTTGTTAGTTAATCTCTTACATTTTGTTTGTTTGTTTGTTTTTTGAATTTCTGTATTACCTTCAACTCTGAGCATGTAGTTTTTTGCATCCCCATATTACTCAATGACAAGTGGCTTTGAAACAGTTTCCTTTTTTTTTGGGTTGGGAGAGAAGGGGGAGTGTTGCTGCATATTACTTAGTGGCGTCATGGCCTGGGAACGCTTCTGTCCATCCTCCCGTAAGATATTTTGGCATTGGCCCTGGTGTCACATGTTACTCAGTGGCATGCTGTGCTGGGAATGCCCTCTGTGCATCCAACTTTTATATGAGATGTTCTTTTGGCCATGATCCTCATACATCTGGTCATCTTTTAATTGTTTTGTTTCACTTCAACATTCAGCCTAAAGACACATCATAGTTGCTAATTTTTCTTATTTTTTTCCCCTGAGCAACAGTTCACTGAAAGCTATCCATGGCCTTTGCAGTCTGCACCTTATATCTTGCACATCATTCTGATGTGGCTTTGGACGTAATTTGGGTCTAGGGAGGACCGTTAGTAGGTTGTACTTTATGCCTGTATGGCACTGTCAGGCTTTAATTCATTCTATGTCACATTACTTTGCCAATAAGCAGCTGTGTGCAATAGTCCATGTTTCATGTTTGCGTTACCCTTGCCACAAATCCATATTTGTACTCTCTTTGTCAATGTATTTAAATATTCTTTATAATATAGGATATATTTTTTTTCATAAGTAAAACATTACAGGATATTTTTTCATTGATTGTACTACATGAGGCAGTTTTTTTTCTTCCTTCAGGTTGTTGTGGAAAAAAAGATAATGCGTGAAAGCCAATTAACCAGGCATGATATTGGTCGTGAGCGATTTGTATCTGAAGTGAGTTCAAACTATGACTTACTAATATCAACTCTCTTCCCAGCAGGAAAAATAGTTCCCTTTATGATTTTTATTTTCTTTATTGTTTAGTCCATTTCTCACCTATATGTATTGTTGGTTGAATTGTGTTGTGATAAAAGGTCTGGAATTGGAAAAACAAGTATGGTGGAGCCATTTTAAAACAGTTACGCCGTTTGGGTGCCTCTTTAGATTGGTCTCGTGAGGTTAGTGTTTAGTTTGATGTAACTCATTTTTACTTGGCCTAGATAAAGCATTGCATTATAGATGAATTACTTCGCTTTTTTATTTTTTCTTAATTCATTCATGAATTTCTTATGACATGTTTGGCATGCGGAATAGACCCTTGGCATGAAATAGCTATTCTGTTGTTTTGTTAGTTTTTTATCCAATGGATTAGTCATTCCAGGAATCGCTATTCCTATTCCTCCCAAAAAGGAGAGGACTAGCTATTCCTTTCATATAGGAATAGCACATATCTTCCCACAAAAACCCTAAACAGAGAATGGAGAAAACCAGTTCCTGTGTGTGTGTGTGTGAAAATGGCACCATCTCACAGTAATTCTCAATTTGAAGTGGCACCCTGTGTGTGTGTGTGTAACACACACACACACACACACACACATAGAGACAGAAAGCGCCGCTTGTATGTTTCATGGATATGCTTCCAGAATAGTCTCCTATAAATTGAAGTAAACAACCAAACTAAAATTCAACTTATCTCAAGTTTCCAGTATGCAATGAATACGATTCCAATAATGCCTTCAATTGTGTTGTTAAGAGGCAATATGTGGACTCTATTGCCATATTTGATATCAGGGCATGGGTAAATTGAGATGAAGTCACCAAGCTTGACTCTCAGGTTTGATTTTGCCACTTTGTTCATCCTGATTTTTGGTTCCTCAAAGGTTTCATCCCCAGTCACAATGGCCACTGTATCATGCCTTTTCTTCCCCTAGAAATTGACAATTTATGATAAAACATGAGATTAGCAAAGCATTACAAGGACTCTAAAATAGCACAACATTAACAGGATTTTTATTTTAAAAGTTCAAAATTTTAAGTAGACCATAATCTATAACCTATAGAAAGTAGACTAAAAAACTATATGTTAAGACAGGCGCCGCATTGTTGGTTAGAAATCTTCATGCATAAATTAAAGAAAAAAGTTCAGTTATAATATAACTGTTTATGTTTAAAAAAATAAAGAAAAAATGTGCTTACAAATATATATTAGAATTGTATTATAAAGGTGTTTTAGAAAATTTGATTACAGTATGATTTCATTCGCCAGTGTATTGCATTGTACCATACAAAGGAATGCATATTCAGTGTTTTATTCTAGTGTTACAATCAAACAAAAGAATAGGAATAACTATTCCATTCTAGCTTCTTTCATTCCCAGTAATAACTGTACATTTTTCCAATGGAATAGTCATTCCGCGTACTAAGCGTGCTCTTATTGATTTTTTTTCTTCCTCCCCTTCTATGTGTGATTTGTTACTTTTTCTTCTATTCAGTGCTTTACAATGGATGAGAAAAGATCGAAGGCTGTGACAGAGGCTTTTGTTAGGCTTTACAAGGAAGGCCTTATCTATAGGTATGTTTAATCTCACAGAAACATCTGCGTATTCTTTATCATAGTGGTCATGCATGTACTTTTAGAAATGAATTTGTCGATAATTTTTGAACCATGTTCTTCCTCTGAATTATGTTCAGTTTTGTCTACTCAAGTACGCTATTTTCTTTAAATAATTTGGGCTTTGTCCTATAATATATGTACTTTCCTTTAGTTTGGTTGGCCTACTTTCTTTTTATTTGTACTTCTCTCTGTTTGCTTTTTGGATTTTTCATATTAGATCCTCGTTTTTCAGAGATCTTCGTCTAGTGAATTGGGATTGTGTGTTGCGGACTGCAATATCTGATATTGAGGCAAGTCATGTCCTCTAAGAGGCAGAATCTTTATATTGGATTGTTTTATATTTATTAAGAAAAAAAGGTATCTTCAATGGATTCTGAATGATCGAAGTTGCTTGGTCATATAGGTGGACTATATTGAAATCAAAGAAAAGACTCAACTTAAGGTTCCAGGATATGAGAAACCTGTTGAGTTTGGTGTTTTAACTTCATTTGCTTACCCTTTGGAAGGAGATCTGGGTGAGATTGTTGTGGCTACTACTAGAGTGGAAACTATGCTTGGGGATACTGCTATTGCTATACATCCAGATGACCCTAGGTACAGTCATCTTCATGGAAAATTTGCCATTCATCCATTTAATGGAAGAAAGCTTCCTATAGTTTGTGACGCAATCCTTGTTGATCCGAAATTTGGGACTGGTGCTGTGAAGGTAAAAGTTATTTTCAAAGCTTGCATTAAAAGTTCTCTTTTGACTTCTGTTTCAATGATGGAAAAACTTATGCCATTGTTGATCCTGCAGATTACCCCAGCTCATGACCCGAATGATTTTGAGGTTGGACAGCGTCATAATCTTGAGTTCATCAACATTTTTACCGATGATGGGAAAATAAACAGCAATGGTGGCTCAGAGTTTGCAGGGATGCCACGTTTTAAAGCCCGTGAGGCAGTTACTGAAGCCTTACAAAAGAAGGTATTCGTCCTTTGGTACTCAGTCCTCAAGTAACTGAGGCTAAAAAACAAATTTACATGAGTTACTATGGAAGTATTTTTCACTACAATATTGTCTAGCTAGCCTAAATACACAGAAAACAAATTTAATCCAAATGCACAAATAGTTTGCATTTTTGGTTTTGATAACAATTATTTTTAATTTTAAAGTTAAAGCCACTCTTGGATAAGAAATTGTAAGGTTGTCTCCAATATACAGTCAAAATACCTCCCAAGGGTTTTTGAGGCCTCAAAGTAAATGGGAAAATTTCTCCCTACATGGTATTGGTATAAAAATATGCAAAATGCAGATGTTACAACAATTTCCATTTCTCAAAATCTTTCCCAAGGGTTCGAGGCTTAAAGTAAACAGAAATTTTTCCCAAAATGGAATCATTATAAAGGCCTTGTTTATTAACTTGCACTCCATTACAACACATTCCCAACATTCCACCACACTATTCACTTCATTTTTCCCAAAAAAATTTCAAATCATTCACTTTTTATATCACATCATTTACTATTCAAATAAAAATCATTACAAAACAAAATTTTCCACTTTCCAATACCACTTTTTCATTTTCCCATATCAATCATTTATTTATTTATTTTAATCTATAAACAGTGCAGTGGAAAAGTAACGTGGGGGAATGTGTTGTTTGTTAACAAACACCCTCAAAATCTGCAAAATGCTGGATTTGAGAATTAAGGACGCAACCAGTCATTACCTCATCAGCCCTGTGACAAGTATCATCAGCACATTACTGCTGCCACTATGCTGCTGCCACCATCACTATCCTGCCCCAATTACGCTGTAGCTACTATGTTATCCTTGACCTAATTGTCACTTGACCTTAATTCACTAGGCTGCCTCTACAACACCTATACCCTCCACCTGAACTGCCATTAAATATTTGGACTTGATGCACTCTTACAGACAGTGAAGTTCTCCATATGTTATATATATAAAATATTTTTTTGGTTCTATCACATAAATTTGAGTTACTTGATCTATAAGCTGCCTAATGTTGTCGAACAAGTTATTTGAAAGGTTGGTTTGGCTTGATGGTCTTTCAATGAATTTTGGAGAACTCTTCTTTTTAAGTTGTCTATTCTATAAATTCTTGATGTATTCATAATATTGGTCCTTATTTCTTAACATCTAGTCTTTATTCATGTACTCTGTGTGTGTGATACTTGTATTACTTGATGTTGTTTATTCCTGTTTATTAATATTTTGTCCTTCATGCTTAGGGCCTTTATAGAGGTGCTAAAAACAACGAGATGCGTCTTGGCGTTTGTTCAAGAAGCAATGATGTTGTGGAGCCACTTATAAAGCCCCAGTGGTATGTTAATTGCAGTGATATGGCAAGGCAAGCTCTTGATGCTGTTATGGATGAAGAAAACAGGAAGATTGAGATCATTCCGAAACAGTATTCTGCTGACTGGAGGAGGTGGTCTAATATATTTTCTTACCTTGCTTTATAAGTTTCAGAATTTTGCATCATAAGAAATAGATATTATCCCAAAGGGTTTGCTATATCTACCAGAACATTCCTCTAAAAAGCAATGTAAAATATGGATTGGATGATGGTCCAACGTGGTGTTTCTTAGTTTATTATGGCTGATCTAAGAATGTGATCTAAAATGTTTGAAGAATGTAATTGTTGCAACAGTCTATAAAATCTCTGAATTTATTCAAAAAGATGAAGTTCTTTAGGCATAACCTTGGTGGGGGTTTTTTTCTGATGTTGAGTTCTAATTTGCCAGGCATGCTTCATTTATGTTGATTTTTAGCATTTTTATTTTTGATATTTTTATGTATGATTAAATTTGAATATTACTTGGATCGTGAACGTCACAGATGGCTTGAAAACATTCGTGATTGGTGTGTCTCAAGGCAACTTTGGTGGGGTCACCGTATTCCTGCATGGTATGTCACGCTGGAGGATGATGAGCTGAAGGAAATCGGTGCTTACAGTGATCATTGGGTGGTTGCAAGAAATGGGGAAGAGGCTCGGGAGGAGGCTGGTCGGATATATAACGGGAAGAAGTTTCATTTAAGTCAAGATCCAGACGTGCTTGATACTTGGTTTTCTTCTGGTCTCTTTCCCTTAACTGTTTTGGGCTGGCCTGATGATACGGATGATCTTAAGGCATTTTATCCAACTTCAATTTTGGAAACTGGCCATGATATTCTCTTTTTCTGGGTTGCTCGCATGGTGATGCTTGGAATGAAATTGGGTGGTGATGTACCATTTAGAAAGGTATGTTGACTTTATCTTATTTATATTTGTACATCCATGTTGTGGTCATCTTTTTCCTAAGTTTCATCACACAGCTTACAAATTACCTTTGACTAGCATTCAATCTAATATTATAGGACAGATTTTTTGTTAAATAAAAGTTCATATATGTCAGACGGTCCAATATAAAGCATACCATATGTCTAAGGTGTAAAAGCATACTGTAGACTATCTAAGGTTCAGGATTTATTCATATGGTAGTTGCTCTTTTTTCCTCTGCATTATTGTATCAAGTTTGTGATTCATGCAAACCAATGAGATCTAGCTCAAAATATACCTTCTTCCCTATAAGAATGGGTTGGATGTAGAGGTCGTAGTTTCAAGACTCATTAGGTGCAGGTGTAAATTACCTATAATAAAAAGTTGAGTTTGAAGTTTCTAATTGTTTCCATATGTACAGAGGAAGGATGACTGATTTCTTGTCAGTTTTCCTTTTTCGTTCTTGGTGATATTGAGCAGTGATGGTCATATCTTGTGGTGCATCATATTTGTCTTTTGAAATGGTGGCAGTGGAACTGGAAAGGTCCATCTGGCGTGTCTTATATCTTGTGGTGCATCATCATATCTGTGGTGCATCATATTTGTCTTTACAACTATTTTCTATCAATAGTTGGGTGATTCGATACACCACAGGCTAGCCGCACCCGTGTAACCACCATTGTTTTAGTCCTCCATAAGCTAGCCGCACCCGTGTAACCACCATCATTTTAGTCCTCCATAGAAAGCTTCTTTCAGCAACACAAACCCACACCCCCAAAACCCAGCATCCCTGTCAGCCACAAACTTCCCATACTTGCAAACCATTCTTTCATTGCACCACCACCCAAACACGTGACCTAAAACATCCAAACACCCCACCATTAGCAAATTGTCCACCACAACATGCATTGCAATACCCCACCCACTCTGGAACCACCATATCACCCAACAACTGCTGCTAAAAATAAAATAAAATTCAGAGAACCCATCGCAAGAATATTCTTCCCCATCATAGCCAACCCTGCCCAAAACTGCAATTCCACGCATCATTGCACCTAGCATATGGCACATAGTGCCACAACAACACAAGAATGAACACATTAACAACCAATGTACTCAATGACTCCTTGGTTCCCTAACGTTGGCCCCTTGTAGAGCAACGTCTAGGCCTCAATCTGTAAGCATCCTTCTCATTATCCGCAACCTAGCTAGGTTCATTTCATCCACCTGCTCGGGTGCGAGGTAGACGTTGACCAACATCTCACCCGAATGATGACTTTGTAGTGCTTCTAACACCCACCTCGCCTTTGCACCAGTTGTCAGAAACTGCAACCATTGGAGCCGTGCCCGACAATGCTGCTTGCTCCCTTGTGTGCCCCCAATGTTTCACCCAACGATCAGTTCAAGAGGATAGTTGTGGATGTTTTTATTTTGGTTGAACGTGTGTTGTGAGTGCCTTTTGGTTACTTGGTAGTCATTGTCCGGCATAGGAGCAAAAAAGAAAAAATAATAATTTTTTTAGACTTGGAGGTTGGGATTGGATCCAATATTTTTTGAGCATATGCTTTCAAGCTTTTAGCATTTCAAAACTCGAGGTTGAGTTTTCTCCAACCAAGGGAGAATGATGTGGAATGGTAAGAGTAAATTAGGTTTTGTAATTTTATTTAGGTTTTATTAGTTAATTCAGTTATTAGTTTTAATTTATGTTTATTTTAATTTTCAAGAGTCAAAGGCATTTTTGTAATTCAATAAATAGGCATTGCCCTTGAGTTTAGTTGTGAGTCTATTTAAGAATGCTTTGTACTCCAATGGAGGCAGACTTTGATGGAATAAAATTATGAGAAATTGATTATTTTATCTCTCTTTCCCTTGGCTTTTTCTCTCGTTCTTTCTTCTTCCCCTTTCTCTTTCCCTGACTTTTATCTTCCTAACTTCTTTCTCCTCTTTTTGCCCTAATTCACCGTATTGTTTTTATTATTGATTGTCCCACATCAGTGTTTGGCCACCCTCAACGGAGGAGAGGGATGGTTGCATGACCATCTCGATTTGGTTGGTGGCCGCACCTATCATGTCGGGCCGGCTGCATTATTGTGGTGGCTCCGCAGCCACCTTTGACTAGGGTAGAGATGGTTGCACGATTGGTTTTGGTGGCCTTACTACCACCTCTGATCTGTTGGGGTGGCCATGCGGTCACCCCTCTCCGCTTTTGGAGGTGGCCTTGCGGCCATTGCTCTTGATATATATATGTATATTCTAAATATTTAAAGTAATGAGTTAACCCCCTATATCCGAAATATTAAGTACCTGTTTTTTTTCAAAACATTGCTAGGTGTGAAAACTTTTCTAAAAAGTATTTCATGTTTTGAATTATTCTTTAATGGTTTTGAGAAAAGTGTGTTTTTGGTTTTGAAAGCTATTTTTTTTTTTCAAAACCGTTATTAAGCGAGGCCTTGATTATTTTCTATACATTAACATTATGCATGTTCCTGTGCATTCTATTATTATAATGGCTGAGATGATGTGATCTGATTGAAGCTTTTTAAACACTATGCAGGTTTATTTGCACCCTATGATTCGTGATGCACATGGGCGCAAGATGTCCAAGTCTTTGGGAAATGTCATTGATCCGCTTGAAGTAATAAATGGGATATCCCTGGAAGGTCTTCAACAGAGGCTAGAGGAGGGTAACTTGGATCCCAATGAATTGGTTGTTGCCAAGGAAGGACAGGTGAAAGATTTTCCTAATGGTATTTCTGAGTGTGGTGCCGATGCTCTTCGCTTTGCACTTATCATTTACACAGCTCAGGTTCATTCTTGTACCCATCTTTTTTTCACCTGTTTGGCTGTTCCTTCAACTGATTTATTGAAGGTATGCTCATTTTGTCTTTCAGTCTGATAAAATAAATCTGGATATCCTAAGAGTGGTTGGGTATCGTCAGTGGTGTAATAAGTTGTGGAATGCTGTACGATTCGCTATGAGCAGGCTCGGAGATGATTATGTTCCACCCACTAATGTAAATCCGGATGTCTTGCCATTTAGCTGTCAGTGGATACTCTCAGTATTAAACAAAGCCATATCCAAGACTGTTACTTCCCTGGAATCATACGAGTTCTCAGATGCAGCAAGTACAGTGTATTCATGGTGGCAGTACCAATTGTGTGATGTTTTTATTGAAGCAATTAAGCCTTTCTTTGCTGGGAATGAACCAAAGTTTGAGTCTGAAAGGAGTTTTGCTCGAGACACCCTTTGGTTATGTCTTGACAATGGGTTGCGATTGTTGCATCCTTTTATGCCATATGTTACGGAAGAATTATGGCAGCGCCTTCCTTTGTCAAGGGACAGTACAAGAGTGGAATCAATTATGATATGCGAGTACCCATCAACTGTAGAGGTCAGTCTAGCTTTTTAATTTGTAAGAGAAAATTGAAGGCGCAGTTAAGCTACTATTAATATCCTGACTACCTGATTGTAGAGGTCATGTTGCTTTTTAATTTTAAAGACAAATTAGCGCATAGATAAGGTGGACCATTTAGTTGGTTTACATAGATGTGGGGCCAACCATTTATTTGTTACATGAAGGCTGTTATTTGAACCAGTGGTATTCAGTTAGGTAAATTTGATTACTTTTAAGCATAATATTAACAAAGTTGACACCTATCCCTTCTAACTTTTGACATGTATTATTCGTCATTGATGAAGGGACTGTTCCCTGTCACTGTGTAAACTTCTTTTGGTGAAAAATTGTCTTGCTTGTTTTCGCATGGATTATGGCTCAATGGATGATACTTTTGTGTATTTATATATATAATACAGTGTGTCAGCTGTCTGAAAAGTTTATAGAGGTAAAATAGTTGGTGTTTTCACTTTTTGATGGTCTTCTTATTATTCCAGTGCTGGACAAATGAAAGGGTGGAGTATGAGATGGATCTTATAGATTCTGCTGTGAAATCTCTCAGGTCACTTGCAAATGAAAGACGTGAAAGGTACCTGGAATTGATTTTTTATTTTTATTTTCCTTTTTTCATATTTTTCCTAGCCTTTTCTTTGCTCTCTCTCTCTAAAATAATGGCTAAAGATATTTGTTCTTTCTCTTGGTTGAGTGCAAGTCTTATTTTTCTCTTGATTTCTACTATGTTATTATAGTAAGGTATATAAAAATGATACCGACACTTGTTCCTAATCCAACAATGAGAGTTTCAGCTTGACTCAAAGCTTTTGAAATGTTTTATTTTTTTATTTTATTTTTTAATTTAAAGTATCTTATGTCGATGCACTCTATCATCTTTTGGCATAAGCTGTGATACAAGATGGAAGGGAAAGAAACCCTATGTTGATATTTGTTGGTAATACATCCAACTTTGGTATTAAAGGTTTTGTCGTAATCTTTGTCCCAAAGTCTATAAAAATCGAAAAAAAATATTGAGATAATTCACAACCAATAAGATTGATATGAATCAAACTTATAGAAAAAGTGATAATTAAGCATATGAGTGGGCAAAAACCGCCTAAACCGATCCGTCCAACCCATTGCGCCCCGCAAAGACTGGTTTTTAGTGTTAATTTCTTGGATCCAGGTTGGGTTTTTAACTTATCTGTGCGGGGTGGGTCGCGATTATGATATTTTTTATTTATTCGGGTACCCGCCCCACCTCATTGCATAACACAAAAAGGAAAACCCTTAAATTTCCTAACCCTAGTCATCACTTCAGTCTTTAGCCATCTGCGTCACTTTCTCTTCTCAGGTTTCATTTTTTCATTCTCTCTGAATCTCTTCCATTTTCTCTCTCTCTCTCTCATACTCGGAGCAACATCAGCCACCGTCCATAGATCCGCTTGACCATGCCCAAATTTCTCTCTTTTTGAAGAAACGTTGGGGATTTGATGGATAGAGGAATCAAAGGGTGGATAGAGGAACCTCGTTGGGGATGGACAGTTTGGATTTGATGGGAGAGAGAAGGGTGGTAGTGGTGGTGGTGGTGAGTGGAGGAGTTGAGATCTGAGGCAGAGGGAGAGTGAGTGGCCATGAAGAGGGGGTTGGAATTTTCTCTGGAAAGTGAGGAAAATTGTGAAGAGGAAGAACTCCTGCCCCACAGGAATTACACACCTGCCCTGCAAAAGCCAAGACCTGGTGGATACTAATCAATACAGCTGGGTCGTGGGTGTTATTTTGAATACCCTTCATGTGTGGGTCAGGTATCTGAAACCCCTCAAATCCGGCTCGATCTGACCTGTTCCCACCCCTAATTACGTGGGCAGTCATGATGATCTGTCATACTAGTGCATATCTATTGGATATAAATATTTTTTGGATAAGTAATAATTTATTGAAAAAGAAGGGGCAACCCTAGTACAGGAAGTATACAAGAGAGCCTAGAAGGGTTAGAGAAGAGATGTAGAAAATCGAGAAAGTAATCACCGTAGGGCTAGCCAAGCAGCCGCCACGTGAAAAGAGTAATAAAAAGGAATGTAAAAGGTCTTGAGCTTCTTTCGTGGTCCTAAAAATCTCCCATTCCTTTCCCCCCAAAGGCACCACATAATACAAAGCGGAACCATCTTCCAAACCACAAAGATCAGCACTGCGCGGGCGCCCCACCGACCACCAACAATGCAAAAGATCCGCAACCCCCCGAGGCATAACCCAAGCCAATCCAAAACGGCTAAAAAAGGCATTCCATAAAAATTGGGCTCTCTCACAATGAAGAAGTAAGTGATCAATAGATTCCTCTTCTTACACATCCCACATCTATTGACCAACACAATATTTCTCCTCTTCTTGTCCAATGTAAGAATTTTGCCAAGAGCAGCCGACCACACAAAAAACGCCACCCTTGGCGGAGCTTTAGTACGCCAAATGCTCTTCCAAGGGAAAGAGAAGCTGATTGAAGAGTTTAGAATGAGATAGAAAGACTTCACCTCAAACTTTCCCTTCTTATCCGGAACCCACCACATTTTGTCAACTCCACCGCCCCAATTATAAGAGTACAAGAGGCTATAAAGAGAAGCCAAATCATCCACTTCCCAATCATTCAAGGATCTCACAAAGCTGATGTTCCACTGACGGGAGCCACTCACCGAGTCAAAATTGTCTGCAATGGAGGCCTCCTTGTTGCTGGCCAGGCTATATAACCCCGGATAAACCTCCAAAAGAGGCACATTTTCACACCAAGCCTCTCCCCAAAACTGATTCTGGACCCATCACCTGGGATGAGTCTAGTATGATTGGAGAAATGACGCCATTCCTTACTAATATACTTCCACATGCCCCTTCCATGAGAACCGGTTCCAACCTTGGACCGCCATCCCCCTCTCTCCGACCCATATTTAGCCTCCACCACTTTTCTCCACCAAGCTCTAGGTTCACTAGCATACCTCCATAGCCACTTACCAAGTAAGGCGCGATTGAAACATCTCAAGTTGCGAATTCCTAGTCCACCTTCCCAGATAGGAGAGCAAACTTTCTGCCAATTAACAAGATGGAATTTGAACTCCTCACCCATACCTCCCCAAAGAAAGTCACATTGGATCGATTCAATGCATCTCGCAACGGCTACTGGAATAGGTAGCAAGGATAGTAGGTAAGTTGGAAGGTTGGATAGAGTACTTTTAATAAGAGCAATCCGACCTCCCTTGGAGAGGTAAGACCTCTTCCAAGTGGCAAGAGTTCTCACTGACTTTTCCACCACCCCGTTCCAACACGCCTTGTCTTTGAACCGGGCCCCCAAAGGCATACCCAAGTAAGTAATAGGCAAAGAACCGATTTAACCCATGAACTCCGCCAAAACACCAATATTACTCACCTCGCCAACCGGTACCAAGAGCGATTTAGCCAAGTTGACCTTGAGCCCGGAAACCACCTCAAAGCAAATAAGCAAATTACTAATGGTTTGCACCTGCATCTGAGAAGCCCCGGAAAATATCAAAGTGTCATCTCATGAATGATAGAGATATGGATCTGCTCACTCCCCCTACCACCCACAATAAATCCTGATAAAAGATCGTGCTCAACTGAGGCCTTAACCATTCTACTAAAGGCTTCCATAACAATCACAAAGAGGAACGGGGAGAGGGGATCACCTTGCCTTACCCCTCTCGAGCTTTTGAAGAAACCCGCCGGCAAACCATTAATCAAAACTGAGAATGAGGCCGTAGAGATACAGAACGCAATCCAAGAACACCATTACCGCCCAAACCCACACCTCCTCAACATATATAACAAGAAATCCCAGCTGACATGATCATATGCTTTTTCCATATCTAACTTGCATAGCAACCCCGACTCTCCTAACTTAAGACGGAAATCCAGGCTTTCACTAGCAATGAGCACAGAATCTAATATTTGTCTGCCCTTAACAAAGGCATTCTGGGGAGTAGAAATAATCCTGCTCAACACCAACCTCAATCTATTTGCCATGACCTTGGAAATAATCTTGTAAATCCCACTTACAAGACTAATGGGACGAAAATCTTGAGCTCACGCCTGTGCACCTTAGGAATAAGAGAAATAAAAGTGGAATTCAAGCTCTTCTCAAATTTGCCACAAGCATGGAAATCAGAGAAAACGGCCATGATGTCTTTTTTTAACACCTCCCAACAAGCTTGAAAAAAAGCCAAAGAGAAACCATCTGGACCAGGAGCTTTATCCCCATCCATGCCAAAAATCACATTTTTCACTTCCTTTTCCAAAAAGGGGGCTTCAAGGGAAGCGGCTTCGTCTTCAGATAAGGACTCAAACTCCAAATCATCCAACTTAGGCCTCCAAGACATACTTTCAGCAAACATGGACTCAAAATAATTAATTGCATGCTCTCTAATGGCCTCCGAATCGGAGGACATAACACCATCGATGTGGAGCGAATCAATGGTATTATACCTCTTATTGGAGTTAGCCATCAAGTGAAAGAATTTTGTACACTTATCACCCTCCTTGAGCCACTTAATTCTGGATTTTTGCCTCCAGCTGATTTCTTCTTGTAAAGAGCTCTCCAAGTCCCTACAAAGTTGCCTTTTCCTCTCCTTTCTTCCTCATTTAAACCTCCCCTTTCAGCAGCAGATTCTAGGCCTTCAATTCATCCGTCCTCTCCTTGATAAGCACACCAACATTGCCAAAAACTGTTTTGTTCCAATTAATGATGTCCCCTTGAGCGCCTTTGAGTTTTTTAGCAAAATGAAACTAGGAGTGCCTTGATAATTGTACGAATCCCACCAGCCTTTAACCTTGTCCACAAAACCCTCCTCCTTTAACCACATGTTCTCAAACTTGAAAGATTTCTTTCCCCCCTTGTTCCTTCCGCAAGATAAAACAATGGGAAAGTGATCAACACTGCATAAAAGTCTTTTTGAGAGCTCGGGTATCTCGCCCCAACTGAGAAATCAAGAACCGTCAATTCTAGACCAAGACCAGTGTTGGACCAAGTGCACAAACCCCCGTTGAGGGGGAGATCCATGAGGCCATACTCGGAGATTAAATCCGAGAACTCCCTCATCGCTCCACTAATGCGTCTCCCTCCGGATCTCTCACTTGGGAAACGAACAACATTAAAGTCACCCCCAATACACCAAGGTAAATCCCAACAACTCATCAATCCCACCAATTCATCCCATAGGCAGTCTTTCAAAATTTCCATTAGGGCCATACACTCCTGCAAAAGCCCATACAAAACCATCCACTACATTCTTAAAAGCAGGCTGCCACATTCCCCCACCTCCACATCCAACCTAGTAACCACCCTCTTATCCCACATCAGCAAAATGCCCCCAGCAGCCCCAATGGCAGCCACATAGCACCAGTCAACGTAGCGGCAGCCCCACACACTTTTAACAACCCTCCTAGAAATATGCTCCAATTTAGTTTCTTGCAGGCACACAATGTCCACCCGCCATTGACGCAGCAAGTTCCTCACCATCAACCTCTTATCCGGGCTATTCAACCCTCTAACGTTCCAAGATAAGATGTTGCACTTCATGGCACAAAACGGTTCCCCCTTCCCTTGCCTCTACTACAAGTCACACTCCCACTACCTCCGTCATAGTTAACCGAAGTGAAAAGGTTAAGGATTTCTCTCATGCCCTTTCTACCCACCTGGCCTCCCCCCCCTATTTTTCTTGACCTCCTTTTTCTTACCAGCCAAAATGTGAGCGAAAGCCGCCTTGAGTCTCTCTTCGTGACCATCACAAGAGACACCTACAATATTGCGGAAGGCCATAATTAACTCCATTCCCCTGTCTGATTCCTGAACCCCACCACTATTACCATCATCCATGGCCAACATCCAGTCTTGAGAAATAGGCTCCCCATCCGCAAAGGGCACTAACTCCATCCCATGCGAAGAAGTCTGCCAAGATAGAGCGGCATCCCCGTCCCCCTCAGCTCTCCCAAAGCAAATTTCCAGAGGGATAGGCTCCCCATCCACAAAACTGTCTAAACCTCCACTGTCCAACATAACATTTCCAGACTGCCAGGGAACCAGCATACTAACCTCTACACCCATATGATTTGTCACTTCGAAATTTCACCTCCCAAAGAAGGCTGGAGCGCATCAGCAGACAACTCATTCCTCTCTGGCTTTCAAAACAGACTTCAGTTGAACCATCAAAACACCTGTGACGCCAGACTTACCAATGTCTCTTTCGGCAAACTGGGTCACCTCTGACCGACCGCGCTTAGAAACCCATCTCGACTCCAGTCTCCTCTGCGCGCCACCGAAAAGGCCACCCATCTTACACCGCCGGATCGCCGCACCAAGACAGAACTACCACCGGGTAATTGTGGCTTTCAATTGCCGCACCCAAGATGTAACTACTCGCCGTGGTGTCTGTGGCTTTTCAACGCCGCACCCAAGACAGAATCGCCGGCGGTATCTGTGGCCTTTCAACTGCTACATCCACAGAATCTGCCGGCGATATCTGTGGCCTTTTCAATGCCACCTAAGACAGAACTGCTCGCCGGCGGTAACTGAGGCTTTCCAAGTTGACCCATCTCGTTCTGCCCCTCGTTAGCCGAAATCAGCCCAGACAGACTCGCCGGCAAAAGTACCGGCGATAACCGAGTCTCCTTAGGCTGACCCACTTCATTCCGCCCCAGCACAGTCGAACCCGGCACAGACATAGACGCCGGAGCTGCTGCCTTGCGAACCCACTCGAATTTCCCCAAAATCGACGGTCCCGGTGAAGACGCTCCACCTGCCGCGCGCCTCGCCCCTGCCTCAGAGGATTCCCCCACCTGAAACGATCAAGTCTCCCCGACACGTTGCATGATCAAGACTCCCTTATCACCTCTTAATTGGGCGCTATTGGGTTTGGGCTCCGGTGGGTTCTTCTCACTCTTATTCTTTCTTCTTTTAACTCCGCTTCTCTTTTTTCTTTTGGGCTTGGAGCCTATCCAGCCCATTTCTTTCCCCAAAGTCTGCCCTTCTCCCAAGCCTGTTTCCAGCCCATTAACCTCCAGCAAGCCCATCACCTCCTCCACCCTCCATATGCCCAAGTCAACGTCCTCCTTAACTTTAGTCAGATAACTTTTCAAACTCTGCAGTTCCTCCCGTAACCTCAACTGACCCAAGGACGCATGCCCATTCCCTGCAGACTCCATACGTCCTTTCAACGCCTCCATGCCAGGATTTACTGGCTTTGGCAGAGTCTTGGGAAACAAACTCGCCGTTAGAGATCCTCCACAAGCCGGCATACCGACGTTCGTGCCATTGCCGGCCACCGCAGCACATTCTTTCCCCATCGCTGATGCTTGCAATTCCTTCGGCTCAGTCATAGACCCATCGGCTGAGCTCACCATAGCTTTGTTACGCCTGTTCTTCAGAGTGTAAACCTCATACCCATCTGTTTGGTTGTCCATCACAACCTCAGCAAAGCTCCTTCCGGCGTGACCTTGTTGTACCTCCATTTCTCTCGCGCTAAGAGATGAGTTCACCCTGTTCACCTCCATCTTCAGACGATTCCAACCTTGGCCATGCCGGCCCTCCGGAATCATAATCGACCCACGCCTAAATCTGCCGTCGAACTCCACTAACATCAGAAAATTCCCATGCCGGTTCGAGCATTTCTCCACAATGATCCTGGGGACACCAGCTCTAGACTGATCCCAAAACACTTCTGATCTTTTCACTACTGCCATGTCCTCCACAATACTGTCCAACCATGCTACCTCAGTTCTGTGCAGAAAGATGGACCTGTTAGTCTTGCTGTTTCTTTCATAAAACCTCACCCCTGTATTCCCACCACGTACTACTAGCTCAAACTCCTTTGCTTCCACCTTCCACTTCCACCGTTCCGCCATCTTCCACTTCCACCTTCCACTCCTTTGCTTCCACCTTCCACTTCCACCGTTCCCACAATGATTTCAGCTTTATTAAGTTGTCCAAAATGAGAAGCTTACCTTCGAACCTAATGTTAAGCTGCTAATGAGCTTGTCAAGCAGCTGCAAGCCAAGCTGGAACAGTGATTCCTTGCTACTAATGAAATTGCTGCATTCACATCGTAAACTTAATCAGACTATAACTACTCTAATGAGGGTGAGACTGTAAAGATCCCATGCATAACCTTATTGGATATATCCTAAAATAACTAAGAAATTAAAAGTATGTAAAGATAAATCAACCTCATTGTTTGGGGTGTTTATGGCAGCATCACGAGCCTGTCATACTCTAGAACAGCCCTAGCTGCATCCTGACTTATTTTATAGCAGTAAGCACTTGTAGGTTCTCTTCCTCACCCTGTTGTCTTTATTGTCTTCTTCTAACGTTTTCCCATGTTCTTTGACTCATGCTTAGTGGAATTCAAAATGAAAAATTATTTGCATCTTGGTTTAGAGGATAACATTGGCAACTTAGAAAACTTCAAATGCACTATAGAAATTCATATGCAATATGTATCCTATTTTTTAAAGGCCCCAAGTCTAATATATCTGATTGTTACAAACCTAATGTTTTCCCCCTTTTCTCCTATTTTTGGTAATGAGGAAGAGGATGAAAAGTAACAATTTACCAACAGAGAGATAAGAAATATTGATCAATGATTTAAAGTTTTACTATAAGGTAATGATAGGTAGAGAATGTTAATGTGTTCGAACCTAGTGTTGTATTTACTTCTTGAGAGAATCTGGTGAAGCAAATGAAATGAATTCCTTAATTTTATGATTCATAATGTCTTTGCCTAGTTTCTTTCAGTTTTTGTTATTTGAAGTTACAAGTAACTAAAGAGAATGAGTTGAATTTCATGATTACTGTTTTCCAACATTTTACTTAGCAAACAGAACTGTATATAGATAAGAACAAATCCGTATAGATGAGAATCTAGTGTGATTTTATTTGATGAATAATAATATTATTTTTGAAAGAAAAAGGCAAAGTCGTATACAAGAGAGCCGAATACCCTATAGAATTTTACAAAAAAAAAAAAAAAAACTAATCAGATCTACCAGATTCACAGCATCAAAATGTGTAACATGTACAGTAAGCCAATCTAAAAGAGATCTCAGAAAAGAGAATTTTTGAGAAAGTACATTGGACTCGCTTTCCTCAAAGAGGCTCCGATTTTTTTCTTCCAAATGCTCTGCATTAAGAAAGCAGGAGTTACTTCTCTGATTACCTCTTTGGGGTGTTCCCTCCCTTGAAATTTCCAGCAATGAAGAGAAAATGACATTTATCGCCATATCAGATAAGCTGGCGTGTTTTGTTACAAGGTAATGCCATATGGTGAAGTAGCATCACTCAAGAAACCCCAAATATGTTAAAGAACCAAGTGCCAAAGATCAATGGTATATACAGAATGGATGCGAAGGTGATTAATAGTTTCCACATTCTTTTTGCATAGGCAACACCAGTTAGCTAAAGAGAAAACCCACCTTCTAAGGTTATCCATCGTGAGGATTCTACCCTTTGCTGCTGTCCGTGAGGAGAAAGCAATGCAAGGAGGGGCCTTTACATTCCAAATACTTTTCCTGGAGAATGAACAATGCTCACCTGACTGTAACATTTTATAATAACTCTTCTCACTCCAAAACTATGGCTGCTAGCTGGTGTCCACAATATGAGTAATTCTATTCATCACCCCATTATCCCCTTCTAATCCCCCTAAAGCTGATGTGGCGTGGTCCTCCCAACAAAAAAAAAAAATTCCCCATGCACCAAATGTTACAGGGGACCACGCCACATTATCTTCGGGTGGAGGGGGGGGTTGGTGGTGATAATAAAGTGATGTATAACATTACTCTCCAAGATGAGTAATGTTATAATAGATTTAGGAGTGGAGATTCCAATTCCCAATCATAGGCTGCCCTAATGAAGCTCGAATTCCAATGGATTAGAGAATTGGAGAAGTCCAAGTAGTCTGACATTAAGGCCTTTTTGTTATGGGCTATAGAATAAAATTCTAAAAATGAGTAGTTAAAGAGCCTTCTCTGCACTGCATGTCATGCCAGAAGGGAATTCAAGAACTGTCTCCAACCTTTTAGGATACAAAATTGGAAAATGTTCCACAACTGTTTCTAATATTCTGCCAAAGACTTACCTGTTAAGGTCCTTGTGCTTCCTTTGAACACCAACTCCTTCTCTGAATCCCGTAGTTCATATCATCACCTGTCTCCGTAAAGAATTTTCTTCCTGTCTGAATCTCCATAGCCATTTACCAAGGGATTGGATAGCAATCAGTCTTCCAATTCACCAAGTGCATTTTGGGCTCCCTGCCTGGACCATCCCAACGAAAATCTCTATGAAGGCGCTCCAATCTTCTAGCTAAGCCTATTCATAATGGAAAGAGGGATAAGATGTAGGAAGACCGGATAGCGTACTCTTAGTGAGAGCAGGACGCCTCCCTTAGACAAGTAGATCTTTCAACTGGCCAACTCTTTTTCGATTTTCTTTGACTACCCCATCCCAAATGGCTTTTGATTTAAAAGGAGCACCTAGAGGGAGACCCAAGTATTTCATAGGAAGAGAAGAGATGCTACAATTGAGAATACCAGTCAGCTCCTCTATATACGGAACCTCCCCAATGACAACTACCTCATAGTTTTGGAAATTGACCTTCAATCCTGAAATGACATCAAAACACAATAAAATGTGACCCAAATTATGTATTTGATCACTAAGCGCGTCGCGCACATAATAAATGTATCATCTGTTCGCAGAAGATGAGATATTTTCAAAGTGGTAGATCAAAATATAATCACTTAGTACTACAAGAACCTCTTTACCAAAATAGCTCCTTCGCGTCCCAAATTAAATGGCTGGAGTTCCCCTTTGTAGATTCTTCAGAAGCAGTTTCATCGGTGAAGGTTAATGGAGACAAAGCGTTGGGCCCTGTCTTTGTCATCATTGCTTTTTTTTTTTTTCCCTTCGTTCTTGCTGTTCTATAGTGAAGGCTAATCTTATGAGTCTTTCATTGTTGAGATAGTCTTTCATAGTTGAGATAGGGAATTCCTAGTGTTTTGTGCAAACTAGACCTGGGAAAGGCTTATGGCCATTTCAATTGAGAATTCATCTCCTTATCAAAATTGAGAATTCCTCCCATCTCTTGAGGCATAGTGGGTTCGGTACAAAATGGAGGAAGCAAATTTCTGCTTGTATTTCAACATCCCACTTTTCTATCTTGATCAATGATAGCCTGCATGGTTTCTTCGGTAGTTCTCGGGGCGTTCACCCAGGGGATCCTCTCTAGCCCCTTCTCTTAGTGATAGTCGTGGACGCTCTCAGCTGGATGCTCTGTAGAGAGATGGTTGGGTTTTTTATTTTATTTTTATTTTTTATTTTTGTCAGGATTCCAAGTTTAATCGGAAGTAGCACTTCCTTCAATACAAAGGCTGGAGATAGAGTTTTTCTTTTATGAGATTAGCAAGGCGATGGAAAAATTTGGTCTCCCTTGACTTCTACCTTCAGCTGATTTCTTGCATAAGGGCCACTTTTTCCAAATCAGTTTTCTCTTTTTCCCTCCTAACTCTCTCCTCTTCTACCAACTCTCTCTCATCTTCTAAGCCATCAAGAACTTGGATCTCCCCCAGCATGGCCTTCTTCCTCTCTTCTACATTTCCAAAAACCTCCTTGTTCCAATTATCCAAATCAAATTTCAGCTGCTTAAATTTAATAGCAAGAACATAACAGGGAGTACTGAAGAAGTAACATGACCCACCACTTTTTGACTAGCTCTACAAAACTTTCTGCTTTCAGCCACTTGTTCTCAAATTTAAATAAGCCCGATCCTCTAGTCATACCTCCACAATCAAGTAATATGTGAAAATGATCTGATAAGGGACGAGGAAGTTGGCACGGAATCAAGTTTGGAAAATGCTCTTCTCTGTGTTGAGAAACTAACAATCTATCAATCCTGGACAAAGAAAGGAGGGGGGTTAACGGGTGTTCTGAATTGAACTCTTACAATTCCCACCTTGCAGAAGTTGAATGGGATGCCCTGACTCAATCATTTAGGAAATGGGGAATCCTTCCACAGAAAATGTCTATCGGAATCTGCATTAGGGCCATAGACCCCAGAGAGAGCCCAGACAAACTGGTCCAAAACTGATTTGAATTTTCAAGATAAAGAGAAGGTGCCTACCTCCTCTTCTATGCACTCCACATCAAGTTTATCCCACATTAATAGGATACCACTAGAGACTCCAGATGCTGGTAGTGCCACCCAACCCGTGAAAGGGCCACCCCTCAAGCTCTAAGCAATTCCAACTGTAATACTCTCCATGGTTTCTTGAAGACATACTCTCGTGATTTCACAATACTTTAATTGTTATTGGATGCAATCCTTGAATCAAAATCTAATCAAGGAAAATGAGATGAGAAAAGAAGTTTTTTTTTTTTTTTTTTTAACGTCTCTCTTTTATAAAGGAAGGAAAGTGGTGGCCAAACAATTGAGGATAGTGTCTAGGCTTTAGCAAGCACTTCTACCTTGTTCTTAATCTTGTATGTGACTTCAACTAATTTCCCCTTAAATCTCAACTCTTGTGAGACAAATTTCCACCTAACCAAACAGAGGGCTAGCGAAATTTAAATTTTCCATTCTCTTTCCTCCTTTCTGATTAAATTGAGTGCTAAATTGTAAATCTGAGTAAGATTTTGTTCAATCTAACCTATAATAAATTTCACATTACACATTCCTCTAATTCTATCTATGATGTTTTTGTCTTCAGGCGACCAGCTTTTATGCTCTGCCGAAGTGATGCGGTTACAAAGATTTTTAGCAGCCATCAACTGGAGATTATTACTCTTGCTAATTTGTCCTCTTTGAGGGTATGTTGCAAACTTTGCTCTTAATATAGTTGCTCTGTTTATATTCACATTTGAGACACTCTTTATATTTCCTTTTGTTCTTTCTTATTTCCTATACATTTTGTACATATTGTAGTTCTCAACAATCAAGTGAATGTTAGAATACTATGATGACATGCTGTCAACTAAGAATATTGACACATTACTTTAAAAATTTAGACATTTTTAATATAATTGTTTTTTAAATCTTTGAGCCATGCTTTGGCTGAAATCTTGATTGATCTTTGTGTACATTAGTTTCGTTTTTCATGAATTGAAAAAAAAGGGTTCATTTTTTAAAACTGATTTGAGCTATAGGGAGCGGATCTAATATTGAACATTTACATATTGCTTGTGACAACAAGCTCAGTAAAATTATTTAAACCTTGAACTGAGCCAAAGCGGAGCTAGATTAATTTTTCAAGTTCACCATTCTGAGCTAAAGCATCCGTTAACTCAGGTCTCAGCTCTGGTTGGCTCAGTATCAGGTCCTCCTGGATGTCACATTTTTTTTTTCTTCCACTGTGCGCCTTTACTTCTGTTACTTGGTTCTTATCTCAAAGGGGTTTCCTGCCCATTTCCTGTGTACTAAAGTCATTCTCCTTTCTCCTCTTTTCTATTTTTCCTTGTGTTCTTTAATTATTTAGTCAATTGATCCTTTCAAATATGAAATGAAAGATGGCGTGTAAGACATTGTTGCTTTTGTGAATTGCTACTTTTGCTGATCTTAATCTTTTATTTATTTATTTTTATTCTTGCCATTTTTCAGAATACTGCATGTGGTGCCTGATCGATGGACAAGATGATTTTATTTGATTATTTTGCCCCCTTTTATTGTATATTTCCTCATGTTATTGAAGTCTTTGTTGCCATATGATTAAGTAGGTGGTCTATCTATTGTATTAGATGCACATGAGAATTTGTTCTGCAACTGCATGTCCTTCCATTTGGTTGGCAAAGAAAAGTTCTTTATCATATTGTTTACTAAGATAGATACTTAAGTTGATGATTCAGCTGCGTGGCTTTCTATCTGTTTTCCAGTTGAATGGAGGTCAATTTTGCATATGCTAGTTCATTTCGTTGATCAAAATACTTCTCACCTGCTAAATAATCCTTATACCAGGTAATTGGTGAGAGTGATGCTGCTCCAGGTGGATGTGCAGTATCTGTTGTAAATGAAAACCTCTCTGTTTATCTTGAACTTCAAGGAACTCTTTCTCCTGAAGCAGAGCTCGAAAAGATCAGGAAGAAGATGGACGAGATTCAGAAGTAGGATTCTAACTGGCCTTCTCCATATTGCTGGATGATGTTGGGAAGGCGTAAAAAATTAAATAAAAAATTGCCGAATATATTGTTCATAATTGAGAGCTAATTAAGTATCTAGCCTGCTGATTTTTTTCCCAAATCTTGCAGGCAACATGACAAGCTGTCAAAGATGATGAATGTTTCTGGCTACAGAGAAAAGGTTCCTACCCACATTCATCAAGAGAATGTTGCGAAGCTATCCGCCCTCATGCAGGAGCGTTTGTCTCTCAAAGAAGCAGGCCAGCATATTGAAGCTCAAGCGTCGAGCAATGGTCAATGAACATGATTGACTGTTTTATTCGTCGGTTTTCTTGGTCTTCGGAACCTCAAAGGGACCCATTTTTTAGTCAAAACGAAGCAAATGGAGATTTAACAAAAGAAGAAAAGAAATTAAAAGGTCTTGACGACTGGATGTCGTTGTATTATTGTTGCAGGCATTTGATACCGCCGCCTATTAAATCCCAGATTGTTGTTTATAATTTTATCATTAGTTGCGAAGAAAGTTTTTGAATTAAATAAGAAACCGCCAATTGTCTTGTCTTGTTTTTAATTAGAAATAATATCAAGAAATACTCCTATTTTCTCCACAAATTGCAGTGGTTCGTGGATATTCCGGATTGGTCCTGTGTTATGACTAGATAATGTGTGCGTTAAACGTCATGGAGCATTTATTGTTTGAAATTGAATAATATCTCGATGACGTGTTTTGCCCTTATCTATCTTTTCCCGCGTCATCCCAAAATCCAAGCACTTGGCCAATCCTCAATGGACCACATTTTCGTAGCACTTTCCTCCAAAATATGAAGTACGGTAGTAGCTTAAGAAAATAAAAATAAAAAACAAATTTCTGCATAAAAGATATGGCTTTGCCACTTATGCTTTCATTTACGTGCAAAGTACAGAACTACGAAGCAATCCTTCTGCATTTAGCAATATACGAGGGGACTTGTTCATTGCATTTGACACAATATATATGAGTAATGCTTGGGAGAAGCAATCTGTCCGTTTTTTTTCCGCACTGTGTGACGTGTCCTGGGTTAACCCAACCGGGGTTAACCCATTAATTAAAAAAAAAAACTAACTTGAAAGCAAATCGTGAGTCAAGTTTATTTTCATTTTCCTCCCCATATTCCTCTTCCTCCTTCCTCCCTCTCCCTCAATCTTTCGCCTCCGCCCATCACCACCACTTTCGGCACCGAGCGCCACCATCGGCGACGTCACCCACCGAGCTCCACCAGCGGACGGCCACCGACAACGCCCACCATCCAAGAACTGGCGAACGACACCCACGGCACCAGATCACTGCCGCCACCACCAAGCACTGATGCCCACCACCATCCAGTGCCTTCGCTCACCACCAACAGTACCGGCACCCATCATCCAAACACGACTCTTTCTCTCTCACCTTCTGCACCTTCCGTCTCCGCCCACCACCGGCACCTAACGCATCAGCGACAACCACCCACCACGGCACCAGCTTGGACAGCCACCTCCACCCACGTGGGTCTGTTTAAATGGATTCCGTTACCCATTCTTTCTGTCTCTCTCAAAATGGGTATCGATTGCGAAAATTCTCAGTTCCTGCGGAATCGGGCCCTCGCTTTACAGGTAATCTTCAAGTATCTCTTTGATTTCAACTTTCCCCTTTTTCTTGGCCTTTTAGGTTAGGGTTTCGTGGTTGATTTGTTCGCTTTGAATCCGTAACATTTCTATCATGTTCGTAGAATTTCATGATGTTATAGGGTTTCTGAAATTTCAGGTTGTTTATATAGTTTATGCTTCGTTTGGTTGCTGAGAAAGTGTAGGAAAGCAAAATCTTTTTATAGGGTTTCTAAACGAGTTTTATATACTTAGGATCTTCTAAAAGCAAAGCTTTAGCTTACATATCCAACCCCCCCCCCCCCCCCTCCAAAAAAAAAAGAACCGTTAATGTATATTTGGTCTTAAAAAAAAAACCTTTGGGCTTGATGTTTTCCTCTGTCTCTCCTCTGATTTATTTGTTATTGATGCGGTTGTGAAAAATCCGATGCTTCTGGCTCTTGAGCTATGTTAGTTTCTCTGCTCTTGATAATGAGTGTTTCTTTTGAGTGTTTGTATTATGCGTATCTGTAAGAATATATTAGTCTGTTAGTGTTCTTTATTAATGAATAGACAAGTCTACTATGGCATGTGAGTTTCTTTCTTGCATGTAGGATCGATTGTTCTTGGTCAAAACTAATTGTTTTAAGTTGTATTGTAATATCCAAATCAGATTGTCATATGGCTGTGAATTTTTCTTATAACTCATCAGGCTTTGGTTCTTCGTGTGATGCTTATGATTGGTTGCATTACACTGTAGTTATGTCCTCTTTGATGGATTTGAAGTAATGTTGTGTTTTAGAAAGTTATCGATGATCATGCGTATCAATTCACCAAGTATCTTTTGGTTTAGGGTTTATTTGACACCAAAATTTCTAATGGATGGTTCTCTCCAATAATTAACGGTATATTGTTTTGCAAAAGCTCATCTATGTCGCAAAACTTGAACCGTGGTAGCAGAGAGTTCTGGCCATGCTAGATATTTCAACCAAAGTTGAGAATGGAAAACCAGCTTTGTCATCGCTTTGTCACATTCCTTCACGATACAAATGGGTGGCCTTTTAATTAGCAATTAGTGTCTCGACAATGTGAATTGTTATCAACTGGAAACTCTTGATACTTTTGAGTTTCATAATATTTTATGTGATAGTTATATCATAATTGCTCGAGGTATCTCATTTTCTTATTGTCAAGGAATAGGTTAAAGTACTCGTACCATCGTATCCTTTATTTGTTGGATTCAGATGATTATCATTTATTCTTACTTGTCTCTATGGTTTTGTTTTGATTTGGGTTTGGATTTGTTTGTTTATCTACAATTGGTGGTTGTTTTGTTTGATTTCGAAATGGGTAAGAATTTTAGGGCTCGTAAGTTATGATTTTGAAATGAAATTTGATTTTGGAGCATTAGTGTTTGGTTTTCCCACGATTCATTTTATTTTAGGGCTTTCAGGCTTTTAAGTTATGATTTAATTTGATTTTCCCACGCTCCTTTGGATCAATTCTTTCTCCATTGCCTTTAGTTTCAAGCATTCACGTCCATTATATATAAATGTTGCTGCACCATTGTGAGCAGGTGCCAGGTAAAATGATTCCCCCTTTTTGGTTTTCGTTTTGTGGGGTGGAATTGCATGGAGTTTATTTTCTTTTCTTCTCATTTCTGTACAAAGTAGTGGATTTTATATGAGAGAGAACTCGCACATCCAAGGTATGCTTAGTTGTGTGTTTTGAACTTATGAAATACTTGTATACTATAAATGCTCTTGTCTTTCAAATCACTTTGAATAGGAATTTAATGCTTTTCATCTCTTAACACTGATTCAATTGTACAAAGGTGAAACCAAGAATACCGGTGGGAGCAATATTTTTGAAGTTTATGACAGTAATGTTGGTGGGTTTTAATTCACTACAAGCGCAATGTAAAGATTTTTCATGGGCTAATAATGAAATGTGCAATTACGAAGAAAGATGCTTCTGAAATGAAATGACTACACACGACAAAGGAGATAGCTTTGGGAGAGGATTTTTTTTTTTTTTTGTATTAGTGAAGGTATTGAGAGATCTTGATAGTGTCTTTGTGTTTGATTTGTAAAGACGGATATGATATTTTGAGGTTATTCAAGGTTTAGATGCTTGTAATTTTCCTTTCTGAATTTTCTACGAGCTTGTGGGTCTAGTTTTGTATTCACCATATGATTTATATGATTTGAGATGCTATATTTAGTGTTATAAGACTGTTTTCCTCAGAAGTACATGCTAATAAGGGTATGAAATTGTGGTCTGGAAGCTTCTGTTTCTATCTTTTGCTACTTCATACCCCGGGTCTCATGTTTTCATAAATTTCTTTTGCACTCATAAGGGAAGCCAAGCAGGTTCACTTCACAACAAGAGTGTCCTTTGCATGAATTACAAGTGGCATACATGGAAGTCTTTGTATATTCCTGTGTCTGTTTTCTTGGATATGCAGGGAAATGGCATATTTTAAGTCCTCTTGCCTGTGTTCAAGCTTACTTTTTTATGATTTATAAAAATCATCAATTACATGATAATACATATTCTGTTCAAGGACAAAGAACAATGTTAAACCATCTCCTAGTTCAGCAAATGCAGCTAGCAAGTGTTTACCGAGTCCAAAAGTATTTCCAGTATGGCAAATAAACATGCTTAGAATGAAATAGAGCCAAACCAAAAGAAATGGATCAGGTATAAAAACCAACTACTGAACACATCCATCCATATATCATCACTTCCCGAGTTTCAAAAACATAAACTTCAATGGTTTCTATTTTTCTTTCATCCTCATGAATTGAAAAGGAACTCGAATCAACAAAACCAAAAGAATGACAAAACCTTCAAAATCTCAACAAAAATCACTGTTCAAGCTATAAAAAAAAACTAGAAAACCCTATAAAACACATCACAAAATCAGGCCCCTGCATTTGGAAATGCAAAAACAAAAAACAAAAACAAAACCCTATGTTAAATCAACTTGCCAATTGCTGCCTGTCTCCTCCAATGAAGAATTCTCCTGTGCAAGTCAAATGGAAGATCTACAGCTGCTACAATACAATGGCCAAAATGGTATACCTTGTGCAAGTTTCAAGAAGCTTTTCATAGAGCTTGAGTCTTTCGCGCCAGAGAAGCTTTTCACAAAAAATAAGCTCAAATTCAACCCACAAAAAATTTGAGATTCAGACCCAGCCAGAGAAGAAGAAATAAAAACTTAAAAAAAAAAAAAAAAAACAGAGAAAATTTTACCTCTTTTGGGTTAACCCGCCTTTTTGCGAACAGAAGACACACAAAGTGCTTCTCCCAAGCATTACTCTACTGTATAGGATACAAGTATTTCATAAGTTCAGAAAACACACAACTAAGCATACCTTGGATGTGCCAGAGTTCTCTCTCTCATATAAAATCCACTACTTTGTACAGAAATGAGAAGAAAAGAAAATAAACTCCATGCAATTCCACCCCACAAAACGAAAACCAAAAAGGGGAATCATTTTACCTGGCACCTGCTCACAATGGTGCAGCAACATTTATATATAATGGACGTGAATGCTTGAAACTAAAGGCAATGGAGAAAGAATTGATCCAAAGGAGCGTGGGAAAATCAAATTAAATCATAACTTAAAAGCAAAAGCCCTAAAATAAAATGAATCGGGAAAACCAAACACTAATGCTCCAAAATCAAATTTCATTTCAAAATCATAACTTACGAGCCCTAAAATTCTTACCCATTTCGAAATCAAACAAAACAACCACCAATTGTAGATAAACAAACAAATCCAAACCCAAATCAAAACAAAAACCATAGAGACAAGTAAGAATAATGATAATCATCTCAATCCAACAAATAAAGGATACAGATGGTATGGTAGTACTTTAACCTATTCCTTGACAATAAGAAAATGAGATACCTCGAGCAATTATGATATAACTATCACATAAAATATTATGAAACTCAAAAGTATCAAGAGTTTCGAAGTTGATAACAATTCACATTGTCAGAGACACTAATTGCTAATTAAAAGGCCACCCATTTGTATCAGTGAAGGAATGTGACAAAGCGATGACAAAACTGGTTTTTCCATTCTCAACTTTGGTTGAAATATCTAGCATGGCCAGAACTCTCTGCTACCGGTTCAAGTTTTATGTACATAGATGAGCTTTTGCAAAACAATATACTGTTAATTATTGGAGAACCATCCATTAGAAATTTTGGTGTCTGAAATAAACCCTAAACCAAAAGATACTTGGTGAATTGATACTCATGATCATCGATAACTTTCTAAAACACAACATTACTTCAAATCCATCAAAAGAGGACATAACTACAGTGTAATGCAACCAATCATAAGCATCACACGAAGAACCAAAGCCTGATGAGTTATAAGAAAAAATTCACAGCCATATGACAATCTGATTTGGATATTACAATACAACTTAAAACAATTAGTTTTGACCAAGAACAATCGATCCTACATGCAAGAAAGAAACTCACATGCCATAGTAGACTTGTCTATTCATTAATAAAGAACACTAACAGACTAATATATTCTTACAGATACACGCATAATACAAACACTCAAAAGAAACACTCATTATCAAGAGCAGAGAAACTAACATAGCTCAAGAGCCAGAAGCATCGGATTTTTCACAACCGCATCAATAACAAATAAATCAGAGAGAGACAGAGGAAAACATCAAGCCCAAAGGTTTTTTTTTAAGACCAAATATACATTAACGGTTTTTTTTTTTGGAGGGGGCTGGATATGTAAGCTAAAGCTTTGCTTTTAGAAGATCCTAAGTATATAAAACTCTTTTAGAAACCCTATAAAAAGATTTTGCTTTCCTACACTTTCTCAGCAACCAAACGAAGCATAAACTATATAAACAACCTGAAATTTCAGAAACCCTATAACATCATGAAATTCTACGAACATGATAGAAATGTTACGGATTCAAAGCGAACAAATCAACCACGAAACCCTAACCTAAAAGGCCAAGAAAAAGGGGAAAGTTGAAATCAAAGAGATACTTGAAGATTACCTGTAAAGCGAGGGCCCGATTCCGCAGGAACTGAGAATTTTCGCAATCGATACCCATTTTGAGAGAGAGAGACAGAAAGAATGGGTAACGGAATCCATTTAAACAGACCCACGTGGGTGGAGGTGGCTGTCCAAGCTGGTGCCGTGGTGGGTGGTTGTCGCTGATGCGTTAGCCGGTGGTGGGCGGAGACGGAAGGTGCAGAAGGTGAGAGAGAAAGAGTCGTGTTTGGATGATGGGTGCCGGTACTGTTGGTGGTGAGCGAAGGCACTGGATGGTGGTGGGCATCAGTGCTTGGTGGTGGCGGCAGTGATCTGGTGCCGTGGGTGTCGTTCGGCCGGCCAGTTCTTGGATGGTGGGCGTTGTCGGTGGCCGTCCGCTGGTGGAGCTCGGTGGGTGACGTCGCCGATGGTGGCGCTCGGTGCCGAAAGTGGTGGTGATGGGCGGAGGCGAAAGATTGAGGGGAGAGGGGAGGAAGGAGGAAGAGGGAAAATGGGGAGGGAAAATGAAAATAAACTTGACTCACGATTTGCTTTCAAGTTTTTTTTTTTTTTTAAATTAATGGGTTAACCCCGGTTGGGTTAACCCAGGACACGTCACACAGTGCGGAAAAAAAACGGACAGATTGCTTCTCCCAAGCATTACTCCAATATATATGACTATTTTGACTTATTCCCCCAATTTTCTTTTTTTTTGGTGGGTCCAACACAAAGACTGTCCGGACTTGATCAAAAAACAAGTACGGAGTAAAAGTTATGTTCCCTAAACAGCGATAAGCTCCAAGTACCCGTTCTAGTGTACTCTAATTTCTAAAAACAATTCAAATTTAAATATTAATCACAACAATAGCAAGTAGGATCAAATTGAATAACTCCACAAGGAAACATCGGCATCGGCTTCCCTGTCATCCCCGCCGTACCCATGATCATATCCCACGCAGTAAGGCGGAGGCAAACATCCCTCCGCCATATTTGCCAGCAATCCCGGCATACCCATCTCCTCGTCCATTGAGAACATGCTTTCCGTCCACGGCTGTCTCTCCTCCACGGCGTCCTTCGTCTCCGCAGGCCGAAACGCCTCGGCCGCCTCTGCCGCCGTCCGCTGAATGTCCTTGGCCGTCCCCGAAGCCGGAACCGGCAGACGCCACGCCGAGTCCGCGAAGTTGAGGCAGGCGGAGCCTCCCGAAGCGCTATCGCCGCGACGTCGTGGGCGCGCAGCCATCTCGGCCGTGGAAACGTCCCCAGCCATATCCTGGTCTGCTTGTTGGGCTCCCGCACCTCGCAGACCCACTTGCCTGAGTTCCTTCTCCTCACTCCGGTACACCGGGTGCCTCGTCTCTTTGAACTTCTTCCTCCCCGCCCGCTTCTTCAGGTTCCTGGAGGCCAGCCGAACCTCCTCGTCCGACAAGTGCACAGCGCTGAGACTGCTGCTACTCTCGGAATCCGGCGAATAATGAGTGAAAACTTCCATCAGTACTGCCCTGTGTCTGTGTGAGCTTCAGTAGTGGAGTGATATTATTTATGATGGTTGTAGACTTCAAGACTTGTAGTTCGGTGAATGTGAAGAGTTTATAGTTTTGGTCGTAAACTGCGGGAGACTGCGTATATATACGTTGCTTTGCACTGCATAACGAGAGGGAAAACGGTACACACACGGTTTGTGGCAAGGAGCCAGGCTGGGGGGTGGTGAGGGGTGGGGCCCGCCTGGCTTTTCCGCAGTTGCTAAGGAAGCGGAGTTGAAGTGCCAGCTGGATTTAGCCAAGTTATGGGCTGGCCTATGTGTGTGGCGACACGTGGATAACTTTGACTGAAAGCTAGTGTAGTGAAGTTTTTGAATGTACAGGTGTCAGAATTAGGGTGGTTTCATGGCTCGGTCCGCTCTCACTGTCACTACCTGTCATTTATTAGAAGCTCCCATTAAAGATATTACGGACGCTGACCCCCACCCCCTTCCTTCCTAGTTCCTTCTATCTATCATCCCTTCCTTTAGTTTATTATGGGTGATCTAAGAATGTGATCTAAAATGTTTGAAGAACGTAATTGTTGCAACAGTCCATAAAATCTCTGAATTTATTCAAAAAGATGAAGTTCTTTAGGCATAACCTTGGTGGGGGTTTTTTCTGATGTTGAGTTCTAATTTGCCAGGCACGCTTCATTTATGTTGATTTTTAGCATTTTTATTTTTGATTAAATTTGAATATTACTTGGATCGTGAACGTCACAGATGGCTTGAAAACATTCGTGATTGGTGTGTCTCAAGGCAACTTTGGTGCTGGAGGATGATGAGCTGAAGGAAATCGGTGCTTACAGTGATCATTGGGTGGTTGCAAGAAATGGGGAGGAGGCTGACCGGATATATAACGGGAAGAAGTTTCATTTAAGTCAAGATCCAGACGGGCTTGATACTTGGTTTTCTTCTGGTCTCTTTCCCTTAACTGTTTTGGGCTGGCCTGATGATGCAGAAGATCTTAAGGCATTTTATCCAACTTCAATTTTGGAAACTGGCCATGATATTCTCTTTTTCTGTTTGCTCGCATGGTGATGCTAGGAATGAAATTGGGTGGTGATGTACCATTTAGAAAGGTATGTCGTTGACTTTATCTTATTTATATATTGTACATCGATCCATGATTTGGTCATCTTTTTCCTAAGTTTCATAACACAGCTTACCAATGGCCTTTGACTAGCATTCAATCTAATATTATAGGATCGGGGTTGGGTTTTTAACTCTCTCTGCGGGGTGGGTTGCAATTATGATATTTTTTATTTATTCGGGTACTCGCCCCACCCCATTGCATAACACAAAAAGGAAAACCCTCAAATTTCCTAACCCTAGTCATCACTTCAGTCTTTAGCCGTCTGCCTCACTCTCTTCTCAGGTTTCATTTTTTCATTTTCTCTGAATCTCTTTCATTCTCTCTCTCTCTCTCTCTCATACTCGGAGCAACGTCAGCCACCGTCCATAGATCCGCTTGACCACGCCCAAATTTCTCTCTTTTTGAAGAAACGTTGGGGATTTGATGGATAGAGGAATCAAAGGGTGGATAGAGGAAGCTCGTTGGGGATGGACGGTTTGGATTTGATGGGAGAGAGAAGGGTGGTAGTGGTGGTGGAGCGGAGGAGTTGAGATCTGAGGCAGAGAGGGAGAGGTGAGTGGCCATGAAGAGGGGGTTGGAATTTTCTCTGGAAAGTGAGGAAAGTGAGCAAAACCCGAGACCTGGTGGATACTGGTCAATACAGCTGGGTCTTGGGTGTTATTTTAAATACCCGTCATGTGCGGGTCGGGTATCCAAAACCCTTCAAATCCAGCCCGATCTGACCCGTTCCCACACCTAATTACGCGGGCAGTCATGATGATCTGTCATACTAGTGCATATCTATTGGATAAAAAGATTGAATTCAATCCTAAAATAACTAAGAAGTTGAAAGTATGTAAAGATAAATCAACCTCATTGTTTGGGGTGTTTTAAGGCAGCATGACCAGCCTGTCATACTCAAGAACAGCCCTAGCTGCATCCTGACTTATTTTATAGCAGTAAGCACTTGTAGGTTCTCTTCCTCACCCTGTTGTCTTTATTGTCTTCTTCTAACGTTTTCCCATGTTCTTTGATTCATGCTTAGTGGAATTCAAAATGAAAAATTATTTGCGTCTTGGTTTAGAGGATAACATTGGCAACTTAGAAAACTTAAAATGCACTAATCATATAGAAATTCATATGCAATATGTATCCTATTTTTTAAAGGCCCCAAAGTCTAATATATCTGATTGTTACAAACCTAATGTTTTCCCCCGTTTCACCTATTTTTAGTAATGAGGAAGAGGATGAAGAGTAACAATTTACCTACAGAGAGATAAGAAATATTGATCAATGATTTAAAGTTTTACTATAAGGTAATGATAGGTAGAGAATGTTAAGGTGTTTGAACCTAGTGTTGTATTTACTTCTTGAGAGAATCTGGTGAAACAAATGAAATGAATTCCTTTATTTTATGATTCATAATGTCTTTGCCTAGTTTCTTTCAGTTTTTGTTATTTGAAGTCACAAGTAACTAAAGAGAATGAGTTGAATTTCATGATTACTGTTTTCCAACATTTTACTTAGCAAACAGAACTGTATATGGATAAGAACAAATCTGTATAGATGAGAATCTAGTGTGATTTTATTTGATGAATAATAATTTTATTTTTGAAAGAAAAAGGCAAAGTCGTATGCAAGAGAGCCGAATACCCTATAGAATTTTACAATTAAAAAAAAAAAAAAAACTAATCAGATCTACTAGATTCACGGTGTCAAAATTAGTAACATGTACAATAAGCCAATCTAAAAGAGATCTCAGAAAAGAGAATTTTTTAGAAAGTACATTGGACTCGCTTTCCTCAAAGAGGCTCCAATTTTTCTCTCTCCAAATGCTCTGCATTAAGAAAGCAGGAGTTACTTTTCAGATTACCTCTTTGGGGTGTTCCCTCCCTTGAAATTTCCAAAGAGAAAATGACATTTATCGCCATATCAGATAAGCTGGCGTGTTTTGTTACAAGGTAATGCCATATGGTGAGGTAGCTTTATGAAGTTAATAGGGATCACTCAAGAAACCCCAAATATGTTAAAGAACCAAGTGCCAAAGATCAATGGTATATACAGAATGGATGAGAAGGCGATTAATAGTTTCCACATTCTTTTTGCATAGGCAACACCAGTTAGCTAAAGAGAAAGCCCACCTTCTAAGGTTATCCATCGTGAGGATTCTACCCTTTGCTGCTGTCCGTGAGGAGAAAGCAATGCAAGGAGGGGCCTTTACATTCCAAATACTTTTCCTGGAGAATGAACAATGCCCACCTGACTGTAACATTTTATAATAGCTCGTCACTCCAAAACTATGGCTGCTAGCTGGTGACCACAATATGAGTAATTCTATTCATCACCCCATTATTCCCTTCTAATCCCCCTAAAGCTGATGTGGCGTGGTCCTCCCAAAAAAAAAAAAAAAATTCTCTATGCACCAAATACTACAAGGGACCACGCCACATTATCTTTGGGTGGAGGGGGGGAGGGTGGTGGTGGTGGTGGTGATAATAAAGTGATGTATAACATTACTCTCCACTGCATGGTATCCACTTCTCTCATATGAGTTTTCAAGGAATATAATAGATTTAGGAGTGGAGATTCCAATTCCCAATCATGGGCTGCCCTAATGAAGGTCGAATTCCAATGGATTAGAGAATTGGAGGGATCCAAGTAGTCTGACATTAAGGCCTCTTTGTTACGGGCCATAGAATAAAATTCTGAAAATGAGTACTTAAAGAGCCTTCTCCGCACTGCATGTCATGCCAGAAGCGAATTCAAGAATTGTCTCCAAGAGATAGCTTAATCGGCTGGGACTACGCCTCATGAAGCAGAGGTCACTAGTTCGAATCCCCCTCCCCTCTTTGTGTGGACATGTCAAAAAAAAAAAAAAAAGAATTGTCTCCAACCTTTTACGATACAAAATTGGAAAATGGTCCACAACCGTTTCTAATATTCCGCCAAAGACTTACCTGGTAAGGTCCTCATCCTTCCTTTGAACACCAACTCCTTCTTTGAATCCCGTAGTTCATATCATCACCTGTCTCCGTAAAGAATTTTCTTCCTGCCTAAATCTCCATAGCTATTTACCAAGGAATTGGGTAGCAATCAGTCTCTAGGGATTGGATAGCAATCAGTCTTCCAATTCACCAAGTGCATTTTGGGCTCCTTGCCTGGACCATCCCAATGAAAATCTCTATGAAGGTGCTCCAATCTCGTAGCTAAGCCTGTCGATAATGGGAAGAGGGATAAGATGTAGGAAGATTGGATAGCGTACTCTTAATGAGTAGGACACCTCACTTAGACAAGTAGACCTTTCAACTAGCCTACTCTTTTTCGATTTTCTTTGACTACCCCGTCCCAAATGGCATTTGATTTAAAAGGAGCACCTAGAGGGAGACCCAAGTATTGCATAGGAAGAGAAGAGATGCTACAATTGAGAATACCGGTCAGCTCCTCTATATGCGGAACCTCCCCTACAACAACTAACTCATAGTTTTGGAAATTGACCTTCAATCCTGAAATGACGTCAAAACACAATAAAATGTGACCCAAATTATGTATTTGATCACTAAGCGCGTCGCGCACATAGTATGTGTATCATCTGTTCGCAGAAGATGAGATATTTTTAGTGTGGTAGATCAAAATATAGTCACTTAGTACTACAAGAACCACTTTACCAAAATAGCTCCTTCGCGTCCCAAATTAAATGGTTGGAGTTCCCCTTCGTAGATTCTTCAGAAGCAGTTTCATTGGAGAGACCGTTTCAAGAGGGGAAGGTTCATGGAGACAAAGCATTGTGCCCTGTATTTGTCATCATTGCTTTTTTTTTTCTCCCCTCGTTCTTGCTGTTCTATAGTGAAGGCTAATCTTATGAGTCTTTCATAGTTGAGATAGGGAATTCCTAGTGTTTTGTGCAAACTAGACCTGGGAAAGGCTTATGGCCATTTCAATTGAGAATTCCTCTCCTTAACAAAATTGAGAATTCCTTTCCCATCTCTTGAGGCATAATGGGTTCGGTACGAAATGGAGGAAGCAAGTTTCTGCTTGTATTTCAATATCCCACTTTTCTATCTTGATCAATGATAGCCTGCATAGTTTCTTCAGTAGTTCTCAGGGCGTTTGCCCAGGGGATCCTCTCTAGCCCCTTCTCTTAGTGATAGTCGTGGACGCTCTCAGCTGGATGCTCCCTAGAGCGATGGTTGGGTTTTTTATTTTTTTTTTATTTTTTATTTTTGTCAGAATTCCAAGTTTAATCGGAAGTAGCACTTCCTTCAATACAAAGGCTAGAGATAGAGTTTTTCTTTTATGAGATTAGCAAGGTGATGGAAAAATTTGGTCACCCTTGACTTCTACCTCCAGCTGATTTCTTGCATAAGGGCCACTTTTTCCAAATCAGTTTTCTCTGTTTCCCTCCTAACTCTCTCCTCTTCTACCAACTCTCTCTCATCTTCTAAGCCATCAAGAACTTGGATTTCCTCCAGCAAGGCCTTCTTCCTCTCTTCTACATTTCCAAAATCCTCCTTGTTCCAATGATCCAAATCAAATTTCAGCTGCCTTAACTTAATAGCTATAACATAACAGGGAGTACTGAAGAAGGAACATGAATCCCACCACTGTTTGACTAGCTCTACAAAACTTTCTGCTTTCAGCCACTTGTTCTCAAATTTAAATTAGCCTGATCCTCTAGTCATACCTCCACAATCAAGCAATATGTGAAAAATGATCTGATAAGGGACGAGGAAGTTGGCACGGAATCAAGTTTGGAAAATGCTCTTCCCTATGTAGGGAAACTAACAATCTATCAATCCTGGACATAGAAAGGGGACTCTTACAATTCCCACCTTGCAGAAGTTGAATGGGACGCCCTGACTCAATCATTTAGGAAATGGGTAATCCTCCCACATAAAATGTCTATCGGAATTTGCATTAGGGCCGTAGAGCCCAGACAAACTGGTGCAAAACTGATTTGAATTTGCAAGATAAAGAGAAGGTGCCTACCTCCTCTTCTATGCACTCCACATCAAGTTTATCCCACATTAATAGGATACCACTAGAGACTCCAGATGCTGGTAGAGTCACCAACCCGTGAAAGGGCCACCCCTCAAGCTCTGAGCAATTCTAACTGTAATACTCTCCATAGTTTCTTGAAGACATACTCTCCATCTAGTGTGATTTCACAGTTCTTTAATTGTTATTGGATGCTATCAATGTATATATTTTATGTCACGTGTAGCTGCAGTCTATAAGTTGGTTAGATGGTTGACTTATTACAATTAGTAAGTTGTTGATTAATAGGAAGAAGCTAATAAGTTAGAAGTTATCTCAGCTTGGTATTCTTATATAAATACCAGATTGTATTCAGTTGATAAATAAGAAATCATTTTATACACTCAATCAAGTTCATCGAGTTCCCTCTTCCCTTATCTTCTTCTCTTTCTGTTAGATGCAATCCTTGAATCAAAATCTAATCAAGGAAAATGAGATGAGAAAAGAAGACTTTTTTTTTTTTTTTTTTTTTTTAACTTCTCTCTTTTATAAAGGAAGGAAAGTGGTGGCCAAACAATTGAGGATAGTGTCTAGGCTTTAGCAAGCACTTCTACCTTGTTCTTAATCTTGTATGTGACTTCAACTAATTTCCCCTTAAATCTCAACTCTTGTGAGACAAATTTCCACCTAACCAAACAGAGGGCTAGCGAAATTTAAATTTTCCATTCTCTTTCCTCCTTTCTGATTAAATTGAGTGCTAAATTGTAAATCTGAGTAAGATTTTGTTCAATCTAACCTATAATAAATTTCACATTACACATTCCTCTAATTCTACCTATGATGTTTTTGTCTTCAGGCGACCAGCTTTTGTGCTCTGCCGAAGTGATGTGGTTACAAAGATTTTCAGCAGCCATCAACTGGAGATTATTACTCTTGCTAGTTTGTCCTCTTTGAGGGTATGTTGCAAACTTTGCTCTTAATATAGTTGCTCTGTTTATATTCGCATTTGAGACACTCTTTATATTTCCTTTTGTTCTTTCTTATTTCCTATACATTTTTTACATATTGTAGTTCTCAACAATCAAGTGAATGTTAGAATACTATGATGACATGCTGTCAATTAAGAATATTGCGACACATTACTTTAAAAATTTAGACATTTTTAATATAATTGTTTTTTAAATCTTTGAGTAGCCATGCTTTGGCTGAAATCTTGATTGATCTTTGTGTACATTAGTTTCGTTTTTCATGAATTGAAAAAAAAGGGTTCATTTTTTAAAACTGATTTGAGCTATAGGGAGCGGATCTAATATTGAACATTTACATATTGCTTGTGACGACAAGCTCAGTAAAATTATTTAAACCTTGAACTGAGCCAAAGCGGAGCTAGATTAGTTTTTCAAGTTCACCATTCTGAGCTAAAGCATCCGCTATCTCAGGTCTCAGCTCTGGTTGGCTTAGTATCGGTCCTCCTGGATGTCACTTTTTTTTTTCTTCCACTGTGCACCTTTACTTCTGTTACTTGGTTCTTATCTCAAAGGGGTTTCCTGCCCATTTCCTGTGTACTAAAGTCATTCTCCTTTCTCCTCTTTTCTATTTTTCCTTTTGTGTTTTAATTATTTAGTCAATTGATCCTTTCAAATATGAAATGAAAGATGGCGTGTAAGACATTGTTGCTTTTGTGAATTGCTACTTTTGCTGATCTTAATCTTTTATTTATTTATTTTTATTCTGGCCATTTTTCAGAATACTGCATGTGGTGCCCGATCGATGGACAAGATGATTTTATTTGATTATTTTGCCCCCTTTTATTGTATATTTCCTCATGTTATTGAAGTCTCTGTTGCCATATAATTAAGTAGGTGGTCTATCTATTGTATTAGATGCACATGACAATTTGTTCTGCAACTGCATGTCCTTCCATTTGGTTGGCAAAGAAAATTTCTTTATCATATCGTTTACTAAGATAGATACTTAAGTTGACGATTCAGCTGTGTGGCTTTCTATCTGTTTTCCAGTTGAATGGAGGTCAATTTTGTATATGCTAGTTCATTTCGTTGATCAAAATACTTCTCACCTGCTAAATAATCCTTATACCAGGTAATTGGTGAGAGTGATGCTGCTCCACGTGGATGTGCAGTATCTGTTTGTAAATGAAAACCTCTCTGTTTATCTTGAACTTCAAGGAACTCTTTCTCCTGAAGCAGAGCTCGAAAAGATCAGGAAGAAGATGGACGAGATTCAGAAGTAAGATTCTAACTGGCCTTCTCCATATTGCTGGATGATGTTGGGAAGGCGTAAAAAATTAAATAAAAAGTTGTCGAATATATTGTTCATAATTGAGAGCTAATTACTTTTCAAGTATCTAGCCTGCTGATTTTTTTCCCAAATCTTGCAGGCAACATGACAAGCTATCAAAGATGATGAATGTTTCTGGCTACAGAGAAAAGGTTCCTACCCACATTCATCAAGAGAATGTTGCGAAGCTATCCGCCCTCATGCAGGAGCGTTTGTCTCTCGAAGAAGCAGGCCAGCATATTGAAGCTCAAGCGTCGAGCAATGGTCAATGAACATGATTGACTGTTTTATTCGTCGGTTTTTCTTGGCCTTCGGAACCTCACAGGGACCCATTTTTTGGTCAAAACGAAGCAAATGGAGATTTAACAAAGGGAAAAATATAAAAAAAGCTCCCCAAATTATCAACAATTTACGATTTAATTCTCTAAAGTTTCAAAAGTGATAAAATGGTCTTCCAAACTACCAAATAATTACATTTTGGCCCCTTCTGTTAGTCAAGACCGACAAATTGGATGGAAAATACAAAACATCGTTTTTTGAGGTTAAGTTACTAAAATGTCCTTTAAAAAAAATCAATTAAAAAAATGTTGTCCAAACTACCAGCGATTTATGATTTAGTTCCCTGAAGTTTTAAAAGTGATAAAATGGCCCTTCAAACTATTAAACAGTTGCATTCTGGTTCCCTCCGTTGGTTAAGACTGTCAAATTGGATAGAAAATACAAAACGTTTTTTTAGACTAAGTTATTAAAATACCCCTTTGAAAAAGTTTTCTATGTATTCTGCAACAGATTTCATTTTTTTTACATATCCAAATTCCAAAACCAACATCAGTAACTTTTATTTATTTTTATATTTTTGTTCATAATCTCAAATTCTTGATCTGGGTTCTGCTACAAGAAATTTGTTTCATTTTTGGCATTACATGGTGATAATGCAGCAAATGGTTGAGACGGAATGCCAGAGATGGGGGAGCAAGGGCATCAACATAACGTACCAAATCAGAGAGAATAGGGCAGGATACAAAGCTGGTGCTCTTAAAGAAGGGCTCAAGCTGCAACAATGGACCCAAAGCAAAGCCAAAAAAAAAGGAAAAAAAAAAAAACTGAATCTTGTGAAGATGAAGAGGTCTGGCTTGGGTTGGCAAAACCCACGCTTTGGTCTCCTTCTGAAACGCTGTGAGTAACATTCTCTGGTGCCGGAGAGTAATTTTTCCGGCTTTAGGGTGGTATCGCCACCAGACTCACAGCTTCGCAGATCCGCCCTCCACAACGAATTTTGGGCCTTGGGTTGTCCTAGCGGGGCTGATCTAGTCCATGGTTCGCCAGAAAATTAGAATGGCGATCACGCGGTAAATGAGGTTGTAGGGGTCACCGGAAGGCGGGATTGGGTGGGTAGCTTTTCTTCATGGCATAGAAAGTAGCATGCGAAGACAGAGTGAGTGCGCCTAAGAGAGAGCGAGAGGGTTTTTTTTTTTTTTTCTTTTCAAAATGACATCATTTTTGGGGGCATTTTTTTAATTGATTTTTTTTTTTTCAAAATGGCATTTTAGTAACTTAACTTAAAAAAACGATGTCGTTTTGTATTTTTCATCTAATTTGACCGTCTTGACTAACGAATGAGGCTAAAATATAACTATTTGGTAGTTTAGGAGATTATTTTATTACTTTTGAAACTTCAAGGAGTTAAATCGTAAATCGTTGGTAGTTTAAGGGGTTTTTTTTTTATATTTTTCCCTTTAACAAAAGAAGAAAAGAAATTAAAAGGTCTTGACGACTGGATGTCGTTGTATTATTGTTGCAGGCATTTGATACCGCCGCCTATTAAATCCCAGATTGTTGTTTATAATTTTATCATTAGATGCGAAGAAAGTTTTTGAATTAAATAAGAAACCGCCAATTGTCTTGTCTTGTTTTTAATTAGAAATAATATCAAGAAATACTCCTATTTTCTCCACAAGTTGCGGTGGTTCGTGGATATTCCGGATTGGTCCCTATGTTATGACTAGATTATGTGTGCTTTAAACGTCATGGAGCATTTATTGTTTGAAATTGAATAATATCTCGATGACGTGTTTTGCCCTTATCTATCTTTTCCCGCGTCATCCCAAAATCCAAGCACTTGGCCAATCCTCAATGGACCACATTTTCGTAGCACTTTCCTCCAAAATATGAAGTACGGTAGTAGCTTAAGAAAATAAAAATAAAAAATAAATTTCTGCATAAAAGATATGGCTTTGCCATTTATGCTTTCATTTACATGCAAACTATAGAACTACGAAGCAATCCTTCTGCATTTAGCAATATACGAGGGGACTTGTTCATTGCATTTGACACAATATATATGACTATTTTGACTTATTCCCCCAATTTTCTTTTTTTGGTGGGTCCAACACAAAGACCTTCCGGACTTGATCAAAAAACAAGTACGGAGTAAAAGTTATGTTCCCTAAACAATAGCAAGTAGGATCAAATTGAATAACTCCACAAGGAAACATCGGCATCGGCTTCCATGTCATCCCCGCCGTACCCATGATCATATCCCACGCAGTAAGGCGGAGGCAAGAGCATCCCCTCCGCCATATTTGCCAGCAATCCCGGCATACCCATCTCCTCGTCCATTGAGAACATGCTTTCCGTCCACGGCTGTCTCTCCTCCACGGCGTCCTTCGTCTCCGCAGGCCGAAACGCCTCGGCCGCCTCTGCCGCCGTCCGCTGAATGTCCTTGGCCGTCCCCGAAGCCGGAACCGGCAGACGCCACGCCGAGTCCGCGAAGTTGAGGCAGGCGGAGCGTCCTCGAAGCGCTATCGCCGCGACGTCGTGGGCGCGCGCAGCCATCTCGGCCGTGGGAAACGTCCCCAGCCATATCCTGGTCTGCTTGTTGGGCTCCCGCACCTCGCAGACCCACTTGCCTGAGTTCCTCCTCCTCACTCCCCGGTACACCGGGTGCCTCGTCTCTTTGAACTTCTTCCTCCCCGCCCGCTTCTTCGGGTTCCTGGAGGCCAGCCGAACCTCCTCGTCCGACAAGTGCACAGCGCTGAGACTGCTGCTACTCTCGGAATCCGGCGAATAATGAGTGAAAACTTCCATCAGTACTGCCCTGTGTCTGTGTGAGCTTCAGTAGTGGAGTGATATTATTTATGATGGTTGTAGACTTCAAGACTTGTAGTTCGGTGAATGTGAAGAGTTTATAGTTTTGGTCGTAAACTGCGGGAGACTGCGTATATATACGTTGCTTTGCACTGCATAACGAGAGGGAAAAAGGTGCACACACGGTTTGTGGTAAGGAGCCAGGCTGGGGGGGTGGTGAGAGGTGGGGCCCGCCCCGGATTGTTCTTTTTTTGCAATTGCTAAGGAAGCGAAGTTGAAGTACCAGCTGGATTTAGCCAAGTTGTGGGCTGATCTATGTGCGTCGCTACACGTGGATAACTTTGACTGAAAGCTGCACCTTCCGCTACTTTATAGTGCAGTTTTTGAATGAATGAATGTACAGGTGTCAGAATCAGGGTGGATCCATGGCTCACTGTCACTACCTGTCATTTATTTATTTGACGCTCCATTAAAGATATTACGGACGCTGACCCCACCCCCTTCCTTCCTTCTATCTATCATCCCTTCCTATCCATTTCTGTACCGGTACCGCTACTTGGAGACAATTTGCTCCGTCTTTCCTTTTTTAATATTTTTTCAACCATACGACTTGGTCTTCAACTTTCCACCACTAAAAATAATTAAAATTATACAATTAATTATAGGAGAATTCATGTTGAGTTCATAAGTTATATATATAAAAAATGTTAGTTATTCATTCTCAATAGTGTTCATGTGACCATCGTATGTGAATATTATTTTTAATAAAAGAAATTGACCAAATCAATTCCTTATTTTTCTCGTCGAGTTTATAAAAAAGAAAATATTAAGTCTTTTTTTAATGTTCTTTAGATAAATATATTTTCTTTATTTTGTGGGACACTTGAATTATCATACAATTTAACATACACATATGAACTTTTAAAATTTTCAATTTAAACTTTTAAACATAATCAATTTGAATATCTTAATTAAATTTTACTAAAAACATGAGAACATCAAAAGAACATATAAGATTTATTAAATTAATGAGTTGGTCTCTAATGTTTATATATACAAACGAATTTATAAATGAAAAGTTTGAATATCCAATTTTTTTGTTAGATTTTGGATTCAATACTCTTACATAATCTAAATATAATAGTAATAGTGTCGTATTCTATCCATCTGTCATCCAAACTGATTTAGATTTGCTCACGTTTTTGAAACAAAAAGGTGAAACAAAGGAGGAGGATAAGAGGATCTTCTTCAAGTATCACCACGTGGAAGAAATAGCAAAATCCTACAGAATGATCCTGGGTGGGGGGAGTGACAGGTGGGCGGTTTTAGAACTTTCTAGGAAGGCACGAGGTTTGCGCGTGACAGTTGGGCAAGTTGCACTTGCACACGTGACTCATTCAAACCAACGAACGAAAGGGGTGGTTACCTTTTCGAGATGACGTCACACAGTTCCCAAAACACGGTTGACAGTTAATATGGCCCTTTTTTTTCTTCTTCCAAAACTAAAAATAAGAAGAAGATATTAGAGGGCCGGTGGTTTCCCCACGGAAACGCGTACACGAGTGCCCCTGTGGGTCCCAATTGATTTGTCATCAATTAATTGCGGTCCAACTCCTACTTGTAGCATTATTGGATAATTTACGTACGGAACATTCCAGCTTCAAAATTCAATTTATATTTTATTCCTACTTTTTCTTATTATAACTAATTACTTTTTTTATTTTTTTATTTTTATATTTTTAAGTCTGTTTGGCATTTGCCTATATTACTATTTAGTGGCTTTCTTACTATAAAAAAATTGAAAAAATAATAAAAAATAATTCATGCAATATAGAAAGTACTAAAAACTCTTAATAATAATTATTTATGACTGTTGCTAACCACAATCATACTTTTCCTATAGTTCTTCATTTTTTTCACAGGACACCTGAGACTTTTTTTTGACAGTCCAAACAAAAAAAAGGGAGGGGGTATTCAAACTAGTTATTTTCACTTTATAAGACGTAATTTACAGCAAATTAAACTACCTTTTGAGAATACACCCAAGACAGCTTTTACCTTTATATATATATATCAAGTAAGAAAAATGAAAAAACACCATCTAAAACACACTAATAATTGTTATTAGGGTAATAAGTAAATATTTTGTTGTGTTTATCTTTCTCTCGGATGGACGGGCATAATCATTTATTGCTTGGTTAATAATAAGCTGGACAATTATGTAAGCTGTGTTGTGGAAAACATGTAATCTTATTTTAAACATAAATGGAGATATAAATGGAGGTAATTTATTATTATTATTTTTGGTTCAAATTAAAAAAAGATAGGTCAGGGAGACCACTTGTGTCTATCTATATGTTGAGAGCCGCATAGGAGGAGCTTAAACGGTGAAAACCGCATGCGCTTTATCAAGTTTAACTTAGTCATAACTTGACCCAGTCCCACTAGGATATCAATGAGAATCCAAGACAACTAATAATAATCATGCATATGTAGAGATTTTCTATTGTAAAGATTGAACCTACGCTTTAATACATGCTCTAACCACTTGAGAATTTTTTTAGACTATTGAACCAACATCCTTGATGGTAAAATAGAGGTAAGTTTATTTCTTTATTTCATTTGCTCTTAATTCGCATGCTATGAAAAAAAAAACATATTTATTTATTTATATTAATTATAACATGTTTTATAAAAAGTCCTAAAATTATCGGTGCTTATAATTTATAATTTGTCTTGTTATCCGAAGAGAAGTCGGTTGGAAGGTGCCAAGGTGGGGGATATATTGATAGGTATGGAGCCATAGCCGTGACCACCTAAAGGAGATAGCTAGGTTTTATCATATTATAATTCTAGAAGACAAAGGCATGGGCTTCTGGTTCATGTATTTGGGTTGCACTTGTTGACTCGGACAAATTAAGCCAACCCTTTATTGCTTTCAACGTTTCAACGTATACATATACTTCCAAACATATTTTGAGTTTCAAATGGGTTGAGACTTGAGTCCATTTTACACCTAGCTAGACTCCCAATTTGGCAACTTGCACCCCTCGATCTCTTCCAACAAAGATTTCCTTTTTAATTATATTCTGGATGGATAATGTTTAAAAATGATGGGATATTATTAGGAGAGGCTGGGGAGGTGATACGTACAGACGAAATATTATATATATATATGTCACTTTTTGATTTACAAAAGATTGATAAAAATAATACTAATTAAAAATAAAAATAAAAACGACTCGAAATATCCACGGTTTGAGATTCGGTTTGTCGGGTTGGGAAGGAAGGAGGAGACAACCTTTTCTCATGCGTCATCCATGACGAATTATTTCCACAGAATTTGAAGGGCAAAAGGTGATTAATGTAGCGGGATTTCGTAATCTGTGAATATTAGAAAACCATCATTAGAAGAAAAGGTAGTTAGGCTTTCTTTTTCGCTCATTTCTTTTTTTTAGCCGCTTTAAGCACAGTATTTCTCTCATGTTAATTGAACCTATTCATTCTCATAAATTCATAATATATGCATGTTATATATATATATATATATATATATATATATATATCCTTTCACCATTGCCTTAATAGGAATCTCAATGTATATGATGCCCATGGCCACTTCTTTGTTATCATCATTATCTTCAACAATCATCCTATTTTGGAAAGAGAACACAATCAATTTTCTTTGTAAAGTTGCATCATTAATTGGCATCATTAATTATTGCTATCTTCCTAATTCACTATATATATCTTTCACCAATGCCTTAATAGGAATCTCAATGATTAATGATGTCCATGGCCACTATATATATTTCTTTCACTAATGCCTTAATAGGAATCTCAATGCATATATATATATATATATATATATATATATATCTTTCACCAATGCCTTAATAGGAATCTCAATATATATGATGCCCATAGCCTATATACTATATATATATATATATATATATCTTTCACCAGTGCCTTAATAGGAATCTCAATGTATATAATGTCCATGGTCACTTCTTTGTTATCATCATTATCTTCAACAATCATCCTATTTTGGAAAGAGAACACAATCAATTTTCTTTGTAAAGTTGCATCATTAATTATTGCTATCTTCCTATTTCACTATATATTACTGTTTTGTGTACTTTGATGAGTAAAAATCAAAGGAATAATATATAAATTGTTAGTTCTCGTGTTGGCTAATTTGGTTATCAAAATAGACATTTCAAAGCAACAAGATACATCTCCAATGCAAGGCCGTTCGAATTGGAAGATTGGCCGTCCGGATGTGAAAACCAAGAGTAGATTTTCATCCCTAATGCAAGGCCATTAAACAGGTTGGTAGGCTATCCGGATGCGATTTTTAGTATGTCGCCAAACCACATTTTTAGAGTTGCCATCTAGACAAGCACCTACCCCATCCGAATGCCCTATAAGATTTATGCACAAATCATGTCTTTCATGTGGGCTAAGGTCTAGGGTTTTGCAAATAATATAAAACTTTATAGAGAGAGATGTATGAAATTCTAACCTAGAATTCGTGAGAGACTGTGCTTAGAGAGAACATTTGTAGTGAGCTAATTTGTTTCTCTTAGAGGAGTTTGTTAGTTTGACTGTGTGCTTCATTGAGAAATCTATCTAAAGGGTTTGGCAAAGGAGAATCATGTTCAATTAGATTGTGTGCGAGGAGACTAGTTGTAGGCTTGTTGATCTTATAGAGTCAAAGTCTTGCACAGGGTTGTAAGTGTTCCTAGTGTATAATCTCTAAACATATGTCTGATAGTGATTTCCTAGGTTTAGCTACCTTGGAGAGATTTTAATTTTAGAAAGTTTTCTAAAATATTTCCTATTTGTCACCAAAATCATTGTATCTGATTGATTAATTGTTTTTGATTATATTGGATCATAATGAATCATAAATGGGTCGAGAGGATAACCCGTTTTGCTAGGTCTACTTGGAGGAGTGAATTCTCAAGCCTTGAAAGTTTCAAATCCAATGTAATCATTTTAGGGTTAAATACCTTATTCACCCCTATGGTTTAACTTCTTTATTTTTTTGACCTCTAGAGTTTACTTTTTATCATAAAAGGTCCTCTGGTTTGCCTAAAATGGAGATGGTCCTTGTCCAAAATTTGACAAAACCCCACGTCAACACCAATCATGATTCGAAACGTGTCCATATAATTAATTAAAAAATAATTATTTTTTTTCAAATTAAAAACATTAAAAAATTATATTTAATTAAATTGAAAAAAAAAATTGCACCACTCCCTTTGGCCATTTGGGGGTGGCTGGCCACCCCCTTTCGCAATGGGGGTGGTTTAGCCACCCCCAAGGGCCAATTGAAAAAAACAATTGCCGGAAAGCCCTCGGGTTGGCCACCCCCATGGCCCTCGGGGGCAAAAGCCACTCCCAAATAGCCAAAGGGGGTGGCTACGACCACCCAGTTTTTTTTTTTTAAAAAAAAAATTAATTAAATATTTTTAATATATACTTTTAATTAATTAATTGTGTAGACACGTCAAATTGTGATTAGTGCTAATGTGACGTTTCCTCAAATTTTGGATGGAATTTTGACGGAGGGACCATCTTCGTCTTTAGGCAAACCAGAGAGACCTCATTTGATAAAAAGTAAACCCTAAGGGTCAAAAAATAAAAAAGTTAAACTGCATGGGTGAATAAGGTATTTAACTGATCATTTTAATCTAAACCTTTATTCTCTATTTTCTATGTTCTTATGCTGTTTAAATCCATATATAAATTATGTTTAGCTATTTTCATTACTATAAGTAAGATATTCCATCTTTTGAAAGTTATGGTTTCCTCACAAGTTTTAAAACAGACATATCGTTTTAAAGATTAAATCAGCATCTAAATACATTTTTTTAAAGTTGATTATATTGCATGACAGACTTGCAAATGCTTTATTTTGAAAACGTAGATCTACCCCTTTTGAACGTTTTAAAATACAAATAGGGATCATGATTGGTTACGTATGGTTTGAACATATATGCATGTATGCTAGATGTTATGTTTTAGGGTCTCTGAAACGATTTAAGAGTTTGTTTATCGTTTGAAATTAGGAATTGAATAGCTAGACCTACGTTTTTGTTGCTGTCATAGAGGATGTTTGCAGTGTTAAGGAGTTCAGAATGTGGATGCAAGATCAATGTAAGTAAATATTTATGGAATGGTTATGCAAATATGATATTCTCCAAATGTTCCTTACTTGATTTAACTTAATGATTTATGTTCTGGGCATATTGTTTATATCAATTAATGTAATTACAAATTATATTTATTTTCAATAATTAGACAATAGATTGTCATGAACACTCTATTTTATGGTCTAGTTCAGTTCAATGTCACATTGGTACCAATAGTCTATAGTGAGATCTGCACATCCATGTTTGATTGGTGGTCACTATGGATGAACTTCACTAGTAGTATGGATCACCCGAAGTTAGACCCGATCGAGTTGGTTTTGAAGAATGGAGGAACTCGATTGATTGAAAATTGTTTAAAATCTTGAATATATTGTATGAAAAAAGTTATGACTAATCAAATCTTATTATGTATAATCTCAAAGTTAGTACGTAAAATTTATGCATTAAAATGTGGATTGACCCGTACTCCCTTCAACACTTCTTCCTTAATTGGCATGGAGGCTATACGAGTGAAAGCTTACACCTTTGTATTTTTATTTAATTCCTTCACTTGGAACTAAGAAGAAAATGGATTACACCTCTATTCAAAAGTAGTATCTCCAATTGTAGGAAATCAAATTTTTTTTTTTTTTCTCACAGCCTAATTTGTATAGGTGTATTAATATGATTCATGTGGAATGGATAATCTTTAGTAGATGTTGACCATGAAACTCGATTGGTTCCATAAACTTGTTTGTCTTGTTAATTGATTCAAGGCCTTATGGTTTTTTACTTTTTGTGAATATATGCATTCGATATGATAGGGAGAATAACTCCTATAAAAATTTGGTACAAATTGACCTAATAGCATAAAGCCAGGACCTCATCCTAAAACACCAAAGCACTTCTACATGAAAAGACCCTATCACAAGTGTCACATTGGCCTTGTTTGCCAAGAGATTGGATTGGATTTGTAAAATTCCCAATTTTTTTCTCAAAATCAATCCCAATATTCTTACTTTTTATATCACATCAATCATTTTTTTATCACTTTTCAAATAAAAAAATCACTATAAAACAAAAAATTTCACTTTTCTATACAAAATATTCTTACTTTTTTTCTTATATCAATCAAATCTACTATAGTACCAATCACTTCTTTCAATCCAATTCATTTCCAAACACAGCCATTATGATTGGTGTTAGTATTGCACATTAACAAATTATGTTTACTTTTCTAATGATATGGATCAATTTATTATTATTATTATTATTATTATTATTATTATTATTTTTGCTTAATTTCCCAAACCTCAAATCATGTGCAGAGGTGGGTTTGATGGGGACAGGATATAACCTTGGCCTACCCCAAATCTTCAAATTTTTTTTTTTTTAGGAATTAAAAAATCCGTCACTGATTGTGTGGACAAAAAAGAGGGGGATTTTTTTTTTTTTTTTTGTAAACAAAAAGAGGGGGATTTATTCCTAAGTGAGGTATGTGTTATTGGCCAGTTGGCCAAAAATGAGTCCCGTACAGTCTGCAATACTTTCAGTGATCTCTTTCAAAGGTACAGACATGCAGTCGTAGGGATCCCAGTAGTCATTAATTTGAGTGAAAGAGAAATAATAACATAAAAAAGTTTCAGTTGATGGTGTTCAAATTAAAGTTCCTGGAAATGCTGCCCTTGATCTTCGCCACAAAGTCTGCTCGTCTCGCATGTTTATATATTTTCTTTTCGTTTATGTACTTTCTCTCCGAAGTCCTTACATATATATATATATATAATTCCTAAAGACAAACCAGTAGTTTAGCCTTTACCAAAACGCTGGCCTGAAAATTCAATTTAGTGGTAAAAATTGAATTTTCTCCGATGAATAATAAATGGCTGTTGCCCAAGAAACCGAGACGTACGTCCGTCATGATATAAAACATTAATTTATACATAAAAACAGAGCCACCAACATTGCAGCAAAATCACCCAACCATCTAGTCTTACCTGCTACGGTGCGACCCAGTAACCCATAGCTCGCTAATAGATACTGCATCAGCACAAAACCCAGCATGAAGGAGCTCCCCCAAACTCTAATCGGAAGATTCAAAAAAAAAAACAAGAAGCCACACAAAAAGTAGTATGTAATGGAAAATACTGGAACTTTTTCCGTACATCGTGAAACCATTACATGACAATTATAAATATGTACGATCTGAGCCTTCTCTCAGGTATAACTCCATAACCCATCTCCATCTGAGTCGTCGTCCGACAACTTGGACTGCATCCTCGGCGGGCTCACGAGCATTCCCTCCGCCATGTCAGCCAGCAAATTCGGCATGTTCAGAAGCGCTTCCTCGTCGATGAACTCCTGATTCCCCACCTCCACCCCCACCCCCACGCCACTACTCGTCGAAACCACATTTTCCGACCGCGCTGTCTCCGGCGGCTTCGGCGCCATACACTCGGCCGCACCCGCCGCCGCAGCTTGTATATCGGCCGCCGACGTCGACGCCGGTATCGGGTACGAGAGAACGGAGTTGGGAAAGTTGAGCGGCGCATCGGGACCTTTCAAGGCCATCGCCGCCACGTCATAGGCTGCAGCAGCCATCTCAGGAGTCGGGTAAGTACCGAGCCAAATCCGCGTAGTTTTACGCGGCTCGCGTATTTCGGACACCCATTTCCCGCTCCTGCTCCGCACACCCCTATATTTCAGCCTCCCTCTTGAACCCGAAGACCCGCCCGGAGAATTTTCGGGTCTGGGTGACGGGTCACCGGATGTGGATGTGGCGCCAGTGGCGGCGGTGGCAGTAGAATGAGAATGACGTTGTGTAATCTCCTCCGAAGGGGAAACAGGCGGGTCGGGTACTTGAATATTTGACAGGTTTAGAGGATTGTTGCTGCTGGCCATTGTACGTGCATATAATATATTAATATAGATATGTAGGGTGTTTATTTCGTACGTGAATTGGAAAATGAAAATTGAAAGATATTTTAATTTGTAAAATACGTGACTGGGTTGGTTATTTAAGAGGAAGTGGAACAACAGTGGAAAGCGTGGGAAAATCGCGGATAATTTACTAATTACATGGTGTGCCAAATTAAAAGCGGGGCACACGTATTAGGCGCAAACTAGCAATTAGCTGTTTCATCCACAATATTTTCTTTTTTCCATGTCCTAAACATATATCTCTGTCTCTGTCATTCGATCCAACTTTGGTTGTCATTGATGGTGACGATTCATTTGCGACATGCTTACCACGCTCTTTATTTATTCTATAACTTTTGATGGGCCATTGAGTCTGACTTTTGATGAACTTTGAATTTGATTACTACGACTTTATTTTTGAGGAAGTATTTCGTTTTCTGACAGGTAATTAATGATACACGCTATTCAAATTAAGGAATTGAAATAGAGAAGATTGTTGTTCATTAAATTACCATTTTATTAAGAAGGATAAGTAGCATTTTTAATTGATAGGATTATATATATAAGACCCGTGTGTGATTTTTTTTTTTTTAACATATTCATACAAGAGTGAGAAAAAAATTAGAATTAGTAATTTTTATTTTATGAGGTATGGTCTCTAGTTAATTGACCTGAATTTTATATTCTATTACTAAGGGAAGAGATAGAAATTATTTTCCTTTCATTCAAGAATTGTTTTGTGAATGTTAATAGCAATAACGTTGTAACCATTAATGGTGGTTGTTCAGTGATTTTAAGGTAATTTTGAAGTTGTTAGACACGCATTAGGGTGAGAGTTTGACTCTCAAAATGAAAATCTTTAACAGTTAATTCTATTAAAATTAGTCGCCTTAAATCCCACTAATGTCCTACTAGAGTTGGGTCATAACGCAGCTAAACTTAAAAAATGTCTATAATTTTTACTGTTTACGCTCTTCCCGCACGGCTTCCAACTAATAGTAGTCACGCTTAGCTATAATAGTCATAAGTTGCTCTCCCTTGCATGCCTTTTTTATTTTTTTATTTAAAAATAAGAACCAATACCGTTATAAAAAGGCCTTATCGTTTTCTTCGGTTAAAAATAATATAATTTGTATTTAATACTTTTGCCATCTGAAGGGGTTGAAAAAATTGGGTCACTTTTTCTTCGGTCAGTTTATGGGAATTCCTTAGTTACCAGTCTTGTTTTGTGACTTGACCATGAATTAAGTGGAAGATTTCCTAGTCCCTACAAGAAAGTTCGGCGCAGAAATCTAGAAAACATATAAATAAATAAAATAATAAAGCAATATTTAGTAATAAACAACTCAATTATCTACTGTATTAAAGAATAGTTGAATTAACTGTGAGTTATGTTTTATAAAGCGATAATCATTAAATTAAATTTTTTCCTATCCTTTTATGGTGTAAAAATTTTAAAAAAAGAAAGTCTACTAAATACTAATGTACATGCTGTTTCTAACGCGTAACCACCTCATCCTTAAAGTTTTCAAGTCCTAAACACGGTTTTGAGACATGCCCGAAGGTCCCAAAAAGCTTTCACATCACATGATATGCACTAATCCTATCGAATCACCCTTAATCCTTAAAGTTGATAAATAGTTTCACACATGTTTTGTGTTGAAACAGTGATTTAGTCATATCACTTTTCTTATTAGTTTGCTCTCTTTTGTTCCCCCACCCCAAAAAAAAGCAACCCAACTCACTCAATGGGTAATACCCAAAGGATCATGGATAGAAATTTCTTATAAGTTGGGTCGGTGAAAACTTATTGCAATGCAATCTCTAAAAATCCACTAATCCTGTTGAATCACTATTAATCCTTATGTTTTGTGTCGAATCAGTCACATCACTTTTCTTCTTAGTTTGCTCTTTTGCAACCCCACCCCCCGGCAAAAAAAAAAAAAAAAAACCAACTCACCCAATGATACCCAAAAATTATGGATATAAATTTCATATAAATTGGGTCGGTGAAAACTTTATTGCAATGCAGTCTCTAAGACTAAAAGTCTTTAAATGATAGTTTAATCGGTTAAAGATTATACATCATGAAGAAGATATCAATAGTTCGAATATTTCTTATTTTCCGTATTTACACATTCAAACTTTAAAAAGTGACATTAGTGCTTCCCATACTACTATCATGTGTTAAATTAAACACTTTTTTATTTTTCTTTTCAAAATACCCTTAAATTTATTAACAATAACTATCTGAAAAAAAAAAAAAAGTTATTAAAAAAGTTAAACAAGAAAAAAAAAACTAAGTGGCCCTTTTCATATTAACCCCCTTAATTTTTTTTTTTTTAAAAAAAAAAAATGGGAAGAAAAATGTGAAAGTGTTTAATTTGGTAAACAATGGTAGTATGGGGGCATTATAACCCCATCAATGTCACTTTTCGAAGTTTTGAAGCATAATTGTAAAATCAATAATAGTTCAGGGGCTAAGGTATATTCCCCTCCCCCCTCCCCCCTCTTTAAGGGTATTTTTTTCTTTTTTAATAACATGTACTTTTACTCTTTTTTTTAATAAAAAAGAAATGTTTGTTTTCATTCTTTTACACATTTCTTGTCCATCTCCATACATGAAAAAAAAAAAAAGTGGAGAGAAATTTAGAAGCAGCATGATCTTTTATTTTATTATTATTTTTTTATTTTTGGGTACATAACATAACAAACGAAGAAGAAAACAATAATAATTATATATATATATATATATATGTATATATATATATATATATATATAAAACCTAAACAAGCCTAAACAGGACTAAGGAAATAAAGGAGGGTCACTAGTAGTAGGAATCGGAGCTTGTGGAGGAGGATAAGTGGGAATGCAGCCATAAAAGTTTTTAGTTGTGGTCCAATGTGCCGCATGGTAGACACAAAAATTTTAACTTCTATTAACTTTAATAGCATTCCAAGAGATGAAGTTGAGTATCACCAAGAGTTTCCAAAATAAGGCACTTAGAAAAAAAATAGAAGCAGCATGTTCTCTCCGGTGTTTTCTCACTTCGTTATTAAAAACATAGAAGAAGCATGTTCTCACTTAGAAAAAATAGAGTTTTCTTTGTGTCATTTTTTTCTTCTCTTTGTCTGATAATGAGATTTGGTTGTATTGAGATTTTGAGTCATTTTCTTTATACTCTTTTATATTCCATCTTTTGATAATAAATTTTCTCAAAGTTGTCTTCACTAGTAGATGTAAGCTTGTTAAACAAAATCACTTAAATCTTGGTATCTTGTGTGATTGATTTATTTATATTCTAAATCTTTATGTCTTTTGAGATCGTGAATTTAGTTCCGTATACAACATTCGCCTATTTCCATACTGTGAAACAGGTGAATGCACCATTAGATAGGATTGCAAAGGAATGATTAAAAGATAAAGTAACTTAACTTAACTCTCATAAAATGTTATGTTCTTTGTAAACACCTCTAAAGTTTAAAAACTCACTTTGATATGTTTCGATCTTTTATTTTTATTTTTTCTAATTACCTCCCTTCCATTGGAGATTGAGATTAAATTAGACGGTAGAAAGAGTAAAAAGACCTTTATACCTTGAAATTTTAAAAAATTCCAAGTATACCCTTATTTACAAATAATATATATATATATTAAAAAAAAGTGACCTACGGTGGGTCTCCTTGGTGACCGTTCGTGGTCACAAAGGTCTTTTTTAATAATAAAAATTTATTTTTTAATAGAAATTGAGAGCAATAATTGAAATAAAAAAATCGATACATTAAAGTGAAATTTTTAAACTTTAAAAAAGTATTTGCAAACTACGTGATATTTTATATTTTAATAGGTTAAGTGAAGAATAAAAACAAGTGATTTTCAAGTGCCGAAAACATACATGTGATTAAGAAAATGTCAAAAAAAAAATAATAATACATGTGATTAAGAAATTTCTGCAACCACCGATAGTAGGAAATTACTATCCAAGGCTCATGAGTCATGGCAGTTAAAGTTAGTTGCCCTATCCCAATTCTGAAACACAAAAAGAAAAATCTCATTTCTGTGACTCGAAACACTAGACCTACGAAGCTCTCTCATTCTCTCATCCATGGAGACCCTCAAATCAACCTTCTCAATTTTCACCACCAACCCATTTCTCCTCGCAACAAAATCTCTCAAACCCTCCAAGGTTTCAATCAAACCACCCCCACCAGACTTTGATTTCAGAACTGAAATCTCGGATGACTCTGTAGCCTTAATAACCCAAACTCACCCTGAATTGCTTGATTTGGCTCAGAATGGGAGTTTGGTATTGATTGAGAAAAGTCGGTACGGTCCGGTACCGGCATGGAGGACCGAGTTCGCGGAGCCGGAGGCGATATGGTTGGTTGGGACTACGCATATATCCCAGGAATCTGCTGTGGATGTTGAACGCGTCGTTCGGGCCGTGAAGCCGGATAATGTGGTGGTGGAGCTATGCAGAAGCAGGCAAGTGTGATTTTGTTGTTGTTGTTGTTTTCTTTTTCTTTTTTTTCGGTGAATTTAGTTTGTCTTTTTCAAATTATCAAGGTATTTGGAGGTCTCAAATCGGGGTGCAGTTAGATTTTGTTTAGTATACTGAATGCTGTTCTAAAAATCAAATGTTACGAGCGTACGACGAAAAGTATAAAGGAAATGAGTAATTAATGTCCTTAAGTGACCCAAACTCATTAGCTTAAGCTTTTGTGATAGAAGTATTAACTTACTCTAGTTTAACCTTCTAGGTGTTTCTGTCACATAGCCATGTTATATGCATGACATTCTTTAATTTGTATATTACTCACACATGAAGGGGAGTTGGGTCATCTCCAAAAATGGACAAAATGCTACTGTTATGAATTTTTGAGAGCTTTCTACTACCACTTGCTTTTCCATGTTATGGTTTGGCAAGCAAAAGTGTCTGAAGAATTTTCACTAATTATGGAGGTAAAAAATTTCCAAGAAATCACACCTTCAGTCGCACTGTTCTTCCTGTAAATGCACATTCCCATCTATGATCTAGATGTCACTGTTATTTATCCACTGTCTTTGATTCCTCCAAATAATTAGCAAATTGAAAATAGGCATTAATGCCTTCCACTTGTTATATAGAATTAGAACCATTAGCTCTCACACATCCAACACAATTTACAATAACCATCCTAACTAAGGTAGCCTTACTGTAAATCTTCCTCCATATACGGCACAGTTCAGGGGCAACACCTATTGCTCTTCAGACATCTTGCATCACTCTGCTTGAATTTGATGAAATGGGTATGAGTTTGCAACAAAAATGGTGCAAACATGTCTTAGAAAACCTTTTATACTTACCTGTAACATAGAACTGATGTCAAGAAAAAGAACCAACACTTATGCAGGAAGTTGATTCTATATATGTAGGTCAATTAGATAGACGAACTCAATATTTTTTAAATTCAAGAGATACACTTTATCTGGAAATTGCATTAAATTTATTTTGGTGCCTGGATTGACTTGATAGATTGCAATAAGAAGTAACATGATTTTCAAATTTGTTTATCTTCAATCCACATCTTAACTTCAATTGTTGCAGTGTTCATTTTCAGAGCTGGAATTATGTACACTTCCAATGAAGGTGAGGTTGGCCAACAATTACGTTCAAATATGTTTTCTTTGACTGGGACTGGGTTTTTTGGTGCTGTTGGCCGTAGCATAAACTTGGGTAAGCATTAAGTTGCTGTTTATTTTGATTATGTGCTTATGAAATTAGTTACTGAATATCCAAATGGCAGGTGGTCAAACCGCTCTAGCACTACGTCTACTACTGGCAGTTTTTTCCTCAAAAATCTCTTCAGATATCAACCGCCCTTTTGGTGATGAGGTAGTTGATTTAAGTAAAATATACCCATCAAGTAATTAAGGAACAACATATAATTTGTTTGTTTATTGCATTATAATTTAATTAATTGTTCTCTCAAATGTAGTTCCGTGCTGCTCGAAAAGTATCTGAAGAAGTTGGCGCACAAATTGTTTTGGGGGATCGGCCAATTGAGATAACGGTATGTACATTCGTGTTAACTCTTTCATACACATGAGACAATGTGATCAAATTATATGAAAATAAAATATGCAAGTTAGGTTCTACATTAGTAAAAATTTAACTCCTATTTCCTGTCCTATTGGTTGCTATTTTAGCAATTATGCACAATATTTAGAATATTTATTTGTATTTCTTTCTAAAAGCTGGATTTTTGTGTGTTTATATAATTTTCCAAATAATAGAGTTTCAGTTTGCCTCGTTTGTGTTCTTGCAGCTTGAAAGGGCTTGGAATTCTCTGACGTGGACTAAGAAACTGAGTTTAGTGAGCTCAGTTATTCGTGGGATAACATCATCATCTGATATGTCTAGGAACAGTCTCAAGGTTGATTTCTTACCACGGTTTATTTGTTACCTGGATGATCCAATTTGTTCCTTGTTAAAGTTTGATAAGGAGAGAAAGAGAGAGAGAGAGATTCATGGTTCAGAGATTTCTGCATCATTGCTTAAGTTTCCTTAGAAAGTTTGGTTTTATATATTATATACTTTCCCAAAATCAAACTGTTATGCTTATTATTATTATTATTTTTTACTCTGCATAATCTCCTGGCTGTTACTGTTGGTATTCCTACTTATGAGTTTGGAGATGTTATGAACTGATGACTTTAAATTTTTGGATCATCTATTTTCATATATTGAACTTGAGAAAGCTTTTGGTCCACTGATTTGGGGTTGGCTACAGAAATTGTTATTCATCATCTCCATGCACTTGTTTTGACCTGGAGGTTGTCATTGTTGACTGATTATACCAGCAAAGGAAATCGATGATATAGTGTTTCCTAACCAATGCTGAAACGCTATATAGCCTCATATGTCTACGACCATAATAATTGGTACCCGCCCTCTTATGGTGGTACCTTAGTAAAAGCTTACAGTGTCAGTGTCCCTAGGGGAAAGGAATGATAGAATAGTTACAAATTGCTCTGCTATTAAGAAAAAGTTATGAGCTCTCAGATGTAAAATTAGAGTTGGCTGTAATATCCACCCAGTGCATTTTAGACCATAGTTCATCAACATGGTGACAATAATATAATTCTTCCATTTGGAATATCTACAACTTATTGCAGGTACCAAGTTCAGATGATGGCACCTTGCAGCTCTACGAGCAGCTAAGTTTTTCATACCCATCACTCCTGCAGCCTCTTATACACGAACGAGACACTGTAAGTAGTTCACAGCCACCACTAGATACCTGAAATGGCCTTTAACTCTTTCACAGATGGATAAATTCTCATTGATTTAAAAGCTTTGAGGAAAAAAAAAAGGTTCATGAACAAGTTTAAAACCTATATATAGTTTTGGTCTTTATGCATGGATGATGTAATAAAACGAAATCAATATGTTTCTACTTTACTTTCCTGATGCCTATAATCAGCCATCTAAGAGATATATGCTTTCTACTTTTGCAGTACCTTGCATGGTCACTAAAGCGGAGCAAAGCTGTGAATAATAGTAAATCAGTGGTGGGGGTGATTGGAAAGGGCCACATGAATGGTGTGATATATGCACTTGTATCAGACCTGGGAAACTTGCGGTTTCGGGACCTTGCAGGTAAGAGGCCAGATGGTGATGGCTCCAATAGGTGGCTTGATGGTCTTCTTAAAAGTTTGGTTAGAGACACTGTAATTGGTGTTCTGTTGTGGGCATTTTATGAACAGATAAAAGGTGGACAATAGAATTCAATGATCCTGATTTTCAAGTGAAAACGGGAAAAAAGAAGCAGTGAATTTGAACAATTTTTATTCTTTTGTAATATATATATATCCTACAGTTTAGAGAAAGTAAGATTATACTTGACGTGGAAACAAATTTAAGTTGTTGATATGGCTCCTGTTTCTGAAACAAGTACAAAATAGAGTAGTCTGTGGAAATATGTATCTAAGTAACAAAAGTTTACCTCTAAGTGGAACATTGAATATTATATTTAAATATTTTGTGATTGTTTTTTGGTTGTCCAATCCAAAAAATTGCAAAGTTTTTTTTTTTCCCCAGTTGTCCAAACATATTTTCAATATTAGGGATAACTTCACTTAGGACATTTGAACTACTACGCATTTTGAAAAGACCTCCCCAAATTTTTAAAATTTTTAATTTCACTCCTTGAACTTTTAATTTTGCCATTAAACCCTAACAAAAACCACTAAAAATACCAAATTACCTTTCAATTTTTGTTTTGTTTTGTTTTTAATTTTCAATTTGAAATTAAGGGTAAATTTGGAATTTCATAAAAATTTTAAAGGTATAAAGGTCATTTTATCATTTTTAACATCTAAAAACTGACTAAGGAGGTAGATTGCATCAAATTGAAAGTTCGGGGTGAAATTGAGAGGTTTTGAAATTTAGAGGGGTCTTTTCAAATTACGTGATAGTTGAGGGATCATTTGTAAAGTTTTCCCTAAATTAAGTGATTGAACTTGTCTTGCATCATGAGCTTCCTGTTGAAGTCACTAACATAACTAGAAGCCAGTGCTGTTTTGGTTCGAGATTTAAATCTTTTTCGTTGTTCTAGTGCACCTTTCAACCTTCTTTTTAAACGTTCAAATGTAGGTTTTGTTTTAATCCCACATATGGCTTCTGAAGTTACATCTTCATTGGACTCAAACATTATTATTATTAACTTCAAATTGGAACACTAATTGACCCTCCACACCACTAGAATAGCACTTCTTTTTCTCTTTTTTCTTTTTCTCTTTTTTCTCAGTTTTTTGCAAATCCTTCAATAATTTTTAAGAGCATTTTTTGGCATATTCATACATCATCTGATTCTCTCTTGCAAGTGAAAACTATGACTTAAGTATCGCTTTCTTATTTCCTTTTGAGAATTAACTTTAATATCAATGCCACGATAGTCTTTGCTAACACCAACTTTTGCATCTTTGTTCATCTTTTCAATGCATAATGGGTTGGAAGCCTCTTAATATATATATATATATATAAAAGAAAGAATTGATAAAGACCTTTCTGGATTCAATGGATAATTCCTCTGATGAAGATGAAGAAAATTATTGAAGAATTGTCCTAACTGAAGATTCCAAGATTCATCCAAAGATTTGGTCAGATTCACCCAAGATTTGTTCAGAAACATATTTGAAGATTTTTCCTACTAGAAGATTTATGAATTGCAGATTTTCCAAGATTCTGATTTCAAGATTCTAATTTCAAGATTTCCCCAGATTCCCAGTTCGTCTACCAGTGCATTTGTCAGTGCAGAAATATTTGAAGATTTCAAGATTTTCTCAAGATTGATTTTGTTTAGCCACACTGCTGAAGATTTGTCTGATTTCAAGATTTTCCTGTTGAAGATTTTCCAAGATTTTTCCAAGATTTTCAAGATTCCAAACTATTTTGAAGACATTTTCGTCCAACAAAGATTCAAGAATTTTTAGAAATTACTGTTCACTGTCACTATTCACCCGACACTGTTCATGTCTACTGTTCATGTGTGAAAATGTTGTACTTTTATTTGTACTTGATGTTCTGAATGTTGGAAAGTGACTCTATAAAGAGAGCCCTCCCCATCCTTTGTAACCCAGGCTTTCAAGGCTTTCAACCACAAGCTTTCAAACACCCGAAAGACTTGTGCCTCCATATTCTCCTACTTTCATATTTGTAATCATATTCCATCCATTCCATATTCCATCTATTTCCTTTGTAAGTTTATTGCTGAAAGCTTCAAGAATATTTTCAATTCTCAGTTCAGTTTATCCAATTTAACTTCAGTATTATTTTCAATTACTACATGCATACCGCCAAATTGGACGGTTCTACTACTTTCATATTAACTGCTTTACATTGCTGCATACTGCCAGATTGAACGGTTCTATTGCTTTCTTTACATTACTGCAATTTTTATTCTACAATTTATATTCTGCATACCGCCTCCATGGCTGGTTCTAATGCTTTCTTTTAATGCATTATTTTCATTATTGCACTATTTTCTTGATATTAACTGCGCTTCCACCCCCTTCCCCCTTGGTATCAGAGTCGTGAGAGTAATAATCTGCAGTTTATATTCTGCGCTTCCACCCCCCCTTGGTATTAGAGTCGTGAGAGTAATAATCTGCAATTTATATTCTGCGCTTCCACCCCCCTCCCCCCTTACTTTTTGATATTAATTGCGCTTCCACCCCCCCTTGGGATTAGAGCTGTGAGAGTTGCGGTCTTTTGTTGCCTTTAGATCTTGTTCTCTACTTTTTGATTAATTTGATCTGCTCACCTTGCGATCTCTCTATTTGTCCACTTACTTTTGATCTTTTCCTGTATTTCCTCACTCTTGATCTTTCTTTTTTGTGTTCTGTCTTCCGTTGTAAACCTACCACCCTCAAAGAGACATCACCTCATGTTACCTGTAAGTCCCTTTTTTAAGAAGACGGTTGTAGGGCTTGGAAGGGTATGTATGTCTATGATTGTGGGTATGTGTAGTTAGATTGATAGTGCATGTCTAGAGAGTGATTTTGTGAGTTAATGCTTACAGTGAATGAATTTGTGTGTTGATTTGATTGTCAAAATGTTTAGATCAACTTCTTCCGTTAGCTCTAGATCGAGCTTACCTCATGATATTGTCAATATATAATAATATTTATACACATAACTTAATCAATTGATCATTAATGATTAAATCACATGATCAATTGATTATTAAATCATTGATTATATAATAACAAATTATATATATATATATATATATAATATGACTCATAAGTCATAAGTCTACAAGTTAATCATATGATTCATATTATTCATGTATAATGATAGTATGATACTTACAATTAAATTAAACAATGTGTTATCTATAACCACAATTGAATCAAAGTATTATTAAATACTTTATACTTAGAAAACATATATCACATTATCTTAGATTCTTAGATTTAAGATAATTTTATTATATTAATATGATTTGTGATTTGTGAGATAATATGATCATTTAATTTAAGTATGAGTGTATGACCATTAGTTCATTAGGAATTTCGACTTAGGAGTTTGAGCATTATCATTAGATAATAAGTTCAATTCCCAAAAAAAAAAACTAGTAAATATGATAATAATTTAAATCATTAATCATATGATCTAATTTAATGAGATCATATGATTATATAATATCAAAGACATAAGTTTGTAATTGAATAAAATATTTTTGAAACTGTATATATTTATATCTTCTAGCATTTATTTATTTAATTTTTCCATATATATATATTGTCTATTTTATATAATAATAAGAATGAATTTCACATCAAAACGTCGTTTTGAGAAAAAACGCATTAAGGGTTAGGGTAGAATTTTATCTTATTCTCTTCTCCTTCCCTATCTCACTCATGCCGTTGGCCGTCTCTCTCTATAGACTCTACCTCTGAACCGTCTCTCTCTCGTCACCTCTTTCTCTCTAACTCTCTCTATCTAGCTTTTAATGTTTTATTTGTATCATTTAATGTTTTATTTGAACTTTTTTTTTTTTTTTTATATCTTTGTGTTGACCTTTTTTATATGTTTTATCGAAATTTTTTATATTTTTTTATATGTTGTGTTGAACTTTGTTTTATATATATATATATATATATATATATATATATATATATTTAAGTTAACCAATTATGAACTTATGATTTAATATTTAAGGATTTTTTAAAAAAAATTAAAAGGTCAAATATTTTTATTTTTCAATATGAGCTTTTTTATAGTAATTTGGCCCAGAAGACACCTAAAAAAAAAGAAGAAGAAGAAGAAGAAGAAGAGAGAGAGTGAAAAATGCTATAGTGCTTAAAAAAGCCCAAAATGCCTAAAGCCCAATTTTAAAAAGCGGTTAAGCGGGCGGTTAACTATTTTACAAACCGCCAACTAACGCTAACGCTAACACGCTAACCTAACGGATGTTAGTAAAATTTAATAACCGCTAAATAATGGTTTTTTGCCAATAACCGCTAACTAGTCAATAGTGAACAACTTTCTTTTGAAAGTGATAATTCTTTTAATTTTGATAAATGGAATATTCCCAAAATTTCTAATAAGGATATTTATACTACTTAGTTGAAATCTACTTGGAAATGAATATTCTCATAGAACCTGAACAAACATTTGCTATTTTTGTAATAATTCAACATTTCAGTTATTTAATAAAAGATTTGTTAATGATTCAAAGAATAAAGAATACAAGTTTTTGCATGTTGGATCTGTCCAAGTTGCTGTTAAACCTTTAACTAGACTTGGAATTAATGCTTCTGTGCTTTTGTGTTTGTGTGATGCTAGATTTATTAATTTCAGAACTAGTATTATTGGAATGATTCAATCTTCTTTGTTTAATGGTCTTGTTCATTTTGATGTTTTCCCGAATTTGACTCTTTCTTTGGATGATATTAATATTCTTAAAGCTTTAACTTTGAATGTTTTGACTTCTAGTTATGATATGGAAGAAGGTAAAAGACCCATTGCTATCATCTACCGAATTTATTACAGACTTATGAAAACAAATTTGGATCCTCAGGCTGTAAGTAAGAATGCAGGTCAATCCACTTTGTTAATTCAAAGTTCTACTCATGATGCTAATATATAGATTCCAAAACTGATTCGATGGGATGAAATTAATCTTCCTAACGAATGGCTTTTGGAAAATGTATCTAAGCCACCTCAAGTAGTTAATGATTCATCCAGTCTTGATTACATCCAACAATATTTGGATGGATCTGTTAAAATTAATTTTTCAGATTTAAATATTTCTAACCGAATTCAAAGACCTCTTCCTATTGATGAAAGAAGAAATTCTTTTGCTGGATTCTCAACCACTGAAGGACTCCACAAAAGAGACAAAGAAATTGAAGATTTGATTTTCCATCCTCCTAACCATTCCAATTTCAAATTACAAGGAATCTCTACTAATTCTCAAGTTTCTTCTGCTTTTTATTCAACCAAAACTCATCCTCCTATTCACAAGGATGATGAAGGTGATTCCACTTCTCCTTCTGCTTCAGATTTCAATGGTTCTCTCCCTCTTCCTTACCAGTGCAATGTCATCCATGCTATTTCAAAAGATTTTTTCTCACAAATTGATTGGCCAACACTGCAAAAAGATTTTTCTTCAAAAAAAAATACGGATTTACGGCATGCTTACCGAGCCAGATTTTCAGAAAGAGAACGAGACCTTATTAAAGTCCAATGGACAAGAAAAATGATTGAGTCGCAAAAACATATTTTGTTATTTGATTTTCTTCAAAAATATTTCCCTTTTGACAATGTTCTAATTGTTGTCAAAAAGAATTTTGTCAAAGAAGACAAGACAGTTGTTCAGTCTTCTCATCCCTCCTTTGAAAATATTCTCATTGATTGTAAAGGAATTATTGTCAAAGGTTCTCCGTTCAAATCAACCAATGATGTTCCTCGTGAAAGCATGAAAATTATTGAACAAAACAATTTTGTTAACCAATCTTTACATACGATCGGACAGCAGTTAGATCGTATTGAAGAAAAAATGATTTCCCCATCCTCTTCAAAAATCGAAAAACCTTTGATTTCACTTCCTGAGAAAACAAAGTCTCTTGATTCCCAGAAAAATATTGAGAACATTGAAAAGAAATTTTCTGATTTAAAAATTAACCAAAATAAGGCTAGTAATTTGAAATTCATCAGAAGAAAACTAGTGATTTTCTTGACACAGATTTCGTACCTCCGATTCCTCTTTCTCTGATAATTTGAATCATATGGATTGTAGGGTTTTAACTAAATTTGAAGAAAAAGAAAATTTATTTTTAACCCTTATTTCAAAAATTGAAAATCCTGAGTTGAAGAAAAAATACCTTAAAAAACTCAAGAAAAAAAGATGCCAAGAAAATTTCTAAGTCCAAGATCTCTCTTGATGAAACTTTGGAAAAACTTTCTAAACAAAAATCCAAAGTTGCTACTATCTCAGATTTGTAGCATGAGATTAGTATAATCAAGAAAGATATTGTTGATTTAAAGAAAGATTTTCATAATTCAAAAATTGATAATAAAAATTTGGAACAAGAATTTTTAATTTCAAGATTCAAAAATTGTTTTCAAGACCATAATCCTGATAATGAAGACAACAATTCTAAGCATTCTCAAAAAGGAGATTCTAGCAATAATTTGAATTCCTATGATGTCAAGATTATCAGTCTGATAAATAAAATCATTCTTCCAAAATGGTATGCTAAAGTTCATATTGTTGTTGCTCAAGATTATGCTTTTGATGTTATTGCTTTAATTGATTCTGGTGCTGATTTGAATTGCATTCAAGAAGGACTTATTCCTAGTAAATATTTTGAAAAATCCACTGAAAAATTGAATTCTGCCAATGGAAGTAAATTACAAATAAAATATGAATTGAACAATGTCCATGTTTGCCAAGATAATGTTTGTTTTCATATTCCTTCTGTTCTTGTTAAAAATATGACTGATAATGTGATTCTTGGAATTCCTTTTATCCTCATGCTTTATCCTTTTACAGCTAAGGAAGATGGAATGTCCATAGTTAAAATGGGTGTCTCAGTTAAATTTCATTTTGTCTCAAGATTTGAATATTAATGTCAGTCAACTGAATTTCAATTTAATTTTTGCTTTTAATAAGAAGATTGTTGACACTGTTTGTTCTGAACTCCCAAATGCTTTTTGGCATAGAAAGAAGTATATTGTTTCTTTACCTTATGTCAAGATTTTTTGAAAAGAAGATTCGAAGTATTCAAATGAATGCTGAAATTTTAGATTTTTGTCAAAAAGAAATTGCTGATTTGCTTGCAAAAGGAATTATTGAAAGAGGAGTTCCCAGATTAGTCATAAATTATAAGCCTCTCAATGATGTGCTAGAATGGATTAGGTATCCTATTCCTAATAGGAAAGACTTAGTCAGCCGTCTGAGTGATGCTTTAGTTTTCTCCAAGATTGATATGATGTCAAGATTTTGGCAAGTCTAGATTGATGACTGTGATAGAGCCACCCAGTTTGTTGATAAGTTTCCTGATATCATCATTGACAAAACCCAACTCCAAAGATTTCTTGGTTCTCTGAATTATATTGCCGATTTTTACAAAGATTTACTGAAAATATTGTAAACCTTTGTTTGAAAGATTACAGAATAATCTTCCACCTTGGACTGATATTCATACTTCTATTGCCAAACAGATTAAAATTCATGTTAAAACTTTGCCCTGTTTAGGTATTCTTTTAGAAAATGCTTTTAAAATTGACGAGACTAATGCCTCTAAAATTGGTTTTGGAGGAATTTTGAAACAACTTGTTTCACCAGGATCTCCTGAACAAATTGTTCAATTTCATTTTGGATCCTAGAATTATGCGCAGTCTAATTATAGTACTATTAAGAAAGAAATTCTTTTTGTTGTTTTATGCATTATAAACTTTCAATCTGACTTATTTGATCAAAGATTTTTGCTAAGAATTGATTGCAAGTTTGCAAAATACATATTGGAAAAAGATGTTGAAAATAGTGCATCTAAACAGATTTTTGCCCAATGGCAAGCAATTTCGAGTGCTTTTGATTTTGAGGTTCTAATAATTCAATTCCTGATTTCCTCTCTTGTGAATTTTTGCAGTGCCACCATGGCAAGCAAAAAGGACAAGGAGAAGATTGATTCTATGCCTTTGGTCTTAAAACCAGAGTCTACTCCCTTTACTCCCTCTTTTCTCTCTCTCCCTATTTTTATTGACCCTCCTATTTACATTAGTCTCCCTTTTTCCCAGCACTTATTTTATATTGAAAAGAATCATTCTCATATTAAATCTCCGAAGCAATTGATCCTTTCTTATTTTCCTCCAGATTTCCATTGGATTCCTGAACATCCCCAAAAGAAACTAGTTTATTATACCAATATTTTAATCCAAACTAAATCTGTTCATATTAAACCAATTTTTAGCAAAACCTCTGGCTCCCCAAAACTTTCTGGTTCTTTAGCAAGTATTACCAACTTCATTTCTGAAAAAGATTGGGGAACCCATCCTTCTACTCTAAGACCTTTTGCTAATTCTATTATTCCCTATTCTTATTATGATTATATTGATGCTTGGTTTAAATTCATGCTCTTACAAACTCAATTTAATCATTTCGGATCATTAATTTTGACAAAAATTTTTGATGAACTTTTCCTATTTGGTTTCTCCATTGGTGGAATCAATTTGGTCTTAATCCAAATACTCTTCCTCAATCATTTCATCTTTTCAAGACTCATCTCAATCCATAAGAACTTTGATTCTGATTTTCCACCTATTTTGCATTTGTCCATGAAATATAAAATTCCTTGGTTTCTAGATGGAAGTATGTCATCAAAGGTGTCAAGATTGAAAGACATTGGTATCAAGCAAACCAAATTAAAGGAAAAAGTCCAAAATTGATGCTATTGTCAAAAATTAGTTTCTAAAGAAATGGCTCAAATGGTCTCAAACTTTTCAAGATCATCTTCATTTCCAAATTGATAAAGTGCTTTTTCAAGATATTCAATAGATAGTTTCTAATGAAGAAGAATGGTTGAAGACCTTTATCAATGGATAATTTTCTAATGAAGATGAAGAAAATTACTAAAGAATTGTCCTAGATTTTGAAGATTCCAAGATTCACCCAAAGATTTTGTCACCCAAGATTTGTTGAAAATATTTCAAGATTTTCCCTACTTGAAGATTTATGAATTCAGATTTTTCCCAAGATTTTGATTTCAAGATTCTAAGATTTTATTCCAGATTCATCTCGCCAAGCATTTGTCAAGATATTTGAAGATTTCAAGATTTTCCAAAGATTTTATTATTTCACTGAAGATTTGTCGATTTCAAGATTTTTTTTTGAAGATTTTCAAGATTTTCCCAAGATTTTGTCAAGATTTCAAGATTCAGTATTTTGAAGACCGAATGAAGACATTTTCGTCTGACAAAGATTCAAGAATTTTCAGAAATTACTATTCACCCATCACTATTCACCCGAACACATGTTACTGTTCATGCGTGAATTTTGTACTTATTTGTACTTTGATTCCTAAATGTTGGCTGAATGCTTTTCTATTTAAGGGCCTCCCCTTATTGTAAGTAGGCTTTCTAGGACTTCATTCTACATTCCTTTAGCAGAACTTCATTTTCCTTTGTAATTCAGACTTCTTAGTTTCCTTATTTCCCTTTCCTAATTCCTCTTTTGTAAGTTTAATATTCCAATAATATTCTTTGAGTTCATTTAGTTTAAAGTTTATTTTCATTATTACTTTTCATTATATTGCTTTATCTTACTTTGATTTGACGGTTATCTTGCTTTCATAATTAAGCACTTTACATTGCATTATTTTCATTATTGCACTATTTTCTTGATATTCGCTCCTCCTCCTCCCCCTTGGTATCGAGCCGTGAGTGTTGCGGTCTTTTTGTTGCCTCTAGATCTTGTTCTCTACTTTTGATTAATGATCCGCTCACCTTGCAATCTCTCTATTTGTCCACTTACTTTTGATCTTTCGATGTGTTTTCACTCTTGATCTTTCTTTTTTACGTTTTGTCTTGGTTGTAAACCTACCACCCCAGTAGACATCACCTCAGGTTACCTGTAAGTCCCTTTTGAAAGCCAGGGAAGGCGTGTTGTAGGGCAGTTGGTGAAGGGTATGTATGTCTGTGATTGTGGATATGTGTAGTTAGATTTCTGTAGGATAGTGTATGTCTAGAGAGTGATTTTGTGAGATGATACTTAGGAAGTGATTCTGTGAATTGATGACTAGTGAGTGAATTTGTGTGTTGATTTGGTTGTCAAAATGTTTAGATCAACTTCTTCTGTTAGCTCTAGATTTAGCTTACCTCTTGATATTGTTAATAGTGAACAACTTTCTTTTGAAAGTGATAATTCTTTTAATTTTGATAAATGGAATATTCCCAAAATTTCTAATAAGGATATTTATACTACTTCTTGGTTGAAATCTACCTGGAAATCTAAATATTCTGTTAGAACTGTTGAACAAACATTTGCTATTTCTGGTAATAATTCAACATTTCAGTTATTTAATAAAAGATTTGTTAATGATTCAAAGAATAAAGAATACAGGTTTTTGCATGTTGGATCTGTCCAAGTTGCTGTTAAACCTTTAACTAGACTTGGAATTAATGCTTCTGTGCTTTTATGTTTGCGTGATGCTAGATTTGTTAATTTCAGAACTAGTATTCTTGGAATGATTCAATCTTCTTTGTTTAATGGTCCTATTCATTTTGATGTTTTCCCTAATTTGACTCTTTCTCTGGATGATATTAATATTCTTAAAGCTTTGACTTTGAATGTTTTGACTTGTTACGATATGGAAGAAGGTAGCATACCTCTTGCTATCATCTACCCGAATTTATTATAAACTTATGAAAACTAATTTAGATCCTTAGTTTGATTAAGAATGCAGTCAATCTACTTTGTTAATTCAAAGTTCTACTCATGATGCTAATATACGATTCCAAAAATGATTCGATGGGATGAAATTAATCTTCCTAATGAATGGCTTTTGGAAAATGTATCAAGCCACTGAGTAGTTAATGATGCCTCTAGTCTTGATTACATCCAACAATATTTGGATGGATCTGTAAAATTAATTTTCAGATTTAAATATTTCAATTCAAAGACTCTTCCTATTGATGAAAGAAGAAATTCTTTTGTTGGATTCTCAACCAAGGACTCCATAAAAGAAGATTTGATTTTCCTCCTCCTAACCATTCCAATTTCAAATTACAAGGAATTTCTACAAATTATCAAGTCTCCTCTCGCTTTTATTCAACAAATACTCATCCTCCTATTCACAAGGATGATGAAGGTGATTCTACTTCTCCTTCGCTTGATTTTAATGGTCCTCTCCTCCTCCTCACCAATGTTATGTAATCCATGTTGTTTCAAAAGATTTTTTCTCACTAATTGATTGGCCATTGCAAAAGATTTTCTTCAAAAAGAATACAGATTTACGGCATTCTTAGTGCGATTTTCGAAAAAGAAAGAGACCTCATTAAAGTCCAATGGACAAGAAAATGATTGAGTCTCAAAAACATATTTTGTTCTTTGATTTTCTTCAAAAATATTTTCCTTCTGACAATGTTGTCAAACAGAATTTTGTTAAAGAAGATGAGACAGTTGTTCAATCTTCTCAGAAAAATATTGAAAAAATTGAAAAAATGCTTTATGATTTAAAAATTAACCAAAACAAGGCTAGTACTTCTGTAATTCAACAGAAGAAAACTAGTGATTTTCATGACACAGATTCCATACCTTTTGATTCCTCTTTCTTTGAAAATTTGAATCATATGAATAGTAGGGTTTTAACTAAATTTGAAGAAAAAAGAAAATTTATTTTTAACCCTTATTTCAAAAATTGAAAATCCCGAGTTAAAGGAAAAATACCTTAAAAAACTCAAGAAAAAGATGCTAACAAACCTTCTGAGTCCAAGATCTCTCTTGATGAAACTTTGGAAAAATTTTCTAAACAAAAATCCAAAGTTGCTACTGTCTCAGATTTGCAGTATGAGATTAGTAATATCAAGAAAGATATTGTTGATTTAAAGAAAGATTTTCATAATTCAAAAATTGATAATAAAAATTTGGAACAAGAATTTTTAATTTCAAGATTCAAAAATTGTTTTCAAGACCATAATTCTGATAATGAAGACAACAGAGCATTCTCAAAAAGGAGATTCTAGTAATAATTTGAATTCCCATGATGTCAAGATTATTAGTTTGATAAATAAAATCATTCTTCCAAAATGGTATGCTAAAGTTCATATCATTGTTGCTCAAGATTATGCTGCTTTGATTGATTCTGGTACTGATTTGAATTGCATTCAAAAAGGACTTATTCCTAGTAAATATTTTGAAAAATCCACTGAAAAATTGAATTCTGCCAGTGAAAGCAAATTACAAATAAAATATGAATTGAACAATATCCATGTTTGCCAGGATAATGTTTGTTTCCATATTCCTTCTGTTCTTGTTAAAAATATGACTGATAAAGTGATTCTTGGAATTTCTTTTATCTTCATGCTTTATCCTTTTATAGTTGAAGAAGATGGAGTGTCCACAGTTAAAATGGGTGTCCCAGTTAAATTTCATTTTGTTTCAAGATTTGATAGTCAATTGAATTTCAATTTAATTTCTGCTTTTAATAACAAGATTGTTGACACTGTTTGTTTTGAGCTTCCAAATGCTTTTTGGCATAGAAAGAAGCATATTGTTTCTTTACCTTATGTCAAAGATTTTCCTGAAAAGAAGATTCCTACTAAAGCCAGATCTATTCAAATGAATGCTGAAATTCTAGATTTTTGTCAAAAAGAAATTCCTAATTTGTTTGCAAAAGGAATTATTCGAAAGAGTAAATCTCCTTGGTCTTGTGCTGAAATTGAGAGAAAAGTTCCCAGATTAGTCATAAACTATAAGCCCTCAATGATGTGCTAGAATGGATTAGGTACCCTGTTCCTGGTAGGAAGGACTTGGTCAGCCGTCTAAGTGATGCTTTAGTTTTCTCAGGACAAATATGTCCAATTGATAAGGCTATCCAGTTTGCCGATAAGTTTCCTGATGTCATCATTGACAAAACCCAACTCCAAAGATTTATTAGTTCTCTTGAATTATATTGTCAATTTTTACAAAGATTTACGAAAATATTGTAAACCTTTGTTTGATAGATTACATAACAATTCTCCACCTTGGACTGATATTCATACTTCTATTGTCAAACAGACTAAAATTCATGTTAAAACTTTGCCCTGTTTAGGTATTCCTTCAGACAATGCTTTTAAAATTGTTGAGACAGATGCCTCTGAAATTGGTTTTGGAGGAATTTTGAAACAACTTGTTTCACTAGGATCTCCTGAACAAATTGTTCGATTTCATTCTGGATCCCGGAATTCTGCGCAATCTAATTATAGTACTATTAAGAAAGAAATTCTTTTTGTTGTTTTATGCATTACAAACTTTCAATCTGACTTATTTGATCAAAGATTTTTGCTAAGAATTGATTGCAAGTCTGCAAAATACATATTGAAAAAGATGTTGAAAATATTGCATCTAAACAGATTTTTGCCCAATGGCAAGCAATTTCGAGTGCTTTTGATTTTGAGGTTCTAATAATTCAATTCTTGATTTCCTCTCTTGTGAATTTTTGCAGTGCCACCATGGCAAGCAAAAAGGACAAGGAGAAGATTGATTCTATGCCTCTGGTCTTAAAACCGTAGTCTACTCCTTTACTCCTCTTTCTCTCTCTCCTATTTTTATTGGCCCTCCTATTTACATTAGTCTCCTTTTTCCCAGCACTTATTTTATATTGAAAAGAATCATTCTCATATTAAATCTCCGAAGCAATTGATCCTTTCTTATTTTCCTCCAGATTTCCACTGGATTCCTGAACATCCCCAAAAGAATCTAGTTTATTATACCAATATTTTAATCCAAACTAAATCTGTTCATATTAAACCAATTTTTAGCAAAACCTCTGGCTCCCCAAAACTTTCTGGTTCTTTAGCAAGTATTACCAACTTCATTTCTGAAAAAGATTGGGGAACTCATCCTTTCACTCAGAGACCTTTTGTCTATTCTGATATTCCCTATTCTTATTATGATTATATCAAAGCTTGGACTAAATTCATGCTTTTCCAAACTTCTGAATTTAATCATTTCTGGTTCATAAAATTTGACAAAAATTTCAAAGGAAATTTTCCCCTTTGGTTTCTCCATTGGTGGAATCAATTTGGTCTTATTCCAGACACTCTTCCTCAATCACTGCTCAATGCCTTTCACCTTTTCAAGACTCTTCTCAATCCTAAAGATTTTGATTCTAATTTCCCACCTATTTTGCATTTTGCCATGAAATACAGAATTCCTTGGTTTCTAGCATGGCGTTATATTATCAAAGGTGTCAGAGTTGAAAGACATTGGTTTCAAGATAAACTACGAAATGATAGTGCACAAATTTATGTTGTTATCAATGATGTTAAAAGATTAGTTTCTAAAGCTCTAGTTAAAATCTCTCCCCATAGTGCTTTTTCAAGATATTCAGACATTTCCAAAAAGAAAGAATTAATAAAATCCTTTTTGGATTCAATGGATAGTTCCTCTGATAAAGATAAAGAAAAGAAAGAATTGATAAAGACCTTTCTGGATTCAATGGATAATTCCTCTGATGAAGATGAAGAAAATTATTGAAGAATTGTCCTAACTGAAGATTCCAAGATTCACCCAAAGATTTGGTCAGATTCACCCAAGATTTGTTCATAAACATATTTGAAGATTTTTCCTACTAGAAGATTTATGAATTGCAGATTTTCCTAAGATTCTGATTTCAAGATTCTAATTTCAAGATTTCCTGATTCCCTCAATGCATAAATATTTGAAGATTTCAAGATTTTCTCAAGATTGAATTTGTTCAGTCTCACTGCTGAAGATTTGTCCGATTTCAAGATTTTCCCAAGATTTTCAAGATTCCAGACTATTTTGAAGACATTTTCGTCCGACAAAGATTCAAGAATTTTCAGAAATTACTGTTCATTGTCACTATTCACCGACACTGTTTATGTCTACTGTTCATGCGTGAAAATATTGTACTTTTATTTGTACTTGATGTTCTGAATGTTGGAAGGTGACTCTATAAAGAGAGCCCTCCCCATCCTTTGTAACACAGGCTTTCAAGGCTTTCAACCACAAGCTTTCAAACACCCAAAAGACTTGTGCCTCCATATTCTCCTACTTTCATATTTGTAATCATATTCCATCCATTCCATATTCCATCTATTTCCTTTGTAAGTTTATTGCTGAAAGCTTCAAGAATATTTTCAATTCTCAGTTCAGTTTATCCAATTTAATTTCAGTATTATTTTCAATTACTACTTGCATATCGCCAGATTGGACGGTTCTACTGCTTTCATATTAACTGCTTTACATTGCTGTATACCGCCAGATTGGATGGCTTTACTGCTTTCTTTACATTACTGGAATTTTTATTCTGTAATTTATATTATGCATACCGCCTCCATGGCTGGTTCTAATGCTTTCTTTTAATGCATTATTTTCATTATTGCACTATTTTCTTGATATTAACAGCGCTTCCAGCCCCCTTGGTATCAGAGCCGTGAGAGTTGTGATCTTTTGCTGCCTCTAGATCTTGTTCTCTACTTTTTGATTAATCTGATCTGCTCACCTTACGATCTCTCTATTTGTCCTCTTACTTTTGATCTTTCTGTGTATTTCCTCACTCTTGATCTTTCTTTTCTGTGTTCTGTCTTCCGGTTGTAAACCTACCACCCTAGTAGACATCACCTCAGGTTACCTGTAAGTCCCTTTTTGAAGCCGGGGAAGGCGTGTTGTAGGGCAGTTGGTGAAGGGTATATATGTCTGTGATTGTGGGTATGTGTAGTTAGATTTCCGTAGGTTAGTGCATGTCTAGAGAGTGATTTTGTGAGTTAATGCTTAGGAAGTGAATCTGTGAGTTGATGACTAGTGAGTGAATTTGTGTGTTGATTTGATTGTCAAAATGTTTAGATCAACTTCTTCTGTTAGCTCTAGATCGAGCTTACCTCCTGATATTGTCAATAGTGAACAACTTTCTTTTGAAAGTGATAATTCTTTTAATTTTGATAAATGGAATATTCCCAAAATTTCTAATAAGGATATTTATACTACTTCTCGTTTGAAATCTACTTGGAAATATGAATATTCTGTTAGAACTGTTGAATAAACATTTGCTATTTCTAGTAATAATTCAACATTTAAGTTATTTAATAAAAGATTTGTTAATGATTCAAAGAATAAAGAATACAAGTTTTTGCACGTTGGATCTGTCCAAGTTGCTGTTAAACCTTTAACTAGACTTGGAATTAATGCTTCTGTGCTTTTGTGTTTGCGTGATGCTAGATTTATTAATTTCAGAACTAGTATTCTTGGAATGATTCAATCTTCTTTGTTTAATGGTCCTGTTCAATTTGATGTTTTCCCGAAGTTGACTCTTTCTTTGGATGATATTAATATTCTTAAAGCTTTAATTTTGAATGTTTTGACTTCTGGTTATGATATGGAAGAAGGTAGCAGACCCCTTGCTATCATCTACCGAATTTATTACAGACTTATGAAAACAAATTTGGATCCTCAGGCTGTAATTAAGAATGCAGGTCAATCCACTTTGTTAATTCAAAGTTCTACTCATGATGCTAATATACAGATTCCAAAAATGATTTGATGGGATGAAATTAATCTTCCTAACGAATGGTTTTTGGAAAATGTATCTAAGTCACCTCGAGTAGTTAATGATTCCTCCAGTCTTGATTACATCCAACAATATTTGGATGGATCTGTTAAAATTAATTTTTCAGATTTAAATATTTCTAACCGAATTCAAAGACCTCTTCCTATTGATGAAAGAAGAAATTCTTTTGTTGGATCCTCAACCACTGAAGGACTCCACAAAAGAGACAAAGAAATTGAAGATTTGATTTTCCCTCCTCCTAACCATTCCAATTTCAAATTACAAGGAATCTCTACTAATTCTCAAGTTTCTTCTACTTTTTATTCAACCAAAACTCATCCTCTTATTCACAAGGATGATGAATGTGATTCCACTTCTCCTTCTGCTTCGGATTTCAATGGTTCTCTTCCTCCTCCTCACCAGTGCAATGTCATCCATACTATTTCAAAAGATTTTTTCTCACAAATTGATTGGCCAGCATTGCAAAAAGATTTTTCTTCAATAAAGAATAGAGATTCACGGCATGCTTACCGTGCCAGATTTTCAGAAAGAGAAAGAGACCTCATTAAAGTCCAATGGACAAAGAAAATGATTGAGTCTCAAAAACATATTTTGTTCTTCGATTTTCTTCAAAAATATTTTCCTTCTGACAATGCTGTCAAACAGAATTTTGTTAAAGAAGACGAGACAGTTGTTCAGTCTTCTCAGAAAAATATTGAAAAAATTGAAAAAATGCTTTCTGATTTAAAAATTAACCAAAACAAGGCTAGTACTTCTGTAATTCAACAGAAGAAAACTAGTGATTTGCCGACCAGATTCCATACCTTCTAATTCCTCTTTCTCTGATAATTTGAATCATATGAATTGTAGGGTTTTAACTAAATTTGAAGAAAAAGAAAATTTATTTTTAACCCTTATTTCAAAAATTGAAAATCTTGAGTTGAAGGAAAAATACCTTAAAAAACTCAAGAAAAAGATGCCAACAAAATTTCTAAGTCCAAGATCTCTCTTGATGAAACTTTGGAAAAATTTTCTAAACAAAAATCCAAAGTTGCTACTATCTCAAATTTGCAGCATGAGATTAGTATAATCAAGAAAGATATTGTTGATTTGAAGAAAGATTTTCATAATTCAAAAATTGATAATAAAAATTTGGAACAAGAATTTTTAATTTGAAGATTCAAAAATTGTTTTCAAGACCGTAATTTTGATAATGAAGACAACAATTCCGAGCATTCTCAAAAAGGAGATTCTAGCAATGATTTGAATTCCTATGATGTCAAGATTATCAGTCTGATAAATAAAATCATTCTTCCAAAATGGTATGCTAAAGTTCATATTGTTGTTGTTCAAGATTATGCTTTTGATGTTATTGCTTTAATTGATTCTGGTGCTGATTTGAATTGCATTCAAGAAGGACTTTTTCCTAGTAAATATTTTGAAAAATCCACTGAAAAATTGAATTCTGCCAGTGGAAGTAAATGAAAAATAAAATATGAATTGAACAATGTTCATGTTTTCCAGGATAATGTTTGTTTTCATATTCATTATTGTCAAAAATATGACTGATAAAGTGATTCTTGGAATTCCTTTTATCTTCATGCTTTATCCTTTTACAGTTGAAGAAGATGGAGTGTCCACAGTTAAAATGGGTGTCCTAGTTAAATTTCATTTTGTTTCAAGATTTGATATTAATGTCAGTCAATTGAATTTCAATTTAATTTCTGCTAAGACTAAACATTTAAATTTCCTTAAACAAGAAGTTAAATACAAAAAGATTGCTGAACAACTTTCTGATAGATTGTTGCAATCAAATATTTCTGCTTTTAATAACAAGATTGTTGACACTGTTTGTTCTGAACTTCCAAATGCTTTTTGGCATAGAAAGAAGCATATAGTTTCTTTACCTTATGTCAAAGATTTTTTTGAAAAGAAGATTCCTACTAGAGCCAGACCCATTCAAATGAATGCTAAAATTTTAGATTTTTGTCAAAATGAAATTGCTGATTTGCTTGCAAAAGGAATTATTCGAAAGAGTAAATCTCCTTGGTCTTGTGCTGCTTTTTATGTTAGGAAGAATGCTAAAATTGAGAGAAGAGTTCCTAGATTAGTCATAAACTATAAGCCCCTCAATGATGTGCTAGAATGGATTAGGTACCCTATTCCTAATAGGAAAGACTTAGTCAGCCGTCTGAGTGATGCTTTAGTTTTCTCTAAGTTTGATATGAAGTCAGGATTTTGGCAAGTCCAGATTGATGACCGTGATAGATATAAGACTGCTTTTACTACCCCATTTGGTCATTATGAGTGGAATGTTATGCCTTTTGAATTGAAGAATGCTCCTAGTGAATTTCAGAATATTATGAATGATATTTTCAACCCTTTTACCCATTTCACCATTGTTTACATTGATGATGTTCTTATTTTTTCCAAATCCATTGAGGAACATTGAAAATATCTGAATTCTTTTTTAGATACCATTAAACACAGTGGTCTTGTTGTTTCAGCCAAAAAGATTAAACTTTTTCAAACCAAGATTAGATTCCTTGGTTATGATATTTCTGAGGGACAAATACGCCCGATTAATAGAGCCATCCAGTTTGCTGATAAATTTCCTTATGTCATCATTGACAAAACCCAACTTCAAAGATTTCTTGGTTCTCTCAATTATATTGCTGATTTTTACAAAGATTTACAAAATATTGTAAACCTTTGTTTGATAGATTACAGAACAATCCTCCACCTTGGACTGATGACCATACTTCTATTGTCAGACAGATAAAAATTCATGTTAAAACTTTGCCCTGTTTAGGTATTCCTTCAGACAATGCTTTTAAAATTGTTGAGACAGATGCCTCTGAAATTGGTTTTGGAGGAATTCTGAAACAACTTGTTTCACCAGGATCTCCTGAACAAATTGTTTGATTTCATTCTGGATCCTGGAATTCTACGGAATCTAATTATAGTACTATTAAAAACGAAATTCTCTCTGTTGTTTTATGCATTACAAAATTTCAATATGATTTGCTTAATCAAAGATTTTTGCTAAGAATTGATTGCAAGTCTGCAAAATATATATTGAAAAAAGATGTTGAAAATATTGCATCTAAACAGATTTTTGCCCGATGGCAAGCAATTTTGAGTGCTTTTGATTTTGATATAGAATATATTAAAGGTTCTGATAATTCAATCCCTGATTTCCTCACTCATGAATTTTTGCAGTGCCACCATGGCAAGCAAAAAAGACAAGGAGAAGATTGATATTTTGTATGTAGAATCTTATTCCTCTATGGTTTCTTATGTTCCCCCTATTCACCTTCCGCTTATTTACATTCCCCTCCTTTCTGTTAAGTACTTATTTTCTATTGAAAAGAATCATTCCCACAATAAATCCTCCAAAGAATTAGCCCTTTCTTATTTTTCCCCAGATTTCCATTGGATTCTTGAACATCCTCAGAAAAATTTAGATTATTACACTAATTTATTATTCCAAACTGGATCCATTCGTTTACATCCAATTTATTCCAAAACTTATGACTCCCTAATTGTTAGGGGCAATATTGCATATTTTGTCAAATTCATTCATGAAAAAGATTGGGGATTGCATCCTTTTACTCTAAGACCTTTTGTTAATTATGATATTCCCTATTCTTATTATGATCATATCACTGCTTGGTTTAAATTCATGCTCTTACAAACTCCTGAATTTAATCATTTCTGAATCATTAATTTTGACAAAAATTTCGATGACACTTTTCCTATCTGGTTCCTCCACTGGTGGAAATATTTTGGCCTTAGTCCGATATTCTTCCTCCCCAACTCATTGATGCCTTTCATCTTTTCAAGGCTCATTTCAATCATAAGAATGTTGAATGTTGATTATGATTTTCACCTATTTTGCATTTTGTTAAGAAATATAAAATTCCTTGGTTCATGAGATGGCAATATGTTATGAGGGAAGCCAAAATTGAAAGACATTGGTATCAAGCCAAATTAAAGGATAAAAGCCCAAAAATTGATGCTATTGTCAAAAATGTGAAAGAAATGGCTTGAACCTCTGAGGCTTCACCTTCATTTCAGATTTCTCCCCATAGTGCTTTTCAAGATATTCAAACAGAAGAATGGATGAAGACCTTTCTGGATTCAATGGATAATTCATCTGATGAAGATGAAGAAAATTACTGAAGAATTGTTCTAATTGAAGATTCCAAGATTCACCCAAAGATTCGGTTAGATTCACCAAGATTTGTTTAGAAGCATATTTGAAGATTTTCCCTACTTGATAATATATGAATTACAGATTTTCCCAAGACTCTGATTTCAAGATTCTAAGATTTCCCAGTTGGTTAAATACGCGATTGCATTTGTCAGTGCAGAAATATTTGAAGATTTCAAGATTTTCCCAAAATTTTGTTCAGCCTCACTGCTGAAGATTTGTCCGATTTCAAGATTTTCTTGTTGAAGATTTTCCAAGATTTTGCCCAAGATTTTCAAGATTCCAGACCATTTTGAAGACTTGAATGCAAACATTTTCGTCTGACAAAGATTCAAGAATTTTCAAAAATTACTATTCACACGTCACTATTCACCTGACACTATTCATATTACTGTTCATGCGTAAAAAATGTTGTACTTTTATTTGTACTTGATGTTCTGAATGTTGGAAGGTGACTCTATAAAGAGAGCCCTCCCCATCCTTTGTAACACAGGCTTTCAAGGCTTTCAACCACAGGCTTTCAAACACCCGAAAGACTTGTGCCTCCATATTCTCCTACTTTCCTATTTGTAATCATATTCCATCTATTCCATATTCCATCTATTTCCTTTGTAAGTTTATTGCTGAAAGTTTCAAGAATATTTTCAATTCTCAGTTCAGTTTATCCAATTTAATTTCAGTATTATTTTCAATTACTACTTGCATACCGCCAGATTGGACGATTTTACTGCTTTCATATTAACTGCTTTACATTACTGCATCGCCAAATTGGACGGTTCTACTGCTTTCTTTACATTACTGCAATTTATATTCTGCATACCGCCTCCATGGCTGGTTCTATTGCTTTCTTTTAATGCATTATTTTCATTATTGCACTATATATATATATATATATATAGAATTCCTACAAAGTTAAACTTTATGCAATTAGATTAGGCAATAGTTGTTGAGGCCTCAAATTTATCCAAGTGTTCTTGAGTTCTCTGCATGTATTTAATTGTTCTCTGTAACTCTGTGATAATATCAAATTTACTAGCATTGTAAATAGTACAATCTCATAAGATGGAAAAGAAAAACCTAAGTGTTTAGAAAAAAAAAAAAAAAATCCTAGTGAGAGGTTTGATCCTCTTAAGGAAGTTCATTATTGAGAGAAGTGGTGATCTCTTGAAATTGATTGCTTTGATGACCCTATGGGGGATGAGGATTAAAGATTGGATCTGGGATTCGAGTAAAATCAACCTTCCCTCTCATCTTAGGGGACGCACATAAAAAAAAGACTGTTCGAACAAAACGTAAGGGCTTCCTCAAGGGGAAACTGGAAAGTAGATAGAGTGCTCCTCTCAACTCGAAAATCCTCCGAGGTGGAGTCCTTCTCCATTCTCCTCCCTCATCTCTGTTCTTTTTTCTTGTTTTTGCTATTTTTTTTTCTTTAGTTTTTGTTGTTGTGCTCTCCGACCAGACCAAGAGCTCTGGCCTCCTTCATCCTCTCGCTTAGTGTTCATTTCACTGCTATCTATTCACCTTTGTGTTGCACCGCTTGCCGTCTCCATGAAACTTTTTGGGTTTTTAAAAAACTAGAAAAACTTCACTTTTCTCTATGAATTTACGTGTCTTTTGCAAATACCCTCACAATGTTCAAAATCTCTCACTTTGATATATCGAACTTTGATTTCCTTCCACATTTTCCCTTCCGTTAGGATTTTTTGTTAAATCCTAATGGAGAGGTGTGAAATTACTAAAGTATCCTTAGTCATTTTTCTCACTTTTCGGTTTAATTTAATTACAATATTTAACGGTATGGGGGTATTTGGACAAAACGAAAGTTCGATACACCAAAATGAGAGATTTTGAATATTGGATGAGTATTGCAAAATGTGCGTAAGTTCATAGGGGGTAAGTAAAGTTTTCCCTAAAAAACTAGATCTACTATGTTCGGTCAGTTTCTCCCTAGACCCGTTAGTCCACCGTGATCGCTGGCCTCTCAGCTTCCCAACCCCGCCTTCTCCTACCTGATCCGAACACCACATGCCAGTGGATCTCATTTGCAGGCACGTGTATTGCACGCGTCAGCCAGTATTTGCCCACTCCGTTTCCTTGCCGTTGCTATTGCTTTCTGGTCTTTTCATTGCTTTCATGTTGTATTTTTGCAGTTTTATTTGTATTTTGTGGGTTATTGGGTTATTGTCTCCCTGATTTATATTGGTTTGAACATTTAGTGGAGACTTTTGTAAATGATTTGGAGTTGGTGCCTCTCTCTTTAAGAGTCCCGGATTCGGACTCTAATAGCGCTTCTACTGCTTTAGCATCTTCCTAGTGGTTCCGCTGTTTACAAGTAAGGGTTTAGATAGGTTTGCCTTATTCTATGCCCATTTTGCTTTTGTAATCACTTTGTGTGGCCCTTTGAGAGAACCGGGTCACTTGTTTGATCCATTTCCTATCCTTTGTAATTATTTTCGCATTGTTTTAGGTATATTGTTGGGGAGCCCCCTCGGTTTCGTTTTTAGGATCGTCCACTTCTTCTTCCTTTCGGATCAGGAGTGTAAATGATCATTCTATTAAAATAAGTATTGTGACTCATTTTGGACTCTGCTTGTAGTCCTTGATGTTGTTTTTTAGCCAAGAATCTAGAGTAATGTTCCAAAAACCGTAAAAGATTATGTTGTAATTTCAAGTACTTCTTCCACACATTGTTCATGGACTCACTGCATTAGGTACTTTTCTTATCAATAGTAAACATATGTCGACCATATACTATAGCCAATTTCTCTTTTACATCTACTATCTCATCTAACCATTTATTATTAGCAAGGCCATACTTCTTAAGCATATTATCCCATGCAAGTAGTCATTTCTCTTCATCTTCATAATCATATACACAATCGCCAAAATCATATACAATTTGCTTTAATGAATGAACTACTTGACTTAGATCTTTGGTAGCATTATGCAAAATATGCTATACACATAAACGATGATGTAATTTGAAAAATACCTCACCTATTGCTTTGGCCATTGCAACATATTGATCAATAAGTATGGTTGTGGAATGCTTCCTTGAATTTTCATTTAGAAAAGTTTCAAATAACCACTTAAATAAATTCACAGTTTCATCATAAATAATGTTGCACCAACATATCTGTTTGTTTATGATGATTAATCCCAATAAATGGTGCAAAAGGTCAACCTAAGGCATTTTTTGAACATACATATAAAAGTTTGACTTAAAGCATTTTATGAACAAATAAAAGGTGGGACCCATCCATTAGTCACCACTGTCTTCTTTAATTGAAATTCAATCACGTGCTGCGCATGTGTAGCTTTTACTGCAAGACTTCCCAAAAGACCCTCCTAACGCCTTGCATTATTTCTGCTTATGTATAGTAAATATTACAAGTTGGCCATTTCTTCTCCTGAGTTTCTTGGCACCAAACATACCAAAGAGAAAAATGACATTCGTTAGAATATCAATCTCAATCAAGGTTCCCAAAAAAATCATTAAGAGAAAGTGCAAGAACCATCTTTGTTTTTTGAAATCTTGAACATCATATATAAAAAATAAAATTATAATATCCATTAGCATTCAAAACCGATCCATTGAAAAAAAATGACCAAATCATTCAATGTGTAGGAAAGTTCAAGAAACTCAAAGAGAGTGTGTATAATCTTGCAATCGGGTCAAACCAAGTGCATCACCGAAGACATAAAAAGCAATTCCATGAAGGTGGGCAAGTACAATGTTGTCAATCCCAACAACACCAAACCCATGCCAGATACTGTTATTTCCATTCAGGAGGAAATGTAACCCCATCTGCAATAGAGATTGGGAGGTATCATACACATATTCTTTGAACTTGCTAACACCCTTAATGCTCTGCTCGTGAAGTATTTGGGTGTACCTTTGTTGTCGAGGAAGCTAACTATGGCAGATTGAGAAGGTGTCTTTTTAAAATTAATTCTTGGCTTTCAGAGAAACTTTCGTTCTCCATATCTGGCTCTTTGTGGATGGCCTGGATAAAAGAAAATCTATTTAAAGGGAAGAGCTTTATCTAGTCTCCGAAATTGATGAAGAAGAAGGGTCTTTTGGTTTTTTTGCGTTCTGGCCTTGTGAGGCACATGGGTTGGTTTAGAACAATAGAATAACTTATATACTCAAGTTGCACAAAAAACACCTTTTGTGCCGACCATTCATCATTTGCCACCTCAACATGGAACACATTACCAAAATAAAACCAAACCACCTGATTATTTGAGGAAAGAAAATATTATATGAGGAACCAAACCATTGGTTCCAAACGAAGAAGGAAGAAGAAACGCTAGAAGAAGGAAGAAGAAATGCCATGCGTAGGTGGCATTGGTGACGGTTTTGGGTGGAAACGCCATGAGGAAGACCCACGGATGTGGGTGGAAATGCAGCATGGGTACAAACCCATGGCCGGCTTGGTTTGGCCGGCCACAGATCCACGGCTCCGGTGACTTTATTTTTTGATTTTTCTGATGGGTCTTGCTCTGGTGGGTTTGATTTTTTGATTTTTTCTGATGGGTCTTGCTTTGGATCCTATTTTTGGTTTTCACATGGCTTTGGCGACTTTTAGGTGATAAAATCTCAAAAAGGGTTAACCTTCCCTCTAGGTTTTAGTTTTGAATCCAAAATTAAGTTTTGAGGTATTAGAAATGAGTTTTGTGGCATTAGAATCGATTTTTGAGGCATTAGAAACGAGTTTTTAGGTATTAGAATCTATTTTTGAGGCTGAGCGTTTTTTTTTTTTTTCGCTGGAGGTGGTCAAAGTTTGGTGAAGGCTGGTGGACTGGAACCGTAGTTGTAGGGGTGGTGGCTAATATTTGTGAGGGAAAATTGATCCTATGTTTTGCTAACATACAAATTTTTTGCAATTTTTTGAAACACGTGAGGTGTCAAATGGTGAGTGAGGTGCACAAAAGTCACCCGCACCTAAGATGCTTTCTTAGAAGAAAGCACAGGTTGTTGAAACAAACCTTGGTGGAAAAGGTCAAGTTGTTGCCCCCTTTTTTTTTTTTGGACAACGTACAGTCTTAGTTCTTAGTTATTGGCCAAAACTGGAAACCAGAATGAAGTATCTTGGTTATTGGTTTTGGAAAACTAAAATAGGGTAACTAGAACATTTTTTTTCTAGACAACCAGAGGGGTACAGTCTCAATTCTTGGTTATTGGCCAAAATTGGAAACCATAACCAGAATACCCTGGTTATTGGTTTTGGAAAACTAAAACTGGGTAACCAAAACTCGGCCAGTTCTTGTTTATACCATTATTTATACTCGGTTATACAGACCGAGTAACTAATATTTAGAAAAATTTGTATTTGGACTTATTTTAGGTATTGAGCTTAAAATAAGCCCATGTTTTGCACACGATTAGCCCATTTTTGTGAAGTGTATTGGGCCACTGGCACTAAAGGTATTTTAATGAATTGCATGCCTATGAGTAAACTAATGAAGGAGCATCCAATTTATAGAGGTATGGGGTGAGAGTCTTTGTATCTTTCCTCGATGTGGGACCAATGTCTCTTCAACTGGACAAGAAACTAAAGTAACTAAAACCAAGACAACCCCTTTACCCACACCTCACATAACATATCAAAGAAGAAACAGTTTCAACTCAAGAAATCAACAAATTCATAAGCAATGAAAAATTACTCTAAATTTAAAAAAAGGGGACAAATTACTCACTTTGTCCCTTCTTTGCTCAACAAAGCAACAACAATTCTTTGCTCAAGAAGAATAGCAATGATCGTATCAAAATAATACTCGCAAGTGTACGAATCGTGTAGCAATAAAGTGTGCGTGAAAATGCGAGGTCGAACCACGAGAACGCGTTTTGTAAATAAAAACTAATACAACTCCTAAATTAAGCGTATCTTAACCTAGTCCCAAAGAGGGTTGATTTGAACAATAAAAAAATGCGAAATAAAATTAAAGCTGAAATTGCGAGGATAAAAATAACTAAGGTTAAAGATGAACCTCACCCAATAAGAAGAAGCTAAATACATTAAACACTCATTTCCGTTTTTAAACATTAAACCCTTCAACACACTCTATTGTGGTAATTGACACAAGTCAAACCGAATAATGTGTTTACCGTTAAGGAGCTACAAGCAGTGTTGATTATGGATAAAATCATCACTTTATCCTTGGATCACGGTGGATATTGAATCACAACCAAACACGTGTTGTGCACCCGGCTTGGAACACATCACGGACAACTATCAATGCATCAACACACACAACCATTCAATTATTTGTCACAGAAATTAAATGGCGAATGCGGAATTGAATAACGGAAAATAAGCATAAAATGTAAAAGCACGAAATTTAAACTAAGGGTGAGGCTTCATCTTCAACCTAAGTTGAAGATTTTAGCCACCCATTGAACAACAAAACATAAATGAATTGAAATAATGCATTAAAATTAAATTAAAAGAAAAGTTTACAACTAAAAAGGCGGAGCAAGCCAAAGCGAAGCAAAATGCTCTCCAAAACGCCCCAAAGAATTGTGTTTCGACCAAAAGCCTTGGGTCCTATTTATAGGCAAAATTTCCTCTGAGTGCGTTGACGCGGGAGTGCGTTGAGCATTACTCTGAGTTGTGCGTTCGATTACAATAATCGTTCGACCGCATAGAACCGTGAACGCTGGGCTGCGTCTTTGAGCGATGGACTCCTAGGGCACCCAGCCGTCTGGCAGCTCGGTGCGCTCGACCGTGTCTTTTATTCTTAGTGTCTTTTTGCTCTCTTGTGGCCAACTTTTGTTGTAAAGACCTGCACAACTCAAAACACTCAAAACACCAAAAATATTAGAAATTAACAAGGCTAAAGGCCTAACAAATATAAGTTAAAGGGTCAAATATACACAATTTGACACGATCAAATACCCCAAACTTACATTTTGCTAGTCCCTTAGCAAAACAAAAATCGAAAAACAAAACAAACATAGGTCCGCTTTGGGAGACGATTGCATTGAGCATATGCAACAAGCCTTTTAAACCTCTAGGAATTCCCTAGAGGGCAGTGAAATCTCGTGAGGGTTTTTCAGAATGACACCCACAAACAATTTGTATGACACAATGTTTTGTGAGACAAGGCCTTTTACACATGCATATGGTTCATATATCATTAGCAATTTTAACAATTGTGAGCAAACAAACCATATCATTAAGGCCTCCAAACAACAATCAAACCATAGCTGAAAAATCGAGACAAAACATGCTCCAAAAAGGTGCAAAGTGACACATATGCTCATGGGGTTTCAATTTTTCAAAGGCGTTCTCGAAATTCATAGGGCTGCAATGTGTTAAAAAGAACCAAGGCTTAAATTTTTTTTTTTTTTTTTTTTTTAAGTAGGGCTGCAATGCTTGACTCCCTTAAGCTTCTAAATGACCTATGTAACGAGTGTTGGGCGAGTGACTCCCAAGCCAGACGGCTTTAGGGCACTAGATGTAGAAACATCCCTAAGGGCTTAATAACTCAAGTCAAAAAGAGCTACAAAGTCTAACTAGCCATACAATCACTTGTTTAAGAATTCTCATCTTTTCTTGAGCACTCTTTGCTTAATGAGGCAAGAGTTAGGTTACTCAATGAAAAACTCAACTTGTGATGAAATTTTTTTTTTTTTTTTTTTTTTAATTGCCAAGGTTTATCATCACACATCACAACAACCCACAAATCTCAAGAAAACACTTCTCAAATCAAATTTCATACCCCACGTAACCTATGCCGGTGTGCATGTGAATAAAATGGAGTAAACATGTGAAGTCTCTCTAATTCAACATATGACTTGACACTTTGGGATTTCTACAGATATGGTGTTTAATCAAAGTTAAAACACACCAATGATATGCAATCACAGCTATGATAAGTCATGTCAATCAATAACAAATATGTACACAGAAAAAATTTAAAAATTTGTACACAAAACAACAAATATGCAAAAAGATAGTGTCTACCCTACCCCCACACTAAAATGGCACAATGTCCCCAATGTGCCCAGAAATACAATACCAGAGGGATGTCGCAAGTGAGGTAAGTCGTAAGAGAAGCTCCCCCAAACTTGGATGGCAAACACTCAACCTGAAAAACAAAACAAACAAACAAACAAAATCAACAAGGAAAAATAATGAGGGTTGCCTCCCACAAGCGCTAAGTTTAACGTCTTCAGCCAGACTCATGATGTCAATTAGTCCGAATAAATCGGATCCTCCATAAGAGTGTCCTCAACGTCTGGACTCCTCAATGCCAAGAATGGTTTTAACCTCTGTCCATTCACCTTAAATGTGGTACCATTCGTTGGATCCTCTATCTCGATGGCGCCATGTGAAAATACAGTCCTAATAATGAAAGGTCCCGTCCATCGTGATTTCAACTTGCCAGGAAAAAGATGCAACCGAGAATTGTACAGAAGGACTTTCTGACCTGGTTCAAAAGATCTCCTCAAGATGTTCTGGTCGTGAACCTTCTTCATATGTTCTTTGTATTTCAATGAATCACATACGCATCATTCCTTAGCTCCTCTAATTACATGAGTTGTAGCTTCCTTTGAGCCAGCCTTCAAAAATTGAAGTTTAGCGCTTGATGGCCCGATAGCTCTATGCTCCAACTCAGCGGGAAGATGACAAGCTTTCCGTAAACCAACCGATAGGGTGACATCCCAATCGGTGTCTTGTATCACCCTATATCGCCCATAAAGCGTCATTCAATCGGGAAGACCAATCTTTTCTGCTAGGATTCACAGTCTTCTCCAAAATATGTTTGATTTCGATTGGACACTTCAACCCGCCTTACTCGTCGTGGGTGGTAAAATTAGCAACCTTGTGAGTGATGAAATACTTCTTCATCATTTGCTCAAAAATCCGATTCTTAAATGCGCCTCCATCATCGATGATCGCTCTAGGTGTACCAAACCGGCGAAAATCGTGTCCTTCAAAAATTTGACCACAACTCGTGGTCATTAGTCTTCTGCTCTGCCTCCACCCACTTGGACACATAGTCCACAGCAACAAGAATGTATAGAAACCCAAAGGAGTTTGGGAAAGGTCCCATGAAATCGATGCCCCATACATCAAAAATCTCAACTACCAATATGGGATTGAGGGCATCATGTTCCTCTTCGAAATACTCCGAGTTTCGGCAGCTCCGAGGATGTACAATACGCTGGCGTCGAAAACAAGGTGGGCCAATAAAATCCACCTTTGCAAAATCTTTGCGGCGGTCTTATTTGCATTGAAATGGCCACCACAAGCGTGATCATGACAAAAGGAGATGACATTATTTTGATCAACTTCAGGTACACATCTCCTAATGATCTGATCGGGACAATACTTGAAAAGATAAGGATCGTCCCACAGAAAATTTTTCACCTTGGATAAAAATTTAACTTTATCTTGTTTCCCCCAATGCAAAGGCATTTGGTCGGTAACAAGATAGTTCACTATGTCAGCGAACCAAGGTGTGGGATTGTGAGCAATGTGCATCAATTGCTCATCAGGAAAGGTCTCAGAGATGGGTGTGGTGTCTTCGGTGAAGTCCATGGTCAACCTTGACAAATGATCAGCCACCACATTCTCTGTCCCTTTCTTATCCCGGATTTCTAAATCGAACTCTTGCAACAGCAGAATCCATCTAATCAAACGGGATTTAGCATCTTTCTTGGAGAAAAGATACTTCAATGCAGCGTGATCGAAAAGATAATGATTTTAGATCCTATGATAGGACCTAAACTTGTCTAAGCGAAAAACGACCAACAACTCCTTTTTCTGTGGTGGAGTAATTGAGTTGTCGTCGTTTAGAGTCCTACTCGCATAATAAATCACATGGGGAAGTTTCTCAATCGCTGCCCAAAAAGCTCAATGCATAATCGATCGTCACACATGATCTCAAAAGGTTCACCCCAACTGGGTGGTCTAATAACTGGTGTGGACGTCAGAATCTTCTTCAGAGCCCCGAATGCTTCCAAACATTCTTCATTGAATTCAAACGGGGTATCCTTGGCCAACAACTTACACAAAGTGCAGCGATCTTCTGAAATCCTTGATGAATCGCCTATAGAACCTGCATGGCCCGAGAAGGAACAATTTCCTTCCGCGATGCGTGGGGGTGGAAGGTTAGATATCAAATCTACCTTTGCCTTGTCAACCTCAATGCCTCTCTGAGATATGACATGCCCCAGTACAATACCTTGCTTAACCATAAAATGGCATTTTTCCCAGTTAAGCACAAGGTTTTTCTCTTTACATCTCACTAACACCAAAGTGAGACGGTCAAGACACTCTGAAAGAGGACCCAAAGGCGGAGAAGTCATCCATGAAAATCTCCATAATCCGCTCTACCATGTCGGAAAAGATCCTGATCATGCACCGCTGAAAAGTAGCAGGTGCATTACACAGCCCAAACGGCATACGACGGTAGGCGAATGTCCCAAACGGACAAGTAAAAGTCGTCTTCTCTTGGTCTTGAGGTCCCTTTGGAATCTGGTTATATCTGAATAACCATCTAGGAAGGAAGAGTACTGTGCCGGCCTAAACGCTCCACCATCTGGTCAATGAATGGAAGAGGAAAGTGATCTTTCTGGTGGCGGCGTTCAACTTCGTAGTCTATACAAACTCTCAACCCGGGAATCTGAGTTGGTACCAGTTCGTTGTCCTTATTAGATTACTACCGTTAACCCACCTTCTTGGGCACGACATGTATCGGGCTCACCCATTTGCTATCGAAATGGGATAGATGATCCCGACATCCAATAACTTGATCACTTGACTCTCACAACCTCTTGCATTGCTGGGTTGAGTCTTCTTTGTGGTTCCCTCGATGGTTTAGAATCTTCTTCCAAGTGTATCTTATGCATAACCAACGAGGGACTGATTCCCTTGATGTCCTCAATCGTCCATCCTATAGCTTCCTTATGTTCTCTCAAAACTCCTATCAATTTCTCCTCATGAGCATCTATCAAATCGGAAGCTATGATGACGGGCAACGACTCAGCTGGTCCTAGGAACTTATACTTAAGATTATCCGGTAAAGGCTTAAGTTCCTTCTTTTGGGAATCAGGTACTACTGTCTCCTTCTTTTCAATGTTCTCCGAAGGAGTTGTCTTCAAAAGTGCATCTGCTCCATAAGTTTATCCATGTCCAAGTCTTCACCAAATTGAGCAAGGCATGCTTCCAGGGGGTCCTCAATGCTTGATTCTTCTACAACATCCTCCATTATCTCCTCAATCAAGCATACTTGATTCATCTGGTCATAATCAAGTGGTTGCTTCCTGATGTGAAAAATATTTAGCTCCGTCATATTTCCAAAGGAAATCTTCATTACCCCGACCTACAATTTATTAGGGCATTGGCGTAGCTAAAAACGGTCGCCCTAGAATCACAGGAATCTTAGTCCTACCATCCGGCTCCGTGTCCAACACAATGAAATCCACGGGAAGTAAAACTTATCTACCTTAATTAGAGCGTCCTCAACTATTCCCCGTGGAACCTTCACGGACCGTCGCAAGTTGCATGTCATGGTTGTGGGCTTCACGCCTAGCCCTAAGCGCAAGTAGATGAGTAGGGTAACAAGTTTACGCTCCTAAATCCAATAGTGCCCTCTCAATCGGCTAACTCCTATCATGCAAGTGATTGTAGGACATCCAGGTCCTTATACTTTAGGGTAACTTGCCTGTAGGATAGCGACACCTCGGTCATGAATGCCTTCTTAGGGACATTCGTTTTCCTCTTCCGTGACTAAGTCCTTTAAGAACTTGGCATAGGAAGGATTTGCTGGATGGCGTCCAAAAAAGGAATGTTTATTTGGACTTGCTTGAACACCTCCAGAATGTCCTCTAATCTCCCTCCATTCTTAGGCGCTTGTAATCTTTCAGGGTATGGTGCTTTTGGCACAAGCGCCCTAGGAGGTTTCTTAATCTCTTGGGTGACAATAGATGGCTCACCATCTGCTTCCTTTTGGTTGTCACCCCTTCTTCTTCTCTTTTCTTCTTCTTTCTGCTCTTCTTCCTCAGCTTCTTCTGGGTTTACCACCTTATTGTCTACTCTCTTCCCTGACCTCAGAGTGACAATAGCCTGCACATGCTCCTGATTGGAGGAATTTCCACTGTGGCTTGCCTTGGGTTATTCTGACTTGACTAGGAGCTTTCCTTATCCCTCTCACCTAGGTGATTCGCTAGTTGTCCCATCTGCATTTCTAACTTAGCGATCGCTGGGTGTTCACCAGTGGATTGCCTCACATCAGCGATTGATTGACCGATCATTTTCATGAATTCTCTCATGGTCTCTTCCGGTGATGGGGTAGATGAGGTTGGGATTTGGGTGGGGCTTGGTAAGATGATGGCGATCTTTGGCGAAAGCGTCCATGATTTTGGTAAGCGAGAAAACCACGGAGGATAGTGATTTTGAGCATGAGGAGCTCCTCCTGGATTTGTGATGGGTTGATTCTTTCCACGAGAAATTAGGGTGGTTCCTCCACCGGGTTGTACGTCTCGAATATGGCCCACTTGAGCTTTGAAAATTATTGAATCGTTCACTTGTTCCATCTCGAATAAAGCTGTCATCGATGGACAATTCGTGCTTGGTGCATGGGGCTATACGGAGAGAACGCTCTCAATAGGAAAGGTGTATTTGCCGCATTCGACTTCCCTACACTCAAGGCATCCAATCTTTGAGCGATGGCATCCATCCTCTGCCAACTCCGTTTCTCCTTTTGACTCTAGGATGCCTCCTTTCTTAGGGGTTGGGCTGATTTATCTCGACAACTCGTGAAGTCCCGTGTTGGGAGTTGTCGGCAATCTTCTCGAGCCTTGTAGGCTGCATCACCCGTTAAGTTGAGAAATGCTCCCCATTCATCAGCTCAATCATACTACGGTTGTGAGACAAATGGTAGAAGAATTGGACTAAACGCCATTTCTCATATCCATGAGGGGACACTTCATCGCAGTCTTTAAACTGCCCAACATTGAAGAACTTCTCATCTTCATCCCGAGTAAATGAACTAATTCCCTTTCTTGCCTCATTTACTTTGGACATTGGGAAAAACTTGTTGTAGAAGCGCTTCCAGTTCTTCCGAGATGTGATGGAGCAGTGCGAGGAATCCAACCACTCCGTAGCTCTATCATGAAGTGAGAAGCGGAAAGAGTCGAGGTGACAGATTCCTCGGAAAATTCTGGAATTTGGTGGTCGCACAAATGTTTTGAATTTCTTAACGTCTGTGAGTAAGGGTTTTCGTGATCTAAGCGTAAAGCGAGGGTAACATCTGGATTACGTGTGGCTTAAGATCGTAATGGGTTGCATTAAATCGGTGGTAACACAATACACGAATGGGAACTGACCGCAGTAGGTGCGAATAATTCCCTAAGTGACGTCGTGTAATCCACGTCATATGCCCTTCTCTGCTCCCCGTTCCCGTCTCTTGCATCGTGGTGCTCTTCGTGCTCCTCCACTCTAGGAATTCTCTGATTGTCTCCCATCTCCACTTGAGCTCTACGTGCTCTCCTAAGTGTTCTTTCTAAGTCGGGATCTAAAGATGTTAACTCTAAGTTCACGGATCTCCGACCAAGCATAAACCGAAGAAAATTTAACTAAACTACAAAGCAAAAAACAATAAACTAGGAAAGTAAACAATGCTGGAAAAATAAAGAAAAAACAAAGGAAGAAAAACAACAAACAACAAGATGGCAAAACTAGCTATGAAAAACTACTTAAAAATTACCAAAAGCTACAAATCAAAATAGATCAAAGCAAAAGGATGCAGTAAAACAGAGCGGAATAGTTAATAAAAAACAGAGAACAAAACTACCTACAAAGCAGGAAAACCAAAAATAAAATAAACAACTACAAATTCCAACTAACAAGGTTATTAACTAAACACATGCACAAAAATTTTTAAACTACTAAAAACAAATAAAAACTAAACACAGCTAAACTCAGCAAACAATGTACTCAAAATTAGCAATTACATCAATTAAACTAAAGCCTAACAATTGATCAAAACAAAAGAAAACAAAAAGCGAACATCTTGTCTTACGGTATCTTTGATGCAGAGCAGAGGTGCGCTCGGCCTTGGTCGATCTTGCGTTAGATTCGCCGCACAAAGAGTGTGGCGATTTTTCGCAATCGTTAGATTCGCAACTCAGGTGCGTTCGAACGCAACACTGCACTGCGTCTATGTCAGAGGGGCCTTTGCTCACACGCAGATGCGTGACGAGCGTTCGCGACTTCTGACGATTACGAGATGGCGGCGATGCGTTGACCGCAAGAAATGCGTTGACCGCCTTCGGCGATTTGAATTTCGAAAACCGAGACAATCTAAACAAAACTAAAAATTAACCTAAAAATAACGAAATTAAACTAAAATGCAAAATAAACTATGAACAAAAATTTAAAATGCAGAAAATAAAAACTAGTAGAAAAATACACCAATCTAAAAATTATATTAATTTCTAAACAAAAACAACCGTTCCCCGGCAACGGCGCCAAAATTTGATCGTATCAAAATAATACTACTAATGTCACGAATGTGTGCAATAAAGTCGCGTGAAAATCACAGTCGAACCCACGAAGCAGCGTTTTGTAAATAAAACTAATACAACTCCTAAATTAAGCGTATCTTAACCTAGTCCCAAAGAGGGTTGATTTGAACAATAAAAATGCGAAATAAAATTAAAGCTGAAATTGCGGGATAAAAATAACTAAGGTTAAAGATGAACCTCACCCAATAAGAATAAGCTAAATACATTAAACACTCATCTTCCGTTTTTAAACATTAAACCCTTCAACACACTCTATTGTGGTAATTGACACAAGTCAAACCGAATAATGTGTTTACCGTTAAGGAGCTACAACGAGTGTTGATTATGGATAAAATCATCCCTTTGTATCCTTGGATCACGGTGGATATTGAATCACAACCAAACACGTGTTGTGCACCCGGCTTGGAACACATCACCGGACAACTATCAATGCATCAACACACACAACCATTCAATTATTTGTCACAGAAATTAAATGACGAATGCGGAATTGAATAACGGAAAATAAGCATAAAATGTAAAAGCACGAAATTTAAACTAAGGGTGAGGCTTCATCTTCAACCTAAGTTGAAGATTTTAGCCACCATTGAACAACAAAACATAAATGAATTGAAATAATGCATTAAAATTAAATTAAAAGAAAAGTTTACAACTAAAAAGGGCGGAGCAAGCCAAACAGAAGCAAAATGCTCTCCAAAAACGCCCCAAAAGAATTGTGTACCAAAAGCCTTGGGTCCTATTTATAGGCAAAATTTCCTACGAGTGCGTTCGAACGCAGGAGGTGCGTTCGAACGTACTACTGAGTTGTGCGTTCGATTGCACAATGTGCTCGACCGCATAGAACCGTGAATGCTGTGAAGCGATGGACTTCCTAGGGCACCTGATACGCTGGCCGACGGGCATCAAGGCCGACTCGTGTCTTTGCTCGATCGCAAGTGCGTTGAACGCATACAAGTGCGGCCAACGACTTGGCAGGGTCCAATTCTTCACTTAGTGTCTTTTTGCTCTCTTGTGGCCAACTTTTGTTGTAAAGACCGCACAACTCAAAACACCAAAAAAATATTAGAAATTAACAAGGCTAAAGGCCTAACAAATATAAGTTAAAGGGGTCAAATATACACAATTTGACACTGATCAAGCAACAGCAAAAGCTATTAGGGCTCCGTTTACTTTGACATAAAATGATTTCCAGAAAATAATTTCTACATTTTACGGTGTTTACTTCAACGGAAAATAGTGGTCAAAGGAAAATATTTTCCATTTGACCGAAAATTCTTCTTTAATTTTCGGAAAATGGTTTACGGTTTTCAAAACCATAAACCATTTTCCGATTTTAAGCATCTCATTCTCAAATTGACGTACCCTATCAAAGCACACCTAGGACCTTGCTGGGGCTTGGCTGGGACTTGTTCGTGACTTGACCGGGACCCGCTTAGGACTTCACTGGGACCTGCCCGAAACTTGTCTTGGACCTGCCCGGGACTTGACTATGACCAACCCGGGACTTGATGGAGACTTGCCTGGGACTTCATTGAGACCTGCCCGGGACTCGCTCGGGACTTCACCAGGACCCGCTCGGGTCTTCATCGGGACTTGTCCTGGACCTGCCCGGGACTTGACCAGACCCGCTCGGGACTTCACCGGGACCTGTCTGGGACTTGTTTGGGACCTGCCAAGGACCCACCTGGAACTTGACCGGGACTTGCTTGGGACTTCACTGGGACTTGACCGGGACTTCACCAGACTTGCTTGGGACTTCACTGAGACTTGCCCGGGACTTGACTAGGACCAACCTGGGACTTGCCTGGGACTTGATGGGGACTTGCTTGGGACTTCATCGAGACTTGCCAGGAACTCACTCGAGACTTCACTAGGACCCGCTCGGGACTTCATCGGGACTTGTCCTGGACTTGCCCGGGACTTGATCAGGACCTGTTCGGGACTTCACCAGGACTTGTCTGGGACTTGTTTGGGACCTGCCTAGGACCCACCTAGAACTTGACCGGGACTTGCTCGGGACTTCACCACGACTTGTCTGGGACTTGTTTGGGACCTGCCTAGGACCCACCTAGAACTTGACCGGGACTTGCTCGGGACTTCACCAGGACTTACCCAGGACTTGACCGGGAGTGCCACGGACTTCACCAGGATTTGCTTGGGACTTCACCGGGACTTGCCTGGGACTTGTCTTGAGACCTACCTGGGACTTGACCAGGGCCCGCTCGGGGCTTCACTTGGACCTTCCCGGGACCCACCCAATACTTGACCGAGATTCGCTCGAGACTTCACAGGGACTTGCTTGGAACTTGTTCGGGACCTGCCTAGACCCACATGGGACCTGCCTAGGACTTGACCGGGACCCGCTAGGCAATTCACTAGGACCTGCCCAAGACTTGCCCTGGACCAGCCTGGGACTTGATCGAGAGCCGCTCGGGACTTCACCAGGACTTACCCAAGACTTGACCGAGACTTGCCCGGGACTTCACTGGGACTTGCTCGGGACTTGTCTGTGACCTGCCTGAGACCCAACCAGGACTTGATCGGGACCTGCCTGGTCGGGTTCCGAGCAGGTCTCGATTAAGTCCCGGTCGAATCTCGGTCAAGTCTCGGGCAGGTCTCGAACGGGTCCCGATAAAGTCCTGTGTGGTCCCAGTGTCGTGAAGTCCGGGTCCCAAGTCTTGGACAAGTCTCGCTCGGGTCCTAGGCAGGTCCTAAACCATTCCCAGTGAAGTCCCGGGTAGGTCCTGGACAAGTCTTGGGCGGGTCCCAATCAACTCTTGGATGGGTCTCAGACAAGTCCTGTAGGTCTTGGACGGGTCCTGATAAAGTTTTGGGCAGCTACCGGTTAAGTCCCGGGCGGGTCCCATTAAAGTTTCGAGTAAGTCCTGATCAAGTCTTGACGGGTTTGGTCAAGTCTCAGGACCTACTCGTAAATTTAGAGTTTAATATGATTTAATGAATATATATATAAATTTTGTGATTTTCCGTACACATGGTAAATATCGTAAAATGTTTTCGATAGAAAACATTTTTAGGGAAAATGACTTCTCGAAAATATTTTTTAACGGAAACCATTTTATGTCGAAGTAAACGGAGCCTAAGTTGAACACAAACACCACGACTAGTAACAACTTGGAACCATGCCTTTACAACCTAGATTTCTCTCTCTCTTTCGCTGTGTCTGTCTAAAAGAAAGGAGCATGAGTGATTGGCGTGTGAGAATAGAGATAAGGAAAATATATATATATATATATATATATGGAAAAAATATAAAATAGCCCCCCAAACTACTGACCATTTCCAATTTAGCCCTTCAAAATGTAATAAAGTAGCCTCTCAAACTACCTGCTAACTGCAATTTGGCTACTCCATTTGTCAAAATTGTCAAATTGGATGGAAAATGCAAAACAACACTATTTTTTGAGGTTAAGTTACTAAAATACTTTGGGAAAAAAAAATCAATTTAAAAAAGACCCTCCAAAACGACGTCGTTTGGCTCGAGAAAAAAAAATTAATTAAAAAAAAATTTAGAAGGGGTGGTTTAGGGGTGGCTGGTGGCCTAGGCCACCCCACAGGCCCGGGGGTCTCTCCAAACAAACTTCCAACATATTACAACAACTCAAACCCAATTTCACCCATCTCTTTCTTTCTTAGCCTCTAGTTCTCCATTAACAGTACATTAGATTTCCCCACATATTCCATAGAAGCCTTGACAAGGTTTCTTGCATTCAAAGTTGATAAACTAATTGATTCCATGTCATTTACATAATTTTCCAAATCACCTAGAGTAATTTCTTTATTATCAATAGCTTTTGCTATATCATTATTTAAATTACTACCCTTAACATCAAACCCATAAAAAAAAGTCACTAAATTCTTGAAGACCGGGGGAAGTTTAGGAGAGATAGGGAGACCCAATAGTTGCCAGCCGGGGTGGGGGTAAGCTCCCTCCGCCTTCTTCTCCTTCAGCGTTCAGCCAATCGAAGAGGCTTTTTGCTTGACTTACGTTTGAGTTGGAACTTGAATTTAAAGATGGAAGACCCGATTTTTTAGTATAAAACCATGAAATATCATCTTTTGCCCTTCTCTTACCTCCATTTACACCCACCTGTGAAATTTCCTCCACAAACACACCCAAACGAAAACCCAATAGCCCTCTCTTTCCACCATTTACACCCACCTCACAAAGTATAATTCTATGGGGTTGAGGACTTTGAATTAATTTTTAATTTTTTTTCTCAAGCCAAATGATGTTGTTTTGGGGGACCTTTTTTAAATTGATATTTTTTTTCCCCTAAAAGGGCATTTTACTAACTTAACCTCAAAAAATAATGTCGTATCGCATTTTTCATCCAATTTGATAGTGTTGACTAATAGAGTGGCCAAATTAAAACTGTTTGGTAGTTTGAGGGGCTACTTTATTACTTTTTGAACATTAGGAGACTAAAATAAAAATAATTGGTAGTTTGGGGGGGGCTAAATTGTATTTTCTCCTTATATAAACTATTAAAATATATTAGGAAAAAATATAAGAAAGCCTCCTAAACTATCAGCCATTTACAATTTAGTCATCAATGTAATAAAGTAGTTTCAACTTAAAATGTAACAAAAAGGCCTTTTACTTTTTTATATTCCTATAATACCCCTATTCTTTTAACAAATAAAATAATAAAATAATTGTAAAAAAAACTAAACAATTTTTAAAATATAAAAAAAAAAAAAATTGGACTAAACCATTTTTTTTGTTGGGTTTTTTTTACAATTAGTTTAATATTTTATTTGTTAAAAGAGTAGGGGTATTATAGGAATATAAAAAAATATTTGGCCTTTTTGTTACATTTTGGTAGTTTGAGCTACTTTATTACTTTTTGAACATTATGGGGCTAAATTGTAAACGGCTAGTAGTTTGGGGGGCTTTTTAATATTTTTTTCAATATATTATTATTATATATAAAATATTAAAAATATAGTATTATTATATATATGCACCTGGTTACCCAGTTATAACTGGGTGCCAAAAATCGGGACCGGAACCGGGGTCCCTAGTTTTAGGTTTTCTCCAACCGGAACCACAACCGGTTCCCTAGTTTTTCGGTTCCAGTTCCGGTTTTTTGATATTTTTTTACACCCCTATAGAGAGGGCACCAAGTTTGAAACTTTGTTTGGGTACATTACTAAATTTTAAACATTTGAGGTCAATTACAAATCAAGTAAAACTTTGGGGGAGTAAAGTGTAATTTTTCCTTAGTTTAAAAAGTATCAAATAACTAGTAAATATGAACATCTTGGAGCAAGTCCTTTGTTAGTCGAAGCACCATTGTTCTCAGGGAGAATTTAAGAAGTACAAGTTGGACCAAGTAATATGTTTCTTGTAGCATTAGTGAACCTATCATAGAATCCGCTTAGCAAGAATCCACCACCATATATATATATATATATATATATATATATATATATCGGATTTTACAAGAAGGAAAACTATAGACAAGGATGAGTTTTTTTAGTAGCCATGCAAGAGAAAAAGAACGAAGCTTTTTGAAGCTGAGAGAAGTGCATGGTATTATATCGTACCAATATGATGGGTAGGTTAAGTGTGAATATTCTGGCAATTTTGTTTGTAGTCTTTTTGTTTTGCAACTTGTAAATATGTAAATCCTCAAACCCACTAGGGCTAGGTTTGTCAACTTCATCTCTCAAAGACACAAAGATCTATAAGGTTTGTCAGAGCAATTTAAATAAGGATGAAAATGAATGCATATGTAAAATAAGAAATATAGTATCATAAAAAATTTAAAACCATTTGTTGCTAAAACAAAGTCCAACAAAATAATAACAATATTCCTTGTTGGGTAAATCATGTTGGGATCGTTTGTGTAAATTTGATTTTCTTTTTCTTTTTGAAAAATGTTATGCAGACTCCAAACAATTGTTTATCACAATTTATGCAGAATTAAACTATGAAGTAATAAACAATTCAATCAACAAAATATCAAAAGCAATAAAGAAGGCACGATATATTTTGGTTATGAAGAGAAACCAATTAGAGCACTTCTCTAATTGTAAAACCTCTTCTGGGCAGCAAACCGAAAATCACTATCGAAAATTATCCGAGATTACAGACACTAGAACACTTACAACCCTTTGCAAGACCTCGGCTCAGAAGATCGACAAGCCTCCGACTCGTCTCCTTGCTCACAATCTTCTTCAACGTGATTCTCCTTTATCGGACCCTTTAAAAGCTTCTCAATAATGCTCACAGTCAATTAACAAAACTAAAACACTCTAAGAGAGAGAAAACGCTCAATATCAAAGACTCTCTTGGCACACGGCAAATTCTAGAATCAAATTGAACCTAAACAGATCACAGAGAGATCTATTTATAACACCTAAAGACTCCTAGACACAATAGAACTCAAATACAATGTATTTTAGACCTAGAAGCTAGGGCCATTCGAGCGGTAAGTGGGCTCGTCCGGACGGGCAATTAAAAACACGGGGAATAGCCTTTTTAACATGGGTCGTCCGGACGGGAGAATTCACCGTCCGGACAGTACTAGGGCAACATCGCATTCTTCAGTCTTCTGGCGCGGGCGTGCGGAGGCGTCCGGACGGACTGCGAACGGGCTGCGTGACGGTCACGACGAGCACTCGGGTTTTAGTACTGGAGTTCTTTAAATACATCACGTCCGGACGGCTATGAATCCCGTCCGAACGGTTGCACTAGCTTGGCTCTTTTCTTTCCATTTTGCTCACGAACATTAGCCAATACTTCAAACTAACACTTTTTATGTAGCGGAATAAAACACAATCTCGAATACCTTTTACCATCAAGGAAAACATGTTTAGATTTAAGAACAAACATATAAGTTAGGTTACTTACATATAGCTTCGACCTCTCCTACGTATTGGGGCTAAGTAGTAGAAGTTCCAACAAACTTGTGAACTTCATGTATAAGTCAATACTCATCTCATCTTCATCACATTCTTCATGGACTTGAAGAACGTTTTGGGTTCATAAGGAACCTCTTGATAACTTGGAAGTTCATCAAGATCTTCAAACAATTGAGGAGAAAATTCTTTCGTTAGATCTTTTCTTTGATGACTGAATATGACTGTGAATGTGGGCTCACGAAGTTTTCTCAAGAACAAGAGAACACTAGAAGCAAGAACTTAGAGAGAGAATTTCTCTCTAGTGGTCATGCATTCACTCTATGAAGAATTGAGTGTGTTTTTTGTTTTCACAAAAATCGTAAGTTATTGAATTGGTTGTATGTTTGCTTCTCAAGTGCACCTCTATTTAATATGAATTATAAACTATGTGGGACTAGGATTTCTTGTAATACCCCGAAATTATTTCCCTATTTTAAAGGAAATAATTTAAGGATAAGTCGACGTTTGTCATAATTGTTTTATTTGGTTATTTATTTTAGGAGATTTGGGAGGAGATAATTATAGGCTTTGATTTTCAATAGTATTAGAGAATTTAATTGTGATTGGGAGATTTATAATATTAAACCACAAAAAGAGAAGAGACAACTTTGGTAATAAGACAAGAGGGTGTTATGGGTCTTTTGTGGTTCAATATATTAAGAAGGGTACTTTTGTTACATATAGAATTAAGTGAGGGGTTCTTTAGGGAATTTCCAAGAGGGAGAGAGAGAAAGAGATAAGGTGGGGACTCAACCTCACATGTGTGTGTGTGTAAAATAGAAGGAAGAGACAAGAGTGAGGGATAGGCGTGTGAAAGAGAGAGAGTGGTGTGTTGGCAAGAAGGCAAGAAAAGGAAAAAGTAGAAGGGCTTGTGAGGCATTTCATGTGTAGGAAACAAATGGGAAAAGACAAGAGAAGAGGAGCTTAGCCATGTGAAAGAAGCGAAGAGCAGGCTGTTCATGTGTCGGTCTAAACGTGGGAGAGAGAGAGAGAGAGTGTGTGAAAGAGTGTGAGAAAGAGAGGGCTAGGGAGAGAGAGAGCTAAGATTTTAGAGAGAGAAAAACTAAAGAGAGAAAGGGCAATGGCTTTTTGGAGAACCTGCAACTCAAACTCCATTAGCCTTTGTGCCTTGAGCCATAATTGCTAGGGTTTTTATATAAGGACTCCAAGAGGGTTTCAAAGGATCGACCACATTATAGAATGCTACATATCGGCGTGTGTGTCAAAGGAGAATTTAAGGATCAAGGTACGTGGGCTATCTTGTATTAGTATTTTCATAAATAATGACCCGATGCATTTTATACATAATACTTTCAAAGCCAAACCTAGGTTATCTCTTGAACTAAATAAAATACCATTTTATGATTGAAAAGTGTGACATGAGTTATTTTTATAATTGTTCTCTCGAAAATATACATGACTATTTATTGGGCTAGTTGATAATGTTATATGTGAGGTGATACTATTTATGATGTGATAAATGTGATGACACCAGTACCGTGTGTGTTATGTGTATATGATCAGAAGTAGTGCAACACATCATTTGTTGGGTGTGGCCTCAAAAACCAGTCCTTGCCGAAAGGGGGTGTGCAGAACAAGCACAACCTTACTCTGGGGGTTAAACAAAGTGGACTATGATATGGAAATTTGGCTTGGTTAATATTAATTATAATATTGTGAAGGTATTGCAATGAATATTTTGTAAATGATGATATCCATGTTTAACCCTTTTTCTCTGGATGTAAATTGTTCACTGTCACACACTAGCACGAAATTACTTGCTTACTAAGTCGTCGGACTTACCCCTTACTTTTTCATACCAAAGGGACATGATGGTGGTTTATAAAGGAATTAGCTAGGGTTGAGTAGACCGGACCTGGAGGTAGGTGCGGCTGTTCAATGTGAAGGTATTGATCGGATTATGACTTAAAGACCACTGTAGAATTATGAAGGTTATTTGTGATATCTATCATTTGAGATATATTTGTATATTTTAGGAGCATGTAGCTACCCTTTATTGTATCATGTATAATTAATGACTCGATTTATACTAAGGTTTTTAGTAATGTTCTGATTGTAATGATATATGCTTACAAATCGAAATAAATTTATAGATCTTCCCTGCTTGATTACTCTGATTAAGGAAAATAGATCCATATGGACTTACCAGTTTTGTAGTTAAGTCTGGGAGGCACTTGATAATTTAATTACTAGTTAATTAAATTTTCAGGGCATTACAATTGGTATCAGAGCATTCGCTCTTTGGACTTTTGGAAGTGATCTGTTAAGTTTTAGGTGATGACCTATCAGAGCATTTTAGGTGATAATTTATTAGAATATTTAGGTGATGACCTATCAGGGCATTTAGGTGATAATTTATCGAAGCATTTAGGGTGGAATAAGAGCCTATCAAAACGATTGGGTGATACACTTTTAGGTGATAATCTATGAAAGCAATTAGATGATAACCTATTGGAGCATTTAAGGTGGAATAAGAGCCTAGATATGCCAGGAATTTGAAGAGAATAATATCACAGGACTTGATGATTTCTAGAAACTGATGAGACATTAAAATTAGGACTAGTACTTCTTGGTGCAAGAGATGTTATTACAAGGTCTAGGAGCGATCTCAGTAGAGCAGTTAGAGTAAGGCTATGATTTGGATTCACACCAAGATATTAGGCATGATCGGAATAAGGGTAGAATAACGATAGGATTTGTTTGCTATAGTGTTGACTATCTTAGAATGTTGGAGTCTATAGGTTTGGTCACTTGGTTCTAATCGAGTTGGTCCTAACCCTGCTTCTCATTATAGACAATGCCGACTTGAAGGAATTGGGCCACTATACCTAATGTATTAGAGATCAGGAATCTCGAGGATGACGTTTACCCAGAGCCTGTAGACATTCCAGTCTACGAGGCAGCACCCGTAGGAAGAGACCAAACGATGGACGCGATTAGTCAACTAGTGTTGGCCTTGGATTGTGATAGGGTGGCAAGATAGCCAGTTGTAGAGTCTAGCTGTTCTCTAAAGGATTTCTGTCATCATAAACCGGATAGCTGTTGTGAAATTATCTACCTAAATTAATAAGCAAATAATCGCAGTTTTACTTGCAAGTGCACAAGGTCAAAAATGTAGTAAAGAGTGTAAGTGCAAGATCGATCCCACAGGGATTGGTAAATTATGCTTTAAAATTAAATTCGCAATATAAAGTAAAAGAGATAAAAATTAATTTTGATTAAGCAATAAGGAAGAGGTAGGGCTTTGATTTCCACCGCTAATCATGCTTATACAATAAATCAATATGCCAATGCTTTAATTACATGATCAATATTTAATGGTTGCCAACCTAAGGGCATGGTGTATACTCCTTAAGCTATTGGTTTCTAAGCAACTAATTAGGCATGGTGTATACTCTAATTCTTTTCTTTTCTAAAGGATTTAGCATGGTGTATACTAAGTTGTTCTTTAAGAAAGCATATGAACTGAAAACCGACAACCACATGAGACCTAGGGCATGGTGTATACTCCCGGTTTCCCATGTTGATTAACCCAAGAACCCGTGAATTGCTTTTGTTACTAATGTTAAACCAGGACTCGGTCATCCAAATTGATCTAACTAACAAATCCATACCACATGCATATGTTGATCAAAGTGTAACACATGAGGAATTCATGAAAAGCATTAATCAAGTTAAATACTATCATGCAATTATCGCAAAGGTGCCAATATTGAATTAAAATACAAACATGATCAGGGCTTCAATCTAGCCCTACTAAAAGGTTTAGTTACACATGAAATTGATGCTAATCATCTTCATAAAATAAATAAAGGAAAAGAATAAACCCGGAAAATTGCTCCTTGAAAGTCGTCAATTCTTCTCCCAAAAATCGTCTCTCGAATTGTGTCCCTAATTGTGAGGCTTAGAGGTCTATTTATAGGCTTTAAGAGAGTCCTAGAAACACTAGTAAACCTAAGAGATTCGGAATTTCATCTCCTAGACAAATTAGGAGACAATCCTATTACAAATCGGAGAAGGATTCGTCCAGAATTGGGCTCCTATCTTGCGGGGCGATTTTAGCATTGCGGAGGTCCAAATTAGGAAAATGGTATTTCACAATGATTTGTAGAATTTTGAGTTATCTTTCCAATGCCGTTGGAATCACCTCAATCCGATATTTGAGCTGAAAGTTATGGCCAAAATACCGAGACATGTTCAGGATCCAAATTTAATCCGATTTTGACTTCAATTTGATAAATTCCGATTTAATCCTTTCCACATCTTCTAGATCTTCCCAATTTGCCCTTTAAGCTTGGAACATTTCTAGAAACGCTTCATTTTCTTCCATGACCTACAAAAACACAGAAAACACAAAAGGAAATAAAATAGACAAAATAACATAAACTAAAGGCGTAACAAATATAAATTAAGGGGCTTAAATATGAATATTTAAGCACTTATCACACCCCCAAACTTACATATTGCTAGTCCCTTAGCAATACTTAAACTAAAAACAAAATGAAAAACAAAGAACAAAAGATAAATCCATCTTTAAATGGGATGTCGATTGCATTTAGCAAATGCAACAAGCCTTTTAAACCTCTAGGTATTCCCTAGAGGACGAGTTAAGTCTCGTGAGGTTTTCCAGAATGTTACCCACAAACATTATGCATGTTCATGTTATCTAAAAATTAAAGCATCACTCAAAACCATGATTTTCATTCATTAGCAAGCTTAAAAAGTTAAACTCCATTTTCACAATGAATTGGAATTAAAAGTTTTCATAACTTACAAGCAAGCCAAGGCATCACAAATTTGAAGCATGTATAGTGAACTAGCACAAGACTATGAAGCTTTCCAAATGATTTCAATGCACAATGTCTCCATATCTCAAGATTCACTGAAATTCCCATTAGAATGAACAACAATGGCATACTTTATTTTTTTTTTATCTTCTTTTTTAATTATGACTCGCAATGTCTAGTTCCTTAAGCTTTCTAATTGACCCATATAGCGAGTGTTTAGCCAATGACTCCCAAACCAGATGATTTTAGGGCATTGGGTGTAAAACACCCTAAGGACTTACTAACTCGAGTCAAAAGGCTCTGAAACTAAACTAGTCATAATTTTGAACCAAATCAAATTTCTTCACCTTTTGACGTGAACACTCAATGCTTTGAGGCAAGAGGCCCAGTTACTCAGTGAAAATCTTATCAATGATTTTTTTTTTTTTTTTAATATGCCAATGTATCCAACCAATAGGTTATCCAGTTTCACCCAAAACATAGAAATATGCACATCAAAACCACATGTCATACCCCACCAATCATGTGCTAATGTGCTTGTGTCAGAGCAGATCAAACATGTGAATTCTCAATTGCCCAAAGTAAGTAACAAAAATCAAAAATCCAACATCAGATCATGTGTTCAAAAATTTTAAGCTAACCAATGAATATCAAATCACAATTCTTAGATCAGTCAAAATTTCAAGACAACATGAACATGCATTTTTTTTTTTTTTAAAGAAAGAAAAGTGGGACCAAGTGTGTAAATGTGTCTCCCATACCCCCAAACTTAAATTACACATTGTCCCCAATGTGTGTCTAACATGGAAAGATCTTACGGAGATGGATGAAAATATTTGACTCAAAGCATTCCCCCAAACTTGAACTCAAGCACACTTGTTCTGAAAAACAAAACACTAAAACAAAAACAAAATAAAAGTAAAACGAAAACAACAAGAAATTGAAAGGATATCTTTGTGGGGTGCCTCCCATGAGCGCTAAGTTTAACGTCTTCAGCCTTCACTATGATTCACTCCAAAGATTCGTCCAACCCCGCTCTTAGTGGCCTCGGTACCACTAACCTCATAGGCGCTTGAGAATCTAGACTACTCAAACGCACTCCACCGTAGTTTCAGTGCTACTCCTTTGGACGGGTGCACTTGAAATCCACCAGATGTGGCTCAGGTGCTCTTGGTGTAGAATTCACTTCAACATATGGCTTCACTCGGTGTCCATTCACTTTGAATGTTTGCTTGTCTGTGGACTATGAACCTCCAAAGTTCCCTGAGGAAGCACACTTGTGATAATACAAGGACCAAACCATTGATACTTGAACTTACTAGGGATGAGCCGAAATCTTGATTTATAAGTCCACACTTTCTGGCCCACTTGAAACTCCTTCTTGGCATGGTGCTTGTCATGATTATTCTTGGTTCTTCCTTTTACTTTGTTTGCTATGTTTATCTACATTGCCTCAACTCTTCAAGTTCCTTCATTTGTTGCTTTTAGCCTCTGGATGTGATGGAGGATTCTCGGGGTTTCACAACTTACGATGTCTTTAGTAACATTGTCAACAAGCTGGCTCCTTGTCCTTCCTTGTGCCCTTGTGAGTAAGGGTAGCTTGCAATGGATTTATTTGATGGTCCCTGAACAACATTCTCAACAACCTCTTGGATCATACAAGCATTAAAACATTCAAAATCATCTTGGGGCAATTGTGAAAAACTTTAAATTTTATCTTTTCACCATTTACTTTCATACTCACAATACCCTTTTCACCTGATTTTCATATTCGCAGTTCTCATGAAGGGCCTCCCTAAGATAAGTGGTAGAGGTGATGGCATTGGGCCTTCTTCCATATCCAAGACAATAAAATCAACAGTAAAATAAATTTACCTACCATTACCAAGACATCCTCAAGTATACCTCTTGGTCTTTTTTATGTACATGCGCGGTTGCAAAGTGATAGAAGTTGGTTGCAGCTCCCCCAAACCTAGCTTTTCATACACCGTGTATGGCATCAAATTGACACCAGCTCCTAAGTCCGATGTGGCTCACAATCATGATCACCAATCCGCAAGGAATAGTAAAACTCCACGGATCCTTAAGCTTAGGTGGCAATTTCCTTAACAACACCGCACTTACCTCTTGATCAAAGCCCTTTGTTCATGCTCCAAATCTCCTTTTGTTAGTGCAACAATCTTTAAGAAATTTAGCATAAGATGGAATTTGTTTAATTGCATCTAATAAAGGAATATTAATTTGCACTTTTCTCAAGATTTCAAAGATATCAAACATCTTATTTTCTTTCTTGACTTTACTAACCTTTGAGGAAAGGTGGTGCATTCACCTTCTCCATTTCACTTACCTTGGATGTGGAGGCTTGGTGGAGGTACTTGTGATTTTCTTGATCTTTAGCTTTACTAATCTCTGAGGAAGGGTGGTGGTGGATACACTCTCATCTTACTTATTTCGATTGTCTTTGTCTCTTGGTTCCTATCACCTTGCCATAGAGAACCGTGATACGCACTTGTTGGTGACCTCTGGATTAGGTATGGTGCAGGCTGGAAACTCACCTTGCTTTCATTACTCATCTCCTTAGCCAAGCCTTTGTTACATCCAATCTTTGAATGGCTTGCTCATGCTTTGCATTGATTTGTCTTTCTCGATCGAAATTGTTGTTGGTCGCCATAAACTTTTCTTGTGTCGTCATTAGTTGTTGAAAAGCTTGCTGAGTTGCCATTTGCTTTACAAGACTCTCTATGTCACCCTTCTTTGATTCTTGAATTGGTTGGGCTGCTTGTTGGAAATTCCTTTGCTGCCCTTGAGGGTTGAGGCGGTTGATTGTTGCTCCATGAGAAGTTGGGGTGGTTTTAGCCATCACTGGATTGTATGTGTTGGAGTATGGGTTGTTCTTGGGTGGATAATTGTTCTATCCCACATAATTTGCTTGCTCTTGATCTGCAGAAGAATACAAAGGACAAGTGTCGAGTGTGATCAAATTGAGAACAATTAGCACATACAGAAGTGGTGCAGCTTGTTGACTAGGTGAGATGTTTTGTAAGGCCATGGCTTTGACAATCATGTCTAGCTTTCATCCACAACCATGTGACTTGAAGATCCACCAGTTGAGTTTACTTCATACAAGCCCTTACTCTTTACTCCTTGTCTTCCTCTTGATGAGAATTGTTGGGAGTGCTGCAACGTCTCAAACAATTCCATGGCCTCTTCTTGCTCTTTTCCATCGGCACTCCTCCACATCCGAATCAACTACTCCTTTATTGGCGTCATTCAAGCCTTCATAAAATGCTGTACCAATTCATCTTGAGGTAGCTTGTGATGTGGGCATTTCAGTAGCAAGTCATTGAATTGACCCGGGCTTCAAAGAATAAGTCGCCATCTTTCGCCATGCTTGAATTTCCTTCCTCATCGCCTTGTCTTACATCTTTGGAAGAATTTCTTCAAGAATTTCTTTGGGCAGTGCTTCCCAAGTGTGGATGGTGTTTGAAGGCATTGAGTTGTACCACAGTCTTGCATTGTCCTTCAAAGAGAAAGGGAAGAGAATCATCCTTATTCCGTCTTGATCCAGGCCTTGAACATGCTGGAACTTACAAAGATCAGTGAATTCCCTTAGATGCAAGTTTGGATCCTCAGTAGGTGTGCCTCTGAAGTGGGTCAATGCATTGAGTATCTGTGGAGATATATAGTAGTTGCCTTACGCCTCGGGTTGATAGGCAATGCATGATGTCTGGTTGGGATTGTCGGGGATGAAAGCTTGTTTCATGGGCCTTCGCTCTGGTGGCGGTTGGTTCCCAAGCTGTGGTTGGTTGACATGTTGTTCCGCCATAGCTTCCTCTTCTTGAAGTTCTTTTCCTTCCTCAACGTTGTCTCGGGCCTCTGTGAATAGTCCGCTCAATTTACTGTATCCGATTGGAAGGATGGTTGGATTCTTTGATCGAAGTCCTTGCATGAAATTGATTTGGAAGTTACAACTTGATCTTTGCGGTGTAGAGGTCCTGAACTGCTCTCGATCAGGAGAATGTCGTTCGATCGCACTTGCTGCGATTTGTTGCAAAAAAAAAAAACTAAAACAACATAGAAAAGCAATTTTTTTTCTTTTTTCGAAAATATTAAAAGCAGAACTAAAATAAAACTAAATTAAACAAAAGTAGAATTCAAACTACAATAAAATAAAACAAAATAAAACTAAGCGAAAGTAATTCTAAACAGAATTTAACACAATCCCGACAGCGGCGCAAAAACTTGTTGATATGGGATGTGAACCTCGATCAAGAATAATGTGAACCTCGTCAAGAATAACGAGACCCAACAACGAAAGGAACCCAAGATCGTTCTATGGACAGATTCGAAGAGGATGACCTCGACCGTTGTTTATGACAAACAAGAACCTCGGTATAAGGAAGACGCCTACAACGGTGATGGAGTTTCCGTTTGATAAGTCGAGATGAACGCCACGGAAATCGATAAGTTCAAGTAGTTCTTCAAAGAACCAAAGAGAATAAACCTCACCAATTTTATCAATGATCAATGTTGTGTCTCATTACAATGAGTCCATGCTATTTATAATGCATGGTTAAAATAGGAATACAACTTATTAAAGGAAAATAATAAAAGCCCAAATAAAAGAATCCTAAAATTAAGGTAGATTTTATGCAAAATTAACTTCTCCTCCAAGAAAAGAAATCACTTATGGAATTAGCTTCTCCTCCAAGAAAACTTCTCCTCCAAGAAAAGAAATCACCTATGGAATTAGCTTCTTCTCCAAGAAAACTTCTCCACCAAGAAAAGAAATCTATGGAATTATCCTTCTAGAACTTGAATCAAGTATTCTTTGTTGCCTCGTGGATTATGCTCAATGGGCCTCCATGAATTTGCTTGAGCCCATAACTCTTGAATGAGTCCATTGAGTACATCTTTGAACTTCTTTGCTCGTGCTCTCGTAACCGGCCCAATTGGTACTTGAATGAGATCCTTCGAAGTGGTGCCTTGATCTCCATCATTCCCTCCTCTTGAGAAGGATTTGCCCTCAAATCACCACCTACATCAAAAGGACTCAAATCGGTAACATTAAAAGTGGCACTTACATTGTACTCACGTAAATCTAGCTTGTAAGCGTTGTCATTGATACGCCGAGGACTTGGAAAGGACCATCTCCTCTTAGGAGCAATTTGGAACATCTTTTCAGGAATCTTTTTTCTCATATGCAGCCAAACCAATCTCCGGGTTCAAAACCAGTCGTCCTTGTTGGCTTGCGTGGCATATTGGTCCGTTCTTCGTTCAATGTTGAGTCGTGCTTTCTCATGAATCCACAAAGTCAGCTTTCTTTTGCCATCTAAATTAACATGCTCCGTCAAAGGTAAAGGAGATAAATCCAATGGAGTTAAAGGATTAAACCCATATACAATTTCAAATGGCGAAAATTTGGTAGCAGAATGAACAGCTCTATTATGTGCAAACTCAACATGTGGTAAACATTCCTCCCATGTTTTGATGTTCTTTCTAATGATTGCCCTCAATAGAGTAGACAAAGTCCTATTTACTACTTGATTTGACCATCATTTGTGGATGACAAGTAGTAGAAAACAATAGTTTAGTACCTAGCTTACATACAAAGTCTTCCAAAATAGCTTAAGAACTTAGCATCTCTATAAAACAATTGTCCTAGGCATGCCATGCAATCTCACAATTTCTCTAAGAACAAATCAGAACATGTGAAGCGTCATCCGTTTTGTGACATGGAATAAAATGTGCCATTTTAGAAAATCTATCCACGACAACAAAAATGGAATCTCTTCCACGTTTAGTCCTAGGCAATCCTAACACAAAATCCATTGAAATATCAATCCAAGGCTCACTAGGAATTGGTAAAGGAGTATACAAACCGTTGGGCTGCACTTTGGATTTAGCTTGCCTACAGGTGGCACATCTACCACAAATCCATTCGACATCTCGTTTCATGTGAGGCCAATAGAAGTGGTCTTGTAAAATAGCTAAAGTCTTTGCAACTCCAAAATGTCCCATTAATCCCCCACCATGTGATTCCTGCACTAATAACTCCCTCATAGAACAGTTAGGCACGCATAGCTTATTTTCTCGAAATAGAAATCCATCAAGCTCGTCTTTTTTTTTTTTTTTTTTTTTTTTGCCGCCCACATTATTTATCTCTTCTTAGCCGAATTTTCTTTACCCTACCGCCAAAAACTTGGATGTTCATATTAGTGTAGAGAACTGGCTAAATGTAGAGAACTGGCTTTCTTTACCCTAACGCCAAAAAACTTCGATGGGACTGGTGATCATATTAGTGTAGAGAACTGGCTAAATGATATGGAGGAACTCTTGAATTTGATTGGCTATACAGAAGGACAAAAGGTTATGTATACAGCCTACAAGCTCTCATGAGAAGCTAAACGTTGGTGGGGAGTAGAGAGGAATTTATTGGTCATGAAGTTGGGAGCTGAAAGTGCAATCACTTGGACTTGATTCAAGAAAGAGTTTAACAATGGGTACTTTCCTCGGATTGTACGAGAAGCTAAGGCTAGAGGTCATAGACCTTGTTCAAGGAAGCATGACAGTAGCCCAATATGCGGCTAAGTTCATGCAGCTATCTAGATTTGCTCTTTATGTGATACCTGACAAGGAGAAGAAAGCCAAGAAATTTGAGAGAGGTTTGAATCAGAAGATTCGAAATTGGGTGATGTGTCTTGAAGTTAAGAATTTTGTGGAATTGATAAATAAGGCATCAATTGCCGAAAAGGGCCTTAAGGAAACCACAACGTTGAAGGCGAATCAAAAGAAAAGGCAGTTGTCCCAAGGACCACCACTGGTACGACGAGGACCCTCAGAGGAAGTGGCACTCGATAGCAAGCTAGGACACCTTTTAGGACACAAATGTCAGCTCCCTTAGACAATACCACAAGGAACAAGGTGCCCTAAATGTGACCCACGTCACTAAGGACAATGCCGAGTGCGGGCGAGTGTTTGTTATAAATGCGGGAAGATAGGACACTTCACGCGAAATTGCAACCAACTGAATAGGACCGGTGTGGTTCCACCAAGAAGAGGATGAGAGGAGCACGAGATTAGCATGATTGTTAGAATTGCTTAGGGCCTTTGATTTTTGTGTTGTCTTGAGATTAGAGGTTGGGCTATGTTTTGTATGTTTAGACAATAGCTAGTGTTATTTTGCTATATACTTGCATATGACTTAAGGTTTTAGATCTGAATTTGTAATGTTTTCATTAATGATGATGCTAGTTACACTTTGTTGAGCTCTAAATTGCTAAGAATCATGATTTTGCTAATACTCCATGTGATGATGATAGGATATAAAATTGATGATTCTATTTGATCTTGTAACTTTGATGATACTATTTCAGATGGTATAAGGCATGATGCATGAGACAAGCGGCTTAGGTATAACTTGATAGCATATGTGACTTGAGGAAATAGGCAAAGTAAATAGCAAAAAGGTCAAAAAGGTCAAAGAGGGGTTAGTAGACATTCTAGCCTTTGATTAGGGCTGGGTATCGGTCATATCGGTCCAGTTAATAGAGTTATCGGTTATTGACCGATAAGCTATCGGTTAACAGATTCTTGACCGATTACCGACCGATAAGCTATCGGTTAATCGTTAATCGGTCATATCGGTGTCGGTTAAACTAGCGGTTAATCGGTTAACCGGTTTTGTTAACTTTTATTGAGTTTTTACTAGTTGCTAATTAGGTCAAAATTAATTATTTTGAGAGTTCAAATACTTTTTATTTGGTTAAAGCCTCAAATAACTTATTAAAAATTAGTTGTTTTGCTCCTTTTGGGGGCCTAAATTGGGTAAATATATATATGGCTAAAAATGTTTATTGAATCTTTTTTTATATTAATCTATTACATCTTTTTTATATTATAAAATAAAAATTAAAAGAGTAAAAAGTATAAAATTAAAAATATATATAAAAATTAAAAATATTTATCGGTCATATCGGTTAACCGATAAGAAAATTTTAACCGACCGATTACCGACCGATAAGGTTACCGGTATAAATTTTTTAACCGATTATCGGTCGGTTAATTATCGGTAACGGTTATATCGGCTCGGTTAATGTCGGTAATCGGTCGGTTAATCGGTAACGGTTAATTTGCCCACCCCTACCTTTGATGGTGTTGCTATGGACTACATGATTAGGTGCTATAATTGATATAACGATTGTTCTTTTGGGGTTAGAGATCCATAAGAGCATCTCCAGCAAGAATGACTATTTTAGCCACTCAAAATCCACTTTTTTCATTTTAGCTATTAGTTTTTTGTTACACACTCCAGCAGATCATTTATTTTAACTTTTTACTTTATTAAAATATTATAATTTTTATTATTTCTTTAAATATTATTTTTAAAACTTTTTACTTCCTCTCTCTCTTCTTCGAACTCGTCGGTGTCTCCATCTGGGTTGAGTAAAAACCCATATAGGTTTCAAATTGGACTCGTCGGCGTCTCCATCAGGGTTGAGCAGAAACTCGTCGACGTCGGCGTCTAAATCGGACTTGTTGGCGTTTCAAATCGGACTCGTCTTCGGTTTCAAACCCGTCGGTGTCTCCATCTTCGTCTTTGATTTCAAACCCATTGAATCTTCTTTGTCTTCGTCTTCATCTTGGTTGATGTTGTCAGGCAGAGGGTTTGTTTTTGTTTTGGGGAAGAAGACAAGCGAGAGAGAGAGAGAGAGAGAGAGAGAGAAACAATAAAAAATTGCTAACATGCGCTACAGTGAACTTTCAAATATGAAAGTTCAATGTAACATATTTATAGAATTGTTATTTTAAGGGGTCTGTTGGAGACAGAAAAATGCTAAATTAAACCCAAAAGCTAGTTTAAAGGGTCTATTGGAGATGCTCTGATTTAGACTTGAATTTTAAGTATGAGCCGCACACAAATTTCAAGGATGAAATTCTTTTAAGGGGCAAAGAGTGTAATACCGTGAAATTATTTCCATATTTTAAAGGAAATAATTTAAGGATAATTCGACGTTTGTCATAATTGTTTTATTTGGTGATTTTATTTTAGGAGATCCGGATTCTATAGTATTAGAGGATTTAATTGTGATTGGGAGATTTATCTTGCTTTGATAATAACATTAAACCACAAAAAGAGAAGAGACAACTTTGGTAATTAGACAATAGGGTGTTACGGGTCTTTTGTGCTTTAATATATTAAGAAGGGTACTTTTGTTACATATAGAATTAAGTGAGGGGCTTTTTAGGGAATTTCCAAGAGGGAGAGAGAGAAAGAGATAAGGTGGGGACTCAACCTTATGTGTGTGTGTGTGTGAAATAGAAGGAATAGACAAGAGTGAGGGATAGGCGTGTGTGAGAGAGAGAGTGATGTGTTGGAAAGAAGGCTAGAAAAGGAAAAAGGAGAAGGGTTGTGATGCATTTCATGTGTAGGAAACAAATGGGAAACGACAAGAGAATAGGAGCTTAGGTGTGTGAGAGAAGCCAAGGGCAGGCTGTTCATGCATGGATCTAAGCGTGGGAGAGAGAGAGAGGCGTGTGTGTGAGAGAGTTTGAGAAAGAGAGGGCTGGGGAGAAAGAGAGCTATGATTTTAGAAAGAGAAAAATAGAGCTAGAGAGAGGAGGGTAGTGACATTTTCTAGAGATGGGCAGTGGCGTTTCCGGCGAACCCGCAATTCAAACTCCTTTGTGTCTTAAGCTGTAATTGCTAGGGTTTTTATATAGACTCCCAAAGGGTTTCAAAGGATCGACCACATTATAGAACACTACATATCAACATGTGTGTCAAAGGAGAATTTGAGGATTAAGGTAAGTGGGCTATCTTGTGTTAGTATTTTCGTGAATAATGACCCAGTGCATTTTATACATAATACTTTCAAAGCCAGACCTAGGTTATCTCTTGAACTAAATAAAATACCATTTTATGCATGAAAAGTGTGACATGAGCTATTTTTACAATTGTTGTCTCAAAATATACTTGACTATTTATTGGGCTTGTTGATAATATTATATGTGATGTGATACTATTTATGATGCGATAAAGGAGGTGACACTGGTACCATGTGTGTTATGTGTATATGATCAGAGGTAGTGCAACACACCATTTGTTGGGTGTGGCCTAAAAAGCTGTTAACCCTAAGCAAATGGGATTAGGCTACTAGGGTTTCGTAGAAAGGGGATGAGCGGACCAGTCCTTGCCGAAAGGGGGTGTGCAGGACATGCACAACCTTACTCTGGGGCTTAAACAGAGCGGACTATGTTATGAAAATCTTGCTTGGTTAATATTAATTATAATATTGTGAAGGCATCTCAATGAATATTTTGTAAATGATAATATCCATGTTTAACCCTTTTTCTCTGGATATAAACTGTTCACTGTCACACACTAGCGAGATTATCTGCTTACTAAGTCGTCAGACTTATCCCTTACTTTTCCACATCAAAGGGACATGATTGCGTTTATAAAGGAATTAGCTAGAGTTGAGTAGACCAGGACCTGGAAGTAGATGTGACTATTCGATGTGAAGGTATTGATCGGATTATGACTTGAAAACCACTGTAGAATTATGAAGGTTACTTGTGATATCTAACATTTGAAATATATTTGTATATTTTAGGAGCATGTAGTTACCCTTTGTGGTATCATGTATACTTAATGACTCGATTTATACTAAGGTTTTTGGTGATGCTCTGATTGTAATGATAGATGCTTACAAATCAAAATAAATTTATAGACCTTCCCTGCTTGATTACTCTGATTAAGAAAAATAAATCTTTGTGGACTTACTAGTTTTGTGGTTAAGTTTGGGAGGCACTTGATAATGTAATCACTAGTTAATTAAATTCTTGAGGTGTTACATTTCTAAACCCAGTCCTTGTAGTGCACGAGCAAGGGGGTCAAGACCTCCCTTGCTACTAGCACCATGCGCCTAGGCTAGGACTTTTAACCCTATGCCACTCCCACTTGGTTTAGCACTTCGGCATGCTTGTAAATAAACTTCTAGAATTTAAAATTTGATTTCTTGATTAAAATCTCATGTGCAACTTCGAAATCCTCATGATAGAATTTTGGAATTAATGCACGAAACTTACTTTACTATTATTGACATGTTTGGGTGTGCATCATGTGTAAAAGTTAACTCTTAAATTCTCTATCTTACTCGAATTTTATAGACCCAATTTTCTAAACACTTTCTGATTTATTCCACACCCACCAAACAAGTGTTGTAACAGCAAAAAAAGAACAACTTGCCAATGCTAATTCTTGCAAGACAAAAACATATGATGTCTTAAACCATAGCATGAAATGGTAAAAAAAAAAAAAATGTTTTGGTGTTTAAATGAGGGCTTTAAGTTATAGAGCATGTTTGGGTCAGCAGTTGCAGACCCAAAACATTTGTCTGAAGCATCAAAAGCTTATTTAAGGGAAAACAGAGTTGTTTGGTGAAAAGGTTATCAAAGGGCTTTTAAGGTTTCAAACGCTCAAACCCATGTTTGAGCATAAGCTGGATAATGAAGCTTCTGCTCAAACGGACTTCTAGAAAGAAAGGCGCAAGCTTATGCTCAAACGGACTTCTAGAAAGAAAGAGGCACCGTAGTTTGCATTTAAAAATATATGAACCGACAGAAATACCCATACCAATTTCAACAAATGACAACCATACCCATATATAAACATCTCTTCCTAACCCTTTGATTTGTTCTTCTCGTTTAGAACTACTTTAGAGCAAGGGAGATACAAGAAAAAATGCAAAAGAAAAATATGAAAAATGGAAAGAGAAGCACCAAAAAAAAAAGAAACAAATAAAATCTGGATTTGAGGGCCTTACTTTCATATAGAGATCTGAAGTTAAATCTGAGTTTGAGGGTCTGTCTTTCTTGTTGTTCACTGTGTAAGCACGTGGTCGATTATATAGAAATTTTTATGTTTGAGTTATTGTGTGTGAAATATTAAGATAGAGAGTAGGAAAAATATAGATGAAGATGGAAGAATATTGAGAAGAGAGGGAGAAAAAATAGAGAAGAGAAAAGGAAAGAAGATAAAGAGCTAATGGGCACGTGAGGTCTTTCTTCACACATTTTCTAGGAGAGGTCCTACACCTTAATGGTCTTTGGGCAGTGTGTAGTCTTCTAGAGGGGAGAAGAATCTTTTCAACAAATTATTAGCTAATATATATATATAGTTGTTTTATAATTAGTTATATTATATAAAATATGGTTAAACATTGAGAAAATATCATAATAAAAAAAACACAACCAATGAAAATAATGCATAAAAAACAAAAATCTGATTAAAATAATAAAAATCAAATTGAACACTAGTGTGATGAGTAGGCTAGGAGTGACAAGAAATGGTGGTTGGGCAAGCATAGTAGACAGTGCATTGTCATATCAAGCTTCCTTTTAGAAACCCAAGACTCAAAAACTTGTTTGAAAAGATTCTACTTATATTAAACAAAGTTGAAGTCCATCACAATTCACAAAGCTCTTGCTCAACTCAGCCATGGAAAGTCGCTCCCAAGCACAGGTGATCGATCACCTGCCCAAAGCTCACGTAAGTCACATCCTTAACAAAGAATCACCCTACAACAAATACCCATAATCTCTCCTCCCCAAAGGAACACTCATTCCAAAATAAACCAAAATACTCCATCACCTTCCAGAAACCACATCACCTTTCACAAACTCCATTACCTTCCATAAACCCCCCCAAATAAACCAAAATACTAACAAGAACAATTCTATAAAATTTAAAATAGCGGTAGAGAAATTACTATAAATGGTTTAAAATGTTGTAAGAATTTCATTGAAGGTTTTAACTTATTATATTTCGTTATTTTAATGACGTAATTGTGTTTATTGTTCTCAATAATATTACATATCTTTTATTGTCATTTTTGTAACTAAAAGTACTTTTTAATTTTGTTACCAAACATCAATAATTTTAAAAAAAGCACTTTAGACATGCAGTTACCAAACACGTAAACAATTTTTTAGAAGAAGCGCTTTTGACAAAAGCTCACAAACCAAAAGTTCTACACCCAAAAGCTCTGTTTCCCACTTCAATCCTAAACATGCTCTTAAAAACAATGGTTTTTGAGTTGAATAACAAATAAATTTAATTATTAAAAAATGGCTTTATTGTTAGAACCAATAAATTTAAATATTAGAAAATATTTCTTTTAGTATCTCCACCCAATTGGCACCCATGCATAAGTAGCAAAGAAACACTCATAAAAGACGAAATAAATGTAATACCACAAAAGGACAAACTAACACAATCAATACAAAAGGACAAAATGATAAGTCCATGACACATCTAAAGAAATCTAGAAATGAGTGTAAATCTTAGTTGCCAAATTTATAAGAAAGAAAGATATATTGACTCTCTAAAGACAAGAAAAGATAAAATACAAGGCAAGAAGAGAACTTTCTACATACTAGTCATACAAAAATTTTGAGTTTTATTTATTTTATTTTGTATTTTTTGTAAGTGATAAGCCTTACTTTAGGCTTCCTACCTATACAACCTACATATTTCACACTTTTTTTAAGTTTTAATTTTATTTTTATGCATGAAGCAACAAAAAAAAAAAAAAAAGGCTGGATTCATAACTTTTTAACAAGGCTCTGCCTAGGACTATTCGAAGAAAAAGGAAATATAAGAGGGAGTAACATACCTATCGTGCTCTAAAGATTACTGTAACAAGCTAAGGAAAAGTCCTAGCAACATCTGCGTTATCACCCTAAAAGGATTAGTCAATTTGAAGCTTCTCTAGAATTCTTTATAAAGCCCAATTTCACTTAATAACTAGGTAATGTGAGACTTAGCACTCATGATTATTTAGCCCTACTCTTCATCTTTCCAATGTGGGATATGGGTGTTACAAACTCCCCTTCTTAAACTCCTAGTGTCATGCAGTGCTTCAGTACCACATGGTCTGACATTAATAGGTGGCTTTGATACCATTTTACTAAATTATATTAGGCCTATCAAATTGAGTTTGTACCTCTAAACCCATCACCAAGGCTAACTTATAATTTAAGTTGGGATTTATGTTAGGGTGTCACAATCTTCTCCCCTTATATTTCAAAGTATTATACTCTCAACAAACTTATATTTAATTTAAGTTTCAAATGTTTGTAATTTATATTTCAAAGCCAAATGTACATTTTGTAATTTGTTATAAATAGAAGTATTGACAAAGTCCTCATTGAGGAATCACAAACAATTATCACCTCTCATTATAGGCTTAACACCTAATTATGTCACCATACAATCAAAAAGTAATTTAGAGTAGCTGAAAGGTGATTCATTATTTAGGACTCAAAAGATCACATGTTTAATAACAACAATAGCTACAGTGAAATTTGAGAATGAAAATGTATAATAATTACAGAAAAAATTAAGGCCAACCACTGCAAGTCAAGTCATGGAGTAGGGGGACAAATTTTCCTCCAAAGGAAATGATATACCTTGATTTTCCTTATGAGGAAATGATGTGCTAAATTTGCGTTCTCCACAAAAAATGAGTATCTTTCATTAGCGAATGGCTAAGTCCATGTATTTGTTTCCTTAGGTATTAGCTTCTTGATCCTTAAAGTAATTCGTTATTTCCTTCCAAGTTATCTTGTTCAGCTACAATTGTTGTACATTAATGTATAGAAGATATATAGGTGTTAGAAGTCCAACCTAGTTAACGTCAACTTCACTCTCTTAAGCATATAAATGAAAATATGTGCATCTCACATATTGGAAGGACACTTAGCAATTTATTAGATTGGGTTGGAAGAATTCCTTCAACCCAATTTGGAGGAAATCGTTATCCCTAATTTAGTAATTTAGTCCAAATGTCTTGTGAGAGTCCTATGTATGAGTGGACCCTAACTTTTATTGTCTTTGACAGTACTCTAAAAAGTCATAGCTGCCAAAGAACCATTTGAGGAGGTTTCTTCCCTCCTCCCCCATTTTTTTTTTTTCCTAATTTCCTTTAGTCTTTTTCTAAGGGTTTGTTTATATGAAATCTTAAAAGGTAACAATCTTAGATCTTTGGTCTATTTTTTGTTTTCTCTTTGGTTCTTTTTTAGAGTAAATCATTGATTGATTGTGGATGAATTATCAAGCATATGGAAGAATTTTCACTTATGGTAGAGACAGGAAAGAAAATTACGTTTGGGAATGCGCTTGTAGTAGAGATGGAAAAGCCAGGAAATCACTGTCTAGTTAAGAAAGTTGTGATGGACCATGCAGTGGCCAGAGATGTGATTCACCGAAATATGTTGTAGATTTGAAAACTTATTGGAACAATGGCATTCAAAGAGTGAAACAAAGCATAAATTAAGTTTGGATAGAAGAAATTTCTCATTGTATCTATGATATTGTTTTGTTAAAGCAACATGCTCTATATTTATATTGAAATTTTTTTGTTTGCTTATATATTTTCTCAACATTCAGAACAAATAATTACAAGAATGTTAACAAAGTTTACAAATAGTATGATGCATGCTTAGGTTTATTTATTAAGTTTCAAGCAAGACTTTGTGTATTATGTTAATTACTAAGATTATTTATGTAATCATGACTTGAGATCGATCGATTTGTTAAATAAAAAAAAAGGTAGCAACAATTAATATCATATTTTCTGTCATATTAAGGAAAAAGAAAACACGTGTTCATCCTCATACGAACATTTTTCTGGAGTTTTTAGTTGCACAATAAATTAGTTTAGTTTCCTTTTTCCGATCCATATTAATATTTAATAGCGTGTTTGAAATTGCATTAAGGGTCATACAAAGTACTTTTAGTACGTAAAAAGCCGTATAAAGCAAAAATGTGTCTATTTAGTAGAAACTCAAAAAATATTTCCTTGACTTTTTTGTTCTAAAAGAAGGTTAAAACACACTTTTGAAAAAAGATAGAAAATTAAGTATTTTTTTTTTCTTGAAAACTCTGTAGAAATAAAAGTAATATCTATCAACATAATCTCGAACAAGCTCTTAATTGCTAAGCTTAAAACAAGGTCAAGTCAAAATTTAGGAGCCTCATGTATAGATAACTCCTCCTCTCTCTCTCTCTCAAATTACATTTAAAGTTGGACTGAATGGCATTATATATAATATAATAAAACATGTGTAATTTGAATTATTTAATAAAACTAACCACCCATCCCTATGTTTTGCCCACATGCATGGTAACAAATGGAGGTGAAAATGGGTTTTTATGAAAACAGATAGACATTGTAAATAAAGAAAAGAGACAAAAAAGAGGAAGACAATAAGAAAGTTGGCCCAATATAAATGGCCTAAACTCAGGGTTGAAATTAGGAAATCCTTATCCAATCAACTTAATTATTATAAGGATTATGGATTAATATACAAAGAAATTCAGTGTTCTTGCATACTATAGATAAGACTATAATTTCTGTGCTTTTGTGGCATGGCATTCGGGGATTAATTTTAGACATTTATCCAAGAGGAATGTTATGGCTTCTTTTGATATTTTTTTAGTGTTTTATTGATTTTAAGTGGATATTATTATTTTTTTCCTGAGGGACCGTCGTGATAATTTTTTTTTTTTTTTTAAAAGTAGCATTTATCTTCTTTTTTTTTTTTTTTGAAAAAAAGTAGCATTTATCTGTACCCGGCCAATTACCTCAACAATTATTATCTAGTCTAGGGAATCTTTTTAGAAGCGGAATATATATAGGTAGGGACAATTTAGTTAATTACAAATTGTTTCTAGTGATTTAATTGAAATGGTGTGGACCCAGTGGCTATAGTGTGTTTTCTGCGTTTTGGGTATTGAATAGCGTTGACCGTAAGTAAGTTGTCAATTCCTATTTGAAAACTGAAATTTATTAGGAGTAATTTGTCTGATGAGTACGTGATAAACTCCATTTATTACTATTTCCCTTTTTCTATGTAACGGACGTGGGTTTATATGTGAATATCATTTATGGAAGTGGGTCCATTTCTATCCCATGCAATTTTTCCACAACACTTGCATGCATGCGTTGCTTTCTCATCTCTCTGCGCTGGCCTTTTCTTTTCCCAACAAATGGAGCCTAAACTCTGATCGGTTTGTTTAAGATTTACACAACATTTTTTTTTTTTTTTAATAACTTTAATTTATATTCAGCAATAAAAAGTGAAATCATGTGTATATATATATATATATATATTTTCTTTTCCTGTATATTTTTAAATTATTAACCATGCACTTCCAATTGTAAATGAGAAATAAATCTCAAGCATGAATTCTTTTGATTAATTATGTAATGCTCCATCTTTTGGGGCAAATGAGTTAAATTTTAATTATTCAAAATTTTTATTGTTTTTTTAGTAGAAAGGAAAAAGAAAAGAGAAAAAGAATTAGCAAACAAGCTCAATATTAAAAGATTCACGACACAATGATCACTGTATGATTAGTAGGCATATCGTTCGTGACAAAAATTTCTTACAAGCTGGTTTATAAAACCAGCCGCCTTTAATTAAAAGTAATGCAATCTTTAAGTATGCGAGAAACGCACACTTTCTTATTAATGCTATTAAAAAATCATGTGTTTCTCATATGTTAATAACAAATATTACTTTTAGAAGTTCGTTGTAGAAAATTTATGTCCGCTTGTTATTACGGGTTAATTCTCATATTCAATGTCATTTCCTCCTTACAAGTGTAAGATTCTTGATCACGACATAATTAAGGCACCGAATACATTAAAATTCAATATTAAAGAAAACATGATTATCTTTTCCGTCAATATTAATTAATTGTAGTTACTAGTTTGAGAACAAACCCTAAATCTTATCGATCATGTAATTCACTTTTAGAGGTTGATTAGTAGGCATATCGTTCGAGACAAAAAAATAATAATAATAAATTTCTTACAAATTGGTTTATAGAACTTGCTGCTAAAAGTAACATGTCATTTAACGTTATTAAAATACATGTGTTTCTTACATGCTAAAAATGTACATATCACCTTTAGAAGTTGGTTTGTAAGAAATTTATGCATGTTATATTGTTTCATTTTCTCCTTACATGTATAAGATTCTCATGACATAAGGCACCAAACACATTTAAATTCAAAATTAAATAAAACATGATTATCTTTTTGTCAATCTTAATTAACTATGTTACTAGTTTGAGAACAAACCCTAAATCTCATCACGTAATTCTTTCTACGTACATAACGTAGAGATCGTATTAATGCTACATACTCAACTTTATCGTATATACGATCTATTGATCGATAGAAATTTGAAAAAATAAAAATAAAAATACATGCATTAAGTATAATTGCTTGCTAACTTATTTTACATTGTCATGAATTTAAAAGCAAGATTTCTAGAGATGATTACAGTTGGAAAGTAATTAATTAAGCAAGGCAACTCTAATGTTAACGTGTTGACTTCAAATGCATGCATTTAAATGTGCTAATTACAACAATATGCTTATTTCAATAATGCTATGTTATTTTGAATTAATTAACTAAAAAAAATCCTCTGATTTTGCTTAAAAACGTTTTGATTATATAAATAGAAGCAGCTCATTTCCAATATTTGACGACTTCAAAAATAGTGATTTCAACTTATGAGCAAACTCAATTTTATGTGAAACAGTTAATAAGATTAGAAATAGTAATTTCAACTTGAAACTTCGAAGTAAAAATGATTCCTAAAGTGGATATAAAAACCAAGGAACACGCAATAAGTAAAAGATTACGAAATCTTCTTTAGAAATACTCTCTTACAGAACTCCCTATTTTTGCTAAATTGCATTAAATGTTTAATTATTTTACGCCAGATTTTCGACATAAATTATCATGATAATTCATGGCATAGTGCATGTACATTTTCTTCTTAATTTGAAACATACTTACACACATTTGTTTAAAGACCAAAAAAAAAAAATGAAGAAGAAGAAATTAAGGGCGGAGATTTAGATAAAGCTCCCTCTCTTTATCTCTCTCTCTCTCTCCCATAGTTGTAGCCAATGTGTGACAAGTGTTACACCTTCTTTGCATTCAGTACTCTAGTTGAATTAGTATAAATACACCTCTCTTTTCCCCCATTGTCTTTCTATATAGACTGAGCATGGAGGGTGAGAGCGTTAGAGTTGGCCAATCTTGCACCACCAAAAACCCCATTTTAGATATACATATTTTAGTTGTGGATGATGATGCTACATCTCTCGCCATTGTTTCAGCCATGCTTCGAACTATGAGATATGGAGGTATTTGGTTCATGAGATCTTATCCATGTCCTTTCATGCATGTTTTCTTATAATCAAATACTTCCATCATCCATCCACCCTTAGTTACCATCGAATTTCATACACCAGTCACTATAAATACCCTTTGTTTTAAATTTTTCCAATTAATCTTTTCTTTTTTACTCTATTTCACACTTGTTTTTCTAGTGTTTTGCATGTAGTATTGAAGGGATCTTCATAATATTGTAGTGAATTTGTATTGCATTGCATCCATTTTGTTTTTTTTTCAAGAGATTTCTTCACTTTCAGTCATATTTACCGCAACAAATTGAATGAAAAAAAAAAAAAAAAAAGTAGAAGAGTTTTCCATATTTGGCTTTCTGATGGAACACCAAAATTCTGATTCATCTTTTTCCCTATTTTACACAACTAAAAGATTGAAGGCTCGATTTTCTTTCCTACAATGGCTGCTTAATTTCCAGTAATCCCTTAATTGCTTCCTCCTTTCATTGGCTATACATTACATCGTGCTTGTTTTGATAGTATTACCTTAATTCCATGAATCTTCCAATGGTTAAAGGCTTGATAAGGTTCTGCATGTATGTTTTAGCTAAGCATTTTTTGAAATATTATAAGAGAATTCTTCCTTTTTTAGCCATTTTGTACTCTACGAATTAGAAGAAGATGAGTGAAAATGATATATATATATATATATATATATATGTACATATATAATTATTAACTATTTATTTCTCATTTAAATATATTACAGATCATACAAAACATGATCTTTGTTTCTCATAAATTATTATGTTTTAGTTCATATTCCGTGTTTTACTGGCTCAAGCCTGATTAAACTTAAGTCTCTTCATTAATTAATTTTCAGCCATTTTTTCTAAAGGAATTGTTGAGAAAATTAAGTAGAATTGACTCAAGATCCACTAAATTTTTTAAAATCTTAGCCATTGAAATTAAGAATTTTATAAAATGAATAAATGCTAATGTAATAAACTTTTACCCTAGATCTAGAGCATCCAAATCTAAGAGTGTGAGTGAAGTCATATTATTTATCTAGGTTTCTTCATGCTTGCTTTTTTAGGATATAGAAAAACTTTAATAATCCTTTAATCCTTTCCGTTGTTTAACTTCTTAATTAAGATTAGATTTTCTTAAGAAATATTTCCTTTTCCGTTGTAGAATCATATATATATATATATATATATCTTCATAAACTGATGATTTTTTTTGCTGCAAATTATAGTTGTGACTGTGAGAAACGCCATAGATGCTTTGGCTACTCTTCGGATGCAGAAGTTCGATCTTGTTGTTACAGATCTACACATGCCTGAAATGAATGGTTTAGAATTGCAACAGCGAGTCGCAGAAGAATTCAAACTGCCTGTGATTAGTGAGTGCTTGCTGTTTTAAATTAATTAATCATCTCCTCCAAAAAAAAAGAAAAAGGTTAAGCATTAATTCTTTGTGGCAAAAGTTCACTAGGGTTTTTGTTTGTTAAATATATAACATACCTGTCTTTATCCACAAACTCTCCTCCAAAATAGTATAATTCACATTATAACTCTACTTTTCACTCTATATTCTAATAAACTTCATTTTTAGGCATAAAGAAAACTCATTTACTATTTATTTTTCTTTTAACAACTACAACGACTCTCAAGGTTTTGTAGGGGAACGGGCCGGAGAAAAAAGAAAAAGAAAACATATTAATCTTTCACTAACTTATTTTATTTGACAACATCGAGCTTATTCACTAGTATCGATCTTCTATCTTTTTCTGTTTTCTGTCTACTTAAAAACATTAATAAATAACTTTCCATTAAAAAAAATATCATAAAAAATTCCAAACTACCTACTTTTACTTTTAAGGTCGCATTAAAATATTTTTCCACACTAAAAAAAAAAATCCTAAATAAATTTATCAAACACACCATCGCTTTTTTTCTAATTTAAATTTGCGTTAAGGTTTTGTACGAAAATAGGCCATAAAGGAGAAAAAAACGAAGAATGAAACAGATTAATATTTCCCTGACTTATTTTATTTGATAACATCACGGCTTATTCACTAGCATCTTCTATCTCCCCTTCTTCTTCTTCTTCTTCTTCTTCTTCTTGTCCTTCTTCTTCTTCTTCTTCTTCTTGTTCTTCTTTCTTTCTTTCTTTCTTCTTTTATTTATTTATTTTTTCTTACTAAAAATAGTTAAAACATTTATAAATAACTTTCCATATAAAATACTCATAAAAAATTTAAAACTATGTACTTTTACTTTTATATCGCATTAAAACATTTTTTCTAACAAAAGAAAAGCACACATCCTAAAAACCTTTATCAAATACCACCATCGCCATTTTTTTTTTCTTTTCTTTTTTTTTTCTAATTTCACTTTGCATAAAAAGGTTTTGTACGAAAACAGGCCGGAAAGGAGAAAAAAAGAAGAACGAAACATATTAATCTTTCCGGCTTATCTGTCGGGCTTATTCACTAGCATCTGCAATCTTTCCTTTATTTTTTTCTACTTAAAAAGGTTAAAACATAAATAAATAACTTTCCATAGAAAACACTCATAAAATTTTTAAAAGTACGTACTTTCACTTTTATATCACATCAAAATATTTTTTCAAAATAAATAAATAAATAAAAACCCGAAACACTGTCAAACACTGCCATCACTTCTTTTTTAATCTTTTTTTGCATAAAGGATTTGGGAAACATGCTGGGAAAGGGGAAAAAAGAAGAAGAAGAAAGAAACATTAATCTTTCACTTGCTTATTTTATTTGATAACATAGCCGCTTATTTATTGGCATCTTCTATCTTTCTTTCTTTTTTTCTTTTTCTTTTTACTTAAAAAAGGTTAAAATTAACATTAATAAATAACTTCCCATAAAAAAAAAACTAATAAAAATTCAAAACTACGTACTTTCACTTTTTATGTTGCATCAAAACATTTTTTTTACAAAAAATGAAATCCTAAAAATGTTTCAAACAACGCCATCGCTTCTTCTTCTTCTTCTTCTTCTTTTTTTTTTTTTGGGCATAAAGGTTTTATACAGAAACAGGCAGGAAAGGGTAAAAAGAAGAAGAAGGAAAAACATTAATCTTTCCCCAACTTATTTTATCCAATAACATCATACTTGTTCGCTAACATCTTCTATATATCATTCCTTTTTCCTTTCTACTCAAAAAAGTCAATAAACAACTCAAATTCTTTATAATATTAACCAAAAATAAAAATAAATTAAAAATTGTGTACGTTCATCTTTATGTCGCATTACAACACAATCTTTGGCCAACATATTTTAGCTGATAACGTCAGACTTGTTTGCTAACATATTCTTTCCTTTTTCCTTTGTACTTAAAAAAAGTCAAAACATTAATATACAATTTTCTTTACAAAATACTAAAAAAAAAAAATGCAAAACAATGTACATTTACCTTAATTTATATCGCACTAAAGCACATTTCAACAAAAAAAAAAACACAAACAACAAAGACACATCTTCAAAAGCTTTATCAAACACCACCATCGATCTTGTTCGCTAACATTTTCTATCTTTCCGTTTTTCCTTTCAGCTAAAAAAAAGTCAGAAAAAAACATTAATAAACAATTTTATTTACAAAATACTCATAAAAAATTTTAAATTACTTACTTTTATCTTCACGTACGTCATATCAAAACACTTTTTATTTTATTTATTTATTTTTTTTCTAACTTGTTTTTGCATGTTAATGTAGTGATGTCCGCGGATGACGAGAAGAGTGTGATAGTAGAAAGTTTGCAGCGTGGAGCTGCTTTCTATATGGTCAAACCAGTGCGCCCAGATGATCTGAAACATGTATGGCAGTATGCTGTTCCTGCTAAAAAGGGCAAATCTGTTGTTATCGAAGAAATAAGAAGCATTCCAGAAGAATCATCGGGTGAGAAAGCATCTTACGATGATTTGAATTCTGCTTCTGCAACATCAGCCGCCGTGAATCATGAAGAACATGGCGGTAAAAAGGATCCCAAGAGAAAGGCACTAAAAAAGGGCAATGAAATTGATCGTGTGGGTGATCATGATAATGCTGCAGCGCCGAAAAAGGCAAAGGTGGTTTGGACCACTTCACTCCACAACCGCTTCTTGCAGGCCATAAGGCATATCGGCTTGGAAAGTAATATTTAAAAAATCTCTATTTCTTGCATATATGCCTAGTTTTCATGAGTTGCATGATTTCTAATAACATTTGTGTCGTCTTCGTTGTTGTTGTTCTGATTTGAATTGTTTCAGAGGCTGTCCCGAAGAGGATTCTGGAGTACATGAATGTGCCAGGCTTAACTAGAGAAAACGTAGCAAGTCATTTGCAGGTTTGATTTTATTTGGCTCAACCTACTTATATATATTAACGCATGCACTTGTCATCTTAGATTTCAAGCAAATAGATACAAAGAAATTAAAGTTTTAAAATTTTATTTACATATAATTCTCATTTTTTACTCATATTATAACATGAAATCTATCATGGTCCGTGGAGGAGTGCTGTGAAAAATTTTCATTTTTCACACACATAGGTTGAATGTTCTGAACGTTAATTATTATATATTTAGGGAAATTAGGTCAAGAATATCCTTGTATTTTTCAATTTTATATGAAGGATAAGATTATACTTCTAACAATATATGAGCATGTCTTACTATTGCAGAAGTATCGTATATTCTTGAAACGTGTTGCGGACAAATGCGGTGGCACCTCAAAGGGCTTGTCCGACAGATCCTTGAGGTCAAGCTTCGCAGCTGGGCTTCCCACACTGCTAGTGCATAACCTCAATTTTCCGCAAAACCATGGCCAGCAGCAATTCAGAACATCATCATCAACCTTTCAACCAGGAGTTGTACTAGGAGGCAATACGCGGTCGTATAATGCTCCCACCCTCGGCCCTTTCCTTTATTCTAACAAGGCTGCAGCCGCCGCAGGTGCCACCTCTCCTCAACTTGGACTTAATATTGGGCGGTGGCATAATTCCTCGAGGAATCAAGCTAATCTCCTGCAGCAGCCTTTTTTTGGCACTACAAATCCTCTTTATACATCCAATTATCAGCCAAACATGAATATTCTTGGATCAAATTATTCAACGAATGGTACACATTCAGTTCACACGTGCCCAAATTCCAGCAATGCCAAGGGAAACTACGCTGGGATTGAATTAAGTAGTGGAGGAGAGCTGGTTGTTAAAGGTCCTTCAGCTGGATTCAATGGAAATTTTGTTGAAAATCTTGATGTTAACAATATTGCAGCTCAGGAGAAATATTGGAGTGCTAATTCTGGTTATATGGCTCAAGGAGGGTCTTCTTCTGCAAACCAATTATGGGCGCCGGGAATGAGTACTGTCAACAATTATGATCAACATGAACAAGATGCCTTTCTGATCATTCCACCACTGCAGCCGCAGCAGCCTTACGGTGGTGCGAAAGTAGGAGATCAAAGTGATTGTTTTGATGATGATGATGATGATCTGCTGCTGATCAATAACATTTCTAGCTTACTCGACGGCATCCCTCCTGTGGAACAATCAGACGAAGATGATCATCTGATCAGTGATCTTTTCTTGGAGCAAGACGACAACCAAACTCCTGATGATGGATATGTACGTAATTACAAAAACCATTGGGTTTTTTTTTTTTGTTAGCAAATTAAATTTTGTTTATATTTGATTTTCTTTAACTCGCAGGAAGCCGAAGTGAATCCTGCTGTGAATGAAGAACTCCAAAATCCTGTGGAAGAAACTATTGCACCTTCGACTGAACCATCTTTTGTCAAGGTATATATGCATGCATAATATATGCCTTACTTTTCAATACAGATTGCGGCCTAGTAAATGCATCAATCAAAACTGATTCTTATAGTACTTGTTCTTATTCTAGTTAATTTCCCAATTCTTTATTTTTTATTTTTAACGATGAATCACATTTTTTTTCGTCCTTAAACTACCATATATTTCAATTTTTATTTCTTATGAAAATCACAAAAAAAAAGATGTATGGGGAAAATTGGTCATGTAAAAACTGTTCAAGGGTACATGCTCGTCATATGTGGCGTTTTTTATTCAAATTAGTGCCCAAATCTAACATGAGGTAACTCGAAATAATTTTATATTTTATGGTTCGAGTTGCAATGAGACATAGTTTAAAAGTGTAAATGTAATTAGAGTGAGATTTTAATGGCTAAAATGTAATTTACTTTATTTTTTAATAAAATTTTCTCTTTAGTCTTCATTTCCAAGATTTCTTTTCAATTAAGGTTAGATATTAATCATATATATTATAAGCCAAAGCGTTAATAATAATTAATTTTCTTGTTCTCAACTTCCTTGTTTCTTTCATGTGTTTTTCCCCACTTAATCACAAGAATCAGTAGCATTGACAAATTTTCTTAACCTAAAGTAGAGATTTTATATTATTGCCCTTCTAATTTCAGTCCCTTCCTTTTATAAGCTATCTCAAACAATTAATTACCATCTTGCTTATGTTATGATCATTCTTGATACCAAATGTGCTTTATGTTATGATCATTTTGAAAATAAGATTGTTAGTTTAAATGTTTCTTATTGAAGTAATTCTTGAAGAAATCATGACTTGATCTAGTGATTAATAGGCCAGTCAGCTAATTTAATCATTTTAATTTATATTCTAATATTTGCAACATGTACATGCAGCAGGGAAACGACAAAGAACTCGGGGTCTCGGACGAGCTTTTTCGCATGATGTATCAGGCGGAGAATGGCCTTCCAGAAGATCATCTCTTTCCCAATCAGGCATGATCATAATTAAGGACCTTTATTTAATTATTTTCTTCCTTATTGTTTCTTCTAGAGCATCAAAATATATTAAGAATATATTTCCTAACGAAAATTTGGATCTAATTTTTGTGAAGGAATGGGAGGACGAGTTCATGAATTCCATAATCTTTGGTAATGGCCCATATTCTAAGGAGTGATCAGAAGCTGGTGATGAGGATCTAAATCCAGTTGGGGAGAAGCTTTTATAATAATCTGAGTTGATTGGATTTAGATTACACAGTTAGTACATAGTGGGAATCTAAATCCAGTTGAAGAGAAACTTTTAATCTTAGTTGATTGGATTTAGATTTTATATAGTTATTGCATGGTGGTTTGTAAGTGTTTAATTCAGAACTTGGTTTATGCTTTTGTAATAATGACTTTAGTGGTTTGTTTGTTGTACTGGTAATGACTTTTCTATGTGGTTATCTATCTATTATGTCTTAAGTGGGAAACTTGATATTTAACTAGCTTTCAATAAGTGTTGATCATATTGCTCTTTGGACCCTAATCTTATTCGTATTATAAATCTTACATCTACTGGGGATTAGTTATGTCAAGAAGACAAGTATCAGTTGCCTGCATACCATGTTTCAACGAAATTATTTTTCAGAAAAAAATGATTTGTGAAAAAATACTTTTTAGCGTTTGGGTTGTAATGAAAATTAATGACAGTGGAAAATGGCCAGCAACTTCTGAGCAAGGTTTGACGGTTTGAGAAGAAACTTAAACTCGAAAAATGGTTTATGAAATTTGAAAACATAACAATGTTTTGAAACTAAAGAAGGTTTTTTGGTCAAATCAAAAATATTTTTTGTCCCACCGAAAGAAACGGAGCCTTAGTTTAACCCCATTTACAACTAAAAATAAAATATAATAAATAGCGTCATTAATCAAGCAAACGAACAAAAAATTACTAGCTAAGGCCTTTGAACATTGCCCAACCAATATTGTAACAAAATCAAGGATAAGCTGTGAAGTCATAAAAGTGAAATTGTTCATCCTTCTCTCAAGCCAATTTCTGATCATTCTAGACCACTTAATTCTCTCAAAGATTGTTTCATAAACATTAATCCATCATGACTATAACCTATAACCCCAAAAAAATCATCACAATTGAATTGAGACCAAACGTGTATAATGGAATTGAGATTACAGATTTATGTAATGAATTAATGAGAAAATACAAATATCATCGTTAGAATTTGATATGTTAGTCAATTTAGTCTTTATATTTTTAATTTGGATCAATAAGAATTCGATTTATTCACTTGCAGAAAAATCTAGAGCTAAAAGCTCTAAACAAATAGAGCAAACTGCTATAGGGTAACAACATCATAAATGGTGTTAAGGATCTCTTCTAGCCATATTTTTTCACCTAACTCCCTAATTGTGGCCTTAGCTAGCCCGTAGCGGCTTTGTTAGCCGTCCTTTTTACATGCCCAATCTCCCATCTACTAAAAGATTCCAGCACCTCATGGATAACTCGCACAATATGCCCATATTTAATTTGCACCAATTAGGTCCCTTGGATAAGATTTTTGCTACCACTTGCTTGGAATCTCCTTCAAACATGGTATTACCGAACCCGAGATCCCTAAAAGATTCTACTGCACCAAGAGATCCCATTGCTTCACCGATGGCTGGGTCTTAGATAGAATCCAGCGTTTTACTCATTAGAGCTAAAACCATCCTCTTATATACATGTTGCATTTAATCATATAAGATGTATGTGAGTTTTCACTGTATCATCCATAATAGTAACGTTATGGACACTTTTTTTTATTCTCTTTTTATCTTGCCAAAGTTGATATGCTTTTTAAAATTATCATTAAATTTGATTGTGAAAATCACCATTACAGTAAAATTCAATGGTGATTTTAAAAGCCATATAAAGTTTGAAAGGATAAAAAGAAGATAAAAAGATGGTTCCTAACATCAAATAAGACGAAAAACATACAAACGGAGCATATACGTAGATTTACTTTCCAGATTTAATTATTATTATTATTATCTTGCAAAATTGAAAAACCATTGATCCATTTAGTTAATTAGTTAGATATAAATTTTATTAGTAATTTTTGTTCAAAAGAAATGCTATATTTGAATATATATTCATATATATAGGATCCATTCCATATATGGTAAGGCGAAACCCTATTGTGGAGAGGCTCAATTCTCTTGGTCTACTCTTACCATCTCAGAAGCTTTCCTTTTTGATGTCCCAAATTCGAAAGAAAAAACTAGCCGTTAGAAAATCTCTCCAAGCTAGCTCATTGTTTACAATACAAATACTGTCTCTAGTATTTAGACAAAATAAGTCACCAAAATCTCCATTAGATTTTCTTCTGGGAGAGCAAAAGATTGAGAAAATCTTTCTGTGATACTTCCGTTAGATTCTTTGTAGGATTTGAAGCATGATCTCTGGCCGTTGTGCAGCTTGCAAGTATTTGAGAAGAAGATGCCCTTCCGATTGCATTTTCTCTCTTTATTTCCCTCCCAATGATCCTCAAAGATTTGCTTGCGTTCACAGAATCTATGGTGCTAGCAATGTCGCAAAGATGCTCCAGGTGCGTAATATTTTTCTTAATTACTACATTTAATTAATTAAATATACTTTTATGAACTCATTACACTAAATTCAACGTGTGTTATCGGTTATAAAATACAAAATATTCATGGAGAGATTAAGAATTTTTATTATTAGTATGAAAGTGAAGTGAAACCATAAACCCAAATGACGTTTTTTTTTTTAAAAATAAATATATATATATATATATATATATATATATAGGCTGAAAGGTTGCACCCCACTAATTAGTGTTATGTATTAATTAACTAAAATGATTTATTATATATGTCATACACCTTCATGTGTATGTTTGACATTTTTCTTTAATTAAATATTGCAGCAACTCCCACCACCTCTCCGAACTGAAGCAGCGGAAACTCTGTATTTGGAGGCACAGTGTCGTATTGAAGACCCTGTTTATGGGTGTGTTGGTGTAATCTCTCAGTTATATGAACAACTACAGAGTGCAGAAAGCGAGCTAGCTAAAACCCAAGCTGAGATTGCTGTCCTCAGTTGTAATCCGCAAGAAGCCCCAATTGATCAAGCCAATTCCAACTTCAACAATTTATTGCCACATCAATATTGTCCTCCTTCCACTCAAAATTCTTGGTTTAACTAGAATTTTTATTTTTTATTTTTTCCAAAGGCCAATTTAACACTATTCAAATAAAGGATTTCTCTTTTCCCTCCGCAAAAATTGATGAAAGATGAAATGAGGAACCTTTTTTTATTATTTCTATTTGTTGTCGAGTAAATACTCAACTCACTGATGTGGCATTGTCAATCGGTCCTTAAATTTTTCTTTGTTTTTTAATAAAAGTTTATGGGACGGTTTTATGGACATTGCCACATTGATTCAATCGTATGAGAATGAGAAGTAAGTTGAGTATGCAACATTATTCTATTATATATTAGAAGATGGCAAACTTTTAAACGTATGGAAGTAGTGAAAATTGGGACCGACCAATCCAAGCATTCTAATATGCATGTATTTATGGATATAACTTACTACAAAGGAGATTATGACACATGAAAAGAAAAAAAATATAGAAATCATTTCATTGTACATTTTGGATTTGCAAATTTATCATTAGTTTTTTTGAATCCATATATAAATTTTACAAATCTATTGATAAATTTGCAAAAGAGATGAATCAGGAATGTACAACAAAATGATTCCTAGCATTCCTCCGCAAGAAAAATACAACAATAGTGAATTAGAAGCCTTAACATTAATTTAGGATGGGTTTTCCATATATCAAAATATTATTAGTCAACAATGACTTTTTTTTTTTTTTCTTTTTTTAAGACAAAATAGTTATATTTTCTATCAATAATTTATTGAGTTAGAAACCAATCAATAATTTATAATATATTATAGTGTAAATAGCTTTTTTTTTTCTTCAAAAAAGATAAATAATATTTAATATTTTCAAATCGCACTTTTAAATCATATGTTGTTTATAACTTAATTGAAAATTGTACTTTTAACCCTTGAAATCACACTTGAAATAAAATGTAAGGGTGCGTTTAGAATTACGAATTCACAAAAATAATTTACATTTTTAGAATATATCACAAAACATAAGGCATTTGGCATTGAAATTTATTTAAAATAGAAAAAAAAAATGCAATTTCTATAAGCAGTATAGAGGATGCTTATTTGAAAAAAACGCAAATTTTAAACTAAAATCACAATTTTTAATAATAAATATTTGATAAAAAATTATTTTTTAACATGTTTTACCAAATGCCTTTTTTATTTTAAAAAGTTACGATTTCAAAAGTATAATTTTTAAAATCGCAATCCCAAACAGACGTTAAATAGCTTCCATTAACAATTGAAATACCTCTTAAAAGTTATACAAAAGAGAGATTAAAATTTAGGGTCTATTTGGGAGTGTATTTTTTTAAAAATAATTTATGTTTTTAAACCAAATAGCAATTTTGAAGTGTTTGGGATTGGATTTTAAAAACACAAATTTTAAAATCATGAAAAAAATCTATGATTTCAATAAGCTAATTAGATGGTGTTTATTTGAAAAAAGTGCGAATTTAAACTAAAATCATGATTTCGCTTAAAAAAATATTTGTGGCAATATTTACCTATTTGGCTTGAAATCGCACTTATATGCTAATTTTACCAAAACACTCGATTGATAAAAAAAATACTTTTTAATATATTTGACCAAACACCTATGCAATTTTAAAAAATTACAATTTCAAAAATATAATTTTTAAAATCACACTCCCAAACCAGCCCTTATTAACCAAAAAATTCCAACAAATTTTAATTGAAGGCCGTAATCAGAAAAGTAAACGCATAACATGAAATTGGCAAATTACAAGGGTGCGCATGCAAACGGATAAGGGAAAATTTTTCCGCGAGGATAAAACTGACTCAACTGTACGTTTTACCAAAATGATATTACATAAGATAAAAGCACTACTAGCAGCAAGCCACGTGTCCCAGTTAACGTTCTTACCCTCTGAACTCCACATGCTGTTTTGTCTCTTTGTGCCACCATGTTGCAGAAAATATCTTTGTTAAGTAGAGGGTGGGTCCTGACAACTGACCAGAAAAAAGAAGATAAATTTAAAGTTGGCATTTTTTCTTTCCATAATTTATATTTTATTCATTTTCTTGTCTATCTCTTGGCATTTTTATTACAAATTAATAACACGAGTTTTACAAATTAAATAATTAATTTGTAAATTTTTTGCGCAATAGATGAACAAAGAAATAAATATTTATATAATTTTTTAAATTCCAAATCTATTGTTATGCTATGAAATAATTCGTTTATATGTAGTATTTTTTCATATTTCATTCATTTTCGTTTATATTTTATTTCAAAGCTATTACACACAATTTTTTGGTCTATTTCTTAGCCTTTTTTTTTTTTTTACAAATCAATCACATGAGTTTTACAAATTCAATATTTATAAATTTGTAGCAATTTTGACGTGACCCGTGAACTACGAACACAACACAAAATTAGCGGGTTTGGGTTTACCTTAACGAGTTTGGGTAAACGGGTCGACGTTTATCTTGCTTAAGCAGGTTGTGTCGCGGGTGACCCTTGAGACGTTTAAGGTTTTTTTTTTTGTAAAAACTAAAAAAAAAAAATTTGAAAAAATGCTCTTGAAATCACATCCGGCTCACTACCACGGTCCACACCACACGTTGCACCGTCCGGTCGGCACTCCCACTCACCTCACCGAGTCACCAGACGGCGAAGCAGTACCACTCACGGATCGGCCAAGCAAACCTCGGCCGACTGAATCGCACTCACCCTCACCGGTGACCACTGTAACCGACCTAGGCGCCCACCTTGGTCCTTCACTCCTTGTGAATCGCGCGACCACGGGCCCACGACCACGATCCACGACTACGAGTGCACGCCACGCCTCCACGGACCACGGCCGCTGGTCCTTCACGATCACCGGCGACTCAACCTTCTCCAACCGCCCTCATCGGTCATCACTCTCTCTCTCCCGCTTGCCGGCGCTGCTCAGTGAGTTAGTCTCACTTTCTCTCCCGCTCGCCGCTCTTTTTACTCCAAGTATTTGCCAATGTCGCATCCTGTTGATTCGGTATGTAGATTGTAATTTGTATGATTTGAATATTTGATGATTTGTGTATTGGGTTTGGGTTTAGGGCAGTGAAATTTTAGGGTTTTTTTTTGCCCTTTTGAGTTTTAAATTAGTAGTGGATATTCATAATAATTTCATATTCAGAAATTGCTGAAGGTTGACTGGTTTAAATTGCTTTGGTTTCCTTTTGCTATACCTAAGCATATAAGACTAGGCATGATCAAGATTCAGGGGAGAGCCAGAAGTTCAATACCAAATGGATCCATGCGTGTGTAACTTACTAATTCATTGACCTAACATTGGTGGCACCATCCAAAATTGCACCTGACATTGCCATAGAATACAAGGCTAAAACTTATTATTTTGAGAAGTTTAGTGGGGCATCCAAAACAGAGCTCGCCCTTGGGCTTTGGGCATGATGCTCAAATTATTTAAGCCTTGCCCTTGAGACTTAGGCGTTAGACAATAGACATTGAACTATATTAATTCTCAAAATTTTGACATGATTTGTGAATATATCAATATAACATGAACCTAATACAAAATTAACGAGTTATAGTCGTTAGATTATGGTTGATCTATGATTCTATATAGTTTTATACCCACATGTCCTATCATTAGCATAAGCATTCTTTCTTTTTTGTGGCTGGTTTGATTCGTTTTTGTTGCTTTTTTCTGGTTATGTTTTGTAGTGATTCTTTTAAATTCTTCAATTTTTAATTTGTAACTAACTTACTAATGATTATGTGTGTAGGTGCTTAAGATGCATTGATGATGTTTTGAAATAAATACAATAGAAGATGAAGTTCCTTCTATTCATACAAGTTCGGTGACAAAAACAAGGGTCCAAAAGAAGCGTAAGAAGACCTCAATAGTTTGGACTCATTTTGATGAACTTCCTTCTAACGATCCAAATGACGCAAGGATATGGGCAAAGTGCAAGTTTTGTGATCATAAGTATAGCTAACAGTTCACATGGAACGAAAATCGCAAAAGCATATGAAGAATTGTGGGGGAAAATCTGAGCATGATATCCAACAATTGCTCTTATCTGGAAGTCAAGGAAATTTGTTAGTAAGTTCCTCAAAATTTTGTCCTAAAAGATATAGAGAGTTGTTGGTTGCTGCAGTTATTAAGCATGAATTGCCTTTTTCATTTGTTGAGTATGATGGTATTAGAGAGATGACTAGATATTTGCATAGAGATGTGCCATTAATCTCTATAAACATCATAAGGCTGATATGCTTAAGATGCATTTGTTGGAGAAAGAATGTCAAGTCTTTGTTAAATGTTTGTGCTGGAAGGATTAGTTTGACATCTGATTTGTGGACTTCTTTGAAAACTGATGGGTATATTTGTTTGATTGCACATTTCATTGATAAAATTGGGTATTATCTAAAAGAGTGTTGAGCTTTTCATTCATGCCTACACAATGGTGTATCTTTGGCTCAAAAGATATATGATTTACTTCAAGAGTGGGGGATTGATAAAAAGATTTTCTCTTTAACATTAGATAATGCTTCTTCTAATGATTTGTGTGTTGAGAATTTGAAAGCAAAATTAAACATGAAGAATGCCCTTCTTTTTGAGGGTGAGTTTTTTCATATGCGTTGTTGTGCCCATATTCTTAACTTGATAGTGCAAGATGGGTTGAAAGAAATCACTGATGCTATCCAAAAGATTCGAGATAGTGTTAAGTATTTTAGGGGATCACAAGTAAGAAAACAAAGTTTTCTTAATGCTGTTACTCAAATGTCATTGGACAGTAAAAAGGGGTTAAGACAAGATGTGCCGACTAGGTGGAATTCATATCTTATGCTTGAGAGTGCTATTCATTATAGGCGTGCTTTTGCTTATTTGGAGATGATCAAAACTATAGGTTTTGTCCTAGTGCACTTGAGTGGGAAAAGGTGATTGATATTAGTACTTTCTTGGGTTGTTTTATCGTACATGTGCTTTTTCCGCACCAAATATCCCATGACCAATTTATATTTTCCGTAGTTGCATTGATTTATGTGAACTTGAAGAAAGAACTTGTGAGCGAAGATGAGGATAGGAGATCAATGGCAAATCAAATGATCTCCAAATTTGAAATTCAAAAGTGTAGTGCTAGCCATTGCAGCTTGTCTTAGATCCTCCATAAGCTTCGCTTGTGAAGTACTATTATACTAAGATTTATGGAGATGAATCTATGGAGTATGCCAATGTTAAGGAAAAGTTAACCAAACTTTTTATGGAATATAGTACTTCTCGACTTCAAGTTCCACAGTTGTTCGCCCCAAGAAGACTTAGATTGGGAAAAGGTAAATAATATTATAATTTTCTAAGTTTCTTAGCTTATTTATTAGTAGCTTAGTATATATACTCATAACCACTTACTAATTTTATATTTATGTTCGGTTTTTCATATAGGAATTTTTGGCATTTGATGGAGTTGATGAAAATGCTCAAAAGAGTCAATTAGATCTTTATTTGGATGAAGCATGTGGATATGAGTGGTACATTTGACATCCTTTCATTTTGGAAAGGAAGTGAAATTCGTTATCCTCAAGTAGCTGCCATGGCTCGTGATATTTTGGGTATTCCTATTTCTATCAAGGTTTCGTAATCCACGCTTAGTAATCGGTGGACGGTGATTGATCAAGACAGAGTTCACTCAAACCTAATGTTGTTGAGGCATTGGTTTGTACCAAAGATTGGTTATATGGAAAACAAGGTAATATTAGATTATTAGTTATTTGCATATTCAATTTTTCATTTACTTTGTTTTTTTTATCTTACTTTAAGAACATTAACTTCTCTTATTTTTGATATAGAACAAAATTTAATGAATGTGGATAAAGAAGAAGAAGAAGATGATGATGATGTTATGAAATTGGATAGCTTCAACTCTGGAACATTGAAACTTCGAGATTCCGTGTTCATCGTGAGCATGTTAAAAACTTAAAATGAGTATATTTGTGGGCTACAAGGAATTAAGATCAAGACTTCAAGAGTGGACAATATCACATGACAAGAATGGGAACTCAATGCCAATGGACAATTTGTATTTTGTATAATTTTATTTGTAATTTGTAAATTGTAATGAACTAATGATGTAGTTTGTTTGTTTGTTTTTTTTTTTTTATTAGACAATTAGGCTTATTAAGTGATTTGATGCTAGCCAACTAGGAGAGATGGTTAAAACTATTACTATTTTATTGAAAAAATTACATTTTTGTGTTGACCGTTTAGATCAAGCGGGTTTGCGAATTGTTAAATGACGCCAAACCCGTTTAGATTAAGCGGGTTCGTATGTCATCAGTGACCGTGAATTTTCCGGGTTGTTGTGTATGCAGGGCCCAGACCGTTTATGTAAGCATGGTGTTGGTTTGGCCTAAGCAGGGTCACGGGTCCCCGGGTAAAAGCAGTCGACCAGCGGACCCGTTTGCCACCCTAGCAAAAATGTTTAATATGTGAACAAGGAAATAATTTATATCATTTTTTAAATTGAACAAAAATTTCCCAAACTAATTTGGATTGTGACAAATGTTTATAAATATTTAAAATGTTAGTCTAAAATAGTAAACTATTATTAATGAACTTAAGAATTTAATGAGAATTTTAAATATTTATACATATTTGATATTATTTTAAATGAGTTGAAGAATATTTTTTTTAAACTAATTTAGAAGAAATTTCAAATCTAGGTTAAATTTGTAGGACCATATTTTTGTTACTCTAAGGCCAAGGGTTCGGACTAGAGTCAACTTTTCTGAGATGGATCTCTTTTTTACAAATTGTTGAAAATACAGGGTCTTTTTTACAATATTGGAACGTTGTTTGTCCTTTTATATAATTGCCCCACGAGCTCAGCCTTTTGGTCAAATCTGAAAAATATCGAAAACTCTTTGCTTAGGGTTTTGAAGAACAAATCTCAGTTTCTTTTCACCCTTTTCAATCGCTGCCTTCGAAAGGTAAAGAACTTAATTTCCAATTCTGTTTTTTCTTTGTTTCCATGTCTCATTGTTCCGTTTGGTTCCTGAGAAGGTTAGTGAAAAGGGAGGAAAATTTGGGATCTGGTACTTTCGTTGCTTCGTGGAGTGGCGTTTGTAAAGGCTTTGAGTTTCCCTTCCTTTTCCTACAGTTTCTCGGCAACCAAACGGTCGTGGACGTGCTGATCCGGGGGTGTGGGTTATTTTATGGTAGATCTTGATTTTTCCCTGACTTGATCTGTTTTATGAGTTAATTTATTTTAGCTCTAATTTCATTGATGAGTTAGGTTGTTTTAACTCTAATTTCTTTGTATTTTTTTTAATGATTGGAATCTGAAAAATTTTGGTTGATAGTTGATACTTTCTTTTGGGGTTTAGTTTGAATATGCTTTATGGTTATAAATTTTGTGGAATGTTTAGCTGATGGTACTAGCAGATATTTGAGCTGGTTTTTTATTTATTTTTTATTTTTTTGGGTGTTTGTTGGATATTGGTTTTGTTATTGGTGTGGTGTTTAATGGGTTTTCTTGTATCGGCTTTATTTTGAGGTTTTTGTTGAATATTGGTTTAATGGTTGATGGGTTTTCTTAGAGGATGCTTGGGATTGTGTTTTAGAAATAAAACTTTTAAGTTAAAATAAAATAAGCTTGTGCCGGAATTGCATTTTGGCCATTTTTACCGTAAAAAGTTAAAAAAGTACTTTTGAAAATTTTTACCAAACATGCAAGCTTTTTGTTTAGCACAGCAATTTAGGTACTAAAAATTCTTTTTTTCCAAACAGGCTCTTAAATCTCTTTGGAAACGCCTTGTGATCTTCTTTCCTCTTCGGGTTATAAATAGATGCCTGGTTTTATTATCATGAAGCCAGGAAAGGCACATTTTGTCTCTTTGGTGATCAAAACATTGTTTTTCATTGCCTCGTAATTCTCCTTGAGAATAATTCCTGGAAAGAAACCATGGCCTTTTTTGCTAACATTTTCGAAAACATTTCTCTTTTCAAATCTGCGCAGACATTTTTTCTTAAAACCCTTGACAAACAATTAACTTTTCAAAACGCAAAGCTCAAATCTCTTTTTTAAAAAACAAAAATGTAAAACGAATTAAAAAAAAAAACACGGCACGCTATTTAGAAAACTTTTCACATTTTTTTTTAATGAATATTTAGAGATATAGGTTTTTAAATTTCAGATGTAGGGGCTGATTTATTATTCATAAAAATATTAAAAAATAAAAAATAGAGGGTGGGGCGGCCCTATGGCCACCCAAACCCAATGTGGTCATCTCTGACCAAGACAGGGGTTGGCTATGGAGCCACTGTAACCAGATAGGGCATGTGACCATTTGGACCTGATAGGGGTGGCTCTGCGGCCAACCCCTCTCTTCTACTGATGGTGGCCACATTGCCATTTTTTTTGTCTATATATATATATTTTTTTTTTTCTAAAGGTCTTTTAATAAGTAACAAGTCAACTCCACACCTGATTGTGTTTTCTCAAAATAATCGCACTTGATATTTGTTTCTTTCAAAATGCAAAACACTTTTCAATCTTAAAACATTTTCTCAAATGTGGACCCCACCAAAGATGCTCGTCAACTTCACATCACATTAAAAAAAAATTCAAACCAAAACACGAAAAACACTTTCCAAAACCATTAACAAACATACATTGTATTCACACCGTAGACACAAATTAATTTTGGTGTATGAGCCTCATTCAATCTGAATGTGTTTTTTGCTACTCCTTGACTGCGGGTAGTGACTCCTAATATGTTGAGTTGAATATTTTGGGGAAACATATACAAATTTTGGGTTGTTTCATATTGATGAGTGGATTTATGGGTTTTCTCTGAAGCTTGACTTGTAAATTTTTTTGTCAATTTGAAAAGAAAATATAATTATTCTGGTTCTAGTTTCATTTTTAATTTTCTTTTTCAGAAAAGAGACATAATTTCCACTCTCAAGCCTCAAACTGATGAAGTTTTAGATGGCATCCTGTTATCAGCATATTATATATTAGAAGAAACCTACAGTTTTTTTATTTTTTAATTCCAAAGACCTTTTCATTCCCTGGGTTATTATGATGTGGTCGTGCTTACTTTTGGTTAGCTGCACTAATTGCAGTTGCATGACCAAGTTTACTTCTTAATTGAGTCAAGATATATAAAACTGCGATGGTGCTTTTTTATAGTGTTGCAGGACAAATGAGGCCCATCTTCTGTGGAAATTTTGAGTATGATGCACGACCATCTGATCTGGAACGGCTTTTCGGTCGATATGGGAAGGTTGAGAGAGTGGATATGAAGTCTGGTAAGATCTCTCGACCATCTTGTGTTGGTTTTTTTAATGAAATTATTTTTATTATCAATTAATCTATGTTGTTTCTTTTTTCTAATTCCTTTCTTCTGCTAATCATCATGACTTTGGTATTTGAGCCTTGGACTCTAAGCTCTTAAAAGTGCCAGAATTATTAGTTTTGAAATGTGTATTTGGCTTTTTGAATAATCTATTAGTAAATGTTTAGCATTTCGGCATTGAAATTCAAGAGAATTCTCTGAGAAAGCATTTGAGTTGGTAAGTTTCTTGAGTTAGCAAGTTTCATGCATGAGTGATAATTGACCGCATAAAATGAAATCACCCGGTGAACACTGTCTGGCATTTGATCTGATTTGACTTGGTTCCATTATGGAAGAGAGGAAATGTGGTGCAAAATGGGAAAGCATGGAGGATGAAATGGTGCTGATAAAAGTAAATTTAGGAGAGTTAAGGAGCTTGTAATTGCTATAATTGTATGTCCTGGGGCACTACCCAAGTTGATTCACAGTAAGGTAATCGCTTGAGCTTCTTGCAATTATAGGCTTTGACTTGTTTAAAAATAAATTGCTTGTTATCTGTTTTGAGGTTCTATTAATGGACACCAAACAACAAAAATTAAAAAAAAAATTACTTTTGTATACTTGTAATCTGTTCCGGTATGTGATGCGTAAAGGGAAAAAAAAACTAAACAGCCATATAAAAGTTGCCTGCACTCTTCTCAATAAGGCATGGGGTCCTCCATCTGCAAGGCAGCTCAGAAGGAGCAAACCCATCAATGAAGGTGGCTGCTTCCTATTGCTCTCGTAGCTCGGCAGTATGACTGTAACATCAGTCAGAATACGTGATTCAGCGACTACTTGCTTCCTTTGTTGAGTTGTAGTGTGGGGGTTCAGGATATCTTTAAGAAAAACATGTTTTTTTTTTTGAGGCATCAACCCCCATATTCAAAATTTTCTTTGGCGCAGGATTATCTTGGCATGTCCCCATTCTTCCTGGCTAATGGATGGGCTCTTCAGAATTCTGTTCTCTGCCTGTGACGAGCTTCCTCTTCCTTTTTTTTTTAAGAAGAGTCACACTGATCCTCAATGGACTACCATCCCACGTTTCCCTCAGTCACAATTGCCTTTCATCCCTCATGACTTTTGCCCAGCCTTCAATATCAGACTTGTTTCAAGGTTGAAACATTGCCGACCTCACAGCAGAGGCAGCAGAATAGATCGAGAAGGCACTCTTTTCATTGACCTACCATGAGACATCCACTTTTGGAATGTTGTTCCTTGATACCACTTAATTCATCACACAAGGTCTGTTACTAATTTTGCTGGTCACTTAGTTTATAGAATTCACGGAGGTTACCAACATCTTTATTTTAGGTTGGATTTTCAGGGGATTTTTATATTGCTAAAGGAAGAAATGACGGCATGTTGAAGAATCCTTTAACGGGAGGATTCTACCTTGATATATTTGTCAAAAGATATTATAATTTATGATTCTTGTTATTTTGGTTTATGTGTTTTAGGATTTGCTTTTATTTACATGGAAGATGAGCGAGATGCTGAGGATGCCATTCGGAGACTTGATCGAACAGAATTTGGTCGGAAGGGCCGCCGGCTTCGTGTTGAGTGGACAAAAGTAATATATCTATGTTGTTGATGTTGATCAAATTTTCTCAATGTGTTCTGTTAATTTGTTTTGGTATAACTTAGCTTATGCACTTTTTATCTGTGTTGCAGCATGAACGTGGCATTAGAAGGCCTGGAAGTTCTTCCAGAAAATCTTCAGCTAATACGAAACCTTCAAAGACCTTGTTTGTTATCAATTTTGATACACATCATACTAGGACAAGGGACTTGGAGAGGCACTTTGAACCATATGGGAAGATAGTGAGTGTCAGGATTAGAAGGAACTTTGCTTTCGTGCAGTATGAATCTCAGGATGATGCTACTAGAGCATTGGATGCGACAAACATGAGGTATAACTTAATATTTTGTGAAGTAGTATTCAAAGCAGTGCCTTCAGTGGGAGGCCCATGGGCATCTCTTAGGGTGGCTTGAAATGTGTTAGGTCCAGGTTTGGTATTAAACATGTTACAAAATGCATTGATAAATGTTTTTAACTGTTTATGCTTCTGATGATGATGTTCTGATTGTGATATATGCAGCAAGTTGTTGGATCGAGTTATTTCAGTGGAGTATGCAGTTCGGGATGATGATGATGAAAGGAGAAATGGATATAGCCCTGATAATAGAGGTCGTGATAGGTCAATGGAGAGAAGCCGTGATAGAAGGCGATCTGCAAGCCCCTATCGAAGAGAGAGGGGTAGCCCTGATTATGGCCGCGGTTCTAGTCCTTACAGGAGAGAGAGGGGCAGCCCTGATTATGGCCGTGGGGGCAGTCGAAGTCCCCCTCGTAGGGAGAGGGCTAGCCCTGATTATGGTCGTACACGTAGTCGTAGTCCTTATCGAAGAGAGAGGGTTGGCGCTGACCATCGTGACAGTTCTAACCATAGTCCTTACCAAACAGAGAGGGTGAGTGCTGAAGTTGGTCATGGTCCCAGTCATAGTCCTTACAAAAGAGAGAGGGCAAGCCCTGACAATGCTCGTGGCCCCAGCCGCAGTCCTTATGGAAGAGAGAGGGCAAGCCCTGACAATGCTCATGGCCCCAGCCGCAGTCCTTATGGAAGAGAGAGGGCAAGCCCTGACAGTGGTCATGACCCTAGCCGCAGTCCTTATGCAAGAGAGAGGGCCAGTCCTGAAAATGGTCGTGGCCCCAACCGGGGTCCTTATGGAAGAGAGAAGGGTAGTCCTGACAATGATCGTGAACTTAGCCCCATACCTGAACCCAGGGAGGACAGCCCCAATTTTGGCGGTGGTCCAGAAACCCCTGTGCATGATAGATATCGCAGGTTTGCAGCATTGTGATTAATTTGCGTGTCTTTATTCTTTTATCTTTCACCTTCAAATAAATATTGGCATTTATATTGTTTTTACTTATACATATATCTTTTGATAATGCAGTCGATCTCCCCCGGCGGAGGAATGATCTTGATCCTAATATTCAGAGAAGAACTCCTGTTGGTTGTACTGATTTCTGTTGATGGCATAACTCATTTAAAATTTGTTTCAAAACCCTTTTCAGTGACAACTACTACGGCTTTAGGCAGTAGTTGTGTCGTACTGATGGTGCTCCTGAACTTGTTATGCAGGACCTAGTCCTTGTTATTCTCTAGATGTGGTTTCTGTTCAAAATTTGATGGATTTTACTGTTGGTTTGAACAAGAATTCTGTATACATAACCTCGATCCATCTTGGCCTTGATTCGACTTTCTGTTGCTGTTTTCTACTTTGAAGTAGAATAATATTTGGCCCTCTCCAACAGAAACTGGTGGCTGTATAGTGTGTACCCTTAGTTTGTGGGTCTCTTAAATAGTTTGATGACTTGTGCAACCAAGCACACCCATTTTAGGCTTTAGTGTTATAGGAATTATCGGGGGATTAAATATCATGGGTAAATCTTGAATTTGTCTCGTCAGTAGTTCCAAGATTGTTTTTCATTTGATTATTTGCTTGCAACCATTATCAGGGCTCAGGAGTTTGTGTTCTGACGACGACAATGAGTGAACAGGATTTGACAAACTAAGGGATCGTATCCCTTAATTCTGTGGTGTCAAATTATTCCCTTATAGAAGAGAAGGCTTTGAATCATTTTTTCTTTTCTTTCTTTGAGATTTGAAGTCATTCAACAGCTTAAATCGGCTCGCGTTCGAGTTATATTGGATTTTAATACAACTGTGTTTCTTACCGCCAAAGATTTTGCTATTCCTGCCCCGGTCATATAATGTAGCTGGCTTTGTTTGAAAAATCTGGCTGTGGTCATAAGCTGATAGACAAGGATCAGTTTTGATTATTATTTCTTGGGAGAAGCATACACTCTATGAAGTAATTCAATTGGTTAGGATTATGCTTAATAAAACGGAGGTCATTAATTTAAATCTCATTCTCTCTCTTGAGTGGACATATAAAAAAAAAAATAGTATGCATTTTTCTCTTAAATTAACATTCAATTTGTAATGTCCTTAAACTAAAGATTGCACTAGTGTCTCTTCCTCAAACTAAACAAAATGTTGATAAAATAAAGAAGTAGAAAGAACTTGGTGAGACTTTTTTATTTTTTGGGTTAAATGCAAAACTAGTCATTGTGCTTTTGGTGTGTATTAAATTGATCAATGAGTTTTTAAAAGTGACAAAATTAGTCCTAGTGCTTTCTTACAAAATCAGAAATATTTTTTCCTGAGCAATTCATGGTTATAAGAGAAGAATGACAATGCAGAGGCAACAATGATGGGTTAGTCATGAAAGGAAACCCTCAATTTGATGGGATAAGTGCGATTTTCGTTTTTGGTCATGTCGCAAGGCTAAAGTGGAGTCAGGAGGTTAGATGGAGAACTGATTTGACAATATTTAATGATTGAAAAACAATGATTATGTGGAAGTGGTACATGTAGCGCAATGTGATTGGACTAATTAGGTTTCTTTTTAACAAGTGTCAAATAGCCTACTAACAGAAATAGACAAAATGATTGATTTGTAACTTTCATAGAGCACAAGGACTACTGGACTAGTTTTATTACTTTTGAAAACCTAAAGACTGATTTCAAGAAATTGTGCAAGTTTTCATAAAAAAAAGTGGGGGGGTGCCTTGTAGTTGGGTTGTAGGGAAATGGCTCATTGTGGATCCCAAAGCAACTCTATAATTGGGCCTAAGCCCATCTAAACAACATATAAAGCAGTAGACGAGGCTCAAGACATACCTAAAATGAAATCATCCCTCGCGTTGCGTAGATTTAGGCGACATTGAATAATATGTCTTGATTAATTACCTTTACTTACCATAACAAGTGGCTTTTTGAGTCAATCAGCTTCGTTGAGTCCGGTAGTTGTTGGGTCAAAATGTGCTTACTTTTTACTCAAATATTTGACTGGATCGTGTAAAAAGGAGACATTAAGGGGGCGTGCATCCCTTTTGACCGACCCCTCTCCACCGGCCGTCACATCGCAATATATATATGATCAGACGGAGACTACAATTTAGCGATGGAGATAACAAGTTGAGTGAGGGGTTGGGTGCTTTTCGGCCGATCTAGCTACACATCGTTGACTCATTGGGTTATGCTTTTCATATAGAGAATTTTTAACTTCGATTAACTTCTGTCTTTCATTTCCACTCATATGATGGGAAGGGGGACGATTAATTTCGGCCAAACTATTTAAGTTTGTTTATTACAAGTAATAAGTGACACTGCTTAATTTGCTTCCTAGCTATATATATATAGTATTTTCTCATATATACGTACAGCATCTCTCTTAGGATTAAGAGATCGAGTTCAAACCATCAAATCATCTCTTTGTTCACTAATAAATTTGTAGTGGATCCAAAATCAGTGCAATGAACGGCCTTAATTAATTATTGCAACGGATCGGATCCCCCATATAATATATCATGACTTTTTAGCAAAGAAAAATAATGCCTTAAATGGCAAAACAATCATCACGTACAGGGCCGCCATAGCCACTCCAAAGAAAATCTATAAATATTCCACTCTACTCGACCCATTGCCACCCCCTCCCCCAAAAGATGAGAACAAAAAAAAGGAAAGAAAAGGCTTTGATTAAAATTCAAATATGAGACAAGCTAGTCAACAATATCATGAGCTCAAAATCTCTGCAGTTAATTCCTTATATATATTATTGTCTTCGCGAAGGAACCAAGGATAGGCTTGGCTTGGCTAGAAACTCAAAATATTGTAATATTACTATTTAATAGGAGTGACAATTTGTATTCACCTGTCGAATTTGGGCCGTATCAAGACATAGGCATAACACTATATAAGTCATTTCTAACTTGACCGATTTAATTAATTAAACAAGTCAAACTTTTCAACTCGAACTCTCTAATTTTTTTATGGGGTTTGCTAGAGGTTCTCCCTATAGTGTTCTCCTGGTGTTCTCCTAGTCTTATGTAGAACATGATTTAATAAAAAATAAAATTGTAGTACCTTTTTTTGCTAACAGATTAATTTTTATGAGTTAATAGTTAAGTTCTAATGCTTTAAAACTTGTTTTTGGATTCAAAATTAAAACCTAAGGGTGGAAGGTTAAACCTTTAGGGATGATATCACCCAAAATGGATTTGATCATCCTAAATTTGATGCTAATGCCTCAATTTTGTTGCTAATGCCTCACAAATTTGTTGCTAATGCCTCAAATTTAGTGCTAATGCCTAAAAAAACCGGTGATGGAGGCAACTACAATTTTATTTTTTCTTAAATCATGTTTTATGTAAAACTGGGAGAACACCAGGAGAACCTACAGAGAGAACCCCTAGCATTTTCCTTTTTTTATTATAAGTTTATGTCAGTTCTTGAGTCATGTAAACAGTTACCAAAAATTATGTCATGACGAGACATAAATATAAGACTATATAGTTCAACCATAACCCGATCCATTTAATTAAATGGGCCTACTCCCTAACCTTATTCCTTTAATTTCGTGTTAGATTTGTATTGTGTTTGCAGGTCGTAACAAAAATTGATAGCCTTAATATTTAAACAGACTATTGGTTTGGCTGAAGTTGGCCCTCCACAATGTCAATGGACATGCTATAAAATATGACTTGATTCGGTTTAATTTAAATTCAAATCCATGAAAAAGTACACAAAACAGACAAAAAACTTGATTCAATTTGTACTAATTAAATATAAAATTGGTTTGTGCTTATCATGCATATATATATATATATATGTAAATTAATAATCAATAGTTCTACCTTGCATTATCATACGAGGGAGGTGATCGACTCTAAAATGGTTTACGTAGAAAAGGTGTGGATGATAAATAGTATAAGAGATGTGACGCTAAACTTTTACTTCTTATATATGGACTATATATATTTGAATTACTATACATAACAAAAGCATATAAAAGCATAAAGGAAATTAGATAATCATAATATAAATATTATTGCTCGAAGATAAACTTGTGTCCACCACCACCGAAAAACAACGCGTCATGCTTATCTTGCAGATATTCATTCCAAAAGAAACTTATTTTTATTCCACGTGAAGATTGAAGAGGATGAATCTTTGGTGTGAAAAGAACTCTTTGTTATAATCCATAAACCATATCCCATAAAAAATTAAAAAAAAATTAAAACACTTTATATGAAGTAAGTGAACATGAAAAATAACTTTATTAATTGATGACACAATCCTATCTGTGTTGCAGTAAAATTAGGTATGATCTCACTGCTTACCTAATTACACAAATCATCTCAAGACCACCAATAATAATAATAATAATAATAATAAAGTATTACAGAAATCATTTATTTATTGTTAATTCTCTGTGCATATTGCAGAAACCACTTACACCCTATACGACCCTGAGAAGCCAAGTTGGTTCCCTGTGCTCACGGCCTAAAATTTTCCGACCGTTCAAAATGAACCAACCCAGTGGGTCCCAGTTATTGCACTTACTTTTTCGGACAACATATTTCAAAGTGAAAGAAAAATTAAGTTCCCATTCTCCATCAAGGAGCGTGAGATTTTGGTTTATCTCCGACGAACGGGAAATGCTTCGGAGGATGAAGTCCACAGCCCTCGGAAAGGAGTGGGGGATGAGATAAAAGAAAGCTCTTTTTACTTTTGGTGCAAATCACGATATGGATAACGTGCTATCCACCTCACGTATCCCGATAAAGGATGCCACGGCAAAGGAGACAGGGACAGTGGCCCAACTCGACCCCTCTCCTATATGCAAAATTACAGATGGTGTCTCTCGTCAGCCACTTCTAATACCGTCGTCGTCACTTTTTCAGATATCAATTTTTGCGTCATCTCAGGCTCAGCCTTAGCTGCCAACTTTATTACAGGGGATTTAGCTTTCGGCCAAAAAAGATTACGGGCTTAATAACTTTTCGATCCGAATCCCCTCAAATTAGGGGAAAAAATATAAGAATCTCATATTCTAATTTTAGCTATCCAATTTTATTTAAGGATCTACTAATCATCATGTGTCCCACTATAAGTAATTAATAAAATAATTTTTTTTTTTTTGACATGTCAGCATAGGAGGGAGGATGAGAGATTCAAATTAATGATCTTCGCTTCATTAGGCGTGGTCTTAACCGATTGAATTACCTCTTGAAGACAGTAAAATAATATTTACTTCTTAAAAAAGAAAATAAAAATAAAAATAATAAAAAACTAAAATAAAAGAGAAAAAAAAAAAGGGTGGTGGCCACCCCATAGGAGGTGGCCAGCCACCACAGGTGAGCCAAGGGGTGGCTTTGGCCGCCCTTGGGGGTGGTTGAGCCACCCTCTAGGGCAAAAAAAAAAAATTCATTTTTTTTTTGGCCTAGGGATTGTTCGTCCACCCTCCTAGGGTCATGGGGGTGGCTTTGACCACCCCAAACCGCCGGTCTAGGGTGGCTTCGGCTCAACTGAGGTGGCCGGCCACCCCAAGTTTTCTTTCTTTTGATTTTTAATTTTTTTATTATTTTAATTTTAATTTTTTAAAATTAATTATTATTTTAATATTTAATTTGAGTTGCACATGGCATAATGTGGGCTATTAGATTAAATTGAATGGCCAGATCAAAGAAATATGAAAATATCATATTTTCTCTAAGTCTAAGGAAAATGCTAAGGGTTTTCCCTGTAGGTTCTCTCGGCGTTCTCTCAGCCCTATGTAAAACATAATTTAAGAAAAAATAAAATTGTAATAGCTTCCACCACCGTTTTTTTAGGCATTAGTACCAAAATTGAGGCATTAGCATCAAATTTAGGATGATCAAATTCATTTTGGGTGATACCATCCCTAAAGGGTTAACCTTCAACCATTATATTTTAGTTTTGAATCCAAAAACAAGTTTTAAGACATTAGAACTTAACAATTAACTCATAAAAATAATTTGTTAGCAAAAATATGGTACTACAATTTTAAATCATGTTCTACGTAAGACTGGAAGAACGCTAGGAGAACACTACGGAAAGAATTCCTACCAAACCCCTTTCTCTAATATGAGAGGATCCCAATCCTAATAACTCTGTCATTTAAGGAAAAAAAAAAAACCATAATTGTAGCACGTTCATGTCTCCCGCGAAACGACCATATACCATTTTGCTTTTTTTTTTTTTTTTTTTAATTTAGAAATCGAGAGAAAAATGGTTTTATGAACTTTGATGTCCGGATATGATTGCATGTCAAGAACCCATTTTTTTTACCATGTTCGGACACGTTAATGTCATGTCCAAACGTGTTTTTTTATTTTTTATTTTTATTTTTTGAGTTTTAAAACTTGAAATTCTTGCTTTTTTTCCTATGTCAATTGATAGTGTCTCATACTCATAAGACCCAACATCCACCTCAACATCATAGGTTAAGATATGGACAGTAGTTCTTAGCTTCAATTGTTAACTTTATCCTTAATGTCAATATTTATTAATATGGGTAGTAGATAGTTTACTTAGATTGTACATAGTTAACTTTAGTAAAAATAATAATCGTTGTTATATTGAGTTTATGTGTGTATAAATATATATATGTGTGTGTAAGAACATTGCATGTGCTATATTGTACGCATCTTATGCCTACATAACTTCCTATTTATAGGCAAGCTTTTACTTATAAAAGAGGAAAAAAAATAAAAAATTAGTCTCCACCTTGATAAAACGCAGCCAAGCTAGGGTTTAAAACCTTACCCTTGTCTTATGAAAACGCGCCCCATGCATAGTTCTAGAAGTTTGTGCATTTTGGTCAAATAACATAAGCTGGAATAAGTACCCCAAAACGAAAAACTAGCTCCAATAGGAATATGACACATATTTTATTATGACTTGTCATATTATTGTTGATCACAATTAATTCTACTACACAATTTTAATTGCACTCTTGTTTGCTATTTGTAATTATTCAATTAATCTCATTGAATATACTTATAATATTTTACGTTTGCCCCTTCAATGAAATACTCCATAGCCATTTTATGACTCTAATTCACTACCTCTTATCATTGAGTACCCAATTTAATCACTTGATTGTTTTGTACTTGTGAATCTTATATATCACCTTGTGAATAAAATTTTAGTAACTCTTACAAAGATAATTAGTTCCTTGATCAAGAATGTAGTGCCTTGGGTAATTACTAGGTACTGGTTAGCTTAGTCGGAAGGTTAGCAAGGTTCCTCAGATCATTAGAAGTTGTTGGGAGGAGATTTTAGGGTGTTGCTGATTTTGACCGAACGTTCAACAGGAAGACCACCAAACATTCGACCCTAAACCAAGAAACCGTGGGGTAAAACAGTACACCGAATGTTTGACAGGGGACCACACCAAACATTCGTTGACCAATGTTGACCTACTAGGAATGACCAAATGTACACCTGCAACTTTAAAACATTGCACACATAGTACATCGAATGTTCGGCTATGGACCACCGAATGTTTGCTACTTTTCACAGTAGAGCCTTGACTTTTCTAAGCCTATAAATAGTTCCTCTCATGTCCTTCTAAGTTTCATTCTACCCTTTGAGCCCTAGAGAAACTCTATTGGAGTGTTTGGTGAGTTGTGAGAAAAGAACTAAGGTTTCTTGGAGGTTCTTGCTCTAGAAAGGTAACTTCTTTCATTAATCTTGTGTTTTACTTAGTTGTTACTCTGGTAAAGCATTCTTTCCATAGCTTAGTTGTAGTATTGAGCTCATGTTGTCATTTTAGGTTTTAATCTCAATTTAAGCATGATTTAGCATTTCGATGTTTATTTACGTGTTTTAGTATGCATGAAGATGTTACTTTGGGCTAGAAGTATTTTAGGAATCATTTTGTTAGCCTTTGATCTCGTTTAGAAATGATTAGAAGCATGTTTGGTTCGAGATGAGTTTTCTGTTCAACAAGAGAATGTTAGCACCTTTTAGCTGAACGTTCCACCTTGAGCTTGAACGTTCGCCCAGTTTGACAGAACAATCACTGGCCAAGTAGAATCTTTGTTTTTGGAGTCTTAGGACTAGGGCTCAAACGTAGAACTAATGCTAGGCATTTTCATAGATTTGGAGAGTGAGAAACCCTTTGAGGAATAGTTGAAGGAACAATACGACTTGAGTGAGTGCAAACTCACATTGATACTTGTCGTTATTTTTCTCGCATTACACGACTATTTTGTATACTAAACATGCATCTTTACAACCTTCATGAAATACATTTTGATATACTATGAACTATATTTTATGAAAACTTGTGTTGTTTAAACAAGGTAATGAACATGGTGAGATTTGTAAGAGCATGCATGTAAAAGTTAGATAAGACTAATTGCATTGTTTAACATAGTATACCGGTTCGTGCGGTGTAACGGTCATAAATTTATTATACATGTTAACTCTATGGTCAAAAGTGTAGATGTGTTATATGAGTCTTGGATCCAATTGTTGTTTCATGACTGGCACAACAATATTTGATTGGTAGGTCACTATAGGACATACGCCATTAGTAGCGTGAGCCACATGAGGTTGGACTTGGTGGGATTGTTAGTGTTTTGCACGGTAGCGTATAATGGTCGGGACACCAACATTGTATTTCAAGTCCATCGAGATAGCGCCAGCCCTACTGATAAGGGATAATATTTTGAGAATATCTTCCGTTCGGTCAGGGCGTAAATGACCTAATTTACGCCCTCCAAAAACAAAAAAATTGCAAAAAGCTTGTGTAGACCAAAAACACTAGATTTTGGCAGTTGGAAGAACAAAACAAAGGATGAACGAGAAGAACAAGGGGTGACTAGCGGAGAAAGAAAAGAGGAAGAAGAGAAGGAAGAACGGTCGCTCCCACCGCCCCCGCCTAGTCGTTGAAACAAGTCTGCACCCACACCTAGGCTGCTCCGGTGAGAATTTTTAGGATGATAAAACCCCAACAAGGGTTAACTTTCCCCTATAGGTTTTAGTTTTTAATCCAAAATTAAATTGAGGCATTAGAAACGATTTTTGTGGCATTAGAATCGATTTTTGAGGCATTAGAAACGATTTTTTAGGCTGATTTTGGTAGAACGGTCGCCGAAGATGCCTCAAAACTCGCCAAAGATGGTGACCCAGCCGTGGGTCACGGCCAGACCCAGCCGTGGGTCACGCGTGACCCAGCGGCTGGGTTTATCGTGACTAGCCGAGACCCATCGTCGGCCGTGGTTCTCTTTCTCTCCGGTGACCTAAACGTGTTCCACAAGTTCTTTCTTTCTCTTTCGCTGGGTTGTTGATCGGGTGTTTTTGTTCTTATTTCTTATGGTGCAATAGATGACGTGACAGCATTTGAGTGGAAGGCAGAAAACCCATGGTTTTTGCAACAACCGTATAGCAGCACTACTCTAATATTTTGGGTAACCATATAGTTTGAACTATTACTTAATTCTCATAATTACAATATATATTATATCTATATTGCATCCATGAATAACTCTCATGTCACAATGCTTTATAAGATTTATTAACAACTAAGTTAATCATTCAAATGACAAGTACATCGCGTTTATTTTTATTCACTAAGTTTTTGGACTTACCCTTGTATTATTTTTCCTATATTTTGTATAACTACGCTATTAAGTTAGTGTTGTACAAATTTATTGTACTCGCAAGTGCACAAGTCATATACAATATAATGGTGTGTAAGTGTGAGGTTGAACCCACAAGGAATTGTGTTCTTGAAAGCAAGTTTAAACCTAAAATAATTCTATTCTAATCTAGTTCCTAGTTTTTGAATGATGATTCTTTGAATGAAACAAAATCATAAAACTAATTAAATGAAAGTAGTTTGTTGACAAAGTACTAGGGTTTCAGAATCCACACTCACACATTCATAACAACCTAGTTTCATGATTTCAAATATTCTCCAAAGTTCTCACATATAAATCTTAGGGACGTTTCATTTTTTTACTTCACAAATTAATCAAAACATTCCTAGTATCCATTCTTTATCCAAATAACAATAGAAATCTATATTGAAACATTCATTGTATTTAGAGAATAAATCACAAGAAAGATCCAATCTTTTAACCAAGAAAACCAAGCAATTGCATTGACTTGTCATAAATCATCTAATGTATCCTTGAATCACAAAAGATATCCAAGATACATTCAATTCAATTAATAAAAAGGCAAAACAATAGGCAATTGAATCATTAAATTGGGAAATATTGATTACATGAAACTAAGTTGTTAATCATAGGTGAGGCTTCATCTTCAACCTTAGTTGAAGGTTTAGCCTCTCATGTTATTGAAAGACAAAACGTTCTTGATGAAATCCATAATAAAAAATGAGTACTTACAAATAATGAAACCCAAAGTTGAGATCCAAAAGCTAGGAAACCCTAGAATTCTCTTCTTTCTCCTCCCAAATTTCGTAATTTGCAGCCTCCTTAAACTAGACTAATAATTATATATTTATAGGCCCAAAACTAGAGTTTACAAATTTATATAAAATTGAAATTTGCTGCCAGGTCAGACGTGTGCGCTCGATTTTACAATTGGTACGCTCGAGCGCACTCGTGCATAAGGTTTATGTCTGCTGCACTGCCTTCACACTCAATCATGATTGTCCTAGGCTTGAGTGCATATGTGCTTGATCGTGGCTGTCCTGCGCTCGAGTGCATCTGTGCTTAATCGCAGAGCTCTGCGCTCAATCGCTCTAACAGAGACTTGCACTTTTCATCCGAAGTAGGCACTTTCATATAAAACCCACAGTTTTCCTTTAGCAACCTATAAAACACTAAAAACATGAAACTAAACCAAAACATTAGATAATAACAAAGCTAAAAGATTAACAATAGTAAATTAAGGGGTCCAAATATGCAATATTTGGCACACATCAAACACCTCCAAACTTAACTTTTACTAGTCTCTTAGCAAAACAACACTAAAAATAAAATGAAAGCAATAAACATAAGTTCTCTATCATGGGAGAGACGATTGCATTTAGCATATGCAACAAGCCTTTTAAACTCCTAGGCATCCCTAGTGGACGAGTGAAGTCTGTTGAGGGTTTACAGGAATGACACCCACAAACATTTCAGCACAATGTTATTAACAAGAAAGAATTTCACAAAGACCATGGTTCTAATTCATGAGTAAGCTTAAAAAGACAAATACCTTCATCACAATCAACGAGCATCCAAGAACTAATAACTCATAAATGGACAACTGAGACAAGATATGTTCTTGAAACGTGCAAAGTGAAATTAGCATGTAATACTGACGCTTTCAGTTTAAACTTAAAACAAGTTCCACAAAATTCGTAAGAATCCCAAGTAGATGAAACAACCAAGGCAAGATATGCATTCGTTTTCTCTTTTTACAAGCTATGCAACATATGACTCCTTTAAGCTTTCTAATTAACCCATGTAACAAGTGTTAGGCTAATGATTTCCAAGCCAAATGGCTTTAGGGCACTAGATGTAGAACATCCCTAAGGGCTTAATAACTTAAGTAAAAAAGGCTACAAAGCCATACTAGCCACACCATAACTCAACTTGAACTTCACACCTTTTGACATGAACACTCAATGCTTAGTGAGGCAAAAGGTCTGGTTACTCAGTGAGGAATTCAAAATGATCTTTTTTTATTTTTTATTTATTTATCTTGCAAGCCAAGGTTATTCATCAATAGGTCATCCAACAAATCTCACAAGGAACAAGCTTAAGCTAGAACCTTATACCTCACAGAAACCATGCTAATGTGCTTAAAGAAAAATTGATCTAAAAAACACACAATTTCAATTACCCAAAAATAAGTCAAAAGACTCAGACTCCTACTGAAATAATGAAGAGTTCAACCCTTTAAGCAAACCAATGAAAAGAAAACGGCAATCACAATTGAAAAACGCTATGTAGACTCCAAACACTTGCTTATCACAATTTATGCGGAATTAAAACTATAAAGCAATAAACAATTCAATCAACAAAATATCTAAAGCAATAAAGAAGCAGACACAGATATTTTGGTGATGAAGAGGAAACCAATTAGAAACCGATCTAATTGTAAAACCTCTCCGGGGCAACCAAACCCAGGAAATCACTATTAGAAAATTATCCAGAGATTACAGATACTAGGAACACTTACAACCCTTTGCAAGACCTCGGCTCTGTAAGATCGATAAGCCTCCGACTGGTCTCCTTGCTCACAATCTTCTTCAACGTGATTCTCCTTTATCAGACCCTTCCGAAGCGGGCTTCAAGAACGCTCACAGTCAAATAATAAAAACCAAAACACTCCAAGAGAGAGAAAATAAATGCTCAATATCAAAGACTCTCTTGGCACACGACGGCAAATTCTAGATGCAGAATTCGTGACCTAAACAGATCTGTAGAGATCTATTTATAACACCTAAAGACTCCTAGTTTAATTGGAACTCAATTACAATGTAATTTAGACCTAGAAACAATGGGCCATCCGGACGGTAAGTGGGCTTGTCCGGACGGGCAATTAAAAATACGGGGAATAGCCTTTTTAACACGGGCCGTCCGGACGGGAGAATTCACCGTCCGGACGGTACTAGGGCAACATCGCATTCTTCAGTCTTCTGGCGTGGTGCATTCGAAGGCGTCCGAAAGGGCTGCGAACGGACTTCGAACGGACTGCGAACGAAGCTCTCGGGTTTTAGTACTGGAGTTCTTAACTGCATCACGTCCGGATGTCTATGAATCCCGTCCGAACGCTTGTACTAGCTTGGCTCTTTTCTTTCCATTTTGCTCACGAACATTAGCCAATACTTCAAAATAACAACAATTAATAACCCAAGCTTGACAACAACATTGCAAAATTAAAATGCAATCAGCAACTAAAAACTAAAAATGATAGAAAGCAACAACTAAAGACTAACAAATAAAATAAAAATGGACAATGGTTTTCCATACCCCCAAACTTGAATCACACAATGTCTTCAATGTGGGCAGAAATATAATACCATGAGGTGAAGAGAACCGAAGTGAGTTGAGAGGTGTCCTCCCCAAATTTGACAGCACCCGTCCTGAAAAATAAAAAAATCACAATTACAACTGAAACAAAAATAACTAAAAAAAAAAAAAAAAAAGGATAGAGGGGTGCCTCCCATGAGCGCTAAGTTTATAGTCTTCAGCTAGACTTTCCATAGTGGATGATCATTGAGATGAAGTTGGGTCTTCCAAGGGCAATTCCTCAATCTCTGGAATCTTCAGTTCAAAGAATGGATTTAGTTGCTGACCATTGACCTTTTGAGTATTTCCAGTTTTGAGATCCTCGATCTTAATGGTTCTATGAGTAGAAACTGCCTGCACTTTGAATGGTCCTATCTATTGGGAAATTAGCTTCCTTGGAAACAGATGTAGGCCTAAGTTGTAAAGGAAGACTTTTTGACCAACTTCAAAAGATCTTCTCAATATGTTTTGATCATGAGTCTTCTTCATCTTCACTTTGTATTGCTTGGCACAGTCGTAGACATTGTTCCTCAATTCTTCTAATTCATCAATCTGGAGCTTCCTTTGATCGCTAGCCTTGGTGATATTGAAGTTTAATTGCTTGATAGCCCAATATGTTCAATGCTCAAATTCTACAGGAAGATGACACACCTTGCTATACACTAATTGGTAGGGAGACATGCCAATTGGAGTCTTGAATGTTGTCTGGTATGTCCACAAAGCATCATTGAGTTGTAAAGACCAATCTTTCCTTATCAGGTTCACCGTCTTTTCTAATATCCTCTTGATTTCTTTGTTAGATGTTCAACTTGCCCACTTGTCTGAGGATGGTAGAGCATTGCAACTTTATGAGTGATCCCATATTTCTTCATGAGTTGCTCGAAAAATCGGTTGCAAAAGTGCTTCCCCCCATCACTAATGATGGCACGTGGTGTCCCAAAACGTGCAAACACATTTTCTTTTAAAAATTGAAGCACAACTCTATGATCATTCATCTTGCAAGCAATAGCCTCCACCCATTTAGAAGCATAATCAACTGCCACAAGTATAAAGATGTACCCACAAGAATTAGGGAATGGTCCCATGAAGTCAATGCCCCAAACATTGAACAGTTCCACAATAAGAATCGGATTCAACGACATCGTGTTTCTTCTTCCAATGCCCCTCAACTTCTGGCATCTCTCACATGCTGAACAGTAAGCATGGGCATCACGAAAGATGGAGGACCAATAGAATCCACTTTGAAGAATCTTCTTAGTGGTCTTTTTAGAACTGAAGTGTCCTTCACATGCATGATCATGGCAGAAAAAGAGGATCTTCTGGTATTCACTCTCAGGAATGCATCTCCTTATAATTTGATCTGGGTAATATTTAAACAGGTACGGATCATCCCAAAAGAGGTATTTCACCCCAGCCAGGAATTTTGATCTGTCTTGCTTGGTCCAATGTGAGGGTATCTGGGCGATGACAAGGTAGTTCATAATATATGCGAACCAAGGTGCAGAAATTTGAGAGATGTGAAAAGTTGTTCATCAGGGAATGTCTCAGCAATAGGCACAACATCTTCATTAAAATCTATAATAAGCCTGGACAGGTGGTCAGCTACCACATTCTCGGAACCCTTCTTATCCCGAATCTCAATGTCAAATTCTTGCAGCAACAGAATCCACCGGATAAGATGAGATTTAGCATCTTTCTTAGATAAAAGATACTTCAAAGCAGCATGATCCGAGCAGACCAAGACCTTAGATCCTAGCAAGTAAGATCTAAACTTATCTAGAGCAAACAAAATAGCCAATAGCTCATTTTCAGTGGTGGGGTAATTGAGTTATGCATCATTCAGGGTCTTGCTGGCATAGTATATGACATGAGGAAGCTTCTCCACTCTCTGCCCCAACATGGCTCCCACAGCATAATCGGAAGCATCACACATTATCTCGAACGATAGTCCCTAATTAGGTGATTGGATGATTGGTGTAAAGGTCAATGTCTTCTTTAGAATCTCGAAGGCTGTTTGGCATTTATCATTGAAGTCAAACGGAACATCTTTTGCAAGTAGATTACACAAAGGTTTTGCTATCTTGCTGAAGTCCTTGATGAATCTTCTGTAAAACCCAACATGTCCCAGAAATGACCAAATTTCCTTGACTGTCCATGATGGTGGAAGGTTAGAAATCAGATCGACCTTGGCTTTGTCAACCTCTATACCTTTGGGGGAAATCACATGGCCCAAAACAATCCCATAAAGTGGTATTTTTCCTAATTTAGTACCAAATTCTTCTCCTTGCACTGTGCTAACACCAATGTGAGATGGTACATGCATTCCTCAAATGATAAACCAAAAATTGAGAAGTCATCCATGAATATCTCTAGGTGACGTTTGACCATGTCTAAAAAGATTCTGATCATGCATCGCTAAAAAGTAGCGGGTGCATTGCACAGCCCAAATGGCATCCGACGATAGGCAGAAGTACCAAATGGACAAGTGAAGGTAGTCTTCTCTTGGTCTTCTGGATCCAGCAAAATTTGGTTATAACCGGAGTAGCCATCTAGGAAATAATAATAATCATGGCCCGCCATTCTCTCCACCATCTGATCAATGAATGGTAGAGAGAAATGGTCTTTCCTCGTTACAGAGTTTAGCTTTCTGTAGTCGATGCACATTCTCCATCTTGATTGCAACCAAGTTGAGACCAACTCATTGTCTTTGTTCTTGATCACAGTCATCCTTGCCTTCTTAGGTACCACATGAATGGGACTCACTAATTTATTATCAAAGATCGAAGATGATTCCCGCATCTAGAAGTTTGATCACTTCAGCTCGAACTACCTCTTGCATGGCCAGATTTAAATGTCTTTGTGGCTTCCAAGAGGTTTTAGCATTTTATTCTAGGTGAATTTTGTGCATTACCACTGCAGGGCTGATTCCCTTAATGTCTTCAATTGACCACCCGATTGCTTCTTTATGCTCTCTGAACATATTTAGCAAGTCTTTTTCTTTAGCCTCATCCAAATCAGAAGAGATGATTACTGGTAGAGATTCACTAGGATCCAGATACTTGTACTTCAATGTGTCTAGTAGGAGCTTCAATTCTCACTTTACCTATTCAAATACCGGATGATGATGTCGCTGGTTCCCTCGATATCGCCTCTCTGTCAGAAATGAGTCCAAGTCCAACATTGCATCAACTTGTTCCAGTAGTGTATCCAGGTTCATGTCACCTTTATATATAGTAAGACATTCTCCCAAATGGTAGTCACTACTCAGCTCATTTATTGTTTCCTTTACTATCTCCTCTATCAAGCAGGTACTTCTGACTCATACTCAAATGGCTGCCTACTGATATCAAAGATATTTAGCTCCACTGTCATTTCCCAAAAGATAACTTTATGACTCTGGTTTGACAATTGATTAGGGCGTTAGCTATAGCTAAAAAGGGGCGCCATAATATGATTGGAACTTGAAGCTCTACATTCACTGTTGGTTCTATATCTAAGATGATGAAGTCCACAGGGTAGTAGAACTTATCAACTTTGATCCGAACGTCTTCAATTATTCCCCTCGGTTTCTTTACGGATTTGTTGACCAGTTGAAGTGTGATGGATGTTGATTTTAGCTCTCCCAATCCCAGTTGAATATAGATTGAATACGGTAGGAGATTGACACTGGCTCCCAAATCCAACAGAGCGCTTTCAGCTCGGTTGTCACCAATCTTACAAGCGATGGTAGGACATCCTGGGTCCTTATACTTGACAGGCATCTTGTATTGCATAATAGAGCTTACCTGCTCAGTCAGGAAAGCTTTCTTAGGCACATTTGTTTTCCTCTTGATTGTGACTAGATCCTTCAAAAATTTTGCATAAGAAGGCACTTGTTGGATGGCATCTAGGAATGGAATGTTGATCTACACATGCTTGAACACTTCCAAACTGTCATTATATTTTGAGCTTTTCTTTGGTGCTATCAGTCTTTCTGGATACAGAGCTTTGGGAACATACTTCTTGGACTGATCCTCAACACTGGAATGACTATGTTTAGTCCAACATTTGCTGCAGTTTGGCTGGTTCTCTTCCTCTCTTGTAGTGTCACTGGCATCTTCAGGTGTGGCCACTTGATTATCCACTTGTTTTTCTAACCTTAAAGTGGTGATTGCTTTCACGTGTTCCTATCCATGAGTAGGAATAAAGGAACTTCCAATACCGAATTGCCCTTTTGGGTTAGGCACAGGTTGACTTGAGAACTTCCCTTTTTCTCTTTCCCCCACTTGATTGGCTAGCTGGCCAATATGCCCTTCTATATTGGCAACAAAACTTTTCAGCTCTTGTATGTCTCTACCATTGGTCATGGTGGCATTCTTCAACTCTTGAGTGTTTTTGTTAGTTGATTGCATTGACTGCGTGAGTGCTTGCAGGTTTTTGTCAGTTGATTGTATGAATACTTTGAGTGTGTCTTCCAGAGAGGAATGAGGTGCAGGCTGTGGCACTTGATAAGCAGATGTTGAGCTTGGTATGATGCCGATAATGATTTTGAGCTTAAGTAGAAATACCTCCCTGATTCAATGGTTGATTATGCTTCCAAGAGAAATTTGGGTGATTCCGCCACCCTGGATTGTAAATTTCAAAAATGGTCCACTTGTGGGTTTTCTATACTCATTGAAAACATTGACTTCCTCAATCGGTTGTTTTGTTGATAGAGTAGGGCAGTTTTGAGTGAAGTGCATTGGACTGGTGCATAACCCACATACATCAGCTTGGTACGTCTTTGGCACATTCACTAGTTTGTTCAGGACCAAAGCATCCAATTGCCGTCTAAGTGCCTTAACATCTTCCTTTAACTCAGCATTGTCCTTCACTTCGTACATGCCTCTTGTTTTAGGAGCGATATCCTGTTTATCCCAACTGTTTTGAAAGTCCCACTACTATGCTTGTTCTGCCATTTCATCCAACGCTTTGTAGGCTTCATCTCCTATGAGGTTTGAGAATTCTTTACCATTCATGGTCTCAAGTGAGTTTCGCTCACTTGGGGTCAATCCTTTGTAGAAGTATTGAACAAATGTCTCATTTTCAAACCCATGGGGTGGGCACTTCATGGTAAGCTCTTTAAACTTTTCCCAACTATCAATGAATCTTTCTCCCTCTTTCTGCCTAAAGTTGGTGATCTTGATATGGTAATTGTTAATCTTGGAAATTGGGAAAAATTTATGATAAAACTTACTCTGCATCATTTCCCAAGAGGTAATGGATTCTGGTCTCATGTTATGTAGCCAGGCTTTTGCCCTATCATGTAAGGAAAAAGGAAATAACCGAAGACGTACAAAGTCTATTGGGACATTTGGTGATTTAACAAATTCACATACCTCTTAAAGGTCCTCACATGATCATATGGATTTTATTCTTTAACCCTCTAAAACAAGGAAGGTTGTTGAGCAAACTTGGCTTCAACTCGAAGCGGACGACATTATCTGGCACCACTATACATGACGGTGTGCTGGTAGCATCGGGTGCAAATAGCTGCCTGAGAGATCTGGGTGGATTACGTTCTCCCATCTTCATAGATTTTTCTGACTCAGACTCGGAACTTTGAGAATTGGCAAGTGAATTTGGGGGTATTCTTCATTATCCCTTGCTGTTCGTTCAATCTCTGAATCAAAATTGGTTAGCTCCAGATTTAGAGATCTACATCCAAGCATGCAAACAGCAATTAAAAACAATTAATAAAAGACAAACAAACAATTTTTTTAAAAAAATTGGAATGAAAGAAAAATAATATAAAAAAATTAGTCTAGACTCTATAACTGCGCTCGAGCACAGTAAGGGTAGGATCGCGCATAGGTGCACTGATCCGTAGGTGTGATCGAGCAACAAGTGCACAGATGCGCGTGCTTCAGTCCTTCTGGCCGCGAGTGTGCTCGATCCTAGTAGGGCTGCGATCGATCACTCTAACAGGAACATATGCAGTCCGTAGCTGAAAAAAAAAAAAAAAACAACAAACTACTGTATTTTTATTTTTTTTTATTGTTAGAATAGAAATAAAAAAAAAAGAATAAAAATCAAATCTTAATTATAACTAATAGAAGGATAAAACTAATTTAGAAATAAATTGGTTTCAAGATTTAAACAACTCCCCAAAGAATAGCGCCAAAATTTGTTGTACAAATTTATTATACTTGTAAGTGCATGAGTTGTATGCAATATAATAGTGTGTAATGCACGAGGTCGAACCCACATGGAATTGTGTTCTTGAAAGCAAGTTTAATTCTAAAATAATTCTATTATAATCTAGTTCCCGATTTTTGAATGATGATTGTTTGAATGAAACAAAAGCATAAAACTAATTAAATGAAAGTAGTTTGTTGATGAAGTACTAGGGTTTTAGAATTCACACTCACACATTCATAACAACCTAATTCCATGATCTCAAATATTCCCCAAAGTTCTCACATGTAAATCTTAGGTATGTTTCACTTTTTTTTTTTTTTCACAAATTAATCAAAACATTCCCTGTATCCATTCTTTTTCCAAATCACAATAGAAATCCAACTGGGATTGGTTTCATTAACAGTATCTGTAAATCTCAAGCAAATATCCAATCTTTATTGAAACATTCATTGTATCCAGAGAATAAATCACAAGAAAGATCCAATCTTTTAACTAAGAAAACCAAGCAGTTAATTGCGTTGAATTATCATAAATCATCTAATGTATCATTGAATCACAAAAGATATCCAAGATACATTCAATTCAATTAATAAAAAGGCAAAACAATAGGCAATTGAACCATTAAATTGTGAAATATTGATTACATGAAACTAAGTTGCTAATCATAGGTGAGGCTTCATCTTCAACTTTAGTTGAAGGTTTAGCCTCTCATATTATTGAAAGACAAAACGTTCTTGATGAAATTCATAATAAAAAATGAGTACTTATAGATAATGAAACCCAAAGTTGAGATCCAAAAGGTAGGAAACCCTAGAACTCTCTTTTTTCTCCTCCGAAATTTCATAATTTGCAGCCTCCTTAAACTAGACTGATAATTATGTATTTATAGGCCCAAAACTATGGTTTACAAATTTAATAAAACTGAAATTACCGCCAAGTCGAACATGTGTGCTCAATTCATAGCTTGAGGCGCCTGCCGCATTTGTGCATAAGGTTTCGCCATCGTGGCTGGCTTGCTGTTTGATCATGACTGTCCTGGGCTCGAGCGCATGTGCGCTTGATTGTGGCTGTCCTGTGCTCGAGCACATCTGCGCTCGATTTCTTTAACAGAGACTTATAAAGTTTTCCTTTAGCAAGTCTTTGTTAAAGCGACTTTAGTTTTCCTTTAGCAACTTATAAAACACTGAAAACATGAAACTAAACCAAAACATCAGATAATAACACAGCTAAAAGATTAAGAATAGCAAATTAAGGGGTCTAAATATGCAATTTTGGCATCAGTTAGCTTAATTGAGGATGGATTCGGGGAGACATCTAGTCATTATGACATATTTGCTAATGATTGTTTTTGAGAAGTTGGACCCTATATGGATCAAGTCAATGTGGAATGTTGATGGGTCTGTTCGTCTAGAGTTGCTCAAGATCATCTTTATGCTTTATTTAGTTAAACGTAGGCCTTAGTATTTTCAGAACAATTTTCCATGATATGTACTATTATTTTTGGTGACTGGTCTCTAACTGATACATTTGAAGATCAATTTATGTTATGATGGCTTCAATTTCAATCTAGTTATTATAATTATGATTTAAAATTATTACTAGCTCTGTCCCTTAGTTAAAGTTTTCCACTGCACTTTCTCTTCGGAGAGGATAAGATCCCTGACTCAGAGGCGAACCATGAAATCAATTACTAGTTAATTGATTTCCCTAAGCTGTTACAAAGAATAATCAATTTCATTAAATCTATCTCAATGGAATATTTCATATCTCTTTGATTTAATCAAATGATATGGATTCTGATAAGCGCTGAATGTTGCATATTCAAGCCTCTTAACTTGCATATATTAACTCCTTAACATTGTTATTTGTTTGATTTTATGTTGTTTTTGTGTTTTCAGGTATTTAATAAAGATACAAGAAAAACCATTGATTTTGGGCTTAAAGCACAATTTGAGAAGACCTAGAAGATATGATTAATCTTAACCAATCATAATAGAGGACATATATGATATGATTAAGTTTAATCGGATCAAGGAAATGATAAAATCGGAATTTCTCCAATTGGAGTCAAAATCGGATCGGATAGAATTTCAAATTCTGAATATGTCTCAGTATTTTGGCCATAACTTTCAACTAAAATATCTGATTAAGGTGATTTTAGCGGCATTGGAAAGATAATTCAAATTTCTAGAAATCATGGTGAAATAGATTTTCCTAAATCGGACTCCCGCTATGCCAAAATCATCCCACAAGAGAAGGCGGCAAATCTGGATGAATTCTATTCCGATTTGTGCATGGATTGCTTTGTAATTTGACTAGGAGATTGAAATCCGAATTTTCTAGGTTTCCTAGGGCTTTTAGGGCTTGTTTTCTCCCTATAAATAGGCCTCTAAGCTTCAAGAGAAGGGTGCTTAGTTTTAGATACAAAAATATTCTTGGAGGCTTAGCGGAGTCATGAGCGGCTAAACCCCTTGTGAGGGTATTGATGTAACCCTTTTCAAGCACAATGATTTGATTTTATTTAATTTCTAGATTTTCAATTTATGCATGTTAATTGTATAACTGTGAGAATTGCTACAGTTGAATTCCATTCTTAATTATTAAATGCAATTGTTCTTAAATTCTAAAATCAATATTTGTGAAATTCTTATCTTGTCTTAGAAAGTATTTTACTTTTATTGAACTCAAATCATTTTTGTTTTCTGTGATTATGAGGAAGATGGTTATACAATGGGTTTAATTGACATATGATCAATATGATTTGATAGGCCTATGCCTAGGGAAGACGGATTGTACTACACCCTATTTAGTGTAATTTAGGTAGACAGTCTGTGCCAACCAAAGATGGGTTACACTTATTCATTGATTTTATGTATCATGTTAAAGAGTTTTATAATTTATACCTAGGGAAGACGGGTCGTGGCATATCTTAGTGGTTGGGTGAACGATCCGTGCCAACCGAAGATAGATTATCCTTATTCTTTAATATGATAGTTTCTTGTTTAATTATAACATGACGATAATGAATTTCTGAGATTAAATCTAATTAGCCATTGTTGTGCGGATAAAGGTGAAGTCAATACCCTACTCTCTCTCTCATTTATTCACTTTCGGCTTTACATTTATTTTATGCACTTCACTTACAGACAAAAACAAATCTCCTTTTTAATTAAGTTAATTTCAATCTTTCGAATTTGATAACAAAACCTCTGCAATCCTTGAGGTTCGACACCCTCTATATAACTCTATCCTACGATATTCGTCCTATTGAGAGTAGTTTAATTTATTATTGATTTTTTTGGCTTTATAAAATACCACATCAGATTCCTTCATGAGGAATGATGTTTGCACAATACTACATGTGATCACCCAACACATCAAGAATTTTGACTACAAAAAGATTACATTCCTAAGTGTATCAAAGTGAATTAATATTATAAGTAGTTGTGAGTATCACATCACTCTTCTGATAGTGTTATAAAAGAATGACAATTCATGTGGCCTGTTTAATGCATTATATTCACACTAACATGTCAACCTTAAGTCACAACTTCACATGATTAAGACAAATCATCGTGATTGACATATTATAATCTTATCAAATGACATGTCCAATACCCTTACCGATTACAAATAATAATTTATAAGTTACAAGGTTTATGACTTAGATTTTTGTGTGATAATCTCGTTACTTAGCGAAATAAACAAACACAAAAAATGATAATATTACAAAATATAAAATACTGCAGTTATTGAAAAACAAGCGAACACAAACAAAATACCACAAAACCAAATTTTTTTTAGTGAAGAGGAAGACTTTGCACCAAGGAAAAACCTTTCGGAGACAATCATACCAACAAAGAACTAACTACAAGCAATAATAAAAATTACACTGTGCAAGTAAATTTATTGAGACCATCTATAGGATGGTACCCTCCTTACAAGCCTCTACTCCAACTCCCTAGTTGGCCGTTCTTCAATGAGCGAATTCTTTGCCGATCACCATTGGTATACTTTCGTTGTAGCTTAAGTTGTGCAATCACAACACGTTTGCTTCAATCTTGTTCAAGATTCTTCACATGAACAAACTCTTAAATCACAGCCAAGAGCCTCTTAGCTCTCAAAATGGAGACTTTAAAACTCATGTGTCTAAGAGATTGCAGAAAACTTCATAAAATAGTCTTTAAATAGACAAACATCTAATTTGCCCAACGACATCTAGATGCAATTAGGGTTTTTAACCCTAACCGACTTTGTAATACCTCAATTATTTATTATGGTTAAGTAAGCCTTAGATGGGCTAATGAGTTTGTTAAGGTACATTAGAGATTATTGGGGTTAAGAATTTTAAATTTCTTTTCAAGTCAAGCTTTCAAAGCGGGATAGCTAAACGTTCAAGTCAAACCCTAGTACTGAACATTTGAGGTCGAACCTTCAACTGTAACCCTAGACCCAAACCTTCGAACTGTACGATACAAACGTTCGATTATAAATCTTAGGATCGTTTGTTGAATAGTAAGTACACCATACTTTTGAAGGTACACCAAAAACGTTCAACAAGTGGCAGTATTATAGAAAAAGCTTTATCCTTATGCTCACACCCTTGGGAACCTATAAAAACCCCTCCTTTATGCCTCTTCGACATATTTCTACCCATTTTGTTTTAGTTTATTCCTTGAGTGTGTGTGTTGGTGGGAGGGAGAAGGCGAATGCTTTGGTCGAGAAGGAGCTCTCTTAGTTCCTTGTTTGTCAAAGAAAGTAGCTTTCTTAGCCGCCTAGTTTGTTTTAGTAGTGTTATTATGTTACTTATCTACTGTTTAGTTAGTTTCGCATCCTACCTTAGAAATTTTTCATCATGAATTTTTTTTTTTTTTTTTCTTTTATTCTTTTTTGGAAAGTCCACATTCTCCTTCAAACTACAACTTAATTGACAATGTCCTCCCAAACTTTCAATGGTCATAATGTTCTCTTTAAATTACCAAAATATTGTCAATGTCACCCAATGTAGAAATTACCTTTAAAAAAAAACTAAAACTAAAACTTCTGGGAAAAACCTAAAACTGAAAAAATTGAAGAAAAAAATAAAAATAAAAATCCAAAGGTGGCCTAGTTTATAAATTAAAAACAAAATCATTTTTATACGAAAAAATTCAAAATTTTGATTTTTTTAACATAAAAGTTTTTTTTTTTTTTTTTTTTTTATAACAAAAATCATTTTTAATTAAATTTTCATTTTTAAAATAATTAATTAATTTTTTTCAAATTTATATGGGTATTTTTGTCTGATTGAGAAGGGTAAATATGTTAAAAATCCCCAAGTCAACGCACCAAAACTAAAAACTCCCTAGGTTTATTTTTTATTTTTCGAAGTTTTACTTCATGGGTTAATTGAAATGCCAAATAAATCCCAACCATTAAATTTTTTCTAATTTTTTTTATCACCAGTTAGTCCCAATTAGAATGCACAGTTTTGATTAGGACTAATTTCTGTCCAGTTTTTGATCCTACATGTCCATAATGTCAAAACGATGAGTTTTCGGGACTTGAGAGTTTTATTTTGAAATCTCCAAATCACCATCGCAAGATCACCCACATAAGACCGTCCTCAAAGCAAGACCCAACGAAGCAAGCAAGCCCCACCGACGTAATCGACCCATACAAGTCTCCGGCTTCCAAGGTTTTCAGTAGAAAACTTAGTTTGGTGTTAGTGCTCTAGCTAGGGTTACATGCAATTAGAAAACAAAGAGGTTGAGGTTGACGAAGGTAATTTTATAAAATTTTTTGTGGGTTTTGTTGATTCAAAGAAATGGAAGCCTTTTCTTGTAGTTTTAGGAAGCTTTTTGTTGTATTGGCTGAAAATGTTTAAATTAAACATGTTGATATTTTGTGGCATGGACTATTTGGTAGTACACTAATTATATTAGGTGGTTCCGTTATGATCCACCATGTTCTAATTTTCTTTAGAAGAAACATGAAAAAAGATGAAGAATTATGTACATTATCATTTTGTCGAGGAAATCGTATTTTTGAACCAGATTGTTTCTTTAATGGGAAAAGTTTCTTCATATCTTGTTGAGGAAATATTTGACTAAATTTAGTTTCAATAAACATTCATGATTTACCCGAAAGTGAAGTGTATCAACTAGACCCTTTCCCTAAGAACTAGTTAGTGAGGATAAAGGCATAATTGATAAACCAATGTGAAAAAGTTCAACTGCCCACATCTATGAATCTAGTGGTGATGATAGACTAGTCTAATGTTCATGCTGCTTTCTTCACGCTTCTGTAAGTGCGACTTGTCGGATAGGTTATACTTGGACAAAAGATGTATACTGGATTTTTCACATTAGCCATTCAATATTTTTTTTAAAATCATTCCGTAACTATATTGCGTAGTCACTCAGAGTAAGATATAGTGAGCTAAAGCTGGAGAGGCAATTGAAGAACTCACAAGCTAAAATATCTTCATACAAGTATTCTTTACTTTTAATTTGCATGTAGACAATGATTGCCTGCTGGTTTCCATTCATATTGGCTTTGTAGTATAGGAGGTTCGCTATACCTAAGTGTATTTCCCCTTGTTTTTATTTATTTATTTTTTTATCAGAAGGGTTAGATTTGTGAAAGATAAATGGTCCTTCTTATGATATGGCTTTCAAATTATAGATTATAATCAATAAACCACTTTTAATCTTCTTTTTACATTTAAATAATTTCATAGAACATGAATAGGAAGAAGAAAATTTTCGGGGAAGGAGATAGTGAAGGCAAATTCTACAACGAGAAGTTGAAAAAGGTTTATGAATTTTTATTTGATGAAACCCATAAGGGAATTGTGATTGCTGCTAATGATTTATGATATCTCATTTGAAGGAACAGTCATCGTCAATGTTGTCAGCATCGTTAATATCGTCGGCCAAAGATGATATGAAATTAGTGCAGTGTAGTGTTGTGCAAATTTATTTAACTTACAAGTGCACGAATCGTTTATAGTGTAATGGATTGCAAGTGCGAGGACGAACCCATAGAGTTGTATTTTTTAAGAACATATTTATATCTAAGCTAATTTAATCTTAATCTAGTTCAAAAAGGGGTTTTGATTGATAGGTTTTTAAAATTAAAAACATAAACATACAATAAATGACTCAATAGATAAAGACACTAAGGTTTGGGAATTCACACTCACCGCATCATAACAACATACTATATGCTCATTAATATCAATCCGAAGTTCTCACAATTAAAATCTTAGATATGTTTTACTACGCTTCAAAGAATTAATCGAAACCATCTCATATATCCATTCATTGATCAAATTACAAAAGGAATCCAAATTCAATTGAAACATCAAATGTATCCGAAGAACAAATCACAGGGGATATCCAATTTTTATGAGTTAAAAACCAAGCAATCAATCATATGAAATTATCTCAAATCATCACATGTATCTTTGAATCACAAGAGATATCCAAGAATCACTTCACATAATTGATTAAGAGTAAAACAATTGAAATAATAAACTCAATAAAATTGTATCAATAAAAACATACATAACAGCAATGTTATTCTTCAACGATGAGGCTTCATCCCCGAGCTTAGTTGGGGATTTAGCTCCATATGACTATAAAAACTAAAACATAAACATAAACCTAACAAAAAACTAAACTATAGAGAAAAGCTGTTAATTTTTGTCTTCGGGCTTCTCTCATTTCTTGAATGCAAAGAAGTCTATTTATAAGCTTAGAGAAGTCCTAGAAACCCTAGTAAACCTAGATAATTAGGATAAGATTCGCTCAAATTTACGCTCTCATATTGCGGGATGATTTTGACATAGTAAACGTCTGAATTAGGAAAATCCTATTTCAAAATAAATTGTATCATTTCGAGCTAGCTTTCCACTGATGTTTAAATCAACTCAATCTGATATTTGAGAAAAAAAGGTATGGTCAAAACACTGAAACATATGCAGAATCTGAATTTGAATCCAATCCAAAATTATCTCCATTTTGAGAAATTTCGATTTTATCATTTCTTTGATTTGGTCAAACTTAACCACATTTTCAAGGTCTTCTCAAAGTATACTTCATTCCAAGATTTTGCAATTTTTCCCTTTTAAGATTTCTCTTCAACAACCTACAAAACACTAAAACATTAAAACACAAATCTAACACAAAGCGTTAGATAATAGCACGGCTAAAGAATTAACTAATGTAAATTAAGGGGGTCCAAATATGCAATATTTGGCTCTTATCAAACACCCCCAAACTTACATTTTGTTAGTCCCTTTGCAAACCGAAACAAAAAAAATAAATAAATGAAAGCAATAACGTAAATCCTCTTTTATGAGAGAGACGATTGCATTTAGCATATACAACAAACCTTTTAAATCCTTAGGCATCCCTAGTGGATGAGTGAAGTCTCATGAGGGTTTAACAGGAATGATACCCACAAACATTGCACTATGTTGTTAACAAGAAATAAGTTTTACATAAACCATAGTTCTTATTCATAAGCAAGCTTAAAAAGACAAACATCATTATCACCATTAACGGGCATCCAAAATTAAATAACTCATAAATGGATAATCTAGACATCATATGTTCTAAAAAGTACAAAGTGAAAATAGCATATAATCATGAAGCTTTCAATTTAAACTTAAATCAAGTTCCACAAAATTTGTAAGAATCCCAAACAAATGAAACAACCAAGGCAAGATTAACATATATATATATTTATATATATTCTCTTTTTTTATTTTTTATATGTAGGTTGTGCAATGCTTAACTCCCTTAAGCTTTCTAATTGACTCTGGTGCCGAGTGTTAAGCTAGTGACTCCCAAGCCAGTTGGCTTTAGGCACTAGATGTAAACATCCCTAAGGGCTTATTAACTCAAGTAAAAAAGGCTACCAAGACAAGCTAGCCATACCATCAATCAACTTTAAACTTCACACCTTTTGACACGACCACTCAATGCTTAATGAGGCAAAAGGTCTAATTATCTAGTGAAAAACTCAAAATGATCTCCTTTTTTTTTTTTTTTTTAATCTTGAAAGCCAAGGTTATTCATCAATAGGTCATCCAACAATTCTCAAAAGGAACAAGCTTAAGTTAAAACATCATACCTCATAGAAAACATGCTAATGTGCTCATAAAAATTTAGCTTAAAACAAGTGAAATCTCAATAACCAAAAAATAAGTCAAAGGACTCAGACATCTACTAACATAATGATATGTTTAACTCTTTAAGTAAGCCAATGAAATGCAAATCATAGTCATAATTTAACTCAAACTGGACAAAAACATAGCACAATTTTTTTTTTCAATTTTTTTTAGCACAAAAAGACAAATAAAAATAAACAAATAAAAAAAAATAAATAGACAAAGTGTTTTTTCATACCCCAAACTTAAATTACACATTGCCCTCAATGTGTAGTATAGAAATACATTACCGAAAGTAAAAAAAAAATCAAGGTGTGAAAAGGCCAAGGAGTTCCCCAAACTTAAGCACCAAAACACCTGTCAACAAAACTAACAGCAATATATATATTTCAAAGAAACGAAAACAAAACTAAAAACATATAATGAAAAAGGAAAGAAAGAATTTGTGGAGTGAAGTGTAGAAAATAAACTAGAGGATAAAACTTTATAGCACTTTCCCCTATCATACTGATGTCCAACCAATCTCTTCCACCCCTTCTTCTTCAAAACTTCATACCCCTATGGAATGATATTTTGCAATCTTATGTAGAATTGCTTGCTTCGAAGGATCTTCTTAGGAAAGTGGTACCTAGATTATCGCACTTGTATGCATAGGTCCTTGAGTATTTTAACATAAGATGGTTCTTTGAGACATACTAGAGATGAAGCTTTGGGCTCTTGATGTGTCTCAAGAGGGTCAGTGATGCAGGTAGGAACTTCAGTACTCACTTCCATGTCACTAGAAAGATTAGGATCTGTTAGGGGCTGACTTTTCTTATGGTGTTCAACTCGCTCAATTTGCTCAACTTTCTCCTCATTGTTATCCACAATTTCCTCAATCTCAAGTGTGGTGGTGACTTGGGCATGTTCAACTTGCTTTGTATGCTCCTTTTTGTTATCCATAATTTCATCCTTATAAACCAGGTAATGTAAAATGAATGGACATTTGCTTTGGTGGTGAGTAGGATTATAACAATATTCACAAAACAAAGCATGGTTCAAATTTTTTCATAACTCTGACATAGATAGTCCTAACTGCCTTGAGTTGGTGTATTCTCATTTTTAAGTCATAAATGTGAGTAGTTGGACAACATTCAAATACCTCATCTTCAAGAAGATAATTTAATGTAGCACTTTCATCTCTTTCAAGGTTGGTGGTGGCTTGGACATGCTCATGATAAGAATTTTCGAACTCATCCTCATCAATCATGTAGTGCCTTTCATCCATCAACTAACCTTAAAGCTTTTCTTCCTCATTGTTATCATCTATGTTCGCATTGTCCCAATATTGAGTTATTGGCTCAAATTGATGTTTAGCTGGATATTCCTTCTCACTTTGGCCAATCCATTCTTCCAACCCAACGGTAGCTTGAATGTTGGCCTCTTTGGTCTCTCGAAAGACTTCCTTCAGTTCTTGTGTGATTTGGGAGTTGGATCTAATCATCTCTTGCATGGACTTTTTGGACTGGTTGACAGTTTGAATGAGTGCTTTCATCATGTCTTCTAGTGAAGACTGAGGTGCAGGCTGTGGCACTTGATAGGCAGGTGCCCTTCATCAAATTGATAGACTGCGGATAATCTAAATGGTGCCCTTCATCAAATTGATGAGCATAATTTCTGTAACCTATTCTTGCCATGAGAAATCAGATTGGTTGCTCCAATCCGGGTTGTGAAAATTGGAATTTGAATCACATCCCATATTAGAAAAACTAGTGTTCATTTGCTTATATGAAAAATTAGAAAATTATCCCCAAGATGGACAATTATTATCACTATGATAAGGATTGGAGCAATATGAACATGGTTTATGTGGTGTGTATGTGTGAGAAAAATGGGTCGGGGTAGATCTGGCTGCTTTTAATTGGTAGAATTTATCACGTAAGTCATTAAACTCAGCTCGTAGATCTGAGCACTTGCTTTCCTATTAACCATTATTCATCTCTTTTTTTTTTAATTTTTTTTTTAAAAAAGAAACTAATAATAATAAAAAACTTAAAAACTCACAATAAGGACCAAAAATAATTTTTATGCAAAAATCTACAAAATTACTGCCTTTGCTGTGAGTGCGCTCAATCGTAGGCTAGGTGGAATCGAGTGCAGGTGCGTTGATCCACCAATGATGATGCTTGCTATGTGCGTGCACTCCTATGTTGGTGTTGTCAGCTACGGGAGTGTGCTCGAGCGTGATGTACTTGCGCTCGATCACACTCGCGTTAGTGTGAAATCAAAGAATGTGGCAGAAACTGCAAATCAAGCCAAAAACAACAAACAAAACAAAAAGAATAGAAAACTTTTTTAAAATTTTATTAGAAACAGGGATAAAATAAAACAAATTTCAAAATTTAAATCCTAATTATAACTAGTAGAAAGATAAAATCAATTTATACATAAATTGTTTTAAAAAATTAAACAAGTCCCCTGCAACGACGCCAAAAACTCGTTGTGCAAATTTATTTAACTCACAAGTGCATGAATCGTTTATAGTGTAATGGATTACAAGTGCGAGATCGAACCTACAGAGAATTGTATTTTTTAAGAATAGATTTATATCTAAGTTAATTTAATCCTAATCTAGTTCAAAAAGGGGTTTTGAATGATGTGTTTTTAAAAATAAAAGACTAAACATAAACTGAATAAAATAAACGATGAAGTGCTAAGGATGCAAAATCCACACTCATCAAATCATAATAACATATTTCATGTTTATCAATATTAATCCGAAGTTCTCACAAATTACATCTTATGTATGTTTTAATATGCTTCAAAGAATTAATCAAAACCATCTCATGTATCCATTCCTTGTACAAATCACAAAATGAATCAAAATTTAATTGAAACACCAAATGTATCCGAAGAACAAATCACAAAGGATATCCAATTTTTAGGCATATAAAAAAAAGTAATCTATCATATGAAATTATCCTAAATCATCAAGTGTATCCTTGAATCATAACAAGATATCCAAGAATCATTCCACACATTGAAAAGAAGTAAAACAATTAACATATTAAACCATAAAATCGGACAATGAAAACTTACATGAAAATATTGTTGTTCTTCATAGGTGAGGCTTCATCCCAACCTTAGTTGGAGATTAAATCGACATAAAAATAAATCCTAAACTTAAACCTAACAAAAAATTAAACTAAAGAGAAAAACAGTTAATTTTTGTCTCCAAGCTTCTCTCATTTCTTGAATGCAAAGAGGTCTATTTATAGGCTTAGAGATGTCCTAGAAGCCCTAGTAAACCTAGATAATTCGGAGGTTAGTCTCCCAATCAAAATAGAAGTTTGAAATCAGGATAAGATTCGCTCAAATTTGCATTCTCATATTGCAAGACGATTTTGGCATAGTAAACATCCGAATTAAGAAAATCCTATTTCTTAATAAATTGTATCATTTTGAGTTAGCTTTCCACTGTCGTTTGAATCACCTCATTATGATATTTGAGCAGAAAGTTATGGTCAAAATATTGAAACATATGCAAAATCTGAATTTGAATCCAATCTGAAATTATCTCTATTTTGGGAAATTCCGATTTTATCATTTCTTTGATTTGGTCAAACTTAACCACATCTTTAAGATCTTCTCAAAGTATGCTTTATTCCAAGACTTTGCAATTTTTTCCTTTTAAGGTGCAGTTTCTCTTCAATAACCTACAAAACACTAAAACACAAATTTAACACAAAGCATTAGATAACGACACAGCTAAAGGATTAACTAATATAAATTAAGAGGGTTTAAATATGCAATATTTGGCTCTTATCATGTAGGTATAGTGTTACAAACCCAATTATAACATCAACAACTACTGCCAATCCTGGGAGGCAATTCTATGGGTGTGCTATGAATAACCATAAAAAGGTATTTGAATTTTTTATAATGGTGATGAGAAATGTTTGTTATTTCGTACATTTATAATTGTCACATTTTTTGTGTAATGACAAAAAGTTGGACAATGTCATTTTTTTTTCCAATGGTATGACAAAGAAACTTTTGCTCGCGAAAGGAAAATCTTACTTGGGTTGTATAAACAAGTTAGTTATATGAAGAGTGAAGTATTATCACTTAGAGTCAGATTGAGGATCTAAACATATACGTTGGTTTTTTCTTTGGTGATTTTAGCATTGATGATTTTTATTTGATTGATGGGACATTGATGCATAATTGAAATTGTGAAAGGTTGTGTTCTGGAAAAAAGTAGTTTTCTTTTTAAATTTTTTTTTTTTTTTTTAATTAGGTTTTGGGATTGCTTCATTTTCAAACCATGAAGGCACCTATGAAAAATGGTAATTTTCAATTGTAAGTTTTGTATCACCTGACCTAAATTTTAAATTTTAAACATATATCTATATTAATGTTTGCACCAATTTGAATGTGAGCACGTTACATTTGGTGATAAATTGTATGGCACATTATACAAAATTAACACAAAAGGCAAATTTGAATATGAGAATGCATTTTGGCCAAACATGTTGTAACATAAGCGCCACTATTGTCATCAATTGTTGCAAATTACATTCATTTGCTAGAAGCAAAATATGACATTTTAAACAAATTTAATGGTGAATGTGCCAAGTGTTTAACATAATAAAAGGCGCCACCTTTGTCATAGATCATTATGGCTATTGCCAAGCCCGAAGTCATCGGCTCCTTTGTAGATGTTGTGTAAAAAACACACGATCACAATTATGATTAAATATGGCGACAACAATCACCCACAAAATAACACCAAGATTTAAGTGGTTCCCTCAATGTGAGGTATGTCCATTGGCGGGGGCAATCACAAAGAAATTCACTATGAAAGATGGAGTACAAAATATATTAGAGAGAAAATCACTCAGACCCAAAAAACCCCAATACACCCAAATCTCATTGTCATTTAATAAAGATTATTCCCCAAAAGAGTATACAAAAGACAGGAATACTAACACTTCTTCTTTTGCTGGGATACGATGGCGGTTGGTCTCTATTTATTTTTCTCTCACCACTGTCACAAGGCTTCTTTTTCTTTCTCTCTTGCTACTCACTGTCGCCAAGAAGATAGAAAACATAACCTTATAATTGCTATCTTGCTTGCACTGTAAAACCCAAAGAAAACCCAAGTGTGCGGTGCTTCACAAGCTTGAAGAATAAAGGATCCAAAGTAATCCTTTTATAGTGTAATAAGTCAGTCAAACCAATCCCACTCCAACCTGGAAAAGCAGACCCAATATAAGTAGGTTTTCTATTCCAAAACCAATTGGAATAGAAAAGTAGCGGAAAACCAAAGGTAATATGAAAGCATGGGGCCCATAATACTTTATGGGTTTTAAGACACATCTCACGTCAACAATCTTCACCTTGACTTGAAACCTATCAAATCGCAACACGAATCTCCTTCTGATGCCTCCGTCAAAGCCCCTAAGGGCTATCAAATTCCACAAGTGACACTCAAGTCCAAACACCTCTTGAACTTGAGCATAGGACCTGGTTTAGACAGACTACCATGCTTCTCTACCAGTCCCTTAGGCCACACAACTTTCTCTATTGGCTCTTTCTTTTTGTAAAACCATTTACACCCTTTAGCCTTCTTTGCCTTGAGCAATTTTGTCGATTCCCAAGCTTTACCTTTATGTAGTAACTCCACCTCTCGGCATGCCATTCTGAACAGACGATGAGTCTTCACTACCAGCTGTTAGAGCAAAGGAAACGATGTTGTCAAATCCATACCTCTCTGGTGCTTCGATAACATTTCTCTCTACCACTTGCTATAGAATAAGGCTCTTCATGATGCTCTGAATCTCTTGACAATTCTTCATCATCACGTATGTCCGTGAGTGAACGCTGTTCATCATTTTCCACCTCCATGACCTGTTTCCCTTTTGGGCTATCATTTGATGCTTCATTCTCACCCTTTCTTAACATATAGGCCTCATCAAATACCACATCTCTACTAACAATCTTCATCTTTGAGATTGGATCCCAGAGCCTATAGCCTTTAACACCAGATTCCAAGCCAAGACAAATACATTTTCTTGACTTTGAATCTAATTTTGATCGTTCTCCACTCTGCATATGAACATATGTCGGACAACCAAATATTCTCAATGTAGAATAATCAACTAGTTTGCCTGACCATAGTTCCTCTGGAACCTTGGAGTCAATCCCAGCGGCTGGAGATCGGTTGGTGACGAAGCATGCATAATTAACTGCCTCAGCCCAGAAACTCTTTGGCAATCCTGCATTCAACCGCATACATCTCGCCTTTTCCAACAATGTTTTGTTCTTCCTTTCGGCAACTCCATTCTGCTGTGGAGTCCTTTTCACTGTGAAATGACAAGTAGTGCCTTCTATTTTGCAAAATTCCAAGAATGTAGTGTCTTTGTACTCTAACCCATTATTGGATCTCAAATACTTCACTCTTTTTCCAATCTGATTTTCCACCTGTGCCTTCCACTGCTTGAAGATGGTGAAAACCTCTGATTTGTACCTCGTAAAATAAACCTAGACCTTTCTTGAAAATCATCAATAAAATGACAAAGTAATGTGCACCTTCGTTTGATGGCACTGCCACTGGTCCCCAAACATCTAAGTAAACATAGTCGAGGACACCTTTGCTTGTATGAGACACCATCTTAAAGTTGACTCTTTGTTACTTCCCATACAGACAGTACTTACAGAAATCCAATTTACATGACTTCACACCTTTCAACAAATTACTCTTGTGAAGCTTAAACATACTGCGCTCGCCTAAATGACCAAGCCGCATATGCCACAAAATTGTGTTATCATTGTTTGGTTTTGCCAAGGTGGACACTGCAGCTCCACCTGTAATTGTGTCCTTGGGTAACTTATACAGATTGCCAATTTTCTTACCCTTCATTATCACTATAGAACCTTTAGTTATTTTCATAACCCCATCTTTGGCTGAATAACCATAGCCCAAAGAATCTAATGTGCCTAATGAGATCAAATTTTTCTTAAGGTCGGGAACATATCTGTCATTAATGAGTATCTTAACAATCCCATCAAACATCCTGACTTTTATGGTACCTAGTCCAATGGCCTTACACCTAGCATCATTTCCCATTAGCACTGTACCCGTATTATAGGATTTAAAAGTGTCGAACCACATCCTGTTCGGACACATATGATATGAACAAGCAAAATCCAAAACCAAAGAGTTTATGAGAGAATTTTTACCTGACAAAATTGAAAGAACATCTACATAAGCCTCACTATCATCAAACTCACCATCGGCCACACTAACTAAATTTGTGGAACCTTTTGATTCTTCTTATCTCCTAGGTCTTGTTTCATTAGCCTGCAAAATTTTATATAGTGGCCTTTCTAGTGACAATAATAGCACTCCATGTCTTTTGCATCTAATCGAAATTCTCCACCCTATGTCGATCGTGACATAGACCGAGATTGCTTACCTCTGCCATTCTTCCCCTTAAACTTATCTTTTTCGCGCTTTGGCTCAAACCGTGCCACAAGCCCATCAGCCTGATCATTGATAGGTTTTCTCCGCGTCTCATGTGACAAGAGAGATCCCGTCACCTCCTCAAATGCCAGAGTCTCTTTCCTATATAACAATGTCATAACCAAGTGATCATAAGAAAAGGGAAGTGATGCCAACAAAAGTATCACTTTATCTTCTTCTCCAATCTTCACCCCAAAATTCAACAACTGTGTATTCAACATGTTGAACTTGTTGAGGTGCTCTAGTAGATCTATATTTTCCTCCATCTGTAAACCATATAGCTGCTTCTTCACGTACAACTTATTCGTTAAATTCTTCACCATATATAGACTCTCTAATTTTTGCCAAATTGATTATGCTTTCTCTTCATCAATCACATTGTGAATGACTTCATCTGATAAATTAAGACGGATCGCACTGATAGCCTTCGCATACATCTCTTCCCAAGCATCATTCTCCATCTTCTCGGGTTTCTTCGCCTTTCCCAATAATGCCTTGTGAACTCCTTGCTAAATCAGCAAATCTTTCATCCTTCAGAGAAAAATTGTTCTTCCCATTAAACTTCTCCATTTCAAACTTGGTACTCGCCAAATTTGCCATCAATTTGATTTCTCGAACCTTAGCTCTGATACCACTTGCTATGCAAAAAACACGCAATCACAATTACGGTTAAATATGGCGACAACAATCACCCACAAAATAACACCAAGATTTAAGTGGTTCCCTCAATGTGAGGTATGTCCATTGGCGGAGGCGATCACGAAGAAATTCACTATGAAAGATGGACAAAATATATTAGAGAGAAAATCACTCAGACCCACAAAACCGTAATACACCTAAATCTCACTGTCACTCAATAAAGATTATTCCTCAAAAGAGAATACAAAAGACAGGAATACTAACTCTTCTTCTTTCGCTGGGATACAATGGCGATTGATCTCTACTTATTTTTCTCTCACCACTATCACAAGGCTTCTTTTTCTTTCTCTCTTGCTACTCACTGTTGCCAAGAAGATAGAAAATAGAACCTTATAATTGCTGTCTTGCCCACATTGTAAAATCCAAAGAAAACCCAAGTGTGTGGTGCTTCATAGGCTTGAAGAATAAAGGATCCAAAGTAATCCTTTTATAGAGTAATAAGTTGGTCAAACCAATCCCACACCAACTTGGAAAAGCAGACCCAATACAAGTAGGTTTTCTATTCCAAAACCAATAGGAATAGAAAAGTAGCGGAAAACCAAAGGTAATATGAAAGCATGGGGCCCACAATACTTTATGGGTTTTAAGACACATCTCACATTAATAGTAGACGTGTACGCACTGGCTGTGGTGAGCCTGCTGTTGCTTATGCTTGTGGTTCATGTTGAGAAAACCATATAATATATTAATAAATAAATTCGAAGGAACAAGTAACAAATCATATGTGAAGGGGCCGTAAACTAACAAGTAAGCCAACTTGGTAATGATTCAGGATACACATGGTGGAAGATAGTGGTTTCATTGATTGTATAATTTCAATGAAACCTAATGACATTTATATGTAATCCTACCCATAAAATGAGGTCACCTAATAGGCAATATCATGAATAGTTATTGCCTTTTCCGTTCAACGTTAATTTGTATATGTTCAGTGGCAAACCCAGGAATTTGGATTAAAGGGGTCAAAATTTTTTGGTGTATAATGTAAAACAAAATTGAATTAAAAATAATAAAAACTAGGGCAAAATTCACTTTAGCCCCCTAAAGTTTTAGGGGTTTTTCAATTTGAACCCCAAAGTTTCAAAATTGACAGTTTACCCCCCTGAAGTTTCAAAAACTGACAATTTAGCCCCTTGTTAAGTTTTTCCATCTAAATGGATGAAACTTAAACCACGTGCCGATCACGTGACTTATTTATCCCCAAACTTCCAATTTTAGCCTCATCCACACCCACACGTCATCATTTTGCCTTTGCTTCAACTAAATACGTGCCTTTAACTTGATTTTCTCCAGCTTCAACTCTCACTGCACTTCGAAGACGACGACAATGACGCGGTCTTGGCCGGACGTGACGTTTACTCTTTGGCCAAGCTTACCTCAAAGGCTTTATTAAACAAAGCGGGCATGCAACATGAAGCATCATCCAAAGTAGAGTCCCTGCTCTGCGGCCAACGGAATGGAACTCTGTAACCACTTAGCGCGAGGACCCGGCACAGGAGCACCTCGTGGGGCTAGGGGCAGTGGTGCTCTCGGTATATGAGCATGTTGCGGTCGAACATGTGAAAATCTTGTTAATTCTTCCTCCTCTTTGTTTTGTTCAATCGGGTCTAGTATTAGACACCAGTCGTGCTCGTTTTTTAAATCGAACGAGGACTGCTTCAATGGCTTCTGAGATTTCTGATATGAAACGCTAATATTGTTTTCATGAAGGAGGACTCATAACTCATCCTCCAAAAATGACATTGCTCTCGATATATGAGCATGGGCGTCCTCGCACGGCATGTACTTGGAGAGGTTGGCGTCGTTCTCGATATCTCCTCTGTTTCACTCTCCAAAAGCAGAGTATAACAGAGCATGAAGGAACGCTTTAGAATCTGCATAAGTATACATAATAATTGATCTCCATCGTGAAAGCTTTGATCAACAGTCCTTCCACTGCGGATAATGAAATTAATCCGATCATGTCTCCAGTCTGGACGGATGAGATTGCTTGATTCATTTAAAATTGGTTCTGATCATGCATCAAAGCTGATCGTACCAAAAATAGTACTCGCCAATTGCACGAGTCGATCGTAGTAATGTGGCTGTGCAAGTGCGAGTGTCGAACCCACAGAGAATCGTGTTTGTCAAAAATCAACTTTAAAACGCTTAAACTAATAAAATCTTAACCTAGTTCCAATTTCAAACACGTATGCGTATAAAATAAAACTAAGCTAAAAGCAATAAAATAAAGAAATAAAGGCGTGCAGAAAATAAACTAAATTAAAAAGCAAAAAATAAAGAAATAAAATAACTAAAGTCCCTAATTCACCTCACAATAAATTAATCTATATAAATATGTTTAGCTCATATGTATTAAACATTTATGCTACAAGGCATATTCTCGAGCGTTAACACATTGTTCATATTTCGTCTATCGATAATGCACATATGTATATCCTATTGTTGCTACACAATCTTGTCGATCTATCCGAGGCAAACCGTTATAAGAGGTCACAACGGATAATGGTCCAAGAGCGAATATCCGATGTATCTCCGTTTGCAACAATAATCGACGTTCAACGATTGGCAAACAACAATCAATACACTTTTGTCACTAAAATGCATTGAAACGAATAGACATAAATTAATACGAACTAAACATAAATATAAATAAATAAATTCAAGTGAAGGGACTAAGAGACTAATTAAAAATAAAACATAAAATAAATAAATGACAATTTAGAGGGTTTACAGTGATAAACAGGAGGTTTTTGGCCTCCAAGGCACCTCCAAACGTCGAGAATAAGAAAATACACAAGGTCCAACGCACTACTGCGTTGAACGCACAGTTATTTTTGTGGAACGCAGGCGTCGTTCGATCGCAAAATCTTCGTGGCGGCTAGGGCTGACTAGCGTGCGTCAACGCAGGTCCCTTGCGTCAACGCAGAGATAACCGTTAGGGCCGGCTGGGCATGCGTCAACCCTGCTCATGCGTGCGACCGTGAGTGCGTTGAACGCACTCAAGTGCGTTCGAACGCACTGGTGAGAATCACTTCTTCACTTGGTGCATTTTGCCTTTTGCTAGCCATGATTTAATGCAATGTCCTGCACAACACAAAATACTAAAACACTACAAATGATTAAATATTAACAATGCTAAAGGCCTAACGAATATAAATTAAGGGTCCAAATCAGCACTTTTAGGCACCGATCAAATACCCCCAAACTTACATTTTGCTAGTCCTTAGCAAAACAAAATGAAAAACAAAATAAAACATAAGTCCGCTGTGGGAGAACGATTGCATTGAGCGATGCAACAAGCCTTTTAAACCTCTAGGAGTTCCCTAGAGGACGAGTGAAGTCTCGTGAGGGTTTTCCAGGAATGACACCCACAAACAATTATTTGGCACTATGTTATTAATTAGATAAAGCCCAACACTTAAACACATGGTTCATACATCATTAGTAGATTTAACATGTTAAACATATGAACCACATCATCGTGCATCCAAACATCCTTTCACTCAAGGTTGGAAAATTGAGACAACACGTGCTCCATTATGTGCAAAGTGAACTAACAATAAGATCATGGGATTTCAATCACTCTCCAAAGACATGTATCCAATTTAAAGGAAAAACAATGTGATAAATACAACCAAGGCTTAAATTGAAATATGCAATTTTTTGTGTAGGTGTGCAATGTTGACTTCCTTAAACTTCTAAATGACCTATGTAACGAGTGTTAGGCGTGACTCCCAAACCAAAGCGGTTTTAGGGCACTAGATGTAGAGACATCCCTAAGGGCTTAATTACTCAAGTCAAAAGAGTTATGAAGCCTAACTAGCCATACAATTTTAATAAAGCAATTTCTCATCTTTTGACGCTAACACTCATTGCTTGGCAGCAAGAGGTCCGTTACTCAATGAAAATTCACTTTATTATGATTTTGATTTTTTTTTTTTTTTTTTTTTTTTTATTAAAGCCAAGGTTTTCATCATCACATCACAAAACCTAAAAATTTCAAGACACACACTTCAAAGTAAAATCTCAAACCCCACAGACCCTAGTGCTAGTGTGCATGTGAAATTTCAATCAAACAAGTGGAGTCTCTAATCCAACACATGAATCAAAACTGTGATTTCTAGTGATAGGCAATGTTCAAACAAGTTAAACAAACCAATGACATGCAATCCACAGTTATGATGTAAGTCATGACCAATCAACAACATAGTAACAAACAAAAGAAAAAAATTTTATATACATGGCAAAATCAAATATATACATGCAAAAACAAATAAAATAAAACAAATAAAAAAGAGAGAATGTTTGTCCACACCCTAAACTTAAATGACACATTGTCCCAAATGTGGCAAGAAATACATTACAAGGGATGAGGAACTAGGATGTGCAAAGTCCAAGGCGCCCCCAAACTTAAACATCAAATCAAAACTAAAAAGCAATCTTTTTCTTCTCAAAGATCAAACATCAAAGGTTAATTGCTATTAGAAATCAAACAAATAAAATATATACAAGAAAATAAAATAGCAAAAAGAAAATAAAATGCGTAAATAAAAATAAGAATGGTTGCTCCAAATCCGAGTTATAAATATTTGAATTTGATTCAAACTCAGATCGAGAAATTGGTGTTCAACCGCTTATTTGAAAAATTAGAAATTGTCCCCGCAGGACAATCACCTAAACTATGGTAATGGCTGGAGCAGTATGAACATGGTTCATGTGGGTGCAAAGTGATAGGGGAAACATCATAAATATTAAACGGAAGACTCATGCTTCACCCAAACAGTTCAAAATATCCCACACGTAAACAATATCAATAACAAAAATAAAATAAAAATAAACTACAACTAATAAAAATAAACTAAACAAATTAACAAATAAACTAACAAAATATTAAACTAATTAACAAATAAAAATAAATTTAATCTAACAAAAACTAAAAACAAATAAAAACAGGCACAATATATAAATAATTAATAATCAAATAAAACAAAATAATAAAAGGAAAACAGAAAACATACATCGCCGGTTCTCACGCTGCAGCACCGAGGTACGTTCAGCGCAGATAAGTGCGTTCGTTCTCACACAAAAAATGTAGCAGTTTCAGAGGCGCTCAACGCAACAGAGCGCTGCTCAACGTATCACCGCATCGCTTCATGGAATGTAGCGCGGCCGCACGCAGAGGCGTGTCAGCCGAGCGCAGTATGCGATCAGGCCGAATAGGCACAAGGCGTTCGCCGTTGGCGCTGATTTTCCGGCAACTCAACAGTAAATTAAAAACAAAAACTAAAAAGCTAATAAAATTAAATCGAACAAAATTAAAACTAAACGTCACAGACAGCAGAAAGATGTGGCAGGTGCTCAACGCACATGAGTCACGCTCAACGCAGAACTACCTGCGTCTCGAGAGGCCGTGCTCGCACGCAGAGGCGTGACGGGCGTCAGCAAGGCGAACGCCCCGAATAGGCGGCATTGCGTCGACCGCAATGTCGGCTCGATTTTCCTGAATCAATGTAAACTAAAAAGAAAACAAAACGCTTAAAATTTTTTTTTTTAAATTTTTATATTTTTTGGATTTTATCTATACAAAAGCACGAAACAAAATAAAATAATTGCACAATTAAAATAACTAGTAGAAAGATAAAATTAATCTAAGCAAGAAAATCAATTTTAACAAAACACCGATTCAAGAACGGGCGCCAAAATTTGATCGTACAAAAATAGTACTCGCCAATTGCACGAGTCGATCGTAGTAATGTGGCTGCAAGTGCAAAGTGTCGAACCCACAGAGAATCGTGTTTGTCAAAAATCAACTTTAAAACGCTTAAACTAATAAAATCTTAACCTAGTTCCAATTTCAAACACGCATGCATAAATAAAACTAAGCTAAAAGCAATAAAATAAAGAAATAAAGGCAGAAAATAAACTAAATTAAAAGCAGTAAAAATAAAGAAATAAAATAACTAAAGTCCCTAATTCACCTCACAATAAATTAATCTACATATAAATATGTTTAGCTCATATGTATTAAACATTTATGCTACAAGGCATATTAGAAGGCGTTAACACATTGTTCATATTTTCTGTCTATCGATAAGCACATATGTATATCCTATTGTTGCTACACAAATCTTGTCGATCTATCCGAGGCAAACATCGTTATAAGAGGTCACAACGGATAATGGTCCAAGATTAATATCCGATGTATTTCCGTTGCAACAATAGTCGACGTTCAACGATTGAAACAACAATCAATACACTTTTGTCACTAAAATGCATTGAAACGAATAGACATAAATTAAATGACAGAATAATACGAACTAAACATAAATATAAATAAATAAATTCAAGTGAAGGGACTAAGAGACTAATTAAGCGTAAAATAAAACATAAAATAAATAAATGACAATTTAGAGGGTTTACAGTGATAAACAGGGAGGTTTTTGGCCTCCAAGGGCACCTCCAAACGTCAAGAATAAGAAAATACACAAGGTCCTATTTATAGGCTGGCAGGACACTGGAGTGCGTTCGAACGCACTACCTGCGTTCGAACGCACCAGTTATTTGTGGTCGAACGCAGGGCGTGCGTTCGATCGCAAATAACTGCTGTGGCGGCTAGGGCTGACTAGGCGTGCGTTCGAACGCAGGTCCCTTGCGTTCGAACGCAGATAACCGTTAGGGCCGGCTGGGCATGCGTTCGACCCCTGCTCATGCGTGCGACCGTGAGTGCGTTCGAACGCACTCAAGTGCGTTCGAACGCACTTGGCAGGAATCAGCTTCTTCACTTGGTGCATTTTGCCTTTTGCTAGCCATGATTTAATGCAATGTCCTGCACAACACAAAATACTAAAAACACTACAAATGATTAAATATTAACAATGCTAAAGGCCTAACGAATATAAATTAAGGGGTCCAAATCAGCACTTTTAGGCACCGATCAAAAGCATGTCGGTTATGGTACTCATGCTAGTACGCAAGATTAGCTATCACTTTATTTCGTCTTGGTCCTCGGACCACCTCTGTAGTATGAAATAATTGTCTACATACTGCTAACATCACCAAAATTAGTTGGACCACCGAAAAAAGAAAAGAAAAGAAAAAAAAGATATAATATTCTCCATTGAATCACTCAGACTCACACACAAGGGAAAACTAAGCAGCTAGCTAGATAGCTATGGCGGAGGCGATAGTTCTGTACCCAACACCAGCCATAGGCCACTTGATTTCCATGGTGGAGCTTGCAAAACTTATACTCACCCACCACCCTTCACTCACTGTACACATCCTTATGGATTATTGGGTTCCTCTGGTTCGATACGGAGGATCTGATGGATCGCAACATCGTCGTTGTCCTCTGCCTTGTTTGTTTTTCTTGGTTTGTCACCCGAACCCGACCCACGAACTCAGTTGCATCTGTCAGCATGTGCCAGCCTATCACCATCTCCGGGTCTACGAACTTGCTCTGCTTCTCCGATTTATCACCAAGTCTGGAGAAGCACGAGAAGGACTTGAACTTTGCAGGGTACTCGGACCAGTGTGTTCTCCAAATACGCCGATGACTTGTTTCCAGACCCACACATCTCTTTCTCTTTCTCTCTGCTTTTCCTCTCTCTCTCTCTCTCTGTCCATAGTGTAACAAAAGAAAAAACCAGAACCATGAAGCCTATACCAAAACCTTGATAAAACGAGGACGTGTGGGTGATAGTAAATATGCCACGTTAAAACGACGACGTGTGGGTTAGTTGGTGTGGGTGAGGCTAAAATTGGAAGATTTTTGGTTAAAACGCACGTGAGACGCATATGTGTGGGATTCCGTCCAACTTGCCGGAAAAACTTAACATAAGGTTTATTTTGCAAGTTTTTGAAACTTCAGTGGAGTAAACTGTCAATTTTGAAACTTTGGGGTTTAAATTGAAAACCTCCTGAAACTTCAGGGGGGTAAAGTAAATTTTGCCCTAAAAATTACAAATAAATAAATAACTTAGTAGAATTTAATTATTTTTTAAAGGGGAAACTTCACTAAAGACCTCCAAACTTCTACCTGTTCTGAAATACCCCCGTAAACTTAAAAACTCTCAATTTAGTCTCCTGAACTTTCAGTTGCTCTCAATTTAAACCCCTCCGTCAGATTTTAAATATTACATGATGTTTATACCCCTAGCTTTTGTATAAAATTCCAACTTTCAAAACTTAAAAAAAAAAAAAAAAAATGAAAATCAGGATACTTTGGTCTCTCTTTTTTTTGTGTATTTTTAATGGATAAAATTGATGGAGGGGTCCAAATTGAGAGCAACTGAAAGTTCATGAGACTAAATTGAGAGTTTTTGAAGTTTAGAGGGGTATTTCAAAACGGGTGAAATTTTGAGGGTCTTCAATGAAGTTTCATCTTTTTTAAAACATATAACTATAACTTACAATTTATTTTGTCGTGCCTTGCCTTAATTTATTTAGTTGTCTTTGACGAGTCTTCATAATTTGATATTGCTGCATAATTTATTCACTGCTGATAGTCTTGAATATATCCTTCTCAATGTATACTATCAGACAATCATTCATCCATAGATCTGTCATTTTGTTACGTAAACGATTTTTAACAATATTCATTGTTAAAAAGGCTCTTTCAACAGATGTTGTTGCAACTGGCAGAATCAATGGCAATGTCACCAATGAATAAACAAATGGATACATGATCTCTTTTTTCATCTCTACCATCTTCTCAACAAGTTGTCCAATTTATTGTAGTGTTGCAAATTTCTTACTAGAATGCATGTCAATTATATATGTTTCAAGTTGATTGTCCAATGTGATAAGTTGAACAGCTGAAAAATCATTCGGATAAATTTGAGCAAGATGAAGTAGTTTGTCTTTGTTAAAGGAAGCAAACAAGTCATTTAGAATCAAGCAAGCAACACAAAGTAGAAATTTATAATTTGCCTAATTAAAGTGACTGTTAAGTTTTTGGAGTTGCATATCTATAACAGTATAATAATGCTCCATACAGTAATAAATTAATTTTTCTTGTTTTGACCTTTTCTTTAAGATCATGATTGGTATAGATCATCCATGTTAAGGACAACAATAGTATTTTTGATACAAAATACAGAAACTTATTCAAATAAAGAGTTCCATCCATCTTTTCTCATAGACTATAAATGCTGCTTTGAAACTTCAACCAACGTCATTACATTCAAAATATCTTGATCTTTTGTTGTAATGCTTGAAATAAATCATTTGTAATCCTCAAAACACTTTTCATCAAATGTAAATTGAAAGCAAATTCAAAAGTCTAGAGCAACTGAACTAGTATATATGCATATTATATATAGAGTAACAGTTATAGTTCAACAATATGGTCTACCCGAGATATTACTTCTTCTCAGTAGGGTTGACGCTGTCCCGAGAGACTTGTAGTACAACCCCAACCATTGCACAACATACTGTACGTAACACTAGCTACACGACCGAGTCCGACCTCGGATGGCCCACCACTAATGACGTCCGTCCTATAGTGACCATCCATTGGGAATGGCTGTATTTTGGCCACGAAACCATTGGATACAAAGCCCCCACACACACACTGACCATAAAGTTAACCCGTATAGTAAGCCCATAACTATTATACCACACATACCAATGTACCATGTCATACGATGTAATTAGTCTTATCAGTTTTTTACGTGCACAGTTTTACAAGTCTTATTATTATCTTATTAATCAACACACATTTTCGCAAAAGAGAGTTCCTAGTAGTTCCAAAATTTATTTCATGAGAGTTACAAAATATGCATGTTTGATATATATATAAAATAGATATGCAATGCAGGAAAAGTAACAACAAAGCATCCATGTGAATTTGTACTCACCCGGGTTCTAAAGCTCCTCCATGTAATTCCTTTAAGGCTCTATAACCTCGAATACTGAGAAAAAACCTATCATTAATTCTATTTCTACTAAAACAACTTTAGAATAAGGAAACATGAGCTATGGGATAGTTGGTGAAAATAAAGTTCCCTGTTACACTCTAGACCGTATGTTTGGGCTCAAGGTCGTACGTCTACTGTGACACGGCGGGCCATATGTCCAGTCATGAGATCGTATGTTAGCTCCGATGTCTTTCATGGAGAACCTAATTTTCTCTTCACTGTTCGCCTATTCTCCAACCTTTAAGGCCAACACAGACTCCCTATGGCCTCCTAACTCAGATTGAAATCTCCATGTAAAATAACAACCCTAAGCTTAACAAAATGCTAGCCTAAGTAAGATTTAAGACACAACTAAACTAACACTATCACTAGCTACAACAAAACAACAATCGAGCAGCATAACGACGTATTAAAAAACTAAGGAGCTGAGCATTACCTCCTTGAAGCAAAACCTCAAGAATTCCTCCTCCGGCAACATCGAAATACTCAAAATACTCACAAACACTCACAAAATGGTCTACAGGCAACCTGAGGGCGAAGTGAGGGGTTTAAGGGCGGAATTGGTATGAAATGGGCGAGGGGGTGAAAGGGTATTTATAGGGCCAAAAAGTAGCAGACATCCAATCCAAATGGGCATACGTCTGATGCTATTACACAGCGGTCCAAAGGTTGTCTCATACATTCAAGTACTACCCAGTAGCTAATCTAAAAAGTAGCGTACGTTCGACATTTTTAAGCGTACGTTTGTTATACTATTCACAGAGTACGGCATACTATTTGTCAACGTATGTCTAGTGGTCCCTCTGCGTATGTCCGCACTAAAGACAAGAGCTTATGTCTAGTGGTCCCGCGTACGTCCACTACTACAAACAACAATGTTTGTCTGGTGTTCACCCATACATCTACACAAAAGATAGAAGCGTACGTCCAGCCAAGAAGTCTAATTTTCCAAAATGCCCTTCTGGCAGATCCTAGTGACCCAAAGTCCAAATTAATCCTTTAACTAAGCTACTTAAGCTTAGTTAATTATTTGGGTCACTACAGGTAAAGTGTCACTTTTTAAACATTGAGGTTAAAAGTGCAAATTAGTAATAGTTCAAAAAGGTAAAATGTATTTTCCCCTTTAAATATATACCTAAATCCTAATTAACCTAATCTCAATTTAAAAATTAAACTAAAATGAATAAAATTAAAAGAATAGAATCATGTGTACCTTCTCTGGTGGATGGGTCTTTTACTTGCTTGCTCACTTGGAAATGCACTTGTAGCAGTGGCGGATCCAGGAATTTCATCCATAGGGGGCATATTTTTTTTTTAATGAATACAAGAAATAAAGTTGAATTAAAATATAACCAACGGAATAAGTAATAAATTCAACAAAATGTAATTATTCTAAAACATATAAATATAACTTACAATTTGTTTTGTCATGACTAGCACTAATTCAATTGTCCTCGATAAGTCTTCATACCTTGGAATTGCTACATGATTTCTTCATTACTGATAGTCTTAAATATGTCCTTTTCAATGTAAGTAATTAGACAATCATTCATCTATTGATTTCCTATTCGATTACGTAAACGATTTTTAACAATATTCATTGCTGAAAATGCTCTCTTAACAATTGCTGTCGCAACTGACATAATCCTTTTGCGACATCTTTTTTCATCTCTACCAATTTCTTAGCAAGTTCTCCAATCCCTTTTAATGTTGCAAATTCATCACTATAATGCTTGTCAAAGATATATGTCTCAAATTAGTTGTCTAAAGTGATAAGTTGAACTACTGAAAAATCATTCGGATAGAATTGAGCAAGATGAAGTAATTTCTCCTTGTTAAAAGACACAAAAATGTCATCTGGACTCAAGCACGCAATACAAATTAATAATTCAGAACATGCCTCATTAAAGTGACTATTAAATTCTTGAAGTTGCATATTTATAACAGTATAATAAAACTCCACACGGTAATGATGTGAATTTTTCTTGTCTTAAGTTTTTCGTCGTGATTGAGGTTTGTAAAGCTCATCCATATTGGGGACAACAATATTATTTTTGGCACAAAACTTTGAAATTTCTTTAAATAAGGAATTCCACCCATCTTCTCTCATAGTTTGTAAGTGTAACTTTTAAATTTCAACTAACTTAATTGCATTTATAATATTTTGAACTTTTTGTTGTAGTGCTTGAGATGACTAATTTGTAATCCCCAAAACTTTTTTCATCAAATGTAAATTGAATGCAAAATTAAAAGTCTGGAGTAATTGAATTAGTATATTTGCTTTTGCTCTTTGTTCAGAATTTAAACCATCTTCAACAATATCTTCAACCATATCGATGATAGATGAAAACATGGTAATAACACTAACAATTGCACCATAATGAGAACTCCAACGGATATCACCAGGTCACTTTATGTTCATTTATTGATTCAAGCCACGACCAGTTGACATTTTATTATTTTGTAGTGCTTCTATTACCTTAGCAATTTATTTTTCACAAAATATGTCACGACATTTACATTATGCTCCAACAACATTAAAAATACTATTGACCAAACTGAAAAAAGTTGCAATTTGAATGTGATTTTTGGCAATAGCAATTAAAGTGAGTTGAAGTTGATGTGCAAAGCAATAAACATAATAAGTAGATGAATTTTCATTCAAAATAAGTGTTTTAAGTCCATTCAACTCACCTAGCATATTGTTAGCTCCATCACATCCACAACTGTTGTAACGCCCCCGACTTTACTTAAAGGAATGTAAAAGTGAAAATTTCCAATTTCCATTTTCCACCAAGCACTACTATCTTTTCCTCAAGATCGTTAAAGATTATAAATCTTGCAGTGGAATAACTATTTTTATATATATATATAAAATCCTTATAGAACACACCAGAGCCGAGAACAAGACTTACATATTAAACAGATCAATACATTGTACTTTACACAATAATAAAACACACTAATCAAGAGTGCCACAGACGGCACATAGGTAGATATACATCAAAAGTACCTAGAACATGTCTAACTAGAGATACATTCCAAAAGATAGACATCTTCAACACTAGAATACTAGAAAACCTTGTTCATAATAACCTAGACAAACATTTGGATCATCTTCACCTCCTCTGCACCTGCATCAATATCTATGTAAATGTGGTATAATCGTGGGGTTACCACATTGACATAGGCAGATTAATGAGTACACGGTCTCAATAAGTATAAGAATTACAAACCTTTTTAATATGAGCCATCTTTTTCAAAAGTATCTCTAACATGATGATTATAATAACAACTACGTTAAATTTTCCAAACATAATTATATTTGTATAATCCATAACCGATAAAATAAGCATCAAAGAATTGTTTATGGTAAAATTCATTTATCTTTCCTAAACAACTTTATATTTATACATATATGCATTTTACTTGCATCTCATAAAATGAATATGCATATAAATACAAAGAAGTAACAATTAAATCATAAATCACATTATTCAATGTATCCAATGCAATCTCTAATCTCTCCATTTTCTAAAAGACTTGAACCTTTCATTTACGGCTATCAAGAGACACTTTCGGCTCCTCTTTGGCTTTCTAAAGGACTTGAACCTTTCGTTTACGGTTTTCAGGAGACACTTTCTGCTCCTCGATTAGTACCGGGCTTCTTATTTTAACCTGTAAGGCTCCTTCAGCTTACACCGTTAATATAAGAACACCTCAACATTTTACATTCAACTTTAGGAAGACAAAAGGCTTCTTATTCAACCTGAGAGGCTCCTTCGGCTCCCACCGTTAACATAGAAAAATGATCGGTGTCAAACATTGATGTTTGAACCCCTTTAACTTATATTTGTTAAGCCGTTAGCATTGTTAATATCTAACTATTTTTAGTGTTTTGTGTTGTACAGGTCCTTACAACAAAACATGGCTAGCATAGGGCAAAAATGGACTTGAAGCCAAGTAAAGAAGTGGAGCCCTGCCAAAATGCATTCAACCGCACTTGGTGTGTTCGAACACACTCACGGTCGCACGCAGGGAGCAACGGTCGAATGCATGACTAACTTCACACCCATGCACCCAGCACAAGAGTACGGTCGAACGTACTGATGTACATTCGAACGTACTCAATTTTAGGTCTAGCGTGACCTGCTTTTAGGTCACTTTTCTCCCCCTCTCCCCATTTTTCCCAGTGCCGTACGCAACCTTTCTTCCCCACATTCGTCCCTCTTCTCCCTAATATCCAAATTCCACCACACCCACCTCCGACCACAACCATACCCACCTTCTACTCACCACCACTGGCCCTTCTCCCCCACCCACCGTTGGCCACCCAAATCCCCTCGTTTCCCCACTAATTCCCCACAAAACCCGAAACCCATTTACCCAAAAATCCCCTAATTTTTTTCATTTTTTGTTCAATCAAAGAGCACAAATCCTCTCACGGATTGTGACCCTTGATTCTATGTTGGATTTTTTCTTTTTGCAGGGGGGTTGAATTTGATTTGGGAAGGGTTCTAAAACCCTTTGGTTTCGGGCTGCACATCAGGTGCTCGACAAAAGGCCCCAACAAACCTTCAAGATGCCTAGAGGGTGAGGTTCTTCGTCCTGATCATCGGGGTCCCATGCCATTGTTGCCAGGCCGTTCGTAGAGAGCCGTAAGCTCATGTTGGAGAACACCTTTGCGATAAAAAGAGTTCTCCAACAACGAAGAAACAAGTTGGGCAGTCGAAGAATCGAAGCGCCGGGGTTTGAAGAGGCTTTTCAAGCCTGTCGCCTCCACTGCATACGAGCGCCTAGTCAAATTATTTTACAGACATCTGAGGATTGATTGTGACTAGTTGGAGATGCTTTTCTCTTCCATTGACGGAAGAGAAGTGGAGGTGACCATAATCGATGTAGCGGCTGTGTTGAAGTGCAGCCATGAGCCTCCCGAGTCGGATATCCCCTGGCTTGAGTGCCCCTCCATACTCACACTTGAGGACATTGTTTCAGACATGTGTGAGGGGTAATATGCAGACGATCGCCAGAATGCAGCCAGCAAGACGAAGATTCCTCAAAATCTTTTATTCATCGATATGGTGCTTTATAGGAACGTGTGTCCTTTGGGACACAAGACACAAAGGCAGGACCTGTTCCTTAGTGCCCTCTACTCGTTCCACAGAGGTTTCTGGTGCTCCATTCTTGAGATCGTCTGGCGTCAGATCTAGAAATTCTGTGAAGGAGTGCACTGATCAGTGCCAAAAAGTGCTTATTTGGACCCCTTAATTTATATTCGTTAGGCCTTTAGCATTGTTAATATTTAATCATTTTTAGTGTTTTTAGTATTTTGTGTTGTGCAGGACATTGCATTAAACCATGGCTAGCGAGGGCAAGAAAGTGGATTTCGGTGAAGAACTCGCCAGTGCTCGACCGCACTTGGTGCTCGATCACACGACGCACTGCAGCACCAAGGTCGTGACGCTACAGAGTACCTGACGCGACGCACCCAACACCACGGCCGCACGCAGGCCGCCCTAGTAGTTATGTGCGTTCAACGCAAGTGCCCTGCGGCCAACGCACACCCATGTCGCACCCTAGTCAGCCAGTTATTCGCGGTCGAACGCGAATAACTGGTCCGTTTCAAACGTAGGTAGTGCGCTCAACGCACTTCAGTTGTCCGCCATTATAAATAGACCTCGTGCATTCATTTGTGAAGCACGCTTGAAGGTGCCTCTAGGGCCCAAAGCCTCTGCTTTTCAGAAATTCCTCCTAAATTGTCATTTATTTAATTAATGTTTTATTTTACTTTTATTTAGTCTCTTATTCCCTTTACTTTAATTTGTTTATATATATATTTATGTTTAGTTATATTATTCATTTAATTTATGTCTATTCGTTTCAATGCATTTTAGTGACAAAAGTGTATTGATTGTTGTTTGCCAATCGTTGAGCGTCGACTATCGTTGCAACCAGGAGATACATCGGATATTAGTCTTGGACCATTATCCGTTGTGACCTCTTGTAATGTTTGCCTCGGTAGATCGACAAGATTGTGTAGCAACAATAGGATATACATATGTGCTTATCGATAGGGAAAATATGAACAATGCGTTAACGCTCAAAATATGCCTTGTAGCATAAATGTTAATACATATGAGCTAAGCATGTTTATATTTTAGATTAATTCATTGTGAGGTGGATTAGGGACTTTAGTTATTTTATTTCTTTATTTTATTGCTTTTTAGCTTAGTTTTATTTTTATGCACCGTGTTTGAAATCGGAACTAGGTTAAGATTTTATTAGTTTAGGCATTTTAAAGTTGGTTTTGACAAACGCCGATTCTCTGTGGGTTCGACCGCACTTGCACAGCCACATTACTACAATCGACTTCGTGCAATTGGTGAGTACAATTAAACTTGTACATCAAATTTTGGCGCCGTTCTTGGGAATCGGTGTTTTGTTGAAATTGATTTTCTTGCTTAGATTAATTTTATCTTTCTACTAGTTATTTTAATTGTGCAATTATTTTATTTTGTTTCGTGCTTTTGTATAGATAAAATAAAATTCAAAAAAATTAGAGTTAAAGCGTTTTTGTTTACCTTTTTTAGTTTCAATGAGTCTCTGGAAAATCAGGCGCCTGACAGTCGGTCGACGCAGTGGTCTTACGTTCGAGCATGGGCATATTCCAGTATTCGCTGCTTGCTCTGCGCTTTGCATTTGCGTGTCGTGATTTGGCGACGATCGCGCCAGCACGCGCGTCGAAACGCACCTTTGTTGCGGTCGAGCGCACGCAAAGCGCTACATTTTTACACTTACGTTCGAGAGCTTTAATTTTTCATTTTATTTAGTTATTTTTTGTCTTTAATTATTTATTTATTACTGTTTTATTTATTTACTTGCTGTTTTAGTTTTGTTAGTTAGTTTATTTTAATTGTTTAATTAGTTTAATATGTTGTTAGTTTATATTAGTTTATTGTTTTGTTAGTTTACTTATTAGTTTTTGTTTAGTACTTTTGTTAGTTTTGTTTATTTTATTTTATTGTTAATTGTTTCATGTGGGACATATTAAAAGCTTTGGGTGAAGCATGAGTCTTCCGTTCGATTATTTTAATGTTTCCCCTACCACTTTGCACCCACATGAACCGTGTTCACCTGCTCCAGTCCTTACCATAGTTTAGGTGATTGTCCACATTGGGGACAATTTTTACAATTTTCAAATGAGAAGTTGAACACAGTTTCTCGATCCTTTTGAATCAAATTCAAATTTTTATAACTTGGAGCAACCATTCTGATTTTTAAGTGGCATGATTACTACGGAAAATTTTTGCTCCCAGTTGACGAACTGCACCACCACGAGTATCCGCAGTTCGACAACCATTTCTTCCATTCATATGACTATCCTCGCGTCTTCCTTGGAAGACACTCTTAAAATTCATGGAACTAGTAGGCCAACCCACCATTTCTCATGAACCATCATTAGAAGACACACTCGAGGCGTTTAGGAAAACAGTCAACCAACCTTGTCAAGAAATTAGTGCCCATATGGCAAACGAAATAGTTGCAAGGTTGGAAGGACAATTCGGTCAATTAGTTTCTAAATTCAACCTAGTTGAGGAGGAGGAGTTTGATTCATGAGATGGCTCATCCTTCCCAAGAGTCATTTGAGCAACATTTTCCCTCTTGCTCATGTCGATGACTTGAGGAGGCGAACCAACTCATGGCTGCAGTTTACATGCCCATACCCAGTTTTCACACTCACACACATCAGTCATGTGAATATTGTTATCATCCTTCTCCACAATTTGATGATTGCCCTTTCATTTACCATTACATGACTGGTTAACAAGTCTGCACTTGACAATGCCCAAACCACCACCATACTTGTTGATGAGGAAATTGAGATGAAATTGCAAGTGAGTGTAGCTTAGAGGACCCTAAGATAGAATGCTTCACCCCAAATGATCGTAACCTAGACCTTGATAGGCTAGTGATGCAAGATGGAGTGTTGCATGATTTGTGTTTAGAGGATCCTGAGATAGAACACTTTGCTCCGTATAGAGATGACCTAGACTTGGATAGGCTATTTGATCATGTTGATACTTTTAGTGAGCCTAGTCTTGAGGATCCATCCGAGAGTGTTTTGATGAAATTGAATATGATTTGGATCTAGACAAGTTCCTCAAGCAAGCTGTTAGGTTTAGAGAGCCAAGTCTGGAGGATCCTTTTGGAAGAGAGCTTGCTCAATTTGAGTTTGATTTGGACCTGACATGGTCATGAGCAAGCTAAGGCTTTATTGGATCCCACTCGAGATGTAACGAGAATGGAGGAGAAGAAATGAAGGAGCAGCTTGACCCCCGCCAATTTTAAATTGGCCCAATGACAAGGAAGTGAGTACTGAAGCTCACCTTCGTCACAATCCTCTCGAGACATATCATCAAGTTCCATCTTTCCAATGTCTCAAGAGTCATCTTATGTAGAAATCTTTGAGGATTCACACACAAGATCACAAATCTAGGAACCATGTTCCTAAGTGGATCCTCAAACAAGGACAACTACATAAGATGGCTTAACATCCTTCCAGAGGGGTATCTTATTTTAAGGAAGAAAGGATGGAAGGGATTGATTGGACACCCTTATGAGCGGGAAGGTGTATTTTATTTATTTTTAACGCATTTTTGATTTATTTTCTGTTTTTATTTTAGGTGTGTTTTGTGTTTTGTGCTTGGTAATTTTATTTTGTTTTTTTAAAAAAAAAATTTACACGCTCAACGCATTCATGTAAGTTCGAACGCACTAGGCGCCGCTCGACTTTGCCTTGGTGAGTTCGACCGCAGCGCCTTTCACTCACCCATCATCGACGCGATCAAGACGCTCAAGTTCAACTTGCTTATGTAAGTTCAACACGATCACGCACACACACACGTATCGAACGCATTTAGTACGCTCGAACGCTCGGTTTTAGCTTTTAGGCCCATCCAGACTGCTTAGGTCACATTTCTCTCCCATTTTCCCTTCGCCAGACAAGCCTCCCCAACCCCACCTCCGCCTTCTCCCTAAATCCAAAACCCACACCCACCACCACCCACCGCCTCCCCACCACCAACACCACCGCCGGCCATTCTCCACCATGCACCCACTCACCTCCGCCACCCAAATCCCTATTTCCCATTTTATCCCCAACCCACCAAACCCAATTTTTCCAAAATAACCCCAAATTTTGATTTTTGTTCAATCAAAGGCACAAATCCTCTTGGATTGTGCCCTTGATTCTGTGTTGGTTTTTTTGTTTTGCAGGGGTTGGGAATTTTTCAAAAGGGTTCTCAACCCTTTGATTTTGGTGCACACACCAGTGCTCGAAAAGTCCCCAACGAACCTCCATCATGCCTAGAGGCCGAGGTTCGTCATCCCGGCCTCGGTCCCATGCTAGTAGCCCAAAGCCATCTATGGAGAGTCAAAGCTCTTGTTGGAGAACACTTTTGCTATCAAAGAGGTGTTCTCCAACAATGAAGCACAAGTTGGGCCGTTGAGGAATTGAAGCGCCGGGTTTGAAAAGGCTTTTCAAACCCACACCTCCACGTGCATATGAGCGGCTGGTCGAGAGTTTTACACTCATCCGAGGATTGACGTGACCAATGGACATTTTTCTCTCCATTGACGGAGAGAAGTGGAGGTGACCATTGAGATATAGCGGTCTGTGTTGAAGTGCAGCCATGAGTCACCCGAGTGACATCCCATGGATTGAGTGCCCTCCATGCTTACACTGAGGACATTGTTTCGATATGTGTGAGGGCAAGACGCGATGACCGCCGAATGCAGCTAAGAAGACTAAGATTCCTAATCTTCTTCATTGATATGGTGTTGTATCAGAATGTGTGTCCATTGGGACACAAGACACAGAGGGGACCTATTCCTCAATGCCCTCTACTCATTCCACGAGGATTCTCGTGTTCTATTCCGAGATTATCTCAAGGCCGATCCAGAAATTCGTGAGGGAGTGCACCATCGAGGGCGGAGCACACGAAGACGTGGGATTGTTTTTCCCTTTCTCATCACACACATTTTGAGAAAGATGGGGATCAAAGGCACATCGACGGGCCGACATCGAGAGCCCACATTTTGGCTCCATCCAAGGGCGCGAGTTCTATCCCACATGCCCAGGCCGCACTACGCTACAGCCAGAGCTCAGACTGAGCCCGAGCCCATGGACATTCCAGAGTTGGTAGCGAGCATGAGATGGCTTTTGAGCCACAGAGAGAGGAGTAGAGGAGCATTGAGGAGTACGAGGAGGAGCATAGAGGAGGATGAGGAGTGTATCACGCTTAGACGCCGACTTTGTTACACTTCCAGACACTCGTGGGACATACGATCCTGCATCGTGGACGACGATTTCATTTTGCAGATTTGCAGAGGGATGTTCACAGATGCACTCGAGGTCCAGAGATGTTCCGAGCCATCATGGATCAGATCGCTTCCAGCAGCAGGACCTCATGCACCACCACTCACTCCTGACGCCTTTGTGACGCCTTGGTTTATTTTATACCCCTTGCACTATGTTTTTCATTTTCTATATCAAAGACACCGTGGATGTGTAGATTTTGAGTTTGGGGGTATTTTATCATTGTGTGCACATTTGTTTTTAAATTATGCATTTTATGTTAGTTATGGTTTATTTTCATTGGTGTGTTTAATTTGACTAACATATGATCACATTGATTAAGGGATTTTCAGTTATGTTACTTTCTGGCATAATGAGATATTGTAGTTCAATTTGAGTTTCACAGCACAATTGGTACGTAATTTGTGGGATAAAATTTGATTTTGGTCTTGTTAGTTTTGTAAGCTTGAATGCAGTTGGAAAACCGCTTGGAAAGATAACCCGTGGTTCATCAAAAAAAATGATGATCATTTTGAGCTTTCCACGAGTAACCGGATCTCTTGCCTCATTAAGCAATGAGTATTCGCAGAAAAAGTGTGAAGTTAGATGTGGTTAGCAAAGCTTCGTAGCCTTTTTGACTCGAAAGTTAGTAGGTCCTTAGGGGTGTTTTACGCCTAATGCCCTAAAACCATTTGGTTTGGGAGTCATTGACTTAACGCTTGATACATGGGTCAATTAGAAAGCTTAATGAAGTTATGCAATAAAAAAAAAAAAAAGTTTTTGATGAACCTTGGTTGTTATTTTTGATGTGTTGACCAATGAACTTTGAGTGTCGCATACATGACTAATGATTGGTTTTGAAATCCCATATTTTTGTGCTAATCTCACTTTCACTAGAATTGATTTTTGTATCTCATAATGCCATGTTTGTATCTTGATTGTTAATTCTAAATTTGTGAAGATAGTGTTTGTTTGATTAAGCTTGCTTTTGAATTTAAACCATGATTGATATATTTTGCATGATTGAGAATAAAATGTTTGCACAAATGTTTGTGGGTATCATTCTTGAAAAACCCTCACGAGACTTCACTTGTCCTCTAAGGAACTCCAAGAGGTTTAAAAGGCTTGTTGCATGTGCTCAATGCAACCGTTCTCCCACGAAAACGGACTTATATTTTTATTGTGTTTTGCTAAGGGACTAGCAAAATGTAAGTTTGGGGGTATTTGATCGGTGTCAAACATTGATGTTTGAACCCCTTTAACTTATATTTGTTAAGCCATTAGCATTGTTAATATCTAACTATTTTTAGTGTTTTAAGTGTTTTGTGTTGTGTAGGTCCTTACAACAAAACATGGCTAGCATAGGGCAAAAATGGACTTGAAGCCAAGTGAAGAAGTGGAGCCCTGCCAAAATGCGTTCGATCGCACTTGGCGTGAACGCGCTCACTGTCCAGCAGGGGAGCAGCGATCGAACGCATGGCCCAGTCAGCCACATATCACACGTATACCCTAGCCAGCCCTAGAGGTTATTTGCGGTCAACCGTATGGTATCACGACTAAATAAAATAACCGGCGTTCAACGCACAACCTCGTTCAACGCAGCGCGTGACTGTCAACCATAAATAGGACCCTAGGTCCATTTTGTCGAGAGCTTTTTCTTTGGGCGTGTTTTTGAGAGCAGTTTGCCACCTTAGGCCCTGCTCTACCCTTTTTCTTTGTAACCTCTCATTTTATTTAATATTAATGCATTGTTTTAGTTCTTTTACGCTTCCTTTGCTTATGGGAGGCCAAAATCCTCAACTAAGGTTGATGATGTAGCCTCACCATGGATTCTATGTTTATTGCTTACGTTTAAGTTAATTATTTATGTTATATCTTTGTTGCTTAAATCGTTTCTCACTTGGTTTGGTGACAAAACCAAGTAAGATTGCACCGTAGTCGTTTATTTTTGGTTTTTCGTCCGATGGATACTTTCCATCCTTTGGTCTACGCCCATTTATCCATAGTAGTTTGTGTCTTAACAAATTCACTTTGGATCCTTTGGGCCTTAAACCGTTTATGGTTTGTTTTTCGTCAAATGGACGGATTCCTTGAATCCTTTGATAGGCACAAGAGATAAAGCTTTATTTCTAACCGATAGATGGATATGTTAGCTTAGTGTTTTCAATTCACATAGTTGAAATGGTGAGGTGAAAACCTCAGCCTTGGTGTTTTTATTTTATATACATTTCTGCATTAATTTAGTTTAAATTTTCGTTGACACCAATCACCCACTACAGAGCTAGGTTAAAGTAACACCAACCTAGACTCAAAGTTATTTTCCTAACAAATTGTTCGTTAATTATGAAAAGTAAATTAAATTTGGTACGAAATTTTTTGAAAAATTTGTTGCACAATTTAATTGTACTCGCCGTCGTTAAGCAAAGATAACGGTGTGCAAGTGCGAGTCGATCCCACAGAATCGTGTTTCGTTAAAAACCAATTTAGATTGCCTAAACTAATAATATCTTAACCTAATCCTAACATCAAACATATGGCGTGCAGAAAATTAAACCTAATTAAAATGCATTAAAATAAATAAATAAAAAACGCTAAGGTCCCTAATCATCACAATTTAATCAACATATAAGCATGCTAATCCACATCCATCAAACAATTAGGCTAAAATGTATGTCCATGTTCTTTGCCTTTACAAATCTAGTGAATCATGCGATGTATTAACGATAGCGGTTTAACGGATGTTAAGCTGAGATCGAATCATCCGATGTGTCATTGACGACAACGGATATTGGACTCGCTTAAACTATCCGATGTAGCCCGGATAAATCACAATGCATATTGGACGATAAATGATCCAGAAACAACAACCAATCACAATCTTGTCACGAGATTGTGATTGAATCGAACAAATGTTAAATTAACTGACAGAAAATGTAAACTAAACATGAATATATATAAATAAATCCATAGTGAGGGAAAATAAGAGGCTAAATTAAAACAACTAAAAGCATTAAATAAAATAAAAGATAAAATGACGTTTAGAGGGTTTTACAGTGATGAACGGGGAGGATTTAGGCCACAAGGAATCTCCAAGTGTTTTCCAAATGTCAGGGTTCTTTTACAAGAGAAAGAAGGATATTTATAGGCTAAATTTAGGGTTTCAGTGCTGCCAGTTAGATAAGGTGCGTTTGATCGCACTAGATGCGTTCGATCGCACTCGTGCATGAATTTCAGCACTTGATAGGCATAAGTGCGTTCGAACGCATTGCCTTTAGAATTAGCCCTTATATGTGAAATGCAAAATTGTAGATCTTTGAGTTAGCTTTCCAAAGACACCAAGATCACCCCAATCGAAGTTCTACAATTGTAGATATGGCCATTTTGATGGGACTCATCAAGTGCGAATTAACGCTCAACTCAAATTTGCTGTCAAAGCTCCCCAAACTGATTTAAGCCCCAGAGTTGATGGCATTAGCCCCAAATGCAACTTAACAACCTGCAAAACACTAAAACACCAAAACTAACCAAAACATTAGAAATTAACAAAGGTAAGAGCTTAACAAACATAGGTTAAGGGGGGTTAAATATACAATATTTGACACCGATCAAATACCCCCAAACTTACATTTTGCTAATCCCTTAGCAAAACAAAAATAAAAATGAAAATAAATATAAATCCGCTTTCGTGGGAGAAACAATTGCATTTAGAGTATGCAACAAGCCTTTTAAACCCCTTGGAATTCCCTAGTGGACGAGTGAAGTCTTGTGAGGGTTTTCCAGAAATGACACTCACAAACAATTATTTGATACTATGTTATTAATGGACAAAGCCCTTCACACAAACACATGGTTCACACCTCATTAGCAAATTTAACATGTTAAACATAAGAACCACATCATCTAGGCATTCAAACATCATTTTCGCTCAAGGTTGGAAAATTGAGATAACACATGCTCTATAAAGTGCAAAGTGAACTAACAACAAGATCATAGGGTTTCAATTATTTTCAAAATGTGTATCCCTAAAAAACATAGGAAATGCAATGTGATTAAAACAACCGAGACTTGAAATAAAAAATGCAATTTTTTTGTGTAGGCTGTGCAATGTTTACTCTCTTAAACTTCTAAATGACCTATATAACGAGTGTTGGGCCAGTGACTCCCAAACGAGGCAATTTTAGGGCATTAGATGTAGAGACATCCTTAAGGGCTTAATTACTCAAGTAAAAAAAGTTACGAAACCTAACTAGCTATACAATTTTTTTAGTTAGAATTTCTCATCTTTTGACGCGAACACTCATTGATTGGCTAGGCAAGAGGTTCGATTACTCAATGAAAAACTCAACTTATTATAAATATATATATTTTTTAACAACCAAGGTTTACATCACACATTACATCAACCACAAATCTCAAGAAAAACACTCCTCAAGTCTAATTTCATACCCCACAGACCCTATGCTAGTATACATGTGAAATATTAATCAAACAAGTGTAGTCTCTCTAATCCAACACATGAATCAAAACTGGGATTTCTAATGATATGCAATGTTCAAACAAGTTAAACACACCAATAACAAACAATCCACAGTTATGATGTAATTTATGTCCAATCAACAACATAGCAACAAAATAAAAAAAATTATATACAGACAAAAACAAGTAGATATAGACAAAAACAAACAAAAAGATAGATAGAATGTTTGCCCATACCCCCAAACTTAAATGACACATTATCCCAATGTGGCAAGAAATACATTACAGTGGGATGAGGAATCGAAACATGCCAAGGCCAAGGCGTCCCCCGAACTTGAACATCAAAACACCTGTCAAAGACTAACAACAATCTTTTTCTCAAAGATCAAACATTAAAGGTTAATTGCTGTTAGAAACAAAATAAAACAAAAAGACAAGAAATAAACAAAAAGAAAATGGCTAAATAAAAAAATAAAATAAAAAAAAGTGCAGAAAATAAAAAGTAACAAAACCGCGCCTACCCCACTCATATGGGTGTCCAACCAATCCCTTCCATCCTTTCTTCTTTAAAATATGATACCCCTCTGGAAGGATGTTCCGCCATCTTATGCAACCTAAAAACTTACTTCTAAAATTTCTCTAAGGACCACGATGTGATCGCATGTGCGTGAATCCTCAAAGATTACTACATAAGACGGTTCTTCGAGACATTGAAAAGATGAAACTTGTGATGAATGATATGTCTCGAGAGGGATTGTGACGAAGGAGTGAGCTTCAGTACTCACATCCTTGTCATTGGATGGATTAGCTCTTTCCTTACTAACAAGTGTGGTGGTGGTTTGGACATGCTCATGATGACGATCGCTGGGGCAATCCTCATCAATCATGTACTGCCCCCTCATCATCTCTTGACTTTGAAATTCCTCTTCCTCAATTATGTTGAACTCAGCAACTAGATGACTAAACTGTCCTTCCAACCTTGCAACTGCTTTAGTGTTTGCCACAGTGACATCTATAATTTCTTGACAAGGTTGGTTGATTGTTTTCCAAAACGCCTCAAGTCTTCTAATGATTGTTCTTAAGACGCAGGAATGGTGGGTTGGCCGACTAATTCCATGAATTCCTTAAGAGTTTCCTTTAAAGGAGATTACTTAGGAGGATAGTCATATGATGAATGGGAAGAAAATTGGTTGTCGAACTGCTGATATTCAGGATTTTGCAGTTCGTCAACTTGGGGAGCAAAATTTTGCATAGCATGATCATGCCACGAAAAATCAAAATGGTTGCTCCAGTCTGGGTTATAAATATTGGAATTTGATTCAAACCCAGGACTGGAGAAATTGGTGTTCAACTGCTCATGAGAAAAATTAGAAAATTGTCTCCAATGTGGACAATCACCTATACTATGGTAAGGGGAGTAATGTGAACATGGTTCATGTGGGTAAAATTGGTAGGGTTTACGTCCTATCGCTAGCGAAACATTAAAATAATCAAACGGAAAACTCATGCTATACCCAAACAGTTCAAAATATCCCACAAGAAACAATTGACAATATACAAAAATAAAATAAAATAAAATAAAACTAAAAAAATAAACTAAAGAAATAACTAACAAAAACAATAAATTAATTAAACAACTAAAATAAAAAAATAAACCAACAAAAACTAAAAACAGTAAGTAAATAAATAAAAAGAAGGCATAAACAATAAATAAAATAAACTAATAATTAAACAAAGCAAAAAAATAAAATAAAATAAAAAGAACACATACATGCTCGTGCATTGGTGCATTGGTGCGCACGAGTGAACATATGATCGAATGCAGACATGCAAACATGTAGCAGATTGTGCACGTGCATTCAATCACAACTAGGTGCGATCATTACAAGCGGTGGCTCTGATTCTCGAGACGCTGCTTGCGCAACAACGTACTAGGCGAGTGCAGGTATGCAACTGACCTGGAATAGACTCAAGTGCATTCGAACGCAGGTATGAACGAACGCACTATCACATGCTGATTTTCCAGAGACTTAAACAAAAGTAAAAATAGTAAATCAAACACTAATCGAATTTTTTTTTTTTTAAGAAATGTTTTTCTATACAAAAGCACGAAATAAATAAAATAAATGCACAATTAAAATAACTAGTAGAAAGATAAAATTAATCTAAACGTAAAATCAATTTAAACAAAAAACCGATTCTCCAGCAACAGCACCAAAATTTGTTGCACAAATTTAATTGTACTCGCTAATTGCACGAGTTGTTAAGCAGTGTAGCGGGTGTGGAAGTGCGAGGTCGACCCTACAGAGAATCGTGTTTCGTTAAAAACCAATTTAAATTGCCTAAACTAATAATATCTTAACCTAGTCCTAACATTAAACACATGGCGTGCAGAAAATTAAACCTAATTAAAATGCATTAAAATAAATAAATAAAAACGCTAAGGTCCCTAATCTACCTCACCACAATTTAATCAACATATGAGCATGCTAATCCACACATCCATCAAACAATTAGGCTAAAATGTAAGTCCCATTCTCACGATAGTCCACACACCCGTCGTACGGCCTAACTCGACGCATGTTCTTTTGCCTTTACAAAATCTAGTCGAATCATGTGATGTATTAACCCATAAACGGTCACAATGGATGTTGAGTCGAGATCGAATCATCTGATGTGTCATCGACGACAATGGATATTGGAATTGCTTAAACTATCCGATGTAGCCTGGATAAATCACAACGCATATTGGACGATAAATGATTCATAAACAACATCCAATCACAATCTTGTCACGAGATTGTTATTGAATCGAACAAATGTTAAATTAAATGACAAAAAATGTAAACTAAACATAAATATATATAAATAAATCCATAGTGATGGAAAATAAGAGACTAAATTAAAACAACTAAAAGCATTAAATAAAATAAATGATAAAATGACGTTTAGAGGGTTTTACAGTGATGAACGGGAAGGATTTAGGTCACAAGGGGGGCTTCCAAGCGTTTTCCAAACATCAGGGTTCGTTTACAAGAGAAATGGGGGTATTTATAGGTTAAATTTAGGGTTTCAGCGTTGTCAGGTCAGATAAGGTGTGTTCGATGCACTCGTGCATGAACTTCGGTATTTGATGGGCACAAGTGCGTTTGAATGCAAAATGTGCATTCGAACGCACTTCCTTTAGAATTAGCCCTCACATGTGAAATACAAAGTTGTAGATCTTTGAGTTAGCTTTCCAAAGACACCAAGGTCACCCCAATCGGAGTTCTACAACTATTGATATGGCCGTTTTGGTGGGACTCGTCGGGTGCGAATTATCACTCGACTCAAATTTGCTATCAAAGCTCCCCGAACTGTCTTAAGCCCCAGAGTTGATGGCGTTAGCCCCAAATACAACTTAACAACCTGCAAAATACTAAGACACCAAAACTAACCAAAAAATTAGAAATTAACAAAGTTAAGAGTTTAACAAACATAAGTTAAGGGGGGTTAAATATACAATATTTGACACCGATCAAAAAACCTTCTTGCTTCATATTTAATTAATCTCTTATTCTCAATGTTCAATAATATGCAATAACATGTCTCTTAAAATTATTCTTTTGTTCTCATAATCCTCACATTTCATTTCTTAACTCATAAAAATAATTGAAAGCATATAATCATGTTATTCATAAAATATTTAGGCTCATATAATAATCACATTTCAAAAGCTTTATAAAATAGTATCAATCCTAGTAAGCAGTTGTACTCACTAAAATAATACCATACTCAGTAAGTAATTATACTTACTTGTCACCGTAGACCGTTATATTGGATTCTCTTTCTAATCCTTAATTCTAAATTCATTGCATTTAGCCTAAATTCACCGTATGATCATGTATTAGTCTAAAATTATAATTAAAATGCTAAAATAATGACCTGTTAATTTCTCTCTATACTCTATCCAAAATTGGGCAGCATAATGCCATTTATCTAAAATATTATAATGTCACTTGGGCATCATAATGACTATGTAGCGTTACCACATATTTTTATATGGGCATTATTACAGCATTAATATAATATTTATCTAAAATGTCTAATATTACTTGGGTATCACAACGACGCTATTGTAAAATACCTAATAAAATTTAGGCAGCACAACGACGCATTTGTAATATTAAAATGATGATTGAATATAATATCCATCCTGAAATATTTAATCACACTTTCTCATAATTTAGGCATTATAACGACGTAATTTAAATTCTAATAAATAAAATTGATATAATTTAAATTATAACAACTATAATTGACATAAACTAAGGATAAAAGAATTATACCTAGCACTCCCACTTGAAGTAGCTCCAAAGCTTATTACTAAAAATATATATTTCTTACTATTTTCTCTTTCTCTCTTTTTCTTTCTTCTCTTCTTTTTCTTTCCTCATTGTGCGAGATGGAGAAAGCTTGTGAAAAATAACAATGATGCTGAGCCTATTTATAAGGAAAACTTTGGGGATACAATTGGTATAATTCAAAAGAGCTTAACTCAGACAAACTTGCAAAGTAGTACTGAACTCCATTTCTTGCAGCCAAATATCCGCCACTCTCCTCATCGCATTATTTCTATTCATGTGGGTGAGGCTTTCATAAAAGCTCTGAAAGATAATTCCCCACTTGCATAGATATATTTATATATATATATATATATCTAATAAAAGAAAACTTCATCATGAAGTTCTCTAGCGTCTATCCCATCAATATATATATATATATATATATATATCTTTATAATATATATTAACTACACGACCACCTGTACTCCACTATGTATTCATATATATATATATATATATATATATCTTTAATATGAAACTTAATCAAACTAATCAAACAATTATTTTAATACACTAATATCCCCATTACTACTAACACTTAGGCATTTAATTAGGTAAATCTTAAATGCCAAATAATACATAATATGAATCAAAGCTACCTCTAACTGTCTACTTCTCAATTCCAACTGAGAATATTAAAATAGACATTAAATATATTTTCCTAATATATTTGATTTAACTTAAGACCACAATTTAGACTAAAACATTTTAAGTTATCCTAATAAATTTATCGAGTGTTACAGCTGTGGTATTACTAACATGTGCAATGCCTAAACAGCGTTCAATCACATGGCTCCACTTATCTATATAATGCAAAACAATTGCTAATTGTTCTTTAACGGATATATCACGGGATTCATCAACTAGGATAGCAAATGACGACTCATTAAGATCTTTAAGAATAGCATCTAACGTTTTACTTGCTGCAGCATTTGCTATATCTTTTTGAACCGCCCCTACAATCATTTGATTATTTTTAGGAGCATTTTCTAAGTCCACCTTGTCAATTTCTTCATTATGTTTCGCAAGAAACTGCAATAACTCAAGAACATTTCCCTGATTAATTGAACCTTTAGATTCACCATGGCCACGAAATATTAATTCTTGTTGTTGTAAAAAGTGAACACAATCAACTAATGCATTCAAACAAATCTTGTATACTATTTTATGCTGATCCGATTGCTTGTCAAAAAATGTTATGATGTTTTGTTTATGGTTTAACAATGCTTCACTTTTTTGCCAAGCTTGATTATGTGCACAATTGTGAGCCCTCACATGACCTTCAATCTTCTCTTTCTTTTTCCAGTTACTAAACCCTTTAGTAACAAATGAGTCTCTCCCTGCTTGTTTTTGAATGTCCGGTTTGAAGAGATAACAATATAAGCAATATGTAGCATCTATTAAAATGCTGTACTCCAACTATTTATATGCTTTGAACCATATTAGATTAAAATGACACATTATTTTTTCAAATTCTTTTCTTGAAAAATCATGGTTAAAGGGTTGACAAGCTTCTTTTTGTAGAAATGCTCTTCGTATTTGGTCTCTATCACTAGGATGATAATCAAGCTTTTTCTTTTTCTTTTTTCTTATACTGGGATCTTTGAGCAGATTTGCTAAATTTACTTCAATATGAGGTCGTTTAAAATTTGATTCTAGTTGTTTTTCTTCATAATCTCATACAACTACAAATTATGTATTTATACAATTAAAATATGAAACAAAACTATATAAATTCGTAAATAGTTAAATATAAAAACGATTATCAAGAATAGGTTGAATTAATAGCAGTATAAATTTAATTGCATATTTACAATTTTACATACCTCAATTTTTCGTTGAAATTATTATTAAGAATAGCTGAATAGGCTGAATCCTAATTCTTGAATAGCAAATTGGCAATATAAATATTAAAAAATTTAATTTAAAATTTAAATCTAAAAATTTAATTACATAGTTACATACCTTAATTTTTGTTTGAAATTGAAAAGCGAAAGAAAATTAAGGCTAGTTTTGTTGAAGTTGAAAAATAAGAAAGTTAGAAGCCTAGAAAATAAAAATTTAATCACCTTTTTTTTTTTTTTAGTTGCAAGTTGGCAGTGGCTTAATGGCGGCAGCAGCTTTTCAAAGGCTCAAAGGCTCAAAGCCTTTTAGTTTTTTTTTAGTTGAAAAGTGGGCAGTAGCTTTTCAAAGGCTCAAAGCCTTTTTTTTTTCCTTAACTTATTTGTCCCCATGTACCCCACCCCTACTAGGCCAGTGCAGTACTATAAGTCTCAATGAGCAAAACACACTGTTTGGATATGGATACTATTCACCATTTTCTTTCTTTGATTCTTCTGAAACTGAAAATCTGAAATTGAGGTTTTGATTTTTTCAAATTTTAACTTATTAAAGGGCATAATATGGCTTAAGTATGAAGGTAGATGATATAATCATGGTTGAGGGAGGGCATAACAAGGGTAATAAAAAAATTTACTGTGGTGATGGGGATTTTTAGGAGTTGAGGGTGGGCATACCCCCCCCCCCAGATCAGCCCCTAGCGATGGAGGTCATTTGATTGGTTGGTGTAACAGTACGAGCAGCCCGAGTTTTGACCTATGGGCTTTTAGGTTTTCTTGATCGAGCATTCTCGCATTCCTCAACATTCGTTATTTCATCCACCACTCCTTTCTCCATCTTGTCCTTCAAGAGCTGGAAGAAAGAAATGCGCCTTTACAATTACAGCATCATCCACTATATGTTTAACATATAAATGAACTTCTTCTGATGTGTAACTCTTCACAATATTTAAAAATCTACAACATTTGCATCACTATTCAAATGTATCATGTGTTTAGGATTGTCGCCGTTGTTATACTAGCATTTAACATCTTTTAGGTATCATAAATCGTGAACCAGCTCTTTAACTTCCCACTAACTCAAATAGTGAACATCATACTTATTTACTTGATGGACTTCACTACTAACATATGTAAATGGGGTATGGTGGATTATCCTACCATGGTAGATGCTTATATTGACCAGCATATCTGTAAACATATGAAAGAGTATTTGCAACAATAAAAAAAAAAAAAATTATCAAACATAAATAATAATAATAGTAATGATGATAATAATAATAATAATAATAAGAATAAGAATAAGAATAAGAATAATAATAATACCATTGGATCATATTGACCATAAAATAAATCAAATGATATGGAGAAACTTATACAATACAAAATGTACCATCTAGGTCACTAGAAAAAAAATTCAAGCATGTACCACCAAGCTCTCCACCAAAAAAAAAAAGTTGGTAACCAAATAAATAATGTATATATACATATAAGATCCAATTATAAGTAATAATTTTATGATTCTTCATGAGTTTCTGTGGTGATTAGAGTGTATAATAAACCTAAAACACCAATCAACAATTTAACGTGAAGATGTTAGGTTGCCTTTGCACTGTGGAGATGTCAAAACTGCATGAAAGTTTGCATGTATATATTGACCATTATTGAAACGTGATAAATAGTGGACAATCTCCCAACCCATATGCCAAAAATACAAACAACCACCCTTTCTTGTTGTAATTACTCCCAATCATTTCTATGACTTATAACTAATTGTTAAAGGACAAAACACAACACACCTTCGCACATACCTTTTGTCTATTATAGACAAAGCCACTAATCCCCAAAAGTTCACCTTTAATAATGGAATAAAGTACCAACAAAAGCTTCCAGGACCATAACCAATATGGACACAAGCATGGGCGACACCCATTGCCATTTTTCTTGCAAATTTACAAGATAAATAATTATAAAGGTAATTACCTTTTCCTTCACAAGCTACCACATTTTTACTTTACCCCCATGAACAACCAACCTTACTACTCTGTTGATGCATTTTTTGGCCCAACAATCTCCGATGGGTGAGATCTACACGTTCTTTATGTTCTTCTCGGAGTCTTCGATCTTCAATTTTGTTGGTCTTCATGTTCCTTTAATCCCTAAAAAATAATAACACGAGTTAAGAGGACGCTGTGGTGGCTAGTCATACTTCCTCCGATGCCTAAGTCAATGTTTGTATAAGCAGAGTATAGAGCATAGAAGAATATGAATCATGTACCTTAGATTTGATAATTGGCACTTATTTATAGAGTTGATAATCATGCATTAGAAATGGAAAATAGGCGGAGGATCTAGGATATAAGAGTAACTAACGGATGAATTAATAACCTTGTCCCTTGACCATTACTGTCAATGCAAAACTGCTCCCACAACCAATGAGTATTCAAGGATATGTGTAACCGTCAATGTGATCAATGTGTACCGATTCTTGTAATTATGATATTCTTGGTCATTAATGATTAGACTGTTACGAAAATAATATGCGCTCCTAGTCATTAATTTGGCGGTTACGAACGAGATATATGCTTGGATGTTAATCCAGGATTTTCTCTTGGTTTTTGATATTTGACTTATATTTTTTTATGTATAATATGCCCAACCCTCATAAACTATCATTTAGTGCCAAAAACCCCAGTTTCGTTAGTCAAAGGCCCCTTCTGTCAGTCAAATGTGCTAACTCAGACGGTCAAAGTGACAATGAATTGTAGTTCATAGGGGCAAAGTGACAAGTTGATTGTCTAAGTTAATGTTTTGACTGATGGAATGGGGGTTTTGGGCACAAATGGTAGTTCATGGGGGCAAAGTGAAAATGTGTTGTAGTTCATGGGAGGAAAAGCTAATTACCCCATAATTATATTATAAGAGTCCAACCACAACAATGCGATAAAGTATATATAAATCCAACATAAATTCGACAAAAAGCTTGAGGATGGGGGTTTTGACAAAAAGCTTCTTGAAACTACAAGAAAAGTCATCAATTTCTTTGAATCAACAAAACCCACAAACAAACAAACAAAAATTCCAGAAAATTACCTTAGTCAACCTCATCGTCTTTGTTTTTTGATTACACGGAACCATAGCCAGCACTGATGCCGGACTAAATTTTCTGCTATAAACCTTGGACGCTAGAGAAGATAGCTTGTATGGGTCAATTACGTTTGTCGTCGATTACGTTGGTTGGGCTTGCTTGCTTCATCGGGTCTTGCTTTGAGAAGGGCAGTCTTGCGTAGGTGATCTTGTGATCGTGATTTGGGGGTTTTAAAATTAAACCACCAAGACTAGAAAACTCTCTGTTTTGGCTGGTGCTAAAACGGTGACATCACTTCAGAACTCTAGGAGAAGGACTGAAGTTAGTCCCAATTAAAACGATGTGTTTTGATTAGGGACTAAACGGCATTAAATTTTTTTTAGAAAATTTAATAGTGGGAATTTATTTGGCATTTCGATTAACCCAAGGAGTAAAAATTCAAAGAAAAAAAAACCTACGAGGTTTTTAGTTTTGGTGCATTGACTCAGGGATTTTTAAGTTATTTACCCTATTGAGAAATATATAGGGTCATTTTTATTTTTAATTTTTTGCTAACATTGTGGGGACATGTGACAATATTTTGGTAATTTGGGGGACCATTATCACAACTGAAAGTTTGGAGGGGACATTGTTAATTTGGTGGTAGTTTAAGGGGGTATGTGGACTTTATCTTCTTCTTCTTCTTCTTTATTTATTTTTTCATGAATAATAATAAGTAGGAGAAACTTTAGAAAGCACCCCAAATCTTCCAGCCTTTTACACAAACCACTCATGAACCAAAAAACACTCTCATTTACCCCCCTAATATTTTGTTTTCTCTCACTTAGAATCCCTTAAGACGTGATCTGCCCATTATACCCCTCACTCCAAAATTACGTCGTTTTTAGCTTGCCCAAAACGACGTCAATTTTCCTAAAATGGCGTAGTTTTAACCATTAATTTTATTTTTAAAATAAAAAAGGAAAAGGAAAATATTAAAAAAGAAGGGTGGCACCATTATCCCTTGGTTAAAATGGGGTGTTGGACCACCCCATTTTAACCAAAGGTCAATCCACCGCCCCATTTTCAGAGTTTAGGTACTATTTATCACTTTTGAAACTTCAAGGGGCTAAATCGTAAACGGCTGGTAGTTTGGGGGGCTTTTTTATATTTTTCCCAAAAATTAAATTAAATCAAAGCTTAGTATGAGAATGTTTTCCCCCCTCCTCTCTTGTGTGGACATGTCAAATAATAATAATATGAAAATGATTCTAACATACTGTACCTGGAAGTCAATTTCGAAGGAAAGAAAAGCTTTGAGTGCTTTTCCAACTAAGACTTCTCATATCATTCCAAAATATGGAAAATCATTGTGATTTTTTAAATAAGCATTTCTCAACATCTCTTATATCATCACCACCAAGAATACAATTAGAAAGGTCTCTATCAACAATCTAACTTATGAACAACTTTAAATTCAAAAATAAATAAATAAAACTTCTTAAAAAAGGATAGTGAAATACATAAAAGACGAGTTCAATTGTTAGTGTTATATACAACTATCAAAACTCTCTATATTTTCCTTAATTTTCAATAGCATCCTTGTGTGGATGTTGCTTGATTTTTCCTAATAGAATCCTTGTGCAGCTCTAGTTAGGTCCTGAACTTTGTGAAAAAGTAATTTTACTTATGTTAATTATAATTATAATTTTTGACTGTATCCAGAAATAGATCACTGTGACATTGTGTTAATATTTTGGGATAATTACCTTTTTCTCCCATGAATTACAACGTATTGTCAATTTGCCTCCATGAATTGACAACCCTACTGCCTGACCCCATCACACTACCATTTTGTGCCCAAAACTTCAATTCCATTAGTCAAAGGCGTTAACTCAAACAATCAAAATGACAATGCGTTGTAGTTCATGGGGCAAAATAACAATGCGTTATAGTTCATGAGAGCAAAGTGACGAGTTAACTATCTGAGTTAATGCCTTTAACTGACAGAAATGGGGTTTTGTAAGGGTGTTCAAGCAGTTATTTGTAATAATCGCAACCGCCTCCGCCTTAAGCGGTTATCGGATTTTTGACAACCGCCTCCGCCTAGGCGGTTAGCGGTTATTTTATAACCGGCAGTTAGCGGTTATTCAAACCACTGACAACGATTATAACTGGTTTTTTAAAATTCACTTTAGGGCTTTTTTTATATTTTAAGCCTTCATTTTTCATATGTTTTGGGTTTATTTTGCCATTTTTTTGGCTTATTTTGCCCTATTGAACGAAAAACATGCTATTTTTTGGGCTTATTTCACATACATAGTCATAATGCCCAAATCCATTAAATGGCCCAAACCAAAACATACTACAAACCACTAAAAGTCTTAAACTAATAAATGTAAGCAAAACAAATATTACAAGCCTAAGGTTTCATCTCATTCTCCAACAAAAATGGCGTTGTTTTGGATTTTTTAATATTTAATTAATATAAATAATTAATATATATTTTTATATAATTATATATAAATAAAGGTAGTTAGCGGTTATAACTGCTTTTTCATACCCTAAAATCGCTAACCACAACCACCCTAGGCGGTTAGCGGTTTTTAATAACCGCTTTACAAAGCGGTTAACGGTTAGTGCTTGGCAGAGCGGTTATAACCGCCCCGCCTAAACACCCCTAGGGTTTTAGGTACAAAATGGTTGTTTTTGTTAGAAGATAAAATCTAATTAGATCAAGCATATCCAAACAAGGCAACAATCTCATGATTTCCTCCTCCATATTTCATAGGATTGTATATTAATGTTAAGAATATTATGTTAGAGTTATTTATCATTCTATGGTTATTTACTTTCTTGTTAATTCTAGGGTTTCCTTAGCCTACTCGGTTTACATTTTCTTAGTCTACTATGTTACTTGCCTACAACCCATAGCCTCTCTATAAATAAAGGCCTCTATAATACTCTTTAATTATTTAGTCTTAATACAATGTAGTCCATTACATACTTTTGCTCTCTCTCTCTCTCTCTCTCTCCTTGTTCCACTTTTTATATCTTTAATATATAAATTTTTATATTTTATCATGGTATTAGAGCCTTCTAGCCAAACACCATAATCGTATCTTGGAATCTACAGCACTGTCTATACCATGGCAGCAGCTAACTCAGTTTTTGTTCCACCTACTACCACCCAAAACTCCCTACTTAAGCTTGAATCAGGCAACTATACTAGTTGGGTGACCTAGATTAATCCCATTTTGCATACCTATGACCTCATGGCTATTGTGGATGGTTCAGAACCATGCCTTCCTTAATCCATTACAGATGAAGAAGGCAAAACATCACTAAATCCAGAATACACCAACTAGAACAAGAAGGATCAGTTTTTGCTCAACATCAATACTACTTCTCTTTTAGAGAAAGTCTTCTCCACATTCTATGGCCTTAATACTTCTCATCAAGCATGGACAGCCTTAGCAACCAAATTTGCCTCCAAGTCCAAGTCTCGGATTTCCAACCCCAAGAAACAACTTCAAAAACATGTCTCAAGGACCCAAGTCCTACTCTAACTACATTCAAGTCATGAAGAACCTTGCAGATCAACTTGGTGCAGCAGGTAACCCTATACTTGAGGAAGAGATCATCTCCTCAATCCTCAATACCTTGAACTCCTCATTCACCCAATTTATCACCACATACTCCTTTCATACATGTGCAAACGAAATCAATTTTGAAGATTTTCAAGATGAACTCCTCAACCACAAGATGCTACTTCAACAACACCATACACCTGTTCTAGACCAATCCACCTTTGCTCTCATAGCACATAATCCTATACCATGCCAATTCTCAAAGGGCAAACCCTATATGCCTTCCAGATTTTCTCCCAGAAATTTCTCCCCAAGACAAGGTAATAACTTCACATCACCTAGACCTTTTGGCCATGGCCCTCCACAATACAACAGAGGCTTTAACCAATACCAAAAAGGCAACTTCTCTTTCTCGAACTAGTAGTACAACAAAGGCATTAGTCAAACCAATCCGTACCCTACAAGGCAGTCCAATCCGAGCAACAACTACCAACCTAGATAGTACAATCCTTACTCATCATCTTCTTCTCAAGAGCAGCCTTTCTCAAAAGGATCTAGAGCCCCATTCCAAATCTATGGCAGAACCAGCCATAGTGCCTTAGATTGTTTTCATAGAATGGATTATGCCTTTCAAGGCAAAAATCCCCCCGCGTAATTGGCTGCCATGGTTGCATAGACCAATTCAAACTATGAAGATCAGTAGTGGATAGCAAATCAGTGGTGCAAATGCTTATATCACAAATCAGCTTAAGAATCTACAGATTCAGTAGCCCTTCAGCAGATAGAGGAAGTAGATGTGGGCAATGGGATTGGTTGGCTATAGAAAACACCGGTTCCACTCTTCTCTTTACACCTAACACTACACTTTAACTTAACAATATTTTACATTGTCCTCAAGCTTCTACCAATCTTCTTTTATTAAAAAATTTTGTCTTGACAATTTTTTCTATTTCATTCTAACCTTTTCTCATTACTTTGTCAAGGATCTGCTGACCCATGCAACACTCTTGGAGGAAAGGAGTAAGAATGGCCTGTATCCTTTGAAGCTTGGAAGGATCTCTCATAGAGACACCAAGAAGTTTATTGCTTTGCTTGGAATAAAAACCACCTCTTTAGTGGCACTTTAGACTAGGACACCCTTCTTTAAATATTGTTAACCGTGTTATTAAAAACATATCTCTTCTGTTTTAAGTTTTAATTTGAATAAAAATTCTACTTGCATTTCATGTCAACTTGGCAGGAGTAAACAGCAGCCTTTTCAAGCATCAAATCGCGTTTCAAAGCAACCACTTGAGTTAATCCATTCTGATGTTTGGACCTCACCAATTCAATCTATTAGTGGCTACAAATAAAATGTTATTTTTGTTGATGATTTCTCTATATTTACTTGGATTTATCCCTTACATAATAAATCTGAAGTCTTTGAACACTTTGTCAAATTCAAACTTCTAGTAGAGAATCAATTCACCTCCAAAATCAAACAACTTCAATCTGATGGAGTTGTCCCCATACCTCCATCGAAAAACCTGTCCCCATATCTCCTAACAAAATGGTTTGGCTGAAAGAAAACTCAGACACATTCTCGAAACAACCCTTACTCTTTTAGTTCACTCTATGTATCCAATAGATATTGAGTTGATGCCTTTGTCATAGTTGTGTATATAATCAATAGGCTTCCTGTTTTGCAACATCATTCACCCTATTTCAAACTTTACAATAGAGAACCAGACTATCAGAAACTCAAGGTGTTTGGCTACCTTTGTTATCCTCTTTTCAGCCCTAGGGGTTGCACAAATTTGGATATAGGTCCAAGCCATGTATTTTTCTAGGACACAATTTTGGTGGATATAAATGTTTAGATCCTGTCACTAACAAAGCCTATTTGTCCAAGCATGTCATTTTTAATGAGCAATCCTTCCCTGCCAAGGACCAAGCCAACTCACATCTCCAATCCAAGATCAATGCAAAAGGTGATGCTCCCTTGTTCCTTCTTGTTTCTTGTTCAATTCCATATATTATGCCTACTATTTATGATAATATTGCAGCTCCTATTGAGTCATCATCTGAATTTGCCCCTTCTCAACCAAACTCCCCACAAGCCCCTATCCCATCTGAACCTCAACCACCATCACCATCTCTTGAGCCAAACTCGTTACAAGCCCCCATCCCACCTAAACCTCAACCACTAGCTCACCTTATGACAAGCAGGTCTAGAACAAGTTCCCTTAACTCTAAGTCCTACCTTAACTTTCAACTTTACCAAGCCACACTACTTGAGTGTGAACCGGTGATCTATAGACAAGCTGCCTCAGATCCTAGATGGCAGGCTGCTATGCAATTGGAGTTTGATGCCCTTATCCAAAATGGTACTTGGACCCTGTGCCCTACACCACAGCTGCACAATTTTATTAGAAATAGATGGGTGTTTAAGATCAAGAGGACGGCTAATGGAAGTATCGAAGATTCAAGGCTAGACTAGTAGCTAAGGGCTTTGACCAACAAAGTGGCATAGATTACACTAAGACTTTTAGTCCAATGATCAAGGCTTCTACCATTAGAGTCATTCTAGCTCTTGCTGTTCATTTTGATTGGCCCATCCAATAGCTTGATGTGACTAATGCATTTCTGCAAGGTTCTTTGGGAGAAGAGGTCTATATGGACCAACCACCTAGTTTTGTTCATACTACACCCCCTGATCAAGTATGTAAACTTCACAAAGCCATTCATGGTCTCAAGCAAGCTCCTAGAGCATGGTTCACTCGTCTATCTAATTTTCTATTGGAACTTGGATTCAAGGGGTCTTTGGTGGATACTTCTCTGTTTATTTACTTACATGGTTTTGTCCAAGTGTACATGCTTGTTTATGTTGATGATATAACTGTATCATCTTTACTCATTCATTCTCAAACTCAGCAAGAATTTCCACTCAAGGACTTGGGACCCTTGAATTTCTTTCTTGGCATTCAGGTTATTCAGACTATCTCTGGTCTTCATCTTTGCCATACCAACTACTTCTCGAGATACTTCGAAAAGCACACACGGCTGACTCCAAACCATCCAAATCTCCTTGTGTATCTGGTTCAAAATTATCCACATATGTAGGTGATCCTTTGACTAATCCCACAACTTATAGGCAGGTTGTAGGTGCTCTACAATATTGTACCCTTACTCGTCTAGAAATTGCTTATTTTGTTAATCAGCTATGTTAACACATGCATGCACCTACCTCAGCTCACTAGGTTGTAGCCAAACGAGTGTTAAGATATTTCAATGGTTCCCCAAATCATGGTGTGTATTACACCAAGAGCAACCTGCAGATCAATGCTTTTTGTGACTCATATTGGGCAGGGTGCCCTGATGACAGTAGGTCCACCACAGAGTTTGCTGTATTTCTTGGTGATTGTCTTATTGCTTGGAGTGCAAAGAAACAAGCTATGATCTCTCGCTCGAGTATTGAAGTAGAATATCGAGCTCTTTCACTAACCACAACTAATTCTTCTGGATTAAAATGCTATTTAAAGAGATTGGCATCTTTCTCCAAGTACCCTCGGTTCTATGGTGTGACAATCAGAGTGCTTCAACCCTCACATCCAATCCAGTGTTTCATGCACGAACAAAAGACGTAGAGGTGGACTATCATTTTGTTTGAGAAATAGTGGTGAATCATGATGTTCTTATCAAATTTATTTCCACCAATGATCAAGTTGCATATGTGTTTACTAATGGCCTTTCATCTTCACGGTTCCTGTCTCTTAAGTCCAAGCTAAGAATGGTTCCTCCACCCATCAGCTTGCAAGGAGTGATAAAGGAAAACCAATATGGAAAGTTTCTTAAGGAGACTACAACTCATGCTTTAGGGTATCCAAGAAGGAAAGATTCATAGGGTGTGCATCAAGGAATAACAAGATCTTGTGCATGATTTGTAGATTCTCCTAGTATGAGTTGTAAACTAGATTTTCCTTGTTGTTCAAGTATTAGGTCAAGCTTCTGCTATGTATATAAACAGCTTATTGTTTCATTGTAAATTTATCACTTTGAATACAAACCTTATCAAAGTTTTCATGGCATCAGAGCAACGACTTACGCCAGTGTTTGATCCGAAGAGTCCTGTGGAGTTTTTTCTCATGCTGATCTTCGCTCACAGTCCAGCCGCCACGACCTAGTCCAATAGCCATTATCCTCTCCAACTCATCCCTGTCAACACCAAGTAGCTTTGTCACACCTCCATCAGACGTTCTTGGACAACCTTGTGCGGGCATTCTTTCCTCCATCAGACATTCCTGGACTACCTCGTGCTGGCGTCCTTGCCTCCATCTAGAGAGTTTATTGCAAACTATGCAAAAAAAATTAAAAAAAAACCATCTTTTTGACCTTGAGGTAATGTCTAAAACCCAAGGTTCACTTCAACTCATAGTTTGTCAGTTTTAATATGGCCCATTGTTGGCCAAATTCTTGGCCATGTGGTAATACCTAAAATCAAGCCTTTTTCATGTCTCTAGCCTAGGTTTTTGGTAGTTTGCGGTAAAAATCTGATGTCCATTAGTGGTTTTATGGTATGATTTGACTGGCCCTTGGTAATTTGCAGTGAGATCCGTCTGCCCATTGGTTTTTTTACAATGAGACCCGACCACCCCCTTGGTGTTTTTATGGTGAGATCCATCCGCCTCGGTGGTTTATGGCAAGAGTCAATTGACAAAATGCCAATTACTTTTTGTTTATCAAACTGAAGGAAGTGCCTACCATCAATTTGCAGGGGAGTGTTAGAAGACAAATTCTTATCAAATCAAGCATATCTAGACAAGGCAACAATCCCATGATTTCCTCCTCCATGTTTCATGGGATTATGTATTAATGTTAAGAATATTATGTTAGAGTTATTCATTATTCTAAAATTATTTACTTCTTATTGATTCTAGGGTTTCTTTAGTCTATTAGGTTTACATTTCCTTAGTCTATTATGTTACTTGCCTATCACTCATAGCCTCTCTATAAATAGAGGTCTATGTAATACTCTTCAATTATTCAATCTTAATACAATGTAGTCAATTACATACTTTCGCTCTCTCTCTCTCTCTTGTTCCACTTTTATATCTTTAATATACAAATTTTTATATTTTATCAGTTTTATGAGGTCGGGCAGTAGGGTTGTTAATTTGTGGGGCAAAGTGACAGGTTGACCATTTGAGTTAACGTCTTTAACTAACGGAAGGGAGGGTTTTAGGTACAAAATTGTAGTTTCATGGGGTCAGACAGTAGGGTTATCAGTTCATAGGGGCAAAGTGACAATGCGTTGTAGTTGATAAGGGATAAGGTAATCACCCCTAATACTTTTTAGGAGAAAGTCCACATATCTCCATCAAACTACAATCCAATTAATAATGTCTCCCTCAAACTTTTAGTTGTAACAATGTCCCCTCCCAACTACAAAAATTGTCAATGTTCTTCCAAATGACGAAATTATCATTTGTAAAATAAAGATAGAAATACTAAAAATTCTAGAAAAAAATCAAAGCAGCGACCAAATTTTTTTTTAAAAAAAAAAAAATCGTTTTTATAAGAAAAAAATTGAAAAATTTAGATTTTTTTTGTATATCAAAAATTGAAAATTTTCTTTTTTTAACAAATAAAATAAAATAAAATAGTTTAAAAAATAATAAATTTCGTTTTAAAAATAAATAAACATTATTTTTGAATTAAAATTTTTGTTTTTTTTAATTATTATTTTTTTAATTTATAGGGTATTTTTGTCTTATTGAGAAATCTATATGGGCATTTTTGTCTTATTGCTAGTCTTGGTAGTTGAGCATTGACAATATTTTAGTAGTTTAAGGAGAACATTGTCAATGGGGTGAAACTTTAAGGATGTATATGGATTTTACCCCATTTTTTTATTTAAAAATTTAGTAAGTGACACATTATCATATTGATTTGGGCATCACTTGTTGAAGGCCCATGAGCCTATAAATAGATCCGTCAACATCAACACCTATAGTAACAATTGAGAAACACTTCCAAACCTTTCAAACATTTTGGGTCAAAGAAAAATGTTCTTCTTGTAAAATTTGAGTCCGACCACTTTTATAGAGTTAGTCCAAACTATATATTACAAACAATTGCTCTACAATACCTTAAGAGTTAGACGAGACAAGTCAAAGGAAATTTCTTTGCTGCACTGAAACTTCGGTTTTGCCAACCACATAAGGCTTGAATCTCCTAAACGAGAAGAGGATTTCCTTGTCTCAATCCAATTTTATTTTGCTTTAATTTCATTCTTTTTGTAATTATAATGTAAATTATTATGAAATTCACCAACATTTATTCCTTAACAAGAAGAATACTTAGGTTCATGTTGTCAAAATTAAACCGGACATATCATTTATGAGAAAAAAAATTGTCTTCTTTATTTTTTTATGACGGAAAACACCTCTAAGGTAGGGTCACTTCATGTACTCATTTTTATTGGACAAACCACCAAAACCGTTCAAAGCATCCTCTCCATACAAATTGAGTAAGATTTTAGCTTTGCCGGTGCATGGGCCAAAGCCCTTTACCACTTGAGCTAACCCCTTGAATTAGTGATGTAGCCCATCACCCCATCAAAAAGGTAAAATAAATGTAAACTTAATTTACACATCTACATGTACATATTACTTATGGGTAACTTTACTTTAGATCCCTTAATTATAAAACTATTTAAGAAGTCCTCTCAAACTTTAAAACCTATCAATTTGGACCCTTGAATTTTCAATTGCAATCAACCTGAACTTTTCTGATTTAAATGTTAAAAGTGTGTCAAAAACATTTATACCCCATAATTTTTATAAAATCCCAAATTTACCCTTAATTCCAAATTCAAAAATTCAAAAATAAATATTTCTTTTTATTAAAAAAAAAATCAGTGATATTTTAGTCTTTTTAGGGGTAAATCAAGGAAGTTAATAGCTAAATCTGAAGAAGAGTTCAAATTGACTGCAATTGAAAGGTTTTAAAGTTTGGGAAGCTTTTCAAATCGCATGGTAATTTAGGAGTTTAAGTAAAGTTATCCCAATTACCTTTATTTATTTATTTATTTAGTTTTTTTATAAGTAAAAAGGTGGGAGGGGCAACCAGTGTAATTTTTTCCCTTGGGCGTTACTATCAAGGTTCCCACCGTTGTGGAATGTTTGGTTTGAACCATAGCTACCACCTGAGAAGGGGAGTCCGTCACCATAACCCCACTAAGTTGTAAATCATTAAAGCTCATTCATAGTAGCTTCTAGTTCACACACGCAATTACTACCGTGAGCGAATTCAAACACGCGACCAGTATGATGAAGGGAGGGGGGACTTTCCCCCTGCTACTTTACCAACTCAATTACTACCAATTTTGTGGTAAGTTACCTCAATTAATTATGTTCATGTTGCACACTTGGAAAGTCCACGACTTAGTGAAAAGCCCACGACTTAGTCAAGCCTAATTAGGGTCCTTTCCGAGGGTCTGGTGAACGGGACTAGGGTTTACTCTGTAGGGGTGGGTTTGAATGGCCTGCCTTGAAGGAGTTCCCCGACATAAAAAGAATAAACAAAAAAAAATTTAAATTCGGTATTAACAATATAATTTTTTCATATTATTTATAATTTTTTTCAAGAAAAAAAAAAAAAAGAAATTGCAACTTTCTAACGTGGCACATGTGCCACGTTGGAAAATTCCTGATGTGGCACATGTGCCACGTTAGAAAACTGCAATTTCTTTTTTTATTTATTTTTTTTAAAAAAAAATTATTAAAATAAATACTAACTACACTCTCATGAAAAGCCAGCAACTTAATCAATTCCATATGGGGAACTTAGAGTCGATGCGGAGTTTACTCAAAGGTGGGTGAAATGGCCTTTGAGAAATGCGCCAACATAAAAAAAAAAATAAAAAAAATTTTAAAAAGTAGAAAATAAAATTATAAAAACAATAGCTATATATGGTAACCCTATCTAGGGTTACCATATATAGCTAGGGTTACTAGTTACGTGTATAGGAACTTTGGAGGGTGTAGTGAACAGGACCGGGGTTTATTCTGTAGGGGTGGGTCCGAATGGCCTGCCTTGGAGAGTTCCCCAGCATAAAAAAAAAAAATTATAAAAACAATAGCTATATTTGGTAACCCTAGATAGGGTCACCATATATAGATAGGGTTACCAATTCCATGTTTGAGAAGTTCCAGGGGTGCGGTGCACGGGACCGGGTGCCACGTCAGGAAGTTTCCAACGTGGCACATGTGCCACGTTAGAAAACTGCAATTTCTTTTTTTATTTATTTTTTAAAAAAAAATTATTAAAATAAATACTTACTACACTCTTGTGAAAAACCAGTGACTTAATCAATTCTATATGGGGGAACTTTTGAGAGTCTGATGCACGGGACTGGAGTTTACTCTATAAAGGAGGGTCGAAATGGCTCTGCCTTTGAGAGGTACACCGACATTAAAAAAAAAAAAAAAAAAAAAAAAGTAGAAAATAAAATTATAAAAATAGTTATATGGTAACCCTAGATAGGGTTACCATATATAGCTAGGGTTACTAGTTACGTGTACAGGAACTTCCGAGGGTGTGGTGAATGGGACCGGGGTTTATTCTGCAGGGGTGGGTTCAAATGGCTTGTCTTGGAGAGGTTCCTCGGCATAAAAATAAAATAAAATTATAAAAACAATAGCTATATTTTGTAACCCTAGATAGCGTCATCATATATAGATAGGATTACCAATTCCGTGTTTGAGAAGTTCTAGGGGTGCAGTGCACGTCTTACTCTGCAGGGGTGAGTTCATGTGGCCATGCTTTGGAGAGGTTTCCCGCCTTAAAAAAAAAATGGAAAAAATTTACTTTTGGTAGTAAATATATAATTTTTTAATATAATTTTTATTTTTAAGGGAAAAAAAAAAGGAAATGTGATTTTCTAACGTGGCATATGTGCCATGTTGGTAAATTACTAACGTGGCATGTGTGCCACGTTAGTAAAAAAAATTATTTTATTTAATTATTTTTAAATTACTTTATTTAATTATTATTTTCTAATGTGAATAGTGACACGTTAGTAATTGCTATTTTAATTTTTCAATTATTTTTAAATATTGTCATTTACTAACGTGTCACTATTCACACGTTAGTAATTTCTAACGTGTGAATAGTAACACATTAGTAATTACTATTTTAATTTTTTTAATTATTTTTAAATATTGTCATTTACTAACTTGTCACTATTCACACGTTAGAAAATGCATTTACTAACGTGTGTATGTATAACACGTTAGTAAATACTGACGTGACAAAAAATGATTAACAGTAGACACGTTAGAAAATATCCGGTTTTTTGTAGTGCAACTACCAATTTTGTGGTAAGTTACCTCAATTAATTATGTTCATGTTGCACACTTATGGACTTTGTTTGGATGAAATGAAAGGTGTGACAATTATAGAGGTGTGAACATCGAATCAAGTCCTCTAATTCACACTCTTTGTCGTCCACTTACGCATGCTACCAACCAAATGGGAAAACGTTGAGGTGAAGAAGACAATATACATGAAAGTAGCATCACAGAATTCGCTTTAGAGAAGGAGATAATGTAAAAACAAAGAACGAAAAGCAATTTCTAGATGCTTCTCGATCTCTTCAAACTTGGTCTTAAGGAAATGAAAACATATGCGATTAGACATAAACTGAGACTTTAAGAAGTTAATCTAGAAAACATCTTACACCAAAACCTATGCATGTCTCACATAAAGATCCTTATCAAATCTCGACAACAAGACTACAAAAGAATTTTGGATCCTTTTACATATGGAGAATAGAATGGTGACTCTTGATCCTTCATTAAGCTTATCGTCTATATAGGAAATTTAGATAGATTTTTGGACGTACGTTTAACACAAGGGATAAGACTTCCAGTTAATTCATAGTAAAATGTGCGGTTTAAACAAGAAATTACTTGGTTTTAGATTATAGGCCTTTAATTAAGCATTGTTTGATGCATTTTTTTTTTTCCTCGTTCTTGTTTTTGCTTTGTTGTTTTGGGCAGTGAGGTTCATGGGATTGAGGTGAAGGTCAATGATGGTCACTGCCCCACAATTTTCATTAATATTTAGACTTGATTTTATTTGAGTAGCTTTACGTTTTGAGCTCTCGATCTCGATCATGTTAGAGAGTCAGGATATCAGATATATTATCAACATTCATGGCATTCTTTTTGGTTGGTGTGAGATTTAGAGATTGAAATAATGGAAAGCAAATGAGAATTAAGATTCTTTAGATTTGGCTTTTTATCTTTTTTACTTTGTAATCACAACCCAAAAAGTGTTCTTCTAATAACTACCATCTTTGAACGCGTCAAAATTCTTCGTTTGGAACTTTTTTCTTCACCTTTTTTGTGTTATATAATTATTATGGTTATTTTTAATTAATTTTATATTTCTCTCTTTGGTCACTGATGCAGAATTGTGCATGCATGGTGTCTCAGTTTTCCCCAACTTAACTTTTATTGTATTGTATCCTTTTGTTCCTTCTCCCTTTCATATGTTGCTGGCTTTTCTTGGTCGTCAATGAAGGTATTTTTCAAAACTTCAAGCATACGTCGAAGGATCCACCGAAAGGGATCTCTATATAGACAAAAACATTCCCTGACAACTACAACGATGATGAGACTTGATAATTGGGCTAGCTAGTACTTGAGTTTTGGTTTTAAAGCTGACTTTTCTAGAAGGTATAGAATGAGAACTTATTCTTATAGTTGACCGCCCATCAGTATTCAGGGACGGAGCCAGGTAGAAGAATGGGGCGGGGGGGACCATGGCCCCAACCAGTCCCCCCCCAAATCCGTCTCTGTCAGTAGTCCAAGCAAAAAGACTTGTAAAGACAAGAAACAAACATGAGTGACTCTCGTCAGCGCCGCTAGTGGAGAGCATTCCAATGCCTAAGTCAGTGAGGTAACAAGCTTTGGTGAGTTAGAGTAAAATCTTGTGGACCTCTAAAAAATGGTATCACCGGTCGGTCCATCCTGAGGGTGGATAGACCTTCCAAAGCCTACTGACTAACATGCTTTGTTTGATTTGAGTAGGCTCTTAGGGACTTCTAGTAAATAGTATCATTAGTTGCCCCCTCAATTCCCGCACTCGATTTGCATTCCCAATTAATTGGTGGGAATTTCACTTCTATGCCTTGAAGCATTTTATCTTTCCCTAGCATGCAGTCAATCCCATATGGGCACTGAATCGTTAAATGATTGTGGGCTATCACTAGTGCAATAGGTTTGATCCTTTAATGGGTGCAATGGGGCATGATTAATGGGCCATTGACCATTATAGAATCCAAGGGACACGTGTCAAAACATACGCATTCCTCGGACAGCTTCCTCCAAAAGACATGGTGAGGGATGAGGTGAGCCAACAGTGGCACAATATTAAACATGCTTCACTAGTAGGATCACTTCTGAATACAACAAATAGGCCTCTTTAAGGGGATCAGGATCTCCTCCAGTTGGAGATCAATTGGAGAATCTCATGTTGAGGGATCTTGGCCGTTAATGAAATCTAATGGTGAAAAAAGTGTAAACAGATTTTAGAAAACAATGCAAAATCTAATTTACTGCGCCTCGATTACACAAAGGTTTAAAATCAAATTTACTGTGCCTCGATTACACAAAATCTGCTTACACTTTTTTTACCGTTGGATTTCATTAACGGCCAGGATCCCACAACATGAGATTCTCCAATTGATCTTCAACTGGAGGAGATCCTTATCCTCTTTAAGGATAGGCAATAAAATTGATTGTTTTAGTTTTTGAGGGCAACGATATGCGACATTAATGCATCATGCGGCGTTACATACGTGTTATTCAAGTTATTTTCCTTAGACCACGTGGTGGCGGCATGAATTTCATGAGAATGATCAATTGAGGGCCAATGAGTTTCTATTGTTTTACGTCCCAAAGTCTCAAGTCGCCAATACATGTTGCTTCAACTCTCATAAAGGTCGTTCCGTAGTGTCCATCCTATAATGATTCTTGAGCAACAAGAAGTGAAAGTGGTCCTTCTTCTTCATTTTGGAGAGCAATTGGAAGTTTTACTAGTGGCATAATGTCACCCCCAATCAGTTCGTTACATTCACGGTGAACCACCATTGGGAGCATCTCGAAAGGAGGTACTTGACTAAGCCCTATCTTACCACCAAAGAGAAGGCGCAAGATGAGAGGGCATTGGAATGAGTGTTGATACTTTGGCCAAGGGAAAAGGTGAATCAGCTGAAGAGGCTATACAACTGATGTTGCTGATCACTCGGCTGAGGGGGAAGATTATTTCGATGGTAAAGCTATTGTCGATGTTGTTGAGGGCTCCAAATTATTGCCTTCATTTTAATTGTTGTACTTAATTTTCTTTTGTAAAATATTGTCCCTTCAAACTTGTTAATGGAATCTATTTCCAAATCTCTATCTATACTTAATTTCTCGTTTTGAATACCCATGTAGTTGGATGAGTCTATATATAATAGGGATTTTCCTTGTTTCTTTTGTCCTATTTGAATGTTTGAGTCTTTTAGACAAGTGACTAAGGAGGATGCCCTATTGGCCAATGATCAAACTGAGGTACCCCATCAAGAAGATACCAAGTGAGGTCCTAGTTCCTTAATTGAGGCAAGGCCTGTAAGGTCCCTTTGACAGTGTGACCGAGCAAGATTCCCCATCGGGAGGGTATCAAGCGAGGTTTTAGTTTCCTTGAGAGCATATTGATCAGGGTATTTGAGGTCTAGCCATTAGTGTCACTGGGTGAGGTGCCCTATTGAGAGGGTACCATGCGAGGTCTTAGTTGTCTTGCAAGCATATCGATCAAGGTCTTAAGACCCCATAGGTGGCATGACCGAATGAGGAACTCAGTTGGGAGGGTACCAAGCATGGTCTTGGCTGCCATGAATCTATTAAGGTCTTTGAGGCCTTGTCGATCGGATTTTGGCCTTGGGTTTGTAGAATTGATGTAGATTAGGATGACCTATCTTATCTATTTAGTCTTTTATTTAAATTAGGTTTCTTTATTAGTCTTTTAATTGTTTTAGCTTACTTTTCCTTCTAGTACGCGGTTTTAGATTACTTTTCCTTTTAGGATGTGTAATCCTAGTTTATCTTAGATTACTTTTCCTTCTAGGATGTGTAATCCTAGTTTATGTTAACCTCTTTTATGTTTTAGCCTCTAAGCCTATAAATACAGGCTTAGACCCTTTGGAAAAACAGTTTATTATTGTTATTGAGTTTGTTTAATAAGAATACTCAGAGTTGAGTTTCTTGGTTCTTTTTCCTTCAAGCTTAGATAGCATCTTTTGCTTAGAGAAGATTTCTTTGATTTTGTGATAGTCTCACAATCTTAGGAATATTTATCCCTTCTGTTTACTGTTTTCTTGATTATTTACGTTCTAACCCTGCATCAAGAACCCTACCCGAAACCTGGATTCAAGTCATTATTTCTACTAGGTTTTGAGTAGGGGCAGGTTGGACGGGGCGATTGTATGGGTTGGACAGGGAGGTCGAGTGTCTTATAGGCATGGTTTTTTGTAGATGCTGAAGAAGAGGAAAGAGATGATCACCAAGAAGAGTTCTTGTGGTTCTGAATCCACAAGAAAGTAGTAGGACCTTTTCTATGTTACCGGCTAAGGAAGACCTTTTCTGATCTATATGACCCAAACCATGATATGCACCCAAACCTCCGAGGAAGAGTTCTTGTGGTTGTGCATCCACACTTTGAAGACCTGCCGGCCCACCCCAAGTCCTTTGTAGAACCTCTCAATCACATCATCTAGATCATTCCTCTAAAGCTTCCACACTAGTTTCTCTGCGAACGCCAGCATCTTCTCCTTCTGATCTGTTGTTGTAGTCCATTAGCTCGGTTGTGGCAAATGCGACTGGTCGGTTCATTGTCATTGTGAACTCTGATGGGATTGTTGTTGTTGTTAGGGATTTTGCTTTCTTTGATTTCATTGTAGTTTTGTAGGAAAGAATGAGAAGAATGGAAGAAAATCAGAGCGAAAGAAGGAGAAGAGGCGTGCTGCGTGAGATGAGAGAAAAGAGGGAGATTTTTTTGGGTTTTAGGGTTATGTTACTTATGGGCGGGTACTTGGGGTTAAAAAAAAAATACAACCCGCAATCCGCCCCACCCCATGCTGGTAACCCAAAAACCAACCTGGATCCGTGTTTTTCTTAGAGAAAATAGACAGGTTGGGCAGATATTTGCCCACCCCTACTTGTCGATGGCATGGCCGACGTGTCACTTGTCTATCTACTTGGACTACTGGTATGTGGTCAACTCTACAAACATATTGTTGCCTCTTCTTGGTCATCAATGATGGTATTTTCCAAAACTTCATGCGTACGTTGAAGGATCCACCGAAAGGAGATCTCCAAATAGACAAACATTCCCTAATAACTAAAAAGATGGTGGGACTTGATAAGTGGGCTAGTGCTTGAGTTCGGTTTACAAACAAGTTTTCCAGGGAATGGGAACTCAATATCACGAATTAAGATGCTTCTAAGCTTCTTCTTTTTTTTTTTTTTCTTCTTTTTTTTTTTTCGGAATTTTCTACACGTTTTATCGACCACGGCATTGTCCCTATGCTTTTGCGAGTCAAAAGGGTCGCTTCCCGTGGGCTCATGCCTTTGTCACAAAGCCGAAAAGACCAACCCACTCATGGGTGTGGATTGTTGAACCATGACTGGCATCCACTTGTCACTATTTTACTACCACATCATCTGATGCCCCGAATAGGATGCAGTGGAGGATTTAGGATCAAAACTCATCAATACAGCTGACTTTTCCTTTCCATATTAAGAACTCTATTACTTCATAATTCATATACCCTACCCGCCCTCTCAATCTGCAAATCCTGAACATATCATTGAGGCCATATTTTTCACAAAAAGTAAAACAAGACTTGAATGCTCCCATCAGGCATCAGTTATATATCCCCCGGTGAAACGCAAGGGGCTAACCGGCGGCAACCACTACTTTGAAAGAACCCATGAGGCAGAAACTGTTTTATTAAAACAAAACAAAAGACACTCAGTGGCGCAATCGCTCAGCCGTCTAGCCGTGGCGATAAATCAAATTCAAAGTTTGACGTTCTCTCGAAATTCCTTTGTATCAAAGACAACATTGACGGGCCCTAGTGGGCTTTCGTTTCAATGTAAAAATGGTCAATGTACAACTGTCCAAGAAGCCATCTTTGTCCTCTTTTTCAGTTTGAAGACATTAACACCGTTCCCTCTGACCCAAAACGCCAACAAAAACTCTTTGACTATGTTACTAATTATATGATTCAATAGTCGATCCAATATGCAAATTTTATGTTTTGAGATGTATATATGGTTAACCTCCAAATCTTAGTTCTGCACTTTGGATTTTGTACCGATTAACTGTCTCTTTGCAGGCCGGAGGGATAATAACTAATAATAGACACTCAAGTGCTTCCAAATAGTAAATTAGATAAATTCAAAGTACAATAATAATAAATTAGGCAAACTCCATAAAAACAAAACCCTATGACTGTGTTTGGCAATGGATTGGATTTGAGAAAGTAGATTAATTAGTACTGTAGCAGATTTGATTAATGTAAGAAAAAAAATAAGAATATTTTGTATAAAAAAATGAAATTTTGTGTGTTATAGTGATTTTTTTTATTTAAATAGTAATAAAAATTATTAATGTAATATAAAAAGTAAAAATGTTGGGGTTGATTTTAAGAATTTAATTTTTGAAATTTTAGGTTGGTCCAATCGGGTCCATCCCAAACAGAGCCTATAAAACCCCGACCACCATGGCCCTTCTGTAATCCCCTTCTCTCTCTCTCTCTAAGACATTTGTTTTCAGCACGCTAAAATGTGTCATCTAAATTCCTCTCCCTCCGACGAAGCCAATTCAAACCACCCTTTCCTTCTGTCAATCAAAGAAGCAGAGGAGCACAAGATGCTTACCACCCCATTGATCTCCAAACAAGAACCAAAGCAAACATACAGAACAGAGAAAACCCATCTGTCCTTGGCTCTCAAAGAAGCCATTTCCATTGCCAAAATCGCTCTCCCCATGATACTGACAGGCCTTCTGATTTATTCCCGCTCAATGATCTCCATGCTCTTCCTCGGCCGCCTCGGTAATCTCGCGCTAGCCGGCGGTTCCCTTGCCGTCGGCTTTGCGAACATCACCGGCTATTCTATTCTCTCCGGCCTCGCCATGGGATGGAGCCCATTTGCGGCCAAGCTTTTGGTGCCAGAAAACACACCCTCCTCGGCCTCTCCTTGCAGAGAACAGTGCTTCTGCTCGCCTTCACTTCAATACCAATTTCTCTGCTCTGGCTAAACATGAAGAAAATGCTTCTTTTTTGCGGCCAAGATGAAGCTATAGCGACAGAAGCACAATCATATCTTCTCTATTCCCTCCCGGACCTCTTGGCTCAATCGCTTCTACACCCATTGCGCATCTATCTTCGAACACAATCTATTACTCTGCCTCTAACCTTTTGCGCCACTCTTTCGATTTTACTTCACATACCCATCAACTACCTTCTCGTTTCACACCTTAATTTAGGAGTCAAAGGGGTTGCTCTTAGCGGCGTTTGGACTAACTTTAATCTTGTCGGCTCTCTAATCCTCTACATCCTCGTCTCCGGCATCCACAGGAAAACCTGGGGAGGCTTCTCTGTAGAGTGCTTTAAAGAATGGAGATCTTTACTAAATTTGGCAATTCCAAGCTGCATTTCAGTCTGCCTCGAGTGGTGGTGGTATGAGATCATGATTTTGCTATGCGGCTTGTTGTTAAATCCCAGAGCAACCGTGGCTTCCATGGGCATTCTAATCCAAACGACAGCGCTTATCTACGTATTCCCGTCATCGCTTAGCTTTAGCGTATCCACAAGAGTTGGAAATGAACTCGGCGCAAACCAGCCCAAAAAAGCGAGGCTGGCAGCCATTGTAGGCATTTCCTGCAGCTTCGTATTGGGGTTTTCGGCATTAGTCTTCGCAGTCATGGTGAGGAAGAGTTGGGCTACCATGTTCACCAAAGACAGAGAGATTATACACTTGACATCACTGGTTTTGCCGATAATCGGGTTTTGCGAGCTCGGAAACTGCCCTCAAACGACGGGCTGCGGCGTCCTGAGAGGGTCGGCAAGGCCTAAGGTTGGTGCACGCATAAACCTAGGAAGCTTCTACCTTGTCGGAATGCCCGTGGCGGTCGGAGCGGCGTTTTACGCCGGGCTCGACTTCCAGGGGCTGTGGTTGGGGCTTTTGGCGGCGCAGGGCTGGTGCGCGGTGACCATGATGGTGTTGTTGGGTCTGACCGATTGGGAGTTGGAAGCCAAGAGAGCCAAGGAGCTGACCGGAGCTGCCCCTGTCGATGAAATCCTAAAGGTTGAGGAAAAGCAGCAAGTCAAAGCTGAAATCATGGAAGATTTTTTAAATTTATCGGAGGATTTACATCAACCTAATAATCCACCCGTTTAATTTTTATAATTTTTACTGATTACCGTCCCAGGCTGTACATGGGGAACTACTGAGAGAGAGACGAAGAGAATTTTGTATGGGCCTGGATTTCTGGCGTAAGTTGCTGCTGTTTCCAATGAAATTCACTCAGACCCAGTCTGGAAAAGCATTTGAATATCATTGGAAGGAGCACATGCAACCCCCTCGAGGAGATCAATTCAGTGATATCTACTCTATTGATAATTTTTTGTATTATAAAGAAAGAAATTAGCACAAGACAAGACTTTATTCCACAATTTCAGGGTCTCATAATCAATCTGGTTTGTGCTTCTGAATTTTGGTTTGGGTAATAAAAGATAGGAAAATGATACAGGCACAACTTAAGTCCAACTTTTCTATTAAATTTTAAAAAATAAACTGATGTGAATGAGAGAAAAAGCCTTAAATTAGAGAGAGAAAGAGAAATTTAACTTAGAAGTTGGGTCAAAGTTGGACTTAAATTGTACCTATATCAAACCTCTAAAAGATATGAGATGGAGTTACATCTTGTTAAACTAAGTAAAATAAGTGCATCATCCAAGCCTAACTCCTTATACAATCAATCAATCCCAATCCTTAAAGATAGATCAGGCAGTGAATAGCATTCCTCTCACTATTTATCTTTATTTCATTTGAAATGAAAAGAAACATAATTTTCATTAGAAATCTAACTTTTCATTCTCCATTTACGTCTCAGAGATACTCTCAAGATTCAAGGATACATGTTTGGGGAATTAGAGTAAAATATCGAACATACTCGTCAATAAAACACATAAAAATAGAAAGAAAAATATAAAAAATTGGTGTAATAGTTCACATGATTAATGCTACTTTACATTGTGCATGTTGCACTGTATATATAAAAGTTAACTAGGTATGAACGAGTTTTTCTCAACTTAGGGTTTTTTTTTCTCTCATAGCGTCGTAGCTGCATAGGTAACGTAACTCCAAGCTAGCGGAGGAGGGATGGCCATTGGCTATCTCCCTCCTCCCCTCGCCATCTTTGCACCAGATGCTTATAGTTTACTTAATGCCCCTAACCTCATTGCTCTTTTTTCTTGCCGTTTATATTGGTGTGTCATTTTTCTGTTGCTTATGCTTGTTTGGCACACTCGATGGGTGCTGCTCATGGGGGATTTACTCAAACTCTCCCCCTCCATAATGTTTTATGTGCGCTACCAATCTTCTCCGTGTCCGCTCTACTGCCCACCATCCACTGTTGGGCCTTTTCTCGCATCCCCACCGAGATGAGCTTCCAATGCCACCTTTTGCATTAGTTTTCGACCTACACGCAATCAACTTCCTTTCGGCTGCTATCCGCATAGTATGTTTTTTCTTCTTTTTTTCTTGTATTGTTGGTTTCCTTTCTTGTAGTTCTGTTTTTTCCTCTATGTTACTTGATTTTTCTTTTTATCCCTTTATTTCCCTATATGTTTTCATTCTTGTTTCTGTTTGTAATAAGGCTCTATCCTTTGATCTATCCTGATGAGTGCCAAATATTGCAAATTTGGGCCCCTTAGCTTGTATTTGTTAAATCCTTAGTTTTGTTATTTTTTGATGTTTTTGGTTAGTTTTGGTGTTTTAATGTTTTGCAGGTTGCTAAGGTACATTTGGGGCTAACAACATTAATTACTGGGACTTAAGGCAGTTTGGGAAGCATTGGAAGCAAATTTGAGTTGGGCGATGATTGGCATCCGACGAGTCCCACCAAAACGGCCATATCTAGAGTTATAGAACTCCGATTGTAGTGATCTTGGTGTCATTGGAAAGCTATCTCGAAAATCTACAAATTCATGTTTCACAAGATTTGGCAAATTCTGAAGCATCTGCGCACGATCGCACATATAGTGTGAACAATCGCACTTGCGCCCATCAGCACTCGAAATGCATGCTCGGGTGCGAACGATCGCACCTAAAGTGCGATCGATCGCACTCGGCCGACCTGGCAACGCTGAAACCCTAAAATTAACTTATAAATACTTTCTTTTTTCATTGTAAACATGTTGGGAGGCGCCGTAGAGAGCATAAACGCGACTTTTGTCGTGCTTAGGCCTATGTGAACGTTTCTCAATTGTAAGTGTTTGTTTTTCATGATTTCATTTGATTTTGACATGTCTTTTGTGATCATGAGGGGATAAACCTTCATCTAAGGTTGAAAATGAAGCATCGTCAATGATAAACAATTGTACTCTCGTGATTTTATATATACAATTTGATATTTTGTTTGTTCAAAATTAATTTCCTAGCTTTATTACTTTATGTGATTGAGCATCTTTTGTGATTACATGCATTGTTCAATATTCGTTGTGTTCTATCTGGGGATACATCAAGTGATTGAAATTAAGACTAATATCCATCGTGATCTACGGATACGGTGAATGATTTGATCTCAATTAAATACTCGTTGTGATTATTTAACGGATTGATTCATCGAATGATTTTACATGCTTGTTTATGATTTTGAACTCTGTTAAAATGTGTCTGATTGTCAATTGTATATGTGAAACGTGAGAGTATGTTGTTTGATTTGCCGAGGATTCAAAACCTTAGTACTTTACTTTGATTGTCATTTAAATTATCACTTACTTTAGTTTTGTCACAATTGCACCAATTGAACTAGGTTAAAATAGGATCTATTCGAATAGAAAATTGATTTCATCACAAAACACAATTCCTATGGATCAACCTCTCATTTTTACGCGCACTTTCATCTTGCATCGACTATTACATTGCGAATACTTTATTTTGGTACACCAAATTTTGGCGCCGCTTCGGAATTGTTAGTTTTTGTAAAATTGATTTTTTTATTTGAGTTGATTTGATTTTTCTACTAGTTAGTTAATTTTCTTGTTTTTATTGCGCAAGTTTGTTTATTTATTTTCTATTTTAGTTCCTATTTTGATCTGACAAAAAGAAAAGAAAAGAAAAAAAAAGGTGTTTTTTGGTGTTTTGGTGTTTGCTACAGAAGTCTGGAATTCAATCTCTGCCGAGCACGATCGATCACAGTCCAGTGCGATCGAACGCACTCGGGGCCAACCTACGTGCCTGCAGCGCAACAACTGTGAAACAGAGGCAAGTTCGCACAGTCGTCTGGCGCTCAACGCATAAACTAGACGCCTGAAGGCAATCATGATCGATCGCACTCATTGACGATCGATCGCAGTTACGAGCGATCGCATAGCTCCAGCGATCGAGCGCAGGGCCACAGTCAGCAACTAAGCACCACTTTTTGTTTACAACTTTTAGTTTGTTAATTTTTTTAATTTTTTTTTCTTTTATTTTTTTTGTGCCTATTTTTTTTTTTGCTTTCATATTTCAATTGAGTTCTCTATTTTCGTAAATACTTTGCTTTTGCTTTGTTAATTTATTTTGTTTATCTTGTTTTTATTTTTTTTTTTTTTTCTTTTTTATTTATTTTATTTTATTTTCATTTATTTATTTATTTTTTGTAAAAAAAAAACTTGTGTTTGGTGCATGCATGGTCGTAGATCCCATAACCTAGAGTTGATACCCTTAGATCCCGACATTGATAGAACTCTTAGGAGAACTGAGAGCACTGCTGAGTGAGATTAGAGGAGAGATGGGAGACCGACAAGAGAACATACACGAACATGTAGAGCAATCCATATTTGAAAATGAGAATGCGAGAGTAGAAACAGAGCAAGCTGTGCAATGGCACGTGGACTTCACTATCATCAAGGGAACTGCTCGCACTGCACTAGTTCCCATTCTTGTATAGTGTTACCACCCACCAATGCCACCCATTTCGACTTAAAGCTGCATGTCATCCAACTCTTACCTTCTTTTCATGGATTAGATAATGAGAACCCCTATGGCCATGTTAAGAAGTTTAAAGACATATGTGCCACATTCAAGTTTGAACTTTTAGAAGTGGTTCTCCTTAGACTGTTTCCATTCTCTCTTCACGATAGAGCCAGGGCATGGTTGGATTCCAACACGCCCGGGTCTATCACATTTTGGGAAAGTTTGCTGAGCAAGTTTTATAATAAGTTTTTCCCGATGTCGAAGGTCAATGAATACAGAAAGGAGATTAGCTCTTTCACACAAGAAGCGGATGAAAAATTCTCAGAGTTGGGAAAGGTTTAAAGATTTGTTGATAAAGTGCCTTCCACATGGATATGAGAAGTGAAGACTTGTTCAGTTTTTCTACCAAGGGCTGTCTCAGCCCAACCGTAGCATGATTGAATCAATGAACAGGGAGGCATTCTTGAGCCTAATGGGAGATTTGGCGTACAAGGCATTGGACAAGCTGTCCGATAGCTCACAAGTTTGGGATTTTACGAGCTATCGAGATAAATATGCCCGCATCCCAAAGAAAGGGGGCATCTGTGAGTTGAAGGGAGAGACTGAAATGAACATGAAGATAGATGCGCTCACCAAAAGGCTTGATGCTCTCGCTGTAGGTCCATCCATCAATGCTGCCAACACTTACACTGTTGATAGCTATTCCATCTGTGCGAGTCCTATGCACTCAGCACAGAATTGTCCATCTACACCGGTATTTTCTGAGTACCCGATGGAACAAGCGAACGCTTTCAATGATTACCGAAAGCAGTCAACTGGACCTTACTCTGAGACGTATAATCCAGGATGGAGGAACCATCCAAACTTTTCATGGAAGCAAAATCAGGGAGGAGCACCTCAGAATGCAAAGACCCAATACCCTCCCGGATTTCAAGCACAGCAGCACAATTAGCCTACTTCTCAAGTGCCTACATCTTCACCTCAATCAGCTCTGGAAGAAACTATGAGGACTTTCATCCAATCAAATGGCCAGCTGATGCAAGAGCTCCAGAAATCCACTATGATCAATAGTCAGGCCATCCAGGAGGTGAAGAATGCGACCATGGTCAACACCCAAGCTATAGCAAAGATGGAAAATCAAATAGGACAAATAGCGAATCACTTGGGTGAAAGAGAAAAAGGGAAGTTTCCGAGTCAACCCGAGCCGAATCCTAAGGCGTTTGCAATTGGAAATTCTTTAAATTCGACGCACGGGCAGGAACATGTGCAAGCGATTGTCACACTGAGGTCGGGGAAACAAGTGGACAATCATGTGGTAGACCCAAAAGTTGACATTGCTGGGCAAGAAGAGGAAGCAAGTGGCAACAAGGAGGAAAGAGATGCTGAGCCATCTACAGCCACTCCCGTTGTGAAGGATCCTCCTAGGTCATTTGTACCTAAGGCGCCCTACCTTGAAAGACTACAAGCGCCCAAGAAAGGAGGAAAGTTTGAGGACATTCTGGAGGTGTTCAAGCAAGTCCAGATTAACATTCCATTTTTGGACGCCATCCAGCAAATACCTTCCTATGCCAAGTTCTTGAAGGACTTGATCACTGTAAAGAGGAAGATGAATGTCCCTAAGAAGGCATTCCTGACAGAGCAGGTTAGTTCAATCCTGCAATGCAAGTTACCTATCAAGTACAAGGACCCTGGATGTCCTACCATCACTTGCATGATCGGAGTCAGCCAGATTGAGAGGGCACTATTAGATCTGGGAGCAAGTGTTAATTTGTTACCCTACTCAGTTTATGTGCAGTTGGGACTTGGAGAGTTGAAGCCCACTTCTATGACACTGCAGTTAGCTGACAGGTCAGTGAAGGTTCCACGAGGAATAGTGGAGGATGTTCTAATCAAGGTGGATAAGTTTTACTTTCCAGTGGATTTTATTGTGCTTGACACAGAGCCGGTCCATAACCTAGGGAGTCAAATACCGGTGATCTTAGTGCAACCATTCTTAGCTACGGCTAGCCTCCTGATTAATTGTAGGACGGGGGTCATGAAAATTTCCTTTGGGAATATGACAGTGGAGTTAAATATCTTCCATATCAGGAAACAACCACTGAAATATGACGAAGTGCAACAGGTATGCTTGATAGAAGATATCATGGAAGAAGCTGTGGAATCAAGCATGGAGGACCCCTTGGAGGCATGCTTTGCTCAGTTTGGAGAAGATCTGGACTTGGACAAGTTGCTTAAGCAAGCAGATGATATGTTGGAGACTATTCCTCTGGTGAGTAATGAGAAGGAAGAGACCATTGTTCCCAATCCTCCCAAGAAGGAACTCAAGCCGTTACCTAAAAACCTCAAGTATAAGTTCCTAGGTCCATCAGAGTCTTTGCCGGTGATCATAGCTTCAGATTTAATGGATGCTCAAGAGGAGAAGTTATTGGACGTGTTAAGAGAGCATAAGGAAGCTATCGGCTGGACCATTGAGGATATCAAGGGGATCAGCCCTTGGTGGTAATGCACAAGATACATTTGAAGGAGAATGCCAAGCCATCGAGGGAGCCACAAAGAAGGCTCAACCCAAGCATGCAAAAAGTTGTTAGAGCTAAAGTGATTAAGCTGTTAGATGCTGGGATCATATATCCAATCTCTGACAGCAAATGGGTGAGCCCAATTCATGTCGTGCCTAAGCGGGCTGGATTGACGGTAGTTAAGAACAAAGACGACAAGTTGGTGCCAACTCGTGTTCAATCAGGATGGAGAGTTTGCATTGACTACCGCAAGTTGAATGCCGCCACCAGGAAGGATCACTTCCCACCCGTTTATCGATCGATGGTGGAGCGGTTGGTGCACAGTACTATTGTTTTTGGATGGTTATTCGGGTATAACCGTCCTGTGGACCTCAAGATCAAGAGAAGATGACTTTCACTTGTCCTTTTGGGACATTCGCCTATCGCGCATGCCCTTCGGGTTATGCAATGCACCTGCTACTTTTTAGCAGTGCATGATCAGTATATTTTCTGACATGGTAGAATGTTTCCTTGAGATTTTCATGGATGACTTCTTGGTCTTTGGATCATCTTTTGAAGATTGTTTGCATCGTCTCACATTGGTCTTGGTGAGATGCAAAGAAAAGAACCTTGTACTTAATTGGGAGAAGTGCCATTTCATGGTAAAGCAAGGTATTGTACTGGGGCACGTCATATCTCAACAAGGGATTGAGGTTGACAAAACGAAGGTGGATCTGATCTCCAACCTTCCACCCCCACGTACGGTGAAAGATGTTCGTTTCTTTTCTAGGCCATGCAGGATTTTACAAGCAATTCATAAAGGACTTCAACAAGATCGCCCGGCCCATGTGCAAGTTGTTGGTGAAAGAGACCCCGTTTATTTTTTATAAGGAGTGTAAGCAAGCATTCGGGGCTCTGAAAAAGATTCACGCCCACACGTTATTCACCACCCAAGTGGGGTGCACCTTTTAAGATAATGTGACGCGCGTCGATTATTGTTGAGCTGTTTTGGGGCAGCGATTGACAAACTCCCCATGTCATTTACTATGCAAGTAGAACTCGAGCACGCGCAACTCAATTATTCCACCACTGAGAAAGAGTTGTTGGTTGTCGTTTTTGCGCTAGACAAGTTCAGATCCTATTTGCTAGGATCTAAAGTCCTCATCTACTCGGATCATGCTGCATTGAAGTATCTTTTTTTCTAAAAAAGATGCTAAATCTCGTCTTATCCGGTGGATTTGCTTCTTCAAGAGTTCGACATTGAAATTCGGGATAAAAAGGGTTTCAAAATGTGGTGGCGGATCATTTGTCGAGATAGACTGTGGGCTACACCGAGGACGCCATCCCCATTTCTGAGACTTTCCCTGATGAGCAATTGATGCACATTTCTCAGAATCCTGTACCATGGTTCGCTGACATAGTGAACTATCTTGTCACCGGCCAAAGGCCTTTGCATTGGAGGCGACAAGATAAATTCAAATTTTTGGCCATGGTGAAATATTTTTTTTAGGACGATCCTTATTTGTTTAAGTATTGTCCCAATCAAATCATTAGGAGATGCATACCTGAGCATGACTAATCCAATGTTATCTCCTTCTATCATGATCATGCCTGTGGTGGCCATTTCAATGCTAAAAAGACAGCTGCAAAAATTTTGCAGTGTGGATTTTACTGGCCCACCTTGTTTAGAGATGCTCATACTTATTGCACATCTTGTGAGCGTTGTCAGAAGCTAGGGAGTATCTCTAAAAGAAATATGATGCCCCTCAACCCGATTTTGATTGTTGAGATTTTTTATGTTTGGGGCATTGATTTCATGGGACCTTTTTCGAACTCCTATGGCAATCTGTACATCTTGGTTGCTGTGGACTATGTGTCCAAGTGGGTGGAGGCCGTGGCTTGCAAGACTAATGACCACAGAGTTGTGGTCCAATTTTTGAGAGACACTATCTTTGCTCGGTTTGGTACGCCTCGAGCAATCATAAGTGATGGAGGCAAGCATTTCTGCAACCGGATTTTCGAGCAGTTGATGAAGAAGTATTTCATCACCCATAAGGTTGCCATCCCTTATCACCCACAGACTAGTGGACAAGTCGAAGTTTCTAATCGTGAGATCAAGCATATCTTGGAGAAGACTATGAATCCCAATAGGAAAGATTGGTCTCTGCGATTAAATGACGCTGTAGTGTCTGATACATTCAAGACCCCGATTGGGATGTCACCATATCGACTTGTGTATGGAAAGTATGTCATCTTCTCGTAGAGTTGGAGCATAGGGCATATTGGGCCATTAAACAGCTGAACTTCAATCTTTGAATTTGGCTCACAAAGGAAGCTCCAACTCAATGAATTGGAGGAATTGAGGAGTGATGCATATGATTGTGCAAGGATGTACAAGGAAGATGAAGAAGGCTCATGAGCATTTTGAGGAGATCTTGAGCACGATAAGAAAGTCCTTCTTTACAATTCAAGATTGCATTTATTCCCAGGCAAGTTGAAATCTCGATGGACTGGCCCCTTTATCATTCGGTCAGTGTTTCCTCATGGGGCCATCGAGATTGAGGATCCCAAGAATGGTAACACTTTTAAGGTCAATGGACAAAGATTAAAACCATTCTTGGAGTTGAGAAGTAGAAAGGTGGAGACGACTCTGTTGGAAGATCCAAATTATTCAGAGTGATTGTCGTCTCTTGTGGAGAGTCTAGCTGAAGACTTTAAACTTAGCGCTTGTGGGAGGCAACCCTCATTATTTTTCTGTGTTATTTGATCTTGTTTGTGCAATTTGTTCTGTTTTGATGTGTTTTTCAGGTCGAGTGTCTGCCGTTCAAGTTTGGGGAAACGTTCTCTTACGTTATGCCTGACTTGCGCCATCCCTCTGGTATTGTATTTCTGATCACATTTGGGACAATGTGACATTTTAGTTTGGGGGTGGGGTAGACATATCTGTCATTTTATTTGTTTGTTTGTTAAAAAAAAAAAATTGCTATGCTGTTGATTGATCTTGACCTAACATCATAACTGTGGATTGCATGTTATTGGTATGTTTAACTTGCTTGAACATTGCATATCATTAAAAATTCCAGTGTTTGACTCATATGTTGGATTAAAGAGACCCCATGTGTTGGATAGATTTTTCACATGCACACAAGCATTAAGGTCTGTGGGGTATGAGATTTGACTTTAGGAGAGTGTCTTTAGAGATTTGTGGGTTCATGTGGTGAGAAAACCTTGGCTTTCAAAACAAAAAAAAAATAATAAGGTTGAGCTTCTCATTGAGTAACCGGACCTCTTGCCTCATCAAGCAGTGAGTGTTCGCGTAAAAAGACGAGAAAGTCCAGCTGAGTGATTGTATGGCTAGTTAGGCTTCATAATTCTTTTTGACTTGAGTAATTAAGCCCTTAGGGATGTTTATATATCTAGTGCCCTAAAGCCATCTGGTTTGGGAGTCACTGGCCCAATACTCGTTACATAAGTCATTCAGAAGCTTAAGGGAGCCAAGCATTGCACAGCCTTCACAAAAAAAAAAAAAAAAAAAATTCAAGCCTTGGTTGTTTTCATCATAGTGCAATCCTATGAATTTTTGGGTACACATTTTCTTTGAGAATGATTGAAACTGCATGACCTTGTGTTAGTTCACTTTTCACTTCTTGAAGCATATGTTGTCTCAATTTTCTAGCCGTGAGTTGAATGGTGTTTGGATGCCTGGATGATGTGGTTTGTATGTTTGACTTGTTAAATTTGCTAATGATGCATGAACCATATGTTTAAGTGAAAGGCTTTGTCTGTCAATAACATAGTGTCAATAAAATGTTTGTGGGTGTCATTCCTGGAAAACCCTCACGATACTTCACTCGTCCTCTAGGAAATTTCTAAGGGTTTAAAAGGCTTGTTGCATATGCTAAATGCAACCATTTCTCCCATGATAGTGGACTTATGTTTCTTGATTTTGTTATGTTTTACTAAGGGACTAGCAAAATGTAAGTTTGGGGGTATTTGATGAGTGCCAAATATTGCATATTTGGGCCCCTTAGCTTGTATTTGTTAAACCCTTAGTTTTGTTATTTTCTAATGTTTTTGGTTAGTTTTGGTGTTTTAGTATTTTGCAGGTTGCTAAGGTACATTTGGGGCTAACTACATTAATTCTGGGACTTAAGGCAATTCGGGAAGCATTGGAAGCAAATTTGAGTTGGGCGATGATTGGCACCCGACGAGTCCCACCAAAACAGCCATATCTAGAGTTGTAGAACTCCGATTGGAGTGATCTTGGTGTCATTGAAAAGCTATCTCGAAGATCTACAAATTCATATTTCACAAGATTTGACAAATTCTGAAGCATCTGCACACGATCGCACATATAGTGCGAACGATCGCACTTGCGCCCATCAGCACTTGAAATGCATGCTCGGGTGCAACGATCGCACCTAAAGTGCGATCGATCGCACTCGACCAACCTGGCAACGCTGAAACCCTAAAATTAGCTTATAAATACTTTCTTTTTTCATTGTAAACATATTGGGAGGCGCCGTAGAGAGCAAAAACGCGACTTTTGTCGTGCTTAGGCCTGTGTGAACATTTCTCAATTGTAAGTGTTTGTTTTTCATGATTTCATTTGATTTTGACATGTCTTTTGTGATCGTGAGGGGCTAAACCTTCATCTAAGGTTGAAGATGAAGCCTCGTCGATGATAAACAATTGTACTATCGTGATTTTATATATACAATTTGATATTTTGTTTGTTCAAAATTAATTTCCTAGCTTTATTACTTTATGAGATTGAGCATCTTTTGTGATTACATGCATTGTTCAATATTCGTTGTGTTCTATCTGGGGATACATCGAGTGATTGAAATTGAGACTAATATCCATCGTGATCTACGGATACGGTGGGCGATTTGATCTCAATTAAATACTCGTTGTGATTCTTTAACGGATTGATTCATCGAATGATTTTACATGCCTATTTATGATTTTTGAACTCTGTTAAAATGTGTCTGATTGTCAATTGTATATGTGAAACATGAGAGTATGTTGTTTGATTTCCCGAGGTAGGATTCAAAAACCTTAGTACTTTACTTTGATTGTCATTTAAATTATCACTTACTTTAGTTTTGTCACAATTGCACGACCAATTGCGGAACTAGGTTAAAATAGGATCTATTCGAATATAAAATTGATTTCATCACAAAACACAATTCCCTGTGGATCGACCTCAAATTTTTACGCGCACTTTACTCCATACGACTCGTACACTTGCGAGTACTTTATTTTTGGTAAACCATACCCATTTTCAAAGAGGCTCTTTCTCTTTGATCTACCAGTTTCTGCTTTGGTCCAGACCTTGGGTTGTAGATGTGAACGATTTTCTGGCTTTCGGGTTGAGGAGAATGAGTTTCAGCATGAGGATTTTGTTCTCAGGGTCGAGGAATAAGTGTTACCTATGCATTGGATAGTATCTGTTTGGTGCAAATTTGATATTAAACTTGATGTATAGTCATAAGTTTGCATGCTTTTAGTTATGGTTAATTGGTTTGATGTTAACGTCTGTAACTTTAGCTTCGGCTATGATTTGCTTTTAAAGTTTTTTTGCTTTGTTTGTAAGAGCTCTTGCTCGTGACCTTTTATCGATGAATGAGTATAGTATGTTTCCCCTAAAAAAATAGATATAAACTGTAAAAAATAATAGTAGAGTACCAACTATAGCATATTCACAATCACAATCACTCAACTTATAATAGCACTAGTAACGGCTTCTCTTTGATTTTCCTTAAGTTTAGGACATAAAATTACTTTTTGCATCCCTTATCTTTTCCTAACCATTAATATATATATTTCCAAAATACAAGTTATTTACCCACCCTTACTTTTCTCACAAAGTTTCAACACAATCCCTAAAACAAAAAGATGAAAGATGACCCAAAATAAAATAAAATAATGTATAGGGAACTATTTTTAGTTCCCTACACATTGGAAAATATTATAGCAACCCTTAATGGTTGGCTAAATATAAGAAATTTGATGTGAGTAGATTTTTGTGAATTTTTTTAAAAAAATTCCTAAATATAATAAGGAAGGAAATGACATATAAGGCATATGTTGCTACCCTTAACATATACAACCTATATTATATTTAGGGTAAATATATAATAACTCTTGGGTGTCTTCCAAAATTTTAAAATGCTTAGGTTTTTTTTTTCGAAAATTTACTCCCTGGGTGGAAGGAAACTGGAATAAAATCCATGCCGTCACACTTTTGGTAACGGCCGTTAACGGACCCAAAATGCACCGTTTTGGGACGACACGTCGACGAGCTCTGGTAGGATCCAAAATGCACTGCTTTGGCACTAGCCAAAACGGTGCGTTTTGGGCTAAACTTGGGGTTATTCAACAACACGCTGCACCATTCGTGGAGGCAAGTCACCCCCATCCCCATCTCGCGAACCCCATCTCCCGACACCCACCCACCACCCGCAAAGACCATATAGACGGTACACCCATGGCGCGATTCAGGCGCTCACGGGCGGGCGCGCAAGATTCGGCGATTAGGGCTCCATTTTTCCAAAAAAATAATTTTGGGAAAAATCTCGAGCAGCGTGGTATGATCCAAAATTTCTTGAGGGATTTTGTTGTCTCAAACGATATAAGGTTTTTATTGTGTTTTTGGTTGGTTGTTGGTTGATTCGAGTTGTGAAAAAAAAATCCATTGTGTTGCTTTATATCTCGTTTGAATTTGTGGACTTTTATGATTGGTAGTGAGTTTTGTGGTGGCCCCGGAAAGGGACAATTGTGATCCCGAATGTTGATGAAATTTGTTTGTTATGCTGTTTTTAGTGCTCCATGTGGGCTTGTTGTCATCTTTTTGTCCCCATACGTAGCAAGCTCATAGTTTAGAAAAAAAAATAAAGGAATCTGTGTGGTGGCCCGAAACCAACAATTCAAATGAAAATAATTTCTGAACTCATTGATGCACAGTTTTAGGCGAGAATTAGAAAATTCAAGCACTTTTCGTTATATAATGCGGTATGAAGTAGAAGAGAAGTCATGAACTTTTATAATATAATCATATTATATAATGCAGTATGAAGTAGGAGTAGAAGACAATTGAAATTATATAGGCGAACAAGTTAGAAGGGTGTACTTTTAGAACATACATCTCAATTAGTTTTGTTGGATGAATTGATTGCACACCTATGTAAGCACTAAATTTGTAGTTTTTATTTGCCATATCCTTGTGAGGATATGTGAAAATGAGGAATTAGTAAATATACCATTTATTTGGTAAACTTGATGTAGGGTTCAGACTTGAAAAAGGAAACATACAAAGTAGAAAAGATTAGGGAGCATGCCTTGAGATGTAAAAAGAAGCTTAAAAAATTATCGAGCTTTAACTTTTGGCTCTGAGATGTAAAAATTAGCTAAATAAAATTATCTAGCTTTTCATGAGTTTTGTTAGATTTTTACAAAAAGCTAAATATAAAGAGCCCATTATTGTGAATGCTCTAAGATCTCTCATCTTCCTTTTTCTTCTTTCTCCGGTCTCCTATTTATATTCAACTGATCAACAACAAAATGATGATCTCCAAAATAATCCACCCATTCCTATGCCCTTCTCAATTTCCTAGAACACTTTGACCTTTGCCCTTCTCAATTGTATATTGTTAGGTCCCACTAATAAGATGAGCAGAATGAAGAAAATTATTAGTGAGTCGGACAATGACGCATTTAATTCTACAATAGGAAGCTTAAAAGGTTTGTAATTTTTACTTTAGTTAAACCCATAAGATGTTTGTTTTTGTTTCGCTAACGAGTTATTTGTTATTGTAGAATGAACAATCATCGTGCTCTCATCTTAGATCATTGGTTAAAGAGGACATGGAACCCGTGCGGTGTAAGTGCGGATTTACAACCCCAATTATAACATCCACTACTACTAGAAATCCCGGAGGCGATTTTATGGTTGTGCTATGTATGACCATAAAAGGTATGCAACATTTTGGTGTTGAGTTACTGTATTTAAATCCTAATTGTATGTAGATATTTGAAGTTCAAAAACCCATTTTTCTTGCATTATGATGAAAGTTGGACAATGCCATTTTTCCAATGGTATGACAATGAAACTTAAACTTGTGGAAGGGAGGTCCTACTGGTTGTATAAATGTTTCACTATCTCAAGGGTGAAGTGTCATCACTTAGAGCTAGACCGAGGATCCAAACATATTTGTTTGTTTTTTCTTGGTGGTTTGTGCGTTGTTGTTTTATCTGTTGTTGATGGGTCATTGAGGCATCAATGCTAATGCTCGGGGCATTCATGTACAACTTCTTTTGTGTATTTTGTATTGGTAGGCCAGAATTAAAAAATAGTATGACTTTTTAAATTTGTAGAATGAATGTGTATGTTAATGGCCGTTATGATTTCTATGTTAGCACGTTTTATTTCGTGTCCTAATTGCATGGTGATTGACCTAACCCAATTTAGCCACTTAACGAAATGTATAAATTTGCTTATAACCTTGTTTTTATTTAGTGACAACATAACAATATGGCATTGAAACCACTTAACCAAAAGCACCAACTGCCACCAACATAAAAACCCTATTATGTCAATAACCTATTGTCAACATAGCCATTACATACAAATGAATATAACCATTACAAACAAAATAACAAAGGAGGCTATAACAAACGTGCCACCATAATTACAAGGCATTGTGGCATATGGTACAAAATCAGCCACTTAACCAAAAGCACCAACTACCACCAACATAAAAACCCTATTATGTAAATAACCTATTGTCAACATAGCCATTACATACAAATGAATATAACCATTACAAACAAAATAACAAAGGAGGTTTGTGCCCCGCATATTGACGAACAAGGAAGTTCCTTGCAGCATGAATTTCATCTTTAGATGCCTCCCAGTTTATTCCAAGTCGTTTGTATGGGTCCCTCATATTAATTCTAGGAAAGATAACTGAACTTGCAGATAAGGAAAGAGATTGGAATCAATGATGCTTATTTGTAACAGAATTTAGTGAACCACATTAATAGAATAGAGTCATTCACGTTGTCTAATAAATTCAATGCACTATGGTTCAAGAAAAGATGGTAAACTAAAAGAAAGTTACACAGATGAGCCATCCATATCACAAATAAGTCCTTCCTGTAATAGCTCCACAAAACCAAATTCCACAAGTAATCCAAACAACCCTAATGTGTTATAAAAATCCATCTTTTGGAAAGTGAACAGTTGCTTTATTCATCTCAACCAACATACTTATGAGACTCAACACGTAAAGCTCCCACTTAAAAGCAAAGACAACCATGTACACACTTGCATCACAATGACCATCTGTTTCCTAGTTAGCATGCATATTTGTTTAGGTTTTCAAAACCATGGCGTCCAGTAGAATTTTCTCCACTAACTACAGATCTCCGCGGACAAAGTGTAAACAAGCATAAACTAGTCAAGAAAGTAAAAGATTAACAGGAGGTTCATTTGACATATCACCATAAGAAGCATCCATTGCACACTTGATCAAGTGAGATTGCTGCGTACCACATCTCTATACCAAATCCTGCTTGTTACACTAAAACTTATGCTATTGTTATGGGCTCAACCTCATCGGTATTCAAAGCTATCACTTGTTCATGTTCCGCAACGACATTGTACCAACATTTAAATTCGTTAACGTATCCGAAATCCCGCACCAATTCTTTTAGTTCCCACATAGTGAAGAACTGAACATCATATCTTGGCACGTCATGGACGTCACCATCTACATAGCTAAACGGCGCATGGCGCACCATGCCACCATGGTGGACCTTTATATTGACAAGCATACTTGTGAACATATGAAAATAATACACTGACTTATCAAAATAATAATAATAAAAAACCGAGCAGATTAAAAACATTTTAGTAGTAGGTAACAAATTCTGAAGCACAAATATAGAGGAAGTCATTTTATTGTGAATGGTTTGATAGTAATACCAACACAATTATCAAAAAAGACCCAAGGACTTGTATAAGCAAAATACATAAAACCCCGATATGGGACCACAAACTAAACCCAACAATATATTCTCTCTCCTAGCCATGACAAAATCAATGAGGAGCCTATATAGTTGTATATATATTTTAATAACAATATATATATTCAGGACAAAAGAATCTGCTTTTGAATCAATGTTTTCCTCGGGACCACTAATTCTTCTAAAACTGTGCATCAATGAGTTCAGAAATTATTTTCATTTGAATTGTTGGTTTCAGGCCACCACAGGATTCCTTTATTTTTTCCTAAACTATGATTGCTTGCTACGTATGGGGACAAAAAAGACGACAACAAGCCCACCTGTGGAGCACTAAAAAACAGCATAACAAACAAATTTTATCAGCATTTGGGACCACAACTGTCCCTTTCCAGGGCCACCACAAAACTCACTACCAATCATAAAAGTCCACAAATTCAAACGAGATATAAAGCAACAAAGCGGATTTTTTTTCACAACTCCGGAATCAACCAACAACCTACCAAAAGCACAATAAAAACCTTATATACGTTTCAGACAACAAAATCTCTCAAGAAATTTTGGATCATACCTGCTACTCAGAGATTTTTTCCCCAAAATTATTTTTCAGAAAAATGGAGCCCTAGTCAGGAATGCGCCGGTGGGCGCTGAATCATGATCAGCGGTGTACCGTCTGTATGGTCTGTGTTGCGCCGGTGGTGCGCCAGAGTCTGGGTCGGTTTGTCGGTGGGTGGGTGGGTGTCGGGGGAGATGGGGTCGCGAGATGGGGATGGGGGGTGACCTGCTGCCTTGCACGAGTGGTCTGGCGATGTTGTTGAATAACCCCCAAGTTTAGCCCAAAACGGTGCGTTTTGGATCTTACCTGGAGAGCTCGTCCGACGTGTCAGGTCCCAAAACGGTGCGTTTTGGGTCCATTAACGGCCGTTACCAAAAGTGTGACGGCAGAGATTTTATTCTAGTTTCCTTCCACCCAAGGAGTAAATTTTGAAAAAAAAAAACCTAAGCATTTTAAAATTTTGGAAGGCAGACCCAATGAGTTATTATATATTTACCCTTATATTTATTGTAATGCCCCAAATTAAAAATAATTTGAGTGTTACCTTTTACTTCTCTATATGAAAAGTAAATCTCATTGAACTCTTTGAATTTGGTTTTTCTTTAAAAATTTGAAAAAATCCACAAAAATAGTCATTTAACAAGCTTTCTACTCTATTTCAAATTTAACTTTGATCATCAAGACTCTCCAAATATCAAGTGCCAAAAAGTGAAAGTTATTTAATTTTTTAATCTTATATATTCATTTTCTGTTTGTCTAACTTACCAAGAACAAAAAAGAGTTAAAATAATAATAATAATAATAATAATAATATTTAACTAAAGTTTATGAAGATATAGAGAGTTTAATATTTAGTTCATTTTAAAAGTAACTCTTTAAATTTAAAAAACTGATTTTTTTTTTTTTTCAAATTTAACTTTTATTTGAAAAACTCAATATAAATGCTCTAAGTACCATTAATAGAAAATGCTAGCATTAACAAAATAAGCCTCTTGAAGATAGCGTCAAATTTTAATGCACTACCATTACTAAAATTTTTGTACAATATTAATCTTTAAAATATACTAAAAAAAATGAAAATAATCATTTTCCATCAATATACATGAACCTCCTGCCTCGACTATAACGCCAGCTAATCTGTCAAACATAAAAGTTTTACAGGTGGAAAACATGTAAGTTCATGACTTACCAAGTACAACAGGCAACAATAAACAACCCATGCGGTTTTGACAGTTATGGAATAATGCACGTTTCCAAATAGGCATGAAATGCATATGTAATTGGAAAATCATGAATCAGTTTAAAGGTTGATAATTATGGTGATGTGCTATACATAATTAATAAATATATCAATGGTCATAACTCTTTCAACATAGCCTAGCCATGAACTTGACCGCTTCATGGTAGGTTTGTGCATTCTATGGGACTTGTGACACAACCCTAGGCTAGGGCCAACAATCAAAGTGTATAGCAAAGTCATTCCCTTATCGATTGACCCGCTCCGACCCCAGGTTTCACAAGACCGAGATCCTCTCGATTTCCTTATGGAATTCGAGGGCCTCAAATTATGGATCATAGGACCTTGATCCAATGGTCTAAAACAATCTACTAAAAAAATAATAAAAAAATATTAGTTTTATTTTTTAAAAAAAATTAATAAAAAACTTTAAAAAATTTGTAAATTTTTTTTTGGTAGTACCCACCACTGTTTAAACGTTGGGGGTGGCTTCGGCCACCCTAGACTACTGGTCTGGGGTGTTCAAAGCCACCCCTTATCCCTTGGGGATGGTTTGGCCACCCCCATAGGCTAAAAAAAAAAAAAAATTGTTCTAAAATGGGTTTGGCCCTTGGTTCGGCCACCACCAAAGGCCAACTACTTTTTTTTTAGCTCGTGGGGGTGGGTGGCCGAACCACCCCCTACGACAAGGGGTGGCTTCGGCCACCCTAGACCACCGGTTTGGGGTGGCTCCAACGTTTAAACAATGGTGGTGGCCAGCCACTACCTGGGGTGACCAGTCACCACAAAAAAATTACAATTTTTTTCAAAAAAATTACAATTTTTTCAAAAATTTTAAAATTTTTTTAAAAAATAAAAGTAACATTTTATTATTATTTTTTTAGTAGATTGTTCTAGACCATTGAATCACATCCAACGGTTTATACACATAATTTGAGACCCTCGAATTATGGAATTCAAGGGGATCCGGATCCGATTTCACATAACCTAGTGATGCTAGTAAGAATGACCCTACTTGTGAGTGGTAGCACTAATCACGATAGGCCTCACATCCAAGGTAAAAACTTGCGCGCGCATCTCTAAGCCATAAGGTCAAGCATATATAATGTAGTAGACTCATGACACAATCTTTGATAATTGCTTTTATAACACCATCACATTAACATTGCATTTTTATTATTATCATTATCAGGTAAATCTCAAAGGAAAATTATGCAATTTGAATGATAATATTGTTATAAAATCTGAGGCTCACAACCAGGGCAGAACTAGACAATTAAGAGTGGGAGATAAAATGTAAAAATTTAATTTTTGCGAGGACATTTTATAAAACACATAAATTTATAATCTACACTTAAAACACTAATTAATACATTTTGTGTAACACCCCAAAATTAATTGACTAAAATTTAACTCATGTCACCCACAGCCCCCCACCACCCCACCCCCACATAATAATAATAGTAATAATAATAATAATTAATTGGTGATTAATTCAGAGTGCCACTTGTAATAATTTTTTAGTTAACAATTATAAGAAAATTTAATATTGACTTGAGCTAAAAACCTATTTACCTTGATAGCATCTCCCTCCATTAATGCAAACCGAATTTCCTATGGGAAATACAATAACATCTAGAATATGGATTAGGATCTCCTCCAGTTGGAGATCAATTGGAGAATCTCATGTTGTGGGATCCTGACCATTAAATCTAACGGTGAAAAAAGTGTAAGCAGATTTTGTGTAATTGAGGTGCAATAAATTTGATTTTAAACCTTTGTGTAATTGAGGCATAATAAATTAGATTTTGCACTGTTTTCCAAAATCTGCTTATACTTTTTCACCATTGGATTTCATTAATGGCCAGGATCTCTCAACATGAGATTATCCAATTGATCTCCAACTGAGAGATCCTGATCCCTAGAATATACTATCTAATGCTAGGGTGTAAAAAAAAAAAAAAAAAGGAAAACCTGAACCTGGGAAATTGGGAAACCAAGTTCCTCAGTTTCGAAAATATGAAAAAAACCAGGTAACTAGGTACTTTGGTTTCAATTTCGATTTTTGGCACCCGATTATAACCAGATAACCGGGTGTCTATGAATATAATAATAATTAATATATATATTGGCTTTTGTTGCTTTACATACTTGTTTTAAAGTTTTCTTTGGGTTTTTTTTGACATGTTAATATTTACTATTTCGTGTTTAATCTCATAAAAATGAGATTTGTATTATGTAAGCTTTTAAAATGAAATTTTATGGTGTTTTAAGGCTAATTGTTTGTTGTTGTTGTTTTTTTTTTTTTTTTTACACAAAATGGTTAAATTAAGCCTAAAATAAGCCTAAAAATGAGGTCTAATACCTAAAATAAACCCAAAAATTAGGCCCAATACATAAAATAAGCCCAAAACACCAACCCAAAAAAAAAAAAAACCCAATTACCCGATCTGGATAACCAGGTACCAACCGGAATCGGCCGGTTAACCGATACCCCGATTAACCAAGTACCCGGTTCCAGTTCCGATTTTAAAAAATCAAAAAACCAGGGACCCCAGTTTCGGTTCCCGGTTTTAACCAATAACCGAGAAATCAAATCGAGTTTACAACCCTATCTATCGCCGTCAAAATTGGCATTGAAGATTTTAGTAGTGTTACTGGCAATCCCTCTAGTCCAATTAACTAGTAATTGTCTAAAGGTATCGCCCACCAAACGTTCTCAGGGTAATTATAATGAAATGTGAAATGAAAATTCTGAGTTAACTAAAATAAGTCACAAGGTGTGCATATACTGTCATCAATCAAGACGGGGAGCTAGTAATTGAAGTACAGTTATTCTAATCAAACTTGGATAATGCAAAATAGACCTTTGGCTTCTCTTCTTAAAGGTCCTCTTAAAACTTGACAAGCAACAAATACCAAGTCTATGACTTAGCAAATAAATCTCATAGTCGAGTATGAAATGAGCCGTTATTTATAAGCAGAAATAAATATGAATTTAGAGTAAGTAATTGAATAAGGTGTTGCTTCCATCATTATACCATAAAAATATAGTTTTGTTTTTGCAAGATGTATTGTAGGTGTAACTCCAACAAAAATTGCTTATAAATTTTAATGCTGAAAAACTAAGGCTTTGTTTGGCAAAGCCTTTTCTTTTCCTTTATTACTATTTAAGCACTATTTCCCAAAAAAATCAACATAAAAATATTCTATTTTGTTTCATTTTTTTATCTCATATCATTCACTTTTTATTACTATTGAAATAAAAAAATATTACAAAATAAAACTTTTTCACTTTTCCATACTATTTTTTCTTTTTATTTTTTATACCAAACATTCTTAGTCTTTTTTTTTTTTGCTCATATCAATCTACATCAACTACATTGTCTAAGGAAAAGGCTTTGCTAAACAAAGTTTAATACTTTAATAGGTTATAGCTATCGTGTATAGTCTATCCAAAATATTACTCATTTTCAGCACGGCTGGCACTATCCCGAAAGACTCGTAATAAAAATACCAATATCTCAACCATTGTATGCTACCATTTATAACTAATAGCCCAACCAAGTCTGACCTCAAGTGGCTCACGCTATTAATAATATACATCATATAATGACCTACCAATCAAACATAATTGCACCTAGTCATGAAACAAACAATTGGATTCAAAACTCATATAACACACACACACATTTGATCATAGAATCACATATATATTGTAAGCTGATGACCATTGTGCCGCACATACCGATGTACCATGTAATATAATGCATCTCATTAATCAATTATTAAGATAGCTACCAAGTGGCGTAAAAGGTAAATATGCTCATAACATATTCTTGCTCAGTCAGCTGACATATCATACGTTTTTAAGGAAAGCAGACATAAGTATTTATTTACCTTGTACATTCGCTTGAATTTTCCGACGTTCCAAATCCTTTCTATAACGAAACATAGTTCATCATTGTACACAGTACTAGAGAACTTACTAGAGACACATAAGGTCATAATTGAGAACAATTAGCTAGAAGATCACAAAACCTTCATTCTACCAATTCTAAACACTAGTCAAAAAATTTGTCATTGGAGTGAACATCCTAGCTCAAGGGTGAATGTTCAGCCATAATGTAGAGAGTGTTCTAGTGGCCAAAATGCATATTAAACTCCTATCCTCAACAAGCATAGTAAACTATTATATTATGAAAACTAGAGAAAACAAGAAACATTTTTAAAACGTTTGAAAATCATTCCCTCTTGTAAGGAAAATGTTGGGGAGAGAAGCACCAAGGGAGGTTAAACAAGAGTATATTAATATATATACATATTAGGACACAACTACTAGCCAAAAAGCCTAAGCTAATGGGCTTGGGTCCACTTTGATATATTTAACTACTCTTATTTTTTATACCATCTCAATATGAGACACAAACTTCACAAGTACATGCACAACAAATCTCTTTTCACTTGTGAGTCTCTTCCACATTGACCAAACTCCCCCCACACACAAGAGTGTCATGCGTACTCCAAGAAAAACCACTTTTTATACTAAAGTCAAACCAAACACGTTAAACCAAGATACTTATAATACAAATTGTTGGGGAGACAAACACCAAGGGAGTCAAATAAGAGTAAATTAATATACGGACACCACTTCTAGCCCAAAAGTTTAAGCTAATGGGCTTGAATCTACTTTGGTATATTAACTACTCTTATTTTTATTATACTTTCTCAATGTAGGACACAAATGAAAGGCCCCAAGATCTAAAGATAAAGCGGCTGGGAGAAATTATAAAATATTCTTAATAAAATAAAAATCCTCATAAGATCACCATAAAACATAACATTACAAGAGTACTATTGTTCCAAATACATAATGTGCTAGTATTCAAAAAATCTCATAAGCAATAAAATTATACAGTTTATGCTTGTTCCAAGCGGTCTAATCTATAGAATGGAGTCCCAAAACTTCTACTACTATTACTTTTCCTCAAAGCAATAAGTCCTAGTGTCCCAATTATTGAGCTAGATGATTTAGTCTTTAATGACTAAGAGGCCCACCAGTACCTTGTCCTCAGTACTACAATTTATAGGATAATCTGAAAAAGATGTATAGGGAGAACGAGTAATTCGACAACTCAGTAAGCAACCACAACACCAAGATGCGATAAAACATGCTATGTAGATTTTTATGCCATAATCTCTATCATCACTATAATAATTTATGCAAAATAAAGAATGATAGTTGCAAAATAAGTAAGCGGCACTTCCTTTTTACTTTTCTTTTCTTTCAAAAATTGTTTTACCCTCTGACCCATCACTACAAGTTTACTATGAGCAACGCACGTTTGGCTTGTCCCGTATGACCCATTGCTCATCTTGACGTCACAGGGAGAGCTACCAGGTTGGAAAATTCCCCTAGGTGAAGGCAACCTGGCCGGTAGCACACATCTTCTCCTAACCATTCTTCGATATACTTACCATGCTACCCTTGCGTTTGACCAATCATTACTTTAGTGCCTCGAGGTTAAACAATTATCATCATGAATGCATAGGTACCATTTCATATAACCTTTCAAGCTCATTTGTAATTGTGTTATATATCATAAAACCTTGTGAGCTCATTTCATTCATAATTACATTCATGCATAACTCAAAAAAATGAGGTCATTTTAAAACATAAAATTAAACCATAATATATGATTGAATAAAATTTGGCATTAAAAATATGAAAGGAAGTGCAATTGAAAATGATGTAAATTGATTCTTTATAAAATCCCCAACATTTTTTCAAAAGATTTATAATAAAATTTGTTGGGGTTTTTGGTGTTATGTCCCCTTACCTGGCATCGCATGTCCTTAATTTAATTCTGCATTCAACTCACGATTCCTACAATGGAAGTAAAAAGCACCTTAGTCATTAATTCGTTTATCCTTAGCCAAAAACATTTACAATGACATCAAACCCCACCATGCTTAATTTATATGTCTCCTATAAAATTCTAATAATCAACTCAACTAAGGTCTCAATAAAGCATCCAAAATCATCCGACTAAATTTAACAGCTTAAGAAGTCTACCTAGCCATAATATCGCTCTCTTCCTTAGCCATTTAATTTAGCAACTTACTCTAACTATCAAAAGCTTAGAAACATTTATAACAATCACTCTAATTATAACTAATCTTTCCAAATAGCAATTCAAATATTCATACACTAGAAGCCCCAATTTAATTGTAGAAATTTAGCTTCATACTAAAAATATCATGAAAGATATGAAAATATTACCTTGGAGTTCTCCTCTTTTTCTTTCTTCTTCCTCTCCTTCCTTTCTTCTTTTTCCTCTTTCTTTCTCTTCTCTCTTTCCTTTCTTTTCTTCCTTTTTTTTTTCTCACGCTCACTTGTAGGGGTGGGTGCGGGGCGGGTATTGGCCTTTTCCCAAACCCGCCCTGCACCTTGCAGGTTGAAAATTTTCAACTCATCACCCAAGCAAAAGGAACAGCCTCCGAGTGGGTTCGAGTATTGCGGGGCGGGGTAGATCGAGGTGGATTTTGCAAGTTGTGCAAGTAAGAATCCAAAGTCCACATGCTCCCAAGGATTTTCTTAGTAGGCAAACAGATTGTAAAGACTAAAGAGAGAAATTATACAAAAAAACCAAAATATCAATACCCCAAAAAATAAAGAAAAAAGCTCATGATTTACCGAAAAATAATCCCCAACAACCGAAGATTTTTGGTACGAGCTTTGTTGGTCCACGAAGACAGAGAAAGCGTAGAGAGAGAGCGAGATAGCAGAGAGAGAGGTGAGAGTGAGAGAAGAGGAAAAAAAAAGAAGAGAGCAAAGAGAGAGAGAGGCGAGAGTGAGAGAAGAGAGAAAAAAGAAAAAGAATAGAAACCTAAGGGAGGAGGTGGCTACTAGAGTCTCTAGGGTTTTCTTTTTTCTTTTTTATATGCTTATGCAGGTCAGTGCAAGGCGGGTTGAGTACGCAGGGGAAAAATGTGTATACTCGCAGCCCGCCCCGCCTCGCATGAGTTGGATAAAATCCAACCCGAATCCATCGAAAAGCACTACAAATCCAGGCAGGTCAGCGGTTTTGCGGGTTGGGCGGGTTTTTGCCCAGCCCTAGTCACTTGAGCTCTGCTACAAGATTTGATATTGCATCTATGAGTGTGAGAACGGCAAAGGCTTGTTGGTTTGTAAAGGCATTTAGAGTGAAGGAGATAGAGACACGTGGATGTGTAAAAACATTTTGTTTCATTCAACATGTGTACTGGTAGGTGTCAAAAATCCTGTTTCCACTTAAACAGGTGTTCTACGGTTAAATAAATAAATAAAATAAAATAAAATAAAAATTGGTTTTATGGACACATATGTCCCTACATGTAAAAATTAAAAGACACGTAAGATATCCCTTTGCTAGCCACATTAACAGGTCTCATGCATATATATATATATATATATATATGATTATTAGTTATATTTATTTATCTGTCAAGCTTAGAAGATAAAATGCACTTACCTAAAGGTGTCCATAAATTTCACAATTAATCTCTAATGAAGCTAAGCATGTCTACTACAATATATCCAAAGTAAGTGGCCTAAGAAAATCATTAACCCATCCAATTAATTTCCCAAATCGCAGTTGCTTCAACTACTCGACAGTTTGACGTATTAAACTTCAAAAATCATAACTCCTTCAATTTAACTCCAAATGACACAAAATTTGGCTTGAAATTTTCTTCATTCAATGATTCACAACATATCCAAAAATCATACCAACCCATAACTTTTTGATGCCTTAAAAATCCCTATAAATTATGTGCCTCTGTCTGACTAAAATTCCTACTTTAACACTTGCATTTTCTAAAAGTCATATCTCCTTCTATAAGTGTCCAAAAATCATGAAACTACTTTTAAAATCTTCATTTCTTATCATTCTAAAAGGTCTTAAAACAGTTTTATTTAAGGTCACTCATTGATTTTTTGCATCCAAAATAATGTGACTTTTCTTTCAATAACCCATTAAAATTCTAAGTTTCTAACTATCAATTTCCACCATCTTTCACATTAAATCTATTTACCTAACTCCATATAAATCTTGATAAAATTATAAATCCTCCTTATCTTTGATATTAAAATCACATTTATTCTAGGGTAAAAATTTTGGGGTATTACATTCTTCCCCCCTTATAAAAATTCCGTCCTCGGAATTTACTACTATCAAAATTTACTTGAAGTTTCATTCCTTGAAGTACAAAGATATCCACATTATTGCTTTGAGCTTTCAAGATATAATCTTAGTATTCGTTTGGCACATTCTACCACCTACATCCACTATTTAACTAAGGTCAAGTGTTGTGGGTAAAGCATAACTTCTATACAAAAAGAATATTCATATTGATACCACTCTCAAAATCAAAGACCATCATATGTAGAAAGACATGCACATAGCGCCTTAAGTCTATATCATCAACTTCCTAAATTTTACTTCCATAACAACCCGCCTCAATAACTTTTCAGCTTGTACTTTAACCCAACTAATTGTTCTCCTCAAGATTTTTCCATTGCAAGGTAATTGTCCCTTAAAATCCAACATCTACAAGTCATTCAAAATTGTTGACTTCGTTCCGAATTACCTCGTACTCATCTTTACAATAAAATGTTTTGTTGTAATCAAAGAAGCAACTTACTCTTCTTCCAAAAGTATAGGTTACCTTAAGACTTGCAGCAAACTCTGACCGATGACTTAGATGTGGTAATCAAAACCAAATTCAATGATCTAAATGAAGTATCATTTCCACAAAAATTTAAGGTGGCTAAATACCATGTGATCACTTTTCTTTCCAAAATTCACTGTTGATTTGCAAGTCAACATAGTCTCTCTTAACTTAAAAACAAATAACAATCACAAGTACACATACTAAAATCCACAAGGCTTTCAACATGCAATCCATAAATCATTGGCATACCTTATTTGCTTAATCATGCACAAGATGATTTGCACAAAATCTAATCATTCCATAGACCATCCAGAAAAGCAACAATCTTGTCAATAACCCAAGAGTATCCCAATCATTATGCCAAACCTTAAATTTAATGCAAGCGTGTTACTTTAAGTGCCCTTAATCTCTTGGTGTTGTCAACACATAACTACTTATACTTCAATATTGGTAATAAACCTTGTATCCAATACTTATTCAACATCAATGAGCTAGATTCCAAAATTTCAATATCCTCAAACGCCATTGACTAAGTTGTTATACTTTAACTAAACACATTAGTCAAAACTTCAACACTTTTTACTTCAATAGTCATAACCCTATCATTTCTCTTGATTCAGAAACTCTAGGTGTTTAAAGTTATCCCTCATCATAGGAATTTCAAAAACTTTTGATTCTAAAAATAACTCCGACTATATTTCCAAGGTACTATCACCATACATCAAAACCTTCAATGCTCATTTACTATTACCAGTCCTCGAATCACAATCTTTTGATCAAGCATAAATATTCTCTAATGACCATCTAATCTTGAACTGACCTTTGGTGAAATCTCAAGTATTTGTCATACACTTAAGCTACAAAATTTCCATTGTATATGTTGGTCAATAATCTCTTTTCTACTAAGTATCTCGAACAATAGTATTGTCACACATATGTAACTTCTTCCTCCAAGCTGTACCACATATATTACCTAAAGTTTAAGATGTCATCATGTATTTATACTTTTATCTAAGGCTCAATAAGAATCAGTAACCCATTTAATCTTATCAAATCTTATTACTTATACCAAAGTACAATCTTTAACAATTCCTCATCCTCATAAATCTGAAATTGAATTCAATAGGGCGCTTCTAACATTTATACATTGCAATCGTACTACTTACAGCAATATTTCCCTACAAGAAAATCAAAAACCTTCACTCTTTTGGCCCCCATAAAATCCCCAATCATAAAACAAAAGAATCATCCATAACCAAAATGTCAAAAGTCAATCAATCACTAGCTTACCTCTCCAATTTTAATTATCACAAAACTACCCAAGAAGTTTGATTCACCGATACAATAATGAGCTTCCTACCATATTGCCAGAGTGTTAATCAAACCACTAAACTATGGTCATATCTCCATCCATATTTACCAAATCTTCCATAAAAATTTAAGAAAGACAGTTCCTTATCATAATTTATGAATTAAATCTTTGGCCTCCTTCCTCTCTAAAACTTAAATTGACCTTTCAAACTTCTACTGGTTGGTCATGCCTAGTTCCTTTAAATACTTAAACTAAAATTTTCATTACTGACCAATAATAATCTTTCTTACTATTTACCTCAAATCCTAACATGGATCATACCTATGCGAAACAACTTCCAAACAAAGCACTACAGTAAAATTCTGATATAATTTCTTCCAAAAAAATAAAATCATCCCTAAATCCACTAATTTGCACCATTAAAAAAAAAAATCATATAGTCCTTATGAATCCAACTTTACCCAAAGTAATATAGTCCTCAAAACGTTGTTAAAGATGAACCATCAATTAACTTTTGTACCTTTACTCCATAACCAAAAATCGAGGATAGCCATTTATATCTTAAAATCGACCAAGTCCAAAAATTAGCAACCCATACTATTCCATGAAAATCATATCAATGTTGAATGAAAGACTCAATAAGATATCTCAAAATATAATATGTCTTCAATCAAAATACCACAATGTTTCAAAAATTATAACTTCCATATATCTAAATGAATTACTTATCCAATTTTACCAAACATATAGATCATAAATCCATCTTAACCTTATAGTGAAGATTATAGAATCTTGCAAATTCATAAACCCAATTTTGCAAGAAATTCCTAGTCTCATTTGAAACCTCAAATCCTTTCAATAATCATTAAATACCAACCACAAAAATCTCAGATGTACATAGTCTAGATATCAAGGTTTATTTACCTCAATACTCATGATAGTCAAATAATCATCCAGTCACTCCTACGACCATACTTGATATAATTCTAATAATCTTAACCAATCTTATCATTCTTTTCAAAGTCCTCAATATATCATCACTACAAATTTCTCATCCATTGAATTTAAGACATAATTGAGTAAAACAATTTAAATCATACTTGTACAAAATGTATATCTTCTTCACTTTTTGTAAGAATCATAAATACCACCTATCACAAGATTTATTGTAGTGTTAATCAAATTCACACTTTTAAAATTTATTCTCAAGATGCAGATCATTCTAAATTCCTTCCATCAAAATTTACTATAACATGTCCTCCACTACAATTCTTAATCTTGTTTATGACCTCAAAAACTTGTAATTAATCATTACCTAACAGTGATACTAATCTTAAGCAAATACTTCACTCTAGATCCTTAATACCTTAGTCCTTAAATGCAACTAGAGATCGTTACTTACTTTACTTCTTGATGTGTCACTTTGATTACATGTGGAAAACCATTGGCAACAACATAAGCTATTCACATACGGATAACATGGCTATTGGCCTCAAACTTAGAAACTTTCCTCCATTATCTTCCTAGTCATGACAACTTGAGTCTTATTCTTCTTCTTAATCAATGTCTGTAAAGCATTAAACAAATTAGTACTATTATAAAACATCCACTTTGGTGTCACACCAATTAACTTGTTCTTGGGTTCATTATAATGTAAGTCCTAATTCCCTAAAATCCCTTATTGTTCTTACTCTTTTGATTAAAACCTAATGCTTTAGCAGTGATCATCACCTAATAGGTCATTAATCCATACTTAATATCTTCAAGCAAATGATATCTCCCAATCAATTGAACCTCTTTGCTCTGATACCAACTGAAACGCCCTAAGTTCTAAAGGTAGAACGACTGGGAGAAATTGTAACATATTCTTAATAAAATAAAAATCCTCATAAGATCACCATAGAACATAACTTTACAAGAGTACTATTATTCCAAATACATAATGTGCTAGTATTCAAAAAATCTCATAAGCAATAAAGTTATACAGTCTATGCTTTGTCCTAAGCGATCTAATCTATATAATAGTCCCAAAAACTTCTATTGCTACTATTTTTGCTAGTCCTCAAAGCAATAAGTTCAAGTGTCCAAGTCATTAGATTAGATGATTTGATCTTTAACGACGGTACCTTTGTCCACAGTACTACAATTTATAGAGCAATCTAAAAAAGATGTATAGGGAGAAGGAATGAGTTCGACAACTCAGTAAGTAGCCATAACACCAAGATGTTATAAAACATGTTATGCAGATTTTTATACCATAATCTCTATCATACACTACAATAATTTATGCAGAATAAAGCATGATAATTGCAAAATGAGTAGGCGGCACTTCCTTTTTACTTTTCTTTTCTTTCAAAAATTGTTTTATCCTTTGTCTCATCGCCGTAAGTTTACCATGAACAGTGCACGTTTGGCTTATCTCGTAGGACCCATCAACTCATCCTATCATCACAGGAGAAAGCTACCAAGTTGGGAACTCCCCCTAGGTGAAGGCCACCTAGCCGGTAACACACAACTTCTCGTAACTATTCTTCGGTGTGCTTGACATGCTACCCTTTCAATCCAGCCGATCGTTGCTTTAATGCCTCGGGGTTAAACATTATAATCTTAAATCCATATGCAACATTTCAGATAACCTTTCAAGCTCATTTGTAATTTTGTTATATACCATAAAACCTTGTAAGCTCATTTCATTCATAATTGCATTCATGCATAACTCATAAAAATGAAGTAATTTTAATACGTAAAATTAAACTATGACATATGATTGAATAAAATTTGGCATTAAAAATATGAAAGGAAGTGCAATTGAAAATCATGTAAATGGATTCTTTATAAAATCCCCAACATTTTTCTAAAATATTTATAATAAAATATGTTGAGGTTTTTGGTGTTGTGTTCCCTTACCTGACATTGTATGTCCTTAATTTGATTCTGCATTCAACACACAATTCCTACAATGGAAGTAAAAAGCACCTTAGTTATCAATTCGTTTATCCTTAGCCAAAAACATTTACAGTGACATCAAACCCCACCATACTTGATTTATATTTCTCCCATAAAATTCTAATAATCAACTCAACTAAGGTCTCAATAAAGCATCCAAAATCTTCCAACTAAATTTAACAGCTTAAGAAGTCTACCTAGTCATAATATCGCTCTCTTCCTAAACCATTTAATTTAGTAACTTACTCCAAATATCAAAAGCTTAGAAACATTTACAACAATTACTCTAATTATAACTAATCCCTTCAAATAGAAATTCAAATATTCATACACTATAAGCCCCAATTTAATTCTAGAAATTTAACTTCATACTAAAAATATCATAAAGGATATAAAAATATTACCTTAAATTCTCCTATTTTTCTTTCTTCTTCCTCTCCTTCCTTTCTTCCTTTTCCTCTTTCTTTCTTTCTTTCTTTTTTTTTTTTTTTCTCCTCTTCTCTCTTTCTCACGCTCACTTGAGCTCTGCTACATGATTTGATATTGCGTGTATGAGTGTGAGAACGGCTAAAGGCTTGTGGGTTTATAAAAGCATTGAGAGTGAAGGAGAGAGAGACATGTGGAAACCATGTATAAAAACATTTTGTTTCATTCAACATGTGTACTGGTAGGTGTCAAAAATCTTGTTTCCACTTAAACAGGTGTTCCATGGTTTAAAAAAAAAATGCATTGGTTTTATGGACACATATGTCCCTACATGTAATAGTTAAAAGACACCTTGAAAGTAAGATATCCCTTTGCTGGCCACGTTGACAGGTCTCATGCATATATATATATATATATATATATGATTATTAGTTATATTTATTTATCTATCAAGCTTTGAAGATAAAATGCACTTACCTAAAGGTGCCCATAAATTTCAAAATTAATCTCTAATGAAGCTAAGCATGTCTACTACAATATATACAATATTCGTGGCCTGAGGAAATCATTAACCCATCCAATCAATTTCCTAAATTGCAGGTGCTTCAACTACTCGACAGCTTGACGTATTAAACTTTGAAAAATCATAACTCTTTCAATTTAATTCCAAATGACACAAAATTTGACTTGAAATTTTTCTCATTCAAATATTCACAACATATCCAAAAATAATAGCAGCCCATAACTTTTTGATGCCTCAAAAATCCCTCGAAATTATATGCCTCTGTTTGACTGAAATTCCTGCTTTAACACTTGCATCTTCTAAAAATCATATCTCCTTCTATAAGTGTCCAAAAATCATGAAACCCCTTTTAAAATATTCATTTCTTATCATTTTACAAGTGCTTAAAACAGTTTTATTTAAGATCACTCATTGAATTTTTGGTGTCCAAAATAATGTGACTTTTCTTTTAATAACCCACTAAAATTTTAACTATCAATATCCACCATTTTTCACATTAAATCTATTTACCTAACTCCATATAAATCTTAATAAAATTGTAAATCGATCTTATCCTTGATATTAAAATCACATTTATTCTAGGGTATAAATTCCAGGATACTACAACAAACTTCACAAATGCATGCACAATAAAAAAATGATACCCAAACTCATAATGGTATCTTTGAAACTTGCAATAGACTTGAAAACAACAAGAATAACATGAAAACTAAGAGAATGCAGAAGAGTTTACCTTGAAAATGACAAACCACCAAAAAATATGTTCATTCTCTCTAAAAAATATCCTCACTCTAGGGTTAGTGTTTTTGGTGTAGGGGTGGGTTTAGGGGCGAAAGGGAGGGCTATTTATACAGGAGTGGGGGTGTCCATGCTAGATAAGATGGAGAATTTGTTAAAATTGTTGTTCAGACTATCACTGAACGTTTGGTACTATGATGCAAATGTTTGGTGTACTATTAAACAATAGTTCTTGGGTTGTAAGTCTATCATTTGGTTAATACCCAATGGTTTCAATTTGGTCAACGAACATTTGGGATGATCCCATGTTGAACGTTTGCAGTAAAGTTAGAATCGAACGTTCGGTGGTCCCCCATCAAAAGTTCAACCAAAAAGCTAAAATTGGGTTTTTTTGGCTATTTCTTTAGTGAAGGTTTTATCAAAAGGATTGGCACTTAGAAGCTCTTTAAAAGATTAATGGGGTGTCTATAAGTTCAAATAAACAATTGTTTTTAATAAATTATATTTTATATTTTTGGGTATCACATTCTCCCCTCATATAAAATTTTCGTCCTCAAAATTTCCGTTTTAAAACGCTTCCCTCTTTGCTTTTGAAAGATACCATATAAAATAAAAGGATGGTTTGGTTAGTATCAACAAGATATATTGGGCCACCAAAATGATTTTTACACCAATCATTAGATTCGTATCAAATCATAGGATTGCAGATCGCAGATGTATTTTATACCATAAAGAATGTTAATTGCAAACCATCTGCATGTGACCAAATAGAAAAATTCTTGTTTCTACCACTATTTTTTAATACATAAATATTATATTTGTTGTTTGATATAAATAATAAAGACAGTTTGGTGTGCATTTTTGTACAAAAAGGTGTACGAATAAGATTCTTGTTGAACCACCGGACGAACCGCGGGGAAGAGCGGAGTCCTCACAACGTCGAACCTTAATTTGAGATACAAAAAAATAGGAGAACCCACATGCAGAGACCAATTAAGCACAAATGTGCCTGGTTCTGGTTGGAGCCCGTGCATCATTACGGTTGACCTTAATTGTTTTTGTATTGTACAATGTGGTCTAGGCTGTACGTACCAAATGCCTTCACCACCACTCATCCGGCCTGTTCGAAAATATTTAAAATTATATTAAGAGACGTAAGTGGAGGGTGCTAATTGCTTCTTCTTCTTCTTTCTTTTAATAGTATATAATTATTTTAATAGATCGTTATAAGCAACACACATATACATATATTTATATATTTCCAATGAAATATGGTATTTTTTTAATCTCAATCTCATATTGTTCGTCCAATGTTTCTTTTGAAAGAAATTTATTTTAATATCATTCATGAATAATCAAGAGTATAAAAACTCAACTCTTACAATCATGGTGTATAAAGCTCTGAAATTCCTAGTCGAAGTTAAATGATTACACGTCATAGAGGTTAAAAACATACAAATCTTACGTTGAAATCTTATAACGTTTACATCCCCTACCCTGTGCCCAATATTCAGCTTATAAAATAGATTTACCTGATGCACATTCAATCTGGGACACAGGTAGTCATTTTCCAAGTATAAACAAAAGCAGCATGCCAAAACTAGTCCTTATCGACTCAAAAGGCCAAAAAATTATTTATGTTCTAAGCCCAACTGCTAGGACAACAAGACTAGTAAGAAAATACAGGGAAAAAACAAAAAACAAAAAAACCCCAACACAGCAACCATAGGAACATTGATAGGAGGAGGCTTGCTGTCGGTGTGAACAAAAAGGGTGATGGAGAGATGCAGTGGAGATCAGCAGCATGGTGGAGATGGCAAAGCGGAGTCATGATGGGCATTGTGCTTAGAGGCACCAAGAAAGAAAAAAGCTATAAGCCAAAATGGAACATAAGGAAACCACACGGGGGGTGGGGGGGAGTAGGATAGAGGAAGCCTTCCTCCCTCCTCCAAGCTGAGGACATGTGGGGCGCTCTCTAAAGAGAGCTAGGGTTCATCATCGTCCGTTGTTTCTATTTACATTAATCATTAAGATTTTCGTGTCTTAAGAAGAGCTAACAGCAAACTCGATCTCATTTTATTGAGATAATTGAAGTTTCTTTTTTTTAAAAAAAAAAAAACCTACCAATTAGCTAATCATAACTTAACAATTAATCAGTGGTTAAATCATACATGAATAGATATATCTGCATGTCTTTAAAATGGAGGGGTAGCTGGCCATGAAAATAATCCCTCTCTTGATCATAAAATAGTGTTGAAATTTATTTAGATTTAGTTTATTTTCGTCATTTTAGATTCATTTTATAGTCTCTAGTTTGTAGTTTCCTTTAATTTCTTTAACGTTGAATTCTTGTACTTGTACTTTTCAATTTTCATCAATCTAATATGGATTACAATTAAACCCGTCCAAGAATACATTCCATTCATTTCTTTAATTAAAGTGGTGAGGGACCTTTTTATTTCTTTTGGAAAATAAATTAATGTTAAGAGTATATTAGGGAGTTCAAGTTCAAGCTCAAGACGATTAATTCCGATACCATAAAAGAAAGGATAATGCAACAGGAAATTTTTTTTTTTTCTTTTGACATGGAAATAATCATGAAAAAAAAAAAAAAAATCAATTCACAGTACGATTCACATATACTGACAACTATACTTTCAGCTTTATCTAATGTGTTTCTGACTCTATTCTTATTGGATTAGGATTCTCTATAATTTTTTTTAAAAAAAAAAATTGTAGATTCTAAAATTATGTGAATTGATCAGGCTGTTCCTTGGCATCGAACTAATTGAAAAATGCTATCCATTCCCCAATATCATTTTTATTCAGTTTCTTCTTATTATTATTTTGGATGAAGTCCACTTAACCCTCTCGAACTACTACTCTAATGACAATTTACCACTCAAACTATCAATTGCAACAATTTACACCCTAAACTACCAAAACAAAGATGATGTACCCCAAATTTTTTAAAATTGACAAAATTACCCTTACCAAAATAAAAACAAAAATACTAAAGTTTAATTTCTTTTTCAAATTTTTAAGAGTATTTTGTTTTATTGAAAATTTTATAGGGGTAATTTCTTCATTTTGCTAGCATTAAGGGGGTACATTGTCACTGTTTTGGTAGTTTTGAAGATAAATTGTCATAATTGATAGTTAGAATGATAGATTGTCATTAGAGTAATAATTTGATGGGATTAAGTGGACTTTATCCTATTATTTTCATAATATATGTATTGATATAAAAGATTGATTCATGTACGTATTGTAGTTTACTTTCACGGCTTCGAAAGGCCACATTTTATTTTAGCTACCTTAGATGGATCCTAAACTCCTTATCGTCACCTAAAAACTCAGTCTCATTAAATAAAATTCCATAGAAATCTTAGTTTATTTATGAATTGAAAAAAAAAAAAAAAAAGACTAGATTATCTTCCTCGTTGAAAAAATAGCACGTTGACATGTATTTGTAAATGAGGCAGAGAGGCAATAGAAGGTTGACATTCTTAATATAATGTTTGTCAATGATTTTAAAATGGTAGACTTTAGTGAATCGATCCCTGACTATAAATATTATGCCTACTTAATTGCTTAGATATATATATAGCTTTCCTTCTGTTAATTTTTTTTTTGTTCTTTAAGCATTTCGTGCAGCCCAATTTCATAAAATGGATCCAAAAAAATATTAAAAAAAAAGGGGGGGAAACTTCATAAAGTCCCCCCAAACTTCCACCCTTTTTGAAATACCCCTTCTAAACTTCAAAAACTCTCAATTTACCTCCTTGAACTTTCAATTGCTATTAATTTGGACCCCTCCGTCAATTTAGCCGTTAAAATTTTAAAAAAAGACCAAAATATCCCTAATTTTTATTTTTTAAAAAAATAAAAAACGTTTTGGAAGTTGAAATTTTGTACAAAAGTCAAGGATATGAACGTTATTTAATGTTTAAAATCTGACAAATAGGTCCAAATTGAAAGTTTTTAAGTTTATGGGGGTATTTCAAAAATGGTGAAAGTTCGAGGAGCTTTTTGAAGTTTTCCAAAAAAAAAACTAGGGGAAACTTCACTTTCCCCCCCCCCCCCCCGGAACTTTCACCGATTTACAAAACCCCCGATCGGAAAACTCTCGATACCCCCTAAACTTCCGGTTTCTCGCTTCCTTAGTCCCTTTCAGCGTCAAATGCAAGCGGAATGCCCATCCGTGACTTTCACATGATTTTTTAGCCACGACCTCCCGTTTTGCCCTCAAACATCATCCTCATTAAATCGGCTCCTTATTCCCCATATAGCTCGTGTACAATCGAGGAGCGAGCTAAGAGAGAAGGTCGTGAGGAACAATATGATCGAGGAGGCGAGACAAGGTCGGGAGGAGTTGAAGAAAGAAGGTCGAAGTTGAGGAACATCGTATCAATTTGCAAATGTAGAACAAGCCGTTATTAAAAGCGCATCAACAACTAAAAATCATGGCGGAAGGTTTTACACTGCGTCAATTTACGTGGTAAGATTTGTTTGAGAATTTATTTTGATAAAAAATGATGCCTAAATCATGTAGTTGTGGGTTAAACAATAAGTTGCATTAAATTATTTGGGTTTGGTGATCCGAGATTTTTTTTTTTGTGGGCAAAATGTTGTGCTCATCGTTATGCCTAAATATGGGTCTAACCCTAATTTGTTTGATTATGCAGAATGAAGCAAATCGTGGTTGCAATTTTTTAGAAGGGTTGAATCAGATTTTGTGGGTGTGGTGATAGAGTGATGTCGATGTTGTTGGCGGCGAATGATTTGAAGTCCGAGAGGGCAATGGAAGTCTTCAAATGCAAGATGCAACTTGCAGTACAAGTCAAAATTGAAGTAGATTATGCTAATTTTGAACTTAAACTTGAAAGGGTTGAGAATAAGTATCGTTGGATGCAAATAAGTTTGAGTTGCGTTGCATGTTGTTGGTGTCTTGTTCTTGTGATCTTGTATTTCCCTTCTTGTAATGGATTTGCATCAAGGTTGATGTAGCATGAAATTTGGCTGAATTATTTTGTATGAGACTTGTTTAAGGTTTGACCATATGAGTAGGTATTTTGTACACAACTTTTGTGTAATGTTTGGTATGGGTATGGTTTTAATGTCAGGCTAACATTTGTTCTCAATATCACTATGCAATGTGGATATATATTAACAATAATGACATTTTGCCTAGTCTCAATGTGGCTAGATTAGTTCAATTGGCAACCCTAGTCTCAATATGTAAGACCTCAAATTTGTCATTCATATACAAAATCCAACTGAAAAGAGTCAGACTACATAAAGACAACAAATGAGGTACCAACCCATTTCAATTCCTATTGTTATCAATGTGTATATCAATAGCAATCTCCATTGTAAATTTAACCTAATTACAACCACAAGCACACTAAATATATAAAAAATTTTAAACAATTATGTTTTGTTGCAAATCATATCAAACACTATACATAGATACTTACATTATCCCATCATCCACATGTACTAAAATTAAGCTTCATTACAACCACAAGCACACTAAATCTAATTACACCATCCCATCATCCATGACATTGAAGACAACAAATGAGGTACCAACCCATTTCAATTCCTATTGTTATCAATGTGTATATCAATAGCAATGCCCATTGTAAATTTAACCTAATTACAACCACAAGCACACTAAATATATAAGAAATTCTAAACAATTATGTTTTGTTGCAAATCATATCAAACACTATACATAGATACTTACATTATCCAATCATCCACATGTACTAAAATTAGGCTTCATTACAATCACAAGCAGTGTGGATATAATTACATCATCCCATCATCCATGACATTGTTCACAAAAAAAATATCCCCAAATAGTTACAAGTCAAAAGCTAAAGTTGTTATCTGTTTGGTGTCAAGTTACAAGTTACTAAGTTGACACCAAACAGATACACATATTAACACAATGTCAACCTTACAAAAAATCATTGTCTTCCACAACATAATGTCTTCACTACATCATTACAAAAAATCTTATACAAACACAATGTCAACATATTAGCAAAATCATTTATCCTGCATCTTCTTCTTCCCTTTATCCATTCTTTCAACATGTTGATGAAAACCATGTGGATGGGTTGCAGCTGTCCCTTGAACCCTTTGTATGTCGAAATCATGTAGGGCTGCTCTAAATGTTATGCCATCAACTTTGGGAGGACCCCAAGAGCACAATGGTCCACCACCAGGAATTGGCGGAGGATCGTCGCCAGTGAGGTCAACAACAACCTTCTGCTTCTTGGCAAGTTCTATTCCACTGCTAACATTTTCCCTCAACCTACCACCTGCCCTAGTCCTTGTTGCCAATCCTAGGGTTGCCCTCTGTTTCCCCCCAAAGAATGTAGATGCCTGCATGTCAGGTATACAATTAGACTATTACACTTATTACCCTCTTAATTTCATGCATGTGAAGAATTACTCACTTCTCGTTTGTAGGCATAAGGTGTTGGTTTTCTGACAGGTTGGGTGGCAACATTTGCATGTCCTGTCCTTTCTGAACTAGAAGTTGGTACTCCCACTGAATCTGACACAACATGTGTTGTGGTCTGGGCTGCTGCTGTGATGCAGTATGTGAAGCTGGCCTAAATGCAGTATGGGATGCAAGCTGTGAGGCTGGCCGTGGTTGTGAGGTGGCTGAATGCAGTGGTGGCTTTGGCTGCACAGTGTGAGGTAGCCTCACTACTGCCGGCTGTGAAGGTGTTTGAGATCCCTCTGCCCTTTGTGAACCTTGTGGTGTGCTCACTCTTCTCTTACTCCTGCCGGCAGTTGAAGTGATAGTTGAAGGTTCATCCAACTACAAAACAGCAAACATGAACAAATAAGTGAATAATTATTGAAGGTACATCCAACCACAAATAGCAGACATTAATCAATAAGTGAGCAATTATTTATTGTTGATAAGTATAAGTGTAAGTGAATAATTATTGAAGGTACATCTAACTTGAAGCACAGTAGACATTAACAAATGAGTGAGTAATCATACCATGTCCAAATTCCAGTCAATTCCTGCTGTATCCCTATGGTATTGTCAGGTACGTGATCTTCTTTCAGCTTGTCTCTACCTAGCAACACATGACCTCTTATTGTGGCCTAACTTCATGCAATACCCACATTTCAACTTCTGACCCCCCTTCCTAATTGCACTCGAATTTCTATGTTCATCAACACCCCTTTCCCTCACTTTCCTAGGCCTGCCAGGAGCTGCCCTAATCTTTGGTGGCTCAATGTTTGGTTGGCTACCTCAAGGCCATTGCTCAGCACTCGGCACAGGGAAGATCACATGGTCATATGCAGCTAAATACATCCTCTTGCCATAGTACTCACTCAACTCTTCAACTGGGTCCCGACCTTGGTGTAAAATGGCAAAAATTGCATGACCACATGGGATACCAGTTACATCCCATTTCCTGCAGCCACAAGTGTGAGCTTCCATATCCACAACAAATTTTTTCCCAATGCACTCAACCTCAAACATCCCATTTCTTGCATATGTACACCAACAATTCTTGGCTTCATCCTCTTCCTTTTCAACTTCTCCCTAATCTTTGGCCCTAAGGCCTCCTCCATTGAAATTATCTTTTCCCTCTTCCTTACATACCTCCTCATCAACTTACATCTAATCCCTTCTAACATACTCAAGATTATGCAGTCACGAATTTTTTGATCCATGAATTGAATGCCTCACAAGTGTTGTTGTGTAAGAGGCGGACTTACAATGTGTATTGAACCATCCCCTACACCAAGTGGATGGATCAATCTTGTCTAGGCATGTGCATCCTTACTAATTCTCTTTATATCCTCCATTACTTGTAGAATTCCGTCTTTGTGTAGGATGCAGTTTGCGCCATAGAAGATCCTTCAATAGCACACCCGATGACCATGATTTGAAAATTAGTGTACAAGTGTCTAACACATGTACGATGCTCGATTGGGCATACTTGTTCTATGCTTGGAATGAGGGCACAATAGTTCAAAATTAAATTAGTACTACACAAAATAAATCATCCACCGGGGCAAAATTAAACAAATGAAACAAATGACTAAAACTACTTTACCTTTTGTCGATCCGAAACAAAAGTGAACCCATGTTCAGTATGGCCAAGATCTGTAACAAGTGCCTCTAGAAACCATGTCCAACAATCTTTCGTCTCAGCCTCTACAACAACCATTGCAATAGGGTACATGTTGTTGTTTGCATCCCTGCCCACAGCAGATATGAACTGCCCCTTATACATTCCCTTAAGGAAACAAGCATCAAGACCCACAACAGGCCTACAACCCTGCAGAAAACCACTCTTCATGGCTGCAAAACAAATGTAAAGCCTCTAAAATCTGCATGGCACCTGAGGCATTGGTCTCTCAACCATCAAGATCAAACAACTACCTACATTAGTCCTCCTCACCATTGAGCAATAATCCCACAACCGATGGTATTGCTCATCCTCCTTGCCATAGATTGTTTCTCTTGCTTTTTTCCTTGCCCTATATAGGGAACTCACATGGATATCAACATTATACTTTGCCTTAACTTTTTTGCGTAACACATCTATTGGCATGTTTGGTTGTTCCCTAAAGGACTCTATACACCAATCAACAATCCAGGATGAAGTTATCAAATGATTTTGCAGTGCGTCCTATTGCTTAGGGATACTAAAAGAAATGTCATCTCATCCTTGTGCCTCCCATATACCCTATACCTACACCTCTCATCCTTACAAACAACAACAATCCTCTTCCTCTCATTTTTTTGAATTTCAAATCCTTTCCTCTAAGAATATTGTATTGTCTAACACTTTTCTAAATTCATTTGCATCATGAAATGTATTCCCTACAACCAATGTGGGATTACTCATGTCGAGGATCAAAAGGAACTCTTTTGGTTACATCCTTGCGTGTGAAAACAATTCCCTATCATCATCACTACCATGTGGTGATTGCAACTAATCACTATCATACTCCTCTTTTCTACCATCCTTTGATCCCCACCCTCCATGCACCATTCCACCATCACCCACCCTCACCACCATCACCTCGATTGCTATGACCGGCATACCTCGATTACTATGACTAGCATCACCCTCACCACTATGACCATCGGCACCAACATCCCATTCCACACCTTCATCTTCATCATCAACAACCCTTCCAACATCTCAACCCCTCATCAACGCATAGTAGTAGCATCCTCATCAGAATCCATACAATCAGTATCATCACTAAGCACTGAATCCCAAAATGGATCCTTTCTATAAACAACTGTCCTCTCATACTCTGAATCCTCCTCTTCGTCCTCATCAACTACATCATTAGTTACACCATAACTTACTATGTACAACACTAGAAGATCATGATCTAAATGTCTTGAAACCATTTCATTTACACTAAAGTCATCTGATATAAGTCGTAATCCTTGGTCTAAAGACACTCCTGGTAAACTATAATAAATAAGGTCCCCGGACCTATACCCATATGTACTACACACGTCCTCAATATCAGAAAATGTCAAGTTGTTACCTAAATATGGGTCAAGGTAATTACTCACGTTGCCCCCAATATAATTAACCCTAAATTGCCTATTAAAACTACCCCCATGGTGCACCTCAAACATATAACAACGTGTACCCATCGCATATCATGCCACATCCATTGACAAATATATTCTATCATAAGTATCATTGATGGTGGCCAACAACTGGACCCTAATGAAAACATATATTCTATCATAAGTATCATTTCATAACAATGACAAAGTTATAGATATCGTATCCTAAAAGCACACAATGGATTTAAACTACTATTTTATATCTTCATAAATGAATTTCATGTAAACAAATAAATGCAAACTAAAACGACATAAACGACCTAAACCCTAACTATTTTAGCACACTGAAAAACAACCCAACTTTTATTGACAAACACAAGTTTTTAGAAAATTGCCCCTAAGAGACAATTGTCCATGTTGCCCCTGTGCTCATAGCAGCCATGAACAAACCACAAGGTGTAAGTGGTAATTTGAAAACATTAGGCGTGTGGTCTAACAAATTCATACACCCAAAGGACGACATTACCCCTACACAATAAAACAATAACTGCACAACTACCCCCTGTGCTCATAGCACCACGAACAAAACCACAAGGTGCAAGTGGTAATTTGAAAACATTATGCAGTCCCAACAAATTCATACACCCAAAGGACTACATTACCCCTACATAATAAACAAGAGCGCACAAAAGTGAATCTCTAGCTCAATACACAAGCACAATTGTCTTTCAAGCTCGTAGCAACAAATGCACAAAGGACTACATATCAATGTATAAAAGTAATAAAACTCATAGTGCTACTCACGTGTACAACACAAGTCGAAGACAGGGGACCACGATTAGCTCGGACAAAAGAACAATATCTTTCATATTAACCAACGACCATAAACCATAAACATATGACAACTTTTCACATATTTGTTTGACAAACCCCACCCTTTAAAAAATGGCGAAAATATGACTCAATCCGAATAAATAGTACCAAAACCTAAAACAAATCCACGAAATCCCTAATCCGAGCACTTACGTGCAAAACCCCAAACATCCAACACAGTTGTTGCGTAAAGAAATTCATTTTACAATCCCTAATCTAGAGCATAGCGAAACTTACTTGATTATCGTTAATCCAAACTGATTTTAGATGGGATTTTGAGTAACTTGTACGGATCTACTCAGACACTTGACTACAATGGTTAAATCGGACAGAACCAACCCGTGGTTCCCCATGTGAGCCCTAAAAGCGTTTGGGTCCTTTGACTCCTTTGACTTGAAAATGTCGAACACTTAACCTTAAATTTGCCTCTTATCGAATGAGGTAGTTTAGGTATTTCGATCTTTGCGTCGATGGCAAACCGAGGTCGAGGCTAAAAATCACGTGAAAGTCATGTGATGGACATTAGTTTGCATTTGACCCTGAAAGGAATGAAAGGGGTAAGCGAGAAAGCGGAAGTTCGGGGGTATCTGAGAGTTTTTTCGTATCGGGGGGGTTTTGTGTAAATTGGTGAAAGTTCGGGGGGGGGGGAAAGTGAAGTTTCCCCAAAAAACTATTATGTATACATACATCTCTTTTGTAATGCACATCTGCTATGAACATCTTTTATTATATCATAGATTTTAAACTAAAATTAATAAGTATGTCAAATTAATAAGAGATATATATATATATATATATATATATAAGATGTAGTAATATGTTATATTTGCTATAGCATTTAGGTTTTATTTGCTAATATGTTTTGGAGTACTTTTTGTTTGTTTTTGGTTGGTAAAAGAGTTCTAATATAACATAAAGGTTAAAAATGTGTTTTGTATTTAATTAGGTTGTTTGTTAATATTTTATTTTGAGAAGAAATAGCAAAATACTCAAAACAAAATTTTAATAAATGGAGTCAAATTGGAAAATATGTTTAATGTCAACAACTGTTAGGCTTATGTTGTGTGGAAAAGGATCCCCTCCATTTCAAATGAAATGAAGAATCTTTATTTAGTGCATTTAAGAGGGTAATATTGTCTTTTTCTTTTTTGGGTAAATTTTACACAAATTTGTCCTCCTAAATACACTAAGTTGGTGTATTTTAATGAAAATTAATAAATAAGTAATTATTGTTACTGTTGTTACCGTGCACACCAATGATGAATAATATGAAATCAAAAAAAGAGAGAGATCAAGAGAGAGTTGAGACAGATTTAACGTAGTTTGGCAATTTGCCTACGTCCACAAGAGAGTGTGGCTATATTTTTCTATTCAATAATTTATGATTACAACATAACATATTTATAGGCAAACACTAATTATAAGTATTTTGAAAAATCCTAAAATACTTCCTACAACTTATTTATCCCCAGGCCCATATAAACTAATTACACCCAATGGCCAGTAATAGAATATGAGCCACTTGTTCTAATAATCTCCACCTTGGCGAGTATTCATCTCTTTGAAGATAATCAAGTATTGGGCCTTCACCTAGAACTGATAAGTTTAGGGATCCGCCTCCTCTCCTCTCCTTTCTAGCACCTTGAGACATTTGTCAAGTCCAAGCAATGCTTGAACTTGTCTGCGGTAATAGGCTTCGTCAACATGTCCGCTGCATTCTTAGAAGTGTAAATCTTCTCAAGTAACAATTCATCTGTAGCAACCAATTCCCTGATCTTATGAAACCTCACGTCAATGTGTTCGGTTTTAGCATGGTACACTTGGTTCTTTGCCAAGTAAATGGCACTATGATTGTCACAATACAACGGAACTCTAACTTGCTGAACACCTAACTTCTAGACTAACCCTGTAAGCCACAAAGCTTCCTTTGTTGCCTCAGCCACCACCATGCACTTGGCCTTAGTCGTGGACATCGCAACCATGGACTGTGTCATAGACTTCCAACATATGGGTCCTATTGCATGAGTGAACACATAACCCATGGTCAACCTCCTGTCATCCAAATTTCTTGCATAATCTGTATCTACATACCCGACAACTGACAAACCACTTTTCTATCTAATAAAAGTGATGCCATACTCTATAGTACCTTTCAAGTATCTGAAAATACATTTAATTACATCCTAATGTTGTCTCCCCGGATTTGCCATGTACTTGCTCACCACATTGACTGCATGAGCCAAATTTGGCCTAATACATATCATAGCATACATCAAACACCCCACTGCACTGGTATATGGAACCTTTGACATGTCTTCAGTTTCTTCAACTGTCTTTGGACATTGTGAGGTAGACAAAAGGAAATGATTCAGCCAAATGTGTACTCATTGGTTTCACATTTTCCATGCTAAACCTCTCCAGCACCTTCTTCACGTAGCTAGCTTGAGATAGCCACAATATCTTAGCTTCTCTGTCCCTGTGAATCTCGATCCCAAGAATCTTCTTGGCTATGCCCAAATCTTTCATGTCAAATTCTCTACACAACAAAACCTTCAGTTTGTTGACCTCCACTATACTTTTTGCTGCAATAAGCATATCATCCACATACAATAACAGAAAAATAAACAACCCATCATCAAGGCTCCTCACAAACACACAACAGTCATACTCATATCTCTTGTAGCCAATTTTGATCATGTAGGAGTTAAATCCCTTATACCACTACCTTGGAGACTGCTTTAGCCCATAAAGTGATTTCTTCAATTTACAAACGAAGTGCTCCTGTCCAGGTTGACTGAACCCTTTTGGCTACTCCATGTAAATCTACTCCACCAAATCACTATCGAGAAAAGTTGTCTTCACATCCATCTGCTCCAACACCATGTCATAATGAGCTACCAATGCCAATAACTCTGATGGAAGTATGTTTGACCACTAGAGAAAAATTTTTCCCATAATCAACTCCTTTTTGCTGTGAATAATCCTTCGCTACTAGGCGAGCCTTGACCTTTTCTCCCCTTTCTTCTGATACTACTACCTTTTTCTTAAACACCCATTTGCACCCTATCACCTTCTTCCTCTCTAAAAGCTCCACCAATTCCCACATTTGGTTTTTATGCAAAGACTCCATCTCTTCTGTCATAGCACCCGCCCATCTACTCTTCTCTTGGCTATTGACAGCCTCTTGAAAAGTAGTAGGATCTCCGCTACTGATGACAAGAGCATAAGAAACCATGTCTTCAAAACCATACTTGGTTGGTGGCCTAATAATGCGTCTAGGCCTATCTGTGGCTATAGTGTGATGCTCCTTAACTCCTAAAGTAGAGGCCTCTGTACCCTAAGAAGTGTTCTCCTACACATGAGTCTCTAACTCCACCTGCACCACTTGCTTATCACTGCTACTCTTTACCCTAGGTACTCTTCAACATGAAATTTTCATCAAATACCACGCCTCTACTAATCACCACCTTGTTTGCCGTCGGATCCCAAAACTTATAACCCTTAACCCCTTTCCCATATCCGAAAAAGACACATTGTCTAGACTTCATATCAAGTTTTGACTGTTCTTCACTAGGTATGTGTGTATAGGCTGGACAACCAAATACTCTCAAACTAGAGTAATTTACCTCATTACCTATCCACACCTCCTCTGCAACTTTCTCATCTAATGCTGCCCTCGGTGACCTATTGATCAAATAGCATGCCATACTCACTACACATCTACCTAGAAAATCTTTGCAAGTCCAACATTCAACCTGGGACATCGTGCTCTCTCTGTAATAGACATATTCATCCTTTCCACCACACCATTTTGCTGTGGTGTTTTGCATACAGTGAAATGTCTATTTATATCATGCTGCTCACAGAAATCTCTGAACTCATCATTTGCATACTCAATACCATTATCTGTCCTAAGGCACTTAACCTTCTTCCCAATTTGGTTCTCCACTTCAACTTTCCACAATTTAAACTCGACAAATGTTTCTAATTTGTGCTGCTTGAAATACAACCAAACCTTTCTAGAGAAATTATCAATAAAGATGACAAAATACATATATTCTCCACGTGACGCTGTCTTCACTAGTCCCCAAACATCGAATGAACATAGTCTAGAATGCCTTCTATCTTGTGTGTGGCTGTCTTGAATTGTACCCCATTCTGCTTCCCCAGAACACAAAACTTACAGAAATCAAGCTTGCACGTTTTGACACCCTTCAACAGATTTCTCTTATGAAGGTCCAACATGCCCCGCTCACTTATGTGACCCAACTGCATATGCCACAAAACAGTACAATCTAAGTCAGACTCTACAGAGGCAATACCATCTACAATTGTGCTTCCCAACAGTTTATAGATATTCTTTGAACTTTTCCACCCCTTCATCACTACCATCGCACCTTTAGTCACCTTCACTACTCCACCTTCAAACTTATAACCATAACTGTTTGAGTCTAAAGTGCCTATTGAAATTAGATTCTTTTCCATTTCTAGTACATGTCTAATATCACAAAATGTTCTAACTACACTATCAAACATCTTAATTCTAATATTACATATGCCAGTAATTTTGCAATGTACACCATTATCCATAGTAACTATACCAGAATTAACTAATTGTAGATGTCAAACCAATCTCTGTTAGGAGTCACATGAAGCGAACACGCTGAGTCCAGAATCTAAGAATTTGCAAGATGCTCTACATTAGATGCAACAAAAAGCATATCACCATCAACATCATTTGAATTGTCTTCCATTACATTTTTAGACTTTTAGGAACCTTCATTCTCATCGTCCTTGTTCTTTTTTCGGTCTGGACAGTCCCGCTGTATGTGCCCTTTGTTTCTACACTTATAGCAATTGATGTCCTTCCTTCTCCTGGACTTTGACCGAGAATTCTTGCCTTTCGAATCACCTTTGTTACTTCTTCTTCCACACTCATAGTTACCCTTTACAACTAGCCCTTCTCCTTGAAAATTTTCATCAATATTTATCTTCCTTTGATGAAAAGCCAATAAAGCTCATGTAATGTCCTCTAATCCAAGGTCTCTTTCCCCCATCTCAGAGTTGTAACCAAATTCTCATACGTAGAAGAAGTTGGGAGTGAATTCAACAACATCAACGCCTTGTCTTCGTCTTCGAACTTCACATCAACCCTCTTCAAATTGCCGATTATCTAATTAAACATGTTGATGTGTTGGCTCAAATCCAAGCCCTCCGCCATCTTCAAGCCGTACAACCACTGCTTTAGATAAAGCTTGTTCGTCAATGACTTTGACATATACCGACATTCCAGTTTCAACCAAACTACCGTTGGAGATTCTTCGTCCATGATATGATATATCACATCATCTCCCAGACAAAGCCGAATAGTAGCCACCGCTTTCGCCTCTAGTTCCTTCCAATCTATGTCCGCCATACCTTTTGGTTTCGTCCCATATAACACCTTCGCCATCCTTTGTTACACCAACAAATCCTTGACACATCTCTGCCATAACCCGAAATTACCGAATCCATCGAACTTCATCGCATCAAATTTCACAAAAGATGTGCCAATCCCAGCCATCGTATAACCTAGCTCTGATACCAATTGTTGTTACCGTGCACACCAATGATGAATAATATGGAATAAATAAAATAAAATAAAATAAAAAGAGATCAAAAGAGAGTGAAGATACAGATTTAGCATGGTTTGGCAATTTGCCGACATCCACAGGAGAGTGCAACTATATTTTACTATTCAATGATTTAGGGTTACAACATAACATATTTATAAACAAACCCTAATTATAAGTATTTTTGAAAAACCCCAAAATACGTTCCACAACTTATTTGTCCCCAAGCCCACATAAACTAATTACACCTAATGGGCCAGTAGTAGAATATAAGACACTTGTTCCAACAATTACAAAATATATATATATATAATATCATAACCCATAACTCAAAGGGCACAAATTTCCTCCAAAGTACTCAAGCTAATAAGTGACAAGAGTGTTATTCAACATCTTTGAGTTTCCTTCCTCCCTGACATGATTTCCTTTTTAGTTTTCTTGTTTCTTTGTTTTTCTTGTTAGAGTTTGTGTTTGTTTTTTGTTTTTCAGTTTTTGCTTTTGTTGTTTCTTTTATTGTTTAGGTACACTTTGTGGATGATGATCTTAAGGTTTCATACAAACTTCCCCCTCCATTTAAGTGCGCCACCGATCTCCTCCGTGTGCTCTGCCACCCACCGTCCTCTGCTGGGTTTTTTCTCACACCCCCACCACGATAAGCTTTCAACACCCCCTTTCGATTTTGGTTTCTGGGGAGCACTTGATCAACTCTTCTTTCTGGCAACTATCATCCGCTTGGTGTGCCTCTATGTTGTTTATTTCCATGTAATTTTGGCTAGCTTTTCTTTTTAGTGTAATTTATGTCTTGTTTTTGTTTCCCTGTAATCGGTTTTTGTTTGTGCTTGTAATAATGCTTGGTTCTCTCTTGCTTGATCTGCTTGCCTAATGTCCTTCGAGTTTATTGCTTTGGTTTAGACCTTTGGGTTATGGATGTGAACATTATCCTAGCTTTCAGGTCAAGGAGGATGAGTTTTAGCTTGAGGTTCTTTGCTCTCAATGCCAAGGAATAAGAGCTACTTATGCATTGGTTTGAGTCTATTTGGCGCAGATTAGTTGTTTAAATTGAAAATTAGTTATAGCTTAGCAGATTTTGTATGAATCTGGAATGTAATACGTCATCTTTGAATTTCAAAAATTAATGTTTGGATTTCTAGGTTAGTCGAATGACAATAAATGATTGTTAAGCATATTAAAAATTTTAAAAAAAAAATCCATTTAAGAAATGACACGTAGTAGTTATTGAAGTTGGTGGAATGAAATTTCTTTCAAACAGTCTATCCAACTAATTAAAAAAGGTAAGTTTTAATTGGCCATTGGAGACATCGATTCTGGCTTTAGCCTTTATGTATAGGTGACAAGTAACAAAATAAGAGTTCAAAGGTGCATATATATACATGTATAACAATGTACCCTTTACCTCCATATCTTGATCAGGGGACATTATACGAAAAAAAGAAGGAAAATCCACTTGTATCATCCTTTCATACCTTTGTAAGCTTAGGCCAATTGATAAGGGATGACTTAATTAGACCCTTAGTTGCTTCAAAATGTTACATCTATTTCATTTGATTAAAGAGCTAGACAGATTCTTATGTATAATAAATATGATTTATAAGGGTTTCCTCAAAGTAATATAAATTGTATTCACTCCTATTCTTGAAAAGACGCATAGGCACGCATGCATGCATATGACTATATATATATATATGAAAGGGCATGCGGCATAAGGCAATCTTTTTATTTTTTTTAGTTAATGTTCGCATTCTCAGTAACTCAAAAAGTTCACTCACATAGGATACCACCATCTTAATTGTCTCCATATATAATTGTATCTCTTTTACTTTGAGTTTCTATTGATCTAGTTCTTCATTTTCTTTGAGTTAAATATCAAGGAGATGGAATGAGATCGTAGTTATAACTTGTAAGTTTTAGGCCCATTGGGAAAATGTATAATAACTCTCTGAATTAACCCTCCAAAATTAAAAACTTCATAAATTTTTTTTTTTTTCGAAAATTTACTCCCTAAGTCGGTGAAAATGAAAATAAAATCTCTACCATCGATTTTTTGATAACTACCATTAACTAGGGTTAAACGCATGGGGTGGCCAAACCACCCCCATGGGCCTAAGGGGGTGGTTGGCCACCCCTAGGAATTCTCAATTTTTTTTTTTTTTTTTAAGGGTTTGGCCCTAGGAAGTGGCTAAACCACTCCCAAGCAAAATGGACTGACCACTCCCATAAGGTAGTTCGGCCACCCCTATCATTTGTTTTTTGTTTTTTATTTTTTAGATTTAATTAACAAAATTAATATTTTAATAAGGTAAAACGGTGTGTTTAACCCTAGTTAATGGCAGTGACTTTTTTTCATTTTGACTTAGGGAGTAAATTTTCCCGGGGGGGGAGGGGGAATACTTACGAAATTTTTAATTTTGAAGGGTTGACTCAATGAATTAGTATACATTTTCCTTACATATATATACTAAAAGCTATTAAAAAAAAACCAACAAAAAAGTTGGCAATTCGATGACAAGATTATCAAGAAATTTTAGAGGACATAAGGTAATAAGGATTTCATATCCTAATTTTTTGTTATATTACTATTTATCTTAAAAGATTAAGGTGATAGTAAATGACCAACTTAATCAATATTTCATTAATATTCTTTTTGTTTTTCTTTTTTTTCTTTTTTTTTTGTAATAAACCCAACAAACCAGAACAAACTACCAGCTACAAGCTTAAAACCAGCAAGCAACATGACAAAAAGAGCTACAAGAGAAGCAACCTGCAGACCAGTAAGCAGTAGGCCAAAGCCATCAAAAAACCAACACTAAGGGGGGTTGAAGAGGAATCTTTCCTACTACAAATGAGGATAGAGCTAGGGGGAGAAGCTAAGGAGGGAATGCAACCCAGGAGAACCCTTGCCGTGGCCCTATATGCCACATAAAGGGCGCAGAAGTTTTCACTTCTTGAAATAACTTTAGCCTCCCATATGGAGGAGGGAGGAAAGCCAGTAATAGTTTCATGTATAACATGTTCAATATGAGCATCCGTAATAAGAATAGGGAGTTTAGGGTAGACATAATTACATTAGAAACACCTTCTAAAATAAACTTATTAAGCTTCATGGAGGAAGCCAAAAGGCCAGCAAGATGAGTAGCAAGGGCTGCACCATAGATAGGGCTGCAGGGGGACCGAAACTGAGAGATCATTTTGATGATCTTTCCACTAGAGTTCCTGCAAACAGCTGCTTGAGTTGAGAAGTCTTCACTGGAGATAGCATCAAAATTTAGCTTGTGACGTTCTGGAGGAGGTTTGGACTAGGTCTTCTTGTCTAGTTTTTGCTTTGACGACCATGCAGCATAGTGTTCCATGGAGACTCTTTTTATGTTTTCTACAAGCTTCAAAGCATCAAGAAGGATCCCTTTATGGACTGCTTGATTTCTAGAGAACCAAATTAAGTCACATAAAACAGCTGCAAAGATCTGGAACAAATGTAAGTCTGCTAAAGGGATACCAAATGTAATGTGAGGAGTGATAATACCTTTAATCCAATCTGGAAGAGTAAAAGAGGACCATTTCAGAGAATCAAGAGGCCAGAGGAATAATCTCCAAGATATTCTAGCAAAAAAGCAACTGAAAAAGATGTGAGAAAGGGAATCATCTTCAACATTATATAGGGGGCACACCAATTGAGAAGGAGGAATGGGAAAAACAGCATTCAACCTAATCTTGGAGGGAACAATGTTTCAAACAATTTTTCAAAGAAAGAGTTTTAATCTGTCATTTAGATTGATTTTCTAGAAAAGCTTCCATTGAGAGGGGGATAGAGGGATTTCGGTTGGAGCAATTCTCTATCTGCTAATAAGGGAATGAGCTGACTTAGTAGTGAACTCACCTTGGTAGCTTTGAGTCCAGATGAGTTTAGTTTCGGATTGAGAAGTAAAATTTTTCATTAATATTCTCATACCATATAAAATATTTATAAAAAATGAGGTGTAAATTAACTGTAGAGTCATAAATTATCTTTAAAAAAATATTTAATTTGATAATTTAACTAATATTCTAATATATATATGGGTTATAAATCCTAGATAGATATTTAGGGGCCCCACTTTCTCTTTGAAGATAGTGGATGGTAAAAGCTTATTACTTTGCACACGGCTTTACTAGTGAAAGTCACGATTCGTCTTTAATGTCACATCAATCCGATTATCAGTCCAAGTTGCCTAAATTTGTTGTGGAATTAATGTGAAAACCTCTTCTTTTTTTCTTTTTTCTTTTTTTTTTCTTTTTTTGAGGCAATGTGAAACTTTGCAACATTTTTTTAAGGTTTGCAACTTAAAGTATGGACCTCGACAGTTATATACCTTTCTGAAAAAATATGTTCATACTGAACAAGAAAAACATTAAGGCAAATTAACTCCAAAGAGCATTCATATTGGGTTAGTTACTCAAGAAGTTCTTTTTTTAAAAGGAAAAACATTTTCATATTTATTCATTCATAAAAGGTTGCGAATAAGAGCTCTTAAGCAAATCGTAGTCAAAACTAAAGTTACAGTTATCAACCAAACAGGTCAAACAAAGGCAACAACATCCACTAACCTATAACTATTCATTAGATTTAAGATCAGATATGTACCAAATTGACACAATCGAATGCATAAATAGCATTTGTTCTTCGGCCCTAAAAGCAAAGAACCCTATGCCGAAACTCATCCTCCCCGATTCGAAAGGCAGGATAACGTTTACATCAACAACCCAAAAGTCTAAACCAAAAGCAAACGGGTAGATCATAGAGGGAGGATAGAGGATTGTGAGTTTGCTGATAACCAACATAGAGGGTGGCGTTAGAAGCTCATCATGGGGGTACACATGCAAAAACCCGGCAGCGGATGATGGACAGCAAAGCAAGTGAGGAGGAGACCGACAGCGCACTCAAAGAAACTGGGGGGAGAGTTTGAGTGAATCCCCCAAGAACGGCACCTACAAAGTATGTCAAACAAGCAAAAATAACAAGAAACAAACACAAACACCACGAGAAGCAAATGACAAATAACAGGCATAATCAGGAAAGGAAAAACGCCACAAAAGCATAACATAAATAAACCATAACTAGAGCGGCGAATCCGGTGCAAAAGGAGGGATGGACACTAACGGATTCGGATAGCAAGAAGACGGGGCAGAGGCAGATGGCGGTGGAAAAAGACAACACGATGGAGAAGGGGGAGGGAGGAGGCAACGAAGCTAGGGGCATCAAGTAAATAGGCTAGCTTACCATGCGAAGGGAACGAAGGGAGGAGGGAGGCAGAAAACGATTGTCCCTCCTCTGCAAACCTGGGTTTACCTTACCTGTACGGCACTCTAGAGAAAGAGCTAAGGTTTGGGAGACTAACCATCAAGTTCTTTTGGCTATTCCTCTAGTAAAAACAAAGGTTAATTATTTTTTTAGTACTTGATTTTTCACATTTTTATGTTTTTTCTACCTAGGTTTTCATTTGTATCACACACGATACTTATATTATTGATAAAAATCAGTTTAGTACCTCTGTCACCATTAAGTAAAAAAATAATAAAATAAAAACTAACAATTTGGTCACCCCATTTTGGCCCTACCCCATTCTAGCCCTAAGGTAGGTGAGCCATCCCCATTGGCCAAAATGGGGCTGGCCGGCAACCTTTTCTTTTTTTAGTTTTAGTTTTTTAAAATAAATAAATAAATAGAAAAAAATAAAAGGTGGCTGAACCGTTAGTATTTTTTTTTTTTAATTTTTACGAACTAGTGACAGAGGTTCTAAATTAGTATTTATCGATAACATAGGTGCCATCTGTGACACAAATGGAAACACATATCATAAAAAATAAAAACGTGAAAACTCAAGTACTAATAAGGTATTTAACCCAAAAAAACAATTGCAAAAAAGCCTCTTAATTCAACTTGTTACTTTGGTAAATGAATTGGCTAGCTGCTATGATGAGCACTATAGCTCAACATTGCATAAAAATAAACTAATAAAAATGCATATTATTTTCATTGTATATTGTTCTCTTTTTTAGGATTAATAGAGATCCATTGGTCTTATTCTTTGGGGGAATTAGACAGTGAAACAACCTATGAAGTTAATTACTAGTTAATTAATTTATATGGGTGTTACAGTTAACGACTACGGATATATACCATCAGCAAGAGTATCTCATTGTGTAGCTATGGCCATTGATAGAGTAATTGATCGGCAAGAGGAGCACGCCCTTCAATGAGCTCGAATAACACATAAGATCGTTTTAGAACATTGATATTATTGTGAGAACACGATAATCCAAAAAATGCATGTCATATCCATATATCTGTTAAAGCCACTACTTTCAAAATCATTGTTTCATGGCAATAACCAACAAACATACATTTCCATGCAACTTGGCAATTCTTTCATTTCCAATGCATATGACCAATACTCCGCCAGCACTCCAAGAAAACTAACCCATCTAGATTTCGAATGGCGTGGATCACTATTTGAGCCTCATTTGTTAGTTATTTGTAATAGTTGATTCTTACTTACAACGTCATCCCAATTATTTGAGTATTATATAACTGTCTAATAAATAGCATTGTTACTTTTGTTTATTATGTATATGTTGACTTATACGTACAAGTGTATTATGCATAAAATATCAAAAAAAATATTGGTTCCTTTAAAGTCTAGTAGAACTGGTATATCTCAATTGAAATGACTCTTTCATTGTTTTATATTGTTAATTATAACTAATTATCCTCAATTCTTAGTATACTATAAATAGAACTAGCAATTTTTTATACGATCCAAAAACATAACATGAACTCAATATGAAATTAACAAATAATTTTTCTATAATTTGGTTTAGGTCAACCTAAACTAACCCATTTAATAAACAAGCTAATCACAAGTCAACTCGCTTAACCCATGAGTGACCAACTTAACTCATATAAATCAAATTAAACTTCTTTTTTTACAATTTAAAAAATAATAATAATAAATAAATAAATGACTTAAATTCATATTTCATTTTCATATAAAATTCATATGAAGTCATATAAATTAAAAAAACAAAATTCAAACTTTTATAACACGTCAAGACAAGTCAAATAGGTTGTGTTTGAGTCAACCAATACGTCATGTTTATTAAATGGGTTATGTGGGTCGTATTGTATCATCCACTAAGTTAAATGGGTCATGTTCAAGTTGATCAATATTGAATTGACTCGTAAATTGACCTGACACAAACCCAACATACATTGCCAAATGCCAATCCTACCTCAATGATTTATATCAAGATAAGAAACACTAACACTTATTAAGGTCATATATATAGTGCCACCCGTCTATTAATCATGACTCCCAGTGAAGTATATCCTATGGAACATTGGCATTCAAATAAAACACATTGTGCAATCTTAATTATTAGGGGAAAATACATTTTACCCCCTAAACTATCCACCCATTTACACTTTGACCTCTAATGTTTAAAACGTGACATTTGACCCCTTCAAAGTTTAACACAGTGACCAAAAAAAACCCACATGTTACTTTTGGGCGTGAATTTGGACGGAAACCTAGTCACATGTGATACTTTTTAATTCAAAAATGCCATGGGGGGTAGAGTGTAAACATAAAATAAATTTTTAAAAATATATATATTTTAAAAAATAAATAAATAAACTAAAACAAAAAAACTCGGGTTAGTTACCATTTTAGTTTCTAAGGTTCTCACTTTTCTCACCTAGATTACAAATCGTATAACAAAGGGGAAGTGTAAACATAAAAATAAAACTTAAAAAATAAAAAAGATATATATTTAAAAAATAAAAAATAAAAACAAACTAACTAAAACAAAAAACTCGGGTTAATTACCGTTTTAGTTCTAAGGTTTTCACTTTTCTCACCTAGATTACAAATCGTATAACAAATGCTACATGACTTATGGAAAAAGACCAACTTATAAGTACTTTCGTCACATTCTGTTAGCCCAAATTAACGGACTGCAATGTGTCACCCCCAAAAAATGCCACATGTCCTAAAAATATTTGGCACCACATTTCCTAAAAAAATGCCAATTTGGCACCAACACCACAAGTCTTTAAAAAAGATAAACCCTAAAAAAATTGAAAAAATTATTGGATGGCCAGGCCACCCCATTTTGTCCTTTGGGGGTGGTTTCAGCCACCCCCAAACCGTCCCTAGGTGATGCAGTGATAGATCGTATATAATCAAGAAAACAGCAAGTAAAGGATAAATATTCCTAAGATTGTGAGACTATCACAAAATCAAAAAAATCTTCTTTAAACAATAGATACTATCTAAAGTTTGAAGGAAAAAAAAAAGCAAGAAACTCAACTCTGTGTATTCTTATTAACAAAATCAATAATAATAAACTGTTTTTCTAAAGGGTTTAAGCCTGTATTTATAGGCTTAGATGCTAAAACATAAAAGGAGATTAACATAAACTAGGATTACACATCCTAGAAGGAAAAGTAAACTAAAAAGGTGGTTTAAGCCAAAACAAGTCAGCTTGAGCCAAAACACGCCTAAGCCTCCAGACGAGTTAAGTGACTGTCCAGACAGGAACTACTAAAAGCAATAAGTATAACCCGTCCATCGGGCCGAGATCGAATAGCCTCGAGCAGGCGTTACGGAACCTTCTTGAAAAGCTATGAGTCTGGACGGGTTGAAGGACCATCCAGACGGTGTTCCCATGTCGTTTGAGTTTGCGAGCGTGTCACCATCCTCTGAGGTGTCTTCACGCTTACATCACTCATGTTTGTCTTCATGAACTCTAAGGCTATCTGATCCACATCATCCCCCCTAGGTTGAAGAGAATTCGTCCTCGAATTTGCATCCTCCTCAGGAGTCCTCTTACGAGCCACCAACTTGTTGTATTCTCCCACAAGGAACCTGTCTTTTGTCAAGATAGCCCACACAAAATCTCCCTCCTCAAATTCTACGGCTCGTCTCTTCTTGTCGACACTTGCCTTATACTTTGCTGTGAACTCTTCCAATTTTTGAATTGTTAATTTGTGGCCCTCCTGAATTTGTATCATCAGGTCTTCCGTTGTTGTGTTTATTCTCGTCATTTTTGGGATAGGTGCCAAGTCTAGTGGGGCACGAGGATTACTCCCATAAATGATGGTAAATGGGCTTAAACCTGTGCTCAATTTGTGGAACGGTTGTAGGCAAACTTGGCTTGGAACAATTTTGTATCCCATGACTTAATGTGCTCCCCCACCAAACTCCGAAGTAATGCTCCTAAAGATCGATTAATGACTTCTGTTTGCCAGTCTGTTTGTGGGTGGTAGGAACTACTGAAATCGAGTTTTGTGCTTGACAACCTCTATAAGCATCGCCAAAAATGGCTAAGGAATTTTGTGTCGCAGTTGGATACTATCGACAAAGGTAAACCATGGAGACGGTATACCTCTCTAAAGTATAATTGCGCCACATTGACCGCATCAGCAGTTTTCTTGCATGCAATAAAGTGCACCATCTTAGAGAATCTATCAACCATCACAAAGACGGAGTCATTACCTTTTTCGGTCCTTGGTAAACCCAACACAAAATCCATGCTCACATTTGTCCATGATTGTTGTGGAATAGGAAAAGGTAAATACAATCCGACATTGGTAGCTGATCCTTTTAATACTTGACATGTCCAGCAACTCTTCACTAGCTTGTCCACTTCTCTCTGCATACTTGGCCAATAGAACTATTCAACCACCAATTGAAATGTTTTATCTCGCCCCATGTGACCTTCGTCATGGCATTCTTTGATAATTTTCAGCCGCAGACTCCCTTTAGGAATGAATAGTTGAATGCCTTTCAATAGGAATCCATTATGCAATACAAAGCCTCATTGCGCTCCATGGACACATCTTCTAAAATAGGGCCAAAAAATGGGTCAATAGATAAGGAATCTTTTAATAATTCAAACCCTATTACCTCAGATTTCATGGTGGTGAGCAATGATATTTTACTGCTGAGGCGTCAGCCACTTTGTTCAATGCCCCTGACTTGTGCTTGATGGTGAAAGAAAATTGTTGCAAGAAAGCGCCCATTTAGCATGTCGAGTGGATAACTTATCTTGACTATTGAGATGCTTTAGTGCTTCATGGGCAGAGTACAAGGTGAAGTCATTATAGGCGAGGTAGGAGCTCCAATGTTTTAATGACTGCACTAATGCATAGAACTCAATGTCGTAAGTACTATAATTGAGTTGTGCGCTCTTCAACTTCTCACTAAAATAGGCCACTGGTTTGCTCAATTGGCTAAGTACCGCTCCAATGCCTATCTTGGATGCATCACAATGTAATTCAAACAATATGTCAAAGTTGGGAAGGACTAGTAATTGAGCTGTGGTTAATTTGACCTTGATCAACTCGAAGGCCTTAGTAGCTGCCTCATTCCATGAGAATTTTTCCCACCTTCATGCATTCCGTGATTGGTGCTAATATGGTGCTAAAATTGTTAATGAAGCGATGATAAAAAGACACCAACCCATGAAAACTGCTTACCTCATGTAGTGTAGTAGGGAGAGGCCAATCACGAACCGTTGCTACTTTTGACTCATCCACTACTAATCCACCCTTGGACACCACATAACCAAGAAAAAGTATTGAATCGGTCTTGAAAGAACACTTGGCCGATGCTGCATAAAATTTCTCGTTGTAGCACAAGGAGTACCTCCCGTATATGTTGGAGTGTGTCTTCAGGTCAAAACTATAAATAAGGATGTCGTCGAAGTAAACGACCACTGATTTGTCGATGAATGGGCGGAATATCTGGTTCATTACTCACATAAAGGTACTAAAAGCATTAGATAATCCAAATGGCATTACCAACCATTCATAAAGTCTATCACGCGTTTTAAACGCTGTTTTCCATTCATCACTAACCCGTACTCAAATTTAGTGGTAACCACTCTTCAGATCCAGTTTAGTAAATATAGTTGCCCTACTCAGTTGATCCAGTAAATCATCTAATCGTGGAATGGGAAATCTATATCGTACCGTGATTTTGTTGATGGCGTGGCTGTCCATACACATCCTCCCTGTCCCATCTTTCTTGGGTGTGAGCAATGCTGAAACTACACATGGGCTCAAGCTCTCTCAAATGTGCCCTTTTGCCAGTAGCTCCTTCACTTGTCTCCGTAATTCTTCAAGCTCTTTGGGACTCATATGGTAGTGTGGTCAGTTGGGAAGGCTAAACCTGAGCACCAAATCAATTTGGTTTTGAATATCACACAAGGGCGGTAGCTCCTCCGGTAGGTCTTTTGGGAATACATCATCGAATTCCTCTAGCAAACTCGTAACTACCTCTGGTACAATCTCTATTAGGCTACATTCTTTGCCGTAGAGTAGGTATACTTGATCAGTGTCGAACATTTCTCTTATGAATTCTCGTTTGGCTAAAAGTGTTTGGCCCACCTCTTTTGGAGGTTTGGGTACGTCTCCCGAGTTAGGTAGGAGAGTAAGCTTCACATTATCTACCAAGAAGCTATAGGTGTTCTTCCATCCATCGTGGTGCGCATTTTGATCATATTGCCATGGTCTCCCCAGTAACAGGTGGCAGGCATCCATGGCCACCACGTCACACCAAGTGTTATCTTTATATTTGGTGCCAATAGAAAAATGTACAAGGCAACGTTTTGATACTATTACATAGTTTCCCTTCTTGAGCCACTCCAAGTGATATGGTGTGGGGTGGTTCTCTGTGTCTAGGGCCAACTTCTAAACTGCTTCTTCTGCTACCATGTTCTCACAGATACCTCCATCAATGATTAGCTTGCAAACCTTACCCCCAATAGTACATATGGAGTGAAAAAGGTTATGCAGCTGTCCGTCATCAGCTTATGTCTTTCAAGGTATAAGATATATCCTTCGCACCATTAAGCTAGGCCCGTTATCTCTGGTAATAAATTCTTCTTCCACGTCCCCATAGTCATCGAAGACTGCTTCTTGCTCTTATTTGTCGCCTTGCTCATCGAAGGCGTTTCCCGAGTCAATAAGTAGACTATTTCCATATTTCTCTCCCTTGCAGCAATCTGCAATTCTGTGGCCTAGTTCACCACATTTAAAACACTTAGGCCCATTCGTCGTTGTGCTCCGGTTAGGTGGACCGGTTGTAATTGGAGCCCGATTTGAGATTGTTGATTGGGTGTGTTTCAAGGTGTAAATAGCCCGTTGTAACAAGTCGTGCTACCCCTTGTGCCATGCCCAAAGAAACTTGTGGATCCTCTTGCTACCATTTTCTCCAATAGAAGGGCTCTTTGATGAGTCGCAGACATGTTAATGGGATCAAAAAGATTTAATGAATCTTGAATATTTTGTCGCAGCCCCCCGATGTATCAGGATACTAATTGATTCTCCGTCTTGGCTAGCTTAACCCATTTCAAATACTTGTAGAACTCTTTCGTATACTCATCCACTGTCTTCGCACCTTGGCTTAAATTCTGCAGTTGTTGATACATGGTTCGGTTGTAGTTGTATGGCAAGAAGGCCGGTCGCATGTGTTTTAACAGTTTCTCCCATCTGCTGATTTTTTATTTTCCTAGCCGAGTCCTTGATTGCTTCAATTGCTACCACCACGCTATAGCTCGTCCCCGAAATTTGGTCGCGACCAAAGAAACTCGTCGATCCTCGAGAACCACCTTGAATTCAAGAACTTCTTCAACTGCTGCTATCTAATCCGAGAATTCCTTGGGTTGAAGACCCCCGTTGAATTTCGGAATATCCAATTTGAAACCGGATTCCCACCGATTGGCCTGAGCTTGTACAAGGGGTTGATGCATGTGCACTCTGTGCTCCGCAAAAGGGTTTCGTTGTCATCCTCCATACGTGCGTCTTCCTCCTCCGATTTGTGTGATGAAGGTATATGCCGACATCTGTCTCAATCATTCTTGATGGACAATTGCTTTGTGAGGGCTGCAATTTGTTCCCTCAAGCTTGCAAATTGTGCCTCCGAATGTGCTTGATAGGTCATCGGTAGTTCTTCTCTAACTGGTTCTTCACAATCATGCACGTCCTCCAAGTGTGCAAAGCGATTACCCTTCCTTGTGACTGGCGCCATGGAAAAAGATTAGGCTCTAATACCAACTGATGCAGCGATAAATCGTGTATAATCAAGAAAACAGCATGTAGAATGGATTCCTAAGATTGTGAGACTATCACAAAATCAAAGAAATCTTCTCTAAACAATAGATACTATCTAAAGCTTGAAAGAAAAAGAACCAAGAAACTCAACACTGAGTATTCTTATTAACAAAATCAATAATAATAAACTGTTTTTCTAAAGGGTCTAAACCTAGATTTATAGGCTTAGAGGCTAAAACATAAAAGGAGATTAACATAAACTAGAATTACATATCCTAAATGGAAAATTAAACTAAAAACGCATCCTAGAAGAAAAAGTAAACTAAAAAGGCGGTTTAAGCCAAAAACAAGTCGGCTTGAGCCAAAACACGGCTAAGCGTCCGGACGGGTTAAGTGATCGTCCGGATGGGAACTACTAAAAGCGATAAGTATAACTCGTCTGGCCGGACGAGGATCGAACAGCATCCGAACGGGGCGTTCTAGAACCTTCCTGGAAAGCTACGAGTCCGGACAAGCTAAAGGACCTTCTGGACAATGTTCCCCGTCCTTCGAGTTTGCAAGCGTGTCACCATCCTCTGGGGTGTCTTCACGCTTACATCACTCATGTTCGTCTTCATGAACTCTGAGGCTATCTGATCCACATCACTAGAGGTGGCTCACCAGTTATTAAACCAATTTTTTTAAGGACATGTGGCATTTTTTGGGGGTGACACATGGTAATCCGTTAGTTTGGGCTAACAAAATGTGACGGAGGTACCAAGTTGGTCTTTCCTATAACTCAAGTATCATCTATGATATGATTTGTAAACTAGGTGAGAAAAAATTAAAAAAAAAAAGTGTGAACCTTAGTACTAAAAAGGTAATTAATCCGAGTTTTTTGTTTTAGTTTAGTTTTTCTTTTTATTTTTTAAATAAGCCTTTAAAAAATAAAATAAAGGATTTTTTTCTTTTTTTTTATTATGTTTATGTCTACACTTTACCGCTAAAGTAATTTATGTTTACATTTTACCCACCCGAGGGCATTTTTGAACTTCTTGGTTGAAAAGTATCACATGCCACACGTGTGACCAGATTTTCATCCCAATTCATGCTCAAAAGTAATGGATGGGTTTTTTGTCACTGTGTTAAACTTTGAGGGGGTCAAATGTCACGTTTTAAACATTGGAAGTCAAAATGCAAATTGGTGGATAGTTCAGGGGATAAAGTGTATTTTCCCCTAATTATTATACACTTTGGTGGAACTCATTTGTGTATGGCAATTTTGTTTTCCTTTATTAACGACTTTCATACTTACTAAATAAATACAGGGTTAAATACTAAAAATCTCCCTAGGGTTTTATTTTTTTATTTTTTCTCCCTTAGGATTTGATTTTTATCACAGGAGGTCCCTATGATTTTGATAAATGACCAAATTAATCTTTCCGTCCATTGATTGTTAGTTGACTTAACAGAAATGACACATGGACCAATTAAATCTTGCCACGTGTCATGTAATTTATTTTTTATTTTTATGTTTTAAAAAATTAAAAATATACATATTTAAAAAAAAAAATAGTGGGTCTTGGGGGTGGTTTTGACCACGCCCTTGACCCCTTGGCCACCCTCAAATTTTTTTTTTCTTTTTTAAAAAAATAAATTATATGACATGTGGCGAGATTTAATTGGTCTACGTATCATTTTGTTAAGTCAACTAACAATCAACGAAATAACCAATTTGATCCTTTATCAAAATCACATTGACTTTCTATGATAAAATTCAAACTCTAGAAAAAAAAAAATAAAAAAGTGAAACCCTATAAGGGTTTTAGTATTTAACCCATAAATAAATATCATTGATTACAACAAGAGTATTAATATTTTTTACTCTTAATAAAAAATATGTGCAAAATATTTTGCTTACAAATTGAGAAAGCTCTAAAGAATGTGCTAACTTTGACTACAAGTCTACAATCTATGTACGTCTTGGTGGGAGTAGCTCAGATTCCTCTAATGAAGCCAAGTTGTGAATGATGAGTGTGAAAGAGTTGCCCACTGAAAGGTGGTGGCACCCTCTCAAGGAGACAAGATTGCGCACGTAACAATACCTGTAGGTTTGGAAGACCAACTCTGGTTCGGAATTACGTAGCCTGTTTCCCCAACATACCCTGAAATAATACGTACATAGTTTTTGATGAGCTTCAAAGGCCGCAGTTGTCGTGACTCGTGTCAACTTGTGTCTCTTGGCGATCATCAAAAGGCAAAAGGCATTAATGGCCATTCTATCTCCATTTTAATTAATTCTTATTTCATGGCTGGTTAAGTAGTGGTTATGGAATCTTATCACATTCTTGGAACATGGACATATATTTGCGTATGTAGACTAATTTCTATTCTGTTTCCTTTCTAGGGAAGATATCCTTTTTCTTCCCACGAAAAATTAAAAAAATAAAATAAAAATGATTCTTTTACTTAAAGGCAAGGTATGGAAGAAATAGAATGGGTGATGGGATCGATTAGTGAAGCCATAACAGTATATTTAGTATTTAACATGAATAAAGGGAAAAAAAAAAAATTTGGTAACTTCAAAGAATAATTAATTAATTCATTGTGGGTTCTTTTGTAGCATAATTGAGTTCATCCAATGCTAGCCGAAAAAGATAAGAGTGAGATCTAAGACACCATTAGAAGAGGGAGCCAAAGCTCGATCCCTTCTCCTCCCCCCCTCCTTTCTCTACTCTATCTCTTTTGAGGCCCTATTTTGCTTTATTGGAAGCGTTATGCACCTCTATTGAGACCCTATCTCACATATCAAACTCCTCACCACAGTCAGCACCAGTTTCCACCATCTCTATTGTGTTTCTCATTTAATCTGCTAAGATTCTCAACTCAAAATCTTTTAAAGATCAATCTACTTTCCTATGCTAAACCCAGCATGACACGCCTCCCCATGGCCATCTCTTGCCTTGCCGTCCGTTGATGTTTTCTATTTCGTGGGTTGTTTCTTTTCTATTTTCTCATGTATTTTTCTGTTTCTTTGTTTTTCATTTTTGGGTTTGTTTGTTTTCTCTCTATATTTGATTTAAATAGCAATCTATGGGGTGAATGTTTAGTTGTTTTTTAAGGTTTTGTTTATACAAATTCTTAAGAGTAACGGTGTTAGATTTTCAGTCTATCTTTTGTTTCTTATGATTCTTTTATGTGAGTAAATTATTGACTAATGCAGAAGAGTTTTCATGCATTAAAAAGAATTGCCACTTTAGTAGAGACAGTAAAGGGGATTGAATTTGGAAATTTACTTGTAGCGAAGATTAAAAAGCTCAAAAATCAATGACCGGGCAACGGCTAGAGATGTGACTCACCAAAATTTGTAATATATCTGAAATTGATGAGGACGATGATATTTAAAGATATTATCTTATAATAACCCAAGAGATTATTGCATGTGTCATAAATAGTATTTGGACTGTAAAGATTTCAAATTACATCTTTAACATTGTACTGAGAGAACATTTTGCCATATTTGATATATTAATGAAGAGATATCGTTACAAAACAAAATTTAATTAATACATTAATACCTTTAAAAAGATATTGAGAAATTAGAGAGAAAATGTAATTTTGATGACATATGAATTAAAGATATTGTGAACTTCAACGGCCATAATAAATGCATCTTAAGCACGACAATGCAATCGACCCAACCTATTGAAAACCTCAATCCCCAAAGTAACTCAATCGGTTCAACTATGTCTAATGAAACAAGGGTCACTAGTTCAAAACCCCCTCCCCCTTTTGTGCGGACATGTCAAAAAAAAAAAAAAAGTACACTTCCCCTCCCATGCTTACATAACCAATATGGCCATCTGAACATGGGGTACTCCAATATATAGCTTCATACCTTATGTCAAATAAATTATATAGTAGACAATTTTCCTGGAACAAGTTTGCATGCAGAATTTGATAAGGGAAAAAAATTGTTTCCTTTCCTTTTTTTTAATTTTTTTTTTTAATTTCACTTAGGACCCTTGAAGGCTTGAACTACAACACATTTCGAGAAGACTCCGCAAATTTTAAAAACTCTCAATTTCACTCCTCCTACACTTTTAATTTGATGCAATTGACCCTCCTCCGTCAATTTTTGCCACTAAACCCTAATGGAAACAACTAACGGTTTTTTTGGTTTTTTTTTTAATTATTTTCAATTTGAAATTTTGCAAAAGTTTTAGAGATATATAGGTCATTTAGTCACTTTTTAATGTTCAAAAACTAACGTGTGGGGATATATTGCATTCAAATTGAAAATTCGGTGGCTGAAATTGAGAGGTTTTAAATTTTGAGAGGTCTTTTCAAATTGCGTGGTAGTTCACAGGTCCTTTGTGAAGTTTCTCCCTTTTTCTTTTTTCTTTTTTCTTTTTTTTAACTATAAAAGGATATAAATCTTGTATTTGATATAGTCTGTGTCATTATCATTCTAAAGAGAGATACTACATGCTCTAAGGGTTTTTCTTTTTTTAACTATAAAAGGATATAAATCTTGTATTTGATATAGTTTGTGTCATTATCATTCTAAAGAGAGATACTACATGCTCTAAGGGTGTGCTTGCCAATGTGGATGTGATTATTTGAAATATTTGCAACCACATCCTTAAAATGCGGATATCACTTTTAGATCTCTACATCTGCTTGGTTATTGTAGTTATTAAATGCGGTTATTATTTGCTATCTGGATTTAGGTAATGGGCTTATTTTAGTCTCTTGAGCCATCTTTGGATCTCTATTACATCTTATTTTAAAAGATTTTGAAAATGATTTGGGATGCTTTTTAGTGTTTTGGACTTGTGTTTTTTTAAGCCCTAACAAGTTGAAAATATATTGATTTCACCTTACTTTTGCCTCTCTTTTTTTTTTCAAGTGAATGAGTGAATTGTGAAGAAAAAACCTAAAACAATGTAAACATAACATATTCCTAATAAAAAATTATGTCAACATGACAATATCATTTTGAAAATATATATGAAAAAAATATAAATTATATTATATATACTAACCACATCCACATATATCCTAAAATCGCTAATCGCATCCGCATATACCAGTTGTATTTTTTGCTAAATGCATGTGTAGATAGTAGATAGTTACTAATAGCAGATGCGGGCACATGTATACCCCTATAGTCTATTCTGAAAACCAAACAGGCCCAAAGTTATTTTCTTAGGATAGATAATTTCAAAAGCAAGTGCAGTTAAAAAGTATATCTCAAGAAAACGTATAAAGGCAAATTTGTGGGGAAAAAACAAAAGTCAACTCTTAAGAATAAAAAACATAAAAAAAATTCTGCTTGTAAAATAATCAGCACTTTGACCCTTTCTTGTGCTTCTCAACATTTACTCATGAGAATTTTTTTATTATTATTCTTTTTTTTAGTAGAAAAACATGTCTTGAGTCATTATCTTCCTAACAGTTACTATTTTATTGTCAAACCCTAATTAGTTATTGGTTAAAAATGTTACTTCCAAGTAACAACTTTTATATTTAAAAAGCAAATGAAACTAAAAATAGAAAAATGATTGACATTTAGAAAGTCAACACAAACAAATAAAAGAAAAGTGGGAAAATCTAAAGTCAAACTAATTAGTAATTAAACACCATATGGGTCTTGACATTTTTTTTTTTTTTTTTTTGAGAAAACTGGATATCTTATTCCAATAGATCATTCAGAAAAACAAAAAATCAAAGAGGAGGTGAAAATCCTCTTTCTTAATAATATCATAGATACACTGAGGTATTTCATTCCTCCACGTAACATCTACAACATACTTGATGGCCTCCTTGGCTAGCCTAAGCACTGCAAATTTGCCATCTCGTGTGATAAAATTAAAACTTGAGTCACTGAAGTCTACCATGCCCTCTTGAATTTCTTCCACAAGGTGTCCATATCTAGTGTTACATGGATTACCCGAGTTCACCGCCTGGACAATTTGTTTGGCATCCCCTTCTAATATTATACCTTTTGCCCCCATCACCTTGCCAAGAAGCATTCCTTGAACTGCTGCAAGAGTTTCTATTGTGGCCAAAAGATCAGCTACCATCATCTTTGTAATACTCTGCGCTATGACTACCCGTCCCTAACAATCTCTAGCTATCACACTGTTAGGAAATTAATCCTATTTCCCAAGACCCGTGAGATGCGAAAAATAAGAAAAATGCGGAATAACAAAGATAAGCAATCACAAACGATACAAAGATTTAAGTGGTTCAGCTTAATAAGCCTAAATCTATTGGCGGAGACGACCTAGAGAAAATTCACTACCAAAAGATGAGTATAAGAGAATAACAAGGCGAGAAAATCACTCAAACTCAAAGCTTCAATTACACCCAATTCTAACTTTGCCCAGAGCAGAATAATAACAAAAAGGAAAAAAAAAACACTCTCTTTTTTGCTCACTTTTTCTCTCTCAATTGTTGGCACACAAAAATACAAAGCAAATGTTACAATGTTTTTTTGGCTCTTGCTTCCTACGGCATAACACAAGCCTTTGTATAGAAGCTTAACTCTCATTTTACATGTTGGTCTAGGACTCCTAATATAAGTCAAACAAGGAGTCCAAGCACACATAGGAGAAGAACTCCAAAACCCACATGTAAAGAAGCAAACTAGTTGAACCAAGAACCTCTCCTACTTGGAGAAGGAGACAAACTATTGGGTCCCACCATGACTTTTAATTCAAGTCATTAACAATCTCCACCTTGACTTGAATCCCATCAAGTCTATCAAAACGTGTTTCCTCCGGATGTCTCCGCCTCAGCCCCCAAGGGCAATCACACTCCACAAGTGTCCCTCAAGTCCAAGTGCCTCTTGAACTTGAGTATAGGACTGATTTAGACATTACACCATGCCTCCCTATCAGTCCCATCGACCATACAACTTTCTCTAATGACTCTTTCTTCTTATAGACCCATCTATACTCTTTAGCATTCTTTCCCTTGAGTAATTCTGCCGATTCCCAAGCTTTACCTCTCTGTAGTGACTCCACCTCTTTCGGCATACCATCCTGAACAAACAATGGATCTTCACTACTAGCTGTAAGAGCAAAAAAAACATAGTAATATTTGCTTTGTGTTTTTGTCTGCCAACAATTGAGAGAAAATGTGAGAGCAAGAAAGAGAGCGTTTTTTTTCCTTTTGTTATTATTCTCCTCTGGGCAAAGTGAGAATTGGGTGTAATTGGAGCTTTAGGTTTGAGTGGTTTTCTCACACTGTTACTCTCTTGGACTCATCTTTTGATAGTGGATTTTCTCCAAGTCATCTCCACCAATAGATGTAGACTTGTTAAGCCGAACCACTTAAATCTTTATATCGTGTGTGATTGCTTATCTTTGTTATTCCGCATTATTCTTATTTTTCGCACCTCAAGGGTCTTGGAAAATATAATTAATTTCCTAACAATTGGTATCAAAACAAATATGGAGTTTTTACCAAGAGCATATTAATATACATAATTGAATACAACTCTAACCCAAAAGCTTAAATTAATGGGATAAGGTCTACTTAAATATATTAAGCATTATTTTCTTTTATATTTTCTCAATGTGGGACACAACACTAACAAGTGTACTCACAACACAATTTCACAATTGATGCAAGAGGGGGTTGCCACAGGGAGGAGGTTAATACTCATTGCTGCTCAGGGGGTTTAGATCCCTTCTCATTCGCATCCCAATATTCGTCCAAATACATGGTTGCCCTCGCACCAACTATACAGGGTGCGTAAAGGAGTTGTCATGAATTATCCGATTATGTCTAAGCCAAATGCGTGGCTATTACAGAGAATAATTCCACCTCCTTCTTATCACATGATTCTGCCACTTCTTCAAAAACAAAAGTGAAACCCCTACCTCGACTTGCCAATTTTTACAGCTTTCGTGTACTCCCTTCCCAAACGTCTAGTGCAGATTCACATTCCCATATGATGTGAGATACCGTTTCCTCCTCCATACCACATATAGGACACATCCTATCCCTCATCACTCCTCTTTGGAATAAGTTCTTTTTGGTTGGCAGCATATTGTTAAACTCCTTCCATAAGAACATTTTGACCACATTTGGAACTTGAAGCTTCCAAGCGATTTTCTAGATTGAAAATTTTTTGTCGGGCTCCAAGCTACCACTGCTAGATAAATTTGCTAACTCCATCTCCATATGGTATGCACTTCTAACAGAAAATTCACCATTTGTCGTGCATCACTATATCCTTCTATCTCGAGGTTTCAGCTAGCACAATGGAATGTTAAGAATGAGATTTGCCTCCTCTTCCCAGAAAATATCCTTCACTACCGTGGCATTCCAAACATTGTTGTCTTAGTCTATTAATTCACTTACCCGAGCTTTAGCTAGGGTTGTATTGATGGGAGTTTGCACCGAGAAAGATGTTGGATAAGGGATCCAACGATCTTTCCGCACCCTTACATTCTCACCATCTCCAATCCTCCATATGGTCCCATGATCAATAACTGATTTTGCAAATATGATACTTCGCCAAGCATAGGACGGCATCCTCCCCACATTGGCATCCATGATAGACCCATGGGGGAAATATTTTGCCTTTAAAATTCTAGCCACCAACAAATCCGGATTTTGGAGAATCTGCCAGATTTGTTTAGCTAAAAGAGCCTTGTTGAAGATCATCAAGTCTCTAAAACCCATACCTCCCTTTTCCTTGGGTTTTCCCATCCGCTCCCAACTCATCTAATGACAAATGTTAACTAATTTGACAAATCCAATTTAATTTTTCATGAAAATTTATGGAGGATATATCATATATCCCATGTCAATTTCATCCTAGCTAATGAACTAGCTAGTTGTACCCCTCTACCTATCCTTTGTAACTGAAGAAATAAATTGCAGCTAATATTCAGGGGCGGAACCATAAATTTTAGTGGGGGACAGACAAGTAAAACTTAAAAAGAAAATTAATCTTTGAAAGTCTATTTTCATGCAAACAAATACATGTTTTTTATATGAATTTATAAAAAAATTTGGAGAACTAGCTTATGGCTCAGCGGTTTTCTAGCTCCGATCCGCCAATTGAAATACCCACAACTACATTCCCTAGCCAAGGGAAATCAATAAATTGAAACATAGATAAAAAGGATAAATATATATCTAACAAGTTAAAGACTTAACAATAAAAAATGAAAACAGAATAGAAACCATTTTTAAAATTTTAGTTCAGGACTTGGCACACAGTGTGCACTCACACTCCATGAACTTCTCAAAATTTTATTTTTTTGAATTGACCTTAAAAAAATCATGAAGAAATGCTTGAAAATAAAAGTCAATACACGTAGATGCACTCCATCTCAATGTAAATAAGGAAATATTATTGAATATCCTTTAAATATTGATTGCATATTTAGTGGAGGAAGTAAACGCAAATTTTGAATATGGTAAGTGATAATATAATATATATAGATTTATATTCCTTAATTAATTATCATAATTCTCAGCATGTTGACTAACATTTTATAGCTAAAAATTAAGAATAAATTTATACCTATGAGGAATAATACGAATTGTTAGCTAATTGAAAAAGAAACGAAAGTGACCCTCTAAATATTCTAAAGTCAGCTCACGTACTAAAAAACAAAAAAAAAAGTACCAAGCAAAATGTCAACGCTTAGCTATAGAATAAAAAAGGAATAAATCCGGTGATAAAAAGAAAGTCTACACATGGCACATGCCAGAGAACAATTGTGCTTTCTTCCTCTCAATAAAATTAAAGGAAAAAAAAAAAGAAGAAGAAGAAAATTCTAGTTAAGTACTTTCTCAAACTACTCTATCAATTAATAATGTCAGCTTAAACTTTTAATTAAGACAATTTTTCTTTTAAACTAACAAAAAATTAACAATTCACCTAATAAGATTAGCAAAAAGACATAAATGATTCTAAATTTTTTTTTTAAGATAAAAATACTCTATTAAATTTGAAAAATGAAAAAAACTTACAAACTGATTTTTCAATTTTTTAATTATTTTTTATTTTAATAACTGTATTTTTATTATTGAAAAATATTGTTAACTTTTTAATAATTTGAAAAGAATATTATCCTAATTAAAAATTTGATGAACATTATTAATTGGTGATGGTTTAAAAGAATTCAAAAACTTTTCAGAAAAAAAAAAAGTTAAAAAGAAAAAAGTCAACAAGTAATAATTAGAAAAAAAAAAAAAGGTGTACACCACCACCTTAGTATGTAGCTGCGTCATCACAACGCAGTGAGACTAGAAATGACACGCGGGGGGCTTTCACCTTTAAGAGCATGTGCGATTAGATGTTTAGGGTAATTAGGAGGTGACACGTGTCAGGAAGGACGATTATTCTGACGATCAAGATTCTTGTGGGATCTCCACGCTTACGACGAAAAGCACAGCCTACAAAATACGACCAGAACCTGATGCGCCTCACCCACCCAAACCTACAGAAGAAGCTTCGAATGTCACGCGCCGACGTTGTTTGTGCGCAGTGACAATAATAATATATACTTTATCTTATGTCCGGTTAAAGCCGTTCCAAGATGACTCAAATTACCGAAAGTTCATATGCATCTTCTAAAGATTCAAAGCAAAATTAGATTAAAACAAAGAAAAAAAAAAGGGTTACAAGGACTTAGAGAAAAAGCAAATGTGAATATATTCTCATCCCAAGAAATTAAAGTTTTTGCTTGTCAACAATATATATATATATATATATATATATTCTAAATTAATGCAACTTAAACTCCAAACCCTAAACTCTAAACCCTCAAATAAGTTTTTATAGTTATAATCACATAGAAAAGTATGTAAAGTACTGAAACCTTAGTTAATATTGAACAAGAACTAGAGTTTTTGTTATGCTAATATATAGTACTACTTCATGTGTAAGGGTTCTAAAAGTAAAAGTCGAGTATAGGTTATGGGTGTTCAAATTAGTCTTTTTCTAATTATGTATTTATTCAAAGAAATAGGAGGAGGAGGAGGATTGAGGACCACCTTACGATGAACAAGTACAAGAAGGATCATCCCAAAAATAGTAAATAGGCAGATTTTGTATACCTTAAAAATTAGACCTAACACCAATTAAGAATGAGGAAGATGAAGACCAGCATGTTATCAAGCAAGCATGCGCACAGCCAGTTCTCTTGAAAAAGGGGTCATGAACTGAAAACTATTATAGGTTTGACTTAATCCCCCTCACACACACATATATATATTAATCTGCACTCCTCCTTGAGAATGATGATCACCACAAAGAACACATAACGAGTTTTTCAAGCACGCCGAACTATATATATATGTGTGTCAATCATTTTCGCTTAGAATTTAATTAACGTTTATATTGAAGTAAGCATCCCAAGGACCACGAAATATTGAAGCCAGCATGCATGTTACATTGTTATGTCCGTTGATTTGTACATGATTAATTAGATAGTTGATGAGCATTGGGTTGAAAAGAGAAACAGAAATAGAATTTAGACAAGATTATTTCCAAATTTAATATAATTATTAAAGTGGGAAGAAAACAAATTGGGGGGCATTGACGCATTGATGAGATAGTAAATATTTAATGGATGGTTAGAAGATATTGATCATCTTTTATCCTTATAAGAAAGATTCGCAAAGCAAATATACCGAAAGGATTTGAGTGATATGGCCGGAGAGTGTGACTTTGAAAAGCAGGGCCACTGAGAATTTATAAAAAAGAATATTTATATATATACATATATATATATATTATTATATTAAAGGATATATAAGAGAATTCATGGCCAGGATAATGACATTTATAAATGTTTTTACAGGAATAATGGCAACAACTGAGCGAGTGGTACCCTCCTACGGAGACAAGGAAACGGACGGATTGGCGCAGTAGGCTCGGACCCCGAACCAAATGCGGTTCCGAGATCTAGGCTCGTGAGACCACGGGACACGATTCCGTGCCAGCTTTTGATTGTGATTTGTGAGAAGGAAAATGGAATAATTACCACCCCTTTTCCCAAACACTTTTACATTGCGTTTGTTATAAGCCCACCATTATTTTATTTTATTTTTTTAAAAAAAAATGAAACTTCTCTAAAACTAATCCCAACTCGAACAGAAAATCTCGAGGTACGTACATTTAACAACACCATTGATGTTTTCATTCGATCAAGCGGGACATATATAAGCTCGATCCATGTTTATTTTTATAATTCAAAGTTAGAAATTAATTTGTAAGTTGTTCATGCATTGATGCATGCAACATATCCCCATAATTAAATTCAAATTTTTTAATTTGTTGTTTTCTCTCTGGCTCGGGAGATGATCGATCAATGCAACTACTTGTATAATATAGTATTTTACTTAAGCATGTCTCGTAGGATATGCGAATGATCGATGGTTTCGATTTACGAGACTATTTTTAAAAAAATAATAATAATTAAACTTGCTATGAAACAAGAAGATGATTAGAGTTTGATTGTAGCTAGCTAGTGAGATTAATTAGTATAAAATAAGGCAATTAATTATTCTGGTTTACAATAATGTTTTTTACTCGATCGGGGTCGAGTTAATTAAAGTTGCATTGAGATTGTAACGAAGTCAAACCAGCCTTTTCGATAAGAAAAATCCCTTCATGCGCATGCACTTAGCAAGATGCTTAATTCACTGCTTACCACTCATCTACTACTTCTCCTACTCCTAGCTAGGGAGTGTCCCACTATGTATATATATATGTTCCAAATTTCAGAAATTTTTTTGTGTTTATATGTGTTCTCATTTATCTTAAAAGCTCGTGGTTTTTAGCCAATATTTAGAAATTAGAAAGTTGGCACAACAATATCATGGTGATGAATCCTAAGTTTTCTTTGGATTAAGGCATGTGTTAAAGGCTATACACGCTTATGAAAAAGAAAAAGAAAAAAGAAGGTTTAATTAATATTTCTGTACTTTTGGTAAATGTTGTTACTTAAAGAAAATCATGTATCTTAATTTGCATTCCTTTTTCACGTGATGGGTTCCATGGATGAGAAACCAGCTCATCATCTCAGGCATAATAAGGTCAAGGCACATTCTGTGGTGGTGATAAGGATATATATATATAACTCAATCAAGTTCACAAATATAGAATATACCATTCTTATATATATATATATCTCAAATGTAGGAAAAACTCTTAAAAAATCACTTGAAATTAATATACTCTTGTTTGGTTTGGTGTTTCCTAAACAAAGAGAACTGAAAGTGCTACTCTAGATTTAGGGTATCACTTTAGGTTTTCCTTTTACATTATTTTAATATTTTCATTTCTAATCTTTCTTCTAGCATTTATTCAAAACAATAACATTATAGGCCGGAAAATGATAAGAGAAGTTATTTTGGAATATAATTATTTTGAATGGAAAAGTAAAAAATTGTTTGGTTCTTTAAATTTAAGAAAAATGTAAGGAAATCCACTACTAGGGTATCCCAAGCCCACGTCTATTCTTTATGGGTCTTTTCCTTAATATAAATTACAGTAGATGGGCCGCATGATATGATATGGCTGCACATTCTACATACAAAACCCATTAGAGGCTGCCTATCGGCCATGATAAATGGTATAGGCCCTAGCTAGAACCCATACTAATTAAAGGCTTTACCAATTTCTGCAGATGTCACAAAGTTTTGAACTTTATTAATTTCTCTATCTCCCTCAAATAATCATTAACGCAAAAATAAATAAATAAATATTGTCTCTAATAGGTACTTCAATCGGTTGGGACCATACTTAATGAAGCGAAGATCACTAATTCGAATTTTTCTCTTTTTCTTGTGTAAACATGTCAAAAAAATAAATAAATAAATAAATCTCAAATGAATGGGTTAGTTTGCTAGTAGCGTTAGTCTTTATGGGCTATGAAACTGGGCCCAACGAAACACGAATCTGGATTTGGAAAATGATTGCTGCAAATGTGGCCCTTTTGAAAATGAATTTAGATCTCATCTTCAGGATTTAAAATAATATGACAAATAAAAGGATTTAACACATTATGGTAGGTCCCCAAGAGGTAGCTCAATCGGCTGTGAACCACGTCTTATGAAGCGGAGGTCACAAGTTCGAATCCCCCCTCCCCCTACCCTTGCATGGACATGTCAAAAAAAAAAACACATTATGGTAGGGGTGAAGCTACCTGCAACCATCTCCGCTAATTGTTAGGTGGTTAACCACATCTTACTAACAGTTTATTTGGGCTTTTTTGTTAGGCTTTTTTTTGGACCGGTTTTGAACATTAGAATTTTTTTGGCTCACTTTTTAAATGTATATTTTTTTTCCCTTTTTGGTTGGGGCCATTTTAGCATCGAAAATTGCTATATACAACAAATTGGGCCGAATTGCTACAAAATGAGCCCATGTTGAAGGAGCCCAAAAGTAATTACTATTAAAAAAAAATGTAACATTTACCAATATATTTAAACAAAGAATTAAATACAATATACAAATAATTACCACTCTAACAATGACTTATTATTATATATTATTTGAAATATATATAATAACAATATATATTTTTAAAAAATGGTTAACGGTTTTCAAAAACCCATTAACTGCAGTTTGTTAGCGGTTAGTGTGGTTACAGTTCTAAATTTTCATCCATACACCATGGGCCTATTTCGAATTGCGTTCGACAGGTCTGAAAGTAGTTTTAACACTCAAAAAGTCTGTTTCTCAAGAGCCCAAGATCAAACCGATCACCTTCAAATACTATTTCAGTCACCCTAGATCGGCCGGTCTAAGATGGTTAGGGTGATCGAAGCCACCCCAGGCCCAACATGAGTGGTCCGGCCACCCCCAAGGGCCAAACAATTTTTTTCTTTTTTTTTTTAGATTTGGTCATTGAGGGTGACCGGACCACCCCCAATGGCTGTGAGGTGATTTCCGCCACCCCATACTGCGCTCGATCTTGGGTGGCTTCGACTGGGGTAATTCGGCCACCCTCAATGGGGTGGCCAACCACCCCTTCTTTTATTATTATTTTTTATTATTTTTTTATAATATGAAATAATATTTTATTATTATTTTTTGTTAGTGGGACAAATGTCTCATTTGTGGCTTTAGAATTTTTTAAAATAAATCCTAACCATGAACTGGATATTCTCCAATCAATTTTGAACTGAAGTGGATGTTATTCCAATAGGCGCTATGAGCCTTTTGTATTTTATAACACTTTGAGATAGTAAAATTACACGATCCACTTTCAAAAGTTGTCGTGGATTGTTTTATGTTCTTCGGATCCAATTTGTTAGCAATTGTGGCTTGCTTTCCAAGATTGTGATTATCAAAACGCACAATTCTTTCTGAGACCTTTCTACCCACATTTTTACTGGATAGGTAGAAGATTGTTAACTTCATCTCCATTTAGGCCTTTTTATTATATATATATATATATAAAAAAATATATATTAAAATATATATAGATATTTTTATTTTTCAAATGTAGGAAAAAACTCTTTAAAAAAATCACTTGAAATTAATATACTCTCATTTGGTTTGGTGTTTCCTAAACAAAGGGAACCGAAAGTGCTACTCTAAATTTAGAGTATCACTTTTGGTTTTTCTTTTACATTATTTTAATATTCTCATCTCTGATCTTTCTTCTAACATTTATTCGAAAGAATAATCTCTAAATAGTATATGCCGGGAAATGATAAGAGAAGTTATTTTGGAATTTAATTATTTTGAATGGAAAAGTAAAAAATTGTTTGGTTCTTTAAATTTAAGAAAAATGTAAGGAAATCCACTACTAGGGTATCCCAAGCCCACGTCTATTCTTTATGGGTCTTTTCCTTAATATAAATTAGAGTAGATGGGCCGCATGATATGATATGGATGCAGATTCTACATACAACCCATTAGAGGTAGTCAATCGGCCATTATAAATAGTAAAGGCTTTACCAATTTCTTCAGATGTCACAAAGTTTTGAACTTTATTAATTTCTCTATCTCCCTCAATTCTCAAATAATCATTAACGAAAATAAATAAATCTCAAATGAATGGGTCTTAGTGACTCATAACCCAACCATGTCAACTTTAAAACTAAAAGATTGGGTTTGTTTGCTGGTAGCGTTAGCCCTTTTATGGGCTATGAAACTGGGCCCAACAAAACACGAATCTGGATTTGGAAAATGATTGCTCCAAATATGGCCCTTTTCAAATATGAGGGCAATTACATATTCAAGATGAATTTTAGGTCTCATCTTCAGGATTTAAAATAATATGACACAAATAAAAGGATTAATTAACATACTATGGACCTATTTGAGATTGCGTTTGAAGGGCTTAAAAATGTTTTTAACATTCAAAAAGCGTTTTTTAGGGTTCAAAAAGCTTAAAAATGGTCAAAACATAATTTTGGAAAAAGCTTCAAAATGAAATTTTTGCCCAAAAGCGTTTTTACTTAAAAGTTCTATTTGTCAAACACAATTACAAACATACTCTAAATGTAGAAGGTGTCAAAACCATGCCGAATAAGCTCCTTGGGACATAAAGCCCATCTGGCGTCAAGCCCAATAAGGAACTATTAGTGACCCAATATATATATTTCCATGTCATGCTATTACGAAAAGGCCATTATCCATTAGGTGAAATGTCAAATGTAGAAAACGAAAATACACTTGTCCAGACAAAAACTCAAAGATAAAAAAAAATTAAAAAGAAAGAAAATAGAAAAGAAAAAGGTAGTAGTATTGTTTCCCAAGAGCCCAAGATCAAAACCCGTCACCTTCAAATACCATATTGCTTCGGAACTTGAGGAGTCCTAAGTCCATTTCATTATATATGTTATTTACTTTTTATGAGCCATAACCCTGCTATTTATAAGATATAGGTCTGACTCTCATAATGGGAATACTAATGACTGATTAGTGTAAACCATATTGAGTTTTCACTGATGTCTTGATGAGATTGAGTCATGATTATGTTTAAATAAAGTACCCACTATGAGTCTTTTGTATTTTACTATGACACTTTGAGATAGTAAAATTACACAATCCACCTTCTGAAGTTGTCGTGGATTGTTTTATATTCTTCGGATGCAATTTCTTAGCAATTGTGGTCTGCTTTCCAAGATTGTGATTATCAAATTGCACAATTCTTTCTGAGACCTTTCTACCCACATTTTCTTCGTCTCCATTTGGGCCTTTTGGAAAAAAGGCCCAAATGGACTTAGGTAAAAAAAATTATGGTAAAAAAAATGCTCTTTAATTAAATTATGGTAAAAAAAAAAAAATTGAATCCTACAATACTGAAAGGACAGAAATTTCCTCCAAATCCGTTTGGATGAAATTTCGTTCAACCCACATGAAATAGTGCCAAATGTCTAAGCATTTAATATACACATTAAATATTAAAGGTCATTAATAGCAGTTTACTAAGGTTAACCTTTTTTCTTTTTTTTTTTTATCTTTTGGTTAAACGTTAGACTAACGTTTTGTTTTTTCACCAAAGTTAAAACTAGCCTTAAAAAGGGAAGACCTAACATCAAATTTGAATAAACCCCCCAAAAAAAAAAAAAGTTAGAACTAATGTTGAAGAAGCTAACGTTGGCTTAGAAGAAGAAAAAAAAAATCACATTTAAACAATATTAGAAAATTTTAGTAACCCTAAACAAGGTGAAGTTGATGAGTCATATAAAAAACATACATTTTTTTTCATTCTCTGTTTCTCAAGTTCTCTGCATATGCGGCTGAAAAATTGTTGTTTAGGAGAAGAAGACATATGTGATCATAATTTTTTGTTATATAAGTGAAAACTGCTATCATATTAAGGTAATCTTCTTGATATTTTAACAGTTGAGTCTTTGTGTTTTGGATAATATTTTGATTAATTTTAATCTCTATTTAGTTAAATTAACAAAGAATTATCTAACATTTTGAATTTTGTATCTTAAAAAAAAAGGCTAACCTTAGTTAGTAAATTGCTATTAATGACCTCTAATATTTAATGTGTAAATTAAATGCTTAGACATTTGGCATAATTTCATGGGAATAGGATCCTGTCCATTTCAAATGAAATGGACAATATCCATTTAGTGTAAAATGATGGGTAATATTGTCTTAACGTTAAAGTTGAAGAACTAATTTTACAATATTACCCATCATTTTACACTAAATGGATATTGTCCATTTCATTTGAAATGGACAAGATCCTATTCCAATTTCATGTGGGTTAGACGAAATTTCATCCAAACCGGTTTAGAGGAAATTTATATCGATATTGAAACTTTAGAGTAAATTTGTGTGGACATAAAACTAATATATTAACTATGTTTGTTCATTTTCAATATTGTCTACGTGTTGTTTGAAAAAAATTAAGAGCAAGAAGCAATAAAAATGATTTTTAAATAAAAAAATACAAACTAGAAATTAAAAATTAATATTAAAAAAAACCCCCACTTAAATTTGTCGCCTTAGACCTCAAAATGTATGGAGTTGAAGCTGACCAAATATTTCTCTGCATGGGCATGATCATAGTAGAACTTATATACTATGAACCAATGGGAAGAGGGACATAGATAGAGAAATTGCAAGCATTTTCTTAAGTCAGTTTAGTCATTGCCTAATCCATCCCCACCAAAAGCACTAATGAACACCTAGCCGGTGGCGGTGTAGAAATAATTTCAAGCACTTTCTATTGCGGGATTCAACCCCCAAACCTACTACCCTATCCAACCAAGTGGCTAGAATAAATTACTTTATTTGCCACTAGACCAAAAGGAACCATCTTATTAAAAATAAAAAATAAAAAGCTTCTTCTCAGTCACCTATCCTTGGCCAATGCTTTCTAGTGCACTATCCTTTTAAAGTAATGTCGAGGCACTGTTTGGCTCACTGTTTAGGTTCTGTTTGTTTAGGCATGTGAGATGCTTGCAAAGAAAAAGGGAAAATACAGGTAGCTCTTAAGAAGAGGATGTGTTTGGAAAGGGTAGCTTATTGTTGGCTTTGGGTAGCAGTCTTGGAGAGGGTTGATACAATGATGCTGATACATAAGATGGCCATTGCCAATAACATCATTATCAGTCTCTATCCTTCCATTAGCTGGCTTAAAATGTTGACATTACTAAAAAGCAAAGGTAGCAAGATCGAATATTCTCTCATTCACGATCTTCAATATGGTCCTGCCCATTTTATTATGTATTATCCCCCACTCCCAATCCCTGCTTGGAGGAAAAAAGAGCACTTCTTTCTGAATTCGGAAATGTGTAAAAAAAGTAAATCATATTCCACAGAACATTTCCTTCCAAGTTGTTAAACTAATCTGCTGTTTTCATTTCATCCCCTCAACTTTACTGCTGCTTTTCTACCTATCATTGGCGGGGTTAGTTACTTTCATTACCTAAATCCCCTTCATCGATGATGCCTCACTTTTTGGCAGCTTGTAGCCCCAACCCCCAAGCAAGGAATGAAGGCTCATAATTTCTCTCAACTACCCTATTTGGGTGGTTCTCTTTCTTTTTTTCCTTTTTGTTTTTGGCTTGGAACCACCACCTCTATTTGATATAGAAACAGACATCAAACAGGAACAATTAATGAGAGAGAGAGAGAGAGAGACAGATGGTGAAGATTGTCCAAATGGGATTACAGAAATAAAAAAAAATACACCTCTCCTTCATCTGAAAGTCTTATAGCCTAACTTGAAAGCAACAAATCTACGAGTAAATGGATACAGAACCATACAGGTGAGAAATGAAGTGAAGTGAAGGAGAACAGAAGAAGGAACAACAAATCTGTAATAATCATCTCTATAGTACTGACCCCATTTATTTCTGGTGAACCCGAGAACAGACTAAAGGGGGTGCTCAACAAAATCTAGATACAGAAAAGAATGGAGTAAGGACAACAAACAAAGTAAAAGACAATCCCAAATCATCTCCACACAAACAAAAACAAATCCGCGGCGTACGGATTACTCGAACTCGAAGAATTCCCAATTGAACTTTGGTTGTGCTGAGGAGGATGTGGATGTCGAAGGGTGTGGAGCTAATGCAGGGGCGGAATCAAACGTCTCCCATTTGGTTGTTACAACCACCCCTGATGTCGAATGCCTCGATCGCTGCTGTTGTTGTTGTTGTTGCGGCTGCTGATTGATTGGCAAATGCCCGAGCGAATGCCTCGGTTGCTGCTGCTGCTGCTCTTGAATTGGTGTCAGTCTATGCCCGTTGGAATACTTTGGTTGGTGCTCGTGGATTGGTGCACTTCTTGCCCCGTTTGATTGCCTTGGGTGAGGCTGCATTGGATTTTGACCTCCATTGCTGGTCGGCGTGGAGTTTTTGATCTTCAACATGTCTAAAGTTTCAACACACTTTTGCACTCTTCTCACCTTCAAGATGATGCATCAAAATTAGGATAAATCAATGCGGCTCCAAGTTATCCACAAACTTGAATTAAAAGTTAAAAAACCTATTATTATGAAGCGAAATAAATGAAGTAGATAGAAATTAGAACATACCTGCATTTTCCTCTGCAATTTCACATCTCCATCAGCCATAATTCCATCTAATTTAAGCAACTGGCTCATCAGGAGCTCAATCAGAGTGAGCACATCTGTTTCCGCGATTTTCCCACCTTTATTAATGATCGATTCCATAGCCGAAACCTACACAATCCCAATCAAACATCATCAATTTCCAAGAATTATTAAAAAAACAAAAAAAACTACACTAGAGAGAACTCTTCTTTCATATCTTGAAACAATACCTGGCCAGCAAGCCTATCAACCTCCAAGCTGATTTCTGAAATGTGCTTTGATGCCTTCTCCATTTTCGCATTTCGTCTCATCTCAAGGTATCGTCTTTCTTGACTAATAGGGTCCTCAACAAGCACAAGCTTTGACCGGTCCTTCACCCCAGCAGTGTCGAGGAAAGCTTTCGAATCCCTCTCTTTATCTTTGTATATCAGTTTTTGATCTTGATGGTGCAACCCTGTCGGCCCCGACAGCAATTTCTTCAATTCTCCTGCCAAAAAAAAAAAAAAAACACCCATCATTAATAATTAGACAACCTCATTCAATTACAATTCCAATGTTAATCGGGTTCTTAAATAAGACACCAGAGAAACACAGAGCAAGAGAGTTAGAACTTAGAATTTAATTTCTTCATTCAATTCCATGCTAATAATAACAACTAGAATACTAATTAAGAATGCCATTAAATAAAACACAAAGAGTTGGGGGAGTTTGAATATATATATACCAAATGTAGCTTGAGAACTGATATTGATTTCGTGGTAGATTGACCCATATTTCACCCTAACTCTGATTGTCGGCGCCGGCGCCGAGATGCGATCGGAGCCGGCCTCTCGCTTCTGAACCAACATTCCTCCCGGCCGTAGCTCCCACTCAGCTGCTCTTCCTGCCTCGGCACCGCCGGCAGCTGAGCTCCCATTCATTGGTCCCACTCCTGTGGTTTTGGTCTTCATTCTCATCATCGTTAACTTCCCCCCCTCTTTTTTGTTTTGTGCAAAAAAAAAAAATGTACAAAGAGCTAATTAATTCAGATCTCCGTGAACTTTGATTCCTGGCGATCTGTGTCGAAAACCAGACACACCCAATTGAGACAAAGGTTGTCAGACCCCGTTTTAGGAACCTTTGACCTCAGCATTACACGATTCCAATCCCAGCAAAAAACACGCGTAGAGAGGAGAGAGAGAGAGAGAGAACAGCACAATTCCAAGTCTCAGAAAGAGAGAGGAACTTCAACTTTTTTTTCTTTTTCTTCGCACAATCAATGGCGTCTCAAACAAGAAAAAATCGAACCCATCAATCTTAAACTTCAAGAAAACCACGCAAAGATCGACGGCCCGGCGAAAAGAACCGGTTGCGACCCAAAAACCTACGACCTGTCGAAGCTATATAATAGATCTCTTCAGCAAAAATGTAGTCAACTAGCTCTATAGATTTTCCCTGCCCAAAAAAACAAAATATTCACAGGAAACTGAAACCTGCGATTTTTTCAAAGAACGTGCCGGGAAAATCAATGTGAAAATCAAAATCCAAAGAAACAAATTTGAAAGTGCGAAAATCTCTCTCTCTCCTTCTTCTTGTTCTGGAAAACTCGAGGAAGAAGAGAGGAAAATGAAAAATGAATATTAAAACGAGTGGCCAGCTAACTGAGTTGCTGTGACCTTAATTTATAAATATTTACAACTTATTAATTATTTGTGAATTATTGGTTTATAAAAAAATACAAAAAATAAATACAAAAAGCAAGAGAAAGAAGCTACGGAAGCCGCCAAAGCTTCTGTTCAAAGGTTAAAAAACGAAAGAGGAAACTTGCTTCTTTCACCAAACTCAAGGCGAGAACAAAGTACTTCCCGATTTAACGAAAAGTTAATAGGCCTGGCTCTCTCTCATTGACACGTGATCAGGCAAAGGATATTTTGGGAATAAAAGTATAGCAATCATTGTCTTGTTTATTACATGGAGCTTAGTCGGACACGTGGCAGGTTAAGGCGATTACCCCCGTGTTGTCTGCGTGGCTGTTGTATAGTTAAGCAGTAGTTTTTTTTTTCTTTTCTTTTTTTTTTTCTTTTTTTCTTTTCAAGCAAATAAGGGAAAGATTATATGGATTAAAACAGAAAAACAAATAAGTTTTCTTAATGACTTGAATTTAATTTTAATTTTTTTATGAGAGAAGAAGTGAAATTGAATCTAGACTATTAAAAAAATTACAGCACATTTGCTGTAATTTTTTTTTTACAAGCATAAGCCAAATCCTAAAGAAAATTATTCTCTTTTCTTCTTTAGAGCTAGGCCACATGTCAGTCTTTCACTAGGCCCACATGTGAAGCTTTCACTCACCTTAAAGGCTTTTGCACTTAGGGATTGGAATTTACAGTAATTAATAATTTAAATTACTAGTAAGAACTAATGTAAAAAGGTAGTTATCTCCTTAGAAAAGTGAATCTCAAATATACTCTCTCATATTAATTGTTTAAACTCAATTTTTCGATCATGTTAACCTGGTTTAAAAAATTAATATAAACTAATTTGTCAAAAGCTCAAAAGTACACTATTCAATCATTTTCTTTGATTAAAAGGTATATTATAAACAAGTACACATATAATCTTTCATTTCTTACTTCAATTTTTTTTTCTAATTATTTTTCAAATTTAATTGTCATAATCCTCCCCTCGTATGTGGATTAGGCATCGATTGTTATCTAAATCATACACAAATTTAGTATTAAAAAATAACTTTCACATCACATCACATCTACCGTTATCCAAACTCATACATACGTAATGCTCATTGGCAACGGACCTATCAACTGGATATTATGGTCTAGTCCTGAACAAAAATTAGATGCACTAATTAATTACAAATTTTGTATCTTATCACCAATAATACAAGAGGATTTGGACACGACTAAATCCATTAAAATAACTTCAAATCAATATTCTGTTGACAAAAATCAATTTGCTTTAATGCACACACCTAACACCCCGTTAAAAAAAAAAAAGAAAAGAATAATTCCAAAGCCGGCCTAATAAGGACTTGTTTGCCTTGTTGGTCCTACCCCATCTTCTGTGCTTACAAGAGACGACTCAAAAAGTCTGATTTTGCTTTTTCATTTCGGATTTACTTTGTCCCTAAAGAACAAGTCTACAAAAAAGTTAATAAAAAAAGTAAAAAATACGTCTCACTCGCAGTGAAAAAGCAAAGAAAATCGCAAGCATCGCTTACATCAGAGGCCTGTAATGCCCACGTGGCGCGTATCGGTACATCGACGACCGCGCCCCAAACCAAAATCTAGGTGCTCTTTCTCTTCGGACGATTTACGATGTCACCGACACTCAGACACGTGCGGAAGAAACGAGCTTTGTTGTACACGTGGCGGGTTGTCGGCCGCGGATAAAGTCATCCCACGTGGGAACCGTGTAAGAGGGGGGAGGGGGGCGGGATATATTCCGTGCATACGTATTTCGATGCCGACGGTGCAACCTACTGTGGGTTGTTGTACTGGTTTGTCCAGATGAACAGAGCCAGGGGACTAATTTAATGGAGATTTTGTTTTTGATGAAAAAGAATTCGAATAATTTATTTTTATTAAAAAAAAAAATTAGGGTTTTCAGCGGTTGGTACTGAAACGTTTCTGATTGGCGACAAGGTACCGACCAATTGGAATATAATATTAACAGGTTAGTTTTTTTTTTTTTTTTTTTTTTGAGGTAACAGGTTAGTTATTAGAGATTGCTTGGGTTGGGTTGCCACTGGTTTTATAGAATTGCTGTGGGACTGTGGCCAAAAATATGAGACACGTGACAATGGAACTGGCCCATTTACATTAATCATATGGTAGGGCGGACTTTGACCATTATTATTATTATTTTTTTTTTGCTATAATAGTATTTGTCTCAATAATTATGAGAAACAAAGGACGATCCTAGATTCTTCCTTACAATATGTCTTTTAGAAAAAGGGAGGAGAAGAGAATAAATAGAAAAAATATATATATATTTACACCAGGTAAAGAGACCTTCATTAACAATTTTTAAAATAAATGTAATGTATTTTTTTTGTTTAGGTCCGTAACGTTTTCTATCTAATGTTATTTAATAAACTATTATATAATTGTTATACAATTTAATAATATGGTAGTGAAAATCAAAATCTACATTTGTTAGAAAAAATATATATATATATATTAATTTTCAATACTACCCCGTCTTAATTGTAAAGAAATTCAAATAATATAACAATATATTAAATGGCATTACTTGTAAGAGATATACGTTAAAAAATGGTATTGATTTATTTATTTGTAATATGAGTTGAGAAATGTTAGGGATAAATAAGTTTTTTTTATATTTGGTCTATATTTTCTTACAAATTCGATAGATCAATAATTAAATTTGTAGGATTCACATTAGTCTATAAATTTAATGGTTAATTTGATTTATAAAATGATATTGTCAAATATAATAAATAAATAAATATTGACGCTTAACATTTTTTATATGAATTGAATCATCAAGTTAGAACCTCATTTTGTCGACATGTGTAGGTTGGCGACAACTAGGTACGTAGTATATGCCTTGCCGGAGACAGGGGAAGAGGGGCCATGGCCATGGCCATTGGCCCCTGCAAGCCCCTCTTCCTCCCTTGGCCCGTCCAGTAAAAATAAAAAATAAAAACAATTAAAGGGAATTTTCAAGTCCAATTCGAAGCTAATTCCTCAAAAAAAAAAAAAAAATCTATAAGGTAATTCAATCTCTCAAAAAATTTATATAAAAAATATCTCTCACAAGATAATTCTTATAATAAAAAAGTTTACAGGTTTTTTTTTTTTTAATCCAAAACCATAATTTTTTTTTTTTTTCCAATTTTGAATGGACGTACTAATATCATTGATCTCAATTAAAATAAAAAATAAAATAGGAGAGAGAAAGGCAATGGGACCCTTGATCCTATAAGCAAGGGTAAGTATGATGGAGTAATCAGGATTTGGTGGGGAGCGTGTCGGCGCATTCTTTCAGCACGTACACAGCTCTAGCTCTTGAGCTGGCAGGCTTCTGTCGCCTAGTATTTTAGTTGAGAAATGCTAAGTGTATTAATTCTTTTACTAATAGGTGTTATTAATCTGATACTTATTAATATGATGTGTAATTTATTTATTAGAGAAAAATATATAAATAATTAAGATAAATATAATGAATATTAATGAATGAGTTTCACATAAGTTAGTAAAATTTTTTATTTTAGTTTATTTTTAGTTGAGAAATGCTAAATATATTAATTCTTTTATTAATAGATGCTTATTAATATGATGTGTAACTCATTCATTGGAGAAAAATAAAACAAATAACTAAGATAAATATAACGAGTACCAATGAATGAGTTCCACATCAAGTTAGTAAATGTCTGTTAGTAAAATAGTTAGTACTCTTAGCATTTCTCATTTCAGTTTATTTATTATTTTTATTTCTTCATATTTTTGGGCTATTATCAATTTATTATTGAAATTTGCATTCAATATTTTTATTTTTCGTACACATTTATCACATTAATATCATACTAACTGATATGACGTGTTTTCAATGGATTACCACATTTATTATTATTTTTTTAAATAAAATATAAGTCATTTAAAACACTCAATGTCTTAACATGCGTGTGATAAATGAGCTATTCAATTTCATTCACCCTTTTCCCATTTAATATCATGTAATATATGCGTGACATTGTGAGTTGAAAATGATGTCATTTTAATTTATTTATTTTTTAAAAATGTATGAAAGATATCAAAAAAAATGGTTCTCGTTGTTATTGTGTATTGGAATTTTTTAAAAAAAAAAAAGAAAAAAGAAAAAAGAAAAAGTGTTTTGATTTAACATAAAAATAAAAACTGTTTTTGTGTTTTTAGGGTTTGTTGTTAATATTTTGTTTTGAGAATATAAATTTTAAAAAGTAAATAATAATTAAAAAAAAAAAACAGAGCCAAAATTTGAAAAAATTGTGACAATTTCTTCTCAGATTTTATTAATGAATTTGAACGAAATGAATATATCAACAATAAATACAAATTAAAATCTTGAAAGAGCAAATTGACCAATTTCTTACTTTAGTGAAGAAATTAATAATAAATCCAAGCTTGAAGGACCAATATACATTTAGCCTAATATAATCATTAAAACAAAGCTATATTTGTGCATAAAAGCAATGCAGCCATGCATTGATCTTCACAATGTGCTAATTGTTTGCCTAAGTGTCTTATGTTACCCAACAAGCAATCATTGGCCCAATATGAATTGAGGCACATGGAGAAGAATATGCATCCAAATTCATACTCAAATAATATTGCCATCTGCCAAATATTTTAATGGCTGGCAAATTGGGATGTATAATAATTATTTGTCCAAGTAATATGAGCAACATTATATGAAATTATCCTCAAGAGGTAGCTCAATAAGTTGAGATCACGCTTAATGAAACAGATGTTGTTAGTTTGAATTTCCTACTCCCTCTCATGCAAACATGTTAAAAAACATTATATGAAATTTACATGTCTAAATAGGTGGTCATGAAATTTCATATGATCAAGTATTTTAGATTACTAGTCCAAATTGCTAATAATTCGAACATATAGCTACTATGGAGCTTTAGGACTAATGCTTGAGCCAATAAGAGCATTATTAGCAAGCCGGGCGTTCGAAATTTTCCATTTACCACAAGAAAATAGAAAACTTCTTGCACATATCTATCTCAAACTCTCAATTCTCAACTTCTCTATGTAACTGGACAAGTTGATTTCAAGGGTCAATGGATCTATAAATGCTCAAGGACGGTGGAAGGTCTTTTTATTAATTAGCTCTAATCATCGGCTATAATCAAACGAGAAAACGAAATTGAAAATGAAAACCCAACAACTCAATTTTTTATTTAATAAAACAGTAGGTAAAAGGAACATTGGTCACCAAGAAAACGTTAACCAACATTAAAAATATTATGTAAACTGTGAAGCAATACATTTGTTAGCTTCCCATAGAAATTTTAGTTTAATTGGACGGTGTCGGTAGAATCAGAATTTTCTTCACCTTAAAAAATGTTTTTGTTTCACTAATAGAAGATTTATCTTCTTTGTTTCATAATATTAATTATTTTATTAGCAAATACTCAATATAAAAGAAAATTACATGAAATAAAACACAAAAAGGACATAGTCATCCTAAGAAACATCGAGAATTGATCGAATAAATGATTCAACCTATCAACATAACCAGAACAACCAAAAGCGGCCGTTAAAGTAGCAAAACTCTGTATTGGACTGTCTCGAGACGCATCAACCTTATTAGAATCCTCAATTCAAGAGACATAGATAGTGGCATGGCTCTCGAAATACCCTTTAACCCTTCTTCAACTCCATATAAGTAAACAACACGATTTGAGGGGGGAAAAAGCACGCCTATGTTTAACTTATCTATTCAATTAAATTAGCCTATGAATTTGGTGAGAAAATTGTCTAATGTGACACTCGTAAATTAGTTGCTCGACTAGGACGCATGAAAGTGATGGGGCACCATGTGTTGATGTTGCATGTTGCATGGCTAATATGCTTCATACATAGGCAAAGTGGTCGATGCATGCCATTGTTAACACGCAATTTGCCATACTGTTTCACAGGTCAAAATCGTCTTGACATGGAGGAGAGGAGGTTTGGTATATATTGTCTTGGCTCCTTTGATATCAAAATTTATTAACTATTCATCACTTTTCCTTTTCTTTTTTGGATTGTGATGTTTGCCGTAGAATCATTAGGAGCCATTCTAATTCAACTCCTAACATTAATGGGTTTTGAGAATCTTCCCATAGTTTGGATTGAAGCTATCATTAATCCTCCAAAATTTTTCTTCATCCCAAAAAAAGTCATTCTAAGCATTCAATTATTTTTGCATAGTGGGGATGATCGAAGGCTTAATCTCAGAGCTCATGAGTGATTTAGGGGGTTTTTTTTTTTCTCAAGTTATACTAGCATTTATTTTCTCAACTTTTTTATTTTTTATTTTATTTTGTTTGGATATAGATGGTTGATCATGTTAGCATAATGCCACGTTGGAAATTTGGAAATGACGTTATCATTGTGGTGGGATTGGCTGGATGGCTCTCTACACAATTGGTCTTGAGGCAATTAGGCCCCTTTTAGAAGGAACTAGGAAGACGCTAATTATTACTTGTCTCTATCTAGATTTCAATTAATTAATTAATTATTGTTAAGAATTCAATGTCTCAGTACACGTGGCTCGCCAGATCATCATCAATTGTTAAATCCCGACTTGTCGTTGTTTGTCGTGCCTTGAACTCTAATCCTAGCCGTTGGAGTTGCATACTACCTTTCAGGCAAAATGTCACGAGTTGTAGTCCAAAAGTAATCCATCCTTACTAGTGCAATCTACTGTTCATTCCGGGAAGAGATTTGATTGGTGTTATTTTTCTACTCACCTTTTCTTTTTCTTTTTCTTTTTAATTTTTTTTAAAAAAACTACAATTAAATTTGTTGGGCTTATATGTGAATCCCATAAAATCAATCATTGATTTGAATATTTCTTATACAAATATCGACAAAAGATATATACGAAAATAAAACCAAATAATTCTCTTTTGGGAACGTTTCAACTTAAGGAGTAGTTGATATACATACATAAATAGGGGCTTATAAACCTTCAAGGCTACGGTTAGGGGTAGATACATGAGACATGAGTATAAGATTATACAAATTATTTAATTAAATAAGTCAGGTCATTTAATTCTAATTTGTTAATTTCGTGTTGAATTTACAGGTCATGTGTCAAAAATTATCACCATAATTATCGTTTGTTAAGACATAGGTATAATTATCATTTTTTAAGATTATAAAATCAATTCTATCGTAATTTATTTAATTAAATTTTTAACTTTAAATTACTAATTCTGTGTTGATATCAATTCATGTACATGTCGGCTACTAAAATAAGGAACAAGGAGAACCTAGCTAGATGGTCAACTTTGTTAGGGTAATTGGATGTTTCCAAACCAGTTACCCTATGTGGTGGGTGGGTTAACCTCATGAGCCATTTAGGTCTAAATTTGACTACCAATCATGGGGAATGTCTAGAAAAAAGAGCAATCCGTTGTTTATTCTTTTATTAATACAACACATTAATCACGGCTACTTATTCAAATTATATAGCCCTCAAGTCAATTAGATTAGAAGATTCCAAGCTCACAGCTGTTACGAAAGTAAATATTAATTAAGGAAGAAGTTAGAAGGTGCTTAAGATGTACTTATTAACCTCCAAAGTCGACATCATTGAAAATATGCATGCAGTGCTGTGGAGTTGAGCCGTTGATTTATAAGAAGATTAGCTCCTACCAGTCCTCAATCCCACGACTCTTTGAGGTTGATCAGAATTACAAATGTTGCTCAACTGTCAAGGATTTTGACCATAATTCTTTTACTATGTGTACATCAAAAATCATAAAAGCAACGTCCAATCACAATAAGTGCTGTCCCTCAATAATTGTACCTACATTTCATTTTTTTTTTTTTTCTCCAGCAAAATATACTGAAGTCTTTTTCATATTTAAATATTATTTTTTAAAAATAAAATTAAAGGGGGTTGGCTGTCGCTTGCCGCCGCCCCAATGATGGGGTGGCCTCATGTCATCCCTAAATCTGGGTTCGTTTATTGAAGGATTTTGACCAGACAAAAAAAACTTTTTTTTTTAATATTATTTTATTTTTTATATCACATCAATTATTTTTTATTATTTAAATAAAAAAATTATTTGAAAAATTTTTTTTTTTTTTTCATACAAAATATTTTTACTTTTTTTTAAAAAAATAATAATAATTAAGTCTTAATTTTTTTTTCTTTTACATCAATCAATTTTTATTACGGTGCGAAACTAATGCCATAAAAAACATTTGTCAAACACACCCTTGGTTTAAGATGACCCACAAACCACCCCAAATCCTAAGTCCCCCTAACCCCCCTTTGGGGTTGGTTAGGCACGGGCCACTCCCTTTAATTTTTCTTTTCTACAAGAATTAATTATTTTTTTTAAGTTTTTTATTTAATTTTTAATGTATTTTTTTTATTACGAGGGACACGTGTCATCATTTATTGGTGATGATGTGGCAAATTAATGAAATATGTTAAGTGTTTTAACAAAATTTGACTATAGAAACTAAATTGTTATTTTGGCTTACTCTGAGGACCTCTAAAATATTTCTTATACCACATTGACCGATTTGTAATTTAAGCCATATTTTAACATTTACCCCTTTTATATATTTATAGTCATTTCTACTCTCTATTTGATTGAAAACATAAATTAGAAACTAGACCCATCTGGGTGGAAATGTGGAATAGGATCTCCTTTGGTCCAAAATAGATAGGAGAATATCTAGTTTATGACTACGATTTATTCTCAGAAATTCTACAGCCACAAATAAGACACATGTCTTACTAACAAAAAAATAATAATAAAATATTATTTAAAATTAATAATAATAATAACAAAAAGAGAACTAACCATCTCATCTTGACCATAGGAAGTGGTCAGACCACCTCATTTTAACTGGGGGTGGCTTGAAAGCTACCTCCAATGGCCTTGGGATGGCCGGACCACTCCAAGGAACAAATTTTTCTTTCTTTCTTTCTTTCTTTTTGGGCTCTTGGAAATGACCGAATGACCCTGTTGGGCTTAGTGGTGTCTTGATCCACCCATGGCCCTTAGGTGGGGTAGTAATTTTGGCAACTGGTTTGCCACATATGCGCCACTCGGCATCAGTTTCTAGGCAAACCTACAAGAACATTCATCCTTGTGGCGTCATGAAATTTCCTCCAAAAACGATGAGTAAAAAAACACAGAAACCTTATCTAATAACACAGAGTAGCATATTAGCATATATATATATATATATGCGGTTAGGAAAATAGGGCGCCTTATCCTTTTGTGAACAGAGAAGAAGTAGAGCTTAATTTGCGCAGCCATGGCAGCTTTGAGCTGTCAATTTCACCCTACAATCTACAAAAGTTGTCGACATCTTAAAGCTAGATCACCTTCCATCTCTTGCTCAATGCAGCCATCTCAAAGTAATATCAAGGTAACTGCTCAAAATAATAGAAAGAAAAAAAGTAACACTTGAAATATTTCTCTTCATTAGCTCCAAGTAATTAGTTAAGCAATCTGACCTGTATAGGTGATTGTAAATGGAGCAGCAAAAGAGATAGGCAGGGCAGCAGTAAATGCAGTGACAAAAGCAAGAGGAATGGAGGTGGCTGGTGCAGTTGATTCATATCTTGTAGGAGAAGATGTTGGGAAGGTTAATTTGGTTTAATCATTAATCCCTCTTTCTCTATACCTTTTCTTTTGCTAATTGCTTATTAATTGGTGTCTTTATTCCTTGAAGATTTCTGCTTTTGATCTTTCTTTCTTTTTTTCATTCTCTAAAGCAGGTATGTGACATGGAAGAACCTCTAGAAATTCCCATAATGAATGACCTCACCATGGTATTAGGTTCCATATCTCAGGTAATTAATACACTCAATGTCACCTTCATCTCTCTCTCTGGGCTTAATCAAATTAACCTAATTGTATTGCATTTTGGTAGTCAAAAGCAACAGGAGTTGTCATTGATTTCACTGATCCTTCTACAGTATATGACAATGTGAAACAGGTAAATCTCCTTCAATTCGTATTTTCATTCGAAGAGAAAAAGAACAGGGAGAACCGAATCATAGTGATAGCTATAGGGAGATTAACACTTTAAGGAGACTTTAATGGGACCATATTATAAGATGATGGGATATTATATATTTAACTCAAAAGTTTCAAAGTTTATGAGTTTGGGCCCAATTATCCTATATGGGGAATCTCCTAGATCACTTGTCCGCCATGCACATTTGTTCCTACTCTAAGAACTCTTGTTTATGCTTATGTCATGAACCTTTGCCCCTTAACTTCAGGGACCTTTGGCACCTTTCCAAAGACTCTTGTATCAGCCTGTGCTACTTCACCATAATGCACACAAATATCAGTTCTGATACCACTTGTTAGGAAGATTAACGCATGTTTTATATTTGAACTTAAAGCATGAAAAAATCTAATGTTGTTTTGCTTATTTCTTATCATATTAGGCAACAGCATTTGGGATGAAAAGTATAGTTTATGTGCCTCGAATTCAGCCTGATACGGTAACTGCATTGTCTGCATTATGTGATAAAGCCAGCATGGTGAGCACAGGGTGAGAGGTTATACATATAAAAGTTCATCAACTTTGATTTTTCAATACTTCCTCTTTACAATTTTGAGTCTCACATCATCAAACCATTTCCTTTTCTTTTATTTATTTTTTCATTCAAACTCCCATACTTTTAGGGTTGTCTTGTTGCCCCAACTCTATCCATAGGATCTATACTTCTCCAACAAGGTGCAATATCAGCTTCCTTCCACTACAACAATGTAGAAATTGTCGAATCAAGGCCAAGTGCAATGGTAAAACCCATGAATCATGATCAGTTTACTTATTAGAGTCTTCCAATTTCCGTATGTATTTATTTAGAGAATTATGATACAAATTGATAATTTTTACTGTCACGTCATTTCAATTGTATAACAGTTATATGGCAGCCTATTTGAGACTATTCTTAGGCTTTTCTTAATACACTAATTATGAGAGGAAAAACATAGAACAAAGCAAACCCATAAGATCATTTAGACTATATAGGAATTTAGTATTCATTGCATTTATATGCTTTCGGATTTGTTTTTCTTTTTAGTTACAGTAGTTGCTTGATCATCATGATCCTTTGACAGCTCTCTAGTCACCTACAAACCAGTGGATCGAGTATGGAGCACCAGAAAAAGAATGATCATAATAACACTCAAAATCAATTTATTACTTCTAATATTTTGTTGCATGGGGTCATTATAGCTGCCTATTTATAGTAAGTTTAAGCCTCAAGAAAAGACCACTCAACTATTATCATTAGGTCGTGTTAATCACTTTAATTTATCTTAAATTAGGAAATGTTCATCATTTTACATTTTGTTAATTGATAACTCAGTCCAAATGTCGGACAAGGTGCATTTTGCATGGTGCCCATATACATCATAGGAAATCCACTGTTCAACTTCTTTTTCTTTTCTTTTTTTCTTTTTTTCCATTTATTTATTACATGAAAAAGTATTCTAATGTAATTAGTTAAAATGTGAAAATAATTTGTAGAATTCTATGTTTTAAGTTGTTTGTTAATGGTTTTGTTTTGAATTGAGAACGCAAAAGTGAGAATGAACATTGCGCATGTTGATACTTAAGTCATCTTTTTGATTGCCAGGATCTTCCGTCGCCAGATGCAACCCAGATTGCCAATAACCTCTCTAATCTTGGTCAAATCTACAACCGACAAGATATTACAACTGATGTTCTGGTAAAGCCCAACAGAGAATTTATTCATATTGTTCCCACATTGAATCCAAATCACAAAAAGGTGAAAAGATGAAGAAACATTGAACTACATAGATTAAAAATAGAACCAATATGATCAAAACCAATACGAAGCATTCAGCAGAAGCCCATATAATTCAATCTGTCTCATCTTCTCCTTTTTTTGTGTCTTTTAAGGCAAGGGGTCAAGTCCTTGGAGAAGATGGGGTTCGAGTGCACAGCTTAGTCCTTCCAGGACTTCCCTCCAGTACAACAGTTTACTTCTCTGGCCCAGGAGAGGTGCGTTTGTGGTTTTCCTTTTCTGGTTTTGCAAAAATAAGGACTTGAAAAGGTTTACCTTCATTAACTTGGTAATCTAATGCATAAATACTGCTTCCCACAGATTTACTCTCTTAAACATGATATCATTGATGTGCAATGTCTCATGCCAGGCCTAATCTTGGCCATCAGAAAGGTCGTTCGCCTCAAGGTAACCAATCAAATCCCTTTATAATTTCTTCAAACATTTTCAGCTACTCCATCTCCAAAGTAAGATGCCGTTTTCTTTCTTCATTATTCTTGCAGAATCTCGTGTATGGTTTGGAGAAATTTTTGTAGAAACCCGCGTCTTCTTCTATCTCCAAAATCTGGAACTTTAACCTGGGTGTTGATAAATCGAAGATCCATACCATAATCATCCTGCAAACAAAACAAAAATTCAAAAGAGGAAGATTTGATAGCCAATACAGCAGAGTAAAAAGATCTTCTTTTGCTTTATTAATGAAATGTAGTTCATTGAACCTTTGAGAGAGACATTAAAGGTTTGTGGTATTCAATTGGAATCCAACATGATAAGGCCAATGTTCAAGGCTTTTTTTTTTTTTTTTCCAGATATCACACGGTTATTATAATCCAAGCAGACACTTATGGTAATTTATATGTTACATGGCTCAGTTCCATATGATTGCTCTCAATTCATGGGACTAAGAACATGATCAAAATTTTACAAGAACCCCTTATAATCAACCAACTATACATTAGTCAGCTTTAAACTTGAACTATTTATTTTAAAAGAGCCTTTTATCCTATCTACCGCCAGATGAAGAAATGGAAATCTAATCCAAATTATTTTTCCTCTATTTTAGGTCATACCACATTACTTTTCTATTTCCATTACAAAATCCAAAGGAATTAACACACTTTTTTTTTTTTTTGGAATTTTGAATATTGAAGATTTTAAAGGAACAACGATTTCCTTATTATCAAATAAATAGCATCCATTCTTAGTTGATTACTTCTTTATAATTACAAAGCTAATCTCCAACTATCATTATAAACCAAATAGATATATGCTTTGATGATGTTTCTTTTTTCTTTTCTTTTTTGTTCTTTTTTCCTCATAATTTTTTAATGCTGAAAAACATTAAAAAAACAGATATTGATTATGACATTTAGCTCTCTCCTCAAGCTAAGCCATGAACGCTTGCTTACCAATTTTCTATATGATTAGAAAGGGTGCCAAACTAGCCAATGGTGGATTAAACTTGAGAACTAATAGTCATTTTCAGATGGCAACTGCATAACCCGGCCAAGACACTGGCATTTACACAGCAATGAGAAAGCAAATCTTTCATATAGAACTTTCTGACTGATATAACAAGTCAATAATGAGTTCTGAATTCCTTACAGATCCATACACAAGCTCTTACCTCCAAATTTGTTTGCTAGAGCTCCTATCCAGGCTATATCTTTATCGCTATATGCATAGCTCATGCTTGAAGCCAACAGGACAAACCCTTCAATCTTTTCCATCTGATTGGCACCAGGTATTGGAACTTGTAGGACTGGCTGGACCAGGAGAGAACAGGTCCCCTTGGGTAACATCTCCCAAAGTACAGAATCTAAAACATTGATCAAACCTTTATATTGTTCCAAGAAAAAAGAAAAAACCAGGAAATTTAAAGAGCCACATCTAAATAAGGCAGCTTTACAATAGTATATTAACACTGTAAATGATTTAGAGCACTCTAGCAAGCAGGGTTTTTTTTTTTTTTGGTTATGAATTACTGATAGAAAAAATGCATACAAATAGAATCTCACATTGATTTTACGAACATGACAAGGAGATGAAACTTATGTGTCATTATCGGCCAAAAGAAACCACTACAATCTTACAAGTAATATGTTATCTGAGTTATTGATTGGATTATTGTTTTACAATTTAAGGTACAGATATATAACACGCTGAAAATGGAAATGTCAAAGATTCTGCATATTGTAGCTGAACATCTTTGCCATCACTTCCTCGAAGTAACAAAATTTGAAAAAAAAAAAAAAAAAAACCTAAACTTCCTTGTCTTGTATTAGACACTAGTCACTCTCAAGGCACTAAAAACCAAGGTTTTTACGTTATTTTACTGATTTACCCTAAAAAAACCAAGGAAAAATACTTTTTTTGTTCACCAAATAAATGCTATTAGACCCCTACTTTCTAGTTTTCCAACTTTTCTATCTTAATTTTAAAAATTATGTTCTCCCTCACAGAAACTTAAATGCTTCAAAAAATTGGAAATAAATAGGAATGAATTTACCAGTGCTCAGGAAAAAAAAAAAAAATTAGTGGTCGTAGCATTTTTATAGGTAAAATTAGTATTTATAAATTTTAACCAAATTTTAATTCATTTCAGCAAAAGATTCTGTTAATCTTGAGGGCAATTTGTATATAATATTTTTGAATTCAAGGGAGGTTAGCTTCAAATTCAAAACAGTCAAGGAATACAGTGTAATTTTGCAAAATCCCAAAGCAGGTCAATGTAATTTTCCCAAATAACAACTGTTGCTTCAGGTGACAAAAGGGGTTCCAAAAGAGAGGGCCCCGGTAGAAAGATAGAAATCTTGTTTGGTCACCTACACTAGGTAGGTTCTCTCATCTCATCTCTATAGAAAAAAAATCCTCACACCTCTCCTCTTCAAAGATAGGGAACTCCACGCCATCAACATTTGGGAAAACATACCTTGATGCAACCCTATTTGAATTCAAAACAAACTGATTCACCCTATACCCCCTTCATCAACTTTGGTTATTGGGTTAAGGAAATAGGTGAGAGCACTGTTTCAGGGAAGAGGACACCCAAGTATCTGGAATACCCAATAAGGAACCCAACCAGCAAGGCTTGACAACTAGACAGTTTCCAGTTTTATTGTCTGTACCAATGAGAGTAACCCTCCTTTCCAGTCAATAGGCTAGGATTGAACAGAATATCTCAAGGCCAAATGTGGAATTTCATACAAGAAACAAAAGCTATGAAAATTGAACCATTAGCAAGCAAACAATTTCACCCACCCACATAAATTTGAGATGAAGGAACTATATCTTTAAGATTTGAGAACAAATTAAACCTTTCCCGTTAACTCTAAATTCCTCTTCGAACATAACTTAATACTTTGTGCTTAACATGGGGCAAAGCCTCGGATACCCTGGTTATAATATATATATTGCGTTTAACAATTCAACTTAATTTGCTCATAGTTTTTGTTTGTAGCTCAAGATAAACATTTTTTTTTCTACAGTGTCTATTTAACTAATAAGTCAAACAAAACAAGATCCAGTAGAAAATTGAAGTAAGATTCTCTAGTGACATTATTATTATTTTTTTTACTATTCACTCATTACCTGAACTCTGAGGAAAATAAAGGGTGTCCTTCAGATCTTTTAGGCCAATCCTTTCAATCTGTCTCTCAAACCAATCAAGTAAATTCACTTTTGACACCTTCTCTGGAATGTTCCAGTAGCCACGTGCACATAATTTACCTTGAATTGATATTAACTGAAAAGATGAGACAATAAATGCTTCAAAAAGATTGAAAAATTGAAAAATAAAATAAATCCATATTTATAATGGATTGCGGTCTATATATATTTCATTTAGTTCTCATCAAGACTTGATTAGTATATATAATTCATGCCCCCCCTGCCCTTTCTTGAACTGTTTGATTTCATAAATAAAAGATGATCACATATACATAATGAGTGATGTTATATAGCACATTTTTATCCAAAAACTATCATAGTTGGCAATTCCAACCAACCCTTATATTATTATATATTTTTTTTATAACAAGAATTGATTCAAGAGTTGATTAGAACCGCCACGTCATTATTGTAAGATAAAAATTGTAGTTTCTAGCATTATTCATATCTCGCTTGACGTTTTTTTAAAAGTGTTTGATTCCATAAATAATACATGATCACGGGATGATATACCGTAGCTATGGTGTTTGTATTGCGAAGCAAGACGTATGTTGCCCAAGCCAAGTCCTCCTTCTGAGTATCTGATATATTTTGTGACATGACAAATATTTGCTCAGTGCCTTCAGGAATAGTTGCTTGATCTGCTGGACTTGCACCCTGCAAAACTTTCCACATAACCAGGTTTACAAAGATATTGGGTAGGCGTCAAATGCACACAGCTCTAGGTGGGGCTGGGTAACTATTAATTTTTATAAATTTCTGGTAAGTGAAGTGTTCGGATGCTATGTTCAATCTCTCAAAATACACTATTCCGTTAATCAAATTATTGGCAATACACATTAATATTGAAATGTTGCAAGAACATGTGGCTAAAAACATTAGGATTACAACCCTATTTAAACAATGGCAGGCTTGGCAAAAAAAACAAAACAAAAAAAGTTGGCATATAAATCACTATGAATTTCTGTTTTCCAAGAAAGCCCTCATCGGAATTCTCCATATAAAACACCATCATTTTATAAGAAAGTCATTTTCAATTCCCAATTGATGATTGAGAGACAGTAACATTGCTTAACAAAAATTTCAGTCTTTACAATTTGGTTCAGGAGTATCACAAACACTAAAAAGAGTTGCAAGCCCTAAACTTCTCTGAATTGAAAGTCTCTCCAACAAGCCAATTAAGTACAATATCTTAACAAAGGTCAAAGGGGCTTGTTCTTGCAGGACAAAGATCCTCTAGAATTCGTAGGGTAACCTAGCACGTAGGATTCTTAAATCTCAACTGTTGTTTTCAAATTAATGGTTAAGATTTTGCCATATCAGTATTGATTTATCTATAAAATACATAAAAGGAAGAAAAAATATGGTAAATACTGAGGAGGTTATAAATGTTGATATGATAATCTCACCCATTTAAATTAAAAAGAATGGTTTCTATTTGAGAAAACCTACAAGATAGCATACCCTAGAAATTTTAGAGGATCCTGATCCTGTTCATGCATATAATAAGAAAATTATTATCAAACAGAACCGTTTCTAAAGATTAATAGGAAGTTTCCAACTAACAAATGATGATGATAAAGTAACATAAATAAAAACTTATAAGAAAATTACCTTAAGAAATTTTCCGAAATAGGGAATTAAAATGGAGAATGCTGCCAAAGAAAGGCCCAGAACTTCTGTTCTCTAGAGAAAGCGCAAAATCAAAATGATAAAATCAGGACAAACCCAACAAAGAATTCGAGCAAAAGGAAATCACAAAGAAAGGGTTTGCTCACAAGCTGAGCTGGAGTGGCAGTAGCAGAATCCGAACCCACGAAATGGTTCAGAACCAGAAGCGAACCAAACCCGTAACCAATCCATCGGGGTAAGTAGGACTCGTCAAACCCAGGTATGCCTGAAACCCAAAAGCCCCACATACAGCGCAAAACTTAGATTATACACCATATACATGCATCAATCATAGATTAAAAAATATATACACAGAGAGATACCGAGAGTGAAGCGAAGAACGAGAGGTTGAGTTGCTGTTGTTGTTGATTTTGAAGGCGGGCGGAGATTGAAAAGGGTTTTGTTGTGGTTTTCTTGGCGGGGAATTGGGGATGGATTACATGCATTTTCAATGGAATTAACGGATTAAAAGAGAGCGCCTTGCTCATTTTCTTTCTTTCTTTCTGGTTCTGGTGCTTAGAAGCTGGGAAAGATGTTTGAAATTTTGGTTGGTAACTTGGTGTTTGCTTATATCCGTAAGCCTGGCCCAATATCAGCCCAAACTCAAGCCTTGAGTTACTCTAAAGCACAAAACCGATAAGATTACTCAATTCAATAACCTATTTAATTAACAAAAGCAAAGGAAAACTTCACTTACCCTTAATGAATTTACGTGTCTTTTGTAAACACTTTTTAATATTTAAAGTCTCTCATTTTCGTGTATTAAACTTTGATTTCCTTCCACTTTCCTTCTTCCGTTAAGATTTTTTGTCAAATTCTAACTAAGGGGTGTGAAATTACTAAAGTACCCTTATTTTTTATTAAATTTTTTAAAAAACTCTTGATTAGAGGGGCAAATTTGGAATTTTAAAAAAATTAGAGGTATAAAGATCTTTTACTCATTTTACTGTTTAATTTAACTATAATAGTTAATGGTAGAAAATATTTAAAATGAAATAAAGTTTAATACATTAAAGTGAAAGATTTTGAATATTTGAAAAGTATTCGCAGCAAAAGATACATGAGTATATATATATTGGCTTTCTTTGCTGCAGCTTAAAGTAGAAGTTGCAGCGAAGACACACCCTTTTTCATCTTTGAAAGCAAAAGTTGGCATCATTTTTATCTTAAAAAGCAACAAGAATTTTCTTTTATTGCGTTTGACTGGCTCTCTTGATATTTTATTTGTATGAAGAATAATATCACCCTTTACATAATCATTTCATATTGAGTGATGCACATATTTTATGTGACTTTTTATTTTTTTTTAAGTGGTTGACATGAAGAATTAATTAAAATATAAAGAATGTTACGGACCTACAGCTCTTCCTGATGTTCTTTTGATAGCATGTGGATATTATTTTCTAAAAAAATACCCCATTAGTTGGTCATTTGTTTTTTTAAAAACAATATCTACGTATGATCAGTCGGCATTTCTCTTAAAACATGTCCCATTAACTAATTTAAAATGTGTAATAAATGGACATAAAAGAGTAGTATTAGCATTAGTATTGATCATTTTTAATTGAGTTTAATCTCATTTGCCCTGAATGGGTAGTTTATAATATGCATATATGGAAAACATTAATGTACAAGATGATAAGAAACATGGGACTTGACAGATTTAGCAATAACATAGGCAGGGAATCCTTTGTTAAAGGAGCAGAATCTAGGGTGATGGCCAATCCCTGCGGCCTGCACAAATAGTGTAAAAAGATATAGAGGCTTGATATTCCATATAGAGAGAAAGAGGCCAAAAGCAAGATGCTAAGTATTACTTCCAACAATCCTACTTTAACAAAAAGAAAAAGTTGCAGATTGTTTACTTATTTTTCTCTACATTTTGCATATTTCCCTTTCACACTGTGAGATTGAATGATGATGTCAGCTCTCAAGTTATGGTACCCCTCTTCTTTTAGAAAATAAGAGTTGCAGGTTAGCAAATAGCAATAGTGTCTAAAAATTGTCAATAACTTTGTTAGCTCAATTGGGATTACCTTCCATACAAACCCATGGCAGCTTGAAAATGTTATCAATGAAATAAAATTCTGAATCCATAAATATTCATGTATATAACTTGTTTAATCAGGTCATATCTTGTTATATTGAACTGGCTAGAATTGTATTACAATATGTGGTATTTATAGAGGAATGAAAGGTTTTTAATAGGTAGCTCAATCGGCCAAGAATTACAACTTATGAAGCGTATGTTATTAATTTAAATCTCTCTCCCTCTTTCCCTCTCATTGCATGGACATGTCAAAAAAAATATTTGTTCGCGGAATGTGTATTCCATTAGGAAAGGAAATAGTTATTATTGGGAATAAAATAAAATAAAATTGAATAACTATTCATATTAATTAGTTTAGTAATTTAGTCAAAATTACTAAAAATCTCATGCTATTTATTATATTTTTTAGATGAATAATTATTCCTCTATATATATTAGTCGTTCCCACAAGAATAACTAAATATTCTATTGAGAATAGACCCCTACTAAACAAGAAAAATAATTATTCTATCTAATAACCATTCTATTCCTAAGTCTATTCCGAAAACCAAACATGCCCTAAATCTTTTACTAAAAGAAGTACCAAAATGATTTTTAGAAAGTGGTTTTCATTCATAGAGGAATAGATATTCCTCTTATTTTTTTAGATGAATAATTATTCCTCTATATATGGGATTAGTTGTTCCCACAAGAATAACTAAATAACTATTCCCAAGAATAGACCCCCTACTAAACAAGAAAATAATTATTCTATACGAATAACCATTCTATTCCTAAGTCTATTCCGCAAACCAAATATGCTCTAAATCTTTTACTAAAAAGAAGCTTACCAAAATGATTTTGGGGTGGTTTCCTATTCATAGTCTTTGTGGATCATAAAAGGCTTAGAAATTGGGCTTCTTGTGGAGCATAATTTGAGAGCGTATGATCACTTCATATATATATATATATATGAAGGTACGATTGGAGGCAATCAATATATATATATATATATATGAAGGTATGATTGGAGGCAATCAATGAAGGGGTTGGAAGAAGACATCCATAAGATAAAAAAATAAAAAAAATAAAAGGTTGTTAGGAAGCAATGAGGTGTACTATCCTAGGAGGTTGTTAGATATTACGGTAATTTTAATCAATTTAAAATTAAGGATCAAAATTAGTTTGGACAATGAAACCATGTTTTGGAAAATTGGCGATAGTGATGGTCAAGGATTTTACAAAAGCTTATTATATATATAAGCTCTGAGCAGAATGAGAGGATAAAATAAAATACAAGAGTTTGAATGAATTACTTATTTATTTTATTTAATAACCATGCTCCGCGGCAAAAATATATTTAATAACCAAATTATTTTATAAAATCATATAGCATAATCCAATGGATGGGATGTGCGCATCAAGTCCATGTGTACGTTATCCGCTGTGCTGCCTCTGCATGATCATCACAATTCAGTCTCCTTCATAAAAATCCATGTGGTGTACATCCACTTTAGTACGAGAAACAACCTGTCCGGAATACGGTTGTTAAGGGCCAAAAATTAAAAATAATAAATAATAATAATAATAAAAAGAGAAAAATTTAACTTACCTCTCATGAAATTTTATCATTTTTATAATTATCTCATCAAAGTTATAATTATTTTTTTTACTCTCAATTTAGTATATTGAGCTTCCAATTATTTACTATGTCACTCGTCTATTAGGTTTTTCCGTTAAATACTAACGAATGAGTGTCAAAATTATTAAAATATCTCTTTTTTTTAAATAAAAAAAATTACAAAGATTCAGGCATTTGTCCGAATTTAACGGAATTTGAAAAAAATACCCACACCAGAATCTTTGCAATTTTTTATTTTATTTTGAGAGAAATTTCACTTAATCTCTTATGAATGTTTATCACTTTTGCAATTACCCCTTAAAGTTTAAAAACTTTTAATTTAGTTTATCAAACATCCAATTTTTTGCAATGTCACCTTTCTTTTAGATTTTTCAGTTAAATCCTAATGGAGGGGTGTCAATCTACCAAAATACTTCCCATTCTTTTCTCTCTCTTTTTTTTTTTTAAGAAATAATAATAAATTGCAAAGATGCAAACGGTGATAAGGATTTAACGAAGTTTGCAAACATACTCATGCTTGAATTTTTTTTTGGGAAACTTCAAAAAATCCCTATAAACTTTCACTCGTTTTGAATCTATGACGAGATTTGTTACGTGATGATTTGAAAATAGGAGCCTTGCATGAACCTTGGCATTCTGCTGAACATTCCATGCTCTAACCAAACCTTTGGCCTTAAGTCTGAACATTTGATCATATGACAGAACATTCGATCAGTGCCTAGGATAAGTAAAATTAGAGTTTTTATGACCTTCTAGTTAGATGTTTCTCATTAGGGCTCTATGTGCTTATAGTCGGTTATCTAGTATTGCACATAACAATAAAATCATATTTGTTATAGCAGGAATTGAGGATATCGGAGGATTTGAGTGAGCGTACAAGGTAAATGAATACTTACGACTGCTTTCTATAAAAACATGTGATATGTGAGTTGATTGAGCACGTGTATATTATGAGCATAATTACTTTTCATACAACTTGGTAAATGCTTTAATAAATTATTAATAAGATGTATTGTATGACATGGTACACGAGTATGCAGTAGAATGGTCATGAGCTTAATATATAAATTTAATTATATGGCTAAATGTGTTCGGATGAGTTATATGGCCATTGGATCTAATGGTTGTTTTGTGACTATTGCAACCATGAATGGCGAGTCACTACTGGATGTACATTATTAGTAGCGTGGGCCATCCAAGGCTAGACTTGGTCGAATTGCTAGTTTATATCGGTAGCGTACAATGTCCGGAGTATCGGCATTGTATTACAAGTTCATCGAGATAGCGTAAACTCTGCTGAAAATGAATAATATCTTGGGTAGACCATATATGATAGTTATAACCTATTAAAGCATTAGTTTTCTACATTAAAAATCTTAAGCGATTGACGCTAGAATTACACCTTTTTATTTCTGTTGAAATATATATAAAATATAAAAATACTAAACTATGAAAGAGAAAGAAAAGAGAAGCGTGGAAGCGAAAATAAACGTATGAGTTACATATTGTATTTTCAATCTATCAAACAAGGGAAATTATACTTTACCCCCCTAAAGTATCCACTGATTTGCATTTTTGCCTCTAAAGTTTTAAATATGACACTTTACCTCTCCAAACTTTCAAAGTTTTCAGATTTTGGCTAAGTGATTCTTGTGAAGACAATTGAAGCTAAAAGTTACTGTTTTTCCTTGTTTGTAAAGCACCATTTAAGTGATGCTTCCTGTTGTTTGACTTGGGCATGCATTAGGTGATCATCACTACATAGAGCATTCCCGGCAATCTTAAAGCTGCTTCCTCTCTCTACATATAAGAAAAATTTCAAAAAAATAATAAACTCATTTACAACAACTTCTATATATGACCTTATTTTTCCCCAAAATGCCCTTATCACATATTTTATTTTATTTATAAAAAAAAACCAAAAGAAAGAAAAGAAATATGTTGGGGTGGTTCAACCACTGACATATTTCTTTTTCAAAAAATAAAATATGTGATGGGGGCATTTTGGGAAAAAAATGTAAAAGTAGTTGAATTGCCACAATTTGAAAGTTTGGAGGGGTAAAGTGTCACATTTGAAACTTTGGAGGCAAAAGTGCAAATTGGTAGATACTTCAGGGGTGTAAAGTGTAATTTCCCCATCAAACAATATTACATTTATAGAGAGATAATGAGTAGTGACCAACAAATCTTAAAATAGACATAAGCTAATTAAGAAAGATAATAAACCTTACAATGAAATATAATAAGGATAATAAAAATATTCTAACATAAAGAGAAATAACTTGTTAAGGAAAATATTAATAAACCTAATTTAGAAAATATAAAATATTCCAACATCCTTCATCGAACTCAAGGTGTAAGCTTGAGTTTGGATAATAAAAGAAATTAAAGACATCTAAAGTTGATGGTTGGATCAAGGTAATGCTGGTGAGAAAGGTTAAAAGTGACAGCCGCAGAATTACGAGAGAACAAAGACAAGCCGCTAAAAAAATCCGGTTAAGGGCTACAACTAACAATGACAATCGGAGAATGAAAACTAGCCATTAAATCCTGTAAAGAGCCAAACCACATTGTGCCAGGATTCACCAATAAGAAATACGAGAAATGTTGAAAGTGACAGCTATAACGCCTCAAGTTCTAGAGGTAAAGCGATTTGGAACAATTGTAACATATTCTTATTAATTAAAAAAAATATTTTATTATAAAATAATATCATCAGAGTACTATAAACTCTCATTATCACAAATACATAATGTGTCAGTATTCAATAATCTCATAAGCAATAAAGTTACATAGTCTATGCTTGTCCCAAGCGGTTTATTATATATAATGGAGTCTCAGACACTTCTGCTCCTACTAATCCACAAAGCAATAAGCCCATGTATCCCAACCTAACCCTTGTCCTCAGTATTACGATATATAGGGCAAATCTGAAAATATATATATATATATATATATAGAGAGAGAGAGAGAGAGAGAGAATGGGTGAGTTCAATAACTCAGTAAATAGCCACAACACCAAGATGCTATAAAACATGCTATGCACATTTTATACCATAATCTCAGTCATGCACAACAATAATTAATAAAATGATTAACGCAAGAATGACAAGTAAGTTATAAAATGAGTAGCACTTCATTTTTCTTTTCTTTCAAAATAATTGTTTTACCCTTTGACCCATAACCGCAATTTTACCATGAGTGGTGCATGTTGGCTTGGTTGTCTCGTATGACCTATAGGCTCATCTTGTCGTCACAGGAGAGAGCTACCGAGTTAGAAACTTCCCCTAGGTGAAGGCCACCCAGCTAGTAGCACACACTTTCTCATAACCGTCATTCGGTGTGCCTACTATGCTACCTTATACAATCCGATACCGATCATTACTTTAGCAGTATCTCGGGGTTAAATATTTAGAAATATAAATGCACATATAGCATTTCATATGATCTGTAAGCTTATCTGTAACTGTATACTATGCCATAAACTTTGAGAGTTCTTTTTCATTCATAATCGTATTCATGCATAATTCAGAAAAACGAGATAATTGTAATACGTAATATTCTTAAATCATATCATATGATTGAATAAAACTTTGCATTAAAAATATGAAAGAAATTGCAATTGAAAATCATGAAAGTGAATTCTTTACATAATCTCCAACATTTTTTTTCCAAAAATTTATAATAAAATCTATTTGAGTTTTTGGTGTTGTGTCTCCTTACTTGGCATTGCATGTCCTTAATTTAATTTTGTATTCAACTCACAATTCCTATAATAAAGGTAAAAAGTACATTAGCCATCAATTTGTTTATCCTTAGCAAAAAACATTACAATGACATCAATTCCCACCATGCTTGATTTATATGTCTTCCATAAACTTCTAATAATCAACTTAACTAAGGCCTTATTCCAATCAATTGCTTTACACTAAAACATCCAAGGTTATAATATTCTTACTACTTTAAAATAATCTGACTACAATTAACAACTTAGGAAGTCTACCTAGTCATAATATGGCTCTCTTCCTAAGCCATTTAATTTAGTAACTTACTCTCAATATCAAAAGCTTTATAAACATTTACAACTATCACTTTAATTATAACTAATCCCTCCAAATAACAATTCAAGTGTTCATACACTAAAAACCCTAATTTAATTTTAGAAATTTAGCTTCATACTAAAAATACCATAAAAGATATGAAAATATTACCTTGGAGTTCTCATATTTTTATTTCTTCTTCCATCCCTTTCTTTCTCTTCTAACTTTCTTTTCTTCTCTTTTCTCTTCTCTCTTCTTTTCTCCTCCCTTTCCTTTCTTTTCTTCCTCTTTCTTTCTTCTCTTCTTCTGGTTCTCTCCCTCATCTCACGCTCACTTCAACTGTGAGCATTTGAGGAATTGAGGGGAATTGGTCCCCCTTAAATACTTGTCACTACATGCAGCATGTTAGACAAGTGTCTACCCACTTGTGAAAAGGGGATCAGACCCCTGTGCATGTCCCAAATGCTTAGACAAATGGCTAGCAATGTGTTTTGCTCTGGCCAAATAGTCACTTGAGTCACTCATAGCTTAACAGCACAACACATGTGCTGTCAAGTTATAAGGTGAGTTGCACTTACCTATACGTGTCCACAAAATTCATAATTAATCCCTTTATGAACCTAAACATTTTAACTATAATATATCCAAAATTAGTGGACTAAGTAAATCATTAACCCATCTAATTAATATCCCAAGTCGCAGGTACCTCAACTACTTGACAGCTTGACATATTAAACTTTGAAAGATCATAACTTTTTCAATTTAACTTCAAATGACACAAAATTTGGCTTAAAATTTTACTTATTCAAAGACTCACAACATATCCAAAAATCATAGCAACCCATAACTTTTTGATACCTCAAAAGTCCTCAAAATTTAGTGCCTCTGCATGATTGAAATTCCTATTTTGACATTTGCATATTCTAAAAATCATAACTCCTTCTACAAGCATCCAAAAATCATGAAACCACTTTTAAAATCTTCATTTCTCATCATTATATAAGCGCTCAAAACATTTTTATTTAAGGTCACTCATGAATTTTTGCTGTCCAAAACAGTGTGACTTTTCTTTCAATAACCCACTAAATTTCTAACTAACAATTTCCATCGTCTTTCACATTAAGTCTATTTACCTATGAAATTGCAAATCCTCCTTATCCTTGATATTAATATCACCTTCATTCTATGGTATAAATTTCGAGGTATTACAATGGCCGAATAAATATTGGAGAACGGAGACAAGCCGTTAAAAGAATCTGGTGAAGAGCCAAGTTACAACTGACAATGAGGCCGCATAATTGAAACTAGTCGTTAAAAATCCAATAAAGGGCCAAACTGCATTGTGCCAAGATTCACTAATGAATAAAGGTGTGGATCACAACAAAATTGGGAATTCGTCATAAGATAATGCGATAAAATACCACAAAAACAGAAACGTGGCTCTGATACCATGTTTAAATATATATTAAACATAAAAATACTAAACTATGAAAGAGAAAGAAAAGAGAGCGCGGAAGCAGAAAGAGACTATGGACTACATCCTGTATTTCCAATCTATTAAACAATATTACATAACTTTATATTTATATAGAGACAATAAGTAGTGACCAATAAACCTTAAAGTAGACATAAGCTAATTAAGAAAGAGAATAAGCCTTGCAAGGAAATATAATAACGGAGAATAAAAATATTTTAACATAAAGAGAAATAACTTGTTAAGGAAAATATTAATAAACTTAATTTAGAAAATATAAAATATTCCAACAATTTCAAATAAAATGATACTTTTAAGATGTATTAACAGAGACAACACCTCTCTTAAATTTTTATCAAAATTGCATGTTTATTTTATGCTCTTTAATAACTGGCTTGTTTCATACCCAATTGCGATGTTTATTTAGTAAGTCTTTAGACTTACGCAATTATTACATATTGTAAGAACCCCCCTTTCTAAAGAGACGATGGTTATGAGATTGTCACTTCAAGTTATTGGGTTAAGATGGAGACCCACTTTGTTTAATCAAGTTTGATTAGTTATATGTATTTCAATTAGTAGCTCAATGTCTATGAATGCATGTTGTTAATATGATTTTTTTAGATTCTTCAAATTTATTAACTTTCCTATGCATTTATTCTGATTATGCTAAGATGAACAATTAGTTGTATTGGATAATTACCCGTAACCCTACTAGACCGATTAATGCCAGATTTGGGGGCGTTACACTATGATACATATATCAGGTTTGATTATAATAACTATATCTCGACTAGTAGCTCACAGTCTATGATTAATGATAGTACATGCATGCCTTGTGATTTTTTGATATCTCAAATCTATCATTTTCACATTCCACTAGAATTACTCTTGAGTATGCTTAATAGGCGATCACTTTAGTTAACTACTAGTTAACTGAATTGGAGGAATTGTCAGTAAACCTACTAAAATGGTCAATGCCAGTTTTGGGGGAATCATAGTATGGTATTAGAGCATTTTGTTTTGTCTACTACAACAAACAATCTAATAATAGGTTATGATGCACTAGGATTGAATTGTAAAAGACCGGAGCATAGGATATGCTTAGAATTTTTAAGATGTAGGCTAAAGTAATAGCCTAATTGATTGTATAGTAATAAGTTAGCAGAGAGAGAGAGAGAGAGAGAGAGCATAGACACTTGATTATGCTTTACACTCAGCTGTGCGATCGGTGCAGGCACGAGGCAATTGTATGTGATTGGCTAGAAGAATACCAACCGGCCGTATACGTCAGGCTATAAACCTCCATCCGCATAACGTAGACTAGTACTCATGGAGTAGGGTTATAAACTGGACGGCCTCAACCGAGTCACCTTGAGAGGTTATTTATGCTAAACCTATTTGTGCAACCCGGGGGAGTAGATAAGCAACAAAGCCGCAATAGGATTGGGACAACAGTCAAATGGAAGCGTCGTAGTATCCCTATGGTGCGAGATTTTTTGCCAATTTCTAGAGAGCATAACCCTTGCCTTAGTTCCAAAAGGAGATGGGAGAGCATTCAGTTGAAACTCATCTTGCACAAAGCAGCTCTAAGGATTAGAAACAACCTCATCATCCCAATTGTCCTTAAGATTAGAAACCAAACAAAGACTCATAATTACCATTTAGTAGATTAGTATACGACTATCATTCAATTGATGACGTTATAATAAACATTAATAGAATATTTGCTTGGAATCATGTCTTTTTAAGGCACTTCAATTTTTTTAAGTGCCGATCAGATGATTGGATTTTATTGCTACATAATCGAATTATAAATATCATTACTCATTGAAGTTAGGTAAGAATTAAAATAAAATAAAGAGTCGATTGAAAAATAGATGAAGTATCGTAATTTGTATGCAAGAGTTTGATCTTCCACTAGTAGAAGCCACACGATGCCATGTTTTTATTATGCGAGTATTCACACGTGGCAATCAGACGGTCTGTCTCTATCCGTAAACCTATTTCTTTTTTAGCAAAATAATATCCGTTAGCCTATTTAGTTTATAGATTATTTAGTTTAATTTAATACTTAACAACATATAGTACGCCTCCCCTCCCTAGGTGCCGACCAAGGCCAGCCATTTAACACTTCTCTGTACTTTTATATACCATACTACCCCTAAATTAAACGTTAATACCATATTTATCCCAATTGAATGACGTGGCGGATTGGAGTCCTATGAACTTTTTTATACCTTAGCTATAGCGTACAAATGTCTCACGGAGACTGTACTCAGGAAACGTCCTTAAGATCTAGGATAGGCAAGCTTTGTTAACTAATGAGATCCCGCCACGTCACGGAGACCTCGCTCGCGACCGTGGCGATCTAACACCGACCTGTGTCTTGCGATCAGAACACAACACGTGTACAAAGGTGCACCGGGCACAGCCGGTGGCATAGGTCTGGATACTGGTGCAGCCGGTAAACCCCCCTCTGCAATTCCCGCTAGGTATATATAAGCAGCCTCAACGAGAACTCCCTCTCTTTCTCTCTCCTGGTGATTTCGCAGTTTCGTAAGAAAGCATAGAAAAGCAACCCAACAAAAAAAAAACGTTTTCTTAGCTCGCGTTTCAAAGGTCAGTGGCTGGTCTTCATTCTAATTACTGTGTTTTTTTTTTTTCACCTAATTCCTGGTGGTAGTTTAAGTAATATAATTTTGCTTTAATCGATCTCTGAGACTGTAAAAGCTCATTTTTTTTAAATTTTTTGTAAACTTTTTGTTTGGTAGCTCCTGATCTTGTAGTTTTACTGGCTAATGATTCTCTAATGCAGTTTAGTATGTTTAATTAGTGGGGTTTAGAGTTAAAACTTTGTGCAATTTCTTATTCGATTTGAGCTATTTAGGCGTTCGATCGCAGCTTATGACTCTTGGAAAGACAAAATTTGGGCTAAATTTGATTAATGGTTTATTTTTTAGTTTAATTTTGCGGTCTTGCAATTCGATCGCTGTTTCGCGCATTTAGTTTATAAAGTTTTTGGAATTTGGCTGTATATGCTAAAGACACTGTTTGGGGTTAAAAGTTAGGGTTTTGTTCGAATTATTTCGATATATATTTTTTATTTCCGCTTTTTCCAAGGGCTAGTTTGAGAGTGATTTTCGAGGTCTTTAGGCCTAATTTCAGTCTTTAATTAAACAGGAGGAGGCAGTTAAACAAAGATTTCGTGTTTATTTATATTTTTAGCTAGTTTTTTTCTTTTCTTTTTCTACAGCTAATGTTGTTTGGTTTGTTCATTTTAGATCCCAATTACAAATTGTTGAAAGCTCGAACAGAATGAAACTTTGCGAGCAGTTGGAACGCACTAGAGCTTGTAGATTTGTAAAAATTGTACCTTGAGTGGTGAAATCTGAGATACAAGGGTTCAAATAGTGTTTTATCTTTTGTTGGTGAAGTGGGACTGTACTACTATTTTTAGCTTTCCATGCTGTCTTTGTGGAGCTATTTTGGGCTTTTTTTTTAATACGGCTTTTGTTTTTGGATCATAATAAGTTGGCTTGAGTGTATTTGCTTTAGTACATATAAACCCTAGTTAGATCTGGCTCTGGAGAGCTACTTAGACTCCAGCCACCAAGGGGCGGTGCCCCCCATGGCACCTTCTCGGGTGGCTGGAGGGTTAACCCAATCTTCATCAAGTTCTGGAATATTCTTCCAGGGAGATGGGCAGTCCCAGGTTGTAGTTAACTCGCACTTGAGCTCGTCTTTTGGGAACTCTTCTAATTCAATTCCTGTAACTGGGCGTTCAAATTTGGGTCCGGCTTCGGGGGATATGAACAATGCTGCATTGAACAGTGTGGCAAACTCCGGACCAAGTGTTGGGGCGAGTTCTTTGGTCACAGATGCAAACTCTGCACTTTCCGGAGGTCCCCATTTGCAAAGAAGCGCAAGCATCAATACGGAATCTTACATGCGTTTACCGGCATCACCTATGTCCTTCTCATCTAATAATATTAGTATTACGGGCTCATCAGTTATGGACGGGTCTTCTGTAGTGCAACAAAATTCTCATCAAGACCAGAATTCGCAACATGTGCAGCAGAATCAGCACCACCCACTGGGGGCTTCAAGTGCTACATCATTACCTACATCACAAACTGGCCAACCTTCACTTTCCATGGGTGTCCGCGTTGGATCTTTCATTCAGGATCCAAATAATTTATCCCAGGTGCATAAGAAACCTCGGTTAGATATCAAGCAAGAAGATATCATGCAGCAGCAGGTGTTACAACAGCTATTGCAGAGACAAGACCCCATGCAATTCCAAGGCCGGAACCCACAGTTACAAGCCTTGCTTCAGCAGCAGAGGCTAAGGCAACAACAACAACAACAGATTCTGCAGTCTATGCCGCAGTTGCAGAGAGCCCAGTTGCAGCAACAGCAACAGCAGCAGCAGCAGCAGCAGCAGCAGCAGCAGATGCAGTTGAGGCAGCAACTGCAGCAACAGGCAATGCCGCCAGTATCAGCCATGAAGCGTCCATATGATAGTGGTGTTAGTGGTGTATGTGCTCGTCGGCTGATGCAATACCTATTTCATCAATGGCAACGGCCACAGGTGACTACTTGCTTTTATATCTTTATCTTGTATGACCTATAAAGCACAGATATGTTGAAATAACCTCCTTATGATCTGAATTGTATCCAATATATTCTCTGCAATATCCAAATGTGTATTTGGATATGGTGGATGCGACTCAGATGTGGAATAGGATTAGATACTTATCTGTAAATAAAGAAATTTTATTTTTTTAATTCTTTTGACAAGATGATGTGATTCTGCTGGGACTGGGCATGATTATGGCAAAGATATTTGTTGAGGTGAAAGTTGGATATCCTTAAGAAAAAGAAGTTATAAATGTAAAAGGATTCTCTAGTATTTTAGAAAGAAAGCTTCAAGATTTTAAAATTCAATCAATCTCAAATATGGATAATGGATCATAGGTAGTTTCATTATTATACATGCTTTATGCCTATTGATTTTTGTTATTTATCTTGTTAAACAAATACTAGCACATATTTAGAAATATTCATTATATATTTATTAATTAACATATCACTGCCATGTTGCATCCTAAATTTTCAAATACATTGCTGTGTCTGTATCATATCATATTTATATTGGTGCTTCATGGGGTAAAACATATTTTTCTACTGTATATGAATTTTGGTAACATTCTCCCCTTATTTACACAAGATTTCTGTGTTTTGATGGCCTAATATTTTTTTGAACATGCTGAATCTCCACGTTGACTTTATTTGTTAAGTAAGGTGCTTCTGAAGCTCAATAGGCTTTTTGTTATTATCTTTTTTCACTTTTTCCTCTTTTCACAGGAAAATAGTATTGGGTACTGGAGGAAGTTTGTGGCAGAGTATTACTCTCCCCGTGCAAAGAAAAGATGGTGCTTGTCATTATATGATAATGTTGGGCATCATGCACTTGGTGTTTTCCCCCAGGCATCTATGGTCAGTTTTTCTGTTCCAGTGATCTTTTCTTTCTATTTTTAAAACATAGAGAAAATAGCTTATAGCATAAACACTTGCACTGACCTCATGTAAAGTTTTTCCTATAATGACTATTGAAATATTTTCTTTAAAGTCATTGCATGAGCGACAAGGAACTTGTATCCATGCTTCTATAGTAATTATGGATTTGTTAACTTCATCAATTGCATGTATTTGGATTTTAATGTTTATTTTCTCTCTACTTGTTGAATTACATGATTGTGTTTCGCACATATAAAAGTTTTTTCTTAATTATTTTGTTTCTTTTTTTGTTACCAGGATGCATGGCAGTGTGATATTTGTGGTTCCAAATCTGGAAGGGGATTTGGTAAGAAAATTAGGATTATGGTATAGAATGCTTTAATTGGAAAACTATCCTATCGGCTTTGTTGATTTTTCTGGACTTGTGTTTATATATCTTTGTATTTTTGGTAATCCTTTTCTGGATTTAGTTCTGGTAGATATTATGTATAAATGAGAGCGAAAGAGATTCTTAATGAATATTAATATATTCTTGTATGTCAAATAGGTCAAAAGATATCTTTATTATAACAATTATTTTTTAGTTAAATTTAGTTGCTCATTGAGTTAATTTGTATTAATTCAATGAAAGTTCAGAGAAGCCTCGGTATGTTTACATAAGTTTGTGGAAGTCTGAGGGAAATTTCCAATTTAAAATGAAAGACTGCTGACAAAATGAAGAAAAGGTTCTAGGCCCTGCACCTGGTTTCCCATGGCCCTGCACCTAGGATTAGAATGCATCACATAATCCTTTTAAATAACTTGAGGGAAAGCTTTCGAATGAACTCTTATCTGATTGCAATAGCTAAGTGGGTACTTACAGGCTGCTGGCAACTCCTTATTCTAATTAGAATAGGACCCCAAACTAGTAATCCTATAATATAAGTTTGGCTACTGAACTGCTACAAAAGGACTTGGTTAGACCCAATTAGTTAGAAGACCCATGGACTGCGACTGCTGCCTGTATCCAACAACTCAAGAACTTGCAACAAAAAATGAAAAAAAAAGAAAAAGAAAAACCTTTACCTTAAATTTCAAGAAACTCAATGGAGACAAAAGGACAGAAGCCTAATGCGAAAAATAACATAAAGTTAACATGCAATGGTAACTATGACGGGCCCTTGGTGCGGCCCCTATCTAAAATTAAATCCGGTAATTCAACTGATCATATTGTCTCACACATGCCTAGGTCTTGAATCCAGCTTCACCTCTAATGTTATAGTTCCATGAAATGTTTGCATGTTGGGATGTTACCATTTGAGGATCTCTGATCAAATTTAAGTAATAATTCTCCTTTTTACAGAGGCAACTTTTGAAGTACTTCCAAGACTTAACGAGATCAAATTTGGCAGTGGAGTCATTGATGAGCTTATGTTTTTGGACTTGCCACGGGAATATAGATTTTCTTCTGGAATAATGATGTTAGAATATGGAAAAGCGGTCCAAGAGAGTGTTTATGAGCAACTTCGTGTTGTTCGTGAGGGTCAGCTTCGTATCATATTCACCCATGATTTGAAGGTTAAAAAAGACTCCAATCTCATCTCTGAGTGTTGTTAGTCTCTGTCTTCCACTAATTGCCTGCTGGAAATTTTATGTTTTCGCAGATATTATCTTGGGAATTTTGTGCACGGCGGCATGAAGAGCTTCTTCCTCGTAGGTTGGTTGCACCACAGGTATTAACTTTGTTACCTTATTAACTCTTGCCTTTTGGTTGACATTATGATTTTGTCAACTAGTGCATGCACGGACTAGTAATAATCTTGATATTGCTGCTACAGTGTGTTGATTGTAATCTTTAAAGTGGGAGCTGTTTTTGATAATTTTTGGGAACACTCACAAGATGATATGGGATATTTGTTTCCAGAAAACATGGGAAATGACTATATGAGACAGTTCAAAAAACCTAATGAGAAAAGTTTCAAAGCTCAACTGTATGACATTAGGACTAAACACTAAGGACATCAACCTCTTAGGAATTGTCAAAACAATCTTATAAGAAAGTGTTATTTTCTAACAAGTACCATTGATTGAAAGAATGAGAAACAGTGGTGGGCTTCCTTTCATTGTTAAGAAGAGGTTTCAGTTGTTTCCAAAGATAGGGTTAGCAGGAAAGCTTCCACCAGAAGAGAGGTCTACGAACGTCTGATGTGAATAGTGAAAAAATGAGTTTTGGTCATGTTGTACTTCTCTGTTCATTATAATTCCCAAACATCTTTCCTACAAAATGTTAGTTGCCATTCATATTCCCATGCTCAAAGGTTGAATTTGTCTTAAAATCTAGTTTATTCTTGAGAGGCTAGGCTCTGAAATCATTAATTTTGGTAACATAGACGTCAATTTCAAGTTTGATTGATACTTATCAAAAAAAAAAAAAATTTCAAGTTTGATTGTTTCTTACTGATTTTTAGATTGCCATTCTGTTCCTGCTTTAAGTGTTCTAGTTTGTGTATGATTTTACACAAACTGGTTCTTTATCTAGATTTATTTAGGTTGCTCAGATTGCTTGAGGATGTTAAGTATAAACATCTATAACCTACTCATTACCCTTCTATTGCAGGTGAACCAGTTGGTTCAGGTTGCACAGAAATGCCAGAGCACAATTGCTGAAAGTGGATCTGAAGGGGTTTCTCAGCAGGATCTGCAAACAAACAGCAATATGTGAGTAGATTTATCAAAAAAAAAAAGATTCTCTCTGTGGTTTGATATTGTTTCTTCAGTCCTTTTTAGCTGAAGCTTGTGTCTTCAAGTGGATAGTTTGCTCGATTAATGCATTAGTAGTGTAGGAGTCCTAGCTCCCCATTTTAGGTTTGGTGGTTGTAGTAAGGAAGGAAAAGCAAGTACTATTGGATCATTTGGAGATATTTGCCCTTGCTTTCATCCTCTTGACACGTGATGAAAATGCAGCCAAGTTTGAAGCATGTGCTGCTCATTTAGGTGCTTCAAATTTGTGATGGGATGAGTGGGAGTATCAGTAATGTCTATTCTCCGCAAGGATGAGATGGTCCTGCAAGGATACTGGAACCAGCAAGTAAATTAAATTCTCATAGGGTTTTTTTGAAAAGCTTTTTGGTCTCACTTTTCACTGAGCTTTGAGGGTTAAGGGCATGCTGGGTAGATTGCTTGCTATGGAGTGCAATTTAATTATAGTAATATACTTAATCCTGCATGTTATAGCAATGAGCTGAGCCTAGACTGCGCCTGTGAGAAAAAGAGAATGATCTGCTACTTATATCTGGGTTTGAGCGGGATTGGCTCTAACATGAACTCTGTGAGGTAGCACTGATGTCATGTCAATTGCTTTTCCTCAGGGTGCTGACAGCTGGGCGCCAGCTTGCAAAGAGTTTGGAGTTACAGTCATTGAATGACTTGGGTTTTTCCAAAAGATATGTTAGGTGTTTGCAGGTATGTGTTTATCTATTTCTGACATGAAACTTAGGTATGAAAAAAAATGATATGTTATATTTTATCGTAAGTTGTACTGTAGTTTTCAATTCCAACTCTTTACAGATCTCTGAAGTTGTCAATAGCATGAAAGATCTGATAGATTTCTGCCGGGATAACAGAGTTGGGCCGATCGGTAATTTCTTTTTGGCTTTTGCTATCACATATCATTTTGTAACTTTAGAATTGGCTTGCTAGTTAAACTTTTATTAATTACTTATAAAAAAAATGAATTGGCTTGCTAGCTGTCTTTTTGAGACTTCCTCCTTCTTTGACTCAATTATGGACATGCACTTAGCTCATTACTTGATATTCTATCCAAACTTTTATCTGTTTACTGAGCTGGGAGTTTGATGAGTTTATTCATATTTATACACAAAGCATGGAATAATGATACTAAAACTTTTTAGGAGCTAAGCCAGTACAATTCTCGAGTTTGATTTTATCTTGGTTACGGAAATTTTTGAGGCAACTTGTGTTGATATTTTATCCTCTTAACTATACCCGAATTTCCTTCCCACCTCTTTTCCTTTTATGTTCATTTCCCTTCTGTCAAAGTGGTAGTTGTGCTCGTTTCATTTAGTGGTGGGAAGTCTTCTTGTAAAATATAAACAGGTCTTGGTGGACATTCCGACTTTCATTAGCTGCTGACAAAAATGCTATTTAAGGAAACTGTCTTCTTTTCATCAGCTATTAATTGTTTTCTGGAGGTGTTCTGTGCTTAGTTGTTACAGTTGCCTTATTTATTATGTGTCTGTATGAAATAGTTATTTTAACTATGTAACCGTGGCCTTCTTGGACCTCATTGTGACGTTTATTTGCAGAGGGCTTGAAAAGTTATCCTCGACATGCCTCTGTAGCCAAGCTCCAGATGCAAAAGATGCAGGAGATGGAGCAACTAGCAAATGTTCAGGGTCTTCCAACCGACCGGAACACCCTCAATAAACTAATGGCATTGCATCCCGGTCTAAATAACCAAATAAGCAACAATCATAATATGGTTGGTCGAGGAGCTTTAAGTGGTTCGGCACAAGCTGCTCTGGCACTGACCAGTTACCAGAATAGGCAGAATCCTATGAATTCAAATTCTCACTCACTTCAACAGGAGGCTTCATCTTCCTTCAATAATTCTAATCAGAGTCCATCGTCGAACCTCCAAGGGACAGCTGGTTTAATATCAGGATCCATGCAGAATTTACCTGCAAGTGCCTTTTCAAGTCCCCATTTACCTCCCCAGCAGCCGCAGCAGCTACAGCAATTGCAGCAGCGCTCACTGAGCGGTAATAACCTACTCCAACAAAACCACCCACAGACCCCCCATGGCAACCAGGTCTTACAACAGCAGATGCTCCAGCAACTGCTGCAGATGTCTAACAGTTCAGGAGTTCAACAGCAATCCCTTGGTGGGCCAAATGCAAATGGTAGTGTGGCAAGGAATGGATTGGGATTTGGAGGTAACACTACGGCAGCACCTGCAGCGATGGCCAATGCATCAGGAAGTAATGGACCTGCACCAAGTAGGAGTAACAGTTTCAAAGCTGCTTCAAACAGTGATTCTGCGGCTGGTGGCAATAACGGATTCAACCAGAGATCTCCAGATCTGCCACAGAATCTTCATTTGCAGGATGATATAGTAGTTCCGGATATATCCAGTGACTTCACAGACAACGGGTTTTTAAATGGCGACTTTGATGATAATATCGGTTATGGCTGGAAGGCGTGACTAACATAAATTGGTTTCAATCAATTATTAGCATCTGTTGGGTAAGTGTCCATCCATCATACATCTTTGTACAGGATATTCGAAATAGCTGGATTTCTCTTCTCCTTTTTTTTTTTTTTTTTTTTTTTTGGGTTTTTCTTCTCTATTAATCACGAAATTTGTTGCGACTTCTCGCACCTGTACTCAGTAGGGTATATTAGACATCTGTTTTGATGGCTTTCCGTCTCCCAAGTCTTGCGCAAGTGTAATCTATTGGACAATAACTCTATGAATGGGTTCCTATTAATTATGATGATATTTTACATGTTTCATTCCCGAGTTTTACACAATTGTTTCATTTTGTAGCTGCCTGCTTCAATAGATTAGCCCCTTCCTGACCCTGATCCTTGATTGTCTAGTCAAGCTTCCATTGATCCTGACGAAAATATACAGTTGGTGGGCGCCCATGAGAATTTGACATTTCTTCCCATCCCTGACCCCTCTCCACTTCTTCCTTAGTAACCCAGGCGTTCTTTCTTTTCCAAGAGAATGCGACATTTCTAATCATCAAATGAAAGACACGTGTATAATTATCTATTATTGGGTCAGATTAGGAAATTCCCTAATCAAAGGAAAATATGTTGGAAACTATTTATTTGTTTGGTAGCAATTTGATTCCATTTTGTATCCTTTCGTAGGTTTTTATGGAAGCTACGAGGATAGTATTGGCGAGATGATCCGCGAGATGATCCAGAGCTTTAGAAGGGGCTCCTTAATTTGTAAACTCATGTTAGCTGCAACTGTTTACATAAATAAATTAGAGTCGAGGGAACTTGACAACCTTTTACGCACAAGTCTTGTAACCGATGCAACTCTATACACAAGAAAATAAATGGCTTCTATGTCGCTTTCGACGAGGTGTTTTTGGTCTCTGAGATGCTTTACTTTATGAAAGAAAGTGATTTGGGCTCTCTGAATTTCAATTCGCTTTGTATATTATAACACCTGTATAGAAATTCAGAAAAATATGAGTCAGTTTGCTCCTGCACGGGCCTAAATAGCCCTAAAATGCTGACCAACATGGCTTTAGCGATACTTACCTCAAAATTGATCGAGAAAAATAGAAGTACCATTGTGAAAGGCAAACCATTTCTCATGGCCTTATTTAGAGACGACATATTAAACCATGGGCAAACGGGTCAAAAACCCCTATACACCTTGATGAATGACTCCAAATTCTAAAGACACTAAATTTGCATCAATACAAGCGTTTCCACTGATCAACACCATCTAATTACGATATGATAGTACTGTCATATTTGTCCAGACTCTGCTCGATTTATATAAACAGCAGAAAACAAACGGAAAATAAGTCGGTACTACAAATTTAGGCCGGTGGCTCCTCATCCGACTCATCCTCAACTCCCCCATTCCCTAGCAGCTGCATCAGTCTTTCGGTGAATGTACGAAAGCGAGAAGGTGTACTTGCCTCTCCCTCAGTTGATTGGGTTGAAGACGTGCAACACTCTGTTTTAGGGTTGTATTTTAAGGAACATTTTCCCAAGGGATCAACTTCGATATCAAATGGCGGCAAAAGTGGTTGTCCTACAACTTGAACATGGGAGACACTGCACCACGCAAGATCGGTCCAGAGGACGTAAGAAACAAATAGATGAATATAGAATCCGGCTAAAAACAATAATTATTTAAACTAAAAGAGAAATGTTTGTGTTATTTTTTTCCTCAGAAAGTAATTACTTCCGGTCTCGAGTTTCACTCTTTTTCCTAGGAAAGCATATATCTATATTTTCATTAATTATTTATTTATTTTTTTCCGTAAGAAACAGTTTCATTAATTATTTCCAGGCTTGAGTTTCAGTTGGCTTTTTGAATGGGACTTGAGATATACGTCTGACAATCTTACTTACAGTCATGGCTCCATACATCACTGGCAAAACTTCTCAGTCCCTCCGGAAATTTCCATAGGTCACTATATATATGATAACAATGATTACCAGGGGAAGGGAAGAGAGAGAGTGAGAACTGAGAAACTGACCATATATAATATAACCCATCCATTTCTTGTCTCTGAACCCGACCCAGTAGCTCGACCTGCAGAATCCCTCCAGTGCAAAGAACAGGTTCTGGTAACTTGAACTTTTGCAAGAAGTTCTCCTGTTTCATCACATGGCAATGCAGTTGCAAGCTAAAATGGAGCCATTTGAAACTCAAAACTAAGTGCTTCCTTACAGATATTACCACTATATTCTACAGTGATGATAAAATATTCATTTCATAAAGCATATTGAGCCAACCCCAGGATTCAAAAGCTAAAATACGAAAAACCAGAAAAATCATGACAGAAGATTGCAGGTCAAGCGTTCTATAGCTACACTTGTATTAAAATAGACATGTCTAGGATCTCCAGGATGGAAAATATATATATATATATATATATATATATATATATAAACAAGAAGACGGTGCTTACAAAAGTGATTCTTATTTATCTAAGCTTAGTAAATTTTGTTTAGTTAGTATCCAAAAGAAAGTGCCATTGAATCCCCATCCACCTCCCCATTCTCACTGAACAATAAGTAAGCTAACATGTTAAGCAGTGCTACTCACCTGAGCCATTGGAAATTCTGGTGAAGTATATGTCCAAACAAACTCATCATCCATCCAACTGTGAGCAGCTAACAAAGCTTGTTTGATGTCAGCATCCAATATCAATGGTCTTCTGGGATAGCCCATTCTAAATCGAACAGCCTTAGGTGAATATATAGGCACGCCAAGCTGAAAATATGCTGATGTGAACAAAATTGTCTGTCAGTTAATTAGCAAAATGTTCAAGAGCTCAAATCATATTGAAGTTACAACACAAATCTACAGGCTGTGAGAATTAACCTTGGAATGGTTGAACATCGATTTCGGTAACAACACACAATTTGGCAGCCAACTTATAGATTAATGTCTCAGGAACACTGGGATCACCTTCCCCTTTACTAGACCAATATAACGCTCTGAACCCAACTCTATCCCTTGGTTCCAAGGTATTCTGTATGCTTTCGTCAGGGTAATTATCAGTGCTTGATGCACTAATGGGGTCTGATATGCAGTCTTTACTTATGTACGGGGTCAGACCTCGGGCTAAGAAGGCATACACTCTATGATCCCTCTTAAGGCGCTCCCATTCTGTAGAATCATCAATGCTGAGTTTCACAGGTTCTATCATGTTCTTGACTTCAATAATGCGCGTAGCACTAGATATTTCAGGAAACATTTTCAAAAAGAGCTGCTTACAAAGGCCATGTTCAATCACTGCATGAGGAATAATCCACATCAGAATCAATCAAGAAAACATTACCTAACATAGTTCAAAGGCATACTTGTTAATTAAATCAAGGTTATGATGAAAAGATGCCTCGATGAAATAGAATGAAAATTGTGTAAACAGTATTTTCTTTTTGGCATCTCATGAGGGTTGGGTAGTTGAAGGCTTTGATGATTAGGCTTTTAAGGCAAGGTTCATGTCTCGTAGCATGGTGCAGAGTCTTTGGAGGTGTCATCATGTGGGCCTTCATGTGGTATTTTGATTATGTGGGACAACAGGGAGGTGGGGAACTTCACCTTGGCTGTAATTCTTATAGGTTAAAAGGTTTCTTTGGGTTGAGATGATTGGGGTGCTTTTGCTCTTTCTAGCTAGTGTTTTCTCTTGTATAGTTCCTACAAAAAAGGAGGTGTTACACATCTAATGTTGAACCCTGATGGACTTGGATTCCTTGGGTTTAAACTACGAAGTCCAAACCAAATAACTAGTGAAACCCATAAATAAAACTCAATACCAATAAAAATCCAAAATACAAAGTAAGACCCAACTAGATTTAAAACTAAATTATGGATGTTCATAAGCAGGCTTCACATTATCTAAACATATGCCAAATTTAAAGTTTGGGCCTTGGAGGCATCTTTTCCACAATTTTTATAAACTTTTATAAGGATGTTGCCACTTTTCTTTGTCACTCAAATAACAGACAAGATGTCATTCTTATTGATTCATAACTTCTTTAGAGGGATTAAGGTTGCATTGTAATATTTTTCCTCTGCCATCATTATCAAGAAGAAGAAAAAAGATAAAGATAATTGCAGTGATGGTAATCAGTTTATATTCTAATTGATTTCCTTTTATGAAATCTTTTTTCTTTTATTTTTAACAAGAAACTGGACAACTGCCATGAGAAAAAGACCCATGTGTAGGACCATTTAAAATGACTTAAATGGAATGCGGTAAGCTAGATCTAACACATGTATATGCTTTTACCATATAGAGGAGAATCCTAGCAATAATATCACCAAAACACACAAATGTCATTCAACACATGTATATGCCTTTACCATATAGAGGAGAATCCTAGCAATAATATCACTGAAACACACAAATCTCATTCAAACCATTATAACCTATTTACATTGGTCACTTACTGAAGCCAAGGCTTTCCTGCTCAGAAACCTTTAATTACTGCTACAAAGACCAAAATTATGCAGTTCCTTATTTAGATAACTAAGCTTAATAGATGTTTCGGGGGAAAATTCACATTTGGTATACATAATACTGTTAGCTGACTAGCATTCCCCGCAAAATGGCAACAATACCCCAATCACTGCCTTCTTGTCCATATCCATCATATGCCTCTCCCCCTTGCTTTATGGGTGTTGGCACCACTCGGGGTTTTACGCCATCAACTCAAGGTATTTAGGCAAGCTAGATTCCAAGCCTCGTTGGCTACCAAGCAAGAACACGAGGAGAGTATGTACTAGTATACAGGTTCTGTTGTGCAAGCATCTAAATTCAAGATTCCCAAAGAAGCAGAAAATAGCATAATAAAAATAAATCAATCACACAAAACACCAAGATTTAAGTGGTGAGACGACCTAGGAGAAGTTCATTAACAAAAGATGGGATACAAAAGAGTAGGAAGAAAACCACTCAAAATCCAAAGCCCCAATACACCAAAATCTCACTCTCACACAAAAAAGAAAAATGCAAAAGAGAAAAACAACAAAGAAAAAACTCTCTTTTTCTCTAAGTGCCATAAGGCACAACAAAGTGAGAAAACCCTAATGAGATATCGCTGCTCTTTTTCTCCAATTTCTTCATGCTCTGCTTGCTGACTTTTTTAAGCATTGAAGTTGGTCAACAAAGCACAATTTCAATTGGTTTAGTAACAGACCTTATGTCGGCTAGTAAACTAAAACTCCAAATTGGAGTAGGTAAACCAATTTGACAAAGGGAGCAAAATATGCTGCAGGGCCCATGTGATTTTGACTAGAGTAATTCAAGTTACACACAACAGGTTCAGTGATCACCTATGAAATTTCCAAGGAAACAGGCTTAACAGAGATCAAAGGAAGCTTAACCATAAGTTATGCGTGGGGATCACTGACACTCACACGCTGGTCTGAGCTGAGAAGCTAGTCCGCTAAAGCTGACAGGAGAAACTTGAATTGAGCATAGTAATACCGGGATCGGCATCCTGCAGCTGTACATTACTCCTTAATCCATATATATAAACAGCCCCCCTACATCGTCTAATACCCTCAATCGTTTTGGCTAAACAAGCATTGAGAACCTAAAATTCAAGCTGATAATTCCAATGAAAAAAGAGACATAGGAGTTGGTACCAAATCCGTGACAAGAACATAAAACTTCCAGCAACACACCATTAAACCCAATTGAATATGGTTATTTAACCCCAATAAGCTTACCAAATCGGTGCCAAGAACTCGAAACAGAACTAGCACGGACAAGGTCGGATGGGTTATCCAAATGGGTGAGAATCTTTATGGACATGTCAGGTCCAAGCCATTGTATGAAGTCATGCCCATTATCCATTTTTGGCATATTAACAGTTCTTGAAGCCTTCAAGCAACTGGAAACCTGAATAATTTTGGAAGAACACAATGAGAAGCATATTAACGAAAATCAGGATTCTTCAGAAGAGAGAGAGAGAGAGAGAAATAAAACCTTTTTCATTAAAAACGCTAAACGTAATAAAAATCATAGCTTTTAATTAAAAATTCAACGAAATTAGGAGAGAAATATACATAACAATTGTCCGAAAACATTTTACCCCCTTTTATCATATTACATGCAATTTGCAAAGAAAATTCATCAATGTCACAATTAAATTAAAAAATAAAAAACATTAACGGCCGGGCACACACAACAGAGAGAGTATAGTGTGGAAATGGAAGAGGAAGAAAGGAATTCGAGAGTGTATACAGTATGGAAATGGAAGAGGAAGAAAGGAATTCACCTTTTCGGTAGAGAAGAGACGGATCTAAAGCAACGCAGAGAGGCAACACCAAGTGGGTTTAGCTTTGGGACACCCTGGTGAAACCAAAAATAAAAATAAAAAATAAAAAAGGTACATCTCATAATTATTTCTGGACTGGATAAGAATTTATATCTTCAGGGTGAATAGTGGAAATTAGAGTTATCACAAAAATAAATAAATAAAAAGGCTTAACTTTATATAAATTTTTTTTATTGGATTTGGTTGGTTTGATAAAAAATTTTTAGAGGATTTGTCTTTTTGGTTGAAAAATGTTCTGACCTTGCATAGAAAAATAGTTTTTATTTTTTATTTTTTAATTAGAGTTAAGTAATGATATAAGGATGATTAAAATTCTATTCGAGTACTACCACATCACATTCGAGAGGATTCTAGAGTCCCCTTATATCATTACTTTTAAAGTCTTGTTTGGTTCGCCGATTATATATTCTATTAGAAAAATAAATAGCTTTTTAATTTGGTAACAACATATGTATTTTAAGGGTTTGTTTGAAACTACGGTTTTAATAAGTGCGATTTTAAAAATTAATAGTTTTTAAAAGGGAAATGTTAGTAGTTCTCCTAGTATTCTCCCAACTGTAATATAATTTTTAAAATCACTGTTGGATTTGAAATTATTATTAACTTTTAATCTATTAAACCTTTTTCAAATAAGCACTCCTAACTTGCTTATAGAAATTGCATATTTTTTTTCTTCCTATTTTAGATTAAGTGTTTTTTAAATCGTAATGCCAAACACCTTATGTTTTGTGATATTTTTTAAAAATACAAATTATTTTTGTGAAATTGCAATTCCAACGTACCCTAATTGGAGTTGAACCAAAATTACTAAAAAACCCCACCCTTCTTAAAATTAAAAATCTAGAATTGTTGGAATGGTCGGCCACCCACTGCAAGGACATAATGGTGGACCCCCAAGGTGCCCCGAGGGTAGTGCAACCACCTTATTACATTTGGGGGTAATCGGGAGTTAGGGTTTTTTGTTGTTCTCTATATAAGGTGGTTTATGCACGATTATATGCCAATTTAAGCTGTTAGAGTAATTCAAATACTAGGGCTAATGTCATTCTTTGTTGCAAGCCAATCGAAACCTTGTTGTGAGCTTATGTGTTACAAATTATGGGTAGAACTCACCCTTAAAAACCGACTTACAAGGGAATGGCGCCCAAGAGCTTATATACACATGGTCAAGATTAGACTTAACCAATATGGGACACTAGGATCGTAACATACCACCACGCTTCCGTGGCCGATGTCCATGGTTTGCCTACTTTATCGACACTGACCCGATAGTAGCCCTTTCTCTTTTGGCGGCTCCACTCACCTATCAGTATTTTAATCTACCCCATAGGTTGCCCCCTCCATGACTTGAACCCCTCGACATGGTGGCTAACTCTGATACCAAATTGTTACATGAATGCGTAACAGATTTAGTAACTCGGGTAGAAACGGGGAAGGAAGCAGATATAAAGTAGGAGTTTAACTCCTAAACCTACTAGGATACATGATCCTTTATCTAATGGAGATAATTCTTTATTCGAATAGAGATAACTTATTAATCCTACTAATTGATTACTCCTATCAGAATAGAAGATAAACACCTCTATCAATTAGAGTTTCAACCTTATCTAACTACTTGACAAAAAGAAGATAGAAAACAATAACATAGATTCCTATTGAAACTATTGCACGTCATATCCCTAACATTCCTCCCTCCTTCAAATCACACTTGTCCTCAAGGGTGACATCAGGAAAATCTTAACAAAATTCCAAAGGGGCTATGGTGTCTTCTTGACAACCATGGTGATCTTCTTTGGGCTCTTCCTCCTCTGGATATATACTCTTAAGAAGAAATAGCTTCTTGCAACGGTGACCCTGAATGAAATGTTCATCACAATTAAAACATAGGCCACGATCACGCCTCACCTGTAGTTCCGTGGGACTTAGGCACTTCACCATTGGTCCTTGGGGTGGGTCAATGCAGAAGACGATAAAGGTGGAGGGTTAGGTTCTTTAATGTTTATGCCAAAAAGATTTCGAGTCCCTTGATTGCGAGCTTTATACAATCGTGCTAATTTGATAGATTTTGTCAACGTACTAGGTTTCAAGGCTTGTACCTCTGTCCTTAGATCTCCCTTCAATCCACTCACAAAACATCCCAATTGATGTGGAACTGATAATTTTCCTACTCAGCTAAAGAGTTGCTCAAATTGAAGTAGATAGTCCCTCACGGTGCCCACTTGTTGAAGTTTGGTCAAATCACCAAAGTGGTCTTCAAAGACGGTTGGGCTATAATGAATATGGAGAGCAGCCTTCAATGATTCTTAGGTAACAGTTTTCCCGCTGTCTCGAAATAATTGGTATCACATTTGCGCCTCTTCCTCAAGATGGTAGGCAACCATGGGTAATTTATCTCCTTCTTTGGTTCATTCAAATTCAAAGAATTGTTCGACTTTACAAATCTAGCTTGTGGGATTGTCCACCCCCTTATACTTAGGAAAATCCATTTTAGCCAATTTTGATGCATATGAATTTCGGTGCCCGTTGGTTTTTTTGGCACGGTTTCCAGCCGTGGAATCATCTCCAGAATTCTTGCTCTACATGTCGTCTATTGATGCTGCCAATTCCTTTGTCTGCTTTGACAAAGATTTCATGAAATCTTCGAACATCTTCTGCAAACCAGCGATTTGTTGCTCCATGCGTTCTAGTCTTGGGTCCGCCATTGGAAAGGAATTTGGCTTTGATATCAAATGTTCAAACCTTGGGTAGAACTCACCATTGAAAACCGGCTTACAAGGGAAGAGTGTCAAAGAGCTTATATACACATGGTCAAGATTAGACTTTACCAGTATGGGACACTAGGATCGTAACATTATGTGCCTATTCTCTTAGATTTTTTTTGTCTGAGCAGACAACACCTTTTTGTCAACAACAACTTGAAGTCTACTGATGGGTTGATAAATGAGACCAAAGAGAGGATCTGGAGTGCTTGTCTACATACAAAGGTCTAAGCTTGCGTATTTTATTTGTACTTGAATTCTTCTTAGTGATTAGTTTATTGGGTTTAACTCTTCAATTCCATAGTGGTTTTACCTTTGATATGTTATTCAAAGAATTTCCACCTCAACAAAATCTTTGTGTTGACTGTGTGATTGGTTTTGTATTATCTTGTGGTTTGATATATTTTATTGTTGCATAAACAATTTACTTAGCTGAATTATTTTGTTGAATTCATTAGGGTTAGACCTTGCGTCTTTCAATTCAATTGTGTGTGATTAGATAGAAACGAAGAGATTGGTATCAGGGAGATATGGGTATGTTGTTTCCGATCACTCTTAAAGCATTCACATTTGGCTCAGTAAAAGTTTAGCCAAATTTAGCTAAAATATTATTATTATTATTTCTATTTTAGCCATCCCTCATTTTTTTTAAAGTACCTACATTTGACTCAATATTTTAACTATCAACTTTTAATATTTTACTTAAAGAAATTTATTTTTTATTTTTTTCATGTAGTTCTACGAGGGAGGAGAGAAAAGTTTAAATGATTTTTAATTAGAGTGGAGAGGATGAAATGAACACTATAGCTTCTCAACAAATTATTGGATAATTTGCTAAGCTGGATGTGAAGCTCTTAGATCGAGAAAGCTGTTATGGCTACAAACACCGTCGAAGACATTTTGACATTTTATGATTATTTGGAAATTAAAAAAAAAGTTATAATGAAAAATAATTTTTTTCTTAAAAGTAAAGAAGATAATAAAGAATTTATTGAAATGTGCATTGAAAAAGTGGTAGTTAAATTAAAGAATTATCCTTTTTTATGGCAAAAATAGATAACCTTACTAGAGATGCTCATAGAGCGATTTGTTTAATACTCTAGCTTTTTTCAACAAATCAAAACAAACATCAACATAATACACACATAAAGAAGGATAACCTTAAACTCTAAAGTATTTTGTTATCTTTCTAATTATTTCAAAGAAAATTCAATTTACTATTCGAAACATAAAATAAAAATTTGAAGCATATGAATTTAGATCTTTTGACCTTGTGCAAACGGCATAAATTAATGTCGTTTTCGTCTTTTGCAGTAGGAAATTAATTTCTGATCGGAAGGTTAATGCCATTTACTCAAACGGCATTATTCCAACGTTGTTACCTGTTTAATACTGTTTCCATAGCATAAAGCGGCATTAAAAAGGGAAAATGCTAGGGGTTCTATAATGCCCCGACTTTATTTAGAAGTGAAAATTTCCAATTTCCACTAAGCACTACTATCTTTTCCTTAATATCACCAGAGATGATAAATCTTGCAGCGGAATAACTATTCTTTTTTTCTATATATAAAATCCTCATAGAGCACACTGGAGCTAAGAACATGACTTATATATTAAACAGATCAGTACATTGTACTTAATACAATAATAAAACACACTAATCACAAGTGCCACAGACGGCACATAGGTAGACATACTTTAAAAGTACTTAGAACATGTCTAACTATAGATACATCCCAAAAGATAGACATCTTCAACCCTAGAATACTAGAAAAACCTTGTCCATAATAACCTAGACAGACATTTGGATCATCTTCACCTCCTCTGCACCTGCATCAATATCTATATAAATGTGGTATAATCGTGAGGTTACCACATTCACATAGGCGGATTAATGAGTCCATGGTCTCAATAAATATAAGAATTACTAACCTTTTTAATATGAGCCATCTTTTCCAAAAGTATCTCTAACATGATGATTATAATACCAGCTACGTTGAATTTTTCAAACAGAATTATTTTTGTATAATCTATAGTTGATAAAATAAGCATAAAAGAGTTGTCTGTGATAAAATTCATTCATCTTTTATAAACGACTTTATATTTATACATATATGTATTTTACTTGCATCCCATAAAATGAATATGCATATAAATACAAAGAAGTAAAACAATTAAATCATAAATTACATTATTCCATGTATGCAATGCAATCTCTAGTCTCTCCGGCTTTCTAAAGGACTTTAACCTTTCGTTTACGGCTATTAGGAGACACATTCACCTCTTCGACTTTCTAAAGGACTTGAACCTTTAGTTTACGATTTTCAGAGACACTTTTGGCTCCTCGGTTAGTACGCTTCTTATTTTAACTGTAAGGCTCCTTCACTTACACCGTTAATATAAGAACACCACCACATTTTACATTCAACTTTATGAAGACAAAAGACTTCTTATTTAACCTGAGAGGCTCATTTGGCTCCCACCGTTAACATAGGAAAACCCTTTTGCTTCATATTTAATTAATCTATTATGATCAATGTTCAACAGTATGCAATAACATGTCTCTTAAAATCATTCTTTTGTTCTCATAATCACCCCATTTCATTTCTCAACTCATAAAAATAATTGAAAGCATATAGTCATGTTATTCATAAAATATTCAGGCTCATATAATAATCACATTTCAAAAGCTTTATAAAATAGTATAAATTTCAGTAAGCAGTTACACTCACTAAAATAATACCATGCTCAGAAAGTAATTATACTTGTCACCGTAGACCGTTATGTTGGATTCCCTTTTTAATCCTTGATTCTAAATTCACTGCATTTAGTGCGCCCACATGCGACCATATATTAGTCTAAAATTATAATTAAAATGATAAAATAACGACCTCTTAATTTCTCTCTATACTCTACCCAAAATTGGACAGCATTACGCTATCTATCTAAAATATTATAATGTCATTTGGGCATTATAACGACTATGTAGCGTTACCACATATTTTTATATGGGCATTACTACGGCATTAATATAATATTTATATAAAATGTCTAACATTACTTGGGCATTACAACGGCGCTATTGTACAATACCTAATAAAATTTAGGCAGCACAACGACGCATTTGTAATATTTAAAAGGATGATTGAATATAATATCCGTCCCGAAATATTCAATCACACTTTCCCGCGCAATTTAGGCATTATAACGACGTAATTTAAATTCTAATTAATAAAATTGACATAATTTAACTTCTAACTAGAATTGACATAAACTAAGGATAAAAGAATTATACCTAGCATTTTCACTTAAAGTAGCTCCAATACTTATTACTAAAAATATATTTTTCACTATTCTTTCTTTTTCTCTCTTTTCTTTCTTCTTCTTTTCTTTTCTCCTTTGCGAGAGGGAGAGGGAGAGGAGAGCTGCTCGTGACTAGAAGCAAGGCAAGTTAGGTTCTATTTATAGGTGTGGCTTTGGGATATAGCTGGCAATTGTAGAAAAGATCTCATACGGTGGTATCCTCCCTGCGCTACACCTATACCAGCTGCTGTCCTTGAAGTACACATACACCACTGTTTAACGTGAAGTGAGCTCCACATATTCCTCATCTCAAACATTCTAGAACCACCTCACCTTCACACCTACTTGCACTAAAATATCCATATACTTAAGTAAGGTATATATATATATATATACATCTATCTAATGAGCATTGAATGCTCCACGTACATCCCGATATCTATATATATATTATTTATATATTATAATTAAGTGAATATATATATATATATATATATATATATATATATAAAGCAATCAATAAATCTTAAATAAATGAATATATATTATAAATAAATAAATATATATTTATATATATTATCATATTAAACCAAATCAAACAATTATCTAAAACACTAGTATTCCCATTACTACTAACACTTAGGTATTTAACTAGGTAAATCTTAAATATCAAATAACTCATAATGAAAATTAGAGCTAGTTCTAACTATTTGTTTCTCAGTTCAGACTGAGAATATTAAACTAGACATCAAATATATTTTCCTAATATATTTGATTTAACTTAAGAGCACAATTTAGATTAAAGCATTTTAAGTCATCCTAATAAGTTTCCCGGGTGTTACATTCTCTCCTCCTTATTGGAATTTCGTCCTCGAAATTTGTATGTAAACCCAATTGACTTATCATGTGCATTTCTATTGCACTGCGTTAGAAACCTCAAAGATCATTTGTGCCAACCATACCACTTTTGCTATTACAACCATATTTAAGCCTTTATATCACTAGTCCTTGTACTCTGACACAGTGACACTCAATCATTCAAATCTTGCTTCCTCATTTACAGTTCTCTATCCATCTGTACACAGATCATCATATTGCATAAGACTTTAAAAGAATCACGTCTCATCTTTTATTTCTATCTCTCAATCCACGGAAACGATATGCTACATTGATCATTTAACTCTAATGTGCTCATCAGACTGCCAACTTGCCTGCTAATCCATATAGAACTAGTTTATTTGTAACGATGTTGTCATAGAACTCCCCTCCTTATAAGGAAATTCGTTATTCTAACTTACAATTTAATGAGTATCATTCATAATCTCTTTGTGCCATAAATTCCCATATATCCTTCCGTATTGATCTCTAAGCTAAACATTATCTCTTAGCAATGAAATCCTTAGTTGCAGTAAAGTTCTATCTCCAAATTTATGTAAGTAAATCTAATATTTACATAACCTCAATGTTATTCGATTGTACTTCATACATAATGAAAGGCGATATCCATACTTTCATGTATATTTGTCTATCTCTTACAAGTCCTACTATCATTTCTTTTGTAGCTCCTAACAGCATAACTAAATCTTTCCAAGTGCTAGTATTCCTCAATACTTTTTAATCAACTTATTCAAAAAAAGGTGTAAGAGTAATAATTCCATATATTTCTTTCTATCTCTCAATATTCAAGATCGCGCCGACATAATTTTCTAGACTTATATGTCCTTATGTATATAGGTACAAATCCTTATATGGTGCCCTGATTGATTTCTTGTTTAAGCATAGATACTATAATCCTCAAGAGATAAAATTATGAAATACCTATTTTTAATCTTACATATCTATGCTTTTCCTCGTACCTCAACCAAGATAGGCAAATTGTTTATCCTCATAGTACATATTCTTTCTGAGAAACTCACTCTAGGTATATCATATTTCTAAACTCTTAATCTTAAGCTCTTGGTGTACTAGAAAACCTTCATAACTTATTGATTCAGATCCTATTTACCAAACCAATTCTCAATCATTAATCCTTAATACATACTTCTCTCTAATTCTCCAAAGTTTATCAAACATATATCAAAATCCCGATATTCAATCTCTTCATTCTAAAGTTGCTCCCACTATGGAAAATGAAAGAAGTATGAAAAATTCTTTCTATATACTCATGAAACATCAATAGAGTACTTATCGAACGTATCCATCTTATCATTCTATAAATCTGTAAAAGTAATAACATAAAAATTCAGCAATTTATATCTCCAAAAATATTATTTAATGACTATACCTCAAGAGTGACACTTAGTATCAAGCCCTTCTACTTACATAGTCATTTCTATTTCCATGCCTCAAGTTGGCCAATTACTAGCATAATCCAAATCTTTTGCTAGACCTTTCAAGATTGATGCTCTACTAACCACTTAGACTTATCAGACCTATTTTTCCTTTAAACTGATCATAGCCTATGCTCTGGCATCGATTCCAACATAGATCCTAGGGATTTAATTTCTAATAAGATCAATTTTCCTACGGTCCTCAGAGCCAACTGCACTTATAACATATTGTAGCATTTAAAACAAATCCTACTTAAACCATAACTTATCCAAGTTACTATATAACTTTAAACTTCAATCTGTTCATAAAATAACTACTATTAGAATAAATATCATGGCATGTCTCCATACCTAGGCGATGTGAGGCACTACAAGCACTCCTCTTGGGAACTAGTGTCACCGTCGGCAACCCTCATGGAATTACCCCAATCTTGGCGTCCCCGACCCTCATGAGGTAACCCACTCTTGGCATTCCAACGCATGTCACTAGTGACCCCCTCATAGGCTCGCATGCTCCCACCATTTAAGGCTAGGTAATGCTCTGATACCATTCTGTAACGCCCGACTTTATTTAGAAGTGAAAATTTTCAATTTCACTAAGCACTACTATCTTTTCCTTAATATCACCAGAGATGATAAATCTTGCAGCGGAATAACTATTCTTTTTTTCTATATATAAAATCCTCATAGAGCACACTGGAGCTAAGAACATGACTTATATATTAAACAGATCAGTACATTGTACTTAATACAATAATAAAATACAATAATAAAACACACTAATCACAAGTGCCACAGACGGCACATAGGTAGACATACTTTAAAAGTACTTAGAACATGTCTAACTATAGATACATCCCAAAAGATAGACATCTTCAACCCTAGAATACTAGAAAAACCTTGTCCATAATAACCTAGACAGACATTTGGATCATCTTCACCTCCTCTGCACCTGCATCAATATCTATATAAATGTGGTATAATCGTGGGGTTACCACATTTACATAGGCGGATTAATGAGTCCACGGTCTCAATAGGTATAAGAATTACTAACCTTTAATATGAGCCATCTTTTCCAAAAGTATCTCTAACATGATGATTATAATACCGATTCGTTGAATTTTTCAAATGTAATTATTTTTGTATAATCTATAGTGATAAAATAAGCATAAAAGAGTTATGTGATAAAATTCATTCATCTTTATAAACGACTTTATATTTATACATATATGTATTTTACTTGCATCCCATAAAATGAATATGCATATAAATACAAAGAAGTAAAACAATTAAATCATAAATTACATTATTCCATGTATGCAATGCAATCTCTAGTCTCTCCGGCTTTCTAAAGGACTTTAACCTTTCGTTTACGGCTATTAGGAGACACATTCGACTCCTCTTCGGCTTTCTAAAGGACTTGAACCTTTCGTTTACGATTTTCAGGAGACACTTTTGGCTCCTCGGTTAGTACCAGGCTTCTTATTTTAACCTGTAAGGCTCCTTCGGCTTACACCGTTAATATAAGAACACCACCACATTTTACATTCAACTTTATGAAGACAAAAGACTTCTTATTTAACCTGAGAGGCTCATTTGGCTCCCACCGTTAACATAGGAAAACCCTTTTGCTTCATATTTAATTAATCTATTATGATCAATGTTCAATAGTATGCAATAACATGTCTCTTAAAATCATTCTTTTGTTTTCATAATCACCCCATTTCATTTCTCAACTCATAAAAATAATTGAAAGCATATAGTCATGTTATTCATAAAATATTCAGGCTCATATAATAATCACATTTCAAAAGCTTTATAAAATAGTATCAATTTGATGGCGATTACACTCACTAAAATAATACCATGCTCAGAAAGTAATTATACTTACTTGTCACCGTAGACCGTTATGTCGGATTCCCTTTCTAATCCTTGATTCTAAATTCACTGCATTTAGTGCGCCCACGCGCAACCATATATTAGTCTAAAATTATAATTAAAATGATAAAATAACGACCTCTTAATTTCTCTCTATACTCTACCCAAAATTGGACAGCATTACGCTATCTATCTAAAATATTATAATGTCACTTGGGCATTATAACGACTATGTAGCGTTACCACATATTTTTATATGGGCATTACTACAGCATTAATATAATATTTATATAAAATGTCTAACATTACTTGGGCATTACAACGCGCTATTGTACAATACCTAATAAAATTTAGGACAACGACGATTTGTAATATTTAAAAGGATGATTGAATATAATATCCGTCCCGAAATATTCAATCACACTTTCCCGCGCAATTTAGGCATTATAACGACGTAATTTAAATTCTAATTAATAAAATTGACATAATTTAACTTCTAACTAGAATTGACATAAACTAAGGATAAAAGAATTATACCTAACATTTTCACTTAAAGTAGCTCCAATACTTATTACTAAAAATATACTTTTCACTATTCTTTCTTTTTCTCTCTTTTTCTTTCTTCTCTTCTTTTCTTTTCTCACTGCACGAGAGGGAGAGGGAGAGGGAGAGCTGCTCGTGACTAGAAGCAAGGCAAGTTAGGTTCTATTTATAGGTGTGGCTTTGGGATATAGTTGGCAATTGTAGAAAAGATCTCATACGGTGGTATCCTCCCTGCGCTACACCTATACCAGCTGCTGTCCTTGAAGTACACATACACCACCTGCTGCAACGTGAAGTGAGCGACAGCTCACATATTCCTCATCTCAAACATTCTAGAACCACCTCACCTTCACACCTACTTGCACTAAAATATCCATATACTTAAGTAAGGTATATATATATATACATCTATCTAATGAGCATTGAATGCTCCACGTACATCCCGATATCTATATATATATTATTTATATATTATAATTAAGTGAATATATATATATATATAAAGCAATCAATAAATCTTAAATAAATGAATATATATTATAAATAAATAAATATATATTTATATATATTATCATATTAAACCAAATCAAACAATTATCTAAAACACTAGTATTCCCATTACTACTAACACTTAGATATTTAACTAGGTAAATCTTAAATATCAAATAACTCATAATGAAAATTAGAGCTAGTTCTAACTATCTGTTTGTCAGTTCAGACTGAGAATATTAAACTAGACATCAAATATATTTTCCTAATATATTTGATTTAACTTAAGAGCACAATTTAGACTAAAGCATTTTAAGTCATCCTAATAAGTTTCCCGGGTGTTACAGGTTCTCCCCATAGTATTCTCCTAGCGTTCTCCTAAACTTACGTAAAATATGATTTAAGAAAAAAAAATTGTAGTGGCTTCCGCTACCAGTTTTTTTAGACTTTAGCGTCAAATTTGAGGCATTAGTACTAAATTTAGGATGATCAAATCTATTTTTAGTGATACCATCCCTAAAGGGTTAACCTTCCACCCTTAGGTTTTAGTTTTGAATCAAAAACAAGTTTTAAAGTATTAGAACCTGAATATTAACTCATAAAAATTAATCTGTTGGCAAAAAAACAGTACTATAATTTTATTTTTTCTTAAATCATGTTTTATGTAAGATTGAGAGAACACCAGGAGAACATTACGGAGAGAATCCCTAACAAACCCCATTAAAAAAAGGCATAAAATGGTGTCTTTTTTGTGTGTGTGTGTAGTGAGTGTTTAAAGATCTTATATCTAAAATCTTTGTAAATTTAAAACGTAAAATCCTAAAAGCATATGGAGGTTCAGTAATTTATATAAAATCTAAAATTGCTGTGTAGTGATTTTTAATATTGGATCTAAAATTCAATGGTAATTTATATAAAATCTAATGGTAACTTTCACTGCTACGTTAAGGACCGCGCACGTGCTTGGAGTGTGGCTGGACATGGGAGTGCATGTTTTCCAACCAATCAGACAACTAGCTAGCTAGTAAACAATTCACACTAAATCTTGGTACATTCAAATTCATTTACAACAACAGGCTTTAACAATGTTGCTAAAAGAATAACAAAGACCACCAAAAAATAACATTTGAAACAAAATAACTAAGAATTACTTACAAAAAAGAGAAAAGAAGAAGAAGAAGAAGAAGAAACCTACTACTTTACTTTATTTCTGTTAGTGCAGCAGCTAGCTGCCATTAAAATTAGCTGAAACCCTAAAACTGCTTTACTCTTTGTCTAATCTCAGGCGGACATATTAACACGGAATCTACACATAGACCACCTTTGGTGTGCGTGCAATCAATCTGGATCATTGAAAAGTTGATCTTGGTGGGTGTGTTAGGGTTGTCGACAACAAAGTCACCCACATGGTAATGTTCCCAATTCCCTGCTTCATGCAAATAACGTTCTGAAATCGCAGGCTGACCGTTGGATACTGACATCTGGAACCGGACAGGTTTGATGTCCCACCCATGCACTTGATCAAGGTTACAAACCCTACGACCAAATCTTTTATTAGAGGCTTTGCCAAGCTGAAGCCTGAAGAACACACCATATTTCCCCTGTGGAAATTCCAACTCTATCTCTCCAACTATTTCAACCCACCAAATTTGTTGTAGGTATGCGATTGTGTGAAATCTACGCATCAAAGAAATTAAACTATGATTAATTAATTAAGTTTTACAATTATTAAATTTAGTACACGTTTTGTACAACGTGTTAGAAAGGATTGCAAGAGAAAGTGACAACAAACAGTATGCATATCATATAATAGTCTACCATGCTTCTCGTTTTACATTAAAAATGCAGTTTAACACGACATCCAAATTAACACTTATATATATATATATATATATATATATATATATATATATGTATGTATGTATAAAATAAGGGACATTAATTAATATATTCATAGCTAAAACCTAAAAGGTTGAAAAATCAGACGTTTACCAATAATAGAACAACTAGTTTTTTTTTTTTTTAACATGTTCACACAGGGGAATGGAGATGAGATATTCAAACTAATGACCCCCACTTCATGAGACGTGGTCCACGTACAAAAGATTAAGCCACCCCTTCAAAATAGTAATAGATTAATATTAATTAACTTTGTTTGTCATACTCAAACGTCGAGGCATATCCAACAAGAAAATGGATTAGAGGGAGAAGAATGGTTTGGGCAAAAGGCAAGTTATCGAATAAATAAATAGAATTTGAAAACTACTTAAATTTAAAATATGATATTTGATAGTGAAATCTTGAAAGGTGCCCGGCCCAGCTTGAACATGTCTTTGTGGGTCGTTATTCTCGAGTGCAAATTAAATGCTTGCACTCTTTTCTTATACCAATATTGCTTGTGACATAATATATATATATAGATATATATTATTGTCATGCATGTACTGGAAGGTAAAGAGAAATTAAATTAAAATATTATTAGAATTTGAAAAATAATATGTTTTTGTTCCTTGAAATTGATCATAATTACTTTAATGTATAAAAATATCAATTAATAGAGCAAGGACTGTTCCATATTCAATGTTTTTATTAACTTTCTACCAGCAGACATAATGCAGTAGTTTTTGGTTACTTTTGCCAAAAACAAAAGGTATTTGTTTTTTTATGAGGAAATCGCTTCACCTTTTTGTTTTTTTGAATAAATTTTATGCCAATATATAGAAAATTTCTAGTAAGAAGGCTGGAAACAAATCCCAACATTTGGAATCAAATATCATGATCTCAAGAGAAAGGGGATCTTGTACGTTGAGAGAAATTTACCGAAGCTTATAAAATTAAAAACAAGTTATGATGATATATCAAGAAAAAAAAAAAAAATCAGTGTTTAGAAACATAAAAAGACATGCGAAAATCAGTAAAAACTTGATGATCTTCCAATGAGCAAGAAGGGATCATAATCATATATGATTTCCATTTAATATGGAATAAAAACAGTAACATTAAATAGAATCTCTCTCTCACCTGGATTCCTCAGTTGGAATGAAATTCCAGTATCTCCGATCATCTATCCCAGTTATCCTCAATGCCTTGGACGAAATCGACATACAAAGCTTGCCGCTCATCTTGTCCAACCACACCTCCTAAACAAAAACAAAAAAACAAAAACATGTCTGTTAAGTTATAATTACTAAAAGAAAGTTGTTAGAATCTTTTCATCCAACAAACAAAAGTAAGAGAGAGAGAGAGAGAGAGAGAGAGAGGGACCTTTGTGGCATCATCGAAGGGATTGGGTTGACACAATCTTGCATAAATCTCCTTCTTAGACAAGTTCTGGGGTTCTTGATGAAGAAGTTTATTAACAAGAAACTTGTAATTTGAAGGCAACTTGGACTCCCAAACAAAATCAGCCCAAGAAGCCCCACGGAAAGCCCTGTTCAAGCGTGCCAATCTACAGATCTCCAGTGGATCCAAGTGCATGAGAATGGAGGAGACACAGTTCTCCGTCAAGTCACCAAGACTGCGTTTCGTTGGAGGAGAGCCTCCATTACTCTCTGCCGGAAAGCCAGAGAAACCAGCCCCCATAAACTTACAAGGCCAAAAAATGAAAGAAAGAAGAACCAATTCGCCTTTTACAATAAAGGGTTCACTGGTAGAGAAGGAGATGATAGATTAGATGAGAGAAAGGGTGAGAAAGAGGTGATGGTCCTGCCATTTTTTCACTAAATTAAAGGAGGCAAGAGTTCTCAGGCAACAAGCATTTTATCAGAGAGAAAAAAGAATAAAGTAATTAGCTTGTAAACAGAGAAGTTTAGATGAGTGTGCATGGAATTATGATAAGTTATTCTCACACGTTTTAGGGGCGTGGAAAAAAGGGGCCAAGCAATGATTCAGGGAAAGAATAGAATAAGTTCGTGGCTTCACGGAGCATTATGCTATTGGCCCAAAAAAAAAAAAAGGACCATTATTTATTCATTGAAGTGGGTCCGGGTTTGCACTGAATTCCATTTTCATATGAATGAAAAACACAGATAAATTAAGGAAGATATAACACGAGAAAATTAATTTGACTTGACTATTTCGGGAATCAAATTTTCATTTTAGTATATGTTCAATTACTTCCAAATTTTCTCGAGGCGATTCAACCATCACAGGTCCACCTTTAATTGTTAATGTTGATGATACGGGTGTAAAAAAAATACCGGAAAACTGGTTTGTAATCGGTTGAAAAAAATTGATAACTTAGAGATTTTTATATATTCGGTTATAGTTGGGTAATTGAGTGTGTGCATATATATATATATATATATGAATTTAATATATTTATTAATATTTTTGAATATTTTAAAATGGGGCACAAAATGGTTAAATTAAGCCCAAAAATTAGGCCCTATACTTAAAATAAGTTCAAAAATGAAAAATGAAAAAAAATTAGTTACTCGATTCGGATTACCAGGTACCAAACCGGGTATTCGATTTTTAAAAATAAAAAATCAGGTTCCCTGTTTCTGATTTTGATTCTCGGTTTTAGTCAATAACCGAGAAACTGGGACTTTACACCCCAAATTGTTGATAGTTGAATGACAAATTGTGACACCCTTATACACATTTTGTCATACAATGCAAAAAATAAGCCTCATCATTTTAATATATAGAAAAAGAAAAAAACCGGGAGATTAATGGAATAAGTTTTCCAAAAATTATAATTAAGCAAGGAGATTTGGTCTAACTGAACAAAAGCATGCCTTGTTGACCATCTGATTAATTATTGTAACACAAGATATAATTGGTTTCGTAAAGATATGGCTTGTTGGTTCCGACACCTTTATTTCCAATGTCTTTTCAAGTTTACTAATTAATGAAAAAATTTTTTTTAATCAACTAATGAAAAGAAGCCATTGGTAGAAAATATTAATAGCTCCAGAAAAAATTAAGTAAATGTTAATAAATTAAGAATTTTATTATTTACATTATTCAAGCAAATGAGGTGTCTACAGATTTGTAGCAATTTTGTGGGGCCTTTAGGGGATGCGTCACTGCTGAGTCAGCACGTCTACGGACCCCACGTGTGTTCCTGTACACCTGAAAAACATCTGAATGAGAGAGAAACGAACAAAGTTGATTAGACCCAATAACCTACTTGTTTATTTTATGATTGTTATTATTATTATTTTTTATTAAGTTGTTATTATTATTATTATTAGTTGCTTCAAATTACATTCTGAATTCACCAAAAGAATTTCTACGTGGTTTTAAATTCAAATAATCATTCATTCGTCCCATATTTGGCCAGCCAAGCCAAGTCTAGTGAGTCGGGCCAATCTGAGTATTAAATGGTTAAGTACGATTCGATTAATTTTATTCAAACACAAGTTGAGGTTGAATTTACCATTTAACCAGATAATTTGTTCAAGTATTATTCATTTTTTGTTTTGAACGGGCTCGAACTTGTTAACAAGTTAATAAATCAACATATTCATTCTATACATAAGATAGATATTATGATTTTTATTTTTATTTTTTTATAAATTCATACTAATTATTAGTTAGTTCATATGGTTATGAATTTATTATTTAATTAATTAAAAAAATCAACTCAAATCTTAAACAATCTAATCTCAAGTTTATATGTCTTTTTTATTTTTTATATATAGAATGTATATACGTACACAAATTTACTTGCATACACACAAGTATATATATTTATATTCACAACTCGCAATTACAATAATTCAAATTATATTTAATATATTAGTAATAAAATTTCTTTTTATCTTTCTAAATATTTAACATGTTCTCATTACAAAATTGAAAATAATAAAAATAAAGTTATACGAACTAATACAAGTTTGATTTGTTCAAACTCCATTCGTCTAATAATCAAACCGATCGAGCCCAAACTTATCGGTGAGCGGCTCGGTCGGTCTATTTAGTATTTACAACCCTAAATACCAATATGTACACAATTAGCTATTGGTAATTCCGAAACCAATTTTACAATTTCGCTTTCCTAAATTAAGTTATAGGAGACCAAAGAATCTCCTGTCTTCTCCGACATAAAGAAATTGGATTTGATTCTTTCTAGGATTGTGTCTGAAAACTAGCGTGCGTAGCACATGATTCTCATCCACGTGCCCCCTTCACTCTCCGATGGAATATCATCTTCATAATTAAATTAGCTGAACTTGGTTGGTTCATACAAACACATTTCCCGGCATTACTAACGAACTTTATAAAATATCAGAAAAAGAATACGTACGAGTTGAAAATGAAATTCAACTAATCAAATTGACTTAAACTTGCTTAAACGGATCAAATTGCTTTGATATGTATATATAAACAAAATGAGCAAGTAGTTGGAGCACGTGGTAAAGTATAGTTTAATCGAGAATAAGAGAATAAATTATGCTTTAATTAGTTGTTATAAGTTAATTTCATTTGAAGAGTCAGATGAGTAATGTTACAAGTTTTTCTTATGTTCTTTTAAGAATAATGTAATTTTTTATTTTTTACATGTCCACACAAGAAAATGAAGAGGAAGAATTCAAACTAATGATCTCTACTTTATGAGGCGTGGTTCGCAGCCGATTGAACTATCACTTTGAAACAAATGATATGACTATTAAAATTACTATTGAGTTTGTAATTGATTATTATTAAATTTTGATAAAATGATAATTTTAATAACTACATTATTCTTGAAATTAAAAAAAAAAAACACAAAAACGACTTTTAGAATTACTCGTTAGGAGAGCATTAGACAATACTGAAATAAAAAAAAATGAGTAAGCCTAACCTAACCCTAGAATTTTGCCTATGAGTCGGCGGCCAGTGATACAAATATTTTATGTTTTGTTTTTTTTTAAATTTATATATATAAGTAAAATATTTATGTATTAAGTGTGTTGGACTGGACTTTGATAGTGATATGTCACTTATCTCAGCCGGGCTTTAGGATCAATAATTGTAGTATAATTCTCCTTGACAATAAAGTGATATATATATATATTGGAATTAAAATAAAGTGCTATTAAACTGGAACTCATGTCTCTATGAATTTTTCTAAAAAAAAAAAGTTAATTATACTTAACTCCCTCAACTATAACTCATTTATACGTTGTTCTCATGAACGACCAACTGTCATACTCAATCATCTTCAACTATCACTTTTGCAAAAATTACTTTTTTTAACTTAAAAGCTTTCTTTCTCAAATATAATTCCAAACAAGTTATAAATATTAGCGTTTTATAAATGCCGGCGATGTTATGAGTGCCACTAATTTTTTTTTTTTGTTTACAAACGGCCAGTAAATGATAAATATATTGGCTAATTATACATTTTCTAGCGTCCAGTAAAACTGGAAAATTTTAAATTGTTGAATAATATTTTAAATATATATATTGTCTCCATTTAGCTTTGCTCAATACATCCAAAATCCATAATCCTTCATTAAGTAAAACACTGTTAAACAGGGAAATAAAACGGCTTGGACTTCCCCCATATTGTCAACATAATTAAGTTACATAATGTACTGGAAATATATATAGAAGAAGTCTTTCATTTAATATTGTCAATTTGATTTTAAAATGTTTCATTATGTTTAATCTCTTGGAAATAATATGTTTAATCTCTTTTGGAAATAATTGCATACAAGCTTTACAGATTATTTTTTTTTTACCCTTAATTCCCTAGCTCATCTGAATTGCAGAGGTTGTACTAATTATTATCATAATTAAGTAAATTAACCACAACAAAACACTTTATCGGTACATTTTTTTGGCTGATTAGCATTAAGCCAATATACATTTAGGGTTGGTGTAGGAAAAGACAGTGAAATAATTTTCAAAAGGATTAGGTTTAGGATAATTATCCATTGAGAGATGATTCAATGCATGTCTCCCAGCTACTCTATCATAAACAATATCAGTTTTGACTTCCATTAGATACAACGTATTGTGGAAAGCACTACAAAAAATATGAAATTTCTTGACTAACCATTTTTTGACGTGCCAAGAGGCTTGACACGTCACTAAAGTTTAGTGACATGTCAGTATTGACGTGTGTAACAGGTTAAAAATAAGAGTGTCACTAATGAATTTTTTTGACGTGCTAGGATTTGCCACGTCACCAATTGATGACATGTTATTGTAGGAAGTCACAAGGTTGTGACATGTCAGAATGACACATCAATAACAGAGTGACATGACAATGTGTTATGTCACTAACTGGTGATGTGTCATAATTCTACATGTCACTAACGTGTATAATTTAAATATTTTTATTTTAAATTAAATTGAATTTAAATTTAGCAACATGGTAAATTTAACACGCTGCTAAAGTTTTTAGTAACATGACACTTATTGCCATGTCATTAATTAGTAACATAGCAAAACTTGAATTACTATAAATACGTCATTGAGTCCATGTTTATTTTTAGTGAAGTCCAAATATTATTATATTTTTTGTCGAAAATTATTTTTAGCCAACAAAATTCTTTTGAGAAATGATTATCTTGAAAATATTTTTGATATTTGGCGCATACCACAAATCATATATATATATATATATATATATATATAAACTCTAAATTATAATAATGTTCTAATCGGATCTCGGTGGTAACCTAACCAAGTTTCGTGAGTTTTGACCGAATCTAAGAGAGCCCCGATGTTGGTCTAATTGGGTCTCGGCAAAGTCTCAATACTAGCTTATAGTTGGGTCCCGACGAGTCCCGATCGTGGTCTAACCAAGGTGCCAACCATCTTTCGACGGGGTCTTGATCGGGTCCCAACAGTATCCTAGCAAAGTCCTGATGCATGGTGGCTTGGCCACGTCTCGATGAGTCCCAATTGTGTTTTGACTAGGTTTTGACGACATTTTAGCAGGGTTTATCGATTTAAAAATGAAATGGTCAAACTTAAGAAATGGTTTAAGTTTTTCAAAAATTGAAACTATTTTATAGAATTTAAAGAAGTTTTTTCGGTCAACCAAATACATTTTTCGTTAATTATTATTTTTTGTTGCACACATTAAATGTTCAAAAATATAAAAAATATATATTTTTTTAAAATTATTTGATGCCAAAACAAAAATGCCAAAATCTCAATTCCAAATTTCAAGATGAAAATAGAGGTACAGAGGAGCTGGCACATCAGTAGCAGTGAACTCCTTAAGGCTCCGACTGACAGTACAATGGAGGGATCATTAAAATGCAGAATATGACAATAGGGGGCCACACAAAAAACCATGTGTTGCAACAAAATAATGTGGATTATTCCTCCCAATCTCTGTTCTTTTGTTTTTTTTCAAAGTATTTAATGATAAACATCCTAGAACATTCCAAACACAAATACATTACGAGATTTATGAGAAACATGCCTCACATGCAATTTAGATGTTAAAGAGCTAAGAAACAAATCCCACCAATTCTCTACTAATTAATCAATATATATATACTCTCAATGGTATGAAAATTATAGAAAAGAATAAAAAGAAAAAAGAGAGACAACTTTGTCCAAAACATCATCACTTGCTAAAAGGAAAAAGGAAGTTCATAATTAAAATTTAATATTTATTTACTATTAAAGGTAAAAAGATCCATCTAACTACTTTCAAAGGTGCTATCAGCAATGCTGGAATGAATTATCAGATCGTAATAATTACACGTAAATTGCCATGGTCTGAGTTGCAAGATGTATCACAGCTGTTATATTAAAAACAATAATATATATATATATATATATTGCTGCCTGTGTAATCACTCAATTCTCACTTAATATCTTAGTTCATATAGTTCATATTTGGTCTGTCCGTCTTAAACCTACCACCCCCCATTAGTCTTACTCGAGGGAGACCTATAATTCGTTCTTTTAAGGCTTGGAGTTGGCTAAGTTGTGAGCGTTTGGTAACATGATATGTTCGCGGTTTAGGGTATGTGTAGTTAAGAGTCTGTCAGCTTGAATATGTTTAGAAAGATTATTTTGTCAATTGTTTGGTTGCCATCATGTGGAGATCAACCTCTTCGATTAGTTCTAGGCCTTGCCTTCCCTCTGATATTGCTAATAGTGAACATGTTTAGTTTGAAAATGAAAATGCTTTTAATTTTAATAAATGGAATATCACTAAGCTGTCGACTAAGGAGATTTACACTGATTCTTCTTGGATCAAATCTACTTTTAAATATGAATATGCTGTTAAGACTGTTGAACAGACTTTTGCTATTGTTGAAAACAATTCCACATTTCAATTGTTTAATAAAAAATTTGTTGACAATTCTAGATCTAAAGGTTATAAGTTTTTGCATATTGGATCTGTACAAGTTGCTGTTAAACGTTTAACTAGACTTGGGATTGATGTTTCTGTTTTATTATGTTTGCGTGATGCAAGATTTCTTCAATTTAAAACTAGTATTCTTGATATGATTCAATCTTCTTGTATGTTGGTCTTGTTCATTTTGATGTTTTCCCAAATTTGACTGTGTCTTTCGAAGACATTAATGTTCTTAAATCCTTAACTTTGAATGTTTTGACCCAAGGTTATGATATGGAAGAAGGTAGTAGGCCTTTTGTTATCATCTATCGTATCTATTACTGATTAATGAAAACTAACTTGAATCTTCAAGCTGTTTTCAAAGATCCCAATGGATCTACCTTGTTGATCCAAAGTTCTACCCAAGATGCTACAATAAACACACCAAAAATGATTCGATGTGATGATCTTACTCTACCCAATGAATGACTTTTGGAAAATGTTTCAAACCTGCTAATGTGGTCTCTAGATCTACTGATGTAGACCTCATTCAGCAGTATTTGGATGGAACTGTTAAAATCAACTTTACTGATTTAAATGTTTGTGGTCGTATCCAAAGACCCCTTGTTATTGAAAATAGAAGGAATTCTTTTGCTGGTTCTGCAACCACTGAGGGATTTAAAAATAGAGATAAACAAAGGGATGATCTGCTTGCTTTTGCTTCTAACTTGAAGTTAAAATCAGTTGCTAATGATCCTGCTAACTCTCAAATTTCTTCTACTTTTTATTCAATTAAAACAACTCATCCTCCTACTCATAAGGATGATGACAATGATTCTATTTCTCCTTCTGCTTCAGACATGAATGGTCCCTTACCTCCTCCTCCTCCACCTCAACAGATACCCCATAAGTTGAGAGTTCTCCATGCTAATTCAAAAAATTTCTTTTCTCAAATTGATTGGCTGGCTTTGCAAAAAGATTTTTCTTCAAAAGAAAATAAAAATTTGTGACATGCTTATCGTGCCAGGTTTTCTGAAAGAGAAAGAGATCTAATCAAAGTCCAATGGATTGAGAAGATGATCGAATCTCAAAAACATATTTTGTTTTTTGATTTTTTGCAAAAATATTTCCCTTCTGACAATTTTCTGAATGTTGTAAAAAAGAAATTTGTCAAAGAAGACAAGACTGTGGTCAGGTCTTCTCATCCTCCTCTTGAAAGTATTCTCATGGATTGCAATGGATTTTCTGTTAAGGGTTCTCCTTTTAAAAGTCCTGATGATTCTTAGGAAGAAACCAAAAAGATTATTGAACAAAACAATTTTGTCAATCAATCTTTTCATACTATTGGGCAACAGCTTGATTGTATTGAAGAAAAGTTTTCTCCCTTTGTTTCAAATGAAGAACCCCTGATTTCCTTCCCTGAAAGTAGGAAATCACTTGGTTTAAAACCCAAGTCCCAAAAAACCATTGAAAAAATTGAACAAATGCTTTCTAATTTAAAATCAACCAAGCAAGTTCTTCAAAAATCGTTTCTCCTATCTCCCAACAATTTTCTGACTCTGATTCCACTTCCTCTCATGATTCCACTGATAATGATATTAGAGTTCTTGAGAAATTTTTTGAAAAAGCAGACCTGGAACCAAAACTTCAAAGGATTTATGATAAATCCAAAACTGTTAATTTTTCAAAAAATTGGTATTCTAGACCCACTCCTCTTGATTTACAATTTGAGGAATGATGCCGCCAATTCCAATTTTTTGTTTCCTCTGACAAAATTTATGAATGGAATATTGATAGTTTGTCTGAACAAAAATTATTAAATAAGATGAATCATATGTCTATGGTTGCCAATGCTTATGATACTAATCAAAATTTAAATCAATATGAGATTGTTGATTTGTTAGCTATTGGATTTTCTGGTACTCTTCATAATTGGTGGGACAAACATCTCACAAAAGATACTAGAGAAGGTATTAGAAAAGCCGTCAAAAAAGGTGATGATGGTTTTCCTATTTTTAATGAAAAGATTGGCATGGGTGAACCTGATAGTGTTAATACTTTAATTTTTACCATTGTTAAACATTTTGTTGGTACTCCTTCTAATATCATTACTAGGGTTTCTGATTATTTGAATAATCTTAGATGTCCTACTATGTCTTTCATTCTCGTGTCATGCTTAGATTTGATAGTCAAAAACCTTACTGGAAAGAAAAATTTATTGATGGATTACCTTCATTGTTTGCTCATAAGGTTAAAGATGAGCTGATCAATTCTGCTATTGGGATGGTTGACTATGAAAACCTTACTTATGATGATTTATTTTCTACAGTCAAGAAACTTGGTATTAAAATGTGTATTGATTAGAAAATGATTCGGCAACAAATGAAAAATGCTAAAAAAGCTAAGTATGAAATGGGTAATTTCTATGAATAATTTGGATTACCTCATATTGTTCCCTCTAGGGCTAATAGGAAGAAGTCTAAATTTTTTTCCAGAAAGTCACCTACTTCATATTACAATACTTACAAGAAAAGAAAATTTAATAAGCCTTCAACCTCAAATAATTTTTCTAAAAAATTCAAGAATCCCAAGAAGAAGAAGGAATCTAAATTTGAAAAATATTTTTCAAAGGGTAAATGTTTTAACTGTGGAGAATCAGGACATTTTGCTGATAAATGCCCTAAGCCTCCCAAAAAGATTAAATAAGAAATTAATGCTTTAAATATTTCTGATGATGAAAAAGAAAATGTTTTTAGAGTTTTACAAAACAATGCTTTTTCTAATTTTTCTTATGAAGAAGATTTCTTAACTTCTGATGATTCTGATTATCATTAAGCAAGTGAGTTTTCTGAAGATGTGAAAATTGAATGTTTTGATTCTTGCTGCAACAAGAAAATTTGTGTTTTAACCAAATCTGAAGAACAAGAAGATTTGTTATTAACTCTTATTTCAAAAATCAAGAATCCTGAGTTAAAAGAAAAATACCTTAAAAAACTCAAGAAACTCATGATGGAAGATGTTCATAAACCTTCTAAATCTAGAATATTTCTTAAAGAAACTTTGGAAAGATTTTATAAATAAAAATCCAAAGTTATTACTATCTCAGAATTGCAGCAAGAGATTAGTAATATCAAGTATGATATTGTTGATTTAAAGAAGGAAGTAAACGATTTGAAAATCAATAATAAAAAGTTGGAACAAGAACTTTTGATTTCAAAAGTAAATGATTGTTTTCAAGAAGAGCAAAGTTTTGATAATGAAGATTCTAAATCTGAGCATTCTCATGAAGAGGAATCCAACAATATTCAGTCTAGTGATGATAAGATTGTCAGTTTAATTAATAAAGTTTGTCCACCAAGATGGTATGCTAAAGTTCATATTGTTGTTGCTCAAGATTATGTTTTTTTATGTTTTTGCTTTGATTGATTCTAGTGCTGACTTGAATTGTATTCAAGAAGGCCTCATCCCCAGTAGATACTTTGAGAAATCTACTGAAAGACTGAATTTTGCCAGTGGGACCAAATTGTAGATTAATTATGAGTTAAATAATGTTCATGTTTGTCAAAACAATGTTTGTTTTCATATTCCTTCTGTACTTGTGAAAGAGATGACTGATAAAGTTGTTCTTGGAATACCTTTCATTGCTATGGTTTACCCTTTCACAATTGAACTTGATGGTGTGTCTACCGTTAAGATGGGTATTTTTGTTAAGTTCTATTTTGCTTCAAAATTTGAAATTGATGTTAGCCATCGTTCTATGAACTCGATTTCTGCTAAGACTAAACATCTGAATTTCCTTAAGCAAGAAGTTAAATACCAAAGGATTTCTAAACAGCTTACTGATAAATTACTTCAATAAAAAATCTTTGCTTTCAATAATAACATTGTTGATACTGTTTGTTCTGATTTACCTAATACTTTTTGACATAGAAAGAAACATATAGTTTCTCTTCCTTATGTCAAAGATTTTTCTGAAAGAAGAATTCCCACTAGGGCTCGACCCATTCAAATGAATTCTGAGCTCTTAGATTTTTGTCAAAAAGAGATCTTTGATTTGCTTGCTAAGGGTATAATTTGTAAGAATAAGTCCCCCTGGTCATATGCTGCTTTCTATGTTAGGAAAAATGCTGAGATAAAAAGAGGAGTTTCCAGATTAGTGATTAATTACAAGCCCCTCAATGATGTGCTAGAATGGATTAGGTATCCTATCCCCAATAGGAAGGACCTAGTTAGCCGTCTGAGTGATGCTTTAGTTTTCTACAAGTTTGATATGAAATCTGGATTTTGGCAAATACAGATTGATGATCGAGATAGGTATAAGACTGCTTTTACCACCCCTTTTGGTCATTATGAGTGGAATGTTATGCCTTCTGGTTTGAAAAATGCCCTTAGTGAATTTCAAAATATCATGAATGATATCTTCAACCCTTTCATTCATTTCACCATTGTTTACATTGATGATGTTCTGATCGTCTCCAAATCTATTGAAGAACATTGGAAACATTTGAATGCTTTCTTGGACACTATCAAGCATAGTGGCCTTGTTGTTTCTGCCAAAAAGATCAAGCTTTTCCAAACCAAGATTAGATTCCTTGGTTTTGATATTTCTGAAGGAAAAATCCATCCCATTGACAGAGTCATCCAGTTTGCTGATAAATTTTCTGATGTGATCACAGAAAAAACCCAACTCCAAAGATTTCTTGGTTCTCTCAATTATATTGTCGATTTCTACAAAGATTTGCGAAAGTATTGCAAACCATTGTTTGACAGACTACAGAATAATCCTCCACCATGGACTGATGTCCATACATCCATTGTTAAACAAATCAAGGTTCATGTTAAGACACTTCCTTGTCTTGGCATCCCTTATGATATTACTTTCAAAATTGTTGAAACTGATGCCTCAGAAATTGGCTTTGGAGGTATTCTGAAACAATGTGTTTCACTAGGATCTTTTGAACAAATTGTTCGTTATCATTCTGGATCCTGGGATGCTGCGCAATCTAATTATAGTACTATTAAGAAAGAAATTCTTTCTGTTGTTTTGTGCATTACTAAATTTTAATATGATTTACTTAATCAAAAATTTTTGTTAAGAATTGATAGTAAATCTGCAAACTATATTATGAAAAAAGATGTTGAAAATATTACATCAAAACAGATTTTTGCTAGATGGCAAACTATTTTGAGTGCATTTGATTTTGATATTGAATATATTAAAGGATCTGAGAATTCTATTTATGATTTTCTTACTCGTGAATTTTTGCAGTGCCACAATGGTGCATAGAAAAGATCATTTCATTCTTTTGAAAAAAAAAAAAATCTATGATTTTATCTAAAAAACTTTATGATTTAATGTGATGGGTCTTCCAAATAGCTAGATATTCAATCAATGCTTTTCACACACATGCACTGTAGTACGTATGATTTGTATTGTAAAGCTTTATGGCAATCAAGGTAATACATTTACTGTTTTTGTATTAAAGGTACAACTTTGATACCTAGATAAGCTCTTGATTGTTTTTAGAAGTTATAAGATCATTAGATATGTTTGAATTTGATCAGATTGAGTGCTAGAGCCTCATAAGGATCGATCCCCATAGCCAAGAATGCCTAAATTTGGGTTTTTGAAGTACGTTTTAGGTTTCTAAGTGTCTCTTGTGGTTTATGTTTAATTATCTGGCTAATAATAGAATTTTCATTTGCAAAACAGGAAGTTAGAATGTCTGAAGAAGAGTTGGAGTATCCAAGAAAGTAAATACTTACGCAACAACTAAAATGTTTAATCATTCGAACATGTTTATTTTACTATAAATTGCGAAACCTTTTATTTCAAAGATTATGAGTGAGTCTACGATTTATAAATGATGGTTATAGTTGCATTGAAATTTACTATTTATTCGTAAAATAATAATAACAATAATTATGCTTAATTTAACAATTTTTTGCCCATTTTTTAAAAAACACAATTAGAATTTTCATCACAATAAGTATTATATATATATATATCCAGAGTACCAGAACCGGGTACTCGGCTACCATTTTTTTCCAACCAGTTTCAAAATTGGTTTCCTAGTTGGTACCCGGTTTTTGTTGACACCCATACAAAAAATCAAGAAACCTTGCATATTTTTATTCATCCCAAAATAAAAACGCTTAATGTTCTTTTTGAAGAAATCAGTAAGCTATATATAGCTCTTCCTTATATATATATATACCGTCCACTACACAAACAATATTAGGACAGGCAACTCTAATTCCTGCCTTGCTAGCCTCTCTAGATCATCAAGAAATGTTCACCTCCTGTTTGCAGATGCAGCAAACCTGAGAGAGAGAGAGAGACACATTTCTAAGATAACGAAATAATCATAAACCAAGGGATAAAAAGAGCTATTACAATAAATAACAGCAGCAGCGTTTTAAGGTACATGATCTTCCACTTGCATACTCTTTGATGTGTTAGTAAAAATTACTATTGGATCAAAATTTGTTACCAAATTCTGCAGCAAATTTTCTTGACTACCCAAAGGAGGAAGCTAAATTGCTCCTTGGTTTTTTTTTTTTTTTTTCAAAACAGGGATTTTCTGAATTTTTAACTAATGCTTTAGAATCTTTTTTGTCATAAAAATAAATTTCACTGATGGGTAAATACTATTTAAAATAATGAATGGCAAAAGAAAATAACTTACCTTCGAATTTCTGAACCATTCCTTAATGCAATGGTCATGATATTGGTGTAAGCAGGGCAAAGTGATGAGCATATCCCCCTTTTTGAAATTTACTTTACATATCACACACCTACACATCGACATCCCAGAAGCATTTTTTACAGGTGTTTCACATAAAGGATAATGTTCTTGTGATAACTTGCGAGTCAAGGTATATATACTCTTTAATTTCTTCTGCAGACTTTCCTTTTCTATCTGAAGACACTGGTTTGTACTTGTGAGATGGCAACCTGGAAATGAGCCTTTCAGGCAGCCCTTTGCTTACACTCCCAATATGCTCTTGCAATCTATGATTCTCTGCAATCTAGGGAATCTTTGCTGGTGAACCTACCTCATGACTCATCGGATGGGGATTAAAATTGCCTTGATTTTCAGCCTGTATTCGAGCAAAGAAAACAAGTTTCATCCTTTAGATAAAACCAAGTATCATTTATGAATCATAACATTATGACACAGAAGTTGTAAGAATTATATATATTACTGCAGAAGAAGTTCTTCCACGACAAATATTCCTGTTCCCTGCAATTTATGCTGAAATAGGATTAGTTTCAATATAAGCAATCTAGACATAAGCTATAAGGAGTTTATAAATGTAACAATCCTGAAAAATTTACAGAGAACTCCATGGCATACTAAGCTTCAGAAGTATACAAGGGTTAGAGAATACTGGAATTATTTTGGCATAAAAAGAGAGAGAGAAGAACCAACTCAATAATATTATATTTATGACTTTGCATATAGTCTACTTACATTACGAAAATACCCATGTGATATGATTGACCAAGAGCTTATATATACATGATTAATATTGTACTTAATTCATGTGAGACACTTAGAATCATAACACTCATTTATAAATCAGAGAGGAATCTATAATCAAATAGCCAAATACGCCTTAACAGAGAGAACTCAACTACCTACTTAAAGAATGTCATTATGGTTCTCCAAGCCACATATCTCCACCATCCATTTATTCATATTTCTCTAGAAGCTTGGCAATTGGCTATGACAAAGGAGCCTTCTCTGATTCCTTTATGGAGGTGCACAGATATACATAGACACCCACAAATACCCATATATAAAGGCATATTACAATGCTAAGAATACTGGCTTTTGCTTGTTGTCACAAAATGAATATTTAGTGATATTTCTTCTTCATCTTCTATATTCAATCTTCCTTTAAATGTTGTAGGTTGAAAAACAATTTTTCACCTAATTTATTTAGCAAGAAAATTTACGAAAGTCATCTGAAAAGTTCTATCCTCCAAGGGGCGAACCTACCTCAATGGTTGGTAACCCTAAAATTTTTTAAAATCCTTATAAAATTAGTATCATGGCCCCGTCAATGATGACTTTTTCACTTCTAGATGACTAGATGATTTAGCTCTCCACTCTACTACTCCTTGTATCCATATATTTATTTATTTAAGTTGGTTGAGACTCCATACACAAAATCGTAGGTCCGCCCTACCTTCTCCCACCAAAAAATAATAATAAAAATGAAAAAGAGAGAGAGAGAGAGAGAGAGAGAATTATGCGAATTTTTACCAGCAGCAATTCCATTTGCAAAGTTCGTAATGTGCAATATTCTAGCTAGATCTTCAAACTCAGCTAACCGTGGGTGGAAACTTTGGTGAATGTGATTAAAAGCTGGACTTGATTGATGAACACCTCCCTTGAACATGATCAAACAAGTATAAGAAGAGCACTTTGTTTTAACTTTAAAATTTAAGAAAAATGTTGTCTAATTTAAAAAGGGGTTAAATTAAATATATTTTTATTAAGTAAATAAAATGAATTATATTATTTAAGTACCTGAAATATATGATTAAATTCATCTTCAGCGAAAAATTGATTGCACAAATTCATGACCATTGGTGGGTGTTGATCATGAATCACTTCACCAAAAATTCGATAGTACCAGTCCCTCGCAAAGGGTGGGTATTCATCATTTTGGCTACAATTCGTGTTTCCCATCTTATGTTAGAAAATCCTCTGCTTTTCCCAATTGAATTGCACTTTAATCAGCAAAAGTGGAAACAAAGTATTGGTAATTCATGCTTTAATCACCAAAAAGATTATAAACATACCAGCTGTTCTTAAGGAATTTTCATCCTTCTCCTCCTCCTCAGAATTATATATATATATTGATTGACTGGTTGATGCAGACAGTAAGCATGGATGTTGATAAATTTGCACATGAACAGATATTAATGGGTTATGAAGAACTTGCATTAAGAGAGTGTTTTCTGAATTTATGGTCCAAATCAATTTTATATTTTCTGATATATTTGTGCCTCCTTCCTTATAGATGAAAAAACCAGCATCTATTGGGTCAGAGCATTTGTTTCCAAAATTTTCTTTGATTCTTTCATTCAACTTGTTGAAGAGAATATAAACAAGGATTTTGATATTCAGGCCAAGATTTAGTAAGATTATTGCAAAATTAATAGATCGTTCTTCAACTATCTTTAGGACTTGATATACATAAATCTCTACTCATTAATATGAGCTCATGCATCAAGATGTCTACACAAATTGCCCACGTCATTTTTGGCCCATTGCCTTTTATTCAGCCGCATCTCTCACTGTAAATTTCGTTGAGTTTTATTCTTGAAGCGTACCCTTTTTTCAATGTTTTAAATCCTTGTACCCTTTCTTAATTTGCTTTTTTTAAAAACAAAAAAATAAAAAAATAAAAAGCAAAAAACAAAAAACAAAAAAAAAAAAAAAAACACCACCTGACCAACCTAGTAATAAATGTACCCTTTCTAGATCTTCGCAAGCTACATATACAGAGGGAAAGTGCATCTATATAACACCAAATAACATAACATACTAGCAACCATTAAATGTGCGTTCACGAATCTCCTCGTTTTTTTTTTTTTTTTTGTTGGACTACAGAAGGGAGCTAGAAGGTTGTTTCAGTTCACATCATCCAGAACTTCCAGAGTCCATTAATAATACTAATACAAAAGCAGGATCAATCACCCCCCACTTGCCTCTTCCATGAGTCTTCCACAATCAATTCATCGACTCCCCAGTCTTCATAACTGGAAAAATTCATGGAAACAAAGAAAAGAACAAACAAAAAAAGTTGTATCAGAAGAACCATGGAAGAGGCAAATTTCCACCAACTCAGGAAAAAGAAGTGGAAACTTAAACTTGAGAACCTTACCTTCCATCAGGCAGGTAGCGGCGAATGGTGAAGGGTATCTTCCGCTCCCGAAGCTCCTTCATTGCAATCTGGAAAGGATGGATAAATGAGATGTCACTAAATGCTTTCAATACCACACAGAAATACAATAAATCAGATAAAAGAATGATGTTCGTATCTACAAACATATTAGACTTGTGTTATTTTCATCACACACCATACAAAGGGAAACTCCACTTTCATCATCCTTTTAAAGTGAACCTACTCTAGACACACATTGGTTTATCAAATAAGAATGGTGGAATACTAATACAATACTATAGTTAAATGCAAAGTCCAATGTAGATACCACTAATTTGTTTCAAATCAAAAAAAGGATTTCTTGGCCCTATTCTAGACACTGGCTTGTCGAATAAGAATAGTGGAATACTGCCAGATAATTTTGCTAACTGCAAAATTTAATATAGATATGCTATTTTGTTTCAATCAAAAAGAGATCTTGGACTCATTCTTGACCCAAAAAAAAGTGAAAGAATCAACACTTAGCCAATAAAAGCTACAATGTCAACTTTATGCATATCAAGCCTTAACAGGCTAAAGAGATTAGGTTCAAGTGTCTGAATGCGGCAAACCATGGGTTCAGCAAGAGTTATCCAGCCTAATAAATGTCTGGTTGCATGCATATAAGATGAAAGAACGAGATAAAGGATCTGTTTTTAAAATTTCATGCAACAAAGAGTGCCACCAGATAGCTGTTAAATACTCTAACCTCAAGTGGGTCAGTTTCACCCTCCAACTCAACCATCACAGGTGCATTCATGCTGCTCACCAAGAAGGAAAATGATATCATGTTAAGGAATCAACCCAAGTTGACAGCAAAATTTTAGATTGATAGGTTATGAAAAGAAAACCTGATCTGGAGAGCGCGGGTACCCAAGATTCTGGCACGCTCATACTTTGTCATATATTTTGAGGTCTTACGAGGTCGTTCTACCGGTTGCTGCTGTTCTTTATCCTCAGTTTCAAGGGGTTCTCCAGTAACGTCTTCATTGTTAGGGTTCTCTACATCTTCCTCAGCACCTTCCTGTCCAACATTCAGCCAATATGTTAATCAACTGTTTTGAGGGGGGCGGGGGACCATAAATATTTAGTTCATCAGATTCTTCCAGGAAGTAAAATTGATTCCTTACTTCAATCTCAGGCTCCACTGGCTCATCCTCATATCTGCAGCCAAACATTTCATAAGGCACATTTTAAGAAGTTTATTGAAAATATACAGGTCTAGAATCAAAGATTCTAGCTCCCTATGCACAAAAATAATTCAAGTAAAAATGATTTCAATGAACCTATTTAGTATTCTAGGGAAAAAGACATTTGAGTCATCATCCATATCTTATATGCTGAAATCTAAACCCATCACAATTTTTCATTAGACAATCACGTTTTTACAATGTATGACCAATATTGGAACTACAAGTTGATGTAGTACAACAGGTTCCAATTTCTTATTTTAAACTTTTGGAATATAAAACCAATTATTGGGATGCGTTGGTCATCATCATATCCCTACTTATCAAAGGATATGATTAGGCCTAGGAAACTCCTATGCAAGCCCAAAAGGCATGACAAGGCCGAGGAGGAGCCTGACTTTGCAGAAATGCATGGCAAGGCCAAGAAAAGAGCTCGTATCATCCCAGGGCATTGGACCAAACTTTATTGCTCACCTATGACCTAACTACCCTGTCAACATAACCTGGAAAAGCAAATGGAAAGATGAACATTGAAAGGTTTGCTGCGTATTTATTTTGGACTATATACTTTAAAGTATCTGCGGTAGAAGCAAAGTGCAAAACCATTGAAAGCTTTTGGTTATGATGGTAGGATAAGAATGCTGTAATGATGTATTCTGATCTTGAAGTCTTTGTCTCATGGTTGAGGTTTATATCAATGCATGTTCCTATTTAAAAAGAAACTGCAAAAGTTTATCAAAATTTTGTATGTTTAGCAAGATACTATTGTTTTCTATTTCCAAATGGGGAACTGGCAACCAAGATTAAGGTTCAAAGGCTTGAAAATTGTAATGAATGGGGAATATCACCGATGTCGCATACACTAGTGTAATCTGATTTTGGAGGACCAATCTCTATATGAGAGATAGCTAGAAGGAAGCAAGTTAAGTCCAATGCAAATGGCTAATGGAATAAAGGCTTTAAAAAAGAAAGAAGAAGAAGAAGAAGCAAGAACTGCTGCAACAATGGCACTGTTTAGCTAACTACTTTTGTTGCTGGATCAACTGATGACTTACAGAGAAAGCTGCTTCATAGGTCAAGCTTCTTTACAGAAAATCATACAATCATTTTCTAGGATTTGTGCTGCTTCCATTATCTGAGCTTAAGACAGTTACTCTTAACATCGAGCATTAACATAAGACAGAGATCCTTTGAATTTACAAGCCACTGTAACATTCATCATCAATTCCTTGTGGTCTATAACTGAACCTAAAGATTTCTCATGTCTTAGATGAACAAATGTAACTCTTAGCAAGCAAAATGAAGGTACTATAGCAAATCGATTAGCTTCATTGAGAGGCAAACATGTACTCAGAAGCACAGATACTTTTAACTCGTGCTTCTTTAAACTAGCAGCCATCTCCCGAATATAGGGCATACTTCTTCATTTTATTTTTATTTTTCAATTTTTCTCTCCCACTCTCACTCACTCTCTTTCTATTAAACTAAAACCTTCTTAATGAGTTTCATATGAAGGATAAAAAATCAATGAAGTTGGTCCTCATCAGGAAAAAAAAAAAACTTGATCAAAGAAAATTTTAATACAGGCAGTACTTCTAAAAGGTAATGTCAGTATTTTGATGTTCATTTCATAAAATGCATTACTTCAATGATAATAATAACAAGCCATCAACACCATCACATCAATTGAAGCCTCATCCAACAGCTCTGAAGGACTTGAAATTTTTATGGTAAGAGTTGAAACCTATAAACTATAGAACATGTGGAGATTTGTTTGCTGCATAGCAAGTAGAACTTCTCTTAGATTGCCTTCAAATAACGATCACATGCGTTGAAGACATCATCAAATATAACAGTCAAACAAATTTTGATGAAGTTTTGGAAATTGCAGCTATATGTAGCACGCCTTTTCGCTACACTGAACTCCAAGCCATACTTCAGCTAAAAACCATCTAACTAATCACAAACAGATGATGATTGAACTGTACCTAAATACTCCCTACGAAATTTAGCTACTAGTAGAAAGCTTGTCTCTAGTCAAAAATGAAATCTAACTTCTGGTCAAGTACTGCTGCAAGGTTGCTTCCCTGAATGGACATTTTCCGTCAAAACACTTTGGAAACAGCCAAGCAAGATCCATAATCAGCCTATTATTCAACCAGCATGTATTACACCATGATAAATCCTAAAGCCTCCATATCAGCAAATTGCTAAGAACTCCAGTCAGATCATGAACATAGCTAAGCTATAGGCATTTAAAAGCTATAAAGCTATATCCATGTATGTGAAGGCATCCAAAGTGGAAGTCATCACTGTATGTGTTCTATCAGTAACAATAATAAAGCGAGAAACTAAAAACGGAAAAATTAGGAATTCCCACAGAAAAACCCACAAAAAAATTAGAGAGAGAGAAATCTCAGAGAACCCAATGATTATCCAGTTAAACACTGTTTGGTTGGTGAGAAAACTCAAACCATGAGATATTTATTGTTTATTAATGCTTAAAAATAATTGTTTTAGGCTCTGTTTTAGTGGAGACATTTGTTTTCTCGACTGCAAAACGATAAGAAAAGAAAGAATAGGGATTTTGGTTCCCTTTTCTATCCCATCTTTGGTCAGAAACCAAACGGAGCTTAAAGAAATACGAAACAAATGCCGCAAACACAAAACTATATAAAACCCTCACTCTTTACAAAACAATACGAATTTTCCGCATATATATATATACACAGAGAGAGAAAGAGAGAGAGAGAGAGAGAGAGAGAGAGAACCCCATGTCCAATTCGTTGTAATCTTCGTCGGCCATTGCTGATTGCTGATTGCTGATGAAACTTTTCCCTCTCTCGTGTTTCGTATGCAAAACCAAAACCCTCTACCAAAAGGAAGAGCTTTGATCTTGTTTTATGTGAGCTTCTGTGGGGCCGTGGGGGTGTGGACTGTGCCTGCGTGTTCTGCGGGTGGAAATAAATAAATAAATAATCGTTTAGCCCCAGACATGTCCTTCATATTTTTTGGGCTATATAAAGGGCCAAGGCCCAAATTTATATTTTGTTGCCAAAATATAAATACTTAACTATACATTGGAGATAGTTTTTTTGGGCTGTTAAAGGGCCAGGGGACTAATTTAAATTTTGAGGCCCAAATGTATGCACGGCATTTTTTTTTTCTTATTATTATTATTATTGAAATGGGGAACTTTCACAAAAATCATACTTCTAACCTTACCAAGTTTACTTTCTTCACCTTTGAATTAGCCTCTCTTTCTCAAATTTATGCTACCTTGGTTTCTCTTCTTAAAAGTTGTTTCGAAATGTGAAACTTACGATTGATTTATAATTCTTTGACAACTTGTTAATGTGTATCAATATATGGTTAAAGGGTTCCAAAGAGGTAGTTCAATCGGTTGGGATCACACTTATTAAAGTGGAGGTCACTAGTTCGAATCCCCCTCCCCCCTCTTGTGTGGACATGTCAAAAAATATATATATATATATATATATGGTTAAAGGGTGTTATTTTATTTTATTTTTTTTAGGGGCTAACATGCCTTTAATTACATTTTAGCACGTGTCAGCAAATGGTAAACAAGTTCGAAACTAATTGTGGAGGAACAAGAAACAAATACCATAAAAATGATATTTTTTTTTTTTTACATATCCACATAAAGAATTAAGATCCTTTCCATTTCAAAATTTCTCCATTTCCTCCATTTAGTGCATTTTGAAGGGTAGTATCATCCAAAAGTCATGTTTCAGCATTTAATGAGAGTAATATTAAATACATTACCCTTCAAAATGCACTAAATAGAGGAAATTGAGAGATTTTGAAATGGAGATGATCATTTTTCCCACGGAAAAGGAGATTCAATTTAATGATCTCTGTTTTATGAGATACAATTTTCAACCAATTAAGTTGCATATTAAGAACATAAAAATGCCAATGTTAGTGAGTGAAAAAGTTATCATTATGAGATAAAATATTCACCAATATATTTCCTTTTTGACATATACGATGAGAATGGAAGGAAAGATGAGTGTTTAAAATGAGAGGAGAATCACTCTCTCTATTTCTATATGATTCTCTATATTTTAAATGAAATTAATAATATTTATTTCATAATCTCTTTAACATTGCAATCCAAAAATTTCTCAATTTAGCTCAAAATCCATCCGATCATAATTTTTTATGGGAAATAAATAATATTAAAAAGTATTTTCTTACATTATTTATTCAAAAAAATGGACGCGTCGCTTAATTTGATTATGGAGAATTCCTCAACCCAATTTGGGAAGAACTTTCTTTTTTAATAACGTGAGATGCATAGAGTTTTAATAAAATTTATTCCAACTTTGTCCGACTATTAAAAAACATGCGTCTTACATGTTAAATGACATTCACTTTCACTTTTGACGTTGAAGGAATTCCTCCAACCCAATTTGAAGAAAAACTTTGTCCATTTTTTATTGGAGCCAAAAGGCACAAAATCACCTATCCGATGACATTCAAGCTTCTCTATTGGAGCCTAAATTAGGTTTAAAAGAGTGTCAAATCACCAATCTAATATCATTTACGCTTTGTCTTTTGGATTACAAAGAACAAAACTTTTAAATTACAAAGTCCAAAAAAGGGTATGATCAAGCGCTATTGTATCTTCTGAAAGTCATATCAAAAATGAAAGCCTGAAATTTTCTAAATGATTTTAGAGTTTTTGGGATAAATAAAAAGCACCATATTCTCATAAATTTCAAAAGCTCCCCCGCCACAACAATCTTAGAGTTCTAGATACAAATCTACGGGAATGCTATTCTCTCTCTCTCTCTCAGGTATGTTTTCCTCCCGTACGGTGACCCCTGTGAAGATCTAAATGGTGAAGGATAATGATAATGATTATGACGAAGGTCATATAGGTGAGACGACGCTTGTGTTTGATCACATCATTACCCTATCATATCACTATATCATTTTTGTTGGAGCGTTTTTCAAGTCCAATAATTTACTACCCAGTAACTTTCTTGATGCTTAAGCTGTAAAGAAGTACTTTTATACTGCAATGATATCTCTACAAAGCAAAAACAAAAGTTTGACGGTCTTCGTCTTAGGCCGAAAACTTTACGATGTTTAAGTTAACATCTTTATCGGTGAATTAGAAAATATAACGAAAATTAGTCTCTAGTTATCCATAAACTAGTGTATTAAGTGAAATACGTGAGAAATAGGAGTGAGTAAGGGTAGACAGAGAGAGAGAGAGACATGAGGGTTGTGAGACTAGCAGATTCAAGAGGGAGAGAAATGTGGCTCACTGTAGGTCTTTGGTAGAGATGCCTTGTGAGGAGAAAAGAGAGAGCCCATTATTCTCTCTTTTTTTTTCCTACTTAAGAGAGTCAAAGTGAGATGTATATGTGCCATTAAGTCAGTGGGTGTGGCATACTGTAAGTAAGTGTGAAATGGGGTGAGACCCACTAGAGGAGATTTTTTCTCCCCCATCAATTTTATTGTCGTACTTTATCAATAATTGGTATCACTGGCCTACCATTTTTTTGCTAAAAAGAAAACAACAACTTCTGCCACAAGATTACTCATGAGTTTGGCAGTGGGTTGTTAGCCTTCAATTCCCACAGGTTTTTCCTCTCATTTTTTTGGGCAGCTACATGCCTAGTACATACAATTGGTTTTTTCTTTCATTTTAGGTGGATGATGTGGTACTTAATTAAATAAAGTGGCTCTAAAAGAGTTCAAAAGCTATCAAATTAATGTGGCAGATTATATAATAAGTGACATTTTTTATCGTGGCACATTAGACCGACGGAATTCTTCTAGTGCCATTTACTTAATAAAAAATGGTATGTTCTTCATTAAATATGCTTGGTCCAGATCTTTGGATTGTAGATGTGAATATTATCCTGATTTTTGGTTGAAAATGACAAGTTTTGGCTTAGGGTTCTCTCTCTCAATAATTACTATCTGTCGTTAGTTGGTTACATCTTTGTTTAGATGGATTTTGTATTTTATTTGTTGATTAATTATAGGTTAACGGATATGTCTTGAGAGTTTGAATTGTAATACGTTGTATGACGTTGGTATTTTTATAGTTTAGTTACGGATATTTTAGGGTTTATTCTATATTATAAGAGCTTTGCTCTTGATTCATGAATGACACTAGAATGATTTTCAAAAAAAAATAATAATAATATGGTTTACCTTGCATGGGTGGTACGAGACCATATGGGTAAGATGATGGTTGCTGGCTGCATGTCAGTCATCGACTGGGTGCCCAGACACTTCGACTGCTGAAGCTATAGCAGCAAAAATGACAATTACGAAATGTAAGGAGATGGGTTTCTCGAAGATCCACTTTGAGGGAGATGCAAAAGTTGTTATTGAAGCGGTGCTTAGCGAAGAAGAAGACTGGAGCAGAAAGGAAACTGTAATAGAAGATATTAAGGAGGAGCTTCGAACAGTGCCTCAATGGAAGATGAATTTTATACGAAGGAAGGGCAACAAGGCAGCTCACGTTTTGGCCCAATATGCTGTGCAACAGGATATGGACAATGATTGGGTGGATCCCCCGGACTGTATTAGAGATGTACTGTTGCTGGAACAATTTGTTCTAGCCTAATGTTTCATTAAATGAAATAAAGTGCAATTGATCTTCAAAAAAAAATAAATAAATAAACCAAATCACCGAGTGAACAACTCGAGGAATTAGCACAACCTCTCTTAATTACTCCATTTTTCAACGGAATCTTCTTTTAATGACCTGAATAAATAAATGTGCGTTAAATTCGTAGCTTTCTGGGATTTTGTTCCTTAATTTGTTTTTTTGAATTGGGCTTTCCATATATCTATATAAAAATTATCTATTTTCCATATATAATTACAGAGCTCTACCGTTTTCTATTGGCCCCCCATGCATATTCCCCATATCCTTTCCTAGATGGGGAATGGAATAATTAACTGGACGACCGGGGCCGGGGCCGGGGCCGGAACCGGATGCATATTATGTGGACAGATTTCTGCGATATACTGATCACTAAATTGACTAATGTGCCCTGCTCTTCCCTGCCACGTGATTTGTTGGATGCCAGATCTTGGAGAAAACGAAAGAGTGCTTATAAACACGTACGCTACAAGTACATTAATTGACCAAACCAATTGTATAATTAATAAGACGTTTCTTCTATAATTTTATCCCATTTTGAGCAGAGGAATTTAATTATTATTTCAATTTCTAAACCTTGGTCGATCTATTAAGGTTTCCTTTTTCTTAATTAAATCTATAATGAAAAACAACCGCTGAGCCAGTGGTGGCCGAAACCCAAGCGGCATCGAGCGCATGCTTGCAGCAGAATTTATTCAAGACCTGAGGTTAAAGGTGATTCTTTACAGGTTGTTAACGCCCTCAATGCCAATTTTCAAATTTCTGATGATGAATGAAGTTCAAAATCAAAAAAGAAAAAAGAAGAAAAGGTTTGGCCAGAGCAGTTGGTGACTTTCGTCAACTCCTAATGGAGGTCTGATGGACGTGGTTTGTTTGGCGATCCAATGGAAGTCGACGGTTTGAGTAGGAAAAACTCAAATTAACTAGAAAAATAATTTACAAAATTTAAAAACATAAACTATTTTCCAAAACTAAAGATGCCTTTTTGGTAAAAAGCTGAAAGCATTTTCAGTTTAACTAAAATTTTCAATCCACCAAATACTGAAAAATTCAAAAATAAAATTATTTCTCCACAAATAAAATCTTATTATTGTTCAACTTAGGATGCGTTTGGATTATGATTTTGTAAGAATAATGTGTTTTTAAAAGATATCACAAAACATAAGGCATTTGGCATTGCGATTTTAAAAGCACTTAATTTAAAATATGAAAAAAAAATCTGAGATTTCATAAGAAGGTAGAGGATGCTTATTTGAAAATGGCAAATTTAAACTAAAATCACGATTTTGCTTAAAAAAATATTTGAGGCAATATTTACTACCTCTTTGACTATGAAACAGTAATTATATGTTAATATTATCCAAACACTTAATTGATAAAAAAATACTTCTTTAACATATATTATCAAACACTTGTGCAGTTTTAAAAAATAATAATATTAAGAACATAATTTTTAAAAATACAATTATTAAAATCGAACTCCCAAACCAACTCTTAAACAAACTAATCTTGGTTGACAAAACTAACAAGAAATGAATCGAGTGTCTTTTCGTCCATGCTCCTTAGTGCCGGAGCTGTGAGTGTGTATATATATATATATATATATATATCTGATCCTCCAATTATTTGGCACTATTATAATGTGTGGGCATCACCGCATGATCAGATAATATTCACCCAGCCAGCAACTCCCCGACATGCCACCGGCCACCACTATAGATCGGCACCTTATTCATCCTACACCCTATTATAAAACAATAACATTAACGGCTATATATAATAATAATATTATTATTACAGAGAGTTGACTCCGTTACTGGAAGTTTCAGCAAATGCAAACGCATTAATTAATGCTAGTGTTTGACAGTTTGTTCACGAATTACGAGTCTACAAGTTGTGGCGCCTCTTAATTAATACCAAAAATTTGTGGTTTCAATATCATTAAATTAACATTAATTCCTTTACAAAACCCTTCAAATTACCTTAAACCACTCACGTCTCGGATTGGTGCAAATCTGACAAAAAAATGAAACTTCATACAATACGTAACTGGGAATATATGTACTGGACAGGAGAGCATATAATCAAAGCCCAGGCCCACAGATCCCATTTCATTAACTTCAATTTAATAAAAGCTATCCCTCATTTAGTAAATGTAGGTCAACATCTTTTCATTTCCCAATTTGTTCATATTGTCTCTTGGGTAATATTTAATATATCAAATCTTACTTACCGTCTTCATCTTCCACATTCACCTACCAAATTTTTTATTTTATTTTTTCGTCTCATTTAAAGCATAAATATAAAACTATATACTCATATAATATGCAAGTCACATTTTTCAATTGTAATAGGTTAATTTCGTATTAAGTTCATATTAAATTTACAAGTATCGTAATAGAAATTGTGAGTTTTTATCGAGTTGTATGTGTTGGGTTTATTTCAATTTATGTCACATGTAGAGTTTAGGTCATATTGAATCATTAATATAAGATTATATAAATCAATTCTTACTAAACAAAACAAACTTTTTGACCCTAATCGGTTATTTGCGTATCGGATTCATCTCGTGTAAAAGATTGAGAGCTATATGTAAGCCCAATTCTCTCAATTTTTTTACCCAAATCGACGTATCCTTCCTAGTAGCTACCACCCACATGACCGACCAACTTGACTCAAAACTATTTGTGTCGACCCCTCCCATATTCTCACCTCCCCTGAGTGGCAAAAACTCACCATAAATACATGTATCCTTGGGGAGAAAGAAAGAGACAAACAGAGAGAGAGCCGTTTCAATTCACTCATGGCTAACTCAAGCCTACCACCATACCACCCCACCTCCAAACCCTCTAAGCCCATCTGCGGCACCTCCTTCTCCTGTAAAAGCACCAACCTCTTCTCACTCGTCGTCTTCCTCTGCATCATCTCCTACTTCCTCGGCATCTGGCAGCACGGCGGCTCCACCGTCCCCATCAAGGACATCGCCGCCACGGCCGCCTCCAACACCTCATGTAATATCGCCACGAACAACAACACGAAACTCGACTTCAACGCGCACCACAGCCTCGAAGGGGCCGGCCCCACTTCCCGTAAAACGTACCCTCCATGCAGCGCGAGGTACAGCGAGTACACGCCATGCGAGGACGCGAACAGATCGCTTAGATTTAGCAGAGACAGGTTGATATACAGGGAGAGGCACTGCCCGGAGAAGAGCGAGCTCTTGAAGTGCCGCGTGCCGGCGCCGTACGGCTACCAGAACCCGTTCGCGTGGCCGGCGAGCAGGGATCTCGCGTGGTACGCCAACGTGCCGCACAAGGAGTTGACGATTGAGAAGGCGGTGCAGAATTGGATCAGGTATGACGGGGATAAGTTTAAGTTCCCCGGAGGAGGCACCATGTTCCCTGATGGTGCTGATGCGTACATTGATGATATTGGTAGGTTGATTAATCTCCAAGATGGCTCCATTCGGACCGCCATTGATACAGGCTGTGGGGTAAGCTTTTTATTTTTTATTTTTTGACATGTTTTTATTTTTATTTTAATTAATTAATTAATCCTCCTTCTTTGTTTCTTTAATTTCCTTAAGCGATTCATACAAAGAATTAACACATTTTTGGACTTCTATTAACGAAGAATCTACATTTGAAGAGTCAAAAATTTGGACTATTATTTGTCTGCATGTCATCCAGGATGGCCGGCAAAAAAGAAATGTCAAATTGACTGCTGATTTGTGGGGGTTCGTAAGTCAGTTGTCTTGTTCATTGGAATTCTTAGGAGACGTTGATATATATTATAGAAACTTTATGTTGATTAGTCCAATTTTATGAAGTTTCGCAAGAAAATTAAAGTTCTAATATTGGGTTGCTAAAGTTATGGGATGTAATGAATGAATTAATTAAATATTAGATTTAATGGGATCGTCAGAATCTGACTAAGATATTACCTCGTACCATGTACCAACAGCCTGTTCTTTCTTAATTACCAATTTTCTTGTCAAAAATATATATATAGCATTTGTATGTTTCCTGATGCCAATTCTACGTCAATATGTAATGGTTCTTAATTTACCCGCCGGGAAGGGTGCCTATACCTGCTGTCCGTTATGGCCATTGGGGAGAAATTTGAGGTTTTTTGTCTGCATGCTAGCCTAGATGGCCGGCAAAAAGAAATGTCAAATTAACTACTGATTTGTGGGGATTCGTACTTTAGTAACGTTGTCTTGTTCATTGGAATTCTTAGGAGACGTAGAAACTTTATAATTGATTGGTCAAGTTTATTGATTGTTCAAATTTTATGAAGTTTGGCAAGAAAATTAAAGTTCAAATATTGGGTTCCTAAAGTTATGGGATGTAATGAATTTAATTAATTAAATATTCGATTTAATGGGATCGTCAGAATCTGACTAAGATATTACCTCGTACCATGTACCAACAGCCTGTTCTTTCTTAATTCCCAATTTCCTTGTCAAAATTATATATATATATATATATATATATATTTGTATGTTTCCTTGAAGCCAATTCTACGTAAATATGTAATGGTTCTTAATTTACCCACTGGGAAGGGTGCCTGGCTAGCGGTGATAAAAAGGAAAAAATATTTATCTGACGTCAAAAGAAATACGATGGTATTTAATTTTCCTGATCTGATGCTGAATCTCATTAAAGATAATTAATCAGAGTAAAAATGGGTTGAGATATCATTTGGCCACCAAATTACAATTTGGCTAGCACATTGTGAGATAGTTTATATTAAATTTATTTTATTAAATAAAATTTTGAATTATCTACCACCAAGAAGGTTCCCTATGGGATCTCTCATATACATGTGTTGCATGTCCAAATTATTGAAAATCCTTATCCCTATATAGTTCAATTTAGGATTATGAGTAATTCTATATCTTATAATATCCTTATTTTACTTTATTTTATTGGAATAATGTGTTAATGTTCCTCAATCTATCTTTTGGTCAATTAGGTGTACCTTTGAAATGTTTAAATAAAACAATTTATAACACTTGATCTGGGATATTCTTGGAAATGGTGGGTCTTGATCCTTCAAGCTTAGATTGCATTATTTGATCTGGAATATTGTAACAATTAAATTGACAAAAAAAAAAACCGATTTAATTAATTAATAAACTCATTTTGTTAACGCATCATCTTCCTTGTTCTTTTATCTAATTTTAAAATAGATTTAACTAGATCTAACGGTGCAGGTTGCAAGTTGGGGAGCGTATCTTCTGTCGCGTAACATAGTGACAATGTCATTCGCACCAAGAGACACCCACGAAGCACAAGTGCAGTTTGCTCTGGAGCGAGGAGTCCCTGCTTTGATTGGAATCATTGCCTCCAAGCGTCTTCCATACCCGTCTAGATCTTTCGACATGGCTCATTGCTCTCGTTGCCTCATTCCATGGGCGCAATATGGTATATATATTATTATAATTGTAAAAAAAAAAAAAATCTTTTGATTTTTTCTTTCTTAAATATATTTACCAATATTTTCTTTCTTATTTGTTTTTGCTATAGGTGGGATTTATTTGATTGAAGTTGATCGTGTTCTCCGGCCCGGTGGGTACTGGATTTTGTCTGGCCCGCCAATCCGCTGGAAGAAATATTGGAATGGCTGGAACAGAACACGGAAGGATCTCAATGCTGAACAGACAACCATCGAGAATGTCGCTAAAAGCCTTTGCTGGAAAAAGTTGGTGGAGAGAGATGATATTGCTATCTGGCAAAAACCCGTCAATCATTTGAACTGCAAAGTTAATCGCAAACTCACCCAGAATCCTCCTTTCTGCCCTGCTCAAGATCCCGACAAGGCCTGGTTTGTGCTCTTTTCTAATACAAGATTGTTTAGAAAGAGATGAATTTAATCATTTAGTTTATATATATATTTCATTTTGTCAATTTTCAGGTATACAGAAATGGAGACATGTTTGACACCCCTGCCTGAAGTTTCCAACAACCAAGAAACAGCCGGAGGAGAGCTGGCAAAATGGCCGGAGAGATTACATGCTATACCGCCGAGGATTAGCAGGGGAACTGTGGAAGGCGTGACAGCTGAAGTTTTCCAGCAAGATGTAGAGCTATGGAAGAAGAGGGTGTCGTATTACAAGAATGTGAACAATCAATTAGGACAACCTGGGAGGTACCGAAACGTTTTGGACATGAATGCTTACTTGGGTGGCTTCGCCGCTGCTCTCATTGATTACCCTCTTTGGGTGATGAATGCCGTTCCTGTTGAGGCAAAGATTAACACCCTTGGAGTCATATATGAACGGGGATTGATCGGAACATACCAGAATTGGTATATTTCTGCTCTGTTTTCATTTGGGTTGATTCATTTTTGCAGGCTTCGTTCGTTGGATCATAAGCTTCTTTTTTGTTGTTGTTGCAGGTGTGAAGCTATGTCTACCTATCCAAGAACCTATGATTTCATTCACGCTGATTCTGTGTTTACTCTCTACAAGGACAGGTAAAAATATTACAGAGGAAGTGTCATTTTCTGTTGTGTTTTTTAGCTAGACATGATCTGAACATGTTTTTTGGTGCTTTTAGATGTGAAATGGAAGACATTCTACTGGAAATGGACAGAATTTTGAGACCAGAAGGAAGTGTAATCTTCAGGGATGATGTTGATATGGTGATAAAGATCAGGAATATTATTGATAGATTGGACTGGGAGAGTCAAATAGTTGACCATGAAGATGGGCCTCATCAGAGAGAGAAGCTTTTAGTTGCAGTGAAGAAATATTGGACAGCTCCTGCTCCTGCTCCTGACCATGATGAACCCAGCAAAATACATTAGATCTTCTGTCAATTTTCCAGCTTACATTTTTCCTATTTTTGTGATTTACTGATTCTTTTGGTCAATATCATTTTTTAGAATTGTTATGAAACACTAATATCGCTTTTATTGGACCATTAATTCCAAATTATACCAATCATATCCCTCAACTGTTACCAAAATTTCTGGTGAGATGACAGAAAATGATATTGAACGCCAACTTAATTACCAGCAAGTCAAGAAGCATTTACTTAACCTTGTCTCTGAGATTTTTGCATTATTCGTCAAAATAACAATTTGAGTTTTCTCAAGTAGATAAAATAAATTTAGGGGAAAATACTATTTAGCCCCCTCAATTACCAGCCATTTATTATTTAGCCCCCTAAATTATCAAAAGTTGTTAAATGGTCCCCCCAACTACCAAACAGTTACGTTTTAGCCCACTCCGTTAGTCTTTGCCGTGAAAATGGATGGAAACATCAAAACTATGTCGTTTTGATAAGGCTAACTTACAAAAATACCCTCCCAGAGAGAGAAAAAAAATTCAAATAAGGATCAAAACGGCTCCGTTTTGGCTTAAATTAGGTTTTCTGCACTTACCAAAACGGCGCCATTTTGGTAAGTGTTAAGAACTAAAAAAAAAATCTCGATTTCTTCTTCAGGTTTCTTGTTCTTCTTGTTCATCAATTTAATAGTCTGCAACCACTCAGCTCTCTCTCTCTGTGCAAAAATGGAAGCATTCTGCTTCATTGCTTCACCCACTCCTCTATTTCGCAGCACACCACATCACTTAACCTTCCCACCACAGCACTCAAAGAAAGCTCTGATTTTGATTTCATGACACCAAGAAAGCTCTGATTTTGGATGAATTTCGGCAGAGAAAACGAGCTAAAGAAAAGACTTATTTAACAGGCATTCACCGAACATTCGAAATGAATACACCCATTTGATGATTCTTAGAAAAGCAACACTCAAAACACTAAAAAACAGAGTACCAACAATAGAACACCAACCCATTCGGCTACCACCGAGAATCAAACAAAAAAACAACAACAGCTGTGAATCAACCCTTAAGAAACCCAAAACAGGGCAAATCCACCACAACCAAAACAGAACAATCGAACAATCGACAACAGCCATGAATCAACCGGCCAAAACACCACAAAACACCATAGAAGGCATACCGTCTCTTTGATCCAGTCGAGGAAGCCCCTGAGGAATCAAATTGAGTCCGTCCAGGAATCAAATACTCTCTGGGAGGGTATTTTCGTAACTTGGCCCTATCAAAACGACGTAGTTTTGATGTTTCCATCCATTTTGACGGCAAAAACTAACGTAGGGGGTTAAAACGTAACTGTTTGGTAGTTGGGGGGTCATTTAACAACTTTTGATAGTTTATGATGCTAAATAGTAAATGGCTGGTAGTTGAGGGGGCTAAATAGTATTTTTCCCATAAATTTATATGAAAAAGCCAAAAGGTTCTAAAAAGAAACAAGTTTTTTTTTTTTTAATTTTTTTATTTTTATGAATAAGAAATTCCATTAAGAGCAAAACAAACCAAACAATAGTTTGACACCTTATACAAGCCTTTCCAAAAAGGCAGAAACCACAACCTCTCATAGGTTTAAAACCAACCAAACAAACTTTATGAAAACACTAAGCTTAGACAACTAGTAACAACAAGAAATAAGCAAACAAAAACTACCAGCATTCACCTTCCTTAAAACCAAAAAACAAATGGACAACATTATACCAAGTCAAACCAAACTCCACAAAACTCTGCAGAAAACCTTTACAGTAATAAATAATTAGGTAGATTCCACAGAGAAACTAAGATCAGATTCTCTTTAGTCTTAAGGAATTTTCCTTTCCTAACTAGTCTTGATCTTACTTCCCAAAGAATTTTCTTTATAAGCTATTCTTCAGTGTTAGGCTGACCAGAGTGTTTCAACTCATTTCTTGTGCACCATAAATGGTAAACTACAGTACCTAAAACTAGACGGCAAAGAATACCTTTAAGAGGGTTCTTCTCCCATTTCCTGATGCCATTCTGCAGAATCCCACCCAAAAGAATAGAAGGCTTGCCCATTCTACATTGAAGCATACAAAATTCCATATACGATAGCTAAAACTACATTCAAAGAACATATGCTCCCTATTCTCCATTTGGTTTTTACATAATAGACACTTTACATCACCATTATAACCCTAGCTAATCAACCAATCCCCTATAATGAGTCTGTTTTGCATTGCTAACCATAAAATGAAAGCATGTTTAAGGATGGCATGGGGAAACCATACCAATTTCCACCACTCAATCTCTGCCTTTCTTTTCCCTAAGCTCACATAGGCCTGTCTTAAAAGCAATCCAAAGGCCTATCATGAGGACCAAAACTAATCTCAGTAGCCTAGTTTGTATCTCAACTAATGCATTAGATCTAGTTGTTCTCCAAAACCATTCACCATTAATAACGACATAAGATAAGTTTAGCATCCAGATTACTCTGAGCATCATAGATAGCCCTATACCCAAAAACCTCAAACAAAATACTAGAAGGGTGCCATGAATCCAGCCAAAGGTTAATATTATCCTCGTTACCAACCTCAAACTTTACAAGATTCTTAGCAATATCCCTTAATTTCATAATCTTTCTCAAACTCCAAGAACAATTTTGAGGAACACTAACCCTCTAAAAGCTCCTCCCTTCCAACAAGTTTTCCTCACTGCACCCAGTTGTCTTCCATATTTGCTCCCCCCCCTTGGGCTTAGATCCTTCTCCTTTGGCTTTTAATTTTCTCTCATGTTCTAGGAAATAAGCACTTCGGACAGTAAACAAACCCAAAGACGAAACTCCCCAGATAAGTTTATCTTTTCATTGATGCCTACTCAATGGGATATTGCAAATCAGTTCCGCCTCCTCTTCCATGAAAACCTGTCTCACCAGGGAAGATAATGCATAACTTTTTTGTCTACTTTCTAATTATGAGATCTGAATATATATATTCGGACTTTTTTTCATAGATTTCCATACCAAGTACAAAGATGCATCTATTATTATCCTTCATTTCAATGATAAAAAATTAGAATGGTTGAACAATAGTGCTTTTAGAGAAAAAAAAAAAAAAAGAGAGAACATTTTAGAGAGTAAAAAAATAATAAACGTACATTTTTTTAAGATTAAAAAAAAATAATATAAAATAGAGAGTAAAAAATAGTAAAAAAATCATTATTATTTTTTTTAGAGATTAAAAAATAGTAAAAAAATAATAATTTTTTTTTCTAAACGTACATTTTAGCATTTTTTAAGATTTTTTTTATTTTTATTTTTTACCAAATGGACCATCTTTTTTTATTTATATGATTTTTTATGTATTAGATATATTTTTTAGGCTTCTTAATTCAATTACAAACGTGCTCTTAATTAATAAACTTCCAATACATAAAATAAAGGGAAAAGTAAAAAATAACTCCCCAAACTACCACTCATTTGTAATTTAGCGTAAAGTTTGATTTGGTATAAAATAGCCCCAACTAATAAAATGGCCCTCTTAGATGAAACCGTTAAAATGGATGAAAAAAACCAAACGACGTTGTTTTGAAATGCAAAGTTACTAAAATGCCATTGTTAGAATTAAAATAAAATTAAAAAAAACCCTTAAAATGGCGTTGTTTTGGGTTTCTTCAAGAATATCCTTCTTCCCCGTGTTCTTTCCCACTACATCCCTTCTTCTGCCCAACGACCCAGATTTTACCCCATCTCCGTCGTAGAATTCGCTGCCGACCTTGGGTAAGCATCTCCTTCACCAAATCAACAAAACCATTTTCAGCAGTAACATATAGAGCAATTTCACCCGAGTGGTTCTGCTTGGACAACAATTGCTTCAACTCTGCCTCCCCACTGTTGGACAAGATATCCATAGCCAACGTGTGCAACGGCATGTCTTCCCGCTTCCCAATCAATTGCTTTGTCATTGTCTTCTGCCGGAAGCTTGGCTGCCTCTCTAGAGCTTCCATTGATACCAATTCCAAATAACCTCCCTAAATTAATTACCTGTCATCATTTACACTAGAAATTAACTACCACTATTAGAAAAGAACCCACCTGTGTTTCTTCACCATTCATCATTTAACAAAAATTAGAATAAAAAATTGCTCCTAGTTTGAACCATTCATATCCATGGAAGGAACTACCCAGTTTTGTTGATTACCCCATCTCTGTCGTAGTGGGAAAGAACACAGGGGAAGAAGGGTATTTTTGAGGGAAATCCAAAATGACGCCGTTTTATAGGATTTTTTTAATTTTATTTTTAATTCTAACAAGGGCATCTTAGTAACTCTGTATCTCAAAACAACGTCATTTTGAATTTTTCATCTATTTTAACGATTTCATCTAATAGAGGGGGCCATTTTATATGAGATTGATAGTTAATTCTTTATACAATTGAACTTTGAAATTTAAATTACAAATGACCGGTAGTTTGGGGGTCATTTATATTTTTCCCTAAAATAAATAATAACAAAAAGACATGCATGCCTATTAGGTTTTTTATAGGCACGTACAGTATTCATACTCATTTAAATTTTACTATATATATATTGTCAATTAGGTGTACATATATACGTATAGACAATTTTGAAATAACGTATAATGAAATATGCATTTTAATTTAAATAAGATAATATTTGGTGCTCTCTCAAACGTTTAATTTATTTAAAAGATGGCTCAAAGCATATATGCATGTTAATTTATTTATATAATTCATATACAGTACGTACTTTTATATATGGTTTATCAAAATAAACCAAATATTATTAATTCGCTAATATATATTAGTATAATTAATATAGGTAACTTAATTTGAATCATATCGAATTACAGATCTGCTTATCACTTGTAAACATTATATGCAGCAAAAGCCCCCGGTAAACCGTGGTGAACCTAACAGCAAAGTTAGTTGACTCATGCAATTCATGACTCATCACCTCTTATTTACTATAAATGGAAGTAAGAGCCGCACAAATTCAACACAGCATGTAAAGTAGTACAACATACTAGTACTGTTTGTGTTTGAGAGAAATTAGTAATTAACGTCAAAGTGATATCATCATGGCCTGCCTCAAGTCCCTTGTCTCTCTCAGCTCTCAAGCTGCACTGCTCTTCCTGGTCGTGGCAGTTGGTGTTGCCGTGCAGGCCCAGACAGCTCAGGCGCAGAGCTGCACGTATGAGCTCAACAACCTCAACGTCTGCGCGCCCTATGTCGTGCCAGGTGCCACCAACACCATGCCTAACGCCGACTGCTGCGGTGCACTCCGAGGAGTGCACCACGACTGCCTTTGCAGCACTCTCAGGATCGCTTCCCAGCTTCCTTCCCAATGCAATCTCCCTCCCCTCACCTGCGGTGATGATTTCTTTTATATATATTTACTGTTTGATTGACATTTTATACATACTTCTCAAGCTAACATTTTGTTTTCCCATATGCAGGTAGAAATTAAGGAAACAAGTGGCCCGTGCAGGAGTGGCTCGAATAAATTTTTTTAAGGTTTATGGTTTTGTCTTTCTGTCCTTGTTCCCGTTAATGTATTTTGATCTACGAACACTGACCAAGCAGTGGTGGGGATCAGAGAAAGAACTTGGTGTTGTAATGGAATAAACAAACTATATGTTTTGGCTCAAGAGGAATAATCATAAATCGAATGAGTCGTAGTTTCTGGCATTTGCTATAAGATAATGACAAGGAGTGCTTGATTAACTATTAAAAAAAAATTCATTATTTTCTGACTTGCTAATAATAAAAATAAAATATAAAAAATAAAATAAAAAAAGCCACCACAAAAGTTTCCTGGTCTAATTGCATGCATTTTAATAGTGACGTTTTTTAAAAATATCACTAAAATGCGATTTAAAAAAAAAAAACTGTTCAAACATCACTATTCATATAATAGTGAAGTTTGAATAGTATTAATTATTCACATGACGCTAATATGTTACAAACTTCACGTAGAATTCACTCTTGAAAACTAGACTTGAATATACCCTCTTGAAAACTGGATAAGTTAGTTGTTTTTAAGGGGGCAATTTTGTCATTTTACATTTTTTTATGATAATACTCTTTAAAACAACTAAATGGATCCTTCCATTTCAAATGAAATTGAGAGAATTCTTTCTCCAAAACCGACTTACAAAAAAGGGTGCCTAAAAACTTATATACACATAGTTAGATTAGACTTGAATCGTAACATACAAAGTTTATTATTTATCAACTCTTGAGTTGATTGAGAGGTTGGGGTACCTTGAACACCCTATTTATCCGTCACCACAAGTAAATCCAAGAAAACTAAGCTTGCAGTTTCAACAACATCCCACAAGCCTGTTACACGTTCAATTCAATCTCAAACACCTACTCATAACATAATAGTAATACTATTCACACATCACTATTTGTGCATAAATAGTGACACGTGAATAATAATACTATCCAAATTAAACGTCACCTTTACATTAATAGTGACATATGAACAATAAAACGTCTCAAATTTTGAAAATATTGACACCCAAAGTTTGTGTTTAAAATATTGACAATTTGTGTCTAATGTTACTCACCAAAAAAAAAAAAAAATTGTCTAACGTTTGGGAGATCGACATGTGATAAATATGGGCATGAAATTGCATGAGTTGGTTTGATATTTTCGATTAATGAGAGCTGGACGGCGTAGCTGGTGGACAGCGTTGTCTATGCTGACCGGGTGTTGTGGCCAACGACGACTGGCAGCAACTAGCAGATTTGGGTAAATAAATAAGAAAAGTGGGAAATATATTTTTTAGGTTTTTTACTTTTAACTAAGACCAGGAACATGAATATAAAAATATAGGACTCGTTTGGTTTGTGGATTAGATATTCCGTTAGGAAAATGAATAGTTATTATTAGGAATAGAGGAAGGCGAAATGAAATAGTTATTTCTATTTCTTAGGCCCCGTTTGGTTCACAGATTAGGTCATTGGATTGGACTAACTAATACTAGTGTTAACAAGTTCTTTGTTTAGTAACATTCTATTCTTGGGAGTAGTTTATTCTCATGAGACTACTAATTTTATACACACAGGGTTAGCTAAGCCATTCAAAATGTTAGCTAGTCCTTTTGTTTAATAACATTCTATTCCTAGGACTAATTTATTCTCATGAGACTATTAATTTTATACACACAGGGTTACCTAACTATTCAAAATTGAGTGGCTTAACTAATCATTTTCTGTGGGATTAAAAATATCATGTAAATTGCTCAAAAAAACCCTACACTTCTCACACCTCTCACAATATCCATATTTCAAAACAACGATCTCTATCTCTCAAAGCAAGGTATCTATCTCCCCTCTCTTTTTTTCAATCTCTATTTTCTTAGTTATTTAATTATCTCTGTGTTTCTTAGATTTTTTTTTTCTTCTCTAAGTTTTTTTTTTTCGTTTTTCGTTCTCTCAGTTTTTCTTCATTATTTCTCTATTTTTTTTTTTTCGTTCTCTTCTCTCACAGATTTTTTTTTTCAAATTGCACACAATTTTGCTTTTCTTCTCTCGGTTTTTTTTTTTCCCTCATTCAAACAGAAATCACCGATATAATTGGGTTGGAATCCTAAAAGGAATCACCGATATAAAATATGAAATATGGTGATTATGTGATTTTTTTATATAAATAATTTTAATTTTCTAGCATAATTGCCAAAAATAAAAAATCCCACATACATGACATAATTAAAAAAAAAAAAATTATAATATAGTTGTTTATGTTTTGAAGAAAAAAAGGTCCTTAATAATATAAATTATATTCGTATTATAAGGGTATTTTAGGAAACAAGATCACAATATGATTCTATTCACCAACATATTGCATTATACGAAATAAAGGAATAGGATTAGGTAGTCTATTCCAGCGTTAAAACCAAACAAAGGAATAGAATAGGTAATTTATTCTCAGTGATAGCTAATCCTTTTCCAATGGACTAAATAATCTACAAACCAAACGAGGCCTTAATTTGGTAACAACATATGTATTTTAATGAGAGTTGAACCAAAATTACTAAAAACCCCACCATTCTTTAAAAAAAAAAAAAAAAAAACTCAAATTAGAAAACATAAAACAAAAAAATTGAAAAACCTAAAATTACAAGGGTGGCCGGCCACCCCTGTAAATTTAGGTTTTCCTCTTCTTTTTTTTAATAAATAAAAATAAAAAATAAATTTAAGGGTTAAACTTTTTTTAAAAGTCTTTTTTTTTTCCCCAAAAAAGTTATTAATTCCTTCAAGAATAGCAATTCCTCTAATGTTTTTAGAGGAATAACTATTCTATGTGTAAGAGATTAGTAATTCTTACGAGAATAACTATTCCTAGAATAAACCCTTACTAAACAAAAATGACTATTTCATAGGAATAATCATTCCATTCTAGGGTTTATTCCAAAACCAAATGAGCCCATAGTGTTTTACTTTATTTTGCTTAAGGTGTTCCACGCTGATTTGTCAAATCATCATTAGAGAGCACAAAGATATTGATTTGTGTCAAGACCTTGTAACAATTAGAGAAATGCTAGAGGTCAATATTTTTCTCATATTTGACTCATATTTACTTATAATCAATCATTAAATTTACGAGGTCAATGGTGGAGCTTACAAATTTAATGGTTAATCTATTAAATTTATAAGAGAATATGAGCAAAATATAATATAAGAAACTTATTGATTCTCATACAAAATCATATATATATATATAGCGGAGCAATAAGAGAGAATATTTGGACATGGATTACATGTTTTAAAATTAAAAAACAAAAAAAATGCAAAAGAATAGAATGTCCTATCTAAATTTAAAATACTTTTTTTTTAGGTAAATGACACTTTCCTCTGTAAACTACTTTTTTTTTTTTTTTTTGAAGGACCTCTGTAAACTACTTCAAGTGTGTCAATTACCCCTATAGACATTAATTCAGCGTAACTCAAACCCTATTTTGAGGTTTGAGTGTCAATTTGCCTCCTTTATTCAAATTAACCATTAAGTTTGATGGAAAAATATATATATAAAAAATGGATAGATTGCTCCTTTATATGAAACAAGGGAGGTAAATGTTTTTAAAAGGCTTTGTTTGTTAATGTATATTTTTTTCTTGTTATTTTTTGTTTTCAAAACAAAATTATTATTATTTTTTACATTTCCGCTTCATTAGACGTGACCCTATCTAATTGAGCTACCTCTTGAGAATTAAAACAAAAATATTTAGTAAACAATTAAGAACAAAAAATACGCATATATATATTTGAAGATAATATTTTTATTTTTATGTCATATTGAACACTATTTCAATATGACATAAGGATAATATTATTTATCCATTTTTCTACTTTTAGTAGGAAGCACATGGTAATGAGAAATCAGGACAATAATGGAGGGTATTTTAGTTCACTTAAAAAGTAAAAAGATGTCCTTAAGAGGTAGCTTAATCTGCTGTGAACCACGTCTTTTGAAGTGGAGGTCACAAGTTCGAATCTCCCCTCCCTCTACCCTTGTGTGGACATGTCAAAAAAAAAAAAGTGAAAAGACAAAAATACATTTCCATTATAACTTATCGAATATTATCCAACTCAAATGAATTGAATCCTTTGAAAGGATCTCGTTCCAAGCAATAGCCCTAAGCCCAAAGTTCAATTTTGGGACATGTATTGCATGATATCCACTAGGGGTGTTCAAGCGGGTCAGTTATAACTGCATTACTAACCGCTAACACTAACTAGTGGTGTCAAAAAAATCGGGAAACCGGAATTGGAAAACCAAAAAATGGGGAAAACTAGAGAGCTTGTTTCGGTTGCAAAAAAATCAAAAACTGAAGACCCTGGATTTGGTCCCGATTTATATAGCACCCGGTTAAAACCGGAAACCGTAACCAGGTGCATATATATAATAATAATAATTTTTTTAATAATATATATTACTTAGAGTAATATACAAAAGAGCCAATTTGGTTTATTTGTTAATAAAGTTACTTAATGCTTATTCATCGGACAAAAAAGCTAATAATTTTTTAAAAAAATGACCAATTGTGTGCAAAAAAATGGGCTTATTTAAGCCCAATACCTAAAATAAGCCAAAAAATATTTTTTAAAAAACCGGTTACCGGACCGGTACAAATCGGAACCGCCGATAAACAAGACCCGGTTTCCCAAAACCAAGAACAAAAGTACTTCGGTTTTTGCCCAAAAACAGAAAAACCGAACCTGGGTGACACCCCTATCACTAACTACTTTAGAAGTCGGTTATTAAAAACTGCTAACCGCCTAGGGCGGTTGCAGTTAGTAGTTTTAGGTGGTAAGGATTATAACCGCCTTTATTTATATATAATAATATAAATAAAACATCCAAAACAACACTCATGTAGATTTTTTTTTTTTTTTTTTTTAAATTCATTTGTATTTGGATTAATGGATTTGTGCTATTTAAAACTATGTATGTGAAATATATAATGCAGTATGAAATATTTTGGGCCAAGCCTTATTCAAAAATATTGGTTGGTCCAAAAAACAACATTTTTTTCCCATAGTTTTTGGAACATTTTAGCTTAAACCCTTAAAATAAGCCATAAAAGGACAAATTAAATGCCCAAAATACTTAAAAAAAGCCCAAAAGCTCTTTTTAATAATAATAAAAGCAATTATAATTGCCGGTTATTAGATTGAATAACGCTAACGCTAGCAATTGTATTATTAAAATCAATAACATTCAAGCGATTCTGTTAGCGATTATAGCTAATAACCACCGGTTACAACCATTTGAATACCCCTAACATTCACCTTGATGTGGTTTTTATAGTTATAGGAAACTCTTGCATCTTTTTGAATTTACACTAAGCACTCCTAGGGCCGACAATTTTGATATGACCCAAAAATGACACGAGCATGACATGAAAAAACAGGTAATGGGTTTGAATTTATCGAGTTCAAGTCTTAATTGGGTCTATCCGTTTAAGACCCGATAATTTTTGTGTCTGACGAGTTTATTTGTCAAGTTTAGCGGGTTAACCCACCAGGCACGATTACTAGCAGGTCAACCCACTAGACCCAAGACCCTATTAGTATTTAGGTATGGTGAGTTGACTGCCAAACCCGTATTTAAAAAAAAAAAATAAAAAAAAAAAAAGAGAAAACCCTAAAACTAACTCTGAAACGCGCACCCTGGTCCCACCCCCACCACCCAAGCACCCACTCTCATAGGCTCATCACTCACGGTCGAAGAGGGAAGAGGAAGAGTCCCCCCAAGCGGCCAGCCCAAACCCCCATCCCTATTAGTGCTCTGCCTCTTAGTCTCTGTGCTCTTTCTCGACTCTCGCCTCTCGGTCTCCCTCTCATGCCCTCAACTCTCTCTCTCTATAGTCTCTCACCTGGTCCACTTTAATTTGAGATTTCTTTTTGATAAGAAAATGCCGTAAAAAACACAATTAGTATGAATTTAACTGTCATATATTGATGATCCTTGATTATATGATACAATTGATTAGAATTTGAGATTTTTGTTTTTAATTCCGGAAACAAACAATATGATATATTAACGGTTGCATTGGTTACCCATTTTGTATTATAATCGTCAAACCGCTAACCCGTTAGCTAAACAAGTTGTGATTCTCCCTCTCCCCGGCGACTAAGAGCACAAAAGCTACCTATATTCAAAACCTAGCTCAAACCCTAAGCTTCACCCAGTAATTTTAAAAGTCTCAGGTTCTCATCTTAAGTCTCTCTCTGATTTCACGAAGTTTCAAAATAAAGCACTTGTTGCATGAATGTGCCTTTGCCCTCTCAATTACTTTGTTTTTGTGAAAAAAAAAGCTTTTGTTTTATGGTGCGATATTAAAATTACAATTTATGAAATTAAATAATGAGCTATTTGGATTCTAATGCAGTATGGCTCAGTGAAAGTGAAGCGCTTTAAGAAATTCTTGTGGTTTGTGTAGTTTTCAAACCTTTAAACCAAAATTTTTTCACTGCTAAAATATTTAAGGAATATTTATTATTGTTAATTGAGAAATTCGCAATTATATACTAAAAAGGAAGCAAGGCTGCATTTGAATTAATAAAAAAGTTTTTTTAACATGTGAATTTCAAAGGCTCTAAAGTGGCTGAAAAAGTGAATAGTTAGAAATATTCCAATAAAATGTTTTTTAAAATCGTGAGGTACAACTAGGACTGCGGACAAGGTGATTTAATGGACAATGTCCTATTATTAAATAGCACTTAAATAAATACAAAATGAACTTGTAGCATTACCCCCCAAGTTCTTGAGTTTGGAGGGACTTGATGACTTGGAATTTGAGATTTCTTTTTTGATAAGAAAATGCCTTTAAAAAACACAATTAAGATTACAAGAATTTGAGATTTCTTTTTTACCGGAAACAAACAACTAGAATTCGAATCCTACCCATCGGGCCCAAACGAACCCGTTCCACCCAGAGAGCGCCGATTCTCCCTCTCCCCGGCGACTAAGAGCACAAAAGCTACCGTAATTCAAAAACCTCCGAGCTCAAACCCTAATTCCAAGATCAACGCCTCAGGTTCTCTCTCTTTCTCTCTCTCTCTGATTTCACGAAGTTTCAAATAAAGCACTTGGTTGCATGAATGTGCCTTTGCCCTCGTCAATTACTTTGTTTTTGTGAATTTAGCTTTTGTTTTTATGGTGTATGCTAAATATGATGAAACTATGCCTTGAGCTATTTGGATTCTAATGCAGTATGGCTCAGTGAAAGTGAAGTTCTATTTAAAAATAATTTTATTCTTTATTTATTTTTATTTTCATAGAAGTTGAAGGTTTATTCTATGGTAATTGAAAAAAATGTTGGGAAACTTACCAAAACTCTAAACCTTCTTATTAATTTATACAAGTATGTGAGTATACAGTGTAATGAAAGATAAATATACATTTGAAATAATTTTTTGGGATGAATAGCTAACCACTAAATCTGAGATGAAATAGAACTTCATAGATAGCAAAAAACAAACTAAAACATCTCTTGACATCAACAAACACAAAACCTCCTATACACAGAAACTATATCTGCTCAACAATTGTACAGCCAAAACAGAAAACAGAAGAAATAAGCTTCTCTATATCAGTGGTAAGAGTCTGCATTTACAAGGAGGATGAATCTTTCTCTCTTTACAAATGGCATAAACCTGATGCCCCAACATCTCTACCTCTCTAAAATTGCCAAAAGAACTAGCGGCAACCCGCAAAGAACAAAACAGCAGGCACCAGAAACACCAACAGCCAGCAGACTAGGTCAGAAATCAACAGCAAGTGCAATAAACCAGCACCACAAGAAACCAACAAAACAATCCAGTTACAAGAAAGCCCTACAGCAAAATGAACCCTCCCTCCAACTAGGAGTTCAGCAGCAATACAGAACAATTTGAAACAAAACAACGTGCCAAAACCAGCCAGTAGCAACAATACCAACAAGATCTCTCAGCAGGGTCAAAGACCCCACAGAACCTCCCAGCAGCAACACATTCCATTCACATTATGTGCTCCCATAATTTTTCACAGTCAGCCCACCACATAAATAGTAATTGAACACACATAAGAGGGAGAGAGCAAAACAACCCAATCTACAATTAGCATAGCAATTGAAAAAATTAACAAAGAAATCCCAATCAAACAAAGCAATTCAAGTCACAAAACAAATTTTAGAATTTACCTAGCAAGAGTGGCCCACTTCCTCTCTGGCTGCGGATCTTATCTCTCTTCCCTCCAAACTCCTGCTTTCTCTACTCATAGATTCAGCCCTCTTCATAGACCTAGTCTGCATTAACACCCACAGACCTTCCAGACCTGCAAGCTGCAACACACCAAAACCACAACATGCTCGCTAAAAATGCAAAAAAAATCCAAAATTACAACCAAACCTAACTATCACTCCACACACACACAAACACAACTTTCCACCACAAATCTACAAAGCAGTTAAAATTCTACTCAGATTTCACAAATTCCTCGTATTTGAACTTGCAAAAACTCCTCGTTCTCTCTATGTGCCACAAAAAAATCAGAACTGAATGCCCAAAAAAATATCTCTTGAAACTTAGAAAAGACCAACAAAATTGAAGACACCCAGCAAGTGCAGAAACTATGCTTTTTCAACAAATACAAGAGACCCACAAAATTGATACAATATTGACACAAAATCGATTACCTTCGTTGATATCACAGTGCAAAACGTATATCACATGTGAACTCTGAGAATGAAATTTTTGTATTTCACTGATGAATTTTATTTCAAAAATCATCACTATTTCTGGATTATCTATAATGAAGAAAATTTAGGAAAATATTAAAGTTTTTACTCTCTGTGTGTATTCTTACCTGCATTTATGCAAATTTCCTTGTGTGCATACTTTTGGTTGAAACTCAAATATTAGGCATCTTATTCTGCATCCTTTCCCTATCTGATGAATCTTCTTCCAACATGAATAATTTATGGTATATGTATTTCAGCATTAAAAGACCATTGTGGATGGTGATATGTGATCAATTAATTTTATTTGTAAGTTTCTACTGGACAGATTACATATTACATATTATTTTCTTTTTTCTGTTTTTGATTTTTTAATGGTTTACTCACTTTAATGAAGGTCAATGGATGGGGATGATGAGGACTTATGTAGTCCTCTTGAAGAGAACAGGGATATGAGACTTCAAGCATCACATAACTTGGACTTGAACATGGAGCAGGACTGTCCAGTCTTTCCTTAAATGATGAAGCCAGTAAAGATGCAGTACTAAAAATTGGTACAGAGTTTGAATCAGATGAACACGCATACAAATTCTACAACAAGTATGCCAGATTGGTAGGTTTCAGTGTTCGTAAAGACTGGGTAAATAGGAGTAAGGTACATGGTCAGGTGGTGTCTAGGAAGTTCACTTGCTCTAAAGAGGGTTACCGGAGGAAAGACAAAAGAGATGTTAATGTGAAGAAACACAGAAGGGAAACTAGAACTGGTTGCTTGGCACACATGATCATTACTCGTCAGCCTGATGGTAAATATCGGGTTACACATTTTGAAGCACAACACAATCATGACAATGTAAACCCCACTAATGCTCAAACATTACAGTTGCAAAGAGAATTAAGTTGTTCTTCAGATGCTGAAGCTGGCTTAGACAATAATTTGGGATCACACTCCAAATCAGCATTTGAATCAATGACAATGCGATTTGAAGTCCAGGAATCCCTTGATGAGCTTGCCATTGATTATGACAATTATCTTCAATCTGAAAGGTTAAGAGATATGAAGGAGGGAGAGGCAGGGCGTTTGTTGCATTATTTTCAAAGGCAGCACTTTGAAAATCCATCATTCTTTTACACAACACAGCTTGATATTGATGACAAGGTAACCAACATATTTTGGGCTGATGATAATATGGCAGTGGACTATGACCATTTCAATGATGCAGTCTGTTTAGACACAAGTTCCAGAGCAAACAAAGATTTTCGGCCATTTGTACAATTTTTAGGAGTGAATCATCACAAACAAGTCGTGATTTTTGCTGCTGCACTCTTATATGATGACACTGTCGAATCCTTTAAGTGGCTATTTCGAACTTTCATAGAAGCAATGTTTGGGAAGAAGCCGAAGGCCATTCTCACAGATCAAGATGCAGCAATTGTTGAAGCAATCAATTCAGTTTTACCAGAAACAAGTCATCGCATATGTGTATGGCAGATGTACCAGAATGCTCTCAAACACCTTAGTAATGTAATAGAAGATACTGATTCTTTTGCCAAAGATTTAAAGAGCTGTATTTATTTCCAAAAGGATGAGGAGGATTTTGTTCATGCCTGGGAAGCTATGGTGGACAAATATGGTCTTCAGCAGAATGAGTGGTTAAGATGGATGTTCAGAGAAAGAGAGAAATGGGCTGTGGTCTATGGTAGGAACACTTTTTTCATTGACATGAATGGTTCACATCTGGGTGAGTATTTATTTAATAACTTGAGAAATCAATTAAACTCTGACCTTGATATTCTTCATTTCATTAAGTTTTTTGAAAGGGTAATAGATGAGCAGCGATACAAAGAAACTGAAGCTGATGATGAAATGAGCAGATGTATGCCAAGACTAATGGGAAATGTGGTTTTGTTAAAGCATGCCAGTGATGTTTACACCCCAAGGGCATTTGAAGTATTTCAGAGGGATATGAGAAGAGTTTAAATGTTGTTGTTAACAAGTGCAGTCAGAATGGATCATTGCTCGAGTACAAAGCAAATACATTTGGGCAAGTGCGAGAACACACTGTTACATTTAATTCTTCTGATAATACAGTTAATTGCAGTTGTATGAAGTACGAGTATGTTGGGTTTCTATGTAGCCATGCACTGAAAGTGCTTGATCATAGTAATATAAAGGTTGTCCCATCCAGATATATATTGAAGAGATGGACAAAAGATGGAAGGTCAGGAAGCATGAGAGATAGTTATGAGTTCACCATACAAGACAATCCTAAGTTGGTTGTTGCTAGCCGTTACAAAAACTTGTGCCAAAAAATACTCAAGTTATCAGCCAGGGCTTCTGAGTCTGAGGAAGCATTTGAATTTGCTGCCAGACAACTTGATGAAATGATGGAAGGGGTGGAGAACATCTTGAACTTAAAACCTGAGGACGCTCAAACTCTCAGCTCAAGTAGCACAGGTGCAAATGCATCTGAAAGTGAACATGCAGAAATTTTCCTGGATGGAAATGCAATTGATGATCACGATGAGAACAGAGTAAAAGGAGTAAAAGAGAAGGAGGTGGCTATCTCCACCATGAATGGAAAAGCTTCTCATTCAAAAGTAGTTCAGAATATAGAAGCATCCCCACCGATTGTAACCTTTATTTCGAGTTCCCCAACAGCATATATTTCACCTCAAGCAACAACTGCAAATCCCATCATGCAGGTGGTACTTTGCTGATCTTTATTGCAATTATAGCGAATAATCTGCATACATATTTTGTGTAGCTTCTATTTTTTAGTGTGTAAAGTTTACCCTTCCAAATTGCATTACACAGGGAATGTGCAATTTTGAAGCAAATCAGGTGGTTCAGTGCATGTATCAACAACCTAACCTAGTCATGGACCAGCAATCCAATCCTAACATCTATCAACCGCCAAACTTCTTCTCCAACCAACCTGATTCACCTGGCCAATCTCATCTATTACAGGTAGTTATTTATCCACGCTTGCAGTTTGGTTAGTTTGAAGTATATCCCGTATGCGACCTGAATATATATTGTCACGCAGGAACCTCTAATCCATAACCCATACCAAGAGTCCGTCTCAAGCACCACTCAATTGAGGCAGGTAAGTAAAAGTAGAGGTTTAACAATGCCAATAAATTGGCCAACAGTTTTCGCTTCTTGAAGAAAACCACTCTTTGCATACTATTTAATTTGCTTCATGTTATTGACTGTAGGCAATGGATCTTGATGTTCAGCATCCACATTCATCTTCATTCTTGCTCTATGATGGATACAGAGCTTCCAACGTATATCTTGGGCCTAAATAACTGAAGAATATGGAAAGTTATTCTTCTCTCTCATCATTGTCTGTTGTGTGCTGTACAGTCTCCTCAAATGCTAGAATTTGTAATCCAATCATTGTATTTCATATGCACACCACTTGGTCAACTCCAAAGGATATAAAGGCAGTTTTACTTCATAGACCAAGAGAAAATGTAAATCCATCCATGCTTACAAATGTTTAGCAAAGTGGTGTGCATATGAAATATGCCTCAATTTGTTGGTTGCAGTGAGCTTTTGTACCCTGTCAGGGCTTCTGCTCAATAAGTTGCCCCAGATAACATGTTCTAGAATAGCTATTGCATGTTGTAGAGATTTTGGAACAGTGTGCCCTTGGTCCAAGACAAAATTTATTAATAGCCCTAGTCCAACATGGGCAAACATATTCTGATTAATTCATCCTGAGCTTGGTTTGAAGACTTAGAACCAAGTTCAGCTTGCAAGCAATCACTTCAATCTTTGTAGTAGGTTTTTAAAACCAACCTTCAACTTCTGTGTTGCCTGATCCTTTGGGGTTGAAGAATTTAGAACCCAAAATAGTGTGTTACTGCTGGATAAGTATTCACGGTGATTACTTGTATGTGAGAGAGCTTATATAGGATTTACTTGTCCGGATAAATGGTCAGATAGCCTAAAATTTAGGACCCGTTTGGGAGTGCGGTTTTAATAAGTGATTTTAAAAATTGCGTTTTTGAAATTTTTATTTTTAAAATTGCATAGGCGTTTAGTAAAACATGTTAAAAAGTATTTTTTTTTTTATCAATTGAGTGTTTAGGTGAAATTAGTATATAATTGTGATTTTAGGCCAAATAAGTAAATATTGCTCCAAATATTTTTTTTAAGCTTTGGTTTAAATTCTTATTTTTCAAATAAGTATCCTTGGTTGTTTATTGAAATTGCAGATTTTTTCATGTTTTTAAAATTACAATTCTAAACACTTTAAAATTGCGATTTGTTTTAAAAACATAAATTATTTTTAAGAAAATGCACTCCCAAAGGACCCTTATTAAAAAAAGGGGTTTGCTTGGGGTTTTCATATGTTCTTTTGAGTTCTTATAGATTTACGTAAAATATAATTTAAGAAAAATAAAATTGTAATACCATTTTTTTGTCAACAAATTAATTTTTATGAGTTAATATTTAGGTTTTAATGCTTTAAAACTTGTTTTTGGATTCAAAACTAAAACCCAAAGATGGAAGATTAACCTTTTAGGGATGGTATCATCGAAAATAAATTTGATCATTTTAAATTTAGTACTAATACTTAAAAAAACCGGTTGTGGAGGCAATTATAATTTTATTTTTTTTCTTAAATTATATTTTACATAAGTCGAAGAATCCAAGAGAATACTATAAGAGAACCCTTAACATTTTTCTTTAAAAAAATTGCTTACATGTGAAAATTATCCTTTTATCTTAATAATTTTTCAAAAAAAAATCACATTTAAGTACGTCAAATCTTATCATACCTCTTTTAAGATTTAACGGGTAAATTCGGCACGAAGGAATCCCGAGTCAAAGTCCTTCGTCGTTGAGTCGCATCGGCACCAATATTTGTTTTCGCAATTAATGTTTTGTGGGCCCCCACTAAGCCACGCAAACCACATAGATTTTTGTTTTTTTGTTTTTTGTTTTTGTTATCAAAAGCCTGTCTTCTTTTACTATATATATATATATATTTTATCACGAAAATAAAAATAAAAAAACCATAGCCGCATGGCACAATCATTGCTTCTTCTTTTTTATGGATTTTGATTGTCTTTATTTATGTTATAAATTTTACATTAAAAAAAAAAAAAAAAGCGTGGACAAAAATTTTGGTTTGAAACTGACCCAAAATTCAGATTTTTAAATTATAAAATTGAAAACTCTAGTTTTAGAATCAAAATGAGATAAATCATAGAAAAATGCTAGAAATGCAAAATTTGTTACCAAGAGCTGTGTGACATGTGTCCATCAGAAATTATTAAAATAGTTATTAAAAAATACTACAAATATTAATAATTAAGCTACATATTATTTTAGTACCTATCTATTTATTTTATTTTATTTTCAAATCATAGAGTGTTTGATATAGTTTCTTATGAAAAAAGAAAAAAGAAAAAATAAAATAGTGAGTTGAAATAAGGGGAAAGTGGTAATAGTACTTAGCCAGTTAGCTGAGGACCGAGGAGTTGGGGTAAAGTAAACATGCGAACAGCGCAGATATAGCTTTGTTCGTTCGATTGGATTTTTGAAAAGCTTTGTTTATTTTTAAGAAACAAACAACGCGAGCGTGTGACGGAGGCCATCGACCGCGCGTCTGCCGACCTCCTCAAAATCCTCACGTCTCTCTCTCTCTCTCTCTCTGTCTCGCTCTGGTTCAGTGTACAAAATCCCTCCGACTCCGAGTCCAACAACTCATCGAATCTCTCAGTCCCTGCTTTCCAACTTCCAACTTCCAACTTCCAAACCCCATCATGGGCTTCCTCCAACGCCTCTTTGGATTCGCGCACAGAAAGTCAAAGGATAAGAAGAAAAGGAGCTTCCCGCCGGACACCGCCAGCACCCAAACGACGCCGTCACGACTCGCTGGCGACCTGGACCCCAACAAGCACGCCATAGCAGTCGCGGCGGCTACCGCGGCGGTGGCTGAGGCGGCGCTCGCGGCGGCTCATGCTGCGGCCGAGGTTGTCAGGCTGACAAGTGCCGGGCCGCCACGTGCCCCCTCCGCGCCCCAGCGTCGGTGGACGGAGGAGTCCGCCGCCGTCAAGATACAGTCCGCTTTCCGTGCTTATCTGGTTAGTTTTATTCGTTATTTGTTTGTTAGTGTTTCTCTAATTAATTCCTTCTTCCATATTTATTATTAAAGATAACGAAAGATTAGATAGATAGCTAGAAAAGAAAGAAACAGACGGTGGCATGTGGGCACTAATTGGTTGCGGTCGGGTCTATTATATTGGATGGTGTCATTTCGCTATCGGGCATGGACATTACCCGGAGGCATGTAATGCGTATGTGAGAAGCGTTTGCCACGCGTCTGAATTACAGCGCGACGTGAACCACACGCGCCATCCTGTTCCCACGTCTTACCGGGAGATTCGTCTCAGGTGTTGGATTCCCTTTGATGGAAGGAAGGTGGTGGCCCTAGGGCTAGCTGGTTAGCTTCCTTGTTAAGAAATCCAGTCCAGCACTAATTGCTCTAGTTATTAATTTTTTTCAACATTACCTTTATGGTAATTCAAAATCTTTACGTTTACCGCCCAGCTAGTTGTTGAATTTTGTGACCTATGAATATGAAATCCCTGGACCCTGCCTTTTTCATCAACTTTTTGTAGGTGGGTAGAAATTAGACTATTAGAGCATATCCCAACTACCCAAAGGCTTAATTTTACCTATTAATTTACTTTCTTTTTTTTTTTTTCCTTCTTTTTCTGGGCTGCTTGGTGTTCTTGTTGTGCTCCAATGATATGTCCCAGAATTTTTTGTGGGGGGATTTGGACCACAAATTTAATCAACTTTTTCCACTAGATTCTTCATTTCACTTTACCTATGCTGTCTCTTGCTGCGTGTGTCACGTGGTGAGCAGAGATGAGGAGGAATATGTCCGCCACATGGCAGAAAGAGAGAGATGATGATTTCATCCATGGCCCTGTACCCTTTTCAATTTCCATGCTAGTCTGCTCTCCCGTCCCACCATGCACCATCGCTTTTAAATTTCCCAATTGAATGAAGTTTTGCAATGAATCTTTTTTTTTTTTTTGTGTCGATTTTTTTGGGTGAATTTTCAAGGCAAGGAGGGCGCTGAAGGCACTGAAAGCACTGGTGAAGCTTCAAGCATTGGTGAGAGGACACATGGTGAGAAAGCAAACTGCAGACATGCTGAGGCGCATGCAGACACTGGTCCGAGTGCAGGCCCGAGCACGTGCAACTCGCACGCACTTGTTGGAATCCTTTCATTCTGCCGGCAAATCCTCTCACTTATTTCACCGTGTAAGTCAACTGTTCTTTTGTCTTCTTTTTTGTTTGGTTTTTTATTTCCATTTTCTGTTGCTTCTACTTGCAGGTCCCTGCAACTCCAGACAGAAGTGAACGCCAACTTCGTGCTTGTAGCACCAAATTTGATGGCGCCTCAGTCTTAAAGGTATTTGCTTTTCTAAAACACATCTGTAGATCCTTAATTGTTTCTCACTTACGTGAATTGGGGTTCTTTAAATTGAAAGTATAAAAGCAAATGTGCATAGATTGCTGTTTTTGGCTCTTTTTGCAATTTTTTTTCTAATGACAGACAAAAAGGGAAGAAAATGTTTATTTTCTTGATCTTCAAATTCACACAGAAGTTATAAAATTTTAGTGTCAAGATTCAGTACTCTTGCATTTTCTTTTGACTGATCTTGCATCCTTCTGTTCCCACGCACAGAGATGTGGTTCAAATTCAAACTTCAGGGACATCATCAACCTAGACAGAGTAAATGGTGGTTCAAACTGGTTAGACCGGTGGATGGAAGAAAGTTTATTGCACAATCGTCGAGACAGTTCATTGAGAAATGCGCATACTGATGATGAGAAGAGCGACAAGATTCTTGAAGTTGATACTTGGAAGCCGCATTTGAAATCCCAGCAAAGTAACAGAAGCTTTAAGACACCACAGCATGTTTTTTCTTCTGATTTTAACAAGGAAAGATTTATGACATACAACTCTCCAACAAAAGCTCCAAACCCGGTTCCTACTCCGGCTACTCAATCTTCCAGGGAGCTTTTATCTCTCAACTCTCTAACATTAGGAAAAGATGAAGCAGCTGTAAGGACTACTGAGAACAGCCCACAAGTGTATTCTGCAACATCTGTGGCGGAAGTAGTGGGAAGAGGTCCATTTAATCACAGTGCACTAGCTTTTTTCATTTACTTTACCTACTGTCTAACTACATGTCTAACACCGAATCATCTCGTGCTAAAGTTAGGTCACAGAGTGCCCCAAGGCAAAGGCCCGAGTTTGAAAATTTTGGTTCAATCAGGAGGTCTGTCCAGGGGGTTTGGGATGCAGGGATTAATTCAGATAGGGGTTCTTCCCAACAAGCTTATCCTGCCTCTACCCGCTTGAATAGAGTTGGGAGTTCTAGTTTTAAGTGATTTTTCTAAGTATGGAAAGCAATGCTAGAGTTGTAATTATATTATGTTCTCAACTATAAGATTATGTACTATATTTGTCCATCTGTGTCTTATGTTAGCAAAGACAAAAAAAATTAATGGTCATCATGCTAGATGATAATTCTGTTGTAAATTATTTCATGAAAATTAAAATGTCCCTATAATTTGAAATATTTTCTAGTTTTCTTCTATTTGTTGTCTACTCTTTGTGCCTTATAATGGATTGTTTTTCATTTATTCTATAACGACTTTTGAGTAAATGTGTGCTAATGATGTCACCCAGTGCATAGCACGAGTTGCATTGACGCTTTAAATGCGCACGAGCCATGGTATACATTTTTTATTTGAATTTATACATCTATAACAATAAAATTGTAGCTTTAATAGTCAAATTTTAACAGCCATTAACCGTGATTTCAACAGTTAAATTTTAGCAGTAAAAAACTATCATTTCAACAGTCATATTTTAACAATAAAAATTTGTCATTTCAACACTTTTTTAATTCTACAAAAGTAAACTTTCAGCAAATTCAATATAGACATTTTATCTTTTCTTTCTTCTTCTTTATTGCTATAGATTTGTGTGTTAGATTTGTGTTCATAATTTGCAATATACACACTACATGCGGGTAATATTATATCTTGAGGACCATGTTGTTGTATTCCCTTTTGCAACTTATTGTATAAGCTAAATAGTAATATTTTTCTAAGAGATAGATTCATATTCGTTTCACTCTCCATGAATTTAGTAATTCGCATACAAATTTTATTTTATTTTCATTAATTCTTTTCTTTCTTTAAAAAAAAAACAAGTAATAGAAGTTTATAAACATCTTTATTTTCTAACAATATGCCTCATATTTATACTAACCAGTTTCTCTCCATTTCATTTTGAAATACATAAAAGATTATTCTCCCTTTATGTAGGCCTCATTATATCACATTCTTGAGCTGCGTTTATTTCGAGGTAAACTGTTTTGTCAGAAAATATTTTCAACGAAAAACATTTTTCCTGAAAAATGATTGTTTTGCAAATATTTTCTAATGTTTGGTGCATACAAAAAATCACAAATAAAATTTTAAATTACGATAATGTCTTATTTGGGTTCTAGCGAAATTTGTTTGGGTCCCGTCGGTGTCCCGGTCGAGTCCCAACTAAGTCCTAGCGAGTCTTGTGGTCCCAACTAGGTCCTGTCCAGGGGTTTGGGATGCGGGTTAATTCATGTCCTAACTTCTGTCCTAGCAGGTCACATTAGAGTCCTAGCTCAATTTTGACCAAGTCCCGATTGAGTTTTAGTGGTTTCCTAGCTGAGTCTTGGCAATGTCTCAACAAGGTCACGAAGGGTTTCGTCCCAGTCCTGGCAATGTCTTGATCTTGAGTCCTTGCTAGGTCTGTCAATTTGATAATGAGATACTCAAACTTGGGAAACGATTTATGGTTTACAAAAATAGAAACTATTTTCCATAAATTAAATAAGAATGTTCGGTCAAATGAAAATATTTTTTTATTGACAATTATTTCCACGAAAAAATAGGAAATTATTTTTAAAAATCATTTTATGCTGAGCAAATGGATCCTTAGGCCTTGTTTGGTTTGTAGCATTAACCCCTGGAATGAAATAATCATTTCTTTGTTTGGTAAGGGATTATTCCTAACAATAGTTATTTTCGTCGAAATAACTCATCCCTTACATAGAAGATAGCTATTATTTTAAGAAATGAGAAGAATAGGGAAGAAAAAAAATTTTTTTTTTTAAATATGAGTAGAGAAAAATAAAAAAAGGAATAAATAATATGAGGTTTTTTGTAAGTTTGATTCAATTCCAAAATAAGGAATATAAATAGCTATTCGATTCCAATTTCTCTATTTCCAATAATAACTATTCCTTTTCATAATAGAATATACATTCAACGAAACAAACAAGTCCTTAATCTCATCTCAGCCAAGGAATGAGATTAAAAACTCACATAATAAACTTAAATTCTAAACATGATGTTAATATTCCGAATGCTGAATTTTTTTTTTTTGTCACATCAAAATCAAAATTTGAGAGCACACCTTGGACACTAGTATTATAGTATAGCTATCTCATTCCTGTAGTAGTGTCCCATCCTCCATCAATTTGAGAAGTCAAAAATGTAAGGAGTAGCTACCACTGATTGCTCTTGGGCCTTTCTTAAAAGTTCTTCTTAGACTTTAATATCACTTTTTGTATTGTGATTTGTGAGCTTTGATCCGACCTACTTACCATTTTGCATTTGATTTCACTGAGATTTGATCCTCTTCACATATTTACTTTCGGTGGCCTATATGGGTAATTGGCCCCATCGCTAGTTTGTCCTAAATGACTAAATAAAGTGGCAACAAATTTGCATGAACTCCGTACTAAAACATGTTGAAAATAATTTCACTCAATAGCTCATCAGCTTTGTCTCTCAAGAAATAGTTAAATCGGTTAGAATCATGTCTAATAAAACAGAGATCACTAGTTTGAATTTCTCTTCTCCTCTTATATGGACATGTCAAAAAAAAAAAAGCCATCAGCTTTATTCCGACTCTTAAGAAGAGTGTTACAAAAAAGGGATTTCTAGAATTACTTTATACACTCTGCACCGAATTCAGTTGCACTTCAAGTCATATTAAAGTAGGAGACCCAATTGAGGTCTAACTCAACCTCTCTAGCTATAAATAGGCCGATACCAAATTCATATTGAAATTTTGTGTTTTTGTGTTTTAGGCATCACACATTTTTTTCTAAACATCGGACTGAGACCCGTCGACACACCCGACAAGCTCCTTTGTTTATTCTTTTGTTTTGCAGCGCTCGTGATTGTTAGGGATCGCATAGATAAAAAGTCATAAGCATATTGAAGAACATGCATTTCATCCCATTAGAAAACTGTTGTAACAAAACAAATGCAACCTTCAACCTTGGATGCCTATCACAAGCCATACAGTTGAAATCAATGATATGATGCTGCTTATCAAAGTGACGTCGACATAGCTATTTAGGAACAGCTAGCCCACATCCGGAAAACAGCATATATATATATATATATATATATATATATATATATTCTCTTTTTGGTTCTTTCTCACTCCAATTTTGGCCACTTGCAATTACAAAAACTTTGATGGTCGTGGTTACATCACGTGAAAATCAAATCTTTATGGGGCAATCTAAAATGTGATCATATTCTTCAAAAGCATTATAGTTCATGTCCCCAAATCATTTCGCTTTTCAATCAACGTGAATGGAATTACTATACTTTACGAGGTAGATGTTGGTCGTTTTTGCATTTTTTTGTTTTCTTTTTCCGATTTTAGAAAGTTGTGTACATGCAGATACAGATGCAATTATTCACAATCATATTTATAAAATGACGACATTATGTTTTTACTAACCATGTCCGCATAGTTATTAAATGCTGTTATTATACGTATTCTATTCTCTTGAAGACTTGAACCTTCTTTGAGTCTCTATTACGACATATTTTAAACCGATTTTAAAATTGATTTGGACTTGTTTCTAAATTTTTCTAAGCCCAAGTGTTTTTAAAATATATTGATTTCACATTACTTTTGTCTTTTTGCCCAACTGAATGACTGAATTGTAAAGAGGAAAAAAAAAACCAAAACAAACCCTTAAAACAATGTAAACATAATATATACCTAATCCAAACAATGTCATTTTGGCTTTTGCTAACCGCATCCGCATGTGCGGATAGCGGATATGGGTAGTTAATATCTACCTGTATGTACACTCTTATATACTTTCTCAACGTAGGACACTATTAACAAATCTTCCCTCATGTATGAGTCTTTTATAAATTCAAGAGTGTCATATGTACTCCAATGGCCACCACACTTTTTACCAGGACACTCATATTAAAAGCGAACTCTAATACTAATTGTTATGGAGAAAAACACCTAAGGAGTTCACTAAGTGTACATTAATAATTTAATATACATTTGACCACTGCATTAGCCCAAAAGCCTAAGCTTATAGACTTGAATTCACCTAAATATATTAATAAATCACTTTCTTTATACTTTCCCAATAAGAGACATAACACTTATAAGTGTACTCATAACAAATTTTACCACATAAATAAAATTGCTCGATTTGTGTTCTATACATCATTACACATTTTAAGAGGCTGATGGATCAGTAAGCAAGCAATTAATCGAAAATACAAAATTAAACAAGCATGACTTGGGTACTTAATGCTTCAAAGCATCACTTATTTATATATCACCTGAATACTCTCCTCCACTCTTCTCTGGGCAACTGAAGAAGGGCTTCTTATTTGGTCTTTATTCTTCCTTCATTTGTTTTTTTTATAACCCCAAATCAAAATATGCTGCACAATTCAAATGAAACAAGTGTTAAGAAACCCTACAACTACAATACATCAATGGGCCAATTGTCAAATCCTTCCAAACATGGGCCATGCCCATGCACGCCAAACCCTACATCAAATGCTTTCTGTCGAAATTGTGCATCAGAGTGATTATTTTGAATTGGACCATTCCACAAAACTAACTGTGTCTGCCTACTCATTGGTATATGAATGATGGACCTAACGATTGAAAAGAGTTGGTTGGGACCCATTAAAACCATCAGGGTCGGAAAGATTAGTGTCATTTAATTAAATGAATTGAACTCTCAAACTCTGAAATCACGTTTTAAATAATTGAGTAACCCTTTTTAATAAATAGATCAGGTTAGATTGACATGAACACAACCTATTTCTAGCTGTTTCAACTTGTTTAATATAAATAAGTTAAATTGACCAAATACTTTATATAACCGGTTGACTAATACAATTTCATATCTTATAAGCATAAATTTTATTAATTATACGCATTTACAACTAAATTCGTGAGTCATGACAATCAAAATATCCAATTAAAAATAAGCCAATTTCTCAACATAATATCCAACCAAAATAATATTACAACCCAATTAAGTTCATCTGCATAAATAAACACATATAGCAATAAAAGAAAATAAGATTACATGTCTAATCAAATTTAAACTTTAGTATTTCAATTTTTCAATGGTAAAAGAAAAAATGGGTTCATGCCGATCAACAGTAGATTAAGTGTCATGTTGTGTCAATTTAGGTTGACTCAGTTTGACTTGGAATCTATTTTATTAAATCTAAACTCACCAATTTCGTGTTAAGTTTGTATAATGTGAACCGATCCTATAATAAACTGCAACTAAGTGCACATTGTGTATTTGTATCATGAGAGAGAGAGAATTACAGGCTGCAATCAATATTGGGATCAATGATGAAGCCGAGAGAGACCCCGCAAAAGCCCGGCAAGGTAGCAATGGCAGTGGCATTGGGACCGTTGGTGGAAATGAGGCCCATCATGCATCTACAAACAAATCTTTGATCACCAATAGCGTTCAGGCTCACTATCGCGTCGCAGCACGGTGTTCCGGGAAGCGGGTCCGGTGAACCGTTGGCGATGAAAGTAGAGCAAGTTGAGACCAGCGATGTCACAGTCGAGCACTCTATGATCGCACCACTACCACACTCTGCTATTATAATTACCCACATCAACACCCCAATCACAACCGTTGATGCTTTTTGCTTAACCATTTCCATTTGATTATTCAACCCCATCAACTTCTCCTATACATCAATCCTCAGATTACCAGTTTTACATTAAATATATATCCTCTTATCTTATAGTTGGGAAGATGCTGGGTCGGTGTGCAACGAAGAGTGTGTGTTCTTCATCAAGTTTGTGTGAGTTTTATCCATGTAACTAAACATACAATAATAATTCGTTCACAGCTTACAAAAGAAAGGTTTCGTGGTGTAGTTGGTTATCACGTCAGTCTAACACACTGAAGGTCTCCGGTTCGAACCCGGGCGAAGCCATTCTTTTTTATATTTCCTTTTTTTTTTTTTTTCTTGATTAACCCAATTCACGACAATCGTGAATTCTCTTTAGTTTTTTCATTTTTGTTTATACGAATTTCTACTATATATTAGCTATTATTTGAAAATGGGATTGTTATCGTATATGTGAGGTTTGTCCCACATTCATAAGATTGGGAGTCAAGACTCTCTTTCCTATATAAGGGCATTTACAATAGAAGAGTTAATATTTTATGTAAAATAGCTTTTCAAAACTCAATTTATCTAATTTAACTAATGACTTTTTAAGGACCTCCTACATCCGATTATTTATATTTTTATTTATATCATTTCATTTTCATTTTTTTATTCTTTATAATGATTGTTTTTTTTTTAAATATCTTATTTTTTAACTTTTGAAAAAAAGTGATGTGGAGAGAGAAATAATAGGAGAAAATTTTGAAAAAAATGAGATGTGAAAGAGAAATAGTAGGAGAAAATTTTGGAAAAACAGAAAATAGGTGAGAGAAACAATAAAAAAAAAGGTTAAATGCATTTTCAGTACCTGTGCTTTGAGTTAAAATCAAATAGCCACCTAGGTTTTAAAAAATATCACAAATGGTACTTGTGGTTATCAAATACTTACTTTTAGGATTGTAATTAATTTTTAACTTAACGCTACGTCACCTTTACACATGGCATGATACTAGGGTTTTTAGTTGCCACATTAGATTAAATAATATTAAATTATGTTAAAAAAAAAAAAGGAAAATTAAAAAGACATGCGTGTTCTCTCCATTTTCCTCTCCCCAACCCCTATGCCATTGCTCGTCTTCCTCCAGTGCCACCTCTGAGCGAGGACGAAGAAGAAGATGAATCCGCCCATCACGTTTCATAGGCGAGGGCGAAGAAGAAGAAGAAGATAAATTGGAAACCCTCGACTCTAGCAACAAGTCCTGCATCCGAGATGCGGGCGCCTTTCTTGGCTTGGTTTCCACAGTCCTGGCAATTCATGCCTCCTCCGCCACCTCCTCTTTGACTCAGAACGTGAATCCGGCAGATCTCGAGAGTCATTGGAGACGTTGTTGGGTTTCTCCGACTAGGACCTAGTCCAAACGAGTAGTAATTGCTCAAGTTTTGGTGTCTTGATGATAGTACTTGCTGGCCATATCTCAAACCCCTTGTATATCGCTTCGAACAAAAACAAGCTACTTTCCTATTTCTCTTCCTCCTTTTGTTTGTTTTGCTACCCTTCCCATCCTCCACCTAGATAAAATATCCCTGCCATTTCTTGCACCCAATAGCTCTCAATTTTGACAACAAATCCATATCAAAACTTTCCTACTCTCAATAATAAGTAGTGACCCAATTGTAGTGGAAGACCGTGGTTGTGATTTTGGGTTCTTGCTTGGTGTGGGTTTTATGATACTGTGAGCCTGTGAGTTTCTGTTTTGACCAGGTTTTTGTTTTGACCGACTCGTGAGTTTTTTATCTTCGTTCTTGGGTTTTTGCAGCTTTTTGGGGCAAAATTTTGGGTTTTTCTTAGGTTTAAAGACATAGAAAGAAGAGGGTTTCGCTTTCACTTCGCTTCAATTCTCTTCTGTTGTTCGAAGCAATAATGGCACGGAATTAGAGCTCTGCAACGCCGCCATGCCACACACTGCGCCACTTCTCTAACCTCATTAAATTTATGACAACTAACTCAAACTATCTCCGACTCTTTTACTCTCACTCTCTCTCTCTCGATCGACTGGGTTTGGGGTTTTGGTTGTGCCTTTGTGAGAGATAGAGAGAGTGAGTGAGAGAGAGAGAGAAGCAGTTTGTAGGTGGCCTGGAGGGAGACGGCAACGGCGTAGGGGGTTGGGGGAGAGGAAAATGGAGAGAACACGCAGGTCTTTTTAATTTTCCTTTTTTTTTTTAACATAATTTAATATTATTTAATCTAATGTGGCAACTAAAAACACTAGTATCATGCCATGTGTAAAGGTGATATGTATGCCCATTAACTAAGTGGGTTTATTTGACAACCACATATATCATTTGTGATATTTTTGAAAACCTATGTGGCTATTTGATTTTGACTCAAAACACAGGTACTAAAAATGTATTTAACCAAAAAAAAAAATGTGGGAATAAAATTTTGGAAGAGATAGAGGGAGAAAAATAGACGTGGGAAGAAAATTTAGGAAAATAGCTCTTTGAATAGTTGCTACATGTAGCTTTTTTTTTAGCTCATTTAATAAAATATATATTCTACATTTTTTTTAGCTAATCCAATGTAGAATGTATTTTATCAATTTAATGAGCTATTTTAGATAAAAGTGTCATTTAGCTCCTCCATTGTGAATGCTCTAAGGAGGCTATTGTATCCATTCTAATATATCACAATATAATACAATGTAGTCCATTATTAGCTTCCGCTCTCTCTCTCCTTCTTCCGCCTATACAATATATTTAATATGATATCAAAGCCATGGTATTAGGCTTTTGCGTGCACTACACGCGCCAAGCATTCTTCCAACCCCACGCGCTTACTAGCGCGTGAGATGCACGCGCCCTTCAAGCCAACACACTTTGGGGCGTGCACTACACACGCCAGGCGCTCCTCATCACTCTCCAGCTTCCATATGTCCTCCAGAGAGCCACCACGTCAGCCCTAACCTCTGCCACGTGTCAGGCTCCAAAAAAAAAAAAATCAAATATGATCCGGATCCAATATTTTTTCAGCCCGATCCAATGGATTAGAACCAGATTTTCTCAAGTGGGTCAGACCTTTAATCGGTCCAGGGGTTTCGGTCTTTTAGGCCCATTTAAACCGTCCCATTCAAATTGAGTTTAAAACGGATCCAAAACTATCGATCCGGTCTAGTGGGTTAGACCAGATCTACCAATCTGGCAATCCAATCCGTCAACTCGACCAAGCAGGTCTCATTTCGGTTTGGATTCTCAACCCGGTTCATATTATTGTTGGGTCAACCATATTTAGTGGTCCATGGGTTATGGCCAAATTTTGGCCCATTTAACCGGCCCAATTAGCCTATAAGGCTTTCAATTTAAGTCTCAAGCCCAATCTTTTGGGTCTAGCAATCACCTCTAGCTATCTCCAGCCGCTAGTGCCGCTGCCAGCTGCGGTCCACCGCCTCCGGCCGCCCATCTCCGGCCACCTCCGGCAACTTTTCCGGCGAACTTCAAAAAAAAATTTTTTTTAATTTTTTTTATTTCTTTATGCTTTTGTTTTCACCCTCAATGTTTAGACGCATTGAGTTTGAGGGGAGATGTTAGTGTATATGTGAGGCTTGTCCCACATTGGTAAGATTGGGAACCAAGGCTCCTCTCTCCCTTCTATATAAGGAGGCTATTGTATCTATTCTAATATATCAAAATATAATACAATGTAGTCCGTTATTGGCTTCCGCTCTCTCTCCTTCTTCCGCTCTATACAATATATTTAACAGGGATAAAAAAAAATCAGAATCTATCCCATTGGAGCAAAATATGGCTCACAATCCTCGTATTGCTGTTTAGAAGATCAACAACATAAAACCAAACAATCAGATAGGATCAAGATCAATGGCTGCACATACAATTTTAAGTGTTCAGAACAGAAGCATATACAATATACTTAAAAGTATCCAAAGCTGCTATGAATTATAAAACAACTATATATATATATAAGAGGAGAAAAGAGGCCGAGTAGGAGAAGGGTTAATTGTCAACACAGTTCCATCTAGACGTCGGGACGCAGGTCACGTAGTGACACCAATGGCAATGATCATTCCCATTCTCTCCTCTGAAAAGCATCACTAATGCAACCGTAAACCTGCAGAAAATCATAAACTAAAATCACCAACTTCTGATCAAGAAAAAACCATGCAGAATCCCCTTGACAAATTTGATTTTTGGGTTGTTGGAAGAGTGAGTTAACTTACCCTACAATCAGCAGAGCTAGGGAAATAACCCACATGGCGTATTGGTAAGGCTTGTATTTGTTTTTAGACGAACCCCTCCGGCACGGAGATTCCGCTGCTCTAACCACTCAAACTGCGGGCGGGGAAGCAATACAAAGCCGAGGAGGAAGCCTGTCAGAAATCCGCCGATGTGCGCGTAATTGTCAACGTGTGGCAAAATTCCAATGCCAAGGTTGATGACAATGACGATCAGAAGTGTGATCAGTGCTGCAGCCTGTTGGAAGAAACTGAAGGAGAATTAACAAGAGAAACTCAAAGCATAATTACTGAACAAAGATTCACATTCCATGGCTAACCTTGTTGGTATAAATTGTCCAGTTTGTTAGAAGTTCTGAGAGCATTGCTCCAAGAAGCCCAAAAAGAGCGCCAGAGGCACCCACAGAGATGTTGTCTCTAATAAATAAAGAGGAAAGTATGCTCCCTCCAAAGCCTGACAACAAGAATATTATCCCCACTCGAACTGCCGCATATCAGAATTATTAGTAAATTATAGCATAAGAAATCCTTCAAAGGATGGAAAATAAAGATTGCTTTGAGGAACATACCAAACCCAAACTGTTGTTCAAGGCGTATGCCAATGAAGACGAGGCTCAACATGTTTGCAACCAGATGAACAACACCAGCATGCAACCAGATGCAAGTGACAAGTCTCCATCCTTGATGCTTCTCCACAACTCTAGTCCACTCTAGTGCTCCTAACTTCTCCAATCTTAAAGAGTTACAAGAAGAAGAAAAAAAACAGTGATCAATCATATGTTGTTTCTTACCCAACAACTAATTTTGATCATAAATTATGTTCAATATAACCAAAACTTCCAGCAACCCAACAGTAGGACTCATTTTGAAATTCTTTGCCATGGAAAAACAAGCTAGGCTTTTAGAGTGTTAGCTAGGGAGAGAATCACTTAATGCATATTTGGACATCCCTCTTACTCAAAAGCTTAAGCGTAATGAGCTTGAGTCGGCGGCTTAAGTATATTTAACTACTCTCTTTCTTTCTTCTTCTTTTTTCTAAATATCGTACACGACACTCACTCATACTAAGAACCTCAAACTAAATTCAAGCTATAACCGAATTGGGCCTATTCCCTGTAAACCACATACCCATAAACGAACCAACATGATGATAAAGAAACACTTCACCAGATGTAACAAATTTTAATCAATGCAGCAACTAAGCAAAAAGAAAAGAAGACGGTGAAAAAGAAAAGGCAGGAACCAAGAAGTGGCACAGAAAGCGTGATTCCATTTAAGCAAAGTTACCAAATTTCCACCCAGAGCGTTTCAAAATCTTAAAAGCTTCCAATTCACGCAGGCTAAGGATAAAAAATCACTCCCAAATTCGTCAAGAGCTAGTCACTGATATCTAGAACTTTATTGGATAAAGAGCAAATATGGCATCGAAAAGTACCAAAGTTTCACACTTTCAACCCCTAAAAGTCAAATCAGTCAAAACCTTTGAAAAAAGTACTCCAAATAATTCGAATTCATGCCACATCGAGAACAATTTTAATATATAACAAACTCTTTAAAAAAAGGACACTGAGCTATCGATAAGTACCAAAGATCATTGCAGCATTGAAGAAACCCTGTTCAACAGATTCACCTCAAAGCACTGGATCAGTCAAAAATCTAACAATAGAATAACCTTAATTTCATTCCAGAGAAACCCCAAATATCCAAATTTTAAAACTGAAAGAACTATTATATCAACAATAAAAAAAAAAGAAACAGAAATTCTGTCATGGGTTAAAAGTGTAAGCAGGGGAACCCATGTCATAGAACTTCACCCTAAAAACATTCAAGCAATCAAAACCCCCTCATTTGATCACTGATCACACCAGCAGTCCTAAATTGGCAAAAGAATTTAACAAAAAAAGGAAGAAAAAAAAAACACCATAACCAGGGCTTGAGAGATGGATCAAAAGAATAAAATCACATAATCACACTCACACCAAGTTCACTAAAAATAAAAACTAGGATATGAGAATTTTTCAGAAATAAGTTCCTTACGTTTCAGAAGAAGGCCCAAACAAAGGATTCTCCTTGATAGGCTGGAACGAGAAGCGCCCAAGAAACCTAACCAAGCACTTCCCCTGAAACCCATGATTGTGCTTAGGACAATTGTTCACGTACATGACCACAAGAAACACTGCTACGTTCGCCACCACAAACATGGGAATCAGCCAAGAGGTCCATTGGGTCTCCGAACCATCTATCAGATAGGAGGAAGAAGAGGCTGAGTAGCTCCTGCTGTTTACTCTGTTTTTCACTTCCCCTGTTCCTCCTCCCCTTCCTCCTCTTCCTCCTCTGTTTTCAATATCTTCACCTGGCATTCTCTCTCTCTCTCCAAAAATTGAGTTTTTCTCTCTATAATTCTGCGTTTGATTGTGGGTTCGAGAAGATTAAGGTAGCTGGAGTTGTTGTAGGGTTTAATGGAGTGGGCAATGTGTATACGAGTGAGTGGGTGAGGAATTTCAGGTTTCTAACTGCCACAGTGAGCAAAAGAGGAAACCCCAGTCTATATTTGGTGTGGAAACTATTACCACAACATTTCGGAACCAGCCAATGATAGCTTTCCACGTAAGACAGTGGCGTGTGACTGGGATAAGATCAAACATCTTTTTGTTTCTTCTGTTGACGTGGCGGGTATTCATTGAGCCGGCTGGTTGTGGGAGTACGATGGCTTGGAACAGTTGATTGCTGCTTCTCTACGCGGTGTCTCGCTTTATGTGGGTGTTTCACTTCACGTTTCGGCAGTTATTTTAACTAACACCGCTCTTTTTGAAACGTGGGTTATTGGTTGCTTGGCGGTTTAAATAAATACGTAGTTTCAAATTTTCACGAGTTTAAAGAGTAAATAAATTTGGACATTTAAAAAAACTATAAAATAAATAAAAAACTCCTCGATCAGTTAAATTATTAATTAAATTTAATATTTCTTATAAACTAAAGAATTTAAATATATTTTTTTACCCGTTTAATTATTTTTTAAATGATAATTTAATATTATGGGCTTTAATTATTTCTGAATTTGTAATGATCAACATTGGAAGATGAAAGTGTTTTTTTTTTTTTTTTTAAATGATACTGATATCATTAAGGTAGAAGTTAAAAGCACAAAACTTATACAACGCAGAGTAACAAAACTCTAACAAATCTTAACTATAGCCAATACAAAACCATAGCTAAAATTGCGACTTCACCATCCAGCTAACCTATGTGTAACTTTCGATACTATAACAGATCTACAATAAACAAAGACCAGCAATACATAGGTGTAGCCCCTAACGGAACCCCCACAACCCAAGGATAAGGGACTAAACATCCACAACCCAAAAGGCCAGAATGTCTTATTATAAGAAAAACAACTAAAGCTAACTCATGTACCAAATTTACAAAAAACAGTCAAGATCTAAAACATGAATAACCCAAACACAACAACAATAAAACAAAACTTAAAAACCCACAAGCAAGAATGAGGAGCTTGCATCAAGAGATCCCGTAAAGACGACCAAGGTGATGAAGAAAAGCAGATCTAAGAAAGAGAAAACTAGATCTTGAGCAAGATCTATAAATACAATTTATATCTTAAACAAACACCCACCCAAAATGGAGACCGGAGAAAACACCGAGCATTGCTGTTGTAGAAGGGGGAGGAAGGAAAATCTAGATCTTTCCTCCTCAAGGCTTTTTACTAGTTTTATTACCTGGAGGAAGAAGGAAGAAGTGGTTTCTAGAGAGAAAGTAAAGCCTCTCTAATATTATTATTATTTAAGAGTTTTTTTTTTTTTTAATGTCCATACAAGAGCGGAAAGAAAGATTCAAATTAGTAATTAAGTGTGATCTCAAGCGATTGAACTACTTCTTGAAGACGTAAGAGCACTGAGCATATGTTAATGCAAAGTGACATGCTGACATTAGACATTAATAATATTCTTTTTCAACAACAAATTAATGGGATAAAGACAAATAAGGAAGTTAATTCTATTCTCAAAGAATAAAATGCTTTAAGACTTTTATTGGAAATTCCTATAAATTACACATGCCTTGTAAATATACTTTTCACATTTTGATGCCTCCTCAGCTCTCCTAGTGCATTCAAATATCAGCATATGCTCTCCCATTGTATTTATCTTTATTCCCAACCTTTACTCCTTTAAATTAGCTGGTGCTTCCCTTTTTTTTTTCTTTCTTTTTATTCATGACAACTCATAAAGAAATGGTTCTTGTTGAGTGCATTTATGTCATCCATCTACTTAAAAAAGCTATTGTCAACTGTGTTCAAATGATAGCTCAATTCAATTTGTGGATCATACATCATGAAGAAACAGTTACAAATTCTACTAAATTTTTACGTGTTTTGAAATTATTTTGTCAAAGTTAAAAAATCTTAGTTTATGGTATTGAACTTTCAATTTTTTGCATTATTCCCATCTAATAGGATTTTTCGTTAAGTCATGAAAAAATTTATAAAATACCTTTTTTTATTAAAAAAAAAATTGCAAAGATTTAGACATGGGTATTTTTACAAACTTTGTTAAATTCTAACCAAACGACTGAATCTTTGTAATGTTTTATTTTAAATGTTGGCCATAAAATAGATTTTATCCTGATTTAAGTGGGCTTGGATGTCTAATAATTAAGTGAAATTGATGGTCTCCTTTTGTTATGACTATTTTTTAAAACGTGAATCTCAAAGTCTTGTTACAAATGAGTAATGTTACTATTCACATCTATTTATCATATCTATTTTATATTAACCCATATAAAACTGATATAATGAATAAATGTGAAGATTATCATTATTCTTTTATAAATTGATATGAGAGTTTATCATTGGTAAAATGATTAATTAATTAAATATATGATTTATCAAATTAATTAATAAAACTTATACTTTAAGCATTTACTTATATAAATATATATATAGTGATTTAAAGTGAGGGCAAAATGGAAGAAAATTTCTCTCTAACATTTATATCGTATATATCTTTGTTAAGTTGGCATGGTCTATCTACTTAAAAAATAAAAAATAAAAACCGATTGTGGATGGAGAATATATAACATTTATATCGTATATATCTTTGTTAAGTTGGCATAGTCTATCTACTTAAAAAATAAAAAATAAAAACCAATTGTGGATGGAGAATATATAACAACTCAACAAAAATAAACGATAGAATGCCCGAAAAAACCAAAAAACAAAAAACAAAAAAACATTTCTTGTTGTTGGCTTTAGCTTCTAAGTCATGGAGACGTGGCAATAAGGGCATATTTGGAATTACGTTTGAGTGACCTAAAAGTGTATTTAACACTTAAAAAGTTTATTTGAAGAAAAAAGTAGTTGTTTGGTAAAAAAAAATGATGAGTAATACATATTCCAAATTTTCTCTCCCAAAGTTAGTTCCCAAATAATGTGTCGTCATCTCATGAATTTATTATTTTGATAAGTATGTCACTAATTCATGGTATGGTAATACATCATTTGAGAACTAACTTTTGGAAAGAAAATTTGGGATGTGTAGCATTTCTCAAAAAAAAATTTAAAAACACTATTAAGAGTTCAAAAAGCTTAAAAATTGTTAAAACGCATTTTTAACAAAAGTTTAAAAATGAAACTTTTGCCAAAAAATGCTTTTTAACTTAAAAACTATATTTCTTAAATATAATCTCAAACAAGGTCTAAATGAGTTGTCAACCTCCCATTACCGTTATGTTGTCATCGTATAGCCCAAATTTTTTAAGTAGGACCCACTTTTTTTTGCTTATCGTACCCACAAATGGGATTATTTTGAGGGAAGCAAATCCTCTCCCAATGCTAGAGAAACTCTTTTTTTTTTTAATTTTTTTTCTTTCTTTCCTTTTCTATGGAAGGATTCACTTCCAAAGTAAAATATTAGGCTAACTTCATTTAGTTCCCATGAAATATCACACATTTTGCAAACACTCCTTCAATATTTAAATTCTCTCACTTTAGTGTATTGAACTTTCATTTTGTTATAGTTACCCCACTTCCGTTAGATATTAAGGTTAAATGAGACAGTAAAAATGATATAAAGACCTTTATACTCCTAAATTTTGCAACCCCTCCGCTAGGATTTAATAGAAAATCCTAATGGATGGAGGTAACTAAAATGAAATGAAACTTTAATACATCAAAGTTAAAGACTTTAAACGTTGAAGTAATAATTTGGGGATGATCACACTATAACTAGTGTAGTCATTCTTACACCTTATAAGCCTTCCATGGAGGTTATGCTAAAAAAGTGACATGATATGACTCTTGATGAAGAGTCACATCACAACTCTATAAATAGAGTTGGAGAATCAGAGAACCTACATTACTCTCATTATTCTATATTCTCTGTTATTTTCTCAGACACTTTGTCCTTCGTAGGATATCCATCCTAAATGAAGATAAGGTTATGGAAGACAAAGAAGAGAAAGATGATTATGAAGAGGAGAATAGGGAATATATGAAGGAAATTTTGCAAACCATTGTTTAGGTTTGGCATCTTCTATGGCATTTTCTAATTTACATTTGATTATTTCAAACCCACATGAAGAACTTTTCAAAATTACTGTTGGTGGATCAAAATTTATTGGAGATTATGAAACTTTGAAGAAGTGTTATTTACTAGAGCAAAAATATTGAAAGATTCTTTGCAACTCCATTTGTTGCATCTCCTTTGGTGGATCTTCAAAGCCAAAATTCTCCTCCTTTAGGTTTTGACATTGTCGATGAATCATCCATGAATAAAGGTATGGTCTCTGGATTTTCTTGGGATGGGGATAATTTGGGGGTTGATGAATTTCATGAATCTAATTTTTTTAAAAAATAATTCTAGAATTTTTTCTGCAAAAATAACAATTTTGGAATTTTTTATGCAAAAAATAACTGTTCAGAGACTTTTGCTGGACAAAATAACTCTATTGATCAAAACTGCACCATTTTGATCAACATAGAAGGGGAAAATTCCCTTGAGATAGAAGCATATAATGGCATCATTCATTCAATTGGAACACGCTGTTCAGGCATCTGGCCAAGGGGCGCAAGTCACAACCTCTCAGAACAACACCGTTTTGGCGTCTCTGAAGAGGCGTGCCCCATCTTGTCAAAACAACGCAGTTTCATCTTCTCCAGGGACGCTTTTATCCTTATATGGAACGACGTCGTTTCATACCAAAACGATGCCACTCCATGAACTCTTGAACAGGCACGAAAAAAGCTCAATGACATTGTTTCATTCATTCTCAACCCAACCCAAGAAAAGACCCGATCTGGACCAAAGTGGAAATTTACGGCCTGAAAATCCATTTTACGGGCCCAAACCTAGTTAAAAAAGGCCCAGGCCCAATCGGGTCAAGCCCATATCCAAACCGATGAAAACGGATCTGATTCAACCAGTGACCCGAATTTTGACCCAGAATCTCGAACTAATAGATACGAACCAGAAGCGACCCGTGACCCATATTCTGACCCGACTGCAAAACCTACCCGCGTGCTTTCAAGGACACGCGCCAACACCTCTACTCGCCATGCGCCAAATCTGTGGAGCACGTGGCAAACGTATGTCACACCCATCAACCCGACCTGCCTAAAAACAGTTGGATCCAACCTGATCTAGCCTATCAATACCGCAAGTACCATCATTTTCAACTTCAAGGACTTTCAAACTATAATTCCCAAAGAAATAATTGGGAAAGGGCTAAGTCTTCTCATCAAGGTCAAAGGCGATTAAATCAAAGGTTTGTTCATCCATGTTGGTGGTCACCAAGACAATATAAGGAAGTAGAGTTTACTGTACCAGATTTGGCTCAATCCGAAATTTCAAGTGCTAGACACTTGAGGGGTCCACGCCTTTAAGGATTTTAAGGACAGTTGTGCAAAGCCCAAGGGACCAATGGCTAATGAGCAGCAATCGGTACACTCTTCCACCGAGAGGTGACCAATTCATACCGACAATTTCAAACCGTCCATATTTTAGAGCATGCATGAATGATTATCAGGCAAGACTAACCTATCTTAGAGACGACTGATCTCAAGAATAATATATATATACACACATCTATTTTTATTATTATTTGCTATTTTGTAATAACTTAGAAATACATTTTTTAATTTGTTGTTGGTGTGTTGTAATTAAACATATTACAGTTATTATAAATAGATATTTGTATTAAGTAATCGGATCCATATTTTAAAATGACTATTAAAAGTGATATAGATTCCTCAAAGGTCAAAAGCTTTAATGAAATCAATTTTAGAATGTGGAAACGACATATCTCTTATGTACTAACAAATGAAAGAACTTTATACACTCTTACAACAAGTAGACCTGAAATAGTAGAAGAAAATGATGGTGATGCTGTCAAGAAAAGAGAAAAATGGATGGAAAATGACCTAATGACTAAGGCAACTCTCCTCCATAACATGAAGGATAATATCATCCCTCTCTTCGAAGGACATGAAATTGCAAAGAAAATAATGGATGCATTAGAAGACAAATATGGTCCTAGGTCGGATACTCATATACAATTATTATTGGATAAATATAATAGTACACGTATGAATGAAGACGACTATGTGGAAGAGTTCATAAATCAAATGGAACTTATTGCAAAGGAACTTGCATATGCCGGTCATCCAATATCCGATAAAATGCAAGTAACTACAATACTAAATGGTCTTCCTCTATATTGGGAACATGTGATAACATCACTAACCCCACAGCGGAAAAGACATTTCCACAATTTCCTTACCAGTTTTACTTGTGTTAAAAGAAGAGAGGATGAAAAGAAGAAGAAGAAGAGAAGGACAATCCAACAACCTTATGATAACTCAAAACTATGCTCATACTTCACATGCTCCAACATTTAAAGGCAAATTTAAAAAATTCAAGAAGAAATTGAAAGATAAGCTAAAAGGTAAAAAGAAAGTCAAAGGAGCATGTTTCAAATGCGGCAAAATGTGACATTTTAAGGTAAATTGTCCTAAAAACAATGGTGACAGAAAATAGAAAGAAATAGCTATGACAATTATTGAACTGATGATGGCTTAACTGACTTCAAGTTCTTGGTGGATCGACTCAGCAACTACCAAACATATCACAAGAGATCGAGAATTCTTTGTAGATTTCAAGGAAAAAGCAGTCGAAGAATATAAAGTGTATATGAGTAACAACACTTACAGTGATGTGTTAGGCGAAGGTAAATGTAAGATTTCTACTAAAGGATCAATTGTTGTTTTACATAATGTTCTGTATGTACCTAATATCCGGAGAAATCTAATATATGTTCTTGTATTAGATGGCAAAGGATATGGTATTAAGTTTAAGTCTAGAAATGTCTATATTAGTAAAGGGAATGTATCTGTTAAGGGGGATCCGGATCCTCTCCAATCCATATGGTTCCGTTACTCTCATTTAACTAGAGAAATCTAAGGTTATAAATAAGACAACTCATCTCTCAATTAAAAAAGAGAGAGAGAGAGAGATAACGTCAGTAAGAATAACGTGAGTAACGGAACCGTGAAGCAAGAATACGTTAGGTCAAAAAGTAAGTTTGCAACTTCAGAGTTGAGGTTATAGTGCAATAAAACCTAGAAAAAAACTCAACAAACACCTTTACAATCGGAACAGTCAAAAAACCTAGAAAAAACTCAATGGCACCTACAATCGGAAAAAGTCCAAAAAACCCGTAAAAAACTCAACGGCACCCCCACAATCGTAAAAAGTCCAAAACACGAAAAAACTCAATGGCACCCCACAATCAAAAATGTCCAAAAAACCCAAAAACTCAATGGCACCAATGCAGCCCCAAGTCGATTTCATGTTTATCCCCACCGGCAAGATCAATTTCGCCTCAAACCATAGGAAGATCGACGTTGGCAAGATCGACCAAATTTCAAACCCCAAACGCCGAGCCATGGTACCCCATCCGAATCCTTCCCTCGACGGCCCCCAAACCATAGGACCCATGGTCCAGCCCAAATTCGAGTCGGCCGACGAAGGAGGGGAGGTCACTTCCTGTTGCTCTGTGACCTCCGTCTAAGCCGATCTATGCTTTGTGACTTTTTGCTTCTCACATAACGTCCGTTTACACATGTTATCTTACTTTCCTTTTTTTTTTTTTTTTTTAATTGAGGGATGAGTTGTCTTAATTTTAACCATAGATCTCTCTAGTTAAATTTTGACCGCAAACTGGATACTCTCCAGTCCATCTCCAGTCCATATGGACTGGAGAGGATCCTTTTGCTGTTAAGGGTGTAAAAGTAGAAAATATATATTTACTCAAAATTGATAATAAAGTCCCTATTTCACAATATTTATATGTGTCTATAGATAGTTCTTTCTTATGGCATTTAAGATTAGACTAGATCAACAAAAACAAAATGATGAGAATGAATAAAAGTAGATTACTACCTAATATTAACTCTGAAAATTTTAATACATGTAAATCATGTATTAAAAGAAAAATGATTAGTAAATCTTTTTCGAACCACTAGAAATCATCAGATTTATTAAAAGTAATTCATTCTGATATATGTGGTCCTTTAAGAACTAAAACACATAGAGGAATGAAATACTTTATTACCTTTACAAATGATTATTCAAGATATGGACATATCTATCTCATTAAACATAAATATGAAGCTATTGAAAAATTTAAAAAATATAAATGAAAGGTAGAAAACAATTAGGAAGATTTATTAAAAGCTTGAAAACAAGAAAGTTGAATAAGACATTTATATACAATGCTTTATAAGCCTCAACAAAATGGGATTGCAAAAAGAAGAAACAGAACTTTAATGAACATGACAAGGTCGGCATATGCTGAATTACCTAACCATTTTTGGGGTGAAGCTTTATCTACTGCAACATATATTCTTAATATAATTAAGACTAAAACAAAACCTCTTACACCCTATGAATATTGTTGCACATGCCTAAAACCAGATTATTACAACCTCAAAACATGGGGATGTAAGGCATATGTACTTATTCCAAAACCCTTAAGGAATAAGTTAGCCAGTAAAACATGGGAATGTAGATTTATTGGATATATAGAAAATGGTAGTGGATATAAATTCAATCATCTTGATGAGGGATTAATAGAAAGCAGGGATGCTGCATTTCTAGAAAACTCCAATTAAATTACTCCCTTGGATGAAATAAGACTCTTACAAAATGAAGATTCTGAATATCAAATACCACAAGATATTTTGGTAGAAAAAGAACAAAATACAGATCTTCAAAATAGTGGAAGTAAGAGAAAATCCAATTATCCATCTAATTTGGATGTGGATAATAAGAACAGTGGGAGTAAAAGATAAAGACAACCATCAACTACACTCAAAGATCATTATGTACTAAATACAGATGAAATAAATTTGCAAGAAGATCTAGAAAATTTTAAAGAGGCTGTAAGTAGTCATGATACTGAAAAATGGATTAAAGCTATGAATGAAGAGCTTGAGTCAATCCAGAAGAATGATGTGTAGGAACTCACAGATTTGTCAAGCCAAAGAAAGGCGATTGGATGTAAATAGGTTCTAAGGAAGAAATTTAAAGCTGATGGGATTTTGATAAGTATACAACTAGATTGGTGGCTAAAGGGTTTACTCAGGAACCCAATGTGAACATATTCACCTATGGTGAAATTCACTTTGGTGAGGATAATCATGTTCATTGTAGCTAAAATGGATTTGGAATTATAACAATTAGATGTTAAGACAGCTTTTTCTCAATGGAGAATTAAAAGAAGACATCGATCTACATGCTTCAGCCTAAAGGTTTTTAAATCAATGGACATGAAAAAAAAAAAAGTCTACAAATTGAAAAGATCACTATATGGGCTTAAATAATCTTCGAGACAATAATATTTAAAAGTTCAGAGAGCATGTAGTTACAATGAGATTAAAAAACACCTAGGCTGGGAAAGGTTCCGGAGGTGGATCTAGTCACTTCTTCTCTGGTCGGCGTTGGGCGTGTTTCATCAAGGCACTGTTTGCAGATCTGGTCGGATGGAGCCATGATGGTGAGGTGAGCGAGCGCAGAGATAGGAGTGGTGGTAATGTTTTCGTAGCAGCAAGTGCAATCTGGAATGGCATGGAATTTGCCCAGCATCCACCGATCAATGAGACACCACTGTGGTGGTTTGTTGACCAAGAAGGTCATGGTGGCAGCGCGGCGAGATCGGCGCTAATTGAGATCCGTGTAAGATCCGTGGTTGATTGGGAGCAGGAGAGATGGTGTGGTGGATGGAGATGTGGTCGATATCGAATCACCGGAGGAGATCTATCCAACGGACAACCGAGGTGTGCTGCAGCAAACCGATCTGATGGGGCTTTCACAGATCTTTCGATCTGTACGATGAAGTTGTCAACCCTCTGTGCAACAGAAAAACATGACTTCTGTGCAACAGAAAGTAGAATACAGAAAATAAACTTGCAAAAGACAAAGTTCTGTGATTGTAAAAACAATCTAAAACAGAGAAAAATAAATTGCAAGAAAATGAAAGAAATTACAGGGAAATGAGAACAAAAGACTTAAGAAATAAAAACAAAGCAAATAAACAGAATTTGATAGAAGAGATAGGGTTTCGTGATTGTGAAAACAATCCGAAAAATAAACCCAGAATCTAATCATTGGCGTTAGCCTATTAGCTCTGATACCATATTAGAAAACATAAAGCGGAAATATAAAAGAGCAAGAGAGAAGAAGACAAGAGACAAAAGATTTAAGGTGGTTTGGTTTAAGACCTACATCCACACACTAAAGCCCTATAGGCTACATCTTGTTTTATTGAGTAAATATATTGTACATAAGAGGCCTCCTTATATAGGAGCCAAAGGAGAGAAAGACTTCATGCATTTCCAATGTGGGACAAGCCTTAGGTGATGCTTATTTATGTGAGCATGTGACAAGAGATTTCTCAACACTAAGCAATGTGGGACAAGCCCACATTCTTATTCTCTAACAGGTGGTAGCTACATATATGTTAAACCACAAATGGAAGGATTTGGGGACTCCTGAATGAACAATGTGCAATTCTATTTTTAAGGGGAAAAATTGGACAAATTATAAAGAGAAGACACATAATAAATAAAAATATTACAACTTTCATATTATAAGGTTCACCAAGAAATATTATGATTAAAAGTTGATAATATTTATGATTTAATATGTGTAAAAAACACTGATAAGGAGTATCAAGAAATAGTTTGATTAAAAATTAGTGCATGTCAACACATAGTTTTATGTATAGCTAAAATTGTCGATTGTGAAATAGGTATAAACCAATGTTTCTAATTATAGAGAATTTATGTCATTCGTTTAGATAAAAACAAAATATAGTCACCCTTAATACATAGGTCAGTGTGAATATATATGGTAAAAGGTGCAATTAGATAAGATGACAAAATTGTATATACATTATTTAATGTCATAATCTAATGCCGATATGTAAGTTAAACAGATGAGAGTTGACATTTGTAATAGGTACCAAAGTAATTATGTTCAACTAGATTACATACTTGATGTTAAAGTGTGATCAAAAGGGAGATGATAATTTGGGGATGATCACACTATAACTAATAGTTATTCCTATACCCTATCATAAGCTTTCCATGGAGGTTATGTTAAAGTGACATAATATAATTCTTGATGAAAAGTCATATCAGAACTCTATAAATAGAGTTGGAGAATCAGAAAACTTATGATACTTTTATTATTCTATATTCTCTGTTATTTTCTCAAACAATTTGTCCTTTATAGTATATCCACCATAAAGGGAGATTCCTACTATTAGATCTATTATTTTTCTATCATGAAAGAGTACTGTTTACAAAAAGTGCGACATTTCAAAATAGTTAAGTGAAATTACTCCAAAATATTACTATTAAATTTAGTTGAAGAAATGAGTAGCAGAGGAAGCTCGATGCTGAAATTGACATAGAATGCCTTTTGTCCTTTTTGCATTTTAATATAAAAGAATTCAGTTACATGTTGATGTTGAAATGGTGAATGCTGTTACAATAATAATAATAATAATAAATAAGGTTAATACTAAATAAAATTGATTCCTGAAAATAAAAATAACAATAAAGTTGTGATTGATGCATTACCTGACATTTTTTATATATCCATTTCACATTCCTACTACCAGTCATCAAGTTTTATGAATTAACATTTACTCGATCATCATTAGTATTAGTCATTTTGATTTTCATTGATATTTTAGTAGGTTAGGTTAGGTTTTATCTCAGTCAAACTTGAAAGAGTGTTTGTAGTTTTCGCCGTCTAGGCCTCTTGATCTGTGGGGCTCTCGGTAGTTAAGTGTTACTATGGTAATGCCAAGTAGGATAACTACAATTAGTCTATCCGCCTACCCTTTTTTAAATAAAAAACTAAAAAATTAAAAATTAAAATAAAATAAAAACCATACTTTTTCATGTCCTTTTCAACTTCTGTCAGCAAAGGGAGTTCTGTCTTGTATGATTGCATCATTACTTTTTTTTTAAGTTATTGTAAGAAATGACTTTCCATGTCTTTGATCAGTTTTATACGGGCAATATATCATAATATAATAGAAAATATAATTATAAAAGAAAGGGGTATGAATTCCCAAACAAACAGTTCAATATAGTCATAACAGTGAAAAAAAAAAAAACTCGGAGATCTTCCTGTCGTCGCTAAGCTCAACCATTTGGAGGAGAAGATCGAGTTGTTGGTGAAGTTGGAGGGAGACAAGTTGTCCAAGGGCAAGAGTGTGGTGGTGATGGAGATTGACAAGGCTGACATGAACATTGAGACCTTATACGAAGGCTACGTACCTCGTTGTCATTATGGTCGAGGAGGGTGGCATCACCCTCGTCGGCTTCGCCATCACCCTCCTCACCAAGGCCAAGGGCAATGCGAAGTCCAAAGCCTCCACCAACTCTTTCTCCTTTCCTTTTCCTTCTCTACTTTGTGACGATTGTCTAATCACTTGCAATCTAACAATGTCATTGTTGTTTGGTGATCTCAAGTACTCGTCAAGCTAGAAAAATCGAAACCACCTATTTAATAAATACTTTCATACTTTGTATTGCATGCGGTGCAAACATTACCGTATAAGGTGTTAGACATGTTTTATGGTACCAAAGGTAATCATCAACAACTAGGTTTTCATTACCAATTAATCACACTATTATAAGTGTGGTCATCCTCACACCATATTATATATATATATATATATATATATATATATATATATTCTATAGGAAGGTAATAAACTTCCCTGGAGATAATTAATTAGACAAGAGTTAAACTTAGGTCAAGATCAAGTTGTGAATGAGACTATAAATAGAGTCCTGTGAGAATACAAACACTATCTTTTAATATATCACGTTATATTCTCAAGTTCTCTTGTTCTCCACAGTAATTCCTAAAGATTATTCTTCAATTCCTACAGACAAATTCCTTCACATCCTAAGGGCGACGATCATTTTATGAAGAGAAGACAATCCGAGCCTTCCAACAACATTTCTTTTTGGACAATGTATGGTTCATAATTAGCTTCTACCTTAGATTGACAGCCAAGGAAAAAAATCACAGTCCATCCATCTGAAAACCTCTTTCGAAATATATATATGGGGAAGGTATATTGATAGTTTAGCAAAATACTTGGAAAAAAATAGACTTTGATGGCCACGCAAAAGATTACACTTGATGAACGTGCGGCTTTGAATAAAACCATAACGGGATCTTGAACCTCTTTAATTTCGCTACCAAATCGTTCTTCTTCCGTAGAAAATATATATATATATATAAGGCCCTTACCAAAAAGAAAAAAGAAAAAAAAAGGTCTTTTAGCTAAAATTTAGATAGAAATTTACAAAAAAAAAAGGATGCTAAAGGCCGAAGACATTTCAACTGCTAATGTATATTGTCGTTGTCGATAACAAGTAACATATTCTATCGTTACAACCAAACTAAAGAATAAGAAGAGCTATTCCATTCCACAGTCTTCTATTCTCAGGAATAGTTATTCCTTTTCCTGATGGAATAGTCATTCCGCAAACCAAACAGAGCCTTAGTGTTAAAAAAAAAAAACTAACCTGAAATACAGTAATAGTTAAAAAGTAATTTCATTTAGGATTCGTTTGAGATTATTCTTACAAAATTGCAATTTCAAACGCTCCCTCAGTACTAGTAGACTATTATCATGTTGTTATGCAATTATAATGATATGTTGATAAAAATTAACCATTAATTATTTTAAAAATTATTTTATAAGTAACATATTATCAAGTTGTATGGCATCCTATAACATTTTATTAAATATCATTACTTCACATTATTTCAGTGCCTCCTAAAAAAAGAATTCTAAAATTGCTTTAAAAAGGAAAATTATATTTATATATATAACAATGGATTATATTAGAGATATAATGTAATTACAATTTATGGGTAATTATTTTTTCCCTCATCAATTATAACGCATTGTCAATTTCTTCCATGAATTGCCAACCTTACTGCCACCTTATCGTACTATCATTTTCTTCCCGAAACTCCCTTTTGTCAGTCAAACTTGTTAAAAATTTTGAAATGACCAAATACCCTAACTTTATAAACAAAAATTACATATAATACCCTTAAAATTAAACAAATTAAAAATTATATGTTATTAATTTATATATATCAATATTATATATTAATTATTTTTAAAATTAAAAAAAAATTGAGGGGTGGCTCCCTTTAAAAAATAAATTAATGTATAAATTTTATATATTTATATTTTTGTTTAACATCTAAAAGAGAATATTTTATTAAATTTAACGAGTTTGATTGACGGAATGTGAGTTTTGAAAAAATAGTAGTTTGATAGGGTTGAGCAGTAGGTTGGTAATTCATAGGAGAAAATTGACAATATATTATAGTTGATAGGAGAAAAATGTAATTACCCTACAATTTAAAAGCAAGCTAAAATTGAAATTGATATGCTTTGGACAGCTCAGGTATAATTGAAGTAGCTACCAACTTGCTTTGATGGTTCTGTGGTCGACTGCTATATGGTAATTTTTATTTTTATTTTTATTTTTATTTCTAATTAAATAAGGAAAAGATGGTTACAGGGGAGTACTGGTATATGGTAATTGGTTCTGTAGTCCTGCCCTCTTTGCATGCAATTCTATTAATGGAAAGTAGATGAATCATCTAGCTGGGGGCTCTTTCTTACTAAATGCTCCCCATTAATATATATATATATATATATATATATATATATAGAAAAATCCCCATTAATATTTTGCAATGCCTTCATCTTCAGTCAATTTTTTTTCTTCCAGCAGTTTTTTACATGACGTACAAACTTGACACAAAATTAACAAGTTAAAGGTGAAAAAAGTGACCAATTTAATTAAATGGATTAAATTTGGGTTGACATTTATATAGTTTTATACTTATGACCTCTAAATTAATGATCCGAACCCGACACGTGATATTTAGCTTGTAATTTTTACATAGCCCATGTATCTGAAATAAAATTAGGGAGTTTAGAGTTAAAGAATCTGACTCATTTAATTAAATTATATAATCGAGTTAAAATTGATTTATATAATTTTGAACTCACATCTCAACACGATTCAACCTTACCCGAATCCAAGTTGTGTGTGTTATTACATCTTGAAAACACTTTATTGTACGATCAAATGGGTTAACCAATCAATAATCTATCACACGGATAAGCCTTTCTGATTTAAATCACAGATTCATTCATTCATGCAACATTGCAGCTATCATAATTATGTTGCACATCCATAGCTTAATTAAGAGGAATATTATTATGTTTAAGTAATTAATCAATCAAAATCTTTCTCATGAGATCCACCGTTGGAAGCATTACTTCAATGAAGTAATTATGAGATTTGGTGCAAAGTAATGAGTAGATGCTTATCTATGACTTGCGTGCATAACAAGTACTACATCCATGCCCCCACCATACTCTCTGCTTCTAAGTAACTAGGGTGTTGTTTCTTTTGCTCGAGAAAAGAAAAATTACAAGTTTAAATGTTGCAGGAAGAAAAGAAGGGTAAGTGAGCAGAAACAGCTAGCTATACATGTATAGGGAGTCAAAAATTACTAAGGCTCTTATCGTTTCGACCTAAAAAGGAAAATATTTGAAAAATCACATGTATTTTTTTTATATTTTTTTATTCAGCCATATTTATAACATATACAAGTTTTATTTACTACATAAAAATCTTAATATAAGTTTTTTTTTTTTTTTTAAAATTAAAAAAAAAAAAACCCTAAAAATTTGAGTTCCAGCAATGTTCTAGAAACTATTTTACGAAAACTATTTTTGTCAAAATGAAAATGTTTTTTATTGACTATTATTTTTTGTCGCATCAAATAGCAAAAACTACTTGAATATTTTTCAAAAAATATTTTACGCTGAAACAAACAGAACCTTATAAGTAAAAAAATCTAAGCTACTAAAAGATCAATTTGCAACAAGGATTCAATACCATCGTAGCATTTGGTGGATGGAAGAGAGTTTTTTAGTTGAAGAACCATTTATGCCACATTATCAGCTTTGATAGATGAAATTGGATACTTGAATGATATATAAAATTTTTCCACCAAAATATTAAATATTATAAATGTGACTGGCAATATTACAAGCTCCCGGATAATGGGGGTGGGAATTCTTCAAAGATACTTAATATGCAAAGCTTGGTACAAAATAACGAAGAAACTTCATTTAATTAATTATTTGGTATATCTTAATTAATTATGTATGTGCAATAACTTACAAAGCTTCTTAATTAATTAATACGAAATTGTTTTCTCTCTAACCTTTCCCGACATTCACACTACGGTGCTTCTATTTAATTTCTTATGTAAAATGGTTGACTAAAACCTACTTTTTATAGCTTAGTTTTCTTTTTTAATTATTATTTATTAAATTAGTCGTTTTAAAATTGCATATGCAAACAAAAATCAGACTAATTATCACAAATCATATGAGATAAATGTTAAGAAATGAGATCTCTTATATATATATGGAGTTGCATGAACGGTGGGAGTCCTTGAGGGAGTGAAAGACCAAATCGCCGGTATCGTCAACAATATTGATGGCCATCTCCTTGGGCCCAATTGAAGAATTTTAGGATTAGAGTTTAGTCAAACTTGCCTTGACCCTTGAGGAGTACATGGAAGGTCGTTTTGAGGGTAAAATGGAGAGAGAGATTTGAATTGGTAGGTGTAACATTTGAGGTACCTAATTGCTTTGTCAACGAGAAGGGTCAGCGTCAAAGGTGGACTAGAGCGAAGAGGGTGGATGATGAATTTGGGGTTTCAAGAAAGGCATTTTGGAAATTTGAGAAGCTACTTAGGGTTTCTCATAGAGAAATTAAGCGAAAACACATAGGGAGCAACTCCAACTTGACAATTCAAGTCTCCAACTCTAGCATTGCCATGTTGCTTTCAAAAGGCGAAGAAATGTTCAAAAACAAGAAAAGTGTGTCACAAACATTGTCATACCACACACACATTTTGCATAATCGGATGGAGGTGTTTCTTAATATTTGCATTATCCATCTTAGAGCATATTTGAAATTGTAGTTGAGAAATAGAGCTTTAAGTTAAAAAAAATATTTTTTTGGCAAAAGTTTCATTTTTAAGTTTTTGTCAAAAATACATTTTGACCATTTTTGGACTTTTTTTAAATCCTAAAAAGCGCTTTCAATTTTTTCAGACAGGTATTTTTTTTTCTTTAAACAAATTTTTAAATGTTAAATGTACTTTTATGCTCCTCAAACATGCCCTTAGTTGAAAATACAAAATGTCTAAACTATAGGAATCCTCTAATATGAAACCATTGAAAATTGAATAGTTTATGATCAAAAGTGGTTGACGTATCCCTTTATTCAAATAGAAAAGTATTACACGTAACATTGAAGTGTCACATCAAAATCTTAGAAGAATATAGGTTAAAGGGTATATGTATGCAATGACGTTGGTTTGGATTGTTTAGCTAATATCATGCCAAATTAAGGCAATCTGCTAATGTTTATGAGAATCCTATAATTTCTGCTGTAGGAAATTCTCCACACTTTTTTCTCACCAATTTTATTGTTTATTAAACTACTCTTAAGAGAAAATTATTCAACAGGGTATGTTACATTAATGCCCAAACCTACTCATATCATAATCCGATAACAACAGATAAGAATACTCTCTATGTATACTTATTAAATGCACCTCTTCTTTGCCTTTTGAGCTTAACCTTGGCCATTAAGTGCTTTGCTTTAGGGCTAAACTCGTAAGAGTTTTAAGTCTATAAAACTCTTTGCCATCTTAAGATTTACTTCGGCATAAGTAAAAAGGCTAACACCATCATATGAGGTAGTGGTGCTGATTCAGTTATCTCAATAAAATTTAATAAGGTTTGGCTCCAACGATAAGAATCCCAAACATAATTAGTATTAGTTGTCTTGAGTCTCATTGATATCTGATAAGGTTGTTTTAAGTTTTTAATTGAGTTTGAGAGAGCGTCCACGATTTTCACCGTCTTAAGGTACACATTTGTTGTCTTGAGGTACACTTTTTTTTTTGGTGACATGTCCGCGCAAAAGGGGAAAGAGGGATTCGAACTAATGACTTCGCGTTAAACGTGGTCCTAACCGATTGAACTACTCTTGGAGACCTTGAGGTACACATTTGTTTCTACCGTTTAGGCTTGATGTTTGTATCATATATATCATTGCTTATTTTTAAAACCTTAATTGTTAATTAAAATTAGATAAAATAAGATTTTACCATATAAATAATTATCATAAATATTAATGAAATGTCAAATTTTAATTTAATCTATTTAATTAAAAACAACATTTATGTATTTTAAATTGCTATGTAATAGAAGATTATAAAAGAAAGTTACTGCTCTTTTTGGCAAAGGCCAAAAATTGATCCGATACTATTCCTAAAAGATTTATTTTCTAACAATTTTACTTTTTATATTACATCAATAAATTTTTTTTTATTTAAATAAAAATAATAATTACAAAATAAAATTTCTCACTTTTTCTTACTAAATATTTTTACTTTTTTTCTTTAAAAAAAAAAAAAAACCCCCTAAAAAGGCCATTACCAAACAGAAAACAGAGCCGTAAAGAATCTTTATACCAATTGGAGAATCTTTGACGGAGAAAGACGGTGAAAATTTGAGGAAAATCCGGTTTATGTAAAAATTGTGATGTCATAAACTCATCCGGATCCCCAAAATCTAGAACCCGAAGTGCTAAAGTACTAAACTACCCTTAAAACTATTGACAAAATGACTATGGAGCCCTCAACATTCAGCGTTGTCACGTTTTAATTGGCTGCGTAAGTCTGCTGCACGAGTCGGATTGGTGTTTTGCTCACACCCGAGTTACCAACCCTCTGAGACAAATTGACAAGGAATACGGTGCTGCACGCGCGGGCGGAGCCGCGTGGAGTCTGTGTGAAGGGCGGACATCACGAACCCGAGTTTTCTTAAGTGGACCCACAACCCCGACTTCTCTCTCTCTCTCTCTTATATATTTCTTCAATCTAACGAAAGAAGCATTGAAAAGGTCTTGGAGAAAGGAACTTGTGCGTGTGGAAGAAAGAGAAGGAGAAGAAGAAGAGTGGAGGAATCTGAAGGGTTTTGGGGTTTGATTCCAGCGAGGCTTTGAAAAGGGTTTTTTTTTGTATAGAAAGAAAAAACAAAGCAAAAACCCTATTGACTCTTTTGTTTGCTCTCTGAGAGTCTGAGCCATTGTAAGTGTAAGTCAGCTCCCAAACACACCCTTATGTGTTTTCAACACTGTTATTTTAATGACTTTTGTATGTATTTTTCGGTGTCTTTTTCTCTTCCACACAGATCCCCACAGGGAGAGTGAGAGGGAATCTGAAAATCTGTTGTACTTTTTATTTTATTTTATTTCTTTGGGGTGTGCAACTGTAACAGGACGCTTCATTGGCTTTTTACCCGGCTCACTGGCAAATTCGCCGTATAGGGTTTGAGAGGTCTGCAACTCTCTATTTTCTCCTTTATTCTTTTATGCGATGTATATTGTCAGAGAGATGGAGAGAGAGAGAACGAGTCTGGGGTCAACTGGGTCTTTTTGCTTGGGTTCGGTGTGAGTGATGGCTTTGAAAAGTAATATAGATAGTGTGAATGTGATGGAAGCTTCCCACCTTTCTCTTTCTCTCTTACATCCTTTTGAGGCTCTTTAGGTTTTCTTCTCTCTGGGTCTCTTTCGTTACTGACAAAACAATCGGTCTAGATGATCCGCTAAAACTAAAAGGGTTGGAAACTTGGGGTTTTTTTCATACTTGACAGTCTTCCATGGTTTTCCAGAGATTTGCTTTTGTGGGTATCTCAGAGAGAGAGAAAGTGTGTACTGGGAATTAGGACAAAAAAGAAAAGGCCTTTCCTTGTCTCTTTCTAGAACAGCTTCCCTAGAGAGAGAGAGAGGGGTGTTTGGGTCATGCATGGGCGTTGACAAGTACACAGCTTTTTTAGCTTCTGAAACATGCCCAGTGGTGCCATTTCTCCTGTTCCCAGTTCAATGCACGGTTCCTCTACCCTCACCCTCTCCATTGTAGGCCTCATCTCCCTCTCCCTCTCTCTCTCCCTCTCCCTCTCAAAGTGAACATCTTTTCTTCTTGATTCAAGATTTATTTATTTATTATTATTATTTTTAATCTTGCTTTAGATTCTGTGCTTGTTCTTCTTAAATCTTAATATTTGGATTTTTGTGCAGCCAAGTAAAATGGAGGGCCACGGCGAGATGGGTCTGTTTCAGGACAACTTTGACCCTAGCATGGTGGTGCGGATGAGGGATGATGGGTATGAGAGCAGGTCTGGAAGTGATAATGTTGAAGGCGCATCGGGCGATGATCAGGACGCTGGTGATGATCAACGGCCGAAGAAGAAGAAGTACCATAGACACACCACACAGCAGATTCAAGAGCTTGAAGCGTATGATTTTGCATCTGTATATACACATATATGCAGTGCTTATTCAACAATATGATTAAGGATTTGTTTATGTTTTATCTGTTATTTTGGTGTAGTTTCTTTAAGGAGTGTCCCCATCCTGATGAGAAACAAAGATTGGAATTAAGCAGAAGGCTTGGCTTGGAGACCAAGCAAATCAAATTTTGGTTTCAAAATAGGCGAACCCAAATGAAGGTAAATTTGTATATTTAGTTTTTTTGTCTGATAGGTTTTTTCGTATTATGGAGCACATACGGAAATGAGAATTAATTGGTAATTTCAATCAGACCCAATTGGAACGCCACGATCACATAATTCTTAAACAAGAATATGAAAAGCTCAAAAATGATAACGATGCTTTGAGGACTGCTATGGCAAACCCAGTATGCAACAGTTGTGGTGGCCCAGCCATTCCTGGTCAAATATCATTTGACGAGCACCAACTTAGGATCGAGAATGCTCGATTGAAGGATGAATTAAACCGTATATGTTCCTTGGCAAACAAGTTCTTGGGGAGGCCGATCTCGTCCTTGGCCTCCCATTCCTATCCCGAGCTCGAACTCAAGTACTTTGGATCTTGTTGTAGGAAGAAATGGGATTGGTGGCTCCCCATTGCCAATGGGACTTGATCTGGGAAATGGGTTTTTGACTGCTTCTTCTGCAATGCCTCTAAGTAAGCCTCAAATGAACTTGATGGACCATGAAGCACCAATTAATAGATCAATGCTTGTAAATATTGCTTTGACGGCTATGGATGAATTAATTAAGATGGCCCAGACAGATAGCCCCCTTTGGATCAAAAGTTTCGATGGAGGGAAGGAGATACTGAACCTTGAGGAATATTCAAGGACATTTTCTCCATGTATTGGCACAAAACCGGCCGGTTTCGTCACTGAGGCCACAAGGGATATTGGGATGGTGATGATCAACAGCTTGACTCTTGTGGATGCATTGATGGACGAGGTGTGCTATCTAACCCTTTGTGCCTTAATGGATTATTTTTTATTTGCTGCAATAATATGATTTTTTTTCCCTGGTTGTTGTTTCATTACAATGATATCTTAATTATAGAAATTTTATTCCAAATATTGTTGTGCCTAAACTTAATCTACATTGCAGTAGATCAACCATGTAAATATTCGATATCATTTTTTGTATAGGTTGCAGCACCTTTCTTCTGTGCTAGAAGTACTGCTGCTCATTGCTGTATTTTTCTCTTCATTATGTTGAATCTAGAAATAAATATTGGTTTGATTTGCTTTCCTTTGAAATAGGCTCAATGGAAACAAATGTTTCCATGCACGATTGCTAGAGTTGCCACCATTGATTTGATATCAACTGGCATGGCTGGAATCAGAAATGGTGCTCTACATGTGGTATGTTTCTCAGCTGTCCGTTTTTCCTTCCTCTGGCTGATGAATTGTAACTCATTAAGATCTTACTTCGTAGATGCATGCGGAGCTTCAAGTTCTTTCACCATTGGTCCCTGTTCGTCAGTTGAAGTTCCTCCGGTTCTGCAAGCAGCAGGCTGAGGGTGTGTGGGCTGTCGTTGATGTTTCACTTGACATTAGCCAAGAAAGTACAAAAGCAAACCCCTTGTTGAGCTGTAGGAGACTTCCTTCTGGCTTTGTTGTGCAAGATATGTCCAACGGTTACTCCAAGGTAATTGTAAATGTGGATTTGTTGTTATTCATAGCATTTTCTGGATGTTTATTATGCTTTCCTGGATTGCTATAACACCTGCTGTGCACATATTTATTGAGGGTGTTGAAAGCATTTTTTTTAGCTTAAATTATGGGCACGTGGACTCCCAGTCCCAACCCACCTTGACCTGTGCTTCCAAGTATTTAACTTTTGTTTTCTATCACTCACCCACTAAATTTTGCTATTTATGAAATATAATAGGGGTTTACCTAAGACTCTGGACCTTTTATTAGTATTTTACTGAAGAAGATGCTTCCTCAGTATTATTAATTTATACATTCAAACTTCAATGCTGACATTAGTTTGAGTCTGTACTTGATTAGTCTACTGCTGCTCTTTGAGATGAGCAAGTCAAGGGCATCGATTAAACTTTATTATTAGTCTAAGGCTCTTGTACTTTTTTTAATCTCTTGTATATATGATATTTGATAAACTATTTGTGCAATTAACCTTGGAACTTTCAATCTTTGTTCTATAAACTATATATTTGATGCTTCTATTCCTCTCTCTTGCTGCTATATTTTATTTCCACGAGACTTTGACCTGGATCCAGTCTTATATTGTAGTATATTGGAATCCATCCAATGTTATAATAAAATTGTAGCTTCCTTTTTAACAATTAATAAAATTCCATGAGACCTCGTCCAGCTTTAAGAATGCCTATATTTTGCAACATCTAGGAAGTAATCTGTCCTTATCTTGCACTTTATATTGCTATATTGATTTACGATGGCCTTGGATTTCATTTTTACCTTCTCTAGATAGTTTTATTTTTACTCTAATTGTATTTTAATATCTTTCCCTTCCTTTTCCCCTCCTTTCTTTTCTGCTCACATGGTGGTGTTTTATTTTTTGTTTAACATTTCTTCCCAACGTGATATTAGATAGTCTTTTCTTCTGCATCAAAACAATAATATGAGACTATTTGGTAAACTCACAAGTGTGCCTAGCATTGGTTATGTGTGACAATTCGTATTTGTGTGTCGGGTTCGGATCACATCATTGCATGCGTATAATATTATATAGGTCAACTCTAACTAGACCCATTTAGTTAAACGGGTCAAACCCATTAATCTTAATTTGCTATTTTTGTGTTAGGTCCAAGGATGTGTTGAGGCACGAGTATAAGACTATGTAGGTTAACATTAAGTCGACCCATTTAATTAAACGGATCACACCCTTTAGCCCTAACATGCTAATTTCATGTTGGTTTGGTTTGAGTTTGTGGGTCGAGTTTGAAATGCCCGCCCTAGCTTCGATGGTAACTTTGTTTAGTTTAATAACCATCTCAATGGGTGTAAATATTATCTTCATGCATGTTGAAACTATACATGTTGAAAGTACCTTTTCCACAAAGTTAACTGAAGAGAAAAAAAACAAGTGTTTTACAAGCTTTATATTAATATATTCATCAGGGTAAATGGAGCTTAATATTAATAAGACTAATCCTTTTGCAAACGGTTATTTTAGGAATTATTAATTCTCTGTTGAGATAAATGTAGTTTATGGACGTTCAATTTAGGTTTATAAGTAAATGGTTTCTAATAGATGTTAAGTGCAATGCAGGTTACGTGGGTAGAACATTCAGAATATGATGAGAGTTCTATCCACCCACTCTACCGGCCATTTATTAATGCTGGCATGGGATTTGGTGCTCAGAGGTGGGTTGCCACCCTCCAAAGACAATGTGAGTTCTTGGCAATCCTCATGCCATCCTCCCTTCCTAAAGAAGATCCCGCAGGTCTCTTTCTCTCTGCCTGATCATTCTTTCATTAATAAGTTTGGTCAATTTTCACACAACTGATGCATACTGTTCTTCGACAGGCCTTAATCTGGCTGGTAGGACGAGTATGTTACAGCTGGCGCAGCGCATGACTGATAACTTCTGTTCTGGGGTTTGTGCTTCAACTGCTCGTAAGTGGGACACTCTCCGTGTCGGGAATGTGGGCGAAGACGTTAGAGTTATGACCAGGAAGAATTTGGATGACCCTGGTGAACCTCCTGGGATTGTGTTGAGTGCTGCAACATCTGTTTGGATGCCTGTAGCACAGCAGAGACTGTTTGATTTCTTGCGAGATGACCGGTTGAGGAGCGAGTGGGACATTTTGTCCACCGGCAGGCCAATACAAGAGATGATCCATATTGCCAAAGGCTATAAACATGAAAACTGTGTCTCTCTCCTTCGTGGAAGTGTGAGTAATCATTTATCTTCACCATATTCTCATTAGGTTTCTTTGTTTTTTCCTGACCTACTATGCATGTGTGACATTGCAGCCAACGAATGCGAATGAGAGCAGCATGCTGATATTGCAAGAGACGTGGACAGATGCCTCTGGCTCATTGGTTGTTTATGCACCAGTTGACATACCATCTATAAATGTGGTGATGGCGGGTGGAGATTCTGCCTATGTGGCTCTCCTACCATCAGGCTTTGCAATTCTTCCTGATGAGCGGTCCAGCAACTGCAATGGGGGGACGGTAAAGGCAGGTGAGAATGGCACCGATGGAGGCGGCTGCTTGCTTACGGTTGGATTTCAAATTTTACTGGATAGCCAACCAACTGCCAAGCTAACTGTGGAGTCAGTGGAGACTGTTAACAATCTCATCTCCTGCACTATTCAGAAGATCAAAGCTGCCCTTAAGTTAACATAAATGCGACGATGGATATCATGCCGTTTAGCTTACTTTTACTTCTTTTTTCTTTTTTTCTTTTTTTTTTGGGTTTTAAGAAAGGAAACTAAAAAAATCGTATATGAAGAACGAGTATAGGAGGAGATGATAGAATGGATATAGTGAAGGGTGAGCTTGACATAAAAAATTCTCGAAAGGGGTTCGAGTCAAGAACGAACCGCAACCGAGGGAGGGGGTTTTTGGTGGTTCGGGTATTGACTCGGTGGACCCATGAGGTTGGCTCAGCTCTCTCTTCGTGAAATGTGAGTTATAAATCCTTTAGAGGTGAACAAGATGGACATGGGAGGAAGTGTGGTTCTAGTGTTTTTGTTCTGACTTTTGTCTAAATTTTAGTCTCTTATCTCACATAATCTTATATGTTCGAATCAAATGGTTTATTGGAATGTTCTTTCTGTGTGGGCACGCTAAAACTTGAAGTACCACTAAGCTTAGAAAAAAGAAAGAAAAGAAAAGATGAAGGCCTGTTTACTGGGACGCACCAAAGAACATTTGCTCCTATTATTAGGTCTTATCCCTTTTTTGTTTGTGAAATAAATTATGGCAGACATGGCTCCTACTAGTGCTTTTTGAAATCGTTAGTGGATTTTGAATGAATCGTTATTTAATTTTAATTTGGTGGTAATTTTAAAAGTCATATTAAGGAGCAAAAGTGAAAGTGAAAGTATGTGGTATTACTTAATCAATTGTATTTGAAAAATAGAACTTTGAAAAAATTACACTTTACCCCTTCAAAGTTTTGGGCGATTTTTAATTTGACTTGCAATGTTTTAATTTTTGCAATGTGGGTCCATAAATTCTCAAATTTTTGCAATTTGACCCTTTTTTTCAAAATCCCTCAATTTCCTTCATTTGAGTGGGAAAAAGATCCTCTCCATTTCAAAATCCCTCCATTTAGTGCATTTTGAAGGGTGGTGCATTAGGTGCATTTAATGCACTACCCTCATTAAAACTTTTGAACAATGTTACCCTTCAAAATGTACTAAATTGAGGAAATTGAAGAATTTTAAAATGAAGATCATTTTCCATGTGAGTGAGAGTATGTAGTATTACTCAATCAATTGTGTTTAAGAAATAGAATTTTAGAAAAATTACACTTTACCCCTTCAAAGTTTTGGGAGATTTTCAATTTGACTTACAATGTTTTAATTTTTACAATTCGACCATTATGACTTTTTCTTTCTTTTTTTTTCCTTTTTTTTCAAAATGCCTCCATCTCAAGTTAAAAAATTAAAAATTAACGGGTGGCTTTCCAGGCTCAACTGGGGTGGCCGGCCACCCCTGAATTTTTATTTTTATTTTTTTAAAACTTTGAATGAGGGCATTTTGAAAAAAAAAAAAAAAAAAGTTAAAATGATTGACTTGCAAAAATTTGAAAGTTTAGGGGGGTACATTGAAAAAATTAAAACTTTGAAGAGGTAAAGTGTAGGTTTCCCTAGAACTTTTAAGTCAAAAAATGTTTAGTAAATATATTATAAGTCTATAAGTCAACGCGCAAATATTTTTACCACCCTAAGTTTGTTTGTTTGTTTTTTTTTTTTCGAAAATTTACTCCTTAGGTCAATCGAAATGCCAATAAAATTTATACTATCAAAATTTTCTAATTGCCATTAGTTCCCATCAAAACATACTGTTTGTCACATCAGTATATTTATTAATTTAATTTAAAAATTAAATCTAAAATTAAAAAAAAAAAAAATCCAAGAGAGAGCGTCGAAGGTGGAATTCAATCAAAGGTCTTCCTCAAACCAAACAAAGTAAAAAACACTCAAATTTTCTCAGTATTGACAACCCCAGAAAAAACCCAATTCAATCAAACCAGGCGCTACAAAAAATCTACCAGAATCCCTTCACTTGAAACAACCAGATTCTCAAAACGTTGACATTTGACAAGCTGAAAAAACCCCATATACCAAAAAAAAAAAAAAAAGACTAAGCAAAAGCCATTCAGAAAAACCTTCTACCAACAAAACCAGACCGAGAAACCAAAAACTTTGAGCAATGATCAAATCAACATATCTTGGAAAAATGCAGTACTCCCAGATGACCAAAATGCTCAAAAAAAACTCAATAAATCCTTACCTATGTCTCCCCCTTCGTTTTCTCCCTTTGGTAATTACCTTGAAATTGTAAATATATTTGAATTATCATATCTTAGAAAGCAGAGAATTGTTTCTCCAGAGACCCTAAATTCAGATCTAGCCTCTTTCTAGAAATTTTTCACACCTTACCCACCGTTTTTGGAATTATTTCTTTTAATTTTAAATTAAATTAATAAAAAATTAATATGCTAACGTGACAAAACAATACTTTTTAATTGGGACTAACGGCGGTTAGAAAATTTTGATGGTAGGAATTTTATTGGCATTTTGATTAACCAAGAAGTAAATTTTCAAAAAAAACAAAAACAAAAAACTTAAGATAAAAATTTTGGCGCGTTGAGTCAAGGACTTATAATATATTTATCCAAAAATGTTTTTTTTTTTTTTTTTTGCAAAAACTTCATTTTTAAGCTTTTGCCAAAAGTACGTTCTGGTCATTTTTGGGTTTTTAAACCCCATAAAAGTGCTTTCAAATTTTATTTTATTTTATTTTTTAATCAAACAGAGGTTTTTTTTTTTTTTTTTTAGAGAAATTTAGATTTCATTGCATTAGGAAGAAACTTGCTCAACAACTACAAGCTTGTTAATACAAGAAGGAAAATTATCAAACTAAAGACATTCTTGGCTTAGTGTAAAGGCCAACTTTGCTAGGCAGTGGTTCATTGAATTCCCCATCCTTCATACGTAAAGCACCCTCCATTCCAGCATTTTGGATAGTAGATTTCTTATCTCATGCACCACTACCTTGTAGCTCTTCATCCATCTATCTTCGCTATTTAGCATATTAATTACAGTCAATGCATCTCCCTCTAGGATAATGTGCCTCCACCCCAACTCGTAGCCTAGTTCCACCGCCTTCCATGCAGCTACTGCCTCCGTAGTGGTAGGATCCATTATATATTTATGTGTCACACTTTAGGCTGCCAATATCTTTCCCTTGTAGTCCCTCGCTATGATCCCTATGCTCATCCTCTTCCCTACTTTATCGATGACTGCGTCCTAGTTTATTTTGACAAAACCTATAAGGGGTTTCTACCAAGTGTTGTTGTTGAGTCTCATGTTGATCATGACTCCTTTTGTTGATCCTTGTTTGCATGTTGGTACGTATGGACCTGTTCTTGTGCTACACGTACAACCGCCGCCAAAGACAGCAACTCCCCCATGAATCACAATGTTTCGTCTGTGCCAGATTTGTCATGTAGTGGTAACAAAAACCTAGAGTTCATTAGAGTCCAATTTGTGAAATAACTTCTAGAAGATATCCACAAAATGTTCCCCTTCCCTTCTTCCTACTGCACTCTAACCATATGTCTTGGGCAAAAGCATAGCTCACAAAATGTGTCCCAATGTTTCTATCTCTAGCCCACAGATAGGACAAAGTGGATTTGGTAAAATACCCCATCGGTGTAAGTTTTCTTTGGTTGGCAACAAGTTTTGACAAGTCTTCCATAGGAACATATGCACCACATTAGGGCCCCTAACATTCCAAACATGTCTCCATAATTTGCTGATTTGGCTATTGTTTAAATAGGTTCCTGCTTCCATTTCCACCAGGGACAAAGCAAGATGGTACCCACTACGGACTAAGTAAGCTTCGTTTGTAGTTTCAACCCAAACCATTTGGTCCCTTCATCGATCAAGGCATATCACCATTCCACAAACCCTTTTAGCTTCCTCCTTATTTAAGCACAAAACTCATCACTTCCAAGTGTGACATGAGACCTAACTATCTAATACTTGTGGAAGTACTGCCCCAAAACCTAACACTCTTTAGACGGGTCTTCTTCATCTTTAACCAGTGCCTCGTAATCTTTATCAATGCTGGAGAGGAAAGTGGTTCTCTGACAGTCGATCCTTTTGGCAAAGCTTCAGCCTTCAGCAGTTGAATCTCCTCTAGCTCCATCTGAGTATATTCATCCGCAATCTGGGTAAGGTGAGTATGCAGGACCCGCCTCCTTTCCTCGCTAAGGTAAGGGTTAAACCTTCCTAGAATTGGTGGAAAATCTTGTATTGTTGAAACAATGCGATGCTTCCATTTCACCCCTTCTGGATCCTTCTTGGATTCCACTTGTGCCTTCAATTTAGGAGATGGCGAGGTATTTGGTTTTTGGAAGGGTAGGGTCAAAACCCTGCACTTACCACAACGAGGTTGATATCCAAGCGCGTAAGGCTAGACTAGGCTGGCCATTCTTGAACAGTCGCCCAGCGTCGACACCCATCTCTCATTTAAGTATGAAGTAACATCAAGTGTCTGTAACGCGGAACAGGCAACCTCGTTCAACTTCAAACTAAGCAATCAAAAAGGTTATTACTGCAACCATCACCTTAATCAAACAACAAGCAGGGAACCTAGGTATATCCTATGCTCCATCCTTTTAAGGTCCACACTTAAGGTATTACAGCCTTTTCTCAAATAATCAGCTACGATCGGCAAGACTATTGCTTTGATACCATACTGTAATGCCTCCAAAATTAGCTTTGACTAATTTGGTAGGTTACTGGCAATTATCCAAGTTAAGCCAACTTGTGACTAAATGGGAAATCACTCCTTTAGCATTGTCAGAGTAAATGCACAGAAAGGTGAAATAAATCGAAAACTATAAATCATCAAAATAAAAACATGGAGCAACTAACCAATAAAAGTAAACAAACTTGATATCAATAAGTACTTCTAAACAAGTCAATAGTAGCAATTGTGCCACTTTCGGATTGTAAGACAAGTTTCCATGCATATGATTAACAGGATTAGATAGACCATGCTTAGGAAAGACGGGTCGTACTACACCCTAGTTTAGAGTAATGTAGGTAGACGATCCGTGCCAACCGAAGATGGGTTATACTATTCCGATTAATCATATAAAACTTATTAAGGGATTTTATAGTTTATACCTAGGGAAGACGGGTCGTGCTGCATCTTAGTGGTTAGGTGGACGATCCGTGCCAACCGAAGATAAATTATTCATATCCTTTAATATGTATTTTCTTGTCTTTTATAATATACATAATCATGAGCTTCTATAATTGAATATGGTTACCATTGTTGTGCGGATTGTGGTAAAATCAGTACCTTACTTCTCTCTCTCATATATTTACTTTTAATCTTGCATTTACTTTATGCACTTCAATTTCACAAACAATCAACTCTCTTTTATTAATTAGGTTAAAATTAGTCTTTTAAATTTAATAACAAAACCCCTACAGTCATTGAGGTTCGACACCCTCTCTATAACCGTATCCTACAAAGATTCGTCCTATTGCGAGTGGTTTAATTTTATTATTGATATTTTGGTCAATAAATTACCACATCAATTTTTGCGCCGTTGCTAGGGACTGTTAACGGTTTAGTTATTAAATTTTAAGGATTTCGTTTAGCTTAATCTTTATTTTTGTTTTGTTTTTATTTTTTTTCAATTTTCGTAGTTTAATTTCTTTTTCAAGTTCACGTTCAGTTCTGTAGGTTCCCCTTCTGTACCTGCGATCGATCACATCCCGTGTGTGATCGTTCGCAGTTCAATAAGCAGCTGCGATCGAACCTCATCTCCTGCGTTCGTTCCTCTCTTCGGTAGTGTGATCGAACGCACCCTGAAGTGCGATCGTTCGCCCTCTGGACAGAACCTGCTGCAGCCCCATTCCAGTGCACCTAAGGGCCGTTTGTGAGCTTTTTGTTTTAACTTTAATTTAATTTTCTGTGTTGTTATTTCTTGTTTTTGTTTTTATTTTCTAGTCTAGTTTATGTTGGGTCTTTGATCTTTGTCTTTACCTTTAATTTCTTGTGACCCCGACATTGAACACACTCTTAGACAACTTAAAGCCAAAAGGAAATCTAATTTGCCTAAAGAGCCCACCACTAATATCATGGCTGGCACCCCTCACATAGCTTTTCAAGATCACTACATTCCACCCACATACACTACCCCTTCATGTCTCAGGTTGCCGGACATTACGGCAACCCACTATGAGATCAAGCCTAGCACCATACAAAGTCTACCGACTTTCCTAGGGCTTACCCATGAGAATCCTTATGACTTCCTCAACGAATTCCAAACAATATGTTCTACTATTCAATTGACGAGATTCACTGAGGATGCCTTAAAGATGCGTCTCTTTATCTTTGCCCTCAAAGATAGAGCTAAACATTGGTTCCAATCCTTAGAGCCTGATTCTATCACTTCTTGAGATCAACTACAACAAGTTTTTCTCAAGCAATATTTCCCCATAGGAAGGACCAATGACACTAGGAGAGCCATCACTAGTATCACCCAATATATGGGTGAACCATTACATGAGACATGGGAGAGACTTAAGGATTTACTTAGATCATGTCCACATCATGCTGTCCCCAAATGGCAGCTAGTGCAAAGTTTTTATGATGGTCTAACTGAGTCTAGTAGGAGCACGGTAGACGCATCTTGTGGGGGGACATTTATGTTAAAAAGTGAAGATGAAGCATGGGCTATGTTTGAAAACTTGAGTAACAATTCTCGTCAGCAGGCTTCCAACAAATGGAGAGAACCCGCACCTAAAGCTCCAAAGACTGAGAATCTTTATGAAGTCGGACACCCTTTAGACATGTCCACTCAAGTACTTGAGGCTATCACCAAAGTTGATGTTATTGCCAAGAAACTAGATCAAATAATGATTGCTGGATTTGCTCCTAATACTGCTCACACAAACACACAATTGGAATCATGCTCTTTTTGTTCTAGTACTATGCATCATGTGAATGATTGTCCAACTGCTGAAAATTATACTCTGATGTTTCTCATGAGCAGGTTAATGCAACTTTCTCCAGATTGGGTAATAATCCATACTCCAACACTTACAACTCGGGGTGGAGAAATCATCCCAATTTCTCATGGAAGAATCCAACTTTGAGAAACTCAACCCTAGGGCCGCATATGCAAGCTCAATCTAGCAGGAAGCCCTACCAACCATCGTCAACATACCGGCCTCCACAACAGCAATATCAAGCTCCCCCACCATCTTGGCTAGAATCTAATAAAGATCGAATGGCAGGTTGGGTGAGTTGAACGACAAGTTTGGCGAGATGTCTCAGATAGTAAATTCCCACCTCAATCCATTGCCAAACTAGAGACTTAAATGGGGCAAATAGCGAACACTCTCAACAGGAGGGAAGAAGGGAAGCTTCCAAGTCAGCCAGTGATGAATCCTAAGGGGCTCTACATGGTAAATGAAGAAACCTCACATTAGCATGTGCAGTCCATCACCACATTGAGAAGAGGAAAACTGGTTAACAATCAAGTGGAAAACAAGAAGGATGAGCATACTGAGGTGTCAGAGACTCTGCAGAAGGACAAAGGCAAGCAAGTGATCAATGAAACATCTACCTCAGCTGACCCCGATTCGAGACACCATATGTACCCTGAGCCTCATTCCCAGAACGGCTCAAGGCACCTTCTCACTTTGGAAAACAAGGAGAGAAAATACAAGCAATGATGGAGGTGTTCAAACAAGTGAAGATCAACATTCCCCTCCTTGATGCCATTCAGCAAGTGCATGCATACGCCAAATTCCTAAAGGATCTTTGCATTTAGAAAAGGAAATCCAAAAATCATATTCCCAAGAAAGTCCTCCTTACTGAGCATGTGAGTTCCCTGATTCAGCACAACACTCCTCCAAAGTTCAAGGACTCCAGAGCTCCTACTATTTCATGCATCATTGGCCAGAAAGAAATTGATAAAGCACTCATTGATCTAGGAGCCAGAGTGAATTTACTGCCGTACTCAGTGTATCAGCAACTTGGCCTCGGGGAGCTGAAGCCTACTACAGTGATTCTGCAGCTAGCTGACCAATCTATCAATAAACCCAGAGGGATTATAGAGGATGTCATCATCAAAGTTGACAAGTTTTTTTTCCCAGTGGACTTCATCGTTCTTGACACTGAGCCTGTTCCACATCCTGAGAGGCTGATTTTAGTCATCTTTAGGCGTCCTTTCTTAGCCACAGCCAATGCATGCATCAATTGCCGGACTGGAGTTATGAAAATTTTCTTTGGAAATATGAAGGTTAGGCTGAATATCTTAAATGCATTCCAGCATGCCCCTGATCAGAATAAGTGTTTCTTTGTGGACAGCATTGAAGAATATGTAGAAGACTCACTCCCTAGTCTCTTAGTTGATGATCCGTTGGAAGCTTGTTTAGCCCACTTTGGGTTTAAAAACTTCAACACTGACCAGTATGTTGAAGAGGTCCATGATTTGCTAGAGACAGCAGCAAGTGCAGATTTTCACCCATGGAGACTACCAAAGGAACCCTTGCCTCAGACATCAAGCACTCATGCCGTCCCTTCCCTTGAATCTCCACCGAAGCTTGAGTTGAAGCCTCTGCCAAACAAGCTTAAATATGCCTTCCTTGGCACTAACGATACTCTTCCAGTCATCATTGCTTCAGATCTACAGAAAGACCAGGAAGATAATCTGTTAGAGGTATTAAAGGAGCATAAAGAGGCTATTGGGTGGACTATAGCAGATCTAAAGGGAATTAATCCATCCATTTGTATGCATCGGATCCATCTAGAAGAAGAGCCAAACCCTCCCGTGAGGCACAACGTCGACTGAATCCTAACATGAAAGAGGTGGTGATGAAAAAAGTAGTCAAGCTGCTTGATGCTGACATCATCTACCCCCTCAGATAGCAAATGGATCAGCCTCACTCAAGTAGTTTCAAAGAAATCCAGCCTTATAGTAGTGGAGAATATAGCTGGAGAGTTGATTCCTCAACGGACAACCACCAGATGGCGTGTTTACATTGACTACCGAAAGCTCAACTTACACACTAGGAAGGATCACTTACCACTCCCTTTCATTGACCAGATCCTAGAGCGTTTAGCTGGCCAGAGCTACTATTGCTTCCTTGATGGCTACTCCGGATACAACCAGGTTGCTGTTGACCCTTAAGACCAGGAGATGACGACGTTTACATGTCCCTTTGGCACTTTTGCTTACAGACGCATGCCCTTTTGCCTATGCAATGCACCTGCCATCTTCCAGAGATGTATGATCTCAATATTCTCCGACATGATAGAAAAGTTTTTGGAGGTATTTATGGATGACTTTCTGTTTTTGGGTCTTCTTTTGATAACTGTCTCCATAATCTTTCACTTGTGCTAAAACATTGCAAAGAGACTAACCTGATTTTGAGTTGGGAGAAGAGTCACTTTATGGTGCAGGAGGGTATAGTTCTGGGACATATAGTATCCAAGAGAGGCATTGAGGTAGATAGGCAAAGGTTGAGCTGATTAAAAATCTACCGCCGCCTACTTCAGTGAAGCAGACCCGCTCCTTCTTAGGGCATGCCGCGTTTTATCAACGCTTCATCAAGGACTTTAGTAAGATCTCAAGGCCCTTGTGCAGTTTGCTTGCCAAGGACATTCCATTCCACTTTGATAAAGCTTGTCATGAGGTGTTCCAGAAGCTCTAGTCCCAGCTATCCTCTGCTCCCATCATAAAGCCTCATAACTGGTCCTTGCCATTTGAGATCATGTGTGATGCATCCGACTTTGTTGTGGGTGCAATCTTGGGATAGTGTGTGGGCAAGCTCTCTCACATCATTTACTATGCTAGCAAGACTCTGATGGATGCTCAAGTCAATTACACAACAACAGAGAAAGAGTTGCTAGCTGTGGTTTTTGCCTTGGACAAATTCAGATCATACCTCTTGGGATCCAAGGTAATTATCTACTCTGATCATGCTGCATTGCGACACTTGTTGGCAAAGAAGGAGACAAAGCCCCGGTTGATTCGATGGATACTACTGTTACAAGAATTTGACATCAAAATTTGGGACAAGAAGGGCACTGGAAATGTCGTTGCCGACCATTTGTCATGGATTCAGTTTGAGCAACCTTAGTCAATCCCAGTTCATGATTCCTTCTCAAATGAGCAACTGTTTGAAATTACTCCAAGAGAACCACTACGGTATGCTGACATCATCAATTATCTAGCCACAAGTTAGATTCCTCCTCATTGGTCTAAGCAAGACTTGGACCGCTTCTTCAAGCAAGTCCAATTCTACTTTTGGGAAGATCCAGAGCTGTTCAAGTACTGCGCTGACCAGATAATCCAACGCTGCATCCCAAAGAGTGAATTCCACAATATCCTCACATTTTGCCACTCTCTAGCTTGTGGGAGTCATTTCAGTGCCAAGAAGACCGCAGCCAAGGTTCTACAATGCGGATTCACATGGCCAGACTTTGTTCAAAGACGCCTACGACTTTTGCCAGGCTTGTGAGAGATGTTAGCCCCTAGGAGTTATGTCTCAGAGAGATATAATGCCATTGAACCTTATCCTCATAGTTGAAATTTTTGATATTTGGGGTATAGATTTCATGGGCCCCTTTCCACCATCTTTTAAATATGAGTACATTTTGGTAGGGGTAGACTATGTCTCCAAATGGGTTGAAGCCGTGGCCACCAAGACCAATGATCACAAGGGGGTAGTGAAATTCATCCAAGCCAACATCTTCAGCAGATTTGGTACTCCCCGAGCCACCATCAATGACGGAGGCAAGCACTTTTGCAACCGGTTTTTCAAAACCTTGCTTCTCAAGTACTCCGTTACTCATAAGGTAGCCACTCCCTACCATCCTCAGACTAGTGGCCAAGTAGAAGTTTTCAACAGGGAAATCAAGCATATTCTAGAGAAGACGGTTAGGCCAAACCGCAAGGATTGGTCCTTGCGCCTCAATGATGCATTATGGGCCTACCGCACAACTTACAAGACGCCAATTGGAATGTCACCATACCGGCTGATTTATGGAAAGGCATGTCACCTTCTTGTGGAACTGGAACACAAGGCTTTGTGGGCAATCAAGCAGTTCAACTTTGATATGCAAGCAGTCGGCTCCTACCAAAAGCTTCAATTGACAGAGTTGGAAGAGCTGCGAAACGATACATACGACAGCTCCAAAATTTACAAGGAGAAGACAAAGGCTTTTCATGACCGGCACATCATGCTTAAGACATTTGAGCCGAATAAAAAAGTATGGCTTTTCAACTCCAAACTCCGGCCATTCCCTGTTAAGCTCTGCTCCAAATGGGACAGCCCTTTCATAGTTATTTCAGCATCTCTACATGGTGCAGTTAAGTTGAGGGACCCAAAGGACGACAACATTTTCAAGGTGAATGGCCAACGACTAAAGCCCTACATTCAGAACCCCGAGCCAAGTACAGACGTGGAATCTGTCAAGTTGATAGATCCCATCTATTCGTTTTAAAAATGCAGTAAGCTGCTATGGGGGCGTTTGAGTAGTCCTGAATCTCAAACGTCTCTAGTCAGGTCAGTGGTACTAATGCCACTGAGAGGTAAAATTTGTGTTTTACTTTTCTGTTTTCTTTACTTTTGTTTTTCATCGTTGGTTTTATTTTCAGTTCACTTATTTCATGTTATTGTAGTCTATTTTATGTTCTTTTAGTTCACTTTATTCTATTTTATTGTCTCTTCTTTTATTTTATTTTCCTTAGTTAAGTTGTGGTTTGTTCACAGTCCAAATGCTACACCTACTGATGAATCCTCTCCAAAGTGCTAAACACATTGAGGACGCTAACGTTCGCCCACCCTTGGGCGATCATTCATTGAAACCCACCTCAATAGTGTTGTAGACACTGAGGAAGCGAACATTCGCCCACCCTTGGGCGATCGTTCGCTCTCTCACCATGCGCTCGAAGGCGCACATTCGCCTCCATCCAACGCCTACACCAACGCATGAGTGCGAATGTTCGCCCATCCTTGGGTGATTGTTCACCCTCAAGAAAGAGGGCACGTGACCTAGTTAGGTCACTTTCTCCTTCCTTCCCCCATCACTTTCACTTGCCCCGCACAATGCCCCTTCACGCCATCAATCTCCACTGCTCACAAACTCCCCAAATCCCCACCAAATCACCACCAAACCACCACCGCCGACCACCACACACCATTACCGGCCATTACCTTCTTCCCACTGCCCCATTTTTCCCTTCTCCAGTAATTTCACTACCTTCTTCCCCAACCTTCATAACCCCAACTACATAGACAATTTTGCCATTTTTTTGACAACTGCACTCTGTTGTTCAAGAGTGTAGTTGCTCTCTGTGTTGGTTTCTCTTCTTTTGCAGGGGGTTGGTATACCTGTAAGGTTGGTTTTCACCACTAGGCTTAAGGGCTACACACCATCTGTTTGACAGAAATTCTGAGTGAAGCCAAGATGCCTCAATCCACCTCCCAAGCTTCAAGCTCCCATGCCCAATCCTCCCATCCAACTTTTGAGCAACGGGAGATCATTTTTTAGACGGAGTTTGGCATCAATGGCGACTTCAAAAATTTTGAAGCCACCCAATGGGTGATCCAAGAGTTCAAATGTCATGGGTTGAAGAAGTTGTTCAAACCCGTCACCTCCACGGCCTACACGGGGTTGGTTGTCCAATTCTATTCAAACCTCTCCAGGGATTGCAATAGGCCGGGCACCCTATTTTCTACCGTTCAAGGGAAACAAATGGAGGTGACCATTTCGGATATTGCCGCCGCACTTCATTGTAATGATGAACACCCACCTGAGGATGCACAATTAGATGAACAGCCGGAGTCTTTCTATGTCTCCGAGATAATTGAAGACATGTGTGCCAAGCAATATACTGATGAAAAACGGAATGCGAGCAGCCGGTCCAAATTGCCTTAACAACTCTTGCTTGTGGATTCTATTTTGCAGCGGAATGTGTGCCCATTGGGACATAAGTCGCAGAGGCATGACCAATTCCTTCAAGCACTATACGCCTTCCATAAAGACCAATGGTATTCAATCCCGTCAATCATTTGGAATCAACTTCACAAGTTTTGGGATTGTTGATTGCGCACAGGGCCACCACCACAAAGTCATGGGGGCTCCCATTTCCGTTCCTGCTCAAATATATCTTAAAGAAAAAAGGTATAAAGGGAATCCCCAAAGATGGACCGGTCAAAGAACATCCGTTCTTTGGTAGAAACCAGTGGAACCACAGCTTGTCACATATACCAAGAGGTGTTGGGATGCAAATCCCTGCTGATGAAGGAGGTGAAGCCGCGGAACATATGGAAGAGGATGTACCGGCACCGCAGCAAGGTGGGAGAGCTAACTCTGTGGTTATTAGCACACTGAGTATGATTTTTTGAGCGGTGCACATCAGCGCATGGATAGGCTTGAGGAGCACTTTGTCATTATGGAACAACAGTTGGTTACACAAGCTGACTTGCTCAAGGCCATTTTGGATTGACTACCACCCGCTGCAAGGGCATCATCTTCCGTTCCACGAGGAGCAGCAGTAAACAGCTGCCCTGTCTAGCTAAAGACGTTAAACTTAGCGCTCATGGGAGGCACCCCACAGTATATCCATTTATTTCTTGTTGTTTTGTTTTACCTTTATTTTTATTGTCTTTTTATTTTCCCGTATTACTTTTGTGTTTTATTTTTAGAGACAAAATAAAGGGTACTTCAGTTTAAGTTTGGGTGTGTGCTATGAGCCATGCCAATACAGACAGTTATCCAAATCCCAGCTTAGCTTTTTCCATGTAGTTACACATTGGGGGCAATGTGCAATTTAAGTTTGGGGGTACGGGAGACACACTTCCACACACTTTGTCTCGTTTCAAAAAAAAAAAAAAAAAATTGCATGTTCAAGTTGTCCTAAAATTTTGGTTGACCTAAAAATTTGTGATTGATTTCATCAATGAACTTAAAATTTTGAACACATGATCTGATGTTGGATTTTTTTAGTTTGTTACTTACTCTAGGCAATTGAGAATTCACATGTTTGATCTGCTCTGACACAAGCACATTAGCACATGATTGGTGGGGTATGATATGTGGGTTTAATGTGTATGTTTTTATGTTTTGAGTGACACTGGGTGACTTACTGGTTGGATACAGTGGCATAAATAAAATAAAATAAAATAAAATAAAAATTTTTTGGGGAAAAATTCAGTTTACCCCCCTGGGAAGTTTCAGGAGTTTTTCAATTTGAATCTCAAAGTTTCAAAATTGACAGTTTACTCCCCTGAAATTTCAAAAAGTGGCAAAGGGAACCCCCCGTTAACTTTTTCCATAAAATTAGACGAATTTTTTTTAAAAAAGCTTGAGGGCATTTATGTCATTTCATCGTTTTTCGTCTAATTTGACAGAAAAGTTAACCGGGGGGTTCATTTTGCCACTTTTTGAAACTTCAGGAGGGTAAACTGCCAATTTTGAAACTTTGAGGTTCAAATTGAAAAACCCCTAAAACTTCAGGGGGGTAAAGTGAATTTCGTCCTTTATTTTTTTTTACCATTAATAAACTCTTCATTGAGTAACTGGGCCTCTTGCCTCAAAGCATTGAGCGTTCATGTCAAAAAGTGAAGAGGTTTGACATGGTTAAATTTATTATAAAAAAATGGTGATAATCATTGATAAACTGTTCACTGAGTAACTGGGCCTCTTGCATCAAAGCATTGAGCGTTCACGTCAAAAGGTGAGGAGTTTTGATATGGTTAACATTATGGCTAGTTTAGTTTTGTAGCATTTTTTACTCGAGTTAGTAAGTCCTCAGGGGTGTCTCTACACCTAATGCCCTAAAACCATCTAGTTTGGGAGTCATTGGCTCAACACTCATTATAGGTCAATTAGAAAGCTTAAGGGAACTGAACACTGCAGAGCCTAATAATAAAATAAAGAATAAGAAAAACATGCCATTGTTGTTCATTCTGATAGGACATCTAGTGAATCTTGAGATATAAAGACATTGCACATTGAATTTGTTTGGAAGCTTCATAGTCTTATGCTAGTTCACTTTACACTGTTTCGAGCTTGTGATGCCTTAGCTCGCCTATAGCAAGTAATTAGACTTTAATTTCCAATTCATTGTGAAGATGGAGTTTAATCTTTTAAGCTTGCTAATGAATGAAAATTAGGGGTGCCAATGCGGGCGGTTAATAACCGCCCGCCAACCGCTAACCGTTATAACTCACAACCGCTAACCGCCTAACGCTTATAACACTAACCGCTTATAACCGCTAACCTATAACATATTTTTATAATTATAAATATAATAATATTTATACATATAACATAATTAATTAATCATTAATAATTAAATCACATTTTTGTTTTAGATAATTAAATTACAATTTAAGTGTTAATATATTATTACTATAATTTATAATTTTATATGATTATAACTTATAAGTATGCAAGTTCATACTAATATAAGTTAAAAGGGTAGCAAAATCTATCTCAATTCTCAATCAAAGAGAGAGTCTCAAGTTCATGCTAATACTTTTATATATATATATATAATCTAGAGACTTAGTTTATGTTATCATCTATATAACATAAAGTTCATATTCAACAATAATTGAACTATTAAGACTAAAGGATCTCAAATTTGATTAAGTAAATATAATTCATAATTTAAATCATTAATCTTATTATCTAATTTAATTATTATTTATTAAGATTATATGACTATATAGTATATAATATCAAATTAAGTAATTGATATTAAATTCAACAATGTGATACTTATAACAATAATTAAAGTATTAATGTATTTTTTAAAAAAAATTGACAATTTTTTGAACAATTTTAATCTTAAATTATTAAAAAAAAAAGAAAAAAGAAAGAAAGCAAAACTACACCATTTTGCAGTTATATATATTTATCTCTTTCTAATTCTAACCCTAAAAGTTAAAACCCCATTTGGCCATTTCTCTCAAACTCTCAGTCTCACGCGCATTTGCCCATTTCTCTCTCTCTCTCGCTCTTCAAATATCGACTGAAGACTCAATGAGCAACCTCCCCCTAGACCCAGAGAGTCATCCTTGAACTCAATCGATCCCATAATTTCAAAGGAACAATCTTTGATGAAGTTTTAATGTTTTATTTGTATCATTTAATGTTTTATTTAAACTTCTTTAATATGTTGTGTTGAACCTTTTTTTATCGTTATATGATTGTGTTGAGCTTTTATTTTAAATATGTTGTGAAAGTTGTGTTGAGCTTTTTTTTTTATATGTTGTGTTTGTTATTTTTATATTTATTTAAAGTTAACCGGTTATGATTTAATATTTAAGTTTTTTTTTTTTAAGTAAATATAAATTTGAGGTCAAATGTTTTTTATTTTTCAATATGGGCTCTTTTTATAGTAATTGAGACAAAAAAAAAACTAAAAAGCCTAAAAAAAAAAAAAAAGCCTAAAAAAAGCCCAATTTTGAAAAAGCGGTTAGCGGGCGGTTATCTATTTCATTAACCGCTAACCCGGTTATTAACGCTAACCGCTAACCGTTAGGCGGTTAGCGGTTGCGGTTAATGAAATCTACTAACCGCTAGGGCGGTTACGGTTAGCGGTTATTGCCACTAACCGCTAACCGTAACCGCATTGGCACCCCTAATGAAAATCATGGGTTTGAGTAATGCTTTAATTTTTGAATAACATGAACTGTGCACAATGTTTGTGGGTATCATTTCTGGAAAACCCTCACGAGACTCCACTCATCCTCTAGGAAAATCCTAGATGTTTAAAAGGCTTGTTGCATATGTTAAATGCAACCGTACATCCCACTAAAGCTGGATTTATCTTTTAATGTTTTTCATTTTATTTTCTGTTTTGTATTACTAAGGGACTAGCAATATGTAAGTTTGGGGGTGTGATAAGCGCCGAATGTTGCACATTCAAGCCCCTTAACTCGCATATGTTAATTCCTTAGCGTTACTATTTGCTCGATTTTGTTTTGTTTTGTGTTTCATGTCAAATACATGAGCTCCATTGAAAATTAGACTAAACGGGACGAGTGGGAGCTTTTCTGTGTTGGCGAACGATCACAGCACACCTGTGATCGTGTGCCGGGCGATCGATCGCCCATCAGTGCGATCATGTGCACTCGGGGTTCACTTGACCTGGCAGGCGCGTTGGACAACTTAAAAGCAATTCAAAAGTCTCTTAATTGAAGTAGGAAACTAACCTACGGCTATAATTAGGGTTTTAGGGTTTTTAGGGTTTCCTAGTGCTTATAAATAGGCCATTATACACTGTAAAAGGGGTCCCGTTTCCTAGAGTAAAAATTGCACAAAAATTCCTTGGAGTTTATTCGTCAGCATTAGCGGCTAAACCTCCATTGTGGGGTACCGATGTAACCCTCTCCAAACACAATGGTGATTGTATTTGATTATAGTTAATTCATTATATGTATGTTGATTGCATAACTGTGAGGATTGCAACCTTTGAATTTTGTTCTTAAATATAATACAATTGTTATTCAATTCCAAATTCGGTACTTGCGAAATTCTTATCTTGTCTTAAAAATTATTTTACTTGTATTAAACTTAATCAATCTTATTTTCTGTGATCATAAGATTGATGGTTATGCAATGATTTTAATATGCATATGATTAACAAGATTAGATAAACCATGCTTAGGGAAGACGGGTCGTACTACACCCTAGTTTAGAGTAATGTAGGTAGACTATCCGTGCCAACCAAGATGGGTTATACTATTCTGATTAATCATATAAAACTTATTAAGGGATTTTATAGTTTATACCTAGGGAAGACGGGTCGTGCTGCATCTTAGTGGTTAGGTAGACAATCCGTGCCAATCAAGATAAATTATTCTTATCCTTTAATATGTATTTTCTTGTATTTTATAATATACATAATCATGAGCTTCTAGAATTGAATATAGTTACCATTGTTGTGCGGATTGTGGTGAAATTGGTACCTTACTTCTCTCTCTCATATATTTACTTTTAATCTTGCGCTTTCTTTATGCACTTCAATTTCACAAATAATTAACTCTCTTTTATTAATTAGATTAAAATTAGTCTTTTGAATTTAATAACAAAATCCCTACAGTCCTTGAGGCTCGACACCCTCTCTATAGCCGTATCCTACAAAGATTTGTCCTATTGCGAGTGGTTTAATTTTATTATTGATATTTTGGTCAATAAATTTCCACATCACACGTCTATTTTATATATATATCAAAAGTGCATATTTTGCAACTCTCATGAAATACATTTTGGAACTACTGGGAACTCTCTTTTGTGAAATATGTGTCGATTAATAAAATAATAATGAGACTTGTAAAACTATGCATGCAAAAGACTGATAAGACTAATTGCATCGTATGATATGGTACACCGGTATGTACAGTATAATGACCATGGGCTTACTATATGAGTTAGTTTTATAGTCAATGTGTGTATGTGTGTGGAGGGAGGGCTTTAAATCCAATAGTTTCGTGATCAAGATGCGGCCATTCTCAATTAATGGTCACTATAGGACAAACGTCATTAGCGGTGTTAGCCACCTGAGGTCGGATTCGGTTGTACCGTTAGTGTTACGTACGGTATGTTGTGCAATGGCTGGGGCACCGGAATTGTACTACAGGTCCCTCTAGACTGTGTCAACCTTGCTGAGAATTGGTAATATCTCGGATAGACCATAATGGTGAACTATAACTGTTACTCTATATATCATATGCATATATTATCTATATACACACACACACACACACACACACACACACACACACACACACACACATATATTACATACATGATAAACTATTATCTCATAATGTTGCATGTCTTTTATAAATAACTGAATCCACAAATTAATGATGGGTACGTCATGTGCATTTATACTCACTAAGTCGTCGGACTTATCCTTGTATTATTATTATTTTTTTTTTTTCCATATATACAATTATGTTGTTCTAGAGAGTGGTTATCATGAAGCATCCAGTTATATTGGAGGATTCGATCCGAGAGATGCTTAAAGACTTATTGCAAGCTTAAGCAGGTATTCATGGTAACTAGTATTTTTGAGTTATTCTGTAGACTCAGGGTTTGATGCATGTTTGCATATTAAGGTTTAGCATAGATCCATTTTAATGATGTTATGTATATAATATGATTTCCGTTGCTTTAATAATCTTTGGTTAGACTCTCTGGTTATACTGATTCAATGTTTATAGAACTTTATTACTTCCGCTGCTTAGTCTCCTTTATTTTTTGAGGAGTAGAGGTCATGAAGTCTTGTTCGGAGTGGAACAAGGCTAGGAGTCGAATCGTTGAATTAATTACCAATTAATTAATTTTTGGGGTGCTACATGTAGGGACATGAGCTCCTTTCTCATAAAACCCTCTCTCACTCAGAACTCTCAAGAACCCAACCTCGTAAGTTTTTGGCAGGCTGGGGGCGTGCTGACAAATGGGAAATGGTGTGAGATGAAGAATGGTTTAAGGGGTATTTATAAGGGAGGGGCTACCAACTCTCTAGAAAAGCAATGAATGCTCACTAACCCTATCATACGTCCAATACTATTTACACAGTGGATAAAAAAGTGTAGTGTACATCCTAGTATTAACCAAGGTTTTTTCTGAAAAAGTAGCATACGTCTGTGTGATCCCACGTACGTCTGTATACTATTTGCAAAGCGTATGTCCGGTGGTCCCCCCACATGCGTCCACACAAAAAACAAAAGCATACGTCCACTTCAAAGGATTAGTGTTTTGGCTCTAAATTTCTAAGAGGTTTAAGGCTTGTTATACTACTATTAAGGGCTTAGGTTTTCATTAAAACAAATTTTGTTAAAAACTTCATTAATCGTTCTTTGTAGAAATTCTCTTAGAATTAAAAATAGTTGTTTTTATCGAGATATTACATGTCGGGTTATCTGGCTATTTTCCATGTTATAATCGTATTAGACCTATTGACCCGTTTAGTTAAATGGGTCGTATTTATGTATAGATTAATTGTGTAACGGATCCTTGTGGTTCGAAATTAGGTCGTGTCATGTAATTGTTTTGTGAGCCCCAAATTTTCTAATTGAAAGACTTGTTAGAAACACAAGAAGAAACAAATGATTTACTGTCCCTTAAGCCCTCAAAACCCAGAACCTAAAAGAAAAGAAAATGCTTTTCTCCTCTCCAATGTCTATAAACCCTAAACCTAAGAAACCCTGAACCTCAAAAAATGTTCCTCCTCATCAATCTCTTCATGCACAAAACCCCAACCCTCAAACCCCTTCTACCATCCCTCCTCTCAAACTTGTCTCTCACCAGGCACATGTCCCAGTCCACCTCCATCCCCAAAAAGCTCCAGCGCGTACGAGACCATGGCTACGACAACTACATGGAGATCGAGAAGAAGACTCGCAAGGTCCTCAAGTTCCAGGAACTCATCCTATCCCTGCCCAACCAAACCCTCCCCATCTCTCGCCTCGACCTCCTCGCTCGCCGTCTCGGCTTCAAACTACACCAGTCCGGCGGTTTCGTCCTCAAATTCCCTCACGTTTTCGAAATTTACGAGCACCCGGTTCAGAGAATCCTCTACATTCGATTGACCCGGAAGGCCCTCTTGCAAATTGAGCAAGAAAAGCGGGCTCTCCACGCTCAAATCCCCGACGCTGTGACGCGCCTCCGGAAGCTTGTGATGATGTCCAATACGGGTCGGCTACGCCTCGAACACGTGCGCATTGCCAGGAAAGCGTTCGGCTTGCCTGACGATTTCGAGCACTCGGTAATTCTCAATCACCCTCAATATTTTAGATTGTTTGATGCTAGAGAGACTAGGAATAAGTACATTGAGATTGTTGAGAGGGATGAGAGTTTAGCTGTATGCGCGATAGAGAGAGCTAGAGAGAGAGAGTATAGGGAGAAAGGGATTGATGCCGAGGATATAAGGTTTTCGTTTATCGTGAATTTCCCACCCGGGTTTAAGATTGGCAAGTATTATAGGATTGCGGTGTGGAAATGGCAAAGGGTTCCGTATTGGTCGCCTTATGAGGATGTGTCAGGGTATGATTTGAGGTCATTAGAGGCACAGAAGCGAATGGAGAAAAGGGCCGTGGCAACAATTCATGAATTGCTGTCATTGACAGTGGAGAAGAAGATTACGTTGGAGAGGATTGCACATTTCAGGTTAGCTATGAATTTGCCGAAGAAATTGAAGGACTTCCTTCTTCAGCATCAGGGGATATTTTATATTTCAACAAGGGGGAACCATGGGAAGCTGCATACAGTTTTTCTTAGGGAGGCGTATAAGAGGGGTGAGTTGATAGAGCCGAATGATTTGTATTTGGCACGTAGGAAGCTGGCTGATTTGGTCTTGTTGAGCCCGAGAAAGGCAAATTTGGATATGGAATTGGTTAATTATAGGAGAGATAGAGAAGATGAAATAGAGCACAATAGAAGCAAGTTTGTCGAGAATGATTTTCAAAATTTTGCGGTTGAGGACAATGTTGGGAAAGATGGGGAGGGGGAGGATGATTTGGACATGCATATGGGTTCTGATGCTTGCTCTGATTTTACAGATGAGGATGATGATTGCCTTGAAACTGCGGGTACCGAGGTTGTCCCTGTGACTGAGTGACTGAAATAAAATTGGTGGCATGAGGATTATTTTGATTTTATCAATTGCTACTTCAAAGCATCATGGTCATTCAGAAGTTGGAATTCCTAATTTCTTTTCCCAACCTTCAGTGTCTTTGAGGTTGGATATGGGCTAGATAATGATAAAGTGCTGCAATAATAGAAAGAGAAGCATCATCTTGAAAAATGAATGAGTTTTATCCATGGCGAAGAAGCACCAGCAATTGGAATGGTTTCTTAAAGAAAATTTATGCTTAGAGGTATCACATTTGAAGCCAAAAGGCTTTATTGGCTTCTCCATTGAATGAAAGTAAAGTTTGAATTTGAGGTGACTTTAGTTTGAAATGTGGGGGTTATGTAAGCCATCTAGTTATTGTCATTTCTTGTGAACTATATCAATTTGAAAAATTTGGTTGGCAGAAAAAATTTCAGCAATTGAAGAAGTTAAGTTTGAAGTTCCAAGCTATCAGAAAAGATATTGCTCTAGGTAGCTGCTCATGCAATCTTGTAGGTGTTCCAGATTATCATCCTTTGTGGTTGGATTGTCTTTAGCATTGGTTTGGGAAGGTTGCACTATAAAGGGACTGAAATGCATTAGAGCCTGCCTTCATATGTATTCAGTTTGATCAAATAGTTAAATGAAAATCATTTAAGTTTTCTTAGATGATCATCCTTCATGTTAATATCTATTTACTTGGTTTAATTGTCTCCACGACATGTAAAATTTTCACTTGAGGAAGGTAATGGGGAAGTTTTGAAATCTCAATCGATTTACCTGTTACCTCACACCTATAAAGTGAAAGGAATTCGATTGTGATTGCTTTAATATTGAGTTATCTTTCTAGATAGTTTCATTTATAGAATTTTTTTTCCCCCTTTACCTGAGTTCCTGTAAATTTTCTGTTTGTGTCTAACTCGTTCCTTTTGACTTCATTTTGTCTCCTATACATTATATGTAATATCTCTGTTAAACAACAAGCAGGTCTTCTGGCAGCATTGTCGTCATCTCCCATGATAAACGCCACTCATAATGATGGAGATCAGGAGGGGAGTTGGGCTTTTCGGGGGATGTAGAGTTTGGGAGTCCTGTAGGCATCCCCGTGTCTTTGGTAGCAGCCTCTTCTGTCATGCAACTGTCAATGTTGTTTGTCATCAGAGAGGACGTCCCTTGCCTAGAACTCGCCAGCAGTGGCCCTGGAGCCGAAATTTCAAAGTTTAGGTTGTGGGTGGTTGGGCCTAAGGAAGTAGGTTTTCTTTCAATTAACTATGTCATCAAGAAATATCTTGCTTCAGCAAGACATATAGTGTGGGTGTCATTAAGGGTTTTAGAGTGGGCTCACGACAACAAAGATGGGGAAAGGTTGCCCTTCTCTGGTTTACAACATGGGATCATTCTGTCTCCTTTGGAGAAGAGTGTGAGGGATAGTAGTAGAAAGGGAAAGGAGCTTCAGATAGCGTGGGCAACCCTATTGATATCATGTTGGTACATATTTGGTTTGTTGTTATGGGGACCAGGAGCTCTCTTCAGATATGGTGCTTTATCATGAGGAAGGGATAAGGGATAATGAGCCTTTGTCAGTACACCCGCCCCTTTGTTGTAGTTGAAGAAGCAACTTTACCCAGGTCAGTTTACTTGCTTCAATGGTGATTCAGAAAGTGAAGACCTTATGTAACGTTGTGGGGTTGTCTTGTGAGAGGTTTGAGGATGAGATGATGGCTCTGTTCACAACCATTGAAGCAAGTCAACAACACTATTCTGACTAGTTCTCCTAGCTCCCTTTCTAAGTGAGTGAAAAGAGGGCACCATGAACTAAAGAGATTAACTTGTTCCATCAACTATGACCATAAGGTATGGCATTCTAGCAGAGGTAAAGGAAAGAGGAGGGGTTCAACTTGTTCTTTATGAATCCTAAGATTTTATCACGAAATGTGAGAAGATTGAAATTAGAGGGATAAAAGGTTGAGGATTAGGAGTCTTCTCAGGGATTGGAGGCAGTGTCTGTTTACAAAGAAACTAAATAGGAGTTTGTTTCTAGGGCCGTTTTTCGCAGTTTATAGGGTTGTCAATGTGGAATATTATTTTTTGGGGTCAAGAAGGGCCTTTGGAGGGATTTTGTTAATGTGCGATAGGAGGGTAGTGGAAAGGATTGAGGCATGTGTGGGGGCTTTTTCAGTTGCTTGCTCCTTTAGAAGTGTCGACAATAATTTTGAATGGGCTTTTGCGGGTGTTTACGGTTATGATAATGATAAATACAGGAAAATGTTTTAGGACAAATTGGTGGGGTTGACTACTTGGTGGGAGATGGTGCGATTCACTTTATTGGAGGTGATTTTAACATCATTTACTACTTAAGTGAGACGTGGAGTGATACCCCTATTTCCCCAGCTGTGTTGGAGTTTTTCGAATTCATCTTTGATCAGGGCCCTATGGATATCCCTCCTATAGGTGAGAACTTCACATGGTCCAGTCGTGATCCTTCGGTGTGGTCAAAAATTGATAGGTTTCTTCCATCTTCTTACTGGGAGCCCAGTTTCTAGATGTTTATCAGAGTATTCTTTTCGGATCACTGGAGTATTTTAAGTTTGAGAATATGTAGTAACAGTCAAAAGGCTTTGTGGATCAGGTGAAACAATGGTGGACATCCTACAACTTTCAAGGCTTCCTTAGTTTTATTTTGACACGTAAATTGAAAGCCTTGAAAACCAACCTAAAAAAATGGCATGAGGAAGTTTTTGGGAACATTGAGAAGATGAAAAAAGGTTCTTTTGGATGAATTCAGAGGGTTTTGTGGATCAGGTGAAACAATAGTGTGGACATCCTACAACTTTCAAGCCTCCCATAGTTTTATTTTGGCGCATAAATTGACAGCCTTGAAGCAACAACAATGTTGATTCCTTAGTTGTTAATGAGTCCTTCTCTTCAGATTCTACAGAAATAAGAGCATATTGTACAGTTTTACTATCAACTTTACTAAAAACAATTCAGTTGGCGGTGTAAAGAGGTTGTTGGGCCCTTTGAGGAGGGCGTTTGACTGCAAATTGGCATTCATTTTCTAATTGCTTGTGAGATAATACCGTCAGAAGTCTTGACTCACCCAGCATTATGGAGGTCACTTTAGTATAATAGCCTAACCAATATGGTAGCTGATTAAACATGGTCTTGAATTAGGGACAACACAGAACCAGTTTTTATCAGAGACTTGAAAGAAATTTATTAGGGCGGGAACCTTTATTATCTGGTAACTGGTTGTTGAGGTTCAGATTACCCAGGCACTTGCCTTTCTTCTGTGGTCATAATTTTTTGCTAGAGATTTTTTAGTGTTCATGGGTGGGCTTTCATAAGCATCTTATCCTCCACTATAGTTGATGAAGATTATCTCTCTCTGTGCTGTCTTTCACAGTGAGCTGGAAGCAATTAAGGTGGAATAAAAGCAAAACAATTAAAAGACTTTGAATTGTTGGTGCAAAATAAATAAAGCACTGTTCGGATAAGCCGCACCCATAATTAAAAGTATGGGGTTACTAAGAAGAGTATGCAAGTTAGGTTAAGATTACCCTCTCCTCTCTCCCATATTGAGTTAGATTAAGATTAGGTGGATATGATATTGCTTTTTAATCATATCCAACCAAAACAATTCCTGCCCAGATCAACCAATGTTTGATTCAAAGAAAGTTTGTCATTGTCATTCACTGGTGGTCCTTATTACTCGTTGCACCAGATGGCCTAAAAATGTTTGATCTGGTGGTAACCCCAGATTTAAATTTATTAGATCAATCCAAATTTTAAAATCACAAGTTTTTTTGAAAACTCTAGAATTCTCTATGTGCCCTTATAGTTGAGCATTTTTAATTCCTCAACACTTGTTTAGGTGTAGAATGGTAGGTAGTTAGTCTCTTCTGTCAAATCCCTTCTCTTTCATGTATTAAACTTATTAATTTCTAATGCCAATTCTTTTATAAAATATTGGAGATTTAAGAGGCAGTAGGCAATTTGTTCCATCAGATAACCTATCATTACTCTTATAGAAATCTTGATTCAGTTTCGTCATCAAACAAAATATCAGTCTTCATGGCGATTAGAATTTATATAAACAGGTCTTCTTTATTAGACTCAACTCAATGATGATTAAGATTTGTATTTACTTAATTTTTTTAATCTATAAAATTTACATTAATATAATATTACAGCGACATTCACATATAATAAATATTTATTCTCAAATTGTATATGTGCCGAATAAGGATTCTCTTTATTTCACATTTTTTTTAATTTTTTAAAAGATGTTAATATTAAATTTATATATATCATTAGATATATTAATTTTAAATTTTGATCACAAATAAATAACATCAATTTCAAATGAAATGAAGCTTAATTAATGCGAGTGATGCCACCAAATCCGACAAGTTGATCGACTTTTTTATTATAATAATAATAATAATAGCCGTCTAATAATGGAGAAGAAAGAAAGCAGCATTCCATGAACCAGTTAAGCAACCATCATCGTCTCTACTTAAAAATTAATTAATTAATTAAAAAAAAAAAAAAGCCATCATCGTCTCTGTCAATTCTTGGCTCCATGTCATATCATTTGTCGTCGAAAATGGAGTGACACGTACTTGATGATGTGTCGTTGGTTTTAAACGATGACACCATTTTTGGTTTTTCCTAAACAACTGGCCATCACAACCGGTTGACAATTATGAAGATCGGATTTGGGCCATTTGGCTTAGAGCACTCACTATACGTTCTTTAAACACATTTTTTTGTTAGTTTCAAGATCCTATTTAATAAAAGAAGTTAAAAACATCATTTTTCAGTTTCTTCATTTTAACAAAAAACTTAACAATGTGAACAGTATTTTTTCAAACTTAACAATTACTATTCACTCTCTACTATTTAAACAATTATATTTTCTCTCTCCTTTTTTATCTTTTCCTTTTCTCTCTCCTTTTTTTCTTTCCGCAGGTCTTTTTTTTTTTTTTTTTCCCCTCTCTCAGCTTTCTTCCTCTCTCACTGCAGGTTATCCTATGCTTTATACACAGAACAATTTTCCTTGGATATATTGTGAGGGATTCATTTATCTAGCAAAAATATGGCCTTCGCACCTCAACCATCAAAGATATTAACTCCTGCAAATATTAGGGTGCTAACGCCTGATGGCACCTATACGGATGAGGGAAATGCCTTTCTTGTATGCACAATTAAGCTTATACAAATTTGACTGCTAAGATAAGACACAAAGTAAAAAATATAACCGTTAAAAAAATTACAAATTTTAAAAAATATTACCGTTAAAATAAGACAAATATTTGTAAAATAGACCATTAGGAAAATATAAATATTAAAAAATATAAAAGTTAGAGAAAGAATAAACAAATTTTTGAAAAATAATATTTAAATGAAATAGTGAAAGTGAATTGTTAAAGTAGAGAGGCTGAAAAGTGTACTCTAAAAAGGTGGGCTGTTAAAATAACAAAAAATGTACTTTTTATTATTTTTAAGAGAAAAATTTGAAGAATCTGCTGTGGATTACAGCATAGATGTTATAGTTTTTTAGTGGTTTATATTTAATTTCTCATTCTTTCTTTTTCTCATGAAATATTGAAAATTAAATCTTAATGACAAGATTCATAGTTTTTTTTTATTAAAAAAAAAAAAAGAAGAAAAAAAAGAAGTTCACACGGGAGAAAAAGGGAAGAGAAAAATTCAAATTAATGACATCTTCGTTTTGAAACATGATTTTCACTGATTGAGCTACCCTACAATGTTTTTATGCTTAATTCAAATCCTTCACTCTCCTCATTAGGTGTTGTAAAAAAAAAAAAAAAAAAATTTAAATGTTATTGTAGTTTTTTAAGGAATAAAGTTTTTCTCTAAATTAGGTTAGAACATTTTTTTTCAACCTAATCTATAAAAGTGACATGTATTTATTTTTTTAATAACATGTGAGATGCACATGAATTTCTAATAAAATTTAATCCAAATGGGAGCTCGCCAGACCTTAACTAGAGTTACAGAAAATCATAGGCTGTTTTTCACATTTGCTCATTTTCGTATGAGCAAAACATAAGAAAATATTTAAAAAAATCATTTTTTTTAAGGGTAAAGTTCATATATCTTCCTTAAACTACCACTCAATTGATAATATTCATCCAAAATTTTTAATTGTGATAATGTCCCTCGTAAACTATCAAAACATTGCCAATGTCCTCCCTAAGGATAGCAAAAAGATAAAAATGTCCTTATGTATTTCTTAATAAGACAAAAATACTCGTATAAATTCAAAAAATTTAAAAAAAAATTTTTAAAAAAAACGAAAATTTTAATTTTATTTTTTTAAAAATTGTTTTGGAAAACTTAAACGAAAATTGTTAATTTTTTTTTCTTATACAAAGGATTTAAATAAAAAAAATAATTAATTTGCCACCTTTTGGAATTTTTTTTTTTTTTCACTTTTACATTTTTTCTTAAAAAGTTTTAGTATCTTTATTTTATTTTACTAAGGTCGTTTCGTTATTGGGAAAACATTGATAATTTTTTGTAGTTTAGAGAGAATATTGTCAAAATTAAAAATTTAAAAAAACGTTATCAATTAAATAGTAGTTTAGTTTAAGGAGATAAGTAATTTTTTTTATTTTTTATTATCAGTTGATGAGACTCCATTATTATTTTATTAGGTTTTCACCTGTACAAATCGATAGGCGACAGCTGTTCCGCCGTTTCCTTACACTCATATTTGGACAAGCTTGTTGTAATATACAATACTTAGACCCATTAATATATATTTAATTAGAAATGGATTAAAAAATAATAATTTCAAACATGTTACGAAATGCAACGCAGACAAGATTCCCGTAAACCCAATGGATAAATTAACAAGTATAATCCACTTGGGCAGTTGGGGTTTGACTAGGAAAGCCATGATTTGAGGGAATCAATAAGAAGATAAAATTTTATATATATATATATATATATATATATATATAGTTGTGGTTATCTATATACTCTTAGAAAGCCCTTATTATTAGGTCCTAGCATAAATCAGGCCTTTTACAACATTTAATTAGCATGCGACACCTTATCCATTTAAGAAAAATGCAAAAACATTAAAGTGAGAATAAAAGCACTAGATCAAAGTGAGAAAGCACAACAAAGAAGAACTGGGATGGCTCGCCGGATGGGCTGGGTGGCTAGTGAGTTGTGCGGCCACCCTGTGGCTGGCTAGACCCACAGCTAGGTCTTTCGGTGACAAGCCATGACCTGGTCATGAATGCCTCAAAACTCTTTTCTAATGCTTTAAAACTTATTTTTAATGCCTAAAAACTCGTTTTTTTTTTATTCGAAACTAAAACCTAAATGTAAAAAGTTAGCTCTTTAGAGATTTTATCACCTTAAAAGCCAGAGAAAATATAACGTTGAAGAAAGGTAACCCACGGCATGAGTTTGGCCAGGTTTATGTAAAGGAGTATGGCTAGACCCCTTCACCAACTTTTTTTTTTTTTCTCTAATGCTGAAGAAAGGTAACCCGCAGCATGGGTTTAGCCAGGTTCACGTGAAGGGGTATGGCCAAACCCCTTCACCAACTCTATTAGCCTCTTTCTTTCTTTTCTTTCCTTCTCTTTTTTTTTTCTCTTTTTTTTTTTTTTTCAAAGCAAATCTAGTGTATTTGAACTTAGGTTATTTTGATGCATTTCTTTTTATTTTTTTCTTTAAATGTCAGTTGTTGATTGAGAACCATAAATATAAGGTTTTAAGTCACATCCTAATTTAAGTTAAACTCATAATTGTATGGTTTTGCCTGTAACTCTACTATTTTAATTAGAGCTAGGATGCCAAATTTCAATATGAAATGGAAAACAGAAGGATAAATCGTAACATGAAATGACATTTTAATTATTTCCAATCAGCATCAAATCTTTTCCTTTCCCCCTCAATAAGATAGCTTGGATTAATGCTATATAACCTAATCTTAATTAGATCCTTTGATTCCTTATCCCACTATATATTCACACCCACAATCCTAATCAGCGTTCAACTTACAACTTTAATTAAATAATATCATGATCCATCAAAATAACGACATCGGTCATATTTACGAATCATGATGTCTATACGTGCACTTGAGCCCTTTTCAAAATTTTCTTCGCTTTTGTTGTTGTAAAAATCTTTTCTTTTTTTTTTTTCCAGGAAATCAAAAAATGAGAGGATTTTCTAATTTTCAAAAATTTCCAACCTATGCGCATTCTGATATTTCTCAAACCATTTGTGCGTAGACAAAATGGATTCAGCTTTCAATTTGAAGAGAGATCAAGGGTCAAAACTTTTTGGAAATGGACTAATTAGCAAAAAATACCTCTCTTTTTTTTTTTGTGATTTAGTGGGGGGGACCAAGGGCACTCCCAGTCCCACCCTAAACCCGTCCCTTTGCACAAATAACGCATATAAATCAATATAAACTTACTACCATGTTGGATATGACCATGCTAAATCACAACCCCGCTCAACTAGGTCACCACTAATTAACACCAAATAGATTGGGTTGCTGAATGTTTTTCCCCATTCAACTTAATTAAAGGGTCGACCATACCACCTTGCTCAACTAGGGCTCCATTGCTTAATCCCATACGGATTGAGTATCTTAAACACGCCACCCCGTTCAATCTTGGTCATCGAATGATTAATTCCAATTGAATTTGGCACATTGAGCATACTACCCCCGCTTGACCTCAAGTTTCGAACGCATAATCCCTTGCCGAAATGGGCTTGCCTTGGGTTAACATTCTTAGTAACACCATTTTTTTCCTACTTGCAGAAAACTATTTCTTTGAAACTAGTTTTTAAAACTTTCTTTGTATTATGTATACCTTTCATATATTTCTTTTGAAAACCTTGTTCTCAATCATATTGCAACTATATGGTATAAAGAGTTGTCTCATATCCACAATTAATACTATGCATGATAAAACATTAATATCATTCTCGGTAATTTTTTTTTTTTTTTTTTAAATATGGAACTTATATTAATGAATTTTCATGAGCATAAAGCTCTTACATCACAGAGCATATAACTCTGAAAAATTATAGCCAAAAGCTATGAAAGTTACAAAGTAATAAAAATGATTTCAAACTTCCGCTAACTCATGTATAATTACGTTTAAGAAACATATCTGTTTCGTGCAAACTAAGTCTAGGATATGAGTAGCCCAAACATAACACAAAAATAAAAAGCAACTGGAAACTAAAAATTTGGCCATGAGAATTAAGTCCTCACACCGATCTACTTCATCCTCAACCTGAAGGCCAAGACAACAAATCCCTCCTCAACCCAAAGGCCAGGACAAACAAAATAAAAAAAATAAAAACCCCACAAGCAACAGCGAAGAAGCACGACATTATAGACATCTCTTTAAAAGATACGCCTTGACCGAAGAAGACAATCAAATTTAAGGTTGAAGAGGATCTAGATTTAGATCTACAAATTAGATCTAAAGTTACCCGCCAAAAACAAATTACTTTGAAGATGCAGGTAAAATCAACTAGTAGGAAATTTTACTTACACATATGGTAAAGGCATTTACTTGTTGCTCTTAAACCTTTACTTACTTTTACTCTGAATTACATGTCCGTCATCTGCAACACATTATGTTCATTAATTAGGATTAATTGTTCTTTAAAAATTGAGTTTTCCTCTGGAAAACTTTTTTTTTTTTTATCTCGTTCGAACGGCTTGCGATTGGGCATTGAATAAAACACTCCATTACTATCTCATTCAAACAAACCCTATATCATTTGAACGAGAATTTCTATCTCGAAATTTTCAACATAAAAATAATTCTGTGTCCAAATTTTCTCATCTCCAAGCTTGTCATTCATATCTTATAATCATAATAACCGATTGTGCATTCCAAAGGGCCTAATGTACCATCAAATTATTCATTTGAATTAAAAACTTAATTTCCTATTTATAATAATTCTATTGAAATTTAAGCATCATAACCTCCAATGTGTTAACATAATCAACATTTAATTAGTAGAACCTAATCATAACTTAAATAAATGGAGAGAGATTTGGGTAAAATCTTTACCTCTCTAATCTTTATTTAATATTTCATTTTCCATAACTCTCTCAAAGCTCCTCCATCTTTCTCTCACTTCAAGTACTTTCAAAAATCTCTCTCTAGGTGTTAGAAGACAAAGGAATGAGAATTTTGAAATTTCACATTTCAAGGGTTTGTATTCAAATAGGCAGTAGCCATCTAAGCATCAAGTTTCCACCTTCGCTAATTTTGTGTGTGCCACATGCATCATTCGAACGTGACCTATTTCGTTCGAACGAGATCATTTGTTTAGTTTTAAGAAATTCCCCTACATGTGACACATTGCTTTTGACAGTGCATTTGACTTGATAATCTCACACTTGAAGCGGGATGCTTCTAATATTACCTTAGCATTTCAGAATCATAGTTTGTTTATGGGCTGAAAATTTTCAAATGTAATCACTGATATTATACTTAATTTGTTTGCTTTTCCCAAATGAAAAGTTTCAAAATTTATAAGAGTGGTGATTTAATATTCAAGCACATTCTTTACCTAAATTTGTCCCTTCTTACTTCGTATTTGGAATAATTCACATTATCTCTTGAGCTAGAGTGGAAAGACTTGTAACCATTTTCTTATTTAAATATAAAAAAGGACCAAAATATAAAATAAATAAAAATCTATAGTTAGCATTAAAATAACAGACATTTTTTATAAGAAAAAGGTGTAGTGTATAGACTATATTCGGTAAAGGGAAATGAGGGTCCTTTTTGGAATCCTCTTAGTTGTAATGTGATTTTTGTAATTATCATTACTAATTTTTAATTTATTAATAATTATAAAAGTCATATCTTAAATTGAAAAACACAAAAAAAATACACTTAAAATTTATCATCGGTAAATGACTACATATTACGTTCCTTGCTTCCCTCCCAAGTCCCAAGTGCCGCATTGCCTGTTTCACGCGCCAATTGCCGGCCAGGCCCACACCCCTTCACTTGCACCAAACCTTACGTAAAGCTGGAGGCAAATTAAGTCATGAGGTAATTCTTAGGTCTGAAAACTCACACCCTTTGAAACTTGACGTGAGTTCATGTCCTAACCCTCGAATCCCACTGGCATCTTCTGGGCCGTTGATATTTCCGACGCTAAGGATCCCGTCTGCGTACGCTTTTGCTTTATGGTCGGCCTCTCGTCTTGGCACATGATATTATATCATCGTGTTCAGTGGAGTAGGTGATCTCTTTTGAGAAATTTGGTTATTAGGATTTTTTTTTGGCACCGTGTAATGAATTGGTATTTTTTTTTTCTATTTTTTCTTCTTTTCTGATGAATTGAGCTTAGAATTGTATCAAATCCTTAAATGTTTAAATTCTAACAACCAATATTCTCAATATTTAATAATAAAAATATCCATACTATAAAAATTAAGGTTTATGTCCATACTATAAACAATTAATGGTAAAATTGAAGCTTTCAACCCATTAATCTAATAATCTAAATCTTAATTCATGCATAGAAATTCATTGGGTAGAATGAAAACTCAAAAAGAAACTAGAGATTTCAACAATATAGCAAAATCCCTAAATTCCTTACTTGTATCATCTTAAAAGTCATCAATACTTCATGTCAATCATCTTTTCATCTGAATTCATAAATAAGTGTGAAAAAATTCAACTATTTATAATGGGTACCACTAACATGTATTATTCTCTTAATTTGATCAAATCATCAAAGCTTAAAAAAAAAAAATTGGGGACCGAAATTTTGGAATACCTCGGTGTTGCTAGTAACAATCCAACCATCCAGAGCCAATCAACTCTTGACCACCTATTTTTTTGAAATACATGACACCCATTCAAATTATAAACAATTTTGGGTATATTTCATAAAGAAAAGAAAAAAAAAAGTTAAGTGCATAAAATTAACCCTAAATCAATTTGAAGGAACAAACTAAAGAATGCAAAACTCACATGTTATCTCCGAACCTTACATATTTGAAAGGGAGAGAGAGCATCGTCTGAGTATGAGAGAGAGCATTTTATTTGAGAAATTGAGAGTGAACCATTGAGAGAGAGAGAAAGAGGAGAAGAGAATGGGAGAGAAGAAGCAAGCTTGAGAAAGGAGGAAAAAAAAACAAAAAAACAAAAAGAAATAATTAGCATAAAACAAAGTGAGCGGTGGGTTTAGTGGGAAAGAGAAATGATGAGAATTTCTCATATTTTAATTATTTTTATTATTATTTTTCTGAATTTGTGTATGGGCTATCGCATGTGGGGCTCTATTTGGGGTGAGATTTGTCTGATTTTATTATTATTATTTTTTTAAATTTGTGTGTGGTCATGCAGATGTGGGCTATTGTTTTTCATTTTTTTTTTTAAAATTGTTCTTGCCTTATTAAATTTGGGCCTTTTAAATTACTTATTTTTTATGATTAGGGGCCTTAAATTTTGATGATTTTTTTTTTTAGCCTTAAATTTTTTTTTTTGTTTTTTTTGGCCTTACTAAAAAAATTTTTTTTGGGCCTTAATATGCCGGGGCCCTAGGCGAGCGCCTAGCTCGCCTAGGGGTCTAGCCGGCCCTGATGATATTATATCATCGTGTTCAGTGGAGTAGGTGATCTCTTTTGAGAAAACAATGGTCTGTCACACGCGCCTCAGCAACCTTTCGAGGCTTTTAAGACACACGTTCCTGTTAAGTGGGTCTTATGTCCTACTGTCCTAGGGTGCCGTGCTGTTCCGGACACATTTGAGAGTCGTGGTCCTTATCGGTTTTCATCAATGGGCTATTATTATTTTTTATTTCTAAATGGGAGAGATTGCTTATTTAGGTGTGAGATTGTGATGTGGTCTCGTAAGTCCTAAATTAATATAATCTTAAATTATTGCATTAATTTATCTAACTTCCGTGCATATGCACCTCACTATCTGTTGTAATTAAGGCTTCAGATTGTATTGAGAGTTAAATATAAAATTATATTATCTAAGTCTTAACTTGATCTATTTAATTAAATATATCATGTCCATTAAATTTTAACTTAATAATTTTATGTTAGAAACACGAGTTTTGTCTAAAATTACTAGGTCTTTTATCAAGTATTGAGTTTAAGTTGTGTCAAACTATGTATATAAGATTATATAATTTATTTAACTAAATGGGGCAAACTCATTAATTATAAACCGTTAATTTTATATTATGTTCGTATCAAATTTATGGGCCGTACAGACTTACATCTAACCCTCAAAATCTAGTCGTACAACAAAATAACCAGAGATGTATATGATATTCTTAGAATTTTGTTTACTAATAAGTTTTGTAAGACTTTCTTTATATTTAACAAAAACAAAAAAAAAAAGTGTTATAATGTGATATAAATGTAAAAAATAATTTTGAGTATTTTATAGTTTAGATTATTTGTTAATATTTTTATTTAATATAATGAAAGAAGAAAAAACGTTTTAATAATAATTTTTTTTTATTTTTTTTTTCAAAAAAAAAAAAAAAAAGCCTTTTACTCGTTTATCACGCAAAGGATATGAGGCATGGATGATCTTTTTAGTTGTCCTAAATTCGTCACCTCATTATCCAACTTGGAAAGTGGGAACCTGATGAAGAGCCAAAACGCAAAAAACAAAGAATTAAATAAATAAAAACAAAACAGGAGGAAAAAAAATGGAAAAGGTAAAGTTTTTGGCCTTTTCCCATGGTGTTTATCTTTCGGTTGCACCAGTCGGCCCCTGCTCGTGTACCTGAGACAGCACCACCACCATCACCAACAGCTGCAGCAACCCCGAACATTCACGTACGAACAGGGAGGGAGGGGAGGGGGGAGTCCACGTTATCATCTACAGCTCCTCACCCAAATCCAAAACACGTCTTGTATTTCTTTTTTGTCTTTTTTTCTTTGAATTTGGTGTACGACGGTTGACCTAATACTGATAGATTCGTTGCCATACGAAACTCGTTCAGACAGACGGATACACGCCACCAACACGCGCGCACTAGAGAGAGAAAGAGTGAGGGAGAGAGAATGGGCAACTCATTTGGGTGCTCTGCGTCCGGCGAGAGGCTGGTATCGGCGGCTCGAGACGGCGATTTGATTGAGGCCAAGATGCTGTTGGATTGCAATCCATGCCTCGCCAAGTACTCTACCTTCGGTGGCCTCAATTCTCCTCTCCATTTCGCTGCCGCTAAGGGCCACAACGAGGTCCTTTCCCTTTTTTCATTTTCCATCTCTCTTGTAGCAGCTGACCGTTAATTTTTAATTTAATTCTTTTTTTTTTTTTTTTGTAGTTTTTGGTTCTTTTCTGGCTATCATTTTTCTTATTGTTTTTAATTTTTATTCTTTTGGGTGTGTGCGTGTTTGAATAGATTGTGACGTTGTTGCTTGAGAATGGTGCTGATGTGAATTCGAGGAATTACTGTGGGCAGGTACGAGAGGCTTTCTCATCTGGGTTCTGTTCTCTATTGCTGATTCTTTGATAGATAATATCTAGTTTTGCATTTAAATATTTGGGTTTTTTTCATTTTGATTTTGAACACTTCGGGACATTGGTGTGGATATTCTAGAGCAGATGTGAGTTTGCTGGCTTTGATATCTTTTAGGCTGGCTAATTTTGCATTAGTATTAGATACAGTTGTGTGCTAACAAACGCTGCTATCAGAAGGATCTGGTAGCTTGAATTATGCTCTTCAATAATTATCCGATTAATGGATCTGTTGAATCTGTTTCATTAGAGAGCATTGACATGAAAAGCTACTGAATCAATTAATAGCGAAATTTGAGCAACCCATTAATCTAATGATCCTACTGATTTTGTGAATATGACGCTTGTCATTTCTGTGACTCTTTACTTGCATTTGTACTTGAAGACCGCGTTGATGCAAGCGTGTAGATATGGGCACTGGGAAGTGGTGCAGACTCTTCTTCTCTTCAGATGCAATGTGAGTTTGGTTCATATATTTGTTCTTCGACAATCTTTTTCTCTTTTACATTTTTATTTTTATTTTTTTAAGTGTCCTAGCATAATCCTAAGCCCATGTGGCTGGTCAAAGTCAATTTGGGATGAAATGATTTTATCCCCTTAAAAATCCTTTCTGTTTTTTCTCACATGTGATGTCACTTTTCAAGAATAAATCGAATGTGACCCATTGTTTTGAACATTTTCTTTTTCACTTATTACAGGTTACTAGAGCAGATTATCTTAGTGGGAGGACAGCTCTCCATTTTGCAGCTGTAAGTGGCCACGCTAGGTGTATAAGACTTGCTGTGGCTGACTTTGTTTCAAGTGCTCCTTATGAAGCCATACATGCACAGACAGGTGGTGATGGAGGCGGTGGCATAGATGTAAAGAACAAATACGACCAAAGGTTTGGGGCTTGAACTGATACATTAAATACATAGATATTGCCACGATGAACATGAAAAATGAGTTCATTCCTAGATGTAAATATTCAAAAGCCTAAATGCTCTGTTAGCAATAGAAGACTGCTTACTGAATGGGAACATAAGTAAAAAATGGCTTACATGAATTCTTGCTGGAAGAATTATAACATAGACACTTGAATAGAATTTTTAGTTTCCTCATTGTACAAGCTTTCATCAGATAAGATACTTGCCCAGTCATGTCTATTATAGATTCTACATAGCATTCCGTCTGTACATTTTATTCTTGCTATTTATTTATTTTTGTCTAGTGCAGTGCGCTGTCCAAGTTTATAAATAAAGCAGCTGATGGTGGTATCACTGCTCTTCACATGGCTGCATTGAATGGGTATTTTGATTGTGTACAACTCCTGCTTGACCTTCATGCAAATGTTTCGGCTGTAACATTTCACTATGGAACGTCCATGGATTTGATAGGTATGCTCTGCGTTTAAGTTTGGTAGCTTTTGTATCTTGGATGGTTGTTTCATGATCATGCTTCAGACTGAAGCAGAAGTACATCTTTGCAGGAGCTGGAAGCACTCCATTACACTATGCTGCTTGCGGGGGTAATTTGAAATGCTGTCAGGCAAGATTATATGAGCCTTGTGGGTTTTTGAAAGTAGTTGTGGTCTCTATTGAATTTGAAATGATGATGTTCTTTCTTCTTCAGATCCTCCTTGCAAGAGGCGCCTCTAGGATCACCTTGAATTGCAACGGGTAGAGTATCTGGGTCTTCTGGTAGTTACTCATGATATTAGTTCATCTATGTGACAGGAGTGAAGAAAATTTGTCTATTCTTTCAGGTGGCTTCCTATTGATGTTGCCAGGATGTGGGGGCGCCATTGGCTTGAACCACTGCTAGCACCCAATTCTGACTCAGCACTACCAACATTCCCTCCATCCAATTACCTATCGTTGCCTCTGTTGAGTGTCCTTAACATAGCAAGGTAATATTAAATTTAATTATGGCTACTGATGGATCTTATTGCTTTGAAAGTGGTGCTGTAGTAAAGAAATCACAGAAGTTTGACATGGAATGCTTAGCTTTGTATAGGTTACCTTGGTTTTGGCTGGATGTCAGCTCATGGTTTTCACTGGGTTGCTGGCTATTAGGTTGTAAAATCCATTTGTGTATACACTTGATGTGTTTGAAAGAAAGTGAACTAGATGAGTAGTTAATATTGTGTGGAATTCTTCTTTATGTGAGTAGTATAAGGCACATATGATGGGTGGCAGTCATCATACTTAACACCTCCATTTAGAGTGTGTTGTTGATATATAAGGATTTGAGATCTGTCAAAGAAATGCTTCTTCTTACGATGAACTAAAGAATTTATCCCTGTTGAGGTATGACACTCATGGTTTCTGCCACTAGGTGGAATCTTTGTTGTTCTTTTTTCTTTTCTTTTTTTCTTTCTTCTTTTTTGTCATTTTTGGTTTGTAAGACTTACCCAAAAATAAAAAGTGTTTTTTTAGCAGAGATGTCACTTGACATTCAAGCAGGAAAGGTTGCAATTTGCAAACCATGCAGTTTCTTTTGTTTGCAGATATTAGCTGAACCATGTTGTCTGCTAGCACTTAATGCATATTGCTTCTACAGTTTAAATAAGTCTATAAAGTCTTCTTACTAGTTTACCATGCAAATCTGAAACAGTTGTTTACCATTTTCTTTAAAGAAGTAACATGACAGAAAGGTCATGGAAACCCAACTAAATTCAAATTCATTAATTTGTTTTACTTAAGCTTGTAATTCTAATCTGTGTCTTGAACTTATTTTTTCGAAAATTGAAAGTCCTTTTATATCACTTTTTTGGGATTGGGAGGGGGTTTTAATAGAATTCTAGACCATATCTTTTGTTTCTTGTAAATACCTGAGAAAGCAGGCTGCTCTTCTCCTGTGTGGACCCCAATTTTGTAATGCTGCAGCTCACTTAATGATAATGAAAATGACATGACGGTTATGAAATGCTCTGCAGAGATTGCGGACTGCAGTCTTCAACAACCTCCTCTGATGACACTGATGTCTGTGCTGTCTGCTTGGAGAGAGCATGTTCTGTAGCTGCTGAAGGTCTATTCCCTCTCTTTTGTGCGCATCTGTGCTTGTGTGTTTGTCTGTGTGTTGACAAGTAGATATTTATTCATCTCTACTCTTTTTTCTTTTTCCTGTTCTTTTCTCTTTTTCTGTTTTCATGGTTCTATACTATATGATTTGTTCTTATTTTTTTCATTTTTGTTTTTGTAGCCAGAACATATCCGAATGCTAAGTTATTAGCGTTTTAAATTTAAATAATAGTAGTCAAGTTTAGCAGTGTCAACTGGTATTTTGGTTCTATCTCTTGGAGTTAAACCTTATGTGGTTACTTGAGGCCGAATTATGATGGAGAAGCATAGGGATACAGATTAACGTTGCCGTTTATATTTCTTTCAAATACCTCAGTGAAGGTTAGATATTTCTTAAGATAGACAAGTGAGTTCATCAAGAAGGTTGGCTAACCTCTAGCTGGCCAGCTGTTTGGTACTATTGGAAATGAATAAAATTGACTTAATGACTTCTCACTCATGGATTAGTTTGGAATATTGAGATCAATGTGAGTTATGTATATACACGTAGACAATGGTTGACTTTGGAATATACAGAAAACAATGTGAACTACATACAGATAACTTGGCCTTGACATTTGTTGTATTTTTTACCATAAATCTGAACTTGTTAGTAGAAATCTATTTATTTGCAGCATGAGTTCTTGATGGAGGTAATTCACGAAAATTATTGATAAGCTAGACATGTTAAAAATATTGAAGCAAATGGTAGCTTTAGTTTGCTAGTCACTGAACTTGATTTGTCTTGCCAAAGTACACATGATGTTATGAAGAAAGGAAATTGCCTAAAAAAAAAATATGGTTGTGATGAGATGCAGAAAGATAGAAACTAAGATTAGATGAGGCAAAGTTGTCCGAGATGGTCAGTCATGTGTGACAAAGACCTATAATTGGATCATTATGAAAGAATTATTTGATCTGTTTAAGGAGCATCGAGTGGACAAACATTTTTGTGGATTAATTGCTGAAACATTGAAACTTACTATAGAGTTTTTTCATTCCATAAAGTCAATCAGCTTGGACAAAGTAACTTTTCTCTATTTTTAAGTGGGTTCCTTCCAGTTACTTGGTATGATAATTGAACTTATCTATTAGCGTATTTTTGATTTCAGGATGTGGGCATGAGCTTTGCGCAAAATGTGCTCTCTATCTTTGCTCCACAAGCAACATTCCTTCTGAATTGGTTGGCCCACCTGGGTCCATTCCATGCCCTCTATGTAGATATGGAATTATCTCTTTCGTCAAGTTGCCTGGTTCCCAAGCAAAAGAAAATAAACTACATATGTCCCTTGGCCTCTGTACACCTTGCATGCTTCACCCTCGTGAACCCGACCATCCATCTCCAGCTCGTACACCAGAGATCCGAAAGAATCGTGTGGCTTCAGTTTCTTCAGATCTATTCTGTCCCGTCACTTGTAGCCCATTTCCATCTGTTGCCATCCCTTTATGCACCTGCAATGATGGTCCATGCCCATCATTTGAACCGCGGGAGGTAGAAACACAAGATGAATCACCACACCGCTCACAGGCAACAACAATGGAACATGATAAGATAGAAGGGCCAAGACTGGAGAGAACCAGTTGTTCAAGCATGTTTTGGGGCAGAAGAAGCTGCAGCAGGGAGCATCAGTGCAACTCTGAAATAAATGCTTAACAAGATGATAGAATTTTTCATTAACGACAGTGCAGACCAAGGTTGTTGTATCTGATCTCACCTTCCCAAAAAATGAAGAATATACATGATTCCATGTTTGCACCCGGTATTTGTTCGGCTGGCTACATGGTGACAGATATGGGTCTCGCATCACCGCATTTTGACCACACATTCTCGATTGTTTTTAAAGATATTTACACGGCTTATGAAATTTGTATGTTGGGAACTTGGGCTTGTAATTGATTTGTGATTGAAGCTCGTGGAAGAGCAGATTTTTTTCTTTTTTTCTTTCCAAGAAAGGTACGAATGATCGTAAATAGTGTTTTTGTAGAGTAATCTATTCGTAAATTTTATTTTGTGAAGCGAGAAAATGAGCTGCAGGGTTCAGAGTGGTTGATTCCATTATTGCTATATATCAGAGTGGTTGAAAGAATTGCAGTGGACAAACCTTTCTGGGTAATTTCTAAGGATTTTATTCCCATGCTGAAACATGGAAAGCGTAGGACTTAAAAGAATCTCCTAAATGCCTCTGTTCTGCCGTAGAAAGGGTTCAAATAAACTAACCTCTAGCCATTGAAGTAGCCCAAGGCTCAACGGAGTTAGACTCGAGAGGACTAAAAATGCTTTATATGCTTGTATATAAGGTTTAAGGTATACAATTTCACTACCTAACACGCTTTATCACTAATACTCTCATTTGATTAGAGTTGCCCTCTCGCCTTTATTGGCTTGGGCGTTAGAGTCCCTTGAGCCCTCTAAGGCCGGCAGGTTTCTAACATCTTCTACCTTTTTTAAAATAGAGCTTCATCCCGAAAGGTTTGCATACCAATAATAAGCATAATGAAGTTAAAAGAACGTTACATGTACTTTCAAGTACTTACTCTCTGATGTAGCAGTAAAATATTACCATTGATATATTATATATAAATTATCTTGTCCAAAAGTTAATGGTGATTTTAGAGTATATGTTGGGTTTCTTCAAGTTAAAAGGTAGAAAATGGTATGGCTTTTATTTTTGCTATTCCAAGACATGCATTTATGTTGTAAGATGCAATTAAAAACAGGTTAACTAATGGGTAGAGATTGCTGAATTTGGGGTTATAGAGGAGGAGACACATTATGCTCTTTCTGCCGAGTGTGTATAAAAAGAATTGCAGACGAGTGAATAAAAGCCATTAGTCAGTTTTGGTTCAAAGGAGTCTCTTCAATAATTAATTAATTAAATTAACTCCCATTCAACAAAATTATCCTTTAATTATACAAAAGTCGATTCTCGTCTTCTAATTTTTCATTCTCGACAGTCCAAAGCCGAATAGAATTTCACAAAAAAAATGAGATTCCTTTGAATTTTGCTCAAATCCAATTTAATTAAATGGTGTCAAGCATCCTTTATAAGATGTGCATGACTGAATCTCACAAATTCGTTATAATGGGATTTTATTGGACACAACTGATAATGACCTTCATACTAATCAATAATACATTCCAAAATATATATAAAATCCGAAGAAAAAGTAAAACCACGACGTTTTAGTGGGAGCGTTTGGCAAACCCCTTCATCCTCCTTGTTACTTTATACTATATCAATCATTTTTAGCTGCAATAACGATGAAAAATGGGGTAGCCAAACGGACCCTTTCTTATTCATTGTAAAATGAGGAGGAACCCATTACAATATTCTTGGAACACTTTTATCGTTGCATGCCACGTACACACTAGTTGGAAACCTATCATCGACCAAATCCTTAAAGAAACCTAAAAATGTGATCATGGGACCCATGGAAGTCCCAAAACCTAGTAGCGATTAAAGGAAAACAGTACCAAGTACAGCACGGCCTATACTGCGACCATGGTGATCGATAATACAATACCGATCGACAAGATGGAAAATGAAAAAGAATAGAAAAAAACAAGCTTTTTTTATGGGTGATGGAGGAGGAAGACCCATTTATTTTTATGTTATTGGATTTCTTCGTCAGTAGTGCTTTGATTCATCTTCTTCTTGCAGCGGTTTCTCTCTGTGCATTGAAGAAGACTGCAGCCACTGGCAGGCCCAAACCATTCTCTTCTGAGAATCTTCTGGTGTTGAAATGGTCTCTTGTTGCAGGAGGCCTCACTGTCTGCCTTCCTCTCTGCTTGAACAAGATGAACACGTACCTGTGGATGCCGACTACCGGCTTCGGGGTCTCATACGCCACCGTTTCGTTTCCTGTTTAAACAAATTTATTCTAAATCCTTCATTTTTTTAATAAATAAAAAAGAAATGCACATTTTTACACTCACATATATACTCCCGACACGTAGTATTGAAAGTCACCATTAAATTTTGGATGAATCATTACTAAATTTTGAGTTAATGCTAATTTTTACTATCACGTTAAAAAGTATGCACTTAAAAGTATGTGTACCATTTCTCTTCGACAATTAGTGCACTGCAGATGTAAGAATATAATACAATAAGATCTAGCTACGGTTAGCATAAGAGTAGGGAGAGGGGCATTAATGGAAACTCACCAAAGGAAGCATCTGTGGTACCAGGAATGTTTGTGACCATCCTGAAAGATATATTAGAGTCAAAGTTCAGCAACACATATTCCAGACTAAATGATATATGGTAATTATTTGACTGAATTGTTAGTAATTTGGATAAATAATGTGAGAGAATCTTATGAGACCTACTTTCTCAAATAAATTTTGAGTTGTTCGGCCACTGAATTTTTATGACAGATGAGTCATATAAAGTCATTTACATTATTTGTCTAAATTATTAGCAATTCAGATAAACAATTATTGTAAATTCTAATCTCATTGAAGGCGGTGTAGGAAAAGGACAAGGACTTAGATGATACAAACCAATGGAGATGTTCTCTTAAATATGGATCACTAGGACTTGGAGCATCTGGGTCTGTCATAATCTTAAAAGCAAGAAAGAAGACAAAAGTTGAGATAGCAAGCATTGTAGAATAGATTGTAATACAACATATATAATTGTTTTGAACTCACTAGTGTATAAGCAGCCCTCATGTCGTTCCCACCAATCTCTACACGAGGTTTAGAAACAATGGCACAGGGCATGAGCTCATGGCCATTGGAAACTTGCTTGTTAGAGCTGTAAATCACATTCATTCCAACACTTGGGGTGAAAATATCCACCACCTCTCCCACCACTCCCCAATAGTCAGCGGTTCCATGAGCAGCCTATAGCTTGACAGGAGAGGTAGAGAGAAAGAGGGTACGGAGAAGTACTTCTTAATTTGTGGTATTAATGTTGGTGCTCGCAATGGGTTTTATAGGCACAAGGAAACATTAGAAGCTGAGAAAGAACCGATGCTTTGGAGCAGGCTAGGCTAGACTAGGTTGGCTATTTAGGGAAAGGACAGGTTTCATATATAGGCTTCTAAAATTAACTGATCAAATACTCTCTCTTATCAAGAATGTGGAAAGATGAGGGTAATTTGCTGAGTTTGTTCTAAGATATCCCTGTGGCTGTTGTTATGCAATATTTTATGTCTGTCATGCAGAATCTAACATGTCTTTCGCTAATTGGGTAAACGATGGAGAATACAACTTTTTTTCCCCCACTATAATACAATATCTTGGACAAATGGGAATTCGGCTTTTTAGATGCTTTCTCTACATGCATGCACACGCTTTCTCACATTGAAAAGGTTTAAAGTATCTTTCAACAAAGCCTGGGAATGTTTTTTTAATTAAATCAACGGAGGAAGACTATAAGGAAATGGAGCTTGTTTTAATTTTCTTCTTATAGTCTTGTATTACCGGTGTTTGGCTTTAAATGGTATGCACGGCACGGTATAATTTAACAACCCTAGGTACTGATTTTTTCCTTAAATAATAATACATTTTCCATTTTTCTTTTCATGGGATTTGTGAAGTTAATAGGATTGTATATTGAATTACGTACACATAGTATTATACAAGTGGAGCCTAGCTATGTCTATGAACATTCACACGCGGCTCATCAAATTTTTGGCTAAATTTTAGCCCAAAGACCATCTTTATCTATTTTATAGCTACCCACTAGCTTTTACATCCGTTTCAGTATTGTAGCTCATCAACAATACTAGATCATTTTAGCTAGCCTGTTGGGAAGAGTTTTTAGCATCTTGGCTCAACAAAATAGCGATGTGAATGCAATAACTAATGTGGGACAATGTACAATATATAACCTAACAGCCCCTTTAAACTCAAAATGGAGTTTGAGAAACGGCCTTGAGTTTGGAGACAAGATTGCGAAACCACTTTGAAGGATGTGACTTTGTGAAGAGGCCTGCGAGCTAATCATAAAATGTAATGGAAATTAAGTTGCAATGAACCTTGAATAAGATGATGATGGATAATGTGATCACAGTCATTATCAATATTTTTTGTTCGTTCATGATAAAACGTTATTATGGGCAATCTCAATAGCACTCATGCATGTTGTTGCAATACACAAGAGTATTGAAGATATTCTTGTATTAGCTAGAGCATGATATTCTGCCTTATAATGCTAGATCGAGCAACAACAATTCATTTCTTCAATCCTATTCAAACGTCATAGCCTCAAATAGTGTTGTTCTTGAACCGACTAACACCTTAAATTCAAGTTTTCCTTGGGACTATATAAGCACCATAACCTACGATTTTCAAATGACCCTGGGCTGAGGCTGCCTTCATTCTCTAACATCTTCTAAAGTTTATTAAACTACACAAGTCAAACCTTTGGCCACCAGTGTTTTGGTTTGGAGAGGAAGCTTGATAGAAAATTGGCCAAAGTTATAGAGCTACTGTAGCAGGAAATAAACAGGTCTTTTGTTGCATATAATTCAGGTTTACTACAAAAGTTTTGCAAGTATAACTTAATTATTGTAATTTGATCTCCAACCCCTTCACCCTTTTTTTCGTTAATTGTTTTAGGATTCTTAATTATATAGATTATATGAAGTGATAAAAATCTAGAGTGCACGAGTACTATTAAATAGCAGTTGTAAGATATTCGACAATTACTATTGCTAATAGAGTAATAGTTGCAGTATGATCATGATATATCTCCAAAGCAGCACGTGTAAAATTAATGTCTGCATGGAATATAATAAACCCCTCTCTGCTTGACACGTATTTGAGTTTGAAAGAATAGAATGAAATTATTAGCTATATATATATATATATCAAGATGCAAACCTTTTTTCCCTTATTCCTTCATGACTAATCACTAGCATGCCTTCATTGTCTTAATCATCATCGGCATAAATTAATGGAAAATCTTACGTTTGACACGTGTCTCTCACTTTATATAAGACACTCCCTCTTTTTCTGATCAAAATAGCCACGTGTGGGTTCTTTTGGGCGTAGATTTAGAATTTCAGGCATTGGCATTTGGCACATTGCTATTTCTAGTGTTTTCTTGTGTTATTTGCCTTTTCCCTTTTTGGAATCAAAATTAGTTTTCATAAGCTGCTTAATTGGTTGTTAAGAAAGTAATTCCCACAAAAAGTTTGGCAATATTGTTATCAAAAATATGTTTCTAAAGTCCCTGAAGTTTGACTTTATATCAAATCACTCCCCCTAAAGTTTCAATTGGTTACCAAATACATAATTTTGTCTCCCTTTTGTTAAATTTCTAAGAGTGTGCCACATTATACTCAATCAAAAGGTGACATGTGTTCTCTTTAATAAATAAATATTAAAATAAATATAAATAAATAAAAGAAGAAGAAGAGAGAGAAGACCACATGCCCCTCAAACCATTAATAAAATAAAGGGTTAAATACTTTTTCAGTACTTGTGCTTTGAACTAAAATCAAATAGTCACCTTAGTTTTCAAAAATATCACAAATGGTATATGTAGTTATCAAATAAACCACTGATACTTTATCAATTAGTTAGTATTTTTAAAGTACCACGTCACCCTTACACATGGCGTGGTACATGTGATTTCAAGGCGCCACATGGCGTGATACCTGGGTTTTTGAGTACTACATCAGATTAAATAATATTAAAATTATGTTAAAAAAAACGAAAATTAAAATTTTTTTAAAAAAAAAAAACCTCAAAATATACCTCCCCCAAAAAAAAAATCCATGTTCTCTCTCTCCATTCTCCTCTCCCCCAACCCCTTAGGTTTTTGCAAACCCACATTCTTTCTTTGCCATCCCTCTCTCAACTCCGTCGCTGTCGCCGTTGCCGTCCTTCTCAACGCCGTCACCGTCGTTGTCGTCGTCCCTCTCAACGCCATCATTGTCGCCATCCCTCTCAACGCTGTCGTCGTCTCTGTCCCTCTCAACACCGTCGCAATCCACTCCTCAACACGCCATCACCATTGTCGTCCACTCCTCAAATCTATTTTTTGCAAATGAACATTCTCAAAACAAATTGTAAATATAGTGGGAAACAGACTTACCTCAAACGAAGGGTAATGGTGGAAAATCTTTTCTCTGAGGAAGACCGGCAGCTAAAAAAGACCAACGGTGGCAATATGGCGACGGCGTGTTAAGGAGTGGACGGCGGCATGTTGAGTGAGTGACGGGACGGCATTGAGAGGGAGAGGACGAGAGGCAGCGACAACGTTGAGAGGGACGGCGATGATTGAGAGGATGGCGATGGCGACAAAGTTGAGAGGGACCAGCAACGCAACGGGTTGAGAGGAAGCGACAGCGACAAGAGGGATGGCAAAGAGAGAATGTGGGTGTGCAAAACCTAAGGGGTTGAGGAGAGGAGAATGGAGAGAGAGAACACGATGGATTTTTTGGGGAGTACACAAGTATTTTGAGGTTTTTTTATTTTAGTTTTTTTATACATAATTTTAATATTATTTAATCTGATAGCACCAAAACTCAGTACCATGCCACGTGGTACCTTGAAACCACGTGTACCACGCCACGTGTAAGGGTGACGGACACTTCTAAAAAACTAACTAATCCTCAATGTAAGTATTAAGTGAGTTTATTTGATAAACCACAGTACCATTTGATATTTTGAAAACTAAAGTAGCTTATTTGATTTTCTCAAAGCACGAAGGCATTTAACCCTAAAATAAAATAAAAACCCTAAAACTAAATTTCAATAGTCACAAATTTTTCCTAGCACTTGTCAAGCGGAGTTCGGCTACCCAAATACCCGGTTCGACTCGTCTTGAATAGAGCCTTACCCGGGTGTCAATAAAAAAGAATTGAACAATCCAAGGATTTAGATGAATCGGGCATGAGGCAAGACAACATGCGGTATAATTTCTCTTAAAAGTTCCCTTCATAGTCCAACCTAGGACTTTTGAGCCCCTTAAGGTCAAGTGGAGTTTCGGCTTGCACTATATTTTCTATAATGTTTTTGGGCCACTAAGGCCCAAAAATGCATATTCCATATTCTGATTCACCCCGACCATTAACATTAGCCCATTTTTCCTGTTTTGCCAAACAATCTCTTAAGGTTGTGTTTTTGGGACATTTGAAAATCCATGCAGAGAGTGGTTACTGGGTTTACAATTCCATCTAGGCCTTCATGTGTGGCTCCTAACGGTCAGGTAAATAGCTATAATTTGTCTCTCATCCGGCCCTATTAAATATATTGAAGAAATAGAGAAAAGAGATTGAAAACATATGATAAGTTACATTGTATAATTTTTTTTTATATTGAATTATATTACATAGTTCTTTATTTATAGAGAGAATAGGTAATAGGCAAAAAAAGAGAGAGAGAACCTTTTATCAAGACCATCCTTGATAATATCCATTTTACAGCCCTTAATCAATAAATGATATATAAGCAAAAATATAAAAAGTGCATAGAAATAACTTGGACTAAAATACACAAGATTTAGGGTAATAAAATCCCTAAAATAGGTTAACCTTCAACCTTCAACCTTTAAGTTTTAATTTTGAATCCAAAAACGAGTTTTGAGGCATTCGAAACAAGTTTTAAGATATTAAAAACGGGTTTTGAGGCATTAGAAACAGGTTTTGATACATTAAAAATAGGTTTTGAGGCATTAAAAATAGGTTTTTTCTTTCTAATTTGGTGTGATTGTTTTCACTTTATTTTTTACATTTTTCTTAAATTGATGATGTGTTTCATGGTAATTAGAGGCTGCAAAAGAAGTGTTAGCATAATGAACTTGATAAAATGTTTTTTTTTTTTTATAAAAGAAAAAGAAAGTAAACCTTAAAACATATAAAATAAATAATTTAGAATAATTTAGAATAAGAAATAAAAATATATGTTGAATTTAATAATGAGAAAGAGGGAGTGAGAGTAGGTTAAACATTTGTGAAGATGAGAAAGTGTTTGCCCAAGAAACCAACAATTCGTGTTGGATCAATTCAGCCAACCCATCAGCAGACGCCAGACAGCAATGCATCAGCAAACAGAGAAGAGAATAGAGGAATCTCACCACCCTCTGGCCTCCTGCATGTCTACTGCCAGCTTTCGTAGCTGCACTTTAAAGATACCCCAATTTACACCACGAGAGATAGAGTTTCAGAGATGCCCAGTCACTGCCAAATTTACTTTTTACTCACGCCCAGTCATTTCACAATCTTTCACAATCTTCCGCTTTTTTTGGCATTTTTTCGCCCTTTCAATTCAAGAATCCCATTATTATTTTTTTAATTTTTAATTAATTATCCCCATTTAATCATCTAGGCGTGCACGCATCTATGACTTAACAAACCCAAAAAACCCATTAATGCATTGTTTCTTTTTGGTACATAATAGCTGACGTCTTTGAGCCGTTTGCATGCAGGTTTTCATTTCCTGCCGTTTGATAGACATAAATGTGGGGCATGGTTAATTATTTTGGTAAATATCTTATAAATCAGTCAACACGCTAAAACTTGGTTAATCGAAAAGATAAACAAATCTTCACCGTCATATTTTCTTCAATTTTGTAATGCTCATTAGTCTCAAACAAAACACACCATTTTAAATTTTGATACAAGTCATGTCAATCTAGTTTTTTATCCTATGTGTACACAGTGGATACGTAGGATTAAAATTTACGATTTTGATATGATGCCAAAATGGTTAGCATCTTGACTTGGGGGTTTCATTTTGAAACTCCAAAATCATCATCGTGCTCCATCACCCATGCAAGACCCACCCAGACGAAATCGATGGTAGAAGCAGACATTGACCGTGTTTGAAACCCCGATGGCCAAAACTTGTGGCGTTCAAACCCAACGTCATCGCAGTGCTCTGGCTAGGGTTATTTGAACACTAGGGTTTGGACGTTGTCGGTGTCTGCTTCTGCTGCCTATTTTATTTGTTGGTCTTGCATGGGTTATGAAGAACAATGGTGATTTGGGGGTCTGGAAATAAAACCCCCAAATCCAAATGTTGTTCATCGTTTTGACATTAGATCAAAACGGTAAGTTTTGATCCAACGTATTCACTGTGGACATATAAGATCAAAAATTGAAACTGAAAATTATTTTAATAAAATAGTGCATTTTTTTTGTGGACTAAAAATTTAGAAAAATATAACGGTGAGGATTTATTTGTCTTTTTGATTAACCTAAAGAGTAAAAAAAAAAACTTAAGGAGCTTTCAATTTTGACACGTTGACTCAAAGATTTATAAGATATTTATCTTAATTATTTTAATTGAAAATAACATCCCTATATTTTTATTTTAAAGAAAAAAAGAAAAAAATCATGCGATGAAGTAATTTACTGAAGACTTTCATCCTATCCAGACCAGACATAAATTAATTTCTTCCTTATTTATTCGGGTGCCATTGATTTTACATAAATTCAGGCCATCAATAATAAATGCGGTGCGTCATTACATACTTACTATCCATCGTACGATTGTAACAAACTTAATACCAACACCCGCCATCATTAACGCATTATTTCAGGCCTATAATTTGTGTCCTTAGAAAATTGGAAAATTATTATAAATAATTAATTTAAGATCTTATTCGGGTGTCCTTAGAAAATGCTAAGAGTTCTATTTCTAATGTTCTCTTAATATTTTCTCAGTTTTACGTAAAACATAACTTTTTTTAAAAAAAAATTATAGTGGTCTTCACCACCAATTTTTTTATGTATTACCACCAAAATTGAGTCATTAGCACTAAATTTAAGATGGTCAAATTTATTTTGAGTGATACCATTCCTAAATAGCTAACATTCAACTCTTAAGTTTTAATTTTGAATCCAAAAACAAGTTTTAAAGTATTAGAACCTAAATATTAAATCATAAAAATTAATCTGTTGGCAAAAAAAAGTACTATAATTTTTTTTTCTTAAATTATGTTCTATGTAAGACTAAAAGAATGCTAAGAGAATACTAAAAGAAAACCCTAGCAAACCCCTTTTTTTAATTTGTTCAACCCATTTCATATAATTTAAAATTCAAGAAAAGGGATTACGTCTCATATTTACTTCTTTTCATTTTTTTACTGTTACTTCTATTTGGTAAGTAAAAAAAAAAATTATTACTATTTTTTTAAAAAAAATTTCAAATGACTCATGCACGGATTTTATTTCCGGTTCTTGTGCGTCTTGTGCCGAACGAAGTAATTATTACCATCTCAATTTAATTTTTTGGGGACCTGCTAGCGGCCGGCCCATGTTATGCTGATCAATACGGTCGAGCAATGAGTAAAGATGTATGATGATTACTTTAAAAAGTAATTAATAAATCTTAGAGGGGGTAACTTCACATTTCACTTAACTCCTAATGTCGCCTTTTTTCTTTCTTCTTCTTCTTCTTCTTCTTTTTTTTTTTTTTTTTTTTTTGTTTCAAACACTTTTTCGATGTTTAAAGTATTTTACTTTAATTGGATATATTAAATTTTTATTTCGTTTTAGTTATTGCTATTAAATAGGGGTATAAAAGTTTTTTTTACTATTTTTGTCATCTCATTTAACCCCAATATCTAATAGAAATGAGGATAATTGGAACGAAATAAAAGTTCAATATACCAAAGTGAGGGACTTTAAACGTTGAAAAGATGTTTGCAAAAGACGCGGCATTTTAGGGGCTAAGTAAATAAAGCTACCCCAATCTTAAATTTTGAGGTTTAAATTAATAATAAATAAAAAAATCCACCTAGAATAAGAAAAATTCTTAGCATTCTCCATCAAATAAGTGCGATTTAAAAAATTACGTTTTTAAAAATTATTTTTTTGAAATCACTACTTTTTAAAATTGCACAAGTATTTGGTAAAACATGTTAAAAAGTTTTTTTTTTTATCAATTGAGTATTTTGGTAAAATTAGCATATAATTACGATTTCAGGCCAAATAGAAAAGTATTGCCCCAAATATTTGTTTAAGCGAAATTGTGATTTTGGTTTAAATTCGCACTTTTTTAAATAATCATCCTTTAGTTAGCTTATTGAAATCACAGATTTTTCCATGATTTTAAAATTTGCGTTTTTAAAATCGCAATCCCAAATATTTCAAAATTGTGATTTGGTTTAAAAACGCAAATTATTTTTTAAAAAACACACTCCCAAACGGACCCTAAATTAACATATTATAATAGTGTGACACCTCAAAGGCAATAAAAATATGACATGCGTCTTATTTAAGTTAATATCATACTAACAAATTTCAATTAAATATAATTTCAAACTCATTATAATATAGATTCTCAATTAATCTCTATTAAGTAAAACTAACAATGACTCAAATTAAGTTGTACTTAGATCTACAATATAAGATTACTGCTATTTTAACACTAATTTATTATCTCATTTCACGCCAAGAAGCGTTTTTAAGTGACTTATTGTCAGCCACTTAAAATAATCATGTCGACATGAGCGTAAAATTGGTGTAATAAATAGATATAAAGAGTATTATTACTTGTATAATAATTAAAAGGTCTCGAACCAAAAATTAGTATTTAGTGAAAAAAAAAAGGGAAGAAAGATGTCATTTTCAATTGTAACCACAAATATGTTTTAGACATATTCAACTAAATGCATAGGTAGCTTATATTCCTTAGTCCTTAAGAGTAGAAAATCCAATGCCAAAACTCATCCTTTTTAGCCCGAAAGCTAAGAAACTAGTCATAGCCAAGATTTTTTAGAGTTTGTGTGCGTGCATCTACATGTTAAACTTTATTTTTAAGCATGTATTACACTTTCTCATTATTAATTTTTTTAACCAAAACTTTCTCATTATAACAACATATATGCTTTCACATATTGCCTAATGAGTGATATCTTAGTTGTCTTAGCCCCACAATTATTGTGCAATTATTCTCTTTCATTATAAGTAAGATGTGATTAGATTTCCCATAACAAAATCCAAAGGTGACTATGATTACTAACTAAAATAGCTTTTCTAGTTATAAGTAAAATGGAGATTACTAGTTCGAATCTCCCTCCCCCCCTCTTATATGGACATTTAAAAAAAAAAAAAAGTTTTTCTAGCACTCTTAATCCAAATTTAAGGAAGTGGCTAACCTCCGTTCAAAATCTTTTATTTTGTCTCATCTCTATTCTAATGTGTAATATGCATAGATTCACAAATTATTATTCATGACACTTGATCTCTTTAAATTACCATTTCTTTTCAATTTTCATAGCATTTGTCCTTAAAAATGGACGGAAACTTGTGCAAATTACTTATATGTGCAAATTTTTTATTTAAAATTCTCAAATTATCCTAAAATGAAAAGTTTAGAGAGTAGCTAATCACTCAAAAAAAAAAAAAAATTAAGATGATGAACCAAGATGGTGGTTTGGCCAAACCAACCTGCAAGATTACAAGAGTGACCAAACTACTTTGGGACAGTTCAACCACCCTAAAGTTTTTATTTAGGGTGACAAACCATAACCATTCAGCCCATATGAACGGTTCAACCATCTCGATCAAATTCTTCTTTTAGAAAGTAAATGCAAATGTAATGTCAATTTGAGAGAGTAAGCGTATTTTTTCCTTTTTTTTTTTTGTTCTGTTAAGGATAATAAGAGTAATTTCACGTTCTTAGACACGTGGCCATAAAACTGCCGTTGGATCTTTAGCATACGACATTTCAGTCATTAGAGTAAAAATGAGAGTAAACAAGAGGTTTTCAGTTTGAAGTGAGCAACCCTGTTTGCCATGAATAATGAATTTTCTGTCGCAAGGTACCGGTAATACTATAATTGACCTTCTATTATTAATTTATTATTCTTCTTCTCAATTATACTCTGGGTTTTTTTTGTTGTGTCGCAAAGTTGCAGAGCCCGTGAAGCCGTGAGAATCTTTCGCAAAACGACGGTCGGAAGCTTCTTTAATTTGTACAAGAATATTGACCATATTTGTTGACTACATATTATTGTACCAATTATTTAGTAAAACAAGTAGAACTAATAATGAAAGAGACAAATATTTTTGTATGTTCTTAACAAATATATCTCACATAAATATTTGAAAAAAATTCACTTAATACAGTTAAATTATCACTCATTTTGAGAAGACTTTTTAATTTTTTTTTTTTTTCAATTTTACTACTTGAACTTTTAATTTGATTCAATGTATCCCATCCGTCAAATTTGAAGCGTTAAAAGTAATAAAATAACCATTATATCTAACTTTTTTAGAAAATTTTCAAATTTACCTTTAATTTTAAAATAAAATAAAATAAAAATTCGAATGGTAATTTGGTATTTTTAGTAATTTTTGTTGGAAATTAATGGCTAAAACTAATGGATTGGATTAATTGACTAAAATTGAAAGTTTAGTAGTATAAAGTGATAGTTTTTAAATTTTGGGAGTTTTCTCAAAATGCACGGTAGTTCATAAATTTAAAATAAAGTTTTCCTAAATATTTAGTTATCAACTTTGTGTTGGATATAATAAATAAAGGAAAAATATATCTAATATTAACCCTAGAAAGTTAGTTTGTATTTTTGTCTATTTTTAAATTTCCTTCAATTTATTCTTTCTTTTCTCAAACGTCAACATTTTTCAATAAAATTAAACCTAATACATGGGAATATTGAAAGAGGCTGGGCTAGGAAAAAAAATTAACATTGTCACATAAGCTCAATAAGATAAAAGTGAAATAAAGTGTGGTTTATAAATTTAATAGTAATTTGTATTAAGTGTTGTAAAATAAAATTATAAGAAATTTTTTTGTAAGTTTTTTAACAGTTTTATATTTAATTTTAAATTTTTTATATAAATCATTAAAACAACTCTAAAATAAAAAATTAAAAAAAATCGTATATTTACAAAAAAAAATGCTTCCCGGTGAAGGGACAGCTCAGTGCTCAAGCCTGAAGGCCATAGCCAGTTAGCCGTCGCGTCTCAAAATGTGTATATGATGATAATAACGAAAACAACCCTCCGCCAAGGGAGCTCCAGCCTCCCATGCAGGTATCTGTTTGCAGATTCGCTTCGATTCCAGCGCTGTCCCTGATGGGCTTTTTCGTCAATTCCCAATTCCTGGTCTCAAAATCTGGATCTTGGACTGTGACTGCGAGTCCTAGGAAATTCCTGGGGCCCATTCATATTTCCATCCTACAACCCATCGTAGGGGACCCCAATCCCCCATCAAATCGGATCAAGAATACAACAAATTTTGGATTTTGTCGGAAAAAATTATTGCTACTAATTTTCAACCCCTACAAATGAATCTCTCCATCTCATGTGTTTTCTCTTATTATTAATTTCCGGACAAACTCAATTTATGACTAACTTTTCTCTTACTTATTATTTAAAAAAAAAATTTTAAATCAAATAAATTATCTTTTTTCTCAAATTTTCAGAAATCAAATTTGAGGAAAAAACAAATGATTTGATTTAAAATTTATTTATTTTAAATGACACGTGAGAGAGAAGTTGATCATAAGTTGAGTTTGTGTTGTGATCTTAATATTTTCCTAATTTTTCAAACTTTTCTGGTGAAAACAAAATCTAAATTCATACTTTTTCTTCCAAACATAATCATCATTATCATTTTATTTTCAGAGAACAAAGATTGGTATTTATATTTGATATTAAAGCCCAAAATAATCATAACGTGTTTTGCCCAGTGACACGTTACTACCCATTACTAATGTGTCAATGGGCTTAACATGTTAGTAATGAGATGTTAGAAAAAAAAATGTGTTTTTTGTAGCGGAAGGGGGTAGTAGGCGTCGAGAAGAAAGAAGAAAAAAAATTGAGAGAAAAGTGAAGTGATATGGGTGTCGGCAAAAGAAAAAAAAAATGAAGAAGTGTTGCAAGTTATTGTTATTTTCGGTGATGAAGAGGAAGAAAGGCTATGGAATTTCCGCTGACGAAGAAAGGGGGCTACAAAATAATCTTGTGTTTTCAATCTCGTCGGGCACCCCTAAATGGTTGTTTTTAAAAATATATATATATATATATATATATATATATAAAAATAAACTATATCGTTTGTAAAATAAGCTATCAATCGGTCGTTTGTAAAATGGTCCCCCAAAATTTTAAAAGGACATTTTAGTAACTTAATCTCAAAAAACGACGTTGTTTTGCATTTTCCATCTAATTTGACGGTGTTGACTAACGGAGTGGTCAAAATGTAACTTTTTAGTAGTTTGGAAAGCTATTTTATCACTTTTGAAACTTCAAGGGGCTAAATTGTAAACGACCGATAGTTTGAGGTTTTTTTTTTATATTTTGTCCTTAAAAAAAAGTATTGGAAAATGACATAAAATTAAAAATAATTTTGATTGTTTTGCTATTTTTATTTATTTTTAATTTTGAAACAAGTGTTAAAAAAAAAAACAAAACAAACTGGATAAATGTTGTCAATAATAAGCTACTTGCACCGTACATGTGTAGCTGCTCAACGGCCAGCATAAAGTCTTTCCCATGACTCATTTTTCCCAAGGACTATCACACAACTCACGCTGAATTTTAACATCAGAGATTCAGAAAAAGGTTGATTTAGTTTTACTTTTTTCACCCTCGTCCCTCTATTCTCTTTAATTGCATTTACGACCCGAATCATCTATTTTATTTGGGACCACACCAGAACAAAACAAAAAACAAAGTATGGATATCGCCTTCGCCACCGTACGCAGTACATATTCGACGGACCACGAAGGAAGCCAGGCCGTGCTGCTGGCTTTTGACTGTATTGGCACGAAAGTGAATTAATTAAAAAAAGAAAATGTAGCGGAAGGAATTCTCCAGTCCCACCGTAGAATCTTCGTTCTTTAGTGCCACAAGACTCTTGCTATCTATATTATATTGTGAGAAAAAGTCGTAGAAAATAAAACATATAAATAAAGCTAGAATTTGTAGACTCTACTCAACCATGCAACTACAGCCATGCAAAGTGCCAAAATTAAAAACCCACCAAAGACAAAAAAAAAGATATTCATGAAAGCACCAACAAAAAGAAAAAGGATGAAAAAGAACAAAGCAATATAGTATGGACAAAAAATATGTATATGAATATATAGGGAGGACAAAAGCCGGGTTTTCTGAGAGGAGTTTGGGCTCGATGGATAAATAACAAAAGGAAATATCAAGGCCTACGGGGGTTTCTATGCAAATAAAAACAGACTTTGCCGTTACAAATGCCTAAAAGTCACGTGACCTGCGTGCCGTTCTCTGACATATATAACTTATTTTGGCTTTTGGCGCAGTACGCCTCCTTCTCTCTTTCTCTCTCTCTCTCTGAGAGCTCACCCAATATCATCTATGGCTTTCAAACTTCCCAACCTCAATCCCTCTGTATTTATGAAGGACCTTTTTATGTAACCCTTGCCATCTTCTTTTGCTCTATTCAGAGTCCAGTTTTATGTAACCTTTGCCATCTTCTTACTGTAACAGCGCCTAGCAGCTATGGCGGTGAAGCTCAAATTTTCACTCTTTTTGTGCTTCACCTACTCTTCATGGCCGTTTCAGACGAGCAAAACCCAGAAAGAAAAGCTCTCCTTTCCTTCAAAAGCTCACTTGAAAACCTACATGTTCTTTCCCAGTGGAACCAAGCAACTCCACACTGCCGCTGGGTTGGTGTCTCTTGCCAACTCGGCCGAGTCACCCAACTCGCCCTCCCAGCGCGGTTCCTCAAAGGCCCACTGTCTCCCTCTCTGTTCTCTCTCCCCGGCCTCATTTCCCTCGACCTCTCTTCCAACTCTCTCTATGGCCAAATTCCACCTCAAATATCCGGTCTTCAAAGCTTGAAAGAGCTTTCTCTGGGCGACAACGAGTTGTCTGGGGAGATCCCGGTCCAACTCTTTGAGCTAACGCAGTTGCAGACCCTCAAACTCGGCCCGAACTCTCTCGCCGGCAAAATCCCAGAACAGCTCGGAGAACTGAACAAGCTCCGAACCTTGGACCTCTCCGGCAACGCTCTCACCGGAAACGTCCCGACCCGGATCGGGAACTTGACACGGCTCCAGTTCTTGGACATTGGAAACAACCTCCTCTCAGGTTCTCTCCCACTAACACTTTTCACGAAGCTTCCGTCTTTAACCTCCATGGACATATCAAACAATTCCTTTTCTGGTACAATCCCACCCGAAATTGGTTACTTAAAGAACCTCACTGGCCTTTACATTGGCATTAACATGTTTTCTGGTCAGTTTCCAAAAGAAATTGGTAAGCTTCGAAAGCTTGAAAACTTTTTTTCACCGTCTTGTTATATAACGGGTCCATTGCCCGAAGAATTGTCTGAGTTAGAATCACTGAGCAAACTCGACCTTTCATACAACCCATTAAAGTGTTCAATCCCAAAATCTATTGGGAAGTTGCAGAATTTGACTATATTAAATCTTGTCTACGCTGAGCTCAATGGGTCGGTCCCGGCTGAGCTTGGAAACTGTAGGAGCTTGAAAACTTTGATGCTTTCCTTTAATTCGTTATCTGGCTCGTTGCCTGAGGAGCTTTCTGAGCTCCCTACGTTGACGTTTTCTGCTGAAAAGAATGAGCTTTCGGGGCCATTGCCTTCCTGGCTTGGGAAGTGGGAAATGGTGGAGTCGCTTTTGCTTTCGAGCAATCGGTTCTCGGGGAAAATCCCGCCCGAGATTGGGAATTGCTCTATGCTCCAGCACCTTAGTTTGAGCAATAATTTGTTGACGGGTTCGATACCGGAGGAGTTGTGTAATGCGGCGTCGCTTATGGAGATTGATCTTGATAGTAATTTCCTGTCGGGGACGATTGAGAAGACGTTTGTGAAGTGTAGGAATCTTTCCCAGTTGGTTTTGGTGAATAATCAGATCATTGGCTCGATACCAGAGTACCTTTCTGAGCTTCCACTGATGGTACTTGACCTTGACTCGAATAACTTTACGGGTATAATTCCTAGGAGTCTATGGGATACCACAAATTTGATGGAGTTTTCTGCTGGGAATAACCTGTTGGAGGGCACTCTCCCTTTGGAGATTGGCAAAGCTCTTAGTTTGGAAAGGCTAGTCGTCAATAATAATCAGTTGAAAGGCACTATTCCGAAGGAGATTGGGAATCTCACAGCTCTCTCTGTTCTTAATTTGAACTCGAATCTGCTGGAAGGGAACATTCCAACCGAGCTTGGAGACTGCACTGCACTCACCACATTGGACCTTGGAAACAACCTTCTGCTTGGCTCTATACCGGAGAAACTTGCAGACCTAGCTCAGTTGCAATGCCTGGTCCTTTCTCACAATAACCTATCTGGGGCCATTCCTTCGAAGCCATCCTTGTACTTTCGTCAGGCCACTATGCCTGATTTGAGCTTTGTTCAACACCATGGGGTGTTTGATCTGTCTTTCAACAGATTTTCCGGCCCAATACCTGAAGAATTGGGGAACTGCGTGGTGGTGGTGGACCTTTTGATCAGTAACAATATGCTCTCTGGCGGAATTCCGAGATCCCTCTCTCGCTTGACAAATCTTACAACCTTGGATTTGTCAGGGAATTTGCTAACTGGTTCCATTCCACCGGAATTCAGTGAGTCCCTCAAGCTTCAAGGATTGTATCTTGGAAATAACCAGCTCACAGGCGCAATTCCTGGAAGCTTAGGGCGATTGAGTAGCTTGGTGAAACTTAATTTGACCGGTAATAGGTTATCCGGTTCAATTCCAGTAAGTTTGGGGAAGTTGAAAGCGCTGACCCACTTAGATTTGAGCTCTAATGAGCTCAACAGTGAGCTCCCTGCACCTTTATCGAGCATGATGAACCTTGTGGGGCTTTATGTTCAGCAGAACAGACTTTCTGGTCAGGTTGATGAGCTGTTTTCCAATTCCATGTCCTGGAAGATTGAAACTATGAATTTGAGTAATAATTTCTTTGCAGGGGAGTTGCCACCATCTTTGGGAAATTTTTCCTACTTGACACATTTGGATCTTCATGCCAATTTGTTTGCAGGAGATATTCCACCGGACCTTGGGAATCTGATGCAACTTGAGTATTTCGATCTTTCCAGGAATCAGCTCTCTGGACTTGTACCTGAGAAAATATGCAGCCTGAGCAACCTGCTTTTCCTAAATTTGGCAGAAAATAGATTGGAAGGGCCTATACCCAGAACTGGTGTTTGTCTGAACCTATCAAGAATTTCACTTGCTGGGAACAAAAATCTTTGTGGGAGAATTTTGGGTTTAGAGTGCCAGATTAGAAGCTTGGAGAAATCAGCACTGTTAAATGCCTGGGGACTTGCTGGGATTGTGGTAGGAGTTGTATTCATTGCTCTTACTTTTGCTTTTGCTCTACGAAGATGGATTACTGGAACTGGAAGATGCAGGCAAAATGATCCCGAGGAGATTGAGGAAAGCAAGCTAAACAGTTTTCTTGATAAAAATCTCTATTTCTTGAGCAGCAGCAGATCGAAGGAACCTTTGAGCATCAATGTAGCCATGTTTGAGCAGCCTCTTCTGAGACTAACCTTGGTTGATATTCTTGAAGCCACCAACAATTTCTGCAAGACAAACATAATTGGAGATGGAGGTTTTGGAACTGTATACAAGGCAATCTTGCCTAATGGAAAAACAGTTGCAGTTAAGAAGCTAAGCGAAGCAAAAACACAGGGTCACCGAGAATTTATGGCTGAAATGGAAACTTTGGGAAAAGTAAAGCACCAAAATTTGGTCTCGTTGCTTGGATACTGCTCAATCGGCGAGCAGAAGCTCCTTGTGTATGAATATATGGTCAATGGCAGCTTAGATCTTTGGCTGAGAAATCGAACAGGGGCACTTGAAGTCCTTGACTGGGACAAACGGCTGAAGATTGCAACTGGTGCTGCTCGTGGGCTTGCTTTTCTTCACCATGGATTCGTCCCCCACATCATCCACAGAGACATTAAAGCCAGCAACATCTTACTCAACGAAGACTTCGAACCGAAGGTGGCGGATTTCGGGCTGGCAAGATTAATAAGTGCTTGTGAGACTCATGTCACAACTGATATTGCAGGAACATTTGGCTATATTCCTCCTGAGTATGGGCAGAGTGGGAGATCCACCTCAAGGGGAGATGTTTACAGTTTCGGCGTGATTTTGCTTGAATTGGTGACTGGGAAAGAACCAACTGGGCCTGATTTTAAGGAGATTGAAGGTGGGAATCTGGTTGGCTGGGTGTTTCAAAAGATCAATAAAAGGCAGTCTGCTGATGTTCTTGATCCAGCAGTTCTCAATGCTGATTCAAAGCAGATGATGCTTCAAATGCTGCAGATTTCTCGTGTATGCCTCTCTGATGTTCCTGCTAATAGGCCTACTATGCTTCAAGTATTGAAGTTGCTGAAAGCGATCAAGGATGAGTGAATGCAGAGTTTCTTTGCCTTTGCCTGTAATAGCTTTGTTGTCATAATAGTAGAGTAATCTAATTAGGGAGAATTGGGGATGCTAAGTTGTTTACAGTTTCTGTTTACTAATCTAACCGCAATTTAGAGCTTCAGGCATGATTGTGAGGGATTTATTAAATAATTAGAGTAAACATACCCTTCTCCTACTTGATCTTTACAGCTAATCCATAACAACTCATTGCTGTAACCTATCTTTGTATTGAGCTAATTCATATCTTTAACATCTGCCAATGAAATCTTCTGTCTTTCTTTTTTCTTCAGATAATGGACTCTGAAAATTATTCACGTCAATTTGGCTGTTGGGTTGGTGCGCTTTGCTCTAAATAGCTGTCTTTCAAAATGATATAAAGTTGAGTTGCTCTGCAGGGCAGCAGCCGTGCCCACGAGGCCTCAAAATCTCCATAGCTCAATTTATTGAAGCATTTGAAGCTCAAGCTTAATGGGTTTGAACGCAATTGTGTTCAATTAACGGTATTTTCAACGTGGGAATTAGTTGTTTCTCAAACACTTGTTTAAGGAAGCAAGTATTCAAGATTTTTGGTGGAAGGTTGATTCTCTATTTCATGGGGTTGGGGAGTCTTCCAGGATTCATGTTAACAGTAACTGAAAACTGATTGGTTCAAGTATTTAGTTCCAAAGTCTTACCATGCCAGAAGTAAAATATTGGGGTAGCTCATTTGAAAGCTGGTGGACCAAAAAACTTTTATAACTAGATTGTTTGTTTGTTTTTCTAGTAAATTAACCTAATATCTTATATTCCCAAAATTTTATTATACGAGTAATCCTCTTTTATCTTCATCTTCGTTAGTCACTTCACAAAACGCAACCATCAAATTCTCGTAAAATGCTCTCAAATCATGACAAGAAAGATGGAAATGAGGTAGGTTATGCACGAAGTAAAATTTTAGAATATAAGAGATTAAGTTAATTTACTATAGCAGTATGACATAACAAAGTAATGGATTTTGTTAAATTACTTAACCGAATTTGATTTTAGGGATTAAACTATTATTTTGACATATCCGGATGACCTATAATTTTTTTCTTTTATAGCATAAAAAGTGATTTATAATTTAGGTCAATTACAGTGACCTATAAATTAATTGTTATACTACAAAAAATGATTTATAATATAGGCAAACCACAAATTTTGTATTTATCAATTTTGTTTATTAAACCAACTATTTTCTTTCTTAAACCGCGCGCTCAGTTTTCGTTTTCATTGATTGATTACTATCCAATCGTATGGAGTCACTAATGTTTGTTAGTTGCTTTTGAGAAACCAAAAGCGAAGAACATTGTCAAGTGTCTGCTGATATATAGAGCCATATTAAGACCACCCTCCCTAATGGCAAGCACTGAAATCATCTTTGCTTTTTAAGAATAATGTTATTTAATGATGTAATAGTAAAATTCAATATTTGAATAACATAATTTCCAATAGTATAAAAATTTATTGAGTTTAACTTATATCAGGATAAGCCTTAAAATTTCATTTTTACAATCCCTAATCAATAACTAACATATAAGCAAAAACATAAAAAATACACAAAAATATCTTGAACTAAAATACACTAGATTTGAACTTACTTAAATTCAAAAAGGACAAAAATTTCAAAGAATACACTTAGCCACAACTAGACCCAACTGTAAGTTACCTTCTTCAGTGCCGTAAGTCACTTTTTCAACTTTAGGGTGATAAAATCTCCAAAGAGTTAACCTTCTACCTCTAAGTTTTAGTTTTGAATCTAAAATCAAGTTTTGAGGCATTTAGAAACAAGATTTGAGGCAGGTCACGGCGGCCAGACCTAGGCCTATATTGTGGGTCTAGCCTAGGTCTTGTCGGCGTGGGTTTGGCTCGGATCTCACCGGCTATAGGAATTTTTTGTTTTCTTTCTCATTTTGATTTGGTGTGACTGTTCTCACTTTTATTTTTTATATTTTTCTTAAATTAATGATGTATCACATGTTGATTGGATGATATGAAATTTCTAGTTTACATGAGAACCTGATAGCAGGGGCTCCTAAACCTATTAAATACTAGTATTGTCTTTCTAATGTTGGCAGGGCAAGATTTATGAAATATAACCTCTAAATGGTGTTCTTTTCTTTGACTTTCGCATATAATACATTCTTTCTTTCCAGATAATTGGACCGAGGCCATTTCATCCTAGTCTATGAGATGTTGAAGGTGGTCCAAAACATCTGGACTTTAGCACCTGAGGCTAGCTCCACCCCATCGCCGCCCAACATGAGAAAGCCTTCGCACCATGCCCAAAGCCCCTAGATGTAAAGTAGGGGTCCATTTATGCTCAATTGTCACACTCGATTCGTATTGAAACATAGATATAATATTATGAGAAATGTCAAGTATTTTTTTAGTGTTTTTATGATGTTCTTTTAATTGTAATGTGTCTTTTAAAATTATCGTTGAATTTGATATTATCATTATTGACTTTTAATCTATTAGTAATTTTAAAAGCCACATTACAGTTAGAATGACACTAAGAAAACACTAGAATAACACTTAGGCCTCGTTTGATTTGCGGATTGTCTAGTCCATTGGAAAAGGATTAGCTATTAGATTAGTATTCATATTCTTTGTTTGGTTATGTATTTGGAATAGATTATCTAATCCTATTCTTTTCGTTTGGTATAATGCATATGTTGGTGAATAGAATCGTATTTTGATCTTATTTCCTAAAATACCCTTATAATATGAATACAATTTATATTATTAAGGACCTTTTTTTTCTTCAAAACATAAACAATTATATTATATATACATATTTTTTAATTATGTCATGTACATTGGATTTTTTTTTTTTTACAATTATGCTAGAAAATTAAAATTATTTATATAAAAAAAAAACATAATCACCATATTTCATATTTTATATCAGTGATTTCCATTTGAATGAGAAAAAAAAACTGAGAGAAGAAAAGCAAAACTGTGTGTGATTTGAAAAAAAAAAAAAAAAACCAACCCTCAGGGAAGAGAATGAAAAAAGATTGAGAAAGAATAAAGAAAAAAACTTTGAGGAAGAAGAAAAAAAAATTTGAGAAAGAATGAAGAAATACAAGAGAGAACGAAGAAGGAAAAAAAACTAAGAAAAAAAATTCAAGAACACAATGAGAATGAAATAACCAGAAAATAAAGATCGAAAAGAAGAGAGGAGAGAGATATCTTGCTTTGAGAGATGAAGATCGTTCTTTGAGAGATGAAGAAAGTTGCTTTGAGAGATAATATCGTGAGAGGTGTGAGGCGTAGGGTTTTTTGGGTAATTTTACAATATTTTTAATCCACAGGAAAGGATTAGTTAAGCCACCAAAATGATGGTGAAAAATAATCCCGTGTATGACAGATTATAATCCCATGAGAGTAACTTCCCAGGAATAGCAGTTATCAAACAAAGGATTACTATATAGATTAATTTTAATTTAACCCATTTAACTAAACGAATCAAACTTTTTAATTTTAATCTGCTAAATTCGTATCGAGTACCCAAACTACGTCAAAAACATCGGCCATACTTTACTTAAAAAAGAAACAAAAAAAAAAACTAAAGATAGATCAGCTAAAAAGCAGAAAAAAAGAAGAAGTTTCCTTTTGGTGAGGGAGTCAAATAAAGACAGCTCCTTTGGCTTGTCTCTTTTATCAAACTAGTTAGGCAACAGGATGAGCTTCTTTTTCCCCGTAAAGAAGTCTGTGGACGCCAAGGCGAGAAAATTAAAAGCAACACAATAATATCTTTTCAAGAAAGCCTCCAAAAAATTATATTTGAAGGAATATCTACAATATTTATATTACAATATTTTCAAAGGCGGAAAGGTCCACGCTCTCTCTCTCTCTCTCTTGGTGCCTTTTGTCTCAACACGTCAGCTTCGTCTTCACGTCCCTATTCAACACTTTCAATTAATTAATTTTTCACTAATCAATGCTCTTTTTTTCATTTTTATTTTATTTTATTTATATAGCGTTGGCGAAAGAATAAATAATCAATTAAGATTAAGGTGGGGTAACAAATTCGGTCTTTGCCACTTGGCCACCGTCTAGAAACAAAAAAGTTGGGAGGATGGATCTTACGTTCCATCATACAAAAAGCACAAATAATATCACTGATCCTATATGTTTTCTTTCCAACAAAATACACAAATATTAATAATTTAGAATTTATTATCTTCTTCTCTGAACATATTTAGCGTTTTGTCAAAATTACGGCTTTGACCTTTAAAATCAAAATTTAGTATTCAAATTGTCCGTATTTTAAAAAGAGTTAAATATTTAGTACTCCATAGAATTTCATTTTTTATTTTTTTCTTAGAGTTTGATTTTTATCACAAAAAATCTTTATAGTTTTGATAACAATCAAATTAGTCATTTTTAATTTACTTACTTGGATATTAGGTGGTAAAGTGCATAATTTATGATGTGACACTTATACCACGTGTTCAAATTTTAGTGTACCACCTGTTAGTGACATGTAATTCCGTTAAATAATTTAACGGCAGTAGTGGATAAATAAAAGCAATCATTTATGAAAACCATAAGTACCCCTATAATAAAAATCAAACCCTAAAAGAGAATAAATAAAGTCTTGAAACCCTAAGGGAGTATTAAGTATTTAACCATTTTTTTATATTTTTCCCTAGAATTTGATTTTTATCATAGAAAATCTCTGTAGTTTTGATAAAAATCAAATTAGTCATTCTGTCCATTGATCGTTAGTTGACTTAATAGAAGTCCACATCCATTAACCATGAGAGTGGCTGAGACTCTCTCAAATGGCCAAGGGGATGGTCATAGCCACTTCAATTTTTTTTTTCTTTTTTTTTTTTGAAAAAATATTTTATTTTAAAAAAATTAAAAATTAAAAATTTAGTTAAGTGACCACATCATCACTGAGTGTTGAATTTTAATTAGTTTACATGTTAGTGACTTGAACTTCCGTTAATTCAATTAACAGTTAATGTGCAAAAAGATCAATTTAATATTTATCAAAACCACAGAAAACTCATGTGATAAAAATAAAACCTTAAGAAAAAAAAATTAAAAATGAAATCTTGAAGAGTATTAAGTACTAAAAAAAACACCTCCTATGCAATTCCAAACACATCAATTTTTACGATTTGATTTAAAATCATATATAATTTTTTATTTTTGAAATTGCAATGTCAGACACATCATTAGTTGCTTATAAAATCTCACAAATACTCCATTAAACTTGCTTAATTGAGTATAAATAGGAATAATAACAAGGGCTTGTGAGAGAAAACTCTTTCGGAGCAGGACTCTTGCTCGGGTGTAGCCGTGTTTGTGCCGCTCTCTAATTACACGTCATTTCTAAAGTGGCAAAAAAAAAACACATTTTATTATCTTTATTAAAGATTTATTTTATTTTTTATTGGTTAAAAAACAGATCCATTTGTATTAGTATAAGATAGACGAGGCGACCTTTGATTTATTATATTACACTTTTTGACATTAAGCACACTTTCTTCTTTTTTTTCTTTTGATCTCACACTTCCAAACAATTTGATTTATTTTCTTCTAATATTTAATTTCCCAACAACTTCGCCCACCACCATCGAACATCACATCACACTAATTAAAAATTAAAAATAAATTAGCCGCCCGAAATTAAATTAACGTCTTCTACTCGTATCTATATCGTTCTTTGGTTGTTGTTCTACAGAGTCATCATGGATTCCACGTTTAAAGGCATATCAGCAATAAAGGCACGACACAAAATAAATAGAGAGAGAGAGAGAGAGAGACAGGAAGAAAGAAAAAAAGTTCCAAGAAACTTCTTGAAATGGGTCCCATTTAGGTTGATCACGCACGTGACACAGTTTTAGTCACGTGCCTGTTCCACAGGGACTCGGGATCCAGTGCTTCGCTCCTAAATTCCAGTCTACCGAAATACTAATCAATTACACGCCCTCTCATTATTGGGATCATCCCAGTGGCACTGCTTGAGCCACGGTGCTCTTCGATCATCGGCGTTACTCTGACAATCGAACGGCTCTGATTTTGCGATCCCCGCCCCAGGCTGGTACAGCCGCAACTCCGTCTCATCCTCCTCCGCCGCTGTCTCACCCTCGCTTTCCCTCGCCCTCTTCCCACCGATCGCCACGCCGAACAGCCTCGCGCTCGTTTCCGTATCCTCGCGGAGGAACCGCTTTGACGGTAACAAATCTAGCGGTTTTCCGGCTATCTCCGACCGGCTACTATTCGCGAAATTTGACATCATAGTGAAGATGTTGTTGCAGAGCGATTTCATTTCCGCCAACTCTTTGCTCAGCTGCACGTTCTCTTTCCTTAGCCTCTCGTTCTCGTCGGCTAGATTCGCCGGTGCTGTTGTCGGCGATGAGTTCGTAGAAATCACTTGCTCTTCTCCGGAATTCGACGGCGATATCATCGGCTTCACGGTCGGAACCGCCGCCATAGTCACCGTCACCGGCCCCGGACCTGTGCACGTCGGCGATGTAATCTTTCGGCGCTGAATTTCGCGCAAAAGCTGCTTCTCCCCTCGACGGAAGTACTCGTTCGAGAACTCCCATCGATCAGGTACTACCTTTCTAAATCCCTACGAAACCAAAAAGAAGAAAGAAAAATCAAAACCTGAAACTAGAAAGCTGTATAATTAATATTAACACACAGAGAAAAGAAAGTTACATAGGTGTTGAGTTGGCGTACGAAGCTAGAGAAATTGTTGTGCTTGAAATATTTGGGAAGCAAATCTTTAGCGAAAACGGTGGGGTTCCAGACGATGAAAGTGGATCCGTCGTCGTTCCATGAGATTACGTCGTCTATGTTGTGATCGTCGACCAGCTGAAACGTTTTAGTCAAAAACGGGGTCGGTAGAGATCTCTGGGACTCGCCGCTGGTTGACTCACCGTTTTGCTCCACCGGCGGAGCCATAACGAAGCCACAAACAAACCAAACTCTAATTAAAAACAAAAGAGAAAATATTGGAAGGGAAATTGGGAGTTTTTGGTCGGAGAGGACGGAGATAGAGAGAGAGAGAGAGAGAGAGAGCTGTTTGGTAGTTCTAGAAGCTTCCGGAATTTAATGGTGAGATAAAGGGTAACGAAGAAAACGAGAGAGAGAGAGAGAAAGAGATGGAAGGAACGAGAAGCTACTACGCTACGTCTTATCTCGGGAAACTTCCGTGTGAGATCCTTCTGTGCGCATGTGCGACCGTGGCAGTAGTAGTGTACGATCTCCTTTTGGATAGCTGTTGTGGTAAAATCAGTTACGTACGTAATAAGAATTACTGCTGTCTCTCATTTGTGGAAATACATAAAAATATGTTTTTTTTCTTATTTTTATTTGTTTGTTTGGGCTTCAGAAGGAAAAGCCCACCGTTTTCTACCTTCTTTTTTAAATTACAACCGTTAATCCGTGGATTTTTACAATCTAATAAGCAAATAACCAACATATCGGAGTAATTCTACATGTCCTATTTTTGTCTTATTTATGTTTTATTAAAAATAATTTGACTATTAAAATTATCATTAGACTTATAATTAATAAATATTAAATTTTGATCAAATGACGATTTTAATAGTCAAATCATTTTTAGTAAGACATAAGTAAAACAAAAATAGGTCTTTTAAAATTACTCAACATGTCATGACATTTGGTTTATAGAATTTCATTTTTTATAGCGTTTATGTTTTTTTGTTAGAAAATTTAAGTTAATTTTTTTTAGTATAATAGTTGATATGTCATAAACCAAGGTAAAAGACAGAACAAACTATTATGTCAAAACAATATCCCGAATAAATCCTAAAACTTCACGTATTCAAGACCTCTCAACGACGTGTTTACAAACCTCTTTGGCTAAACCATGGTCTCGCAGGGTACATGATAGAGTAGAGCTTTTTAATTGAATAGGAAAGAAATTAAAGAGGAAAGTGCCTGTCAAATGACTCAAATTTAAAATTAATAATCATTTATCAGAAATTAATTAAATTATATATCAAATTCCTAGGCATTCATGGATTCAATCAAAATTAATTGTAATACTATATAAAAACTAAGACTTGACATTACACCAAATTTTAAGATAACCAAATTCTTTAGGTCACCATAGTTAACCTCTTGGGTTTTAGTTTTAATTCAAACAAGTTTTGAAGATTAATCTTAAATTTGGATGAATCTCTTGTAGTTATATCATTCCTAAAAACTTTTTCTCTTAATATTAATAATGTTACTCAAATATCTCAAAATATAATTCAAAACATTTTATCAAACATATAAAATACAAAAGACAAAAAAACACTTGTTTAAAAAAAGAAGCATGGCCTACGCCAGGCTGTCGCAACATTGCAACCGCATAGCAGGGCTCTGCATGATAGCACTCCCAGTTTGAGAAAGAGTTCTGGAGGAGTCTCGTGTCATCCACGTATCAAGCAAAAGTAAATCGAGTATAATATATATTAGGGGTTAATTGGTCATTTCAAACCAACCATGCGGCAAATAATTAACAACAATATACATCTCTTTTTTCATCCCCAAATCATAAGATCCGTAGCTTTGGAAACAAATCAAAATTGCTTTGCGGTGGTAAGGCTGCTTTCATTATTAAAGGCATTATCATAGATTTCTTTTCCTAAACAGTTTGTTCTTTTCGGTTTCTTTTCCTTTTCCTTTTCTTTTTTCTTTATAATTACAGATGACCTAATCTTCCGCCTACACACGAAGCACCCATCAGCCGTCATCTTTTATTTTATTTATTTTTTTCTATTAATGATTGTGTATTAAGTACCGTTGGATTGAAGTACTAAAAAAGGAGAAGAAAACAAAATAAGTCCTTGAAAATTAATCTCAACTGTCTCCGGTGTTAATTATCAATTGGGTTCCTTCAATTTATTTTTTGTTTTTTTACTTATTCGTCTTTGTTTTTATTAGTTGACTTGATAGCTATTTGGTCAACAGTTTATACCAATTACATCTACACTTAGGCCTGATATGATTTGTTCATTAGAAAAGAATTAGCTACCACTAGAAATAGAAAAGTGTGGAATAAATTAGTTATTCATATTCTTTTATTTGGTTATAATGATAAAATAGATTAGCTAATCATATTCCTTTGTTTGGTACAATATAATATGTTGGTAAAATAGAATCGTATTGTGATCAAATTTCTTAAAATACCCTTATTATAATACAAGTACAATTTATATTATAGTTGGAGAAAACATAATTAAACTCAATCTTGAATTTTAATGTCAATCAAACTCAATAAATAAAATAAAATAAAAAAAGGTATAGAGAAAGGTAGACAGAGAAACAAAATGAAACTCAATCTTGAATTCTAATGTCAATCAAACTCAATCAAAAAAAAAAAAAAAGAGGTACAAAAAAGATAGACAGAGAAACATAATCAAAATAAACGGTACATAAATTATAAAAATAAAAATAAAAATAAACAGAGAGATGTAGAAATAGAATCAAAGAGAAACGGGTACAGAGAATCAAAAGAAATTAAAAAAAAAAGAAAGGAAAAGTCCACATGCCCCCTCAAACTACCATCAAATTGACAATATTCATTCCAAACTTTCAATCATGACAATGCCCCTCCAAACTTTCTAAAATTGTCAATGTTCCCCCCAATGACAAAACTTAAAAAAAAAAAAAAACCAAGAAACAGAAAGAGAAGAGAGGGGAAGAGAAATATCTCGCATAGAAAAGAAAGATTGTTGCAGTTTTTACTGAGAGAGTCGATCGCTTTCAAAGACAAAGATCATTTTGCACTGAGATAGTTGATTTGAGAGAAGCATCATGGGTGTGAGAAGGGTGAGGTTTTTTTGGGAAATTTATGTGATAATTTTAATCCCACAGGAAATGATTAGTTAAGCCACTAAAAAATGAGTGGTTTAACTAACCCTGTGTGTATGTGATTAGTAGTCCCATAGGAATAGACTATTTCCAAGAATAGAGTGTTACCAACAAAGAACTAGCTATACCTAGTGTTAGCTAGTCTAATCTAAGGATCTAATTCGCGAACAAAACGGGACCTTACATTAATCAAAAGAGGAGAGAGAGACCTTTGAATATTCATAGGGTGAAATATATTTACATACACACCTCACATCGTTTGATATAATTCTGATAATATCCAATTGTTTTATATTGATTTATCCTTTAAAACTTACATTTTTATCCTATTTCTTATCTCACTCCAATCACAGTGAATAAAACCATGTAAGGTGAAATAATAATAATAATTCTAATCCACGAGTTTGGTTTTTGGGCTCAGAAGCATGGTAGGATTATTAATGGTAATTTTTGCTGTCATATCAGGAAGTAAGTATGCATGTATTATTTCTCATAGACTTGCTTATATGGCATGTTGACTAATGGGACTATTGCTAATTAAGTTGGATGTTACGGGGATGTACTATTAACTCCGTCAAGTGGTCGCTAACCACCCCTTTGTTACGAGATGGCTATGAGCCGCTCCTCTTTTGGGGTGGTCACTGGTCATAATCCACCCTTCTTTTTTTCATAAAAAAAAAAAAATCGTTTGAAAAGGTATGTGATTGTTACTTTATGTTGACTGTTAAAAAATGGATTCGAAACTTAAGGAGTTAAAAGATAAAAATAAAAAGCTTTGGATAGAAATAATTTGTCATAGATTTTTTCATCTGAGCAGGAGCAGCTACATAATTTCATCAATTTGATTTGGATTCCCAGCCGCCTACAAAAACAGCCAAACATTAGGTGGTCAGAAAAACTTGGGTGAACTTCGTTGGTCATCCAAACATTTGCTGTCGGTCCCCCATAAACGGGCCAAAATTTGATCCATTTAGCACGTGCTCACAACCACGCATATGCCGGTGATACAAACCCATGGAGTACAATGCAATATCCAATATACCAAAGGAAACCGACTTCTTTGTTCTTTTGCCAAGGAGCCATTTTCCTCATTAATGAAAATCAGAAACAAACAAACATCCGCAAAAACAAATCATGAATATTCCTTGCCAATTGCCATGATGCCGTGGCAATTTCAATCAAACTGTAATTTATTTATTTTTTAAATAATAAATAATCAAATAATTAGCTGAAATTACCACATCAACATTGTGAGATAATTGTAGAATAAAATGTAAATTTTAGAATTACTCAAAAAATTTCATGATCTTTGAACCATGCTACTCACCAGATGTAATCCTTGAGAATGGAGGTATCATATCATATACATTCTATGCAAAATAGGCCAGATCTTACAAGAAGCATGGTAATAGACAAGCTTGACCTGACCAACCTAAATCAAACCAGAACATAAGTAGGTTGGCTTCAGGTTGATCATAAAGTGAAGCTCATAACCTGGAACAGATTAATTAATCTGTAAAGATGGAAGTTGCATTAACTGATCACTATTTCTTTCCAATTGCAGAAAGTCCCAGGATTTCAATAATAAAGCCAACAAAATCTTCAAATGCATATCAATTAATATTAGAGTTGGATGGGAAATGAAAGAAAATAAGACATGCCTTGAGAATCATGTTGGGGTTCATTTTGTATGTAGTTAAAAATCCAAATAAAAATTTGAAGACATGAATGCAAATTCATGCAGAAAAATTTAAAGGGTGACATTGACAGAGCATTATCAGTTATGGTCCAACATAGAGGGAATGGGATCCTCTCCATTCAAATGAAATGGATAGGAACCAGTTAGTACAATATAGGAGGACAAAATGGTCATTTCAATTTTGAAAAGACCATTTTGCCCTCTTGTTTTGCCTAACCGGTTCATAAGGATCCTTTTGGAACATAGAGAGCAGTAACAATGATATGGTCCTTAGCTTTAATGGGTCATAAAGTGATAAATAGTGGGAAAAACATGGGCATTTTTCCTATGCATAATATATACTCTTCCTATAAAACAGAAAGGCTAACTGTGGGGAGGGGGAAGATCAAGAAGAAACAAAAAATAAGAATATGCTTGTGAGTAGCCCAACTTGCATTTAAAACCTAGAGTGCCAGTAGCTGCAAAATGGTGACAATTATGATCATTACAATGATGAATTCTGCATGAGTAAGTCTGAGAAAGTGATATGGGGAGGACCAAAATTTTCTTTACAGCTTAGATCCAAAATGTGGTTTAGTATATTACTAAGAGTAGTATTCATATTTTGAACTCTGCATAGTGGCAAGTATCCTATTGACGATGATGATATCAGATTTTTATTTAACATACAGAAAAGATGCATAATATGATGCCAATACGAGTAACAACATACCAGATAAGACCAGCATCCTATGGGGAAATGGACTATCTGCTTGCTTAATGAGTTGATTACTAGAAGGTGGTGTTTGCAAGAAATATTGCAAATTATCTCCTATTAGATGCCTTTTTTCTTTTATTTTTCCTGTTTAAGAACATAAAATGAAAACAAACGACCCGGTTATATGCTTGAATATGTCTCTAGCCAGTCACGATTAGATATCTGATATGCAAGACAGTACTGTAAAGATGACATTTAGGATGGAAAATTAACTGCATAAAATTTAAACTCTCATTCTAATCACTATAAATGTTAAATGCAAAACCAATTGTACAGATGAGTTGACAAACAAAACCACCAAATAAAGTATTTGTAGCTCAGCAGATTGTACGTATGATCATTTAGAAGAATCCCATTACAGCCACAATGAATAGGCAAAAATCAACAAGTTGCAGAAACGGAAGGCCAACACCAAAAATCATTCATCAAGACACATACAAAATGCCATGACGATACAATACAAGGCTTCCTGAAATGAAAACAGCCCAAACAAAGACAACCCACCAAGCCAAAAACAAACCCACTTCCTCCACAAAAGTAAAGCAAGGCAGTAGGCCATACACAGACTGAAAATTTCCAAAAGAGTTACCATCAATCTGAGCTAAGCCAACAAAGAGAAGAACCAGGATTGGTGGCACAAAAAACTGCAAAACTATGAGACATAAGTAGTGGTTGTGAAGAAAAACCTTCGCCCTGCTAAAATCCAAATCTGGAACCTTGCTAGCGTGCAACCGTTGGTACCAAGATAACAATGCCTCGTTCAAATACATCTGCACGTTTGGTCTTAAAGCCACAATTTGCAATAAACCCGAAAGCAACAAGCACCAAACCCTTAGCTGATTAAAATCCGAACGAGACATACCAACATTGCCAATCAACCTCTCAGCATTCCCAATTTCACCACCCGCGTGCCCTCCTTTATCACCATCATTGTTCTTGTTAATAAGAATTTCAGAAAATGGATTAATCCAAAGCAATGCAGTGAAGATAATCATCATATTATTCGCATAAAGAATCATTCTAGCAAACCATCCACAATAAATCATTGACAAATTGCTTCGAAGCTGATCCGTTCCAAGCCAAAACGCCCTTGCATTTTTCAATGCCGGCATAAGCAGAAAACCCGCAAGGCAGCCCATTAAAACAGCAACAAAAACCCTACCGAACCCACTAATTAACCCAAAATTGAAATCCAAAACCCAAGGAACAATATCAGAGCAAATCATAAGCCCCAGCATAAACCCCAAAACGCCAACCAGCATACTCAGTTGCTTCTCCGACCACCTCGACGCAGATTTCTCGAACGAAACCTTCGCAAGCAATACGAGTAACTTACAAACACTCACAAATCCTAACAGAAGAGGAACAAAAATTCCATTTTCCCAAAACCCAGAGCTCTCTGAAGCACCCAAGTAAAATTGAAGCAATAAACAAGAAAGACACACGAATGAGAGAGTAAAAACAGTGCGATACTCATTGAAATAGAGGCGGGACTGAATATGGCTGTCGTCGAGCTTGATCCTGAAGATCTGGGCATTGTTCTCATCGAACTCGAACTTGTTCTTGGATTTGTTCCTCTTCCTGGGCTCGGCGTTGCCTTTGGAAGACAAGTTTTGGTAGCCGTCGAGATTGGCGCTTGGGTTGGAGCTCTGGGGTCGTCTAATGGCGGCTCGGGGACCGTCTTGGTTGAGGCTTTCGGGTTGGATGTAGGTGTAGAGGCCATGGAGGGAGAGGGAGGAATTTTGAAGAAGGAGAGGAGGAAAGTGAGGGAGACAGTGAGAGATGAGTGGAGTAATAGGTTCTTGTATGTCAGGAGGAAGTGGAGCATTGTTTTAAGGTTTTTGCTTCAGAGGGAACAATGGGATTGCTTGAGAATCCAGATCTCAATAAGGGTTTCAACTGGAACTTTGGGTTTGACGGTTGGTCCAGGAGGAAGATGGATCCTTTGATTCCTTGTCACGTTTGGTCGTTTTGGTGGGTTTGGTAATTAATTATTTCCACGTATTTTTATAATTAATTGGTCAGTAAGTATGATAGATAAGAATTGAGCTTCTTAATTAGTAATCTATTACTTTTATCATAATAAGGATCGAGCTCATTCATCCCTTACTTTTTATTTGATCTTTTTTAATATATTTTAAAGAACTACTAGAAAATAATTGATTTTTCCAGTATTAACATTTTCATCAAGTGTGTTGCGAAGTTGTGTTTGAAAAATAAAGTTTTTAAATTAAAAATTAATTTTTAACAAAAGCTTTATTTTTATGCGTTCATTTTTAAGGCCAGTTTGAATCATAAAAATGTTTTTAATTTTTTATCAAATGAGTAAATTTTATTCAAACGGACTTTTTAAGTGTCAAACTCACTTTTATGTCTTTCAAACGCAATCTCAAACATGTCCTTAAAGTATATTTGAAATTGTGTTTAAGAAATATAGTTTTTAAGTTAAAAAAACTTTTTTATTTTTTTTTGACAAAAAGCTTTATTTTTAAGCTTTTGTCCAAAATACATTTTAATAATTTTTATGATTTTTTTACCATTAAAAACGTTTTCAATTTTTTTTTAACAAACATGTACTTTTTTTTTTTTTTTTTTTCCTTTAAATGGACTTTTAAGCCCATCAAACGGTTTGAACAAATATATAAATTTGTGGTACTGGAGGCTAGTAAATTTGACATATTGGAAACTAAAATTAATTACTTCGGTAAAACACAAACTCTTATATTTGTTTAGACCGTTAAATAAAATAGATGGCTCAAAATTTAAAATATGAGAATTTATATTTTAGAAAATATGAGGTATCTCAATCCCTTTTAAGCCTATCAAACACATACACAATCACGCCCTTAGTCTATTTTTTGATATTTGAATAAACTATTAAACCAATTTGTTTAGATTGCTATCAATTTCATCTACTGTAATACACAAGGGCTCCAGTTTAGACTCTCACATAATTTTGATTAATATTTTTCTATTTTTAAAATATGAGTGAATGCTATTACTAATACTACTTTGATGCAGGACATGTGGTCCCCACTAAAATAAATAAATAGTTACAATCATTTTCCTATTAGAATTATGTTTACTTTTCCTACTAGGATTTTGTTTACTTTTCTCCTAAGATTTTATTTACTTTACTCCTAAGATTAGATTTACTTTCTCTATTAGGATTAGATTTACTTTCTCTATTAGAAGTAGGTTTACTTTCTCCACAAGTATTTCTCTTCTATAAATAGGCTTGCTTATTATGTAAAACGGAAGCAATTGAATTATAAAATCAGAGAATTTTCTCTCAAATACTTTGTAGAGTTTTATCTTTCTTTTAGCCTGCGGGCTTATTTTATCTTTTTGGGTAGAAGAAGAAGACGCTTCTCCTTGCAGAATCAAAGACGTTGCTCTTTGATTAGTTACCTTAGCCTTCCGCTACGTCAGTTGGTATCAGAGCAGGCTTTATCCTGATCATGGCCAATCAGCGCAATGGTGACAATCCCCTTAACGACGCCGTGATGATGGGAGGTTCTTCGAGAGCCGAATTTCAAGAGTTCCAGCAGACAATGCAGCAGGAGTTACGCCAATTGCGAGAGATGATGGAGCGCATGCACATAGGTCCTAATTGTAATCATAGGGACGATGATGCCCATGATAACGATGGGATCCGAGTAAGGCCTATTCCTCAACAACAACTTGTACCCATAAACCCACCACCGGTCTATGAAGATCTTAGTGACGATGAAGACTTCGCTGAAGGAGTGTTCGGACAAAACATTGGAGTTGATTGACGGGGTGAAGGACGTAGGGGCGCCGGTCGTGGTGGCATAGGCTTCAGAGGTTATGAGCGCGGTGGAACTGGCCGTATGGGGAATGTCTATGACGGTGCCGGCTATCGGGATGCTTATGGAGAGCAACCCAGACGTCAGGATTACGGTAGGGAGGAATCCCATGAATACCGAATGAAGATTGATCTACCATCATTCAACGAGCATCTTCAAATCAAAGATTTCTTAGATTGGGTGATGGAAGTAGAGAGGTTCTTTGATTATATGAGCATTCGTGAGGACCGCGAGGATCGCAGGGTGAAATTAGTGGCATACAAGTTCAAGGGAGGAGCTTCTGCTTGATGGGAAAAATTACAGATTTCCCAAGCCCGACAAGGAAAGGGACCTGTAACTTCATGGTTGAAGATGAAGCGGCTACTCAAAGCACGGTTTTTACCACCAGACTTTGAGCAACAACTATTCCAACAATACCAAGAGTGTCGACAAGGAGGTCGAACCATCCAGGCGTATGTCGATGATTTCTATCACCTATTTGCTCGAAATGATCTCATGGAGACAGAGGATCAACAAGTTGCAAGGTTTATTGGTGGACTGCATGTAGCAATATAAGATAAGGTTTCTATGCATCCTGTCTTTACTTTGAACGAGGCAGTTAGATTGGCAACCCGAGTGGAGAAACAACTAGAGAGGCCAAGAGCACCAACTTGGCCGAGACACTAATAACCGAGAGATGTCGTTTCACATTTTCGATTGGTAAGCATTACTCGGATTCTATTTTGTGTGATGTAGTGGAGATGGACGCGTGCCACTTAATCCTGGGAAGACCTTGGTAGTTTGACGTGGATGCCCAGCAACAGGGAAGAGCTAACATTTACACTATCTTTTGGGATGGTTGGAAGATAACATTTCGACCCTTACAAGAAATCGAAAATTCTACTCATTCCAAGGGTCCGGTCCTCTTATCCTTGGACCAAAATTTATAGAAGAAGTTAAGGAGGCCCAAGACATCATAGCATTGGTGACCGAGGGAACTCTCATCTCACAAGTTCTGAGATAATGCGACCCATGTTAGAAGAATTCCAAGACATCATGCTGAAGAGATGCCCAAGGATCGCCCCATAAGAGATATCCAACACTGTATTGACTTAGTGCCAGGAGCAAGTCTCCCAAACTTGCCACATTATCAAATGAGCCTAAAGGAGAACGCTATTTTGCAAGAGCAGGTAGAGGGGTTGATTCGAAAGGGAGACTTGCGAGAGAGTATGAGTCCATGCGCAGTACCGGCCCTACTTGTACCGAAGAAAGATGGGAGTTGGCGAATGTGCGTCGATAGCCGGGCAATAAACAAGATCACGGTCAAGTATCGGTTTCCTATTCCCCGAATAGGTGACATGTTTGATATGCTATCTGGGGCTAAGATTTTTTCAAAGATTGACTTAAGGAGTGGATATCACCAAATCCATATACGACCAGGAGATAAATGGAAAACCGCATTTAAGACTAAAGAGGGACTTTACGAGTGGATGGTGATGCCTTTTGGTCTTTCAAATGCATCAAGCACTTTCATGCGGCTCATGAACCAGGTATTGAAACCTTTCACTGGAAAATTTGTCGTTGTCTATTTTGATGATATTCTTATTTATAGTCACAACCCGGTGAATCACATGGATCATGTGAGGAAAGTATTGGAGGTACTTCGTGAAAATAAATTGTTCATCAACTTAAAGAAGTGTAGTTTCATTATGGATTAGTTACTCTTCCTCGGATTTGTAGTCAGTGCTGATGGAATCCGAGTGGATGAAGAGAAGGTAAGAGCAATCTGAGAATGGCCCACGCCCAAGTCAGTGGGAGAAGTAAGAAGTTTCCATGGGTTAGCAACTTTCTATAGAAGGTTCGTTCGGAATTTCAGCAGTATTGTAGCACCAATCACCGAGTGTATGAAGAAAGGAAAATTCAATTGGGGTGATGAAGCCAAGCGAAGTTTCTCAATCATCAAAGAAAAGCTATGCACAGCACTCGTACTTGCCTTACTTGACTTTGACAAGCTGTTTGAAGTTGAGTGTGATGCATCAATTGTCGGGATAGGAGCTGTGTTATCTCAAGAAGTGATACAGGACATGTGGTCCCCACTAAAATAAATAAATAGTTTTTATTTATTTATTTTACAATCATTTTCCTATTAGGACTATGTTTACTTTTCCTACTAGGATTTTGTTTACTTTCCTCCTAAGATTTTATTTACTTTACTCCTAGGATTAGATTTACTTTCTCTACTAGGATTAGATTTACTTTCTCTATTAGAAGTAGGATTACTTTCTCCACAAGTATTTCTCTTCTATAAATAGGCTTGCTTCTTATGTAAAACTCAAGCAATTGAATTATAAAATCAGAGAATTTTCTCAAATACTCTGCGGAGTTTTCTCTTTCTTTTAGCTTGCGGGCTTATTTTATCTTTTTGGGTAGAAGACGAAGACGCTTCTCCTTGCAGAATCAAAGACGCCGCTCTTTGATTAGTTACCTTAGTCTTCCGCTACCGCTTGGTATCGAGCGTGCTTTATCCTCGATCATGGCCAATCAGAACGGGTGACAATCCCTTAACGACGCCCGGCGTGGAGGTTCTTTCGAGAGCTGAATTTCAAGAGTTCCAGCAGACAATGTAGCGGAGTTACGCCACCATGCGAGATGATGGAACGCATGCACATAGGTCCTAATCGTAATCATAGGGACGATGATGCCCATGATGACGATGGGGATCCAGTAAGGCCTATTCCTCAACGACAACTTGCACCCATAAACCCACCACCGGTATGAAGATCTTAGTGACGATGAAGACTTCGCCAAGGAGTGTTCGGACAAAACATTGGAGTTGATCGACGGAAGGACGAGGGCGCCAATCGTGGTGGTATAGGCTTCAGAGGTTATGAGCGGTGGAACTGGCCGTATGGGGAATGTCTATGATGGCGCGGCCACCGGGATGCCTATGGAGAGCAACCTGACGTCGGATTACGGTAGGGAGGAATCCCATGAATACCGAATGAAGATTGATCTACCATCATTCAACGGCATCTTCAAATCAAGATTTCTTAGATTGGGTGATGGAAGTAGAGAGGTTCTTTGATTATATGAGCATTCGCGAGGATCGCAAGGTGAAATTAGTGGCATACAAGTTCAAGGAGGAGCTTGCTTGGTGGGAAAAATTACGATTTCCCGCCCGACAAGGAAAGGGACCAGAATTCATGGTTGAAGATGAAGCGGCTACTCAAAGCACGGTTTTACCACAGACTTTGAGCAATAGCTATTCCAACAATACCAAGAGTGTCGACAAGGAGGTTGAACCATCCAAGCGTATGTTGATGATTTCTATCGCCTATCTGCTCGAAATGATCTCATGGAGACAGAGGATTAACAAGTTGCAAGGTTTATTGGTGGACTGTGTGTAGCAATACAAGATAGGTTTCTATGCATTCCGTCTTTACTTTGAACGAGGCAGTTAGTTTGGCAACCCGAGCGAAGAAACAACTAGAGAGGCCAAGAGCACCAACTTGGGAGCGAAACCCAAGCGATTCAACGAGACCAACACAGGGTCGGGGAAAACAACCTCTAGTCCCGATAGCCACACCAAGTCAACCAGTGACTTCCATAGGAAAAGGAGCTAGCAGCAGCTCAAACATCCCGAAACAACTAGCCAACAATCCGTACGCACGACCCAGTTTAGACAAGTGTTTCAAATGCAACCAACCAGGACATAGGTCACATCAATGTCCTCGGAGGCAGATGGTAAACTTGATCGAACCCGAGCCAGAAGAAGGAGCTGAGAATGGAAATGATGATACACCCGAGTATGAGGAAGAAGAGTTGGCTGATGCTGATGAAGGAATCCCACTTTCCCGATCCTTAGTAATTCAACGTTTACTCTTGACCCAGAGGCAAGAGGATCAATCTCAAAGGCACAAGATTTTTTGTACTCGCTGCACAGTCAACCAGAGGGTATGTGATGTGATTATTGATGGTGGTAGTGGGGAGAATGTAGTATCTAAGGAGATGGTTTCAAAGTTGGGTTTGAAAACTGAGAAGCACCCCGCCCCATACAAGATCGGATGGATCAAGCGGGGAACCGAGACACTAGTAACCGAGAGATGTCGTTTCACATTTTCGATTGGTAAGCATTACTCGGATTCTATTTTGTGTGATGTAGTGGAGATGGACGTGCCACTTAATCCTGGGAAGACCTTGGCAGTTTGACGTGGATGCCCAAAGCAACAGGGAAGAGCTAACATCTACACTATCTTTTGGGATGGTCGGAAGATAACATTTCGACCCTTACAAGAAATCGAAAATTCTACTCATTCCAAGGGTCAGCCAGTCCTCTTATCTACTGGACCAGAATTTATAGAAGAAGTTAAGGAGGCCCGAGACATCATAGCATTGGTGACCTAGGGAACCCCGGCATCTCACAAGTTCTGAGATAATGTGACCCATGTTAGAAGAATTCCAAGACATCATGCTAAGAGATGCCCAAGGATTGCCCATGAGAGATATCCAACACCGTATTGACTTAGTGCCGGGAGCAAGTCTCCCAAACTTGCCACATTATCGAATGAGCCCAAAGGAGAACGCTATTTTGCAAGAAGTAGAGGGGTTGATTCGAAGGGACACTTGTGAGAGAGTATGAGTCCATGCGCGGCCCTACTTGTACCAAGAAAGATGGAGTTGGCGAATGTGCATCGATAGTCGAGCAATAAACAAGATCACGGTCATATCGGTTTCCTATTCCCTAATAGGTGACATGTTTGATATGCTATCTGGGCTAAGATTTTTTCAAAGATTGACTTAAGGAGTGGATATCACCAAATCCGTATACGACTAGGAGATGAATGGAAAACCGCGTTTAAGACTAAAGAAGGGCTTTACGAGTGGATGGTGATGCCTTTTGGTCTTTCGAATGCACCAAGCACTTTCATGCGGCTCATGAACAGTCTGAAACCTTTCGAAAACTTTGTCGTTGTCTATTTTGATGATATTCTTATTTATAGTCACAACCCGATGAATCACATGGATCACGTGAGGAAAGTGTTGGAGGTACTTCGTGAAAATAAATTGTTTATCAACTTAAAGAAGTGTAGTTTCATGATGGATCAGTTACTCTTCCTCGGATTTGTAGTCGACCGATGGAATCCGAGTGGATGAAGAAAAGGTAAGAGCAATCCGAGAATGGCCCACACCCAAGTCGTGGGAGAAGTAAGAAGTTTCCATGGGTTAGCAACTTTCTATAGAAGGTCTGCTCGAATTTCAGCAGATTGTAGCACCAATCACCGAGTGTATGAAGAAAGGAAAATTCAATTGGGGTGATGAAGCCAAGTTTCTCAATCATCAAAGAAAAGCTATGCACAAAGACCAGACTTGCCTTACCCGACTTTGATAAACTGTTTGAAGTTGAGTGTGATGCATCAATTGTTGGGATAGGAGCTGTGTTATCTCAAGAAGGGAAGCTTGCTGTAGAATTTTTTAGTGAAAAACTCGGAGAAACAAGATAGAAGTGGTCAACATATGAGTTGGAGCTTTATGCTGTCTTAAGAGCCCTCAAGGTGTGGGAACACTACGATCCAACGAGTTTGTCCTCTATACCACCATCAAGCATTAAAGTTCATCAATAGTCAAAAGAATTTGAATCGGATGCATGCTCGGTGGGTTTCTTACATCCAACGATTCACTTTTTCTCTCAAGCATAAGTCGGGAAAATTGAATCGTGTAGCTGACGCTTTGAGCCGCCGAGCTACCCTACTGATCACCATGAAAGCTGAAGTGACTGGATTCGAGTGCCTAAAGGAGTTGTATGAGGAGGATGAAGATTTTGGTGAAACCCGAAGTGCAAGGCGGGCAACCAATTCCTGAGACACATATTCAAGAGGGGTATTTATTTCGAGGGAATCGGTTGTGCATTCCAAGGAGTTCCTTACGAGAACAAATAATCAGAGAATTACATGCTAGAGGTTTGGGTGGTCATTTGGGAAGAGACAAAACTATTGCCCTGGTAGAGGAGCTTCGCGCAATTGAAGAAAGAAGTAGGTAATTTTGTCCGACGATGCCAGACTTGTCAAGTCGCCAAAGGGCAAACCCAAAATACGGGATTATACATGCCTCTACCAATACCGGAAGCACCATGGGAAGATGTATCCATGGATTTTGTATTGGGTCTCCCGAGAACCCAACGAGGAGCAGATTCCATAATGGTAATTGTTGATAGATTTTCCAAAATGGCTCACTTTGTTGCATGCAAGAAAACATCTGATGCTGTTCAAGTGGCCAATCTATTCTTCCGAGAGGTTGTTCGATTGCATGGAGTCCCAAAGTCTATCACTTCTGACCGAGACACCAAGTTCTTGTCTCACTTTTGGCGAACATTATGGAGGCGGTTTGACACAGCATTGAACTTCAGTAGCACGAGCCATCCACAAACGGACGGGCAGACAGAAGTTGTTAATCGAACTCTAGGTAATTTACTTCGATGTATTGCAGGTGACAAACCAAAGCAGTGGGACTTGGCTTTAGCTCAGGCTGAGTTTGCCTACAACAACATGGTGAATCGATCTACTGGGAAGGCACCGTTCGAAGTCGTCTATGGGAGAACTCCGAGACTTGCAGTAGATCTTGCAGCTTTACCTAAGTTACCAGGAGCAAGTGTGGCAGCGAAGCATTTAGCAGAACAAGTGAAGGCTACCCAAGATGGAGTTCGTCAACATCTAGAAGAATCCTATGCTAAGTACAAAACGGCAGCAGACAAGGGTCGGAGATCGAAGATTTTTCAAGAAGGAGATCTTGTGATGGTGTATTTACGCAAGGGGAGACTACCGACTGGTGTTTCTGGAAAGCTGAGGAATAAGAAGTACGGTCCATGCAAAATACTTAAAAAGATTAACGATAATGCATATATCGTTGATCTTCCCGAGGACTTGGCAATATCTTCAACATTCAACGTGGCAGATATTTTTGAATATTTTCCACCAGAGGATTTGGAACTTAACTCGAGGACAAGTTCTTTTCAAGAAGGGGAGACTGATGCAGGACATGTGGTCCCCACTAAAATAAATAAATAGTTTTTATTTATTTATTTTACAATCTTTTCCTATTAGGACTATGTTTACTTTTCCTACTAGGATTTTGTTTACTTTCCTCCTAAGATTTTATTTACTTTACTCCTAGGATTAGATTTACTTTCTCTACTAGGATTAGATTTACTTTCTCTATTAGAAGTAGGATTACTTTCTCCACAAGTATTTCTCTTCTATAAATAGGCTTGCTTCTTATGTAAAACTCAAGCAATTGAATTATAAAATCGAGAATTTTCTCTCAAATACTCATGGAGTTTTCTCTTTCTTTAGCTCGGGCTTATTTTATCTTTTGGGTAGAAGACGAAGACGCTTCTCCTTCGAATCAAAGGCGCCGCTCTTTGATTAGTTACCTTAGTCTTCCGCTACGTCAAAAAGGGAAGCCTGTAGAATGTTTTAGTGAAAAACTCGGAGAAACAAGACAGAAGTGGTCAACATATGAGTTAGGGCTTTATGCTGTCTTAAGGGCCCTCAAGGTGTGGGAGCACTACCTGATCCAACGAGAGTTTGTCCTTTATACCGACCATCAAGCATTAAGTTCATCAATAGTCAAAAGAATTTGAATCGGATGCATGCTCGGTGGGTTTCTTACATCCAACGATTCACTTTTCTCTCAAGCATAAGTCGGAAAATTGAATCGTGTAGCCGACGCTTTGAGTCACCGAGCTACCTACGATCACCATGAAAGTCAAGTGATGGATTTGAGTGCCTAAAGGAGTTGTATGAGGAGGATGAAGATTTTGGTGAAACACGGAAGTCTTGCAAGGCGGGCAACCAATTTTGAGACACATATTCAAGAGGGGTATTTATTTCGAGGGAATTGTGCATTCCAAGGAGTTCCTTTACGAGAAGAAATAATCCGAGAATTACATGTCGGAGGTTTGGGTGGTCATTTGGAAGAGACAAAACTATTGCCCGGTAGAGGAGCGGTATTACTGGCCGCAATTGAAGAAAGAAGTAGGTAATTTTGTCCGACGATGCCAGACTTGTCAAGTCGCCAAAGGGCAAACCCAAAATACGGGATTATACATGCCTCTACCAATACCGGAAGCACCATGGGAAGATGTATCCATGGATTTTGTATTGGGTCTCCCAAGAACCCAACGAGGAGCAGATTCCATAATGGTAATTGTTGATAGATTTTCCAAAATGGCTCACTTTGTTGCATGCAAGAAAACATCTGATGCTGTTCAAGTGGCCAATCTATTCTTCCGAGAGGTTGTTCGATTGCATGGAGTCCCAAAGTCTATCACTTCTGACCGAGACACCAAGTTCTTGTCTCACTTTTGGCGAACATTATGGAGGCGGTTCGACACAGCATTGAACTTCAGTAGCACGAGCCATCCGCAGACGGACGGGCAGACAGAAGTTGTTAATCGAACTCTAGGTAATTTACTTCGATGTATTGCAGGTGACAAACCGAAGCAATGGGACTTGGCTTTAGCTCAGGCTGAGTTTGCCTACAACAACATGGTGAATCTACTAGGGAAGGCACCGTCAAGTCGTCTATGGGAGAACTCCGAAGACTTGTAGAGATCTTGCAGCTTTACCTAAGTTACCGGGAGCAAGTGTGGTAGTGAAGCATTTAGCGTAACCAGTGAAGGCTACCCAAGATGGAGTTCACAAGATCTAGAAGAATCCTATGCTAAGTACAAACGCAGAGACAAGGGTCGAAGATTGAAGATTTTTGAGAAGGAGATCTTGTGATGGTGTATTTACGCGGGAGACTATCGAATGGTGTTTCGGAAAGTCGAGGAATAAGAAGTACGGTCCATGCAAAATACTTAAAAAGATTAACAATAATGCATATATCGTTGATCTTCCCGAGGACTTGGCAATATCTTCAACATTCAACGTGGCAAATATTTTGAATATTTTCCACCAGAGGATTGGAACTTAACTGAGGACAAGTTCTTTTCAAGAAGGGAAGATGAGACATGTGGTCCCCACTAAAATAAATAAATAGTTTTATTTATTTATTTTATCATTTTCCTATTATAATTATGTTTACTTTTCCTACTAGGATTTTGTTTACTTTTCTCCTAAGATTTTATTTACTTTACTCCTAGGATTAGATTTACTTTCTCTACTAGGATTAGATTTACTTTCTATTAGAAGTAGGTTTACTTTCTCCACAAGTATTTCTCTTCTATAAATAGGCTTGCTTATTATGTAAAACTCAAGCAATTGAATTATAAAATCGAGAATTTTCTCTCAAATACTATGAGTTTTATCTTTCTTTTAGCTGGGCTTATTTTATCTTTTTGGGTAGAAGCGAAAGACGCTTCTCCTTGCAGAATCAAAGACGCTCTTTGATTAGTTACCTTAGTCTTCCGCTACGTCATACTTACATAGAAAATAACTGGTAGATAGAAAATATGGGCTTTGAAGCAAGTATAGGTATATAAGTTTTAAAACAACTATAAATGAAAAAATACGCAATTATTATTATCAAGTATATAAAAGATTTAGGGCCCGTTTGGTTCGAGAATGACTATTTTATTAAGAAAAGGAGTATGATGTGGAATGGAATCATATTTTAGTCAAATTTCTTAAGATACCTTTATGATACAAATATACTTTATTTTTATTAAGGACTTTTTTTTGTTTATTTTTGAAACATAAATAACTATACTATAATTTTTATTTTTTTAATTCCCTCAAGTAAATGGCATTTTTTCATTTATACTACAAACAAATAGTGACAAAAAAATGGAGTTGTGAATCTCAATTCTCTAGAGAATTTTTGGTCAATCACATAGCAACCCTTATAAAAAAAACATAAACACAACGACAGTACAAAAAAAAAAACCTCTGAAAAAAATGCAGCACAACCACAAACACAGCAAGACCATAAGAAACGCTTTTTTCAGCCATTCGTACACCCTTCAGTTTAAGGAAGACAGAATGCCAAAAAATAATAATAATAAAAGGTATGTCCTCAAACAGAACGCCGAAATAAAAAATTATAAAAAATAAAAAAATAAAAAACCCAGAATAGAGAGGTATGAGCACCGAAATAAACAAGGAATGGGATCCTCTCCATTTCAAGAAATGGAGAGGTCTCCGTTAGTGTTTTTATAAGGGTAAAACAGTCTTTTTACTATAACTTTTTCTAATGAAAAGACTATTTTGCCCCTAAAAAAACACTAACCGGAAACCTCTCCATTTCAATGCAAATGGAGAGGATCCTTCTCGAACAAAACAGAGGGGTGGGAGAAACACTTTTTTCAGCCATTCATCCTTCTGTTTGAGGAAGACAGAATGCCTAAATAAATAAATAAATAAAAAAGAAGAGAGGTATGAGCACCAAAACAAAGAGAGGGGTGGGAGATTAGAGATAAAAGAGATGGAAAAAGAGATACCTGGTTGGAAGGTGACGAGTTGTAGTTTGGGGAAGATGAACGGGTTGCAGTTGAGGAAGACAGAACGTTTGAAGTTTGAGGAAGATGGATTGTTTGAGGAAGAAGACGTTGAAATATTGAGAGGCTTAAGGGCTTTTGTAGCAACTTAAATGAATCAATTATTCTAGTGAAAATGAATAGCTATTTCTCTAATTTCTTAGAGAAATAACTATTCTTGTGTGTAATGGATTAATGATTCATATGAAAATCAATATTCTTAAGAATAAACCCATACCAAACAAAAAAATAACTATTCCTATGGAATAGCTATTCTATTCCAATGGTCTATTCTGCTAACCAAACGGGCTCTAAAATGGTCTATTCCGCAAATCAAACGAGCTCTAAAATGGTTTATTCTGCAAACCAAACGGGCTCTTAGAGCATGTTTGAAATTGCATTTAAGAAATAGAGTTTTAAGTCAAAAAGAATTTTCGAGCAAAAGCTTCATTTTTAAGTTTTGCCAAAAGTGCGTTTTAGCCAATTTTAAATTCTTAAAAGCGTTTTTTTTTTTTACCAAACGAGTACTATTTTCTTTAAATTGGCTTTTTTAGTGTTAAAAACACTTTTGTGTCCCTCAAACGCGATCCCAGACAGGGCCTTAGAACCTATTTGGTAAAAGAAATTGAAACCGCTTTAAGGGTTCAAAAAACTTAAAACACATTTTTGTCAAAAGTTTGAAAATAAAGTTTTTGTCAAAAAACATTTTTAAAAAAATAAAAATTAAAAGCTCTATTTCTCAGATACAATCACAAACATGCTGCATTTGAAGAGTCTAAAAATGCGTTTAACACTCAAAAAATAGTTTTAAGAAAAAAATACCAATTTCATAAAAAAAATTGAAAATGCTTTTACGAATCTAAAAATACTCAAAATGTACTTTTAGCAAAAGTTTAAAAATAAAGCTTTTATCAAAAATCACTTTTTGACTTAAAAAATTATATTTACGAACTACCACGCGATTACCATTTACCCCCATGAATTACCAATTTTACATTACATTCCTTATGAACTACCATTTCGTTACCAAAGACCCTCTACTGTCAGTCAAAGACATTAAATATGATGGTCAACGTGTCACGTGCATGAACAATATCGTTAACAGTGTCGTTGACTGACGGAATAATGTTGTGAACAGTATAAATGACCATTCGACTTAACGTCATTGACTGACAGTATGAGGTATTTGGTAACAAAATGATAGTTTATGAGGGGGTGTATTGTAAAATTGATAGTTCATGGAAACAAATGGTAATCATATAGTAGTTCGTGAGGGAAAAGAATAATTACCCCTTATATTTATCAAACGCAATTTTAAACATGTTGGAGTGATGTAGATATATTTGCTTTAGAACATGCAAATTTGTTTACAAACGAGTATTGTGACTTTACCCTCATATTACTTACGTATACACATGAAAACTCACAAAACTTGCTTTATATTACATTGTATACTTCTACTTGATGAAGTTGTTGCTCTTCTATAGAAAAGCGGGGGAGAAGAAGAAGAAAAAAAACATTTTTACTTTTTGAAAATGAAGCTTCATATGCATAAAGTAACTTTACATCTGATCAAATACAAGAAAAAATTATAGTTTACTTCTCAAAGTGACAGTATTTTTTAATTTGAACATCAAAGTTTTAATTTTTGCAATTCATCCTAACAAAGTTCCATTTTTTTTAATTGACCAATATTATCTCAAAATTTCCATATTGTCCCTATTTTTTTATTTTTTATAAATTAAAAAAAAAATTAGGGGTACAAAAATGGCCAGATAGCTAAAGGGATGGCTACAACCATCTCGATTTTTTTTAAAAAAAGAAATTATAAAAAAAAAAAAATTAGGGGTAATATGGAAAGTTTTGGATACAATTGGTCAAATTGAAAAAATTTAAAATTTTGGGGGTGGATTGAAAAAAATGAAACTTTGGTGTTCAAATTGAAAAACGTTGTCAACTTTATGCGATAAACTATAATTTTTCTTAAATATAATTATTGTTTGTCAACTTGCATAATCTTTTGCTTTTTACAAAAGAGTCTACCAAATTTCTTGCATGTCTTATGATCTTTTCCCATCCTTCAATCTGGTTGATATGGTTAATGTATTCCCCTTCTTTATTATTTGGGTTATTTACCTTTTACTCCCATTAACTACAATACGTTAATACTTTATCTCTATGAACTATTAATTATGACACTTAACCCCATTAAATTACTATTTTATGACACTTTATCATCTTCCATCAGTTAAATGGGTTAAAACTAACAGTCAATAGAGAGATTTTTTTTTCCATTTTTGCCCCCATTTCAAATCACTAAAATGACACTTATACCCTCCTAAAGTGAGGGTAAAATAGAAAAAATAAAATAAAATTCTCTCTTTATTGACCATCCCTTTGACTGATAAAAGAGGAAAATGTATCATAAGATAGTAGTTTAACTAGGGGTGTTAACCCGGTCCGGTTTCCTGATTTTTGGCCAAAACCGGGAACTAAAACCGGGGTACCCTGGTTCCTTGTTTTGGGAACGAACATGGACAAAGGTCTCAGTCCAGTAACCATTTTTTAGCTATTTTTTAAAAAATCTGTATTGAAGCGGTTGGGTATTGAGGAGGGAGAAAAGCTGGGTATTGAAGTGGGAGAGAAAGAAAGAGTCAAATATATATATATAACTAAAAAAATGTAAAGAAAGGTATTTAACTAAAAAAATGTAAAGTGGGCCGCTTCAATACCTTTCTTTACATTTTTTTTAGTTAAATATATATATTTCTTCAAAAAAATTTTTTAGTTAAATATATATTTATATATATATTTGTAAAATGTAAAGCCTAAACTAAAACAATAAATAAAAAATATATATTTAACCCGATTCCCGGTAACCCGCTAAAAATCGGATACCAAAAACCGGGAACTGGAATCGGGGTACTCAGTTTTTAGTTTTTCCAAACTGGAACCGGAACCGGAATCGGGATCTCGGTTTTCCGGTTTCCCGGTTCCGGTTCCCCGGTTTTTTTTGACACCCCTAAGTTTGATAGAATCAAGTGTCATAGTTGGTAGTTCATGGGGGAAAGTGCCCATGCGTTGTAGTTCATGGAGGTAAAAGGTAACTACCCCTTATTATTATTATTATTATTTTACATGTATTATTATTATTATGTTTGCACAAGAGGGAGGGAAATTTGAACTAGTAACTTCTACTTCATTAGGCATGATCCCAGCCAATTGAGCTATCTCTTGAAAGACTATTCTTCACTTTTATTTGATGCATGGTTATTATTGTTATTTTTGAAAATTTTTGTTGGATTTAACAAAAAATCCTAATGGTGGGCTAAGTGAAAGGATTCCGTAGTTGAGGGGTCATCCTTCAATTAATTGAAGCATTTGTTTCAACGATAAGTTTATCTAATTTTTCAGTTCTAAATATTTTTTTATTTGTGCTTACTAATTCTGATTTTTTTTTTGGTTCTGACTTTTCTTCCCTTTTTTTTCTAAGTTTTTCAAGAAGAAAATTTTATTTTCAAAAAATAAATAATAATAATTTATATAAAATTTATTCCGCAATCCTTGATGCTTATTTTGAAAAAGAGTCAAGAGATGCTTCTTGGTGTATGTTTTTAAAAGAACGTAAATTATATATATATATATATATATATATACACACACACACAAGGAAATGATGAAGGAGGATCCGAATTAGTGATCTCTACTTTATATATATTTTTAAGTAATGTTATAACGTTTCTTATAGTTTTTTTATAGTCATCCAAAATGTGATGTGACTTTTAAAAATACCATTGAATTTAAGATGTGATTTGTTGATTTGTTGATTTATTGGTGATTTTAAAAGTCACGTAACTTTAGAACTTTAAAGCCACATAAAAAAAAACACACATACACACACATAGTAATGCTATAAGTATTTTTTAATTTTTTTTTTTTAAGGATTATTATGTGTTTTTTGAATAATGCTAAACATCTCAAAGAATTCTTCCCAAATAATGTGACAAATATTTTTTTCCTTAAAAAATTTTCATTATATTTTTTTTATTTCCTACTTTTTTCTAAAATAGTGTTTTTCACATCATTTAAAAAGAATTTTTTTTAAAAAAATTAAGACACCTAGCAGCCCTCGTGTTTTTCATATAAGCACGAAAGTCGGTGCAATTGAGACACACGGGTCGGCTACAAGAATTAAAAACAAGATAAAATTGCATCGGCCCACAATAATCGGTGGCCGACTTTTCGTACTTGTCAGATTTACTGAAAAATAAAAAAAAAATTGAATATCTAGTTTCGGTTGAAGCTCAAAATATCAAATGTGGACCCACCTTGGCTCGAGTTTTTTAAATGTTTGAAATATCTCAACATTATTATTATTATTTTAACCAAATGAGTTATCTTCATTAATATAAAATTAACATGAAACAAAATGCTTCATCATACAATGCAAAAAATACTATTTATGACATATTTAATAGTCTCGAGCGCTGTTACAAAACACTTTCAAAATGTCATCACCATAATTAGTATATAAATCTATAACAAAAACCGATGAATCACGTTTTTGCTCACTGTCTCTTTCATCAATGATAATTCTTTCGTAGACTTGATAACTCTTTTATCATTGGTCAAAATCTAAGAAAACAATACATCCAAGACCTTCCATACAAAAACCGACGAATCACGTTTTTGCTCACAGTCTCTTTCATCGATGATAATTCTTTCGTAAACTTGATAACTCTTTTATCATTAGTTAAAATCTAAGAAAACAATACATCCAAGACCTTATGTACAAAAACCAACGAATTACGTTTTTGTGCACAATCTCTTTCATCGATGATAATTCTTTCATAAACTTGATAATTCTTTTTATCATTGGTCAAAATCTAAGAAAACAATACATTCAAGACCTTCTGTACAAAAACCGACGTATCACATTTTTGCTCAGAGTCTCTTTCATCAATAACAATTCTTTCGTAAACTTGATAACTCTTCTGTCATCTATCAAAGTCTAAGAAAACAATAAATTCAAGACCTGCGGTAGTCAGAACATCATCAGACTTATCTTATTTAAAAAAAAAAAAAAGGAAAATGCCGAGTGAAAGACACCCGTCTCCCAATGACAACGTCCCTGAATTGAATTGGGTGCATAATAAGGTGAGAAGTAGGGCCGCCCCTGGCCAAAATGACTAGATGCATAGCATTATGCCATAAAACTTCCACACTCAAGTACCTCTTGGTAGCTTGTGAGACCCCCCCCGCAGACACGCATGAGCTTGACAGCTACATCTTTATTTCCTCCATTCGAATTCAGGGATGAAGGAAAATTAAATACCAGTAAATGCTGACTTATAATGTTGTTTTATTTTATTTTATTTTTTGGGAAATATATATATATATATACGTAAAAACATGTGTATGTTTTTATTTTTATTTATTTATTTTAGTGCAGCACGATAAGGAGAACCAACATAAAACTAAACGCATTTTTTGTTGTCGTCGTTGAAAAATAAAATCTGAAGGTCGGATAAGATTGCAGCTGGCTTGCACGTTCAACGGGTTATGATATACGACATGACCAAAGAAATGAAACGACGCTTGATTGTTCGGTCGGTAATGGTATGTCCATATATATATATATATATATATATATATATATAATATATGCCAAGTGTGGGGGAAATCAAATCATGCTTTGCCAGTTGCCACAATTTCACGACCATGAATTTGAGGAACTGGCTAGCTAGCCCCGGTCGTGTTTATTCATCATAGATCGATCAACACGATATGTTTTAATGTGACATACAAATAAAAACGATTTTTACATTTTAATAAATATAAAATTGTTTATTGATATATTTAACTTAAAAAGATAAAAATATCCTTAAAAAAACATGGATGGCCGCTCACTTGTCATCCTTCGTACTAACCACTAATGGTTTTTGAAGGTGGTTGTTAACTGCCTATATATATGAAATTATGTTTTTTGTATTTAAAATTTTAAAAATATATTTAAAAATTTAAAAATAATGTTGTAATATAATATTATCATATTATAATAGAAATGGCATTGTTTTTTTTATTTTTTTAAAAATTAATTTAAAATATTTTCCTTTTAAAAAGTGGGTAACAATTATTAAAGCTAGTTGTATTTAAAATTTAAAAAATATATATAAAAATCTAAAAACAATGTTGTAATATAATATTATCATATTACAATAAAAACGAAATTGTTTTTTTTTTAAAAAATTAATTTAAAATATTTTCCTTTTAAAAAGTGGGTAACAATTATTAAAGTTACTAATTGCTAACTTTCGATTAAATGTCTAAATGATTAATAAATTTTACTAACCACTTAGGCAATTAAGCTAATCACATTTTCGGATCAAGATCCCCAGCAATTTTGGAAAATTGCTAGTCAGTTTTTTTGAAAATTTCAGCCATTGAAAAAATCTAATGGTTTAAAATTAAACACACATTTAATATAGGAGATAAACTTAAAATTTTGAATTTTGAAATTCAATCAAAATCTATGCTATCCACTAAAAAATGAGTGTTTTTTTTTAATTATTATTAATTCTTGATGGTTGAGATTTTCAAAAAATGGTAACAGATTTTAGAAAAATTGCTGGGGATCTTGATCCCACATTTTCACCCATACTTCCTACAAGGTTTGTAGTTCGAATGATGGCTTGAGATTGCATGGTCTATTATTTTCTCTCAATTACATTAGATTGACTATATAACAAATTTGCAAAATAAAACTTCCTCCGCCCCAAAAAAAAAAATCAGTTGGCTCTAATTGATGAGAGTAATGATATAATAAGAAATAGAACCCTCATAAAGTCATCTCAAATGTAATGTGATATAACCTTTAAAATCATCAATATTTAATAATGATTATTAAAATTGAATGATAATTTTAAATGACATATTATATATGAGATGACTATAAATTTTTTTTAATATTCTTTATGTCATTCATCGAGTCGAGTGAGAGTGAGAGATAAGTTTAAAAAGATGAAACAAAATCAAGTTGCATTGCATTGTAATATGAAATGATGAAGTAACCAACTTTATGATAAAGGTTTGATTTGGCCACCAGATTAAGACCGGAGACTAAATATTTCTGCCTGTCCTTGTCTGCATCTCTCTCCTTTTATATCCCTTTGCACCAATCCAAATCTTCGCCCATTACACCATACAATAATGGAACTCATCGATCATCATCATCTGTCACTACAAATATCTCCCACGTTTCCAACTCTCCCAAACAAAATATCTACCTTGCTAAATTATCTGTAACCCAAGCTTAACAACAAATTAATTAATTAGGAATAACAACTGCGAAGAAATTTCTTTTTTCACATTATTTTTGTATGACATGCACCTATCAAACCGACTAATTAATTAAATACTGATATATAAAATTAAATACAAGGCCAATTTGGTCATCCACCCGAACATTAACAGCAATCTGTTCTAAACTACACTAATTAACACGGCCATCTCCCCCACAAATCACTACATTCCATATTAATTGTTACCCAAAAAAAAAAAAAACAGGCAAAGAAAAATTGATATAGAAAGAATCTTTCTCAGCTGACAGGTGCTATGGTGTACGTACGTTAGGAGGGGTCTCTCTCTCTCGACTCTAATCTTTATCACCGCCTGCTTTACCTTCAAGCTGAGGGACCACCTGCGGGGACATATGAATCTTTAATCTAACAAGAGAGATCATCAATTAACCTCCAAGTAATTAACCAACAGATCAATCACCAACTAACCTGATCTTGTGATGGAGGATTGCACGGGTGAGATGATCCTCTCCTTGCTCTCTTGTCAGCTCGACCGTCCATTCTGCCTCTACCGCTTCCTGCTACAAACCCAAAACAAAGAGATTATTTAGATCGAGAAAAAGGGGTCGGATTATAAAATGTCACAAATATCTCTAGGCATATTCGGCGGTACACGAATTTCTCTAGGCCGTGTTTGACACGTACGTTTAAAACATTAATCACGTTAACGAAGCCGCTTCTTTCTAGCCAACAAGAAAGAATTAATGCATTAACACAAAATGTGCACCCACACAGGGCTTTACAGGGAGAGTTTCCAGCTTTCCAGCTTTACTAACATGCGCCAGTTGCACCACCGGCGCAAACAAAACAATGAGAGAGATGATGGTTATCGTATTTACCGGCGTTGGCATGCTTTTGTATTCTCTGCGCCTTCAAGTCTAGGGTTGACTCCGAGCTGTCCGGCAAGTACCGGTCCAGCCGGAGAATCCCGCGGTTGTTTTCAAACATTGCACGCACAAACGAGGCCTCCATGGTGTTCAAGAAGTGCACGTGCTTCTCGTTGGTCCATGACCCTGTTTGACGGGCGGCTACATGCGACTCCATGGCACCGGAAAACCACCTTTGATGTCGCCGAGAAACAGCTCCGGTAGTTCTGATTCAGGTTGCGTTGTAAATTTTCGCAGAAGACTTTGAAGCCTTTCATGCGCAACTCTTTTTATATAGGGTGCGCGCTAGGGGAGCTTTCCTCTTTAAGATTTAGAACTTAGAAGGGGGTAGTTGAGGGGAGAGTATTGGATGCGCATACTCGCCATCATTGTGGAACACGTGTATTCTTTAACTGTATTTTCCTTTTTTTAAAAAAAAAAAAACTAACTCTCTTTCTCTTCTATCTAAACACAAGTATTTCATTCAATTTATTTATAATTTCATATTTAGCACAATGAAAAATGTTATATTTTTATTTAATAATATTAATGCTTGATCATTTATTGTTAACAAAAATATGTTAATTGTTAGGACTAGCACATAAAATAATAAAAAATAAATATTGAAAAAGAACGTGGCTGATTATTTATGTGAGAAAGCGCGAGTAGGAAAATGTTTTAAGTAGACGAGCGGTTGGTTATAGGTAGGAACTAGGAAGGATGTTGGGTGAAAATATCTGGATTGAAGAAGATTGAGAAGTGAGAGATATTTTAGGGGCGGGGGTGGGATAAAGAAAGAAATAATACCAAAATATCTTTGGAGGGGAGAGGGATTTATGAGATGCTGACGGTTGGGCAGTATTCCCGTCTTTTGGGTTTTTGTTTTTCGTAATGTTATGACCTCGTTGTTGGGTCAATTCACGAAATTATCCTTGAGGCGGTCAACCGTCAAAGTCAGCAGCAATGCTTTTCGATGCGGTTTAATGCCAGCCCCTCACCAAATTTTGTGGCCTGTTTCTAGACCTAATTATTTCCAATACAAAATTAACCAAATAATATTTAGTATTTTCTCATTATTTTTGTAATTAAAAAGATTGATTTAAGAATAAATTGAATATATTAATAAAAGAGAAACATATATATATATTTTTATTCGGACACTAAACCAATGAGGACGTCTGAATGCAGGTAAATATTTTTGTTAAAATAAATAAAAACTTGAAAAATATTGTATTAATTAGTGTGACGTAAGCAGCTGCCGCCACAGTAGATCGCAAAGGGGAGGAGAGTACATGGGAGGGACCGAGGGAGGCGGTCGTGGAACCAAGAGGTGGGGCTTGGGAAATATCTGTTTGGAGTTTTGTCTTCCCATGGGAAATGATTAGGTGCAAGTGATGAGCAGGAGAATGGGGTATGGGCGAGAGGCCGGGGTGGGAGTGGGAGTGGGACCCAGAGTGGGACAAAACAGCACAACACCCCGTGCTTGAGATGCTTCTGCACCTCACCCAAACTAGAAACTATTCTTGGGGGCTTGGGGATCCAAAACGAGGGGCTTAAATAACATTACGAACCGAACAGTCTTTTTCTGTTCGGTTCATAATAGATTGGACAAGATTTAGTTAAATGTTAAAAATTTTTTATGTAAATATAAGGATGTAAAAAAAACACATCATTTTTTTAATAAAATAACTTTCTTTTTGTTAAGCGTGCAGCATCAGAAACCACTCCTTGTTAAAGTGTGTAACATTAGAAACCAAGAATCTTTTGAAAAGCTACAAAATGATGTATCTTTTTCTGCACTTAGATTTATATAGAAAAATTTCAATCTTTAACTGGATATTGTCCAATCCATTATGAAATGAACAGAATCCTTATGGGGAGATGATGCCCCCATTGACTTATCTACCCCTATACACGTCGGATCACCCAATAGTGTTGCTAAAAGTAAAAAAGGATAATAACTTGCTTTTTCCCATGTCTAAAGGTCGCATCTGGCTTTTGCTTAACCACTCAAAAAAATAGTAGAAGCTGGCCAAAATAAAATATTGACACAATTGTCATTTCTCGTAGCAGTATGAATCTGAAGCCCGGCTAAGGTGAAAAGGAGATCAGTGATGGCAGGCTATGAAGTGGGGGTGTGACAACCATTCTACTTTTGATGCCTAAATTATACATTGGTGTTGTAGTGGGCGGCTCCTTTTATAGATGTAGCTGAGAATAAGAGTTGCGGAGTGACTCTTATCTTTATGGATCTTCTTTGTACCTACCTTTCGAGTTAGTTATACGCAATCGATAATATGTTAGTAAAAAGTATTTTATTTTGTCAAAAAGTATAATTTTTATTTTAGCTACTCATTCTTTAATACTAACTTTCAACAGATTCTTTATTTCATTATTATTTTTTTTTTAAAAAAATGTTATTTTTTAATCTTTCTTTATTATTTTCTTTTTCTAGTCTTCGTTCATCATCTATATGAAGGATTTTCCAATTCTCATCTACTATATGAACTCCTTTGTCTTCTACTCAGTATGATTTTTATTACTAGTCATGCCCTTTTGGGTCAAAGCAGTCGAGGAATTCATGCCCTCTTGGGCCATGCTCTCTTGGCCTTAAATCCACTGAGGGCATAAAGGACGGCATCAAAACAATAACAATTTTAATAATGTTGAGGAATGAGAATGAATCGGCGATAACAATGGAAACCAATATTGTCGGCGTCTCAACAAAAATGAAGTGTAGATGAACTTTTTGTTGGAGAAAATGAGTCTCCAAAAGACCAATGAAGGTTGTATTGAACGAGGTCATTGAGAGAAGAGAGAAAAAAGTTGAGGGATAGAGAAAAAATATTTAAAAAAATTGAATATTGTGGTACAGTGAATAGTAAGAACTAGCTATTCACTATAGCAAAATATGTAGTTTAATATGTAGTTTACCTACGAGTTAATCTGTTGGAGACGAAAAAGTGTTTATAATAGTTATATTTAACTATTATGAACCATTTAACTACCATGTTGGAGATGCTTTCACTTGATGGAGTTTGTTTGGTGGGATCAGGCTTGTTGTAATCAAGTTGGGATTCTTTAGCCGTTGGAGTGCAGATCACATGTATCTTCGTGTATTGACCGAGCGCAAGCCTTCACAGGCGCTAGGCTTTAGGTCTTGGAGCGTCAGTAACTCTTTTCTTTGTGGAGTTTGAGCCTTGTTCTTGGTGAGAGGAATTGAGCCTTAAGCCCTGTTTGGATAATTATAGTGGGCTTTCCTGAAGCCCACTCCATATATCATAACATAAATAACCAAAAATGATGTTTATTACACATTTTTATTTTAATCTCTTTGTTATTTACATAACAAAATGTTGTATTTTTATACCAATGACAAAAGGGTGTTGTAAAAGCAATCGCAGAAGACTTTATTTCTGGCAAAGTCTAATTTCTGATAATATATTAATAGCCTATGAAACCATACATAAAGTGCACTTTTGGATGTGGGATAAAGTAGGATATATGGCTTTAAAACTCGATATAAATAAGGTGTATGATCAGGTTGAGTGAGTTTTTTTGGAGGAAGTAATGCAAAGAATGAGGTTTGCACCAAGGTGGGTTGGGTTGATTATGGCTTGCATAACTTTTGTTAAATACTTTATTATCATTAACGGTCAACCGGTGGGACATAATAGGCCATTTTGGAGGGCTTTGAGTTGTCAACTTCAACATGTTGCATTATTAGGGCGAAGGGGGGTTTCCACCTCTTGGGGGTGTCTTAGGCTTAATCACCTATTTTTTGGCTGATGACAGTGTACTTTTTTATAAGGCTTCCCGGTTATCTGCTTTGTTTGATGTGCATGAGAAGGCCTCAGGGCAAAGAGTTAACAAAGACAAAACTTATGTCATTTTCAGTCGGAACACTAGTTGGGAGGTAAGGGAATGCATTCTTCAATTGACGAGAATTCTAGTCTCACAATATTATGACAAATATCTGGGCTGCCAACTTTGGTAGGAAAATTTTGAATTAGCGAGTTTCGGGATATCACCGAACGAGTCCGCAAGTGTGTATTGGTAGGGGTATTAAAAAAAAAAAAAAAAGGTACCAACCGGAAAATCGAGAAACTGATTGGAAAAAACCGGTAACTAGAAAATCGAGAAACCGGTTGGAAAAAAACCAGTAGCCGAGTACCCGGTTCCGGTTTTGGTTTTTGGCACCAGGTTATAATCGGGTAATCGGGTATATATATAAAATAATTTTTATTTTTAATTTTTTAGTGCATTTTTATGGTATTTGTAAACATTGGATTTTTATTTTTTAGGCCCAAAAAGCCAAAACAATGATTTGTTAGGGTTTTTTTTTTTTGTTGAACAATAACAACAAAACCCAACTTATTGAGACAAAAATGCTAATTGTATTTAAAAAAAAAAAATGGCAAAAAATTGTTAAATTAAGCACAAAAATTAGACCCAATACATCAAATAAGCCAAAAAAATTAGGTCAAATACCTAAAATAAGCCCAAAAAATATATATATATTTAGAAAACTAGTTAACCGGTCCGGATAGCTGAGCACCAACCAGAACTAGCTGGTTATTGTAGAACTGGGTAACCGAGTACCCGGTTCCAATTTCCCATTTTGGCCAATAATCGAACCGTGACCAGGTTAACATCCCTATGTATTGGATTGGAAGACTAGATTTGTTTTCAAACTGTGGTTCAAGCAATCCCAATTTCTAGTATGAGCATCTTCCTCTTACCAAATACTCTATATAAGGAATTGAATAGCATTCTGCAAAATTTTTGGTGAGGACATAAAAATAACGATAAGAAAATTCATTGGATCAGTTGGGAAAAGATGAAGTTTGCAAAGAATCAAGGAGGCATGAGATTTCGTGATCTTACAGTTTTCAATAAAGCATTGCTTGCAAAACAATATCGGAGATTATCGCAATTTCCGAAGAGTTTGGTAGGGCAAATCGTAAAAGCAAAATATTATCCAAGAGGCACCCTACTAGGAGCTAAGCTAGCTGGGAAGTAGGTCTTCATTTGCCTGGAGGAGTATTCTTTCAGCCAAGGAAATATTGCATGAGGGCTTACTATGGCGTATTGGTAATGGGAAGTCTGTTGGATATGGGGTGATAAATGGCTGCCCACCCCCACTATGTATGAGTTCAATCTCCGTGTTCTAAATTGGCGATGGATGTAAGAGTTGAAGCAGTGATCAACTGGAGGTTGGGGGGCTGGAACACAAATCTCATCCATGATATATTTTTGAAAGAAGAAGTAGACATCATCTGCAACATACCATTATGCATGCACAACTAGATAAGTTACTCAAGAGAGCTACCACCTCTAGCAGATTTACAGTGAGAAGTGGGTATCATATGGAAAAAGAGATGTTGGCGTTACAAATGGGAGAGGGCTCGAGAGGATTGGGGTATACTATTATGTGAACAAAAGTTTGGCAAGTGCAGGTCCCAAATGCAACAAAGGTCTTTCTGCAGAGAGCATGTAGTAACATACTCCCTACTAAAAAGGAGAATTATCAATGGGGAGGTGTGCATTTCTTGTAATAAAGCCATTGAATCTTGTTGTGCATATCATGTAGGAATGCCCATCGGCCGCAGATGTTTGGAGTGCTAGCTGTCGTAGTTTACAAAAAATTCATGACTCTTTTGATTCTTTTATGGATGTGTTTGCTGGTATGGTAGAAAGATGCAACACCCATGAATTAAACTTGTTTCCTTTCATCACAAAGAGGTTATGGGCTAGGTGTAACATTGTAGTCTACGGAGGTGAGTTTATGCACCCTTGCAAAATTGTTATGGAAGCTGAATCCATGCTTACCGAATACTACACGGCTTCGTGTGTCACGTTTGATGGAGACAGGAATCAAGGAGTAAGAAATGTTGTAAAGTGGGAAAATCATCCAGTTTGGTACTCTAAAATAAATTGGGATGTGAATTTAGAAAAAGTACATAAATGTAAGGGACATGTCATAGCAGCCCAAAGCAAATGTATCATTAGTGTTATACATGTTCCAATAGTTGGTGAAGCTATAGCTGCATTGGAAGCGATGGAGTTCAATTGGGAGGTGGGGTTGCAAGATATTATATTAGAACGAGATTCTCTACAAGTTGTCCAAGCTTTACGTAAAACGGAACAGAATTGGAGCATATACGGCCATATCATGGAAGAAGCAAGGATGATTCTGAATACACGTATAAGTTGGATGGTGTTTCATGTTAAGTGGGAAGCGAATGCAACAACCCATGTACTTGCAAAGAATGCCCATAGTGGACTCCCTGATCGAGCAAGTTTGGCTTGAGGAGATTCCTTTATGTATCTTAGACATAGTTACCATAGAGCAATTTGCTCTTTCTATTTGGAGTTTAGGCTATGAAAGTTTTTTTTAATTCTATATTTCTATATGAATGGAATGATATTTCCTTTTCAAAAAAAAAAAAAAAAAGGACTTTACTTTTTTATTTTATGGACCCATTTTTAAAAACACTCACTCAACATCACACTTTTTTTATTATAATAATTGTATATTTCTTTTTTATTTTGACAAATCTCTCTCTGCATATGCCTTTTCTGAAGATGGTCACCATCCCTTGTAGTGCTTATCATGGCACATGCGTTGTTGTGCCATGTTGTAGAGAGAGAGTATGTGTAACGTCCCATATTATTTTACCTTTAAAAGAGTTGCCACTATGCCTTTATAACATGCTTGCAACGAAAATATAATTAGGAAATAGTTCATATATATATATATATATATATATATATACTCCTTTGAAACTAGGGGAAATTACATTTTACCTTCCTGAAGTATCCATCGATTTTCACTTTTACCTCCAAAGTTTAAAAAGTGACACTTAACCCCTCAAAAGTTTCAAATTGTGGCAATTTAACCTATTTGACCTTATTATTCCCAAAATGCCCCCATCACATTTTTCTTAAAAACAAAAAAAAATCCTAAAAATAAGAAAAAGCCAAAAAAATATATAATATATCTGGGTGGCCAAACCACCCCATAGGTGGTGGCCGCCATTGCCTGATTTTTTTAAAAAAAATGTGATGAGGGTATTTTGGAAATAAAAATGTCAAATGAGTTAAATTGCCACAATTTGAAAGTTTGGGGAGGGGGGTTAAGTGTCACTTTTTAAACTTTAGAGGCAAAAGTGAAATGGTGGATACTTCAGGGGGTAAAAGGTAATTTCCCCTTGAAACTACTAAATTGATAGAAAGTCTTATAACATCCACAAATACATATATAGATAATTTAATTAAGAGTAGCTTCACTTAACCTCTCTGAAATATCATGCATTTTGCAAACACCCCTTCCAATATTTAAAGTCTCTTACTTTGATATATTGAACTTTCATTTTGTTCTAATTACCTCTCTTCCGTTAGATATTGGGGTTAAATAAAGCGGAAAAAAAATAGTAAAAAAACCTTTTTATCTCTAAAATTTTGCACTTCTTTGTTAGGATTTAACAAAAAATCATAATGAAATGGGATAACTAGAACGAAATGAAAGTTTAATATACCAAAGTAAAAGACTTTAAACATTTTACATTGGATGTATCAACTCCATATTTGTTAAGGATTTCTTCCCTTTCCCATTGGTCAATCGACTCAATCCACCGACCACAGCCCAACAACACCAGGGCCTACGTTTGGACCAAATCTCTCTTTGCAATTGGGCTATATGTCAATAACAACTTTCTTGATTTCTCCGTGTATCTATTTTTGATAGGCGCTTCCTTTCAACCTTTATCTTTAAGTAATTCCTTTTTTTTTAAGTATCTTTAATTAATTCTAATCGTCCATAAAAAAAATACTGTATTTGTTGGGTAAACAATTTTAAAAAATGTTTTCTTGAGTTGAAAAATTATTTTTGATACGATATAAATGTGAAAATAATTTTTATTTTTATTTTTTTCACCAAAGCATGTCAAATGAGGCCATTATAAGCCACTTACCATTAACAAAAAGGCAATAATAAAAACCTTAGGTTAGGCTTCGTAAAATATTTTTTTGTTAGTAAAATGTTTTTAGTTAAAAATATGTTTTGATGTTGATTCACAAAAAATCAATAACAACAGTGAAGATCAATGGTGATGTTCAACAACTTCCGACAGCAACCGGTAGAGACTTAGACCTTGGCAACTGGTAGCAAAAACTAAGATTTTTTAATAGTAAGAATAAAGTTAGAATAAATAATATTAAAATTTATATATTATTTTTATAAATTGAGTCGAAGAATTTATCCAAAAATATCTCTAAGAAAGAGTCCATGCAAGGAGAAAGACAAGTACTATAGGTTGAGAACAAAACTCCAACTTAAAAGATGATTTATGAAAAATAACACCCTATTTTATGCGACTTAAATGAGATATTTTTTATTAATCGAAAACATTTTATTTCATATATTATCGAAGAAAAATCCAAAATTATTTACTCTTACAAAAGCCTACTATTATTAATTATTGTAACAATTATATATTATTACAATTTGCAAACATAAAAAAGCCAATCTCATTCCAGATTGGTGTGGCGTGATCGGACGGCTTCAGGGCTCTCACCCAAAGCCTCGCCCAATTTATACACAACCATCTCAAACAATACAAACAAAGCCCCCTCGTACAAACTCCCCATCGGAAGCACCGGCCGAGATTTCACCGCGCCGCCCTCATCCGCATCATCATCCGCCATAGTTTGCGCCGGCACGTAACAGATCACACTCGCATGCTTCACGCACGAACCTGTCTCCGGCTGAGCCGTTAGCAACAGAACTCTACCACCGTGGGATCGTGCCACGTTGCATATGGCATCGACGGTGGAGAATCCGCCGGGGCCAGCGGAGGCGATGAGGAGGTCGTTGGCGGCGATTGGGGGAGTGGTCATGTCGAAGACGAAGTGGGTAGAGAGGCCCAAGTGGGCCAGGCGCATGCAGAGGGCCTTGAGCATTAGGCCCTCTCGGCCCACTCCGTAGAGGAAGACCCTGCCGTTTTGGGCCGATGTGGTGGTGAGCTCGGTCAGCAAGAGGTCCAGGGGGTGGGTGGGGATGGGTGGGTTTTGAGAAGATAGAGGATATGTCTGAGCATATCTGTGAGGCAAGGGAGGCCATTGAATTCTCTCTCTCTCTCTCTCTCTCGGCTTTGGGATTTGGCTGGAGCAGGATCCTGAACCGGATAATATCATTGGTGTAGGGGTGTTTTTGTCTTTTCACTTTCTGAAATGACAAAAGTATCCCTTCATATATCTAAAAACAAACAAATGATTCTAATTCCATTTTGCTTTGTATATGCAATAATAGTAATGTGGCTAAATAAATAGCATTGCACTCAATTTCAATTCTTTTAGGAGCCTAGAGCGCACTTATATTGGTTTATATATATTTTTAAGTAAAATAGTTAATTAAAACTTACTTTCTATAATTTAATTAAGAAAAATAATAAATTCACAAATTATACCCGATAAAAACCCAACTTTTCTCTTTAAGTGTCATTTTAAAAAAAAAAAAAAGAAGTTGCTATTTAGAACTAGAAATTAAGTATAAAATAAGAGAGAAGTTGGGTAAATGTTATAGCTGTATCACATCTCTTTATTTAATGAGATTTTTTTTAAAAAAAACTATATACCCGATTATTTATTTTTTTTATCTATATTATTTAAATATTATTAATTTTATTTTTTTTATATAAGGATTATATTTTTCTTAAATATTATATTTTTCAACTTTTGAAAAAAAAAAAAAGATGTGAATAAAGAAATAATATGAGACAATTTTGAGAAAACTGAGACATGGAGAGAGAAATAATATATTAATTAAATAGATGTGTGAATAGTATATGCTACATATAAATGAGTTTTTAGTGTTTTACTTATATGAAAAAAAGTGAGTCAATGTGAGTGCTCTAAGGCCCCTAATGGAATAAAAATAGAGGGCTCATTTGACAAATGCTTTTTGGCTTTTGGTTTTGTTTTTTTATTGTTTATGAATGTACAAATGTCAGAAAAATAAGAGATTATTAAATGCAGCTCTCAGTGCAATGAAGCATTTTCCAATAATGCCCCTCCTCCAAGGGACAAATGACCCTTCTTGGAAATTTCGATTTCCACTCTTGCAAGGGCATTATTGTCATTTGCCCCATGCAGGGGCATTATTGGAAAAGGATGTTTTGCATGGGGCAAATGACAATAATGCCCCTGCAAGAGTAGAAATCGAAATTTTCAAGAAGGGTCATTTGCCCCTTGCAGGAGGGGCATTATTGGAAAATGTTTCACTGCACTGAGAATTGCATTTAATAGTCTCTGATTTTACTGACATTTGTACATTCATGAACAGTAAAAAAACAAAACCAAAAGCCAGAAAGCGTTATCAAATGAACTTAGAAATAGTATAAGGGTGGGGTGGGTCGCCAACCACCCCATGGGCTGGGGGTGCCCCCCAGATGGGCTAGGCTCGAGTGCTAGGCCGTTGAAGAGAGGAGAGGGAGAGAAAGAGAGCACCAGTGAGGAAAAAAATGGGCTAGGCTCCGACATTAGGCCGCCAGAGAGAGGGGAGAGGGAGAGAGAGAGAAGAGGAGAAAAATGATTTTTTTTTTTTTTTGTGAATGACGGGAGAATAAATTTTAATCCAGTGTTTTTCATCTCATTTGATTGTGTAATTTTCTTAGTTGTCTAATTTTAATTGTTGGGCACAAAGGAAGGACCTGGTTTACAGCTAGTCCTTATAAAAATTATCCTCTTAGATTATAGTAAATTTTTTAGTATGCCCAAATTAAATCATACATAAAGAGAAATAAATGTTACTCAACAAGAAATATATCAACTGCATCAAAAAAATAAAAATAAAAATAAAATTATATATATTTATTTATATATATAAACTAAAACTTAAAGAGTTGACACAAAGTTGACCCCAAATCTTTTCCCTCGAAAAAGCCCAAGATAGTTAGTAGTGAAAAAGGCTAGTGTTGCAAATGAAGTGACTTACCGATAAAAGTTTATATATATATATATATATATAGGGGTTTGTATAGTGTTCTCTGTTTCTCCTAATCTTACGTAAAACATGATTTAAGAAAAAATAAAATTGTAATACCTTTTTTACTAACAAATTAATTTTTATGAGTTAATAGTTAAGTTCTAATACTTTAAAACTTGTTTTTTGATTCAAAACTAAAACTTAAGGGTGGAAGGTTAACCCTTTAGGGATAATATCACCCAAAATAGATTTGATCATCATAAATTTGATGCTAATGCCACACAAATTTGGAACTAATGCCTTAAATTTGGTGCTAATGCCTAAAAAAACCAATGGTAAAGGCCACTACAACTTTATTTTTTCTTAAATCATGTTTTACGTAAGATTAGGAGAATGTTAGGAGAACCTACGGGGAGAACCCATAACATTTTCCATATATATATTTTCATTACCTGAATTATTTTCTTGAAAACAATTTTTAAGTTTTGAAATTAAAAATTCTTGTTCCAAATTTTTGATATTAGTTTTAACATCTTATAAATCTTTTTTCAATTCAACAATATCTTTTTTGATATTACTAATCTCATGCTGCAAATCTAAGATAGTAACAACCTTGGATTTTTGTGTAGAAAATCTTTCCAAAGTTTCATCAAGAGAGATCTTGGATCTGGGAGATTTGTCAGTATTTTTCATCGTAATCTTCTTAAGTTTTCTCCAAGTTTGACATGAAGTCAGGATTTTGGCAAGTCCAGATTGATAACCGTGATAGATATAAGACTGCCTTTATTACCCAATTTGGTCACTATGAGTGGAATGTTATGCCTTTTGGATTGAAGAATGCTCTTAGTGAATTTTAGAATATTATGAATGATATTTTCAATCATTTCACCCATTTCACCATTGTTTACATTGATGATGTTCTTATTTTCTTCAAATCCATTGAAGAACATTGGAAACATTTGAATTCTTTTTTGGACACTATTAAACATAGTAGCCTTGTTGTTTCAGTCAAAAAGATTAAACTTTTCCAAACCAAGATTAGGTTTCTTGGTTTCGATATTTCTGAGGGCCAAATACGCCCGATTGATAGAGCCATTCAATTTGCTAATAAGTTTCCTGATGTCATCATTGAAAAAACCCATCTTCAAATATTTCTTGGTTCCCTGAATTATATTGCTGATTTTTACAAAGATTTACGAAAATATTGTAAACCTTTGTTTAATAGACTATAGATAATCCTCCACCCTGGATTGATGTCCATACCTCCATCGTCAAATAGATTAAGATTCATGTTAAAAATTTGTCTTACTTTGGTATTTCTTCAAACAATGCATTTAAAATTGTTGAAATAGATGCCTCTGAAATTGGTTTTGGAAGAATTTTGAAACAACTTGTTTCACCCGAATCTTCTGAACAAATTGTTCGATTTCACTCAAGTTCCTGGAATTCTGCGCAATCTAATTATAATACTATTAAAAAGAAATTCTTTCTGTTGTTTTATGCATTACCAAATTTCAATTTGATTTGCTTAATCAAAATTTTTTGCTGCGTATTAATTGCAAGTAAGCAAAATACATATTGAAAAAAGATGTTGAAAATATTGCATCAAAACATATTTTTGCCCGATGGCAAGCCATTTTGAGTGCCTTTAATTTTGATATAGAATATATTAAAGGTTCTGATAATTCAATTCCTGATTTTCTTGTGAATTTTTGCAGTGCCACAATGGCAAGTAAAAAGAAAAGGAAAAATTGATTCCAATGCTCTGGTCTTAAAACCAGAGTCGAATGTTGCTACTTCTTCCTCAAGTTCTTCAATTGCTTTGGCTAATAGGTTCTCACCTTTTAGTCCATAATTTCCGATTTCTTACTCCAGTACTTTGGCTTCTCCCTATGACCCATTTGTGGATTTCTCTCATAAATCCAAAGTTCCATACATTAATTATAAAAAAACCCTTTACTTGCATGCCAGTTCCCTACTTTGAACATTTATTTTCCATTGAAATAAATTGTTCATCCATCAAATCCTCCAATAAATTAGCCATTTCTTATTTTCCCCCGAATTTTCATTGGATCTCTGAACATCCTCAAAAAAATCTTGCCTTTTATACTAATATTTTGATTCAGACTAAATCTCTTCACTTTAAGGCAATTTATTGCCACACTTCTGTTCCAAAGAAAATACTTTATCATAGTGTTTACTTTGATAGAGTGATTTCTGAAAAAGAGTGGGGAGACCATCCTTATTCTCTCAAAATTCTTCGTGATTGTGATATTTCTTATTGTTATTATGACTATTTGAAGCTTGCTCCAAATTTTTTCTCTACGAGACTCCCAAATTTGACCATTCTTGGTTTGTTAATTTTGATCAAAATAATTTCAAAGAATTCTTCTCCTTTGGTTTTCTAGGTGGTGGAGGGACTTTGGACTAATCCCTGAAATTCTTCCCCTTAAACTTATTGAAAGTTTCAATATTTTTAAGGATAATTTTAAGACTGATGCTTATGATTCCAAATTTCCTCTCATTCTCCATTTTGTCAAGAAATTCAAGATCTCTTGGATTCTAAAATGGCAGTATGTCATTGTAAAAGACAAGCTTGAAAGACATTGGTATGACATTGGTATGTTAAATGGTGGGATAAATTCCTCATTGATACCATTATCCAAAATGTTAAAGAATTGGCTCATGCTCCCAAAGCCTAGAATTTACCTCCCAGTGCTCCCCCTATGCTTTTAACTCCTGATGCTTTTTTTCCCCTAGTAAAAGAAGCCTCTCATGCTTTTAAAGATTCCCCCTCTGCCTCTTCTTCCTCTTCAAAGAAAAAGTCTTCCTTGAGTAAGAAGAGTCTTATGCATCTTCTGAAGCCACTCCTGCAGTCAATCCTCAAAGAGAATTATTTGGAAATTTAGGATTTGATACTCAAGAATATTTTACAGGAATTGAAGATTTATGATCCAATATTTCTGCTGATGATTTACCAACTATTTTTGCTGAAGATTTACCCGATATTTCTGCTGATGATTTACCCACTATTTTTGTTGAAGATCTACCCAATATTTCTGCTGATGATTTACCCACAATTTTTGCTGAAGATTTACTCAAGAATTATGCTGAAGATTTTGTTGAAGATTTCCCTCAAGATTTTTGCTGAAGATCCCATGTTTACAGATTTGTCTGCTAACTCTACAGTGCAGATTCCCGATTTATCTGCCAATGCAGAGATTCTTCAAGATTTTCAAGCTTTTCAAGACTTGGTCTGCCAACACTACAGTGCTGCAGAAAATAAAGAATTTTATTGTTTACCCGCATGCTTGTACTTTTATTCTCTGAATATATTTGGAGGACTTCTATAAATAGAGGACTCCCTTACCATTGTAAGGCACAAGCTTTCATACCTTTGAATCCTTGAGCCAACCTTGCTTCCTTTGCTTCCAACTTTATAACCAACTTCCTACTTTGTTTCTTAGTTCCTTAGTTCATTTTCTTCTACTTTTGTAAATGTGCTTCTAAGACTTTAATAATATCTTCAAATTATCTAAGTTTATTTTCAATACTTACTTACTTATATATATATATATATATATATATATATATATATATATATATATAGGGGTTTGCTAGGGGTTCTCCCCGTAATGTTCTCTGCCATTCTTCCAGTCTTACATAGAATATGATTTAAGAAAAAATAAAATTGTAGTACCATTTTTTTGCTAACAAATTAATTTTTATAAGTTGATAGTTAGGTTCTAATGCTTTAAAACTTATTTTGGATTCAAAACTAAAACCTAAGAGTGGAAGGTTAATCCTTTAGGGATTGTATCACCCAAAATTGATCTGATCATCCTAAATTTGATACTAATGCCTCACAATTTGGTTAATGTCTCAAATTTGGTGCTAATGCATAAAAAAACAAGTGGTGGAGGTCACTACAATTTTATTTTTCTTAAATCATGTTTTATGTAAGATTGGGAGAACGCCATGAGAACTTACGAGGAGAACTCCTAGCATTTTCATATATATATATATATATATATATATATAGGAAAATGCTAAAGGTTATTTTCATAGTGTTTTTCTGGGTTCTCACATACTTACGTAAAACATTATTTAAAAAAAAAAAAAATTGTAGTGGTCTCTACCACCAATTTTTTTAGGCATTAGCACCAAAATTGAGGCATTACCACTAAATTTAGGATGATTAAATCCATTTTATGTGATACCATCTGTAAAAGGTTAACCTTCCATCCTTAGATTTTAGTTTTGAATCAAAAAACAAGTTTTAAAGCATTAGAACCTAAATATTAACTTATAAAAATTAATTTGTTAACAAAAAAAAATGCTACAATTTTATTTTTTCTTAAATCATGTTTTACGTAAGTCTGAAAGAACCAGGAAAACACTATGAGAAAAACCCCTAACAAACCCCATATATATATATATATATATATAAACTAAAACTTACAGAGTGTTGCAAATGAAGTGACCAACGGATAGAAGCAAAGACGAACACAGAAATGAAGACCAGACAACCAGTTTGTTCAACTCCATTGAAATCAATCTACAAGCAATTCGAGAAAAGATCCCAGGAGATATACAAAGAGAACAAACCTTCCAGAATAAGCCCAAATCATATCGAGCCCATGTTGTTCTATAGATGTTGAGGGAATATGACAATTGCTAATTCCAGAATAAAAAAAGCTTATGATGGTTCAAGAAACATCCTCCCATAATCATGTCATAACGAAAGAGGAAAACTATATACACAAACAGTATTGAACAACGTAGCAGTCATATAAAAACGACAACACTGCAACAGCATGCAGTAACAATTGTCAGCTTTTCGAGTCCTTGATTGGCTTCATCTAAGCTCCATTAGCTGGAGGAGCAGAAGATTTTTGACACAAAATTGCAGCATCTTCTTCATCGATATCTATTTCCTTCACACCAGCAGTTAGAGATGAAGACGAATCACCTTTCCATCTGTTTCCATAACACCATTACCACCCCCGTTGACTTCATCCTCAAGGAATGAACCTTTCCGACGGAGTTCTTTTACTTTGAGAAATTCATCATAGTGAGCTCTTCTGTGCTCCCTAAAACTCATTCCATTCTTGTCGCCCTCAGAATCTGAAAAATTTCCACAAAAAGGCACGGTAGAGAGCATAAGTCATACTTGGAGTGGTGGAAACAACACCAGCCATTCAATTAAAAACTAAGAAAATGATTCCAAGAAAAGTGGGGAGCAGGGGAAATGAAATGACGATCTCTTTTTGTGTCCTTCAGTATCAGCCAACTGTTATCATCGAAGAAGATAAATAATAGAGTACTTTTATATGAATACGTGCAACTTCAACTAAATCTATCCATTTGGCAATGTTTAACTAAACCACATAGCATATGGTACCTGCTCCCTTGGAATAACTTGAACATTGTAATCCAATTTAGATAATTAAAAGTAAAATAGAACTAACTTTTTTTTTTTTTAATAAAAAAAGTAAACTGAAGATTGTTAGAATGGCTGAATAAAAAGGCGAGAACCATAAAGAAGCACGTAACAAAAACCTTCATCATCCTGCTCCGTAGCATCAGCCTCATCCTCAGATGATGTCCAGCCACCTGATTTCTGGCCGTCCTTTCTACTTGAAGAAGCCACATCACACAAAGCAGTTCGTATTGCTTCTGCATGAATCGTGTCACCGACACAGTCATCAAAGCTACCTCGTATAGGAGACAAAGATCCTACATTGTTCAACACAATCCAGAGAGCATTGTTTTAGAAAATTGAATCAACAGCCGCCAAATCTCAGATACTAGTATAAATGAACTTAATACAGCCTATCCCTGCAAAAGATTTGACACCTTTTTTTTATATGTATTTTTGCTTGGCAACAAGAATGGTACTGCTCAAAGTGAAAAGTTAATGAACACTTCGGCATACATACATCCATATGGCATCATTCTTTTCCTTACCCCCTAAAGTACATGCATCCACATAGAAATTCAGTCTGACAGGAATCTGCAGAAGGGATAATAAAAGATAACTGGACTCACCATCATCATCAATCATGTGGTGATATGGTGTCTTGGGTTCAGTGATTTTCTGCCTCACAGGTTTATTCGCTTCAATTTCCCCCAGATTAGCCTCATCCCATCTTACACGCCCCCTGTTATCCAAATGGTAAAAGAAATGCTAAAGTTAATAGTATATATCGAATTATAAGATTTATAATAGAGCAGTTACCAACTCTATAACAGAGAATTCATAAAACTTAATAGAAACAAGGGCACAAACCTAATATTCTAATGCAAGATATGAATAAGTGTAAACCCCAAAAAGGAACTCGTACACACAGCACTAATTAATCACATCGCAGCTGATTCCAGAAAATTATGGTAGGCTGCTTTGGACAATGAATATTTTCTTTCACCTTGAGAACTCAAAACATATTAAACGTGTACTTTCCCCCTAGCATCCACCACATTGCATAACTATACCTGAACATCCTCTTCTCAGCAATTAAACAGCAAATGTAATAAGACTTGTTCTTGGATTACATCTAAAACTTCCAGAAACACTCTATGATGATAAGAAAATAACTCTTCCATTTTCATCTTCCCATAGTCACATCTGCTAAATCAAAGGCCTTTTTCACCAGCCTGACCCACAATGTCTAGCATTTCACTTCTGCTAGCACCCGTGCTTCAACCAACTAAAACCGTATTGCTGAAATCATATATCTCCACTGCAGGAGTAAACCATCTGAATCACCTTTTTGCACAGCTAGTCTTCAAAAAATTACACCTCTTGACTTCAGTTAGATCTACCCTCTCAAATCCCACAATAATTAAACTCTCTTTTTATGAAAAATCATTTATGATTTCCCTGCATTTTGTTTTAAATTATTGAGTATCTGTATCACCCATAATATTCAGATTCTAACATCCACTTCAACCCTATCGTCATATGTTAACATTTAACAACTAAAGAAACAAAGGTTGACATTTATGATCAACATTATGGGTAAATAATCGACATTTATGAGCAACACTATGGGTAAATAATTGGGAAATCAGGTCAGGATCCCATGTGCTTTTTGGCCATTTTGACTTTTGGACCCCAATTTTCAATTTTATAGATTTGAGACTTGAGTTTCGGCATATTTTAAATTCGAAATCTCAGTCACCATTTTCATTAAATTAGTAACAAAAACAAAAGTGAAAAGACACTTATGCTCCTCAGATCAAAAAATGAAGGAAAAAAAAAAACCCTTAACAAGTAATGGCCTTTAACAGGGGGCATAATTATCTTTTTTGTTTTTTAATTTTTTATCTTAAGGACATAATTGTCTTTTCACAGGCATTTTTGTTACCAATTTGACCGAAATGTTAGCAGAGGTCTTGAATTTAAAATGGGCCTAAACTTGGGTCTCAAGTCTATCAAATAAAAAACTGAGCTCTTAAAGTCAAAATGACAAAAAGCACATAAAGCATATGGGGTCCCTGACCTGATTTCTCATTTAAAAAAAAAAAAAGAAAAAAAAAATTATGTCTAAAGGCCAAAACAAAATCCTTGCATACCATATTTAGAAAACACCAAATCATAAACAACTTCCAATAAATAAGTTATGTAAATTACTTCATTTTGCTGCACTGGTGATCTCCTCAAAACGCAAAACAGTAGCTCAATCACTTTATGTCACTGAAAAACAAATTGCAAAACTTCTAGTTAGATTGTTGACATCAGATATCATAATAATGAATTTGATAGATATTACAGTCAAGCTCGTCTTTATGTGTCTCTACTAGAATATGCAAGAGGTGAAAGGAAATTCAAGCGTTGGCAAGTGGAAGCAACACACAAACAAAAGTATTATTAAACATTTACACAAACGAGAAATCGGAACCATAAATGTAGCAAAATCACATACAAGTAATCTCATTGCATGCACCTTCCAAATGTCCTCCCAGCATAAATTTTTCATGCAAGGTATAACATAGCAGTGAGCTGAAAATACTCACTTGAATCTAGCTTACCCAAAATAATTCGTACGTAAATCTTATCATTGTATCTAAAGCCGACACACTATTTCCTGAAAATACTCAATAAATGTACAAAATTCAAAAATATTCTAAACCTAAGAATAGCTTTTACAAACCGAGAACATAGAAATCCAATTTCACTACCAGAATCCCCACCTCCAATCCCCGTTAAACACCAAGAACATATATAATCATGAAATAATACACCCATAATTTCCTTTATAATCAAAATCAAATTGTAAAAAATCCAAAACTAAAAATCCAGCATTCAGGTATATATATATATACAAAACCATTGGAGCCACAGATCGAACATCGGTCACGACCCTGGAAATATCCAAGAGGACATAGATCCTTCACAGTCCGTTTAGTTGCTGAGAAAATACGCGGGAAAATGAAAAAAAATAAAGATCGTAACATCGGCCAACTTCATTTTTATAGACGAATCCAATTATTTCGTTTCTGTCCATTTCTCTCGGTTCTTCAGGAATCAAACCGATCCTAAAATTCAAGACTAAAAAAAGTAATAAATGAAATATATATAAAAAAAAAGGAGAGATTTTTCTTTCTCGTACCTGTGATTGAATGAAATTTTGCGAGCGAGTTTTGGGTTTCCGAAGAGCGGAAGAGAAAATATGGAAAACGTTCGCCTGCTTCCTTTGGACCTCAATCTACGTTTTGGGTTTTTTTGCTTCCCAGAATTACCCCTCGTCGTAATAGGCAATGATGGTTTGACTTTGTGATGAGACCTAACACTCTACAACCGTTCCTTCATTTCACCATTCGTCGGACCACTGACAAGCTTTTGCGGTGTAGAGTTGTTTTTAGAAATGACCGAAATTTTTCTCAAATTGAACCCTTTATTTATTTATTTTTATTTTAATTTAGTTTATATATTTTCTTATAATACGTAAGAAATATATTTTTTAATAATTTTATTAAAAAGTATATATCTCATACATGCTAATTAAAAATATATTATATAATTCGTATATCTCTAGAGACATAACATTTTTATAAATTGAGTTAAACAAATATCTTCATCCTAATTTAAATAAAATTTATGTCATTTCCAAAATTTTAAGGGTAAGTTTCTAATAAATTCCTAAATTATCGTGTGGAAACAAAAACACCCTCAATTTTATTTTTTATTGTTTTAATTTTTACTTCCTAAGTTAATGTGTATTAAGCCCCTCATTACATTTTATCCTAAAAATGATTAACATCGCTCTATCTTTAACTGAACGCACAATTTTGTTATATTGTCATCTCAATACAAGGTTTGATCCTATTTGTCATAGGTGACATTTAGGATAAAAACGCATTGTTTTGGGTCCTCATTTGCAAGGTTGAGATTAGTTAAATGCACAATTTTGGAACGGTATTTGTTAAAGATGGAGACCTGTGTAAGCAACGTCTCCATTACTGCTATCGTCAATTTCAGAGAAGGATGAACAACAAAAAGAAGAAAATTAGAGGGGAATGAGACAACGAAGACAAAGTCTATATTAGGAAGCTGGAAAAAGTTTGTTAAATTTTATTTTAGTGTTTTCTAGTATATGAGTTTCCTCTTACTGCTAATGATTTAGAATTTCACTATAGAAGAAAAGTCAATGTCAATGTCGTCATCGTTGTAATATTGTCGGCCAAAGACGATTTGGAAGTAGTGCAGCTTACATCCCCAATTATAACATCCATCGCTGTAACCAATTCTGAGAGGTAGTTTTATAAGTGTGCTATGTATAACCATAAAAATGTAATTGAATTTGTTATAAAGCTACTAAGAAATAGTTGTTTATTCGAATTTGTTCCTAATTGTCACATTTTCCCCTAATAACAGATTGTTATTTTTTTCAATGGTATGACAAAGAAGCATAAGAAGCATGTCATCGCTAAAAGGGACTCTTGCTTGGGTTGTATAAATAAATGAATTATCTGAAGAGTTAAGTATTATTTCTTAGAGCCATATTGAGAATCCAAACATTTTTGTTAGTTTTTTCTTTAGTGATTTTAGTATTGCTGAGCTTGCTATGATTGATGGGGCATTGATGCAAAAGCAAAAGGTCGTGTTTTGGAAAAGTTGTAATTTGGGTTTAGGGTTTAGGGTAGTTGATGTGTGCCTTAATTGAAATTGTGTAAAATTGTAACTTTTGTATTACTTTACCTCAATTAGGAGATTAGCCGGACACTTATGAAATTGTATGACTATTTAACCTTTTAAATTATAAGGGAAAATACACTTCACCCCTATGAAGTATTCGCCAATTTTTGTTTTGACATCAAATATTTAAAAAGTGACACTTGACCCCCACAATGTATAACACGATAACAAAAAAGCTAATCCGTCAATTTGAGCCGTGAATTGGGACAAAAAATAAAGTCACATGCGATGCATGTGACTTTATTAATATCATTATGACCAAATTATCCCCACGTGCCTTTTCCCATCGCCACAACATCATCTTCTAGTCGCCAATCTCCTCGCCCGACACAAAGGACAAGTAGATAGAGGGAAGACGTTGGAACCCATAAGCCTTCAACTTGCAAATGGCCTTGAGGTACTAGTGCCAACGCACTTCATGTCTTGGGACCTTCTAGCAAAGATGTTGTCGTGCTGGTCGAGGTGGGCACTGAAGGGATGGTATGACCACTTCTTGTGCTCGGTGGCAACAATGTTGGTGTGGGAGTTGAGAAGGATTGTAGGGAGGTTGGGATCAAAGCTAGGCCATTTGAAGAGGATCAGAGGCTCGCCCTCCACAAACTCCAGGGTTTGCGCCTCGAGCGCGATAGACTTGGCTTGGGAGAGGATGAAATCCGATTCAGCATACTAGGGGCTTGATTGGGCTGTGTTGATTCACAGGTACTATTGGAATCTTGATATAATTGACAACAATGACGATGATGAGTTTGCTTCAACTGTTGTTGTTGATGATGATGATGAGAGGAACAATAATAGTAAAGGAAAATGTAGTAGAAGATGATGTTGTGGGGATGGGGAAAGGCACTTGGGGGGGGAGGGTAATTCGAGCATAATGATGTTAATAAAGTCACCTGCATTGCATGTGACTTTTTTTTTCTGTCCAAAGTCAAGGCTCAAATTGACGGACTTGCATTGCATGTGACTTTTTTTTTTTTTTTCTGTCCAAAGTCAAGGCTCAAATTGACGATGGGCTTTTTTGTTAGAGTAATGCTTGGCAAGGAAACTATCTGTGGGAAATCCTGACTTGCTGACATGGCATGCTCAGTGGACCATGCCATGTCAGCCCACTTATTATTAAAAAAAAAAAGAGAAGGCAAAGTGGCCTTTTAGGTCTCTTCTCCTTTTTTCTTCAATTACAGCCACCACTCCCTCTTGCTCATTTCCTCCCTACCTAGAAGCCCACTTTGCCTTTGTTGCATCTGTCTCTCTCACTCTAGAGAAAGATCTCCAGCGACTAAAGAAGAAAATCGTTGATTGGGCGTTAGCAAAGGATTTCAAAATCCCAACACCCAATCATCATTTCCTCTAATCACAAGGCGTCTTGTTCTTTCTCACAGAAACGGTAATGTGTGTTTTTTAGTCTAGGTTTTTTTATTTAGATCGAAATGTGATTTGAAGATTGATTTTTGTTGATGGGTAAGCCGTAGTTAGGGTTTATGGGTAGCGTTTTTTTTTCCCATGTTATCACTTTTGGTTTTGTAGGTTCACTTGGTAGAATGAATTTGATATCTTGATTTGTGTTTGTTTGCTTTCATTTGGGTGTGCGATTATGTGTCATTTACAAGTCTTGAAGTAACTTATTGTGAATTATTTTGTGTATAATACATATAGTCTTTACCCTTTTTTCTTTTTTTTTTTCATTGTGAAGTAACTTTGATTTTAATGTTTGAATGTTATTGGCAAATCATTTGTGCATTAATTTGTTTAGCTAATATGAATTTTTCTTCTAATAACTACTAGATGGACTCGTGGAATGAGTGTGAAGTAGATTATTTACACACTAATTTCAATTGATGAAGCTTCACCCTTCTAAGCTGGCCCCAAAATGGTTTGTTAGGCATTTAATTATTCCTTTAATTTTTCTTCAAATCATTGTATTTATTTATCATTAGTATATTTTAATCATTATTTGTTGAATGTTGTCCATTGAATGTTATTATTCACATTTCAACTATGTTATTTTATTTTTTTGTTGTTGGTATAGATGGAAATGAAATCGTGCGTACAAACTCTTAAATGGAGATTGTTGTGAGTGCATTTGTGAGTGTTGTGTCCCACATTGAGAAAATATAAAAGAAAATAGTGCTTAATATACCTAAGTGGACTTTAGCCCATTAGCTTAGGCTTTTGGGCTAGAGTTGTATTCAACTATATATATCAATGTGCTCTTGGTATAAACTCTATAATTGTTTTAATCTTCTAACAAATGGTATCAGAGCCATGGTTACTTTCTTGGAATGAGTGTTTGGATGCGTCGGGTTTAGAGTTGTGTCTTGCTCTGCAACTCTTGACGTGAGACAGTCTTGAAATGTAGAAAGTGTAATGCCCCAAGTTCTAGAGGTAGAGTGACTAGGAGCAATTGTAACATATTCTTAATAAAATAAAATATTCTCATAAGATCTCCATTACTAAAATAATTATTCCAAATACATAACATGCTAGTATACAATAATCTCTTAAAAATATAGTTACACAATCTTTACTCGTCCCAAGCGGTCTAATCCATAAAATAGAGTCCCAAAAACTTTCACTACTACTAGCTCCTCAAAGCAATAAGTCCACGCATCCCACCAGTACCCTTGTCCTCAGTACTACAATTTATAGAGCAATCTGAAAAAGATGTAAAGGGAGAAGGGGTAAGTTCGACAACTCAATAAGTAGCCACAACACCAAATGCTATAAAACATGCTATGCAAATTTTTATGCCATCATGTCTATCATATCCAATAATAATTTATGTATAATAAAGCATGATAGTTGTAAAATGAGTAATCAGCACTTCCTTTTTATCCTTTTCAAAATAATGCTCGTTGTACCCTTGGGACCCGACACCGCTGTTTACCGTGAGCGACGCACGTTGGCGTGTGTCTCGAGGGACCTATATGCTCATCTTGTCATCACAGGGGAGAGCTACGGGTTGAAACTCCCCCTAGGTGAAGGCCACCCGGCCTGGTAGCACACACCTTCTCGTAACCGTCCTTCGGTGTGCTTGCCCTGCTATCCTATATGGTACCGAAACTATAATCGTGTCTCGGAGTTAAACATTTATGAATGCACTATAATATTTCTATAAGCTCTACTGTAACTGTATATTTTATTCATGTAACATTTATGTAACTGTACATTCGTATAACATATCATGAGTTTTTTCATTCGTAATCGTATCCATGCATAATTCATTGTAACATTTATGTAATCATGCAATATGATTGAATAACACTATGCATTAAAAATGAGAAGTGCAACTGTAAATCATGTGAGTGAATTCTTCATAAAATTCCCAACATTTTCATTTTTCAAAGATTCATAATAAAATCTGTTGGGGTTTTTGGTGTTGTGTTCTCTTACCTGTCATTGCATGTCCTTAATTTGATTCTGCATCCAACTCATAATTCCTACAACGAAGGTAAAAATACCTTAGTCATCAATTCATTTATCTTTAACATTAAACCGCGCCATACTTGATTTATAAGTCTCCCATAAAATTCTAATAATCAACTCAACTAAGACCTCAAAAAATATCCAAAATCATCCGACCATAATTAATAGCTTAGGGAGTCGACCATAATATCGCTCTCTTTCTAAGCCATTTAATTTAACAACTTACTCTCAATATCACAAGCATAGAAACATTTACAACAATTAATCTCTCCAAATAGCAATTCAAATATTTATATACTAAAAACTCCAATTTAATTTTATAAATTTAGCTTCATACTAAAAATACCATAAAGAATATTACCTTGGAGTTTTCCTATTTTTATTTCATTTTCCTCTTCCTCTCCTTCCTTTCTTCTTTTCCTCTTTCTTTTCTTTTCTCTCTTTCTTTCCTCCTCTCTTTCTTTTCTTCCTCACTTCCTCACGCTCACTCAAGCTGCTGTGAGCAAATGGAGAGCAATGATCTCCGTAAATAGTGGTCGGTACCCTCTGGTTGTGAGACACTTGTCCCATGTGCATGACACCTTAACTACCTCCTCATGACATCTTTTGCCCATATGTCTTCAAGAGAAAGAAAAGGCCATGCTACATAACACCTGCAGCCCAAGTGTCATCCGAGAGACTCATGAAAGCCTACTGTTACACACCTAATGCAATCGTGGGACAGCTTAAGGAGTTGTGGAGCAGGTATCCCACAACGTGTCTCTTACTAGCCACCCATGTTGTTAAAGTGCCCATAAATCCCACAATTAATTTCTAATGAAGCTAAGCACGTCCACTATAATATATAAAAAAATTCGTGGCCTAATAAAATCATTAATCCATCCAATTAATTCTTCAAATCTCAAGTGCTTCAACTACTTAACAGATTAATCTATTAACTTAAAAAATTCATAACTCTTTCAATTTAACTCCAAATAACACGAAATTTGGCTTACAATTTTCCTCATTCAAAGCCTCACAACATAGCCAAAAATCATAGCAATCCATAAATTTTTGATACCTCAAAATACCTCAAAATTTCGTGCATCTGTTTGACCAAAATTCCTGTTTTGACACTTACAACTTCTAAAAATCGTAACTCCTTCTACAAGCATCCAAAAATCATGAAACTACTTTTAAAATATTCACTTCTCATCATTCTACAAAGTCTTAAAACAGTTTTGCTTAAAGTCTCTAATTCAATTTTTGGTGCTCAAAACAATGTGACTTTTCTTTCAATAACCACTAAAATTCAACTTTCACCATCTTTCATATTAAAACTGTATTTACCTATAAAATTGCAAATCCTCCTTATCCTTGATATTAAGATCACCTTTATTCTAGGGTATAAATTTTAGGGTATTACACAAAGACTTACAAGCGAAGGAGAATTTTGTCAATGTGAAGAGACTCACAAGTAAGGGAAGATTGTTGTGAGTGCACTTGTGAGTGTTGTGTCCCACATTGAGAAAATATAAAAGAAAAGAGTACTTAATATACCTAAGTAGACCTTAACCCATTAGCTTAGGCTTTTGGGTTAGAGTTGTGTTCAATTATTTATATTAATGTGCTCTTGGTATAAACTAAGATAGTGCATACTAGATAAAATATTATAAAAGAAACATGCACTACGCACATATATGCAGGGGAGAAGAAGACACCAAAAAAAGGAACTCACCCTAGCTATGGAGAGGAGCTTGCCGGAGGAGATGAGGGGTGGGTTCGTCGGCGTCAGATGAGATAACCAGAGCTGGCTATGCTCAGGGGGGATTTAACTGCTAGAGGAGGAGCCATATGCATGCGGGAGAGGAAAACTATGAGGGAAGAAGAAGAAGGGGGAGGGAGAGTAGCCTTCTCGGAGGAGTTGGGGGTTGGGTTCGCCGGTGGGAGAGAAGTGACCGAAAATGGAGGAGAAAGGAGGAGACCTGGTAGCGCGGGAGAGAGGGAAAAAGAAGGGGGAAGAAAAAATGGGGGAAGAAAGAAGCAAGAAAAAAAAAGGGAGGGGGGCTGTGTGCGGGCCAGCTGGGGCCACACGTCACAGTCCCCCCCCCCCATAGGGTGATGTGTGGCATTGTGCCACGTTACCTTATGGTGACATGGCACTATGCCACATCACTAATTTTGATTTTAAAAAAAAACAATATTACATCAAACATAGCGTATGTAAGTTATGCATGGGTTGTATGCATCCAAGACTTACAAGAATAAATAATATTTGTCATTTAGGGTTTTTTTTTCGCTCCATAAAAATGAAATAAATTTATTAGTTCAAATAAAAAAATTGTAATAAAAAATAAAATTCATTAATTAAATAAAAAAAACATTATGGTTTAAAAAACATATTTCCCAACCTGACTAGGGATACATGCTAGTTTAATTAAAGGAAAATGTTAGGAGTTCTCCTCATAGTGTTCTCCTAGCATTCTCCTAGACTTACGTAAAACCTAATTTAAGAAAAAAATAAAATTGTAATGGCCCCCACCATTGATTTTTTTAGGCATTAACACCAAATTTGAGACATTAGCATCAAAATTGAGGCATTAGCACCAAAATTGAGGCATTAACACTAAATTTAGGATTATCAAATTCATTTTGGTAATACCATCCCTGAAGGGTTAACTTTCTACCATTAGCTTTTAGTTTTGAATCCAAAAACAAGTTTTAAAGCATTAGAACCTAAATTTTAACTCATAAAATTAATTTGTTGGTAAAAAAACGGTACTACAATTTTATTTTTTCTTAAATCATGTTTTGCGTAAGACTAGAAGAACGCCAAGAAAACACTACAGAGAGAACCCCTAGCAAACCCCTTAATTAAAACCCGATTGTAAGAAATTAATTAATTTCGACTAACAATATTTAATTTAAAAATACGTTGTTCTACCTAGCTATATACGTACTAGTACATTTGCATGGGAGCTGCATGCATGCATTAAATACATGCTATGGTTATGGTGGGAGCCAGGCTAACCTATATGATGAGATCATGGCAGCAGAAATTACATCAAACATAGCGGGGAGCATTACTCAAGTGGCGGACTCAGATACTGTTAACTCGTGTTAGTCCTGGTTCTGAATATATATAGGGCTAGAGGTTTAGAGGTTGACTTAGGTACAAGCCGCAAGAGAAGAATGTAATTATCCACAGTAGGTCATGATCCTCGATATGGCCCGTAGGGATCAATCAGTAAGTACGTAGGTCATATACAATGTAGCGTAGCTAGGGTTAATATATTTATTAATTAAATATTCTTAATAGCCATATATATATTGTTGTAACTTAATTAATTAAGTAACGCTATATATAAATATGTATATATAATAAGATGTGTATATATATATTATATTATTATAATAATATGTATATATATATAAAAAAAAAATACATATGCTAACATGGCACATGTACCACGTTAGAAATTTCCTAACGTGGTATATATGCCACGTTAGAATTTTGTAACATGGCATATATGCCACGTTGGGAAATGGCCAACGTGGTACATGTGCCACGTTAGCATATGTAATTTTTTTTTTAAAAAAATAATATATATTATATACATATTATTATAGTATCTAGGGTTACTATATATATTAATTAAATAACTTACTAGCTATATATATTAATTAAATAACCGAAGAAATGAATGGGTTTGTGAAAAACGATTCACGCATCCTTCTATTTTAGTGAAGGAGGTGCAAAGAGTTATGGAGGAATACAAGTTGCTTCATGAGCAGAATTCCCTTTTGTAGCAAGTAGTGGGCAAACCTCATAGTAATCGCTGGACAACCCCTCCCGAGGGGTGGTGGAAAGCGAATGGGACATTGCGATTGATAAAATTTCTGGAAGGATTGGTGTGGGGGTGGTAGTGTGAGATGACCAGGGGCAGATGGTTATTGCAAGAAGTCTTACACGGATGGGAAGGCTTGACCTGACGACGAGTGAAGCACTGGCATCTTATTTTGCTGCACATCTTTGTAAAGAAAATGGAGCTACGTCCTTAATTCTTGAAGGGGACGCCAAACTAGTTGTTGATGCTTTAAATTCAAACAATTGCAACTGGAGCTGCTTTGGACATATTGTGAACGACACCCATAGAATCTTGCATACTTTCTCACAATGGAGATGTGTCTTTGTTCACCAAGAAGCAAATCAAGCGGCACACCTATTAGCGAAGGAAGCAACAAAAGATGTCATAGATAGGATTTGGAGGGTTGAAATTCCAGATTGTATTTGTGATGTTGTTTCGATGGAGCTTTTAGCTTCATCTTTTGATGGTTGATGGGGTTTTTTTTTAACTCCATTGTCTGATTATTATTAATGAGAAGCCACAACAATTTGTTTATAAAAAAAAAAAATTAGGTTACTACAATACACACACACACACACACACACACACACATATATATATATATACATATATCTCATATTGGTTAAATTTAATTTGTAAACTCTTTGACACTCTTTCTTTGCAAGCCGATTTTCAAAAGTGAATTCTATCTAAAAGTTTGTATCATATTACTATAATTTATATATATAGCTAGGGTTAATTAATATGTGTGTGTATATATATATATATAGCTAGGGTTCATTAATATGCATGTATATATTTAGGTGCTAATTAATAAGTGTATAGATTTAATTAATATGTTTATAAGCATAATTATTACGTTTAATTATCATGTTTAATTAAAATGTTGATAGGTTTAATTAATATATTATTTCAAAAAAAAAAAAAAACAAATACTAACGTGGCACATATACCATGTTAGAAATTTACTAATGTGTCATACATGCCACGTTACCAAATTTTATCGTGGCATATATGCCACGTTAGTAAATGGCTAACGTGGCATATGTGCCACGTTAGGATCTTTTTTTTTAAAAAAAATATATATACATATTTTTAGAATATGTAATTTTTTTTTCTTTTTAATGAATAATATATATACATATTATTATAATATCTAGGGTTACTATATATATATGTATATTAGTTAGCCATTTACTAGCTATATATATATTTATTAGAACTTAATTAATTAAGTAACGCTAAATATAAATACGTATATACAATAAGATTAGTAACTTGTATTTATCACACTATATTAATCTAATTAATATTATAAGCCCATGCCATTTTATTTTATTAATTAATAGTGAGTCACATATAGATATATAACCCTAGATATATATATTAAATAAGTTACTATTTATGGTATATGAATTAAATAAATCAGTTAGCAAAATTAATTGTACTTTTTTAAAATATTTTTTCCATTACTAACGTGGGCAATATGCCACGTTACCAATTGCTAACGTGGCATTAATTACACGTTAGTAATTGGTAACGTGGAATTACTCACACATTAGGGCTATAATTTTTTTTTCTTTTAAATTTCCATTACTAACGTGGAATATGCACGTTACCAATTATTAATGTGGCATTAATTACACGTTAGCAATTAGTAATGTGGTATCACTCACACGTTAGGACAATAATTTTATTTTTTAATTTTTTTTAAAAAATTTCAATTACTAACGTGGGCAATATATGCCACATTAGCAATTACTAACGTGGCAAACGTGTGAGCAATGCCATGTTAGTAATTGCTAATGTGGCATATTGCCACGTTACTAAATGCTATTACTAACGTGTGTGTTTTTAAAACGTTAGTAAATGATGACGTGACAAAAAAAGATGAACAGTAAACTCGTTAGAAAAATGTCGGTTTTTTGTAGTGGGGTCAAGTGTCACTTTTCAAACATTGGACGTTAAAACAAAAATGGGAGGATACTTTATGGGAGTAAAGTATATTTTCCTCTAAATTATATATATGTTAATGTTTACACTGATTTGAATGTGAAATTTGTGTTTTAAGTGATTAGTTTAGATTGAAATAATACTAATGAACTATATTAACAAGATTAAAATGAATAGAAATAAGATTAATTAATAATAGGGAAAATTACACTTTACCCCCATGAAGTATCCACTGATTTTCACTTTTACCTCCAAAGTTTTAAATGTGACACTTAACCTCTCCCAAACTTTCAAATTGTGGCAATTCGACACGTTTGGCCTTTTTATTCCCATAATGCCCCCATCCAAAAAAAGGAAATATGCTAGGGTGGCCTGGGAGTGGTTCGGCCACCCCCAGACGGTCGGCCTAGGGGTGGTTCGAACCAGCATAGATTGTTAATTTTTTTTTTTTGGTTTTTGGTTTTTGTTTTTATTTTTTTAAAATAAAATATGTGATGGGGGCATTTTGGAAAAAAAAAAAAGAAAAGGCCAAAGGTGTTGAATTGCCATAATTTGAAAGTTTGGGACGGTTAAGTGTCACATTTGAAATTTTGGAGGTAAAAGTACAAATTGATAGATACTGTGGGGTAAAGTGATATTTTCCCTTAATAATATTATTAGTGTGACAATAATATGATAACAATATTATTATATTGGCAACTGCATCGACATATTGTTCTAACTAAGGGTATACGACAAGGTGATCCCCCTCTCTCCCCTTATTTATTTATTTATTTTATGTGCAAAAGGTTTTAGCTTCCTCCTTGGTAAAGCTAAGTAGGATATGAGAATCATTGTTTCACTTATGACGAGGGGTGGAACACAATTAAGTAACCATCTATTTTTTTTTGATGATAGCCTTTTGCTTTGTAAAGTTATTATTTTTAAATGCTTGCATATTCAAGAAATTCTACAAGTTTATGAACAAGCATCAAGTCAAAAGTTGAATAGATATTAGACTTCAATCTTTTTTAGCAATAATACAAAGCCTGACGCTAAAGCACACATTATTGGGGTTGTAAGGGTGAATGCCAATCAACAATATGAGAAGTATTTGGGGCTGTCAGCCCTTCTTGGTTGTTCACATATTAGCTCTTTCACATGTTTACAAGGGGAGATTTTGAATAAGATCAATGGCCGAAAGGATAAGTTTTTCTCACAAGCTAGAAAGGAAAAGGTCATGAAAGCTGTAATACATGCCATTCCTACCTTCACCGTGAGTGTTTTCAATTCCCTAAGGCGTTATGCAATAGTATCAACTTGATTATCTCTAAATTTTGATGTGAACATAAAGATAATGACTCAAGGATTGCTTGGATTAGCTAGAATAACATGGGTAAATCTAAAGAGAATGGTGGTTTGAGCTATAGAGATTTGGAATGTTTCAACATTGCCTTACTTGATAAACAAGGATGGTGTCTTATTCAAAATCTAGATTGTTTGGTGGCTAAAATTCTTAAGAAAAAATATTTTCCAAATGGAAATTTTTTGAATTCAAGTTTATGATGTCAACCTTCTTATGTTTAGAGGAGCATTTAGAATGTGAAAAAGCTTTTACACCAAGGTTTGATATGAAGGGTGGAAAATGAGAATGCAATTCATATATGGAAGGACCGTTGGATTCATTCACCAACAAATTATTATATTCAATCTCTAGTTAGAATTCTTGCTCATGATGCAGCTATTAATTCTCTCATTGATGTTGATACACAGTGGTGGAATATATCTTTAATTATAGAGATCTTTAGTGAAGATGAGGTGAGGACGATTTGTGGTATGGCGATTTGTCCTAGAAGTTAGAGTGATCAATTAGTGTGGACAGGTACTAATAATGGACAATTCACAGTGAAGAGTGCTTACCATACTTCAAAGGAAAAAGTCCAAGTGTGGTGAAAGTTTTGTTATGGAAGGTCTGTAATAATATCTTGCCGACAAAAGAGAACCTTTCAAAAAAATAATTGTTTTTAATTCCACATATCCTATTTGTGATTTAGAAACTGAAACTATTGGACATATTCTGTGGAGTTGTCCATCTACTAGAGATGTATGGACAGGGTGTAATAAGAGAATTCACAAGATTTCTATTGATGTGGATGCTTTCGATCGTATTCTAGAAAAGCTTTTCCATTGTTTGGAGGATGAAGAGTTACAATTGTGGTTGTTGTGGCAAGGCAATTATGATTTTGACGAAACAATGTTGTATTTAAGGTGAGTTTCTGTCACTTGTGAATTTGGTTTCTATTGCTAAGGACCAATTAGATGCTTTTCATAAGGTGGAGCAGAGTTGAAGCAATGGTTGTGGTCCAACAATCCAAGTGCGTAGAGATGTTTCATGATCCTGTTCATTAGTGGGTTTTATTAAACTCAATTGAGATGCTGCTATACAAAGTGGAGAACAAAATATGGGCATGAGTTTTATTGCACGTGATCATGAAGGGCGAGTGGTTGCATCTTGTTGTGTTTCAAAACCTTTTTATTAGTGATCCAACTATTGCAAAGGAGCTTACTGCTTGGAAGATGATTGAAGTTGTAGGTTCTTTAGGTTTTCGTAAGATCATTTTGGAAGGAGATTCATTAGAGGTCATTATAGCTCTCAATATGGATGGTTTATGTTGGGGTGTTATGGAGAAGTTATCAATTATGCCAAATTGCTTTTATCCCGTTGTTTTCAATCTTAGGAAGTTTGTCATGTTCGACATATAGTTAATTATGCAGCACATGGTTTAACAAAATTAGCTTTAACTCTTGAAGAAGATCGTCTTCAGAAAGATGATTTCCTAATTTGTATTCATGCAACAGTTTTTACTAAATCAATATATGTAGAAGACTTTTCTCTCTTCTCTCTCTTACACTCTCTGCGTAAAGGCGCATGGGTTGCAGCGTGATTGAGGGGGGGAGTATTCTGGTGGCTGGCATTTAGTATGGCGAAGGCTCGTAGTTGTTTTGTGGAATGTAAGGAGTTTGAGATGCTGATCAAGAAACTCAAGTTTGAGGATTGTTGAAAGGAGTAACAAAAAATAGGGGTCCATCTATATTCAAAGGGATGAGCTAGCTTGGTTGATGGGTGCTATAGAGGAGGTGATGGATGTGGATACGTCAGAAGTATTCTGGGACCATTCGAGGGCAGGCTTTCCATGAATTTTAGCCCAAAGACGTTCCAACCGACATGGTAGGTTCATAACAATTGAGGAGTTTGAGGGTAGAAATTACCGAGGTAGCATTTTAATCCCTAAAGGCAGACATGGGCAAGGTTGGACTAGACTCGGAACTTAGAACTACAAGAATGTCTCTGTGGAAGGGTCGTGAGTTCAGAGAGAGTAAGGTGGTACAAGTGGTCTCAGCCTCTTAGGGAGCCAGAGCTTTGCGGAGGTGGTGGATCTGTCAAAGTCGTCGAAGAACGATTGTTTTCTTGAGTACAACGAGCCAATAGCTAGGATTCCTAGATGGTTGAAGGAGGCATCGGTGGCTGATCGGTGTCAAATATTATTTATTAAACCCCCCTTTACTTATGTTTGTTAGGCTCTTAGCTGCGTTAATAACTAAAATTTTGTATAGTTTTTAGTATTTTGTGTTGTGCAGGTCATTGCAACAAACATGGCTAGCAAAGGGCAAGAAAGGGACTTAAAGTGAAGACCACTCACGCAGCAGATGCAGCACCCATGGACGACGCAGACGCACACGCAGCACTACCGTCGCACGCTGCACAACCGCCCTAGCAGTTATATGCGTTAACGCAAATGCTCTCTATGAACGCACACCCATGTCCCTAGCCGCGCGAGTTATTTTGCGGTCGAACTTGTACCCTACGTTCGACCACAAAATAACTGGTGCGTTCGCAGTAGTGCGCTCGCACTGATGACTGTCGACCTATAAATAAGACCCTAGGTCCATTTGTTCGAGAGCTTTTTCTTTTGGACGTGTTTTAGAGAGCAGTTTGCCACTATTGGCCCTGCTCTGCCCTTTTCTTTGTATTCATTTACATTAGTTTAATATTAATGCTTCCTTTTTGTTTATTTACGCTTCCTTTACTTATGGGAGGCTAGATCCCCAACTAAGGTTGAGGATGTAGCCTCACCATGAATGCTATGTTAATTGCTTACATTTAAGTCATTTCATTCCGTTATTTATTTATGTGCTTAAATCGTCTCTCACTTGGTTTGGTGACAAAACCAAGTGAGATTGCACCGTAATCGTTTATTTTTGGTTTTTCGTCCGATGGATACATTCCATCCTTTGGTTTAAGCTCATTTATCCATAGTAGTTTGTGTCTTAACACATTCACTTTGGATCCTTTGAGCCTTAAACCGTTTATGGTTTGTCTTTCGTCAAAAGGGACGGATTCCTTTAATCCTTCGATAGGTGCAAGAGATTTAGTCTTATTTCAAACCGATAGACGGATGTTTTAGCTTAGTGTTTTCAATTAAAGTAGTTGAAATGGTGAGGTGAAAACCTCAACCTTGGTACTTACATTTCGTTTACATTTTCGCTTTTATTTACTTTCAAGTTGTCACAAACACCCACTATGGAGCTAGGTTAAAATAGCACTAACCTAGACTCGAAGTTATTTTCGCACAAAGCAATTTACGGTTCCTTGTGGGTTCGACTCAGTACTTGCGCAACCGCTATACGAGCTTCGATTCGTTCAATTGCAAGTACTAAATTTGGTCCGATCAAATTTTGGCGCCGTTGCCGAGGATCCGTCTAAATTGTTTTGCATTTAACTTTGTTTTTAGATTGATGTTATTTTTCTACTAGTTTTTATTTTCTGCATTGTACATTCTGCTTATAGTTTGTTTTATGTTTCAGTTAATTTTTTAATTATTAGTGTGCTATTTTGGTTCTGTTTGTGTTTCTGGAAAATCGGCCGACAATGCAACGCAGAACTTGCTCTAACGATCGCCGTCTATTCTGTGAAATTCGCACACCTGCGAACACCCGTCGCGTGCCTGCGTGCGAGCTCAAGGCCCTGACAAAGACGCAGTGCAGCTCTGCGGTCGAACGTCCCTGAGATACGTTCAACGACGCGTGCAACTACCGCCACATTTCTCGCATCCGTGCAACGAAACGTAATCGACTGGCTCGAGCGCACCTTTGCTTCTAGCATCAACATACCTGAGGCAATATGTTCAGTTTTTATTTTCTTTACGTTTTGATTAATTGTTAGACGTATTTTAATTGATTAAATTACCTGCTTTTGAGTATTTGTTTTATTTGAGTTTAGTGTTTAGTTTATATTTATTTTTAGTTGTTTATATGTTTTGCATATGTTTAGTCAATAATTTTGTTAGTTTAAATTTTTAGTTGTTTAAATTATTTTATTTTTGCTGCTGTTTAGGTTATTTTAGTTAATTTTGTTTTCTGTTTTTTATATTGTTTCGCTCTATTTTTATGCATCCTTTTATATTTGTTTTGCTCACATGTTGTTTTTTAAGTTTATTGTTGAGTAGTTTTAGTTTATAGTTGTTTTTGCCATCTTGTTGTTTGCTATTTTGATCCATTGCTTTCTTTATTTTTCCTGCATTTTTGTTTTTTTAGCTTGCTGTTTTCCTTAGTGTATAGTTAAATTTCTGTTAGTTTATGCATGGTCATCGTTGAACCTAGAGTTAACACCATTAGATCCCGACTTAGAAAGAAACATTAGAGAGCGACGAGCTCAAGCCAAGATGGGGGACAATCAAAGAGAGCCAAGGTGGAACAAAGACGAAGAAGATCAAAGAAACCCAAGAAGGAGGAGCATGAGGAATTTCAAGATGCAAGAGACGAATGGGGAGAGCATAGACAAATGCATGAGTTGATTTCATTTCAGCATTTACCTAATTGTTCGCATATGCGGTCGGACCCATTCATGCATAGTGTTACCTCCAACTAATGCCACTCATTATGATCTAAAGCCACATGTGATTCGGATGCTACCATCTTTCTATGGCTTAGATCATGAAAACCCTTATTCCCATGTTAAGAAGTTTAGGAGTATAAGCACCACAACCAAATTTCAAAACTTCTCGAGAGGAATCATCAATCTTGACTTTTCCTTTCTCCCTTCATGAGCGAGCCTTTGGTGGCTAGATTCCTTAGCTCTGGTTCTATTTACGTCATGGAAGAAGCTGTTGAAGCAATTTATCAGATTCTTCCCAATGTCTAGAGTAAATGATGCAGGAAGGAAATCAGTTCATTTACTCATGATGAGGACGAGAAATTCACGGAATGTTGGACAAGGTTTAAAGACATGTTAATGAAATGTCCACCCACGGGTATGAGAAATGGCGTCTAGTTCAATTTTTCTACCAAGGGTTGTATTACAACCGTAGTATGATTGAACTATTGAATGGAGGGCATTCCTGAATTTGATGGGAGATTTGGCCTACAAGGCTCGAGAAAATTGCCGCCAACACCGAATCGGATTTCACAGCAATCGAGACAAATCACCGAAAGAAAGGAGGCGTCTGGAGCTGAATCGAGCAAGAGTTGACTCAGAGGATGGATGCCATTGTCAATAGGCTGGATGCCGAGTATGGAAAGGCTTATTAAAGCCGTGAACACATTTCCGATTGAAAGTTGTTCTGATGCTAGTCCTTTGCACCACATAATTGTCCATCTATGGCGCTTTTCTCGAGATGGAACAAGTGAACGCTTTTAACAATTTCCAAAAGCATTCAAGCGGCCCATACTCTAAACTTACAACCTAGGTGGAGGAACCACCCAAATTTTTCATGGAAGCAAAACCAGCCCACAAATCAAGGAGGTTTTCCTCCTACTTACCAAAACCACAGACGATGGCCGGCCTCATCTTCCTATCAAGCCCCACTCAACCCCCCAATGTCATCAACTCGTCATTAGAAGAGTCAATGAAAGAATTCATGAAGATGATGGCCACCATCGTGATATTAGACACTCCACCATGTTGAACACCAGGCAATCTCCAAGTTGGAGACCCAAGTAGGACAGTTGGCAAATCACATAGGTGAGAGGGATAAGGGAAAGCTCCCTAGCCAACTAGTGAACAATCCTAGGGCATGCACTATCAGAAGTGCTCCAAATCAAGAACATGCCCATGCGATTGTCACACTGAGGTCAGGGAAACGAGTGGACAACCGTGTGGATGAGTCAGAAGAAGTTGATGAAGCAATGCGAGCGTAGATAAAGCGATACGCAGACTTTACTGAGCAAGAGGAGACAAAGAGTGACAACAATGAGAAGAAAGATGTTGAGCCATCTATAGTCACTCCCCCTGAGAAGGACCTTACAAGGTCATTTGTCCCAAAAACCCCTTATCCGGAGAGATTGAGAGCGCTAAAAAAGAATGCACAGTTTGCTGAAATCTTAGAGGTGTTTAAACAAGTCCGGATAAACATCCCATTCTTGGAAGCAATTCAGCAAGTGCCAGTATATGCGAAATTCTTGAAGGATCTGGTCACAATTAAGAGAAAGACCAATGTCCCGAAGAAGGCTTTTCTGACTGAGCAAGTGAGCTCCATCCTCCAATGCAAGCTACCCATCAAGTATAAGGACCCTGGATGTCCGACCATTGCTTGCATGATTGGAGAGTCGATCAATAGGGCATTGTTGGACCTGGGCAAGTGTGAATCTCCTTCCCTACTCGTGTATTTGAAGTTGGGACTGGAGAGTTGAAGCCAACCAACGTGGCGCTCCTGGGCGATAGGTCACTTAAGAGACCACGGGAATACTTGAGGATGTGTTAATCAAGGTTGACAAATTTTATTTCCTGGACTTTATAGTGATAGACACGGGATCCACGATGTGGCAAATCAAATTCCAGTGATTCTAGGCGACCTTTCTTAGCTACTAACGCCCTAATCAAGCTGTGGACGGGAGTTATGAAGATCTCATTTGGAAACATGATTGAGCTCAATATTTTCAATATCAATAGCCAACCATTGGAGTACGATGAGACCCATCCTATGTGCTTTATTGAAGAAATCACGGTGATTTTGATTTTGAGGACCGAGATTGAGTGTTTTACTAAGGACCTAGATTTAGACAGGATTAGGTTAGCTTGCATGAGCCTAGCACGAGGACCACGATATGGAGTGCTTTGCACTATCTGGAGGTCATTTGAGTGAGACACTACGACGATGAGCCGAGGTATGAGCTCACCGGAGCACCGGAGTTGGAATGTTTGCTCAGATGGAGGAAACATGGATTTTGGTAGGATACTTGAGCCAACTGATGAAGTGGTTGAGCCAGGTTTGGAGGACATTGAGCTAGAACTATTTGCTCAGCTGGGAGATGACCAGTACTTTGACAAGGTAGGTGAGCTACTTCATTTCTTGATCGATCCCATATCGAGTTCTGATCGAGTGTGGGAAAACCATGGATTCAGTTCTCCCCACTATTTATTCCTCCACATTTGAGTCATCTGATATTACTGCTGAGAGCAAGCTTTTTGCTCTCATTCATATCTTGACCAAGGAGGCGAGATGGACTCGGGAAGGAATGACTATTTTCCTTCCCCATTTTTTGATCATTTGAGGTCGGTAGTAGCTGGACATCTATCTTTGCTTATTGATTATCCCAGCTGCAACCATCACCCGTTTGACCCGGGCAAGATAGTGCCCACCATACTCAGTACATCAGTTTTTGTGTCTACCTAGTATCATAGGTAGTTTGTTCCTTATCACGAGTCGGTCAAGACGTTAAACTTAAGCGCTTGTGGGAGGCACCCCTCATTATGTTATTGCTTTTTGTTTTTAGTCAAATTTGGGGAAGCATTCTTTTATGCTGTACCTAAATTGACTTGTCCCCTAGGTTAATTCGGTCACATTGTGGGCAATGTGACGTTTTAAGTTTGGGGTGTTTTGTAAATATTTTATTTTGTGTTTTTTAAATGTTTCATTTTGTGTTTATTTTATTTGTGTAAATATTTTTGCTTTGTTGTGCTTTGTGTTTTTATTTTATTTTGTTTTGTTTGTAAAAATTCTTTTTATGTTTGTTTTGTTACACTAGGCGTTGAGCGTGCTCACATGCGTTCGAGCGTGTACTAAGCTACAGTTCGACTTTGCCTTGGTGAAGTTCACGTAGCGCCGCTTCACCGCACTTCTGCACGTGCATTTGAGCGTCTTTCATAAGTTCGAGCGTGCATGCCACGACACATCACTCTGCAGTGCGGGTGAGCGCATATCTGTGCGTTCAAGCGTACTCGTTCGTCTTTGTGACCAGCTTTAGGTCATCTTCCTTCTTTCCCCATTTTCCCCACCAACACTCTCCCATCCCCGCACCTCCGTCCTTCTCCTCCCCAAATCCAAAACCACCCACACCCACCACCACCCACCACCTCCCCCACCATCAGAACATCACCGCCGGTCGTTCTCCGACCAACCCACCCACCGCCGGCCACCCAAAACCCGAAAATCCCCATTTTATCCCCAACCCACCCGAAACCCAAATTTTCGAAATTCACCCCAAATTTTTTATTTTTTTTGTTCAAATCAAAGGGGCAAATCCTCTCTTGGATTGTCCCCTTTGGTTCTGTGTTGGTTTTGTGCAAAATTTGCAGGGGGTTGGGCTTAATTTCCAAAGGTTTTTTTTAAACCCTTTATTTTTGGGTGCACACAAGGTGCTCGACGAAAGTCCCCAACGAACTTCAAGCATGCCTAGGGGGCAAAGTTCTTCATCCCGGCCAGCGGGGTCCCGCGCTACAGCAGCCCAACCATCCATGGAGAGCCGGAAGCTCTTGTTGGAGAACACCTTTGCTATCAACGAGGTGTTCTCCAACAATGAAGCGACAAGTTGGGCCGTCAGAGAATTAAAGCGCCGGGGTTTGAAAATACTTTTCAAACCCGTCACCTCCTTGCATCTGGCGGCTGGTCGAGAGTTTTACACTCACTTGAGGACTGATAGTGACCAGCGGACGGTCTTTTCTCCTCCATTGTGGAAGAAGTGGAGGTGACATCGGAGACATAGCGGCTGCGTTGATGTGCAGCCATGAGCCGCTGAGTCGGACACCCCCGGCTTGAGTGCCCCTCCATGCTCACACTTGAGGACGTCGTTTCCGATATGTGTGAGGCGATGTACCGACTACCGTGATGCAGCCAGCAAGATGAAGATTCCTCAGAATCTTCTCTTCATAGATATGGTCTTGTGCGTAATGTGTGTCCTTTGGGACACAAGACTCGAAGGAGGATCTTTTCCTTAGTGCCTCTACTCATTCCACGAGAGGATTATGGTGTTCTATTTGGAGATTATCGGCGTCGATCCAATTCAGCGAGGAGTGCACCATCGAAGCGGAGCACACGAAGACATGATTGCCTTTCCCATTTCTCATCACGCACATTCGTGGAAGATAGGGATTAGAGGCACACCATGAACGGGCCGATCGAGCCCACACTTTGGCTCCATCCGTGGCGCCGAGTTTGTCCCACATGCAAAAGCACCAAGCACCACCGGCCCCGAGCTAGAGCGAGCCATGGACATTCTTGAGATGGCGGTGAGCGAGATAGCGGCGAGCGGAGGATGCTAAGAGAGCAAGGAGTATGAGGAGGATCATGATCGGGCGCTGGACCTATTGCACTTCCAGGATACCCTCATGGACTTACGATCCCAGTTCAAGGAAGTCAAAGATCAGCTCGCTAATATTCAGAGGGACGCTCGTCAGGACAGGCTTGAGATCCAGGAGACATTACGAGCCATCATGGAGCGACTGCCTCCAGCAGCAGGACCTTCTGCACCACCACCAACACCACCGGCCCCGTGATGTCTTTGTGACGTCTTGGTTTATTTTCACACCCCTTGCACTTTGTTTTTATTTCCTATATCAGCACACTGTGGACAGTGCAGATTTTGAGTTTGGGGGTATTTTTATCATGTTGTGCACATTTTATTTTCTATTATGCAGTTCATGTTGATTATGGTTTATTTTCTTTTGTGAGCTTAATTTTATGAACACATGATTACTTTGTGAATGAAATTTTGATCATGTTACTTTCTTTGGCAAAACTTGAGATATTGCATTTCAATTTGATTTTCACGAGCACATTGTTCGTATGTGGGATTAAATGTTGAGTTTGGTCATGCTAGTTTTGTAAGCTTAAATACAGTTGGATAACTTGTTGGGAAATAACCATGGTTTATGTCAAAAAAAAAAATGATGATGATCATTTTGAGCTTTCCACCGAGTAACCGAATCTCGTGCCTCAGTAAGCATTGAGCATTCGCGTAAAAAAGTGAGAAGTTAAACTTGATTAGCAAAGCTTCGTAGCCTTTTTGACTCGAGTTATTAGGTCCTTTGGGGTGTCTCTACACCTAATGCCCTAAAACCTTTTTGGTTTGGGAGTCATTGACTTAACGCTTGATACATGGGTCAACTAGACAGCTTAAGGGAGCTTTGCAATAAAAAAAATAAAAAAAAATAAAAAAAATAAAAAATTTTTGGTTATTGTTTTCGATGAGTGGTCTGATGAATTTGACTGTCAAAGCATGCATGAAAAAGTTTAGTGTTGAAATCCCATGATTATGTGTTAAACTCACTTTCACTAGAATTGATTATTGTGATATCTCAGTTTGCCATGTTTGTAGCCTAATTAAAAATTCCCTGAATCTTGTGAAGATGGTGTTTGTTTGATTAAGTTTGCTTTTGAATTTGAACCATAGTTGATATATTTTTGCATGATTGAGAATAAAATGCATACCACGGATGTTTGTGGGTATCATTCTGAAAACCCTCACGAGACTTTCACCCGTCCTCTAGGGAACTCTTAGAGGTTTAAAAGGCTTGTTGCACGCTCAATGCAATCGTTCTCCCCTGACGGACTTATGTTTTATTATGTTTTTCATTTTGTTTTGCTAAGGGACTAGCAAAATGTAAGTTTGGGGTATTTGATAGGTGTCAAATATTGTTTATTAGACCCCTTTACTTATGTTTGTTAGACTCTTAGCATTAATTACTAACATTTTGTATAGTTTTGGTATTTAGTGTTGTGCAGGTCATTGCAACAAACATGGCGTGCAAAAGGCAAGAATGTGGACTTAAAGTGAAGATTCGCCATAGTGCGTTCGAGCACTTGGTGCGTTGACGCACCCTCACGCTCTGCAACACCACGCAGCCGTTACGCATGGCCATGGACGCCATGCATGCATCACGCGATGCCAAGACACCACGCGCGCACGCGGCTGCAGCCGGCCCTAGCGATTATCTGCGTTTGAGCGCAGTGCTCTGCGTTGAGCACGCCGCTTGACTCAGCCCTAGCCGCAGTATTTGCGGTCGACTGTGCACTTGCCTTCGTTGACCACAAATAAAGATGCGTTCGAACGCACTTCTGCGTTTGAACGCGCCGATGTTTGCCTATAAATAGGACCCTAGGTCCATTTGTTCGAGAGTTAGACTTTTGGGATTTTTAGAGTGGTTTTGCCTCTGTTGGCCCTACTGCCTTTTCCTTGTAGTTTTACATTAATTTTAATTTAATGCATTTATTTTCCTTATTTATGTTTCCTTTGCTTATGGGAGGCTAGATCCCAACTAAGGTTGAGGATGTAGCCTCACCATGAATGCTATGTTAATTATTTACGTTTAAGTCATTTCATTCCGTTATTCTTTATTTACTTAAATCGTTTCTCACTTGGTTTGGTGACAAAACCAAGTGAGATTACACATGTCGTTTATTTTTGGTGTTTAGTTCGATGGATACATTTCATCCTTGGTTCGCTCATTTATCCATAGTAGTTTGTGTTTTTAACACATTCACTTTGGATCCTTTGAGCCTTAAACCGTTTATGGTTTGTCTTCGTCACATGAGACGGATTCCTTTAATCCTTCGATAGGTGCAATAGATTTAGTTTTATTTCAAACCGATGACGGATGTTTTAGCTTAGCGTTTTTTGATTAATGTAGTTGAAATGGTGAGGTGAAAACCTCAACCTTGGTGCTTTTACGTTGTTTACATTTCCGCTTTGTTTTACTTTCAAGTTGTCACGAACACCTTTCTTGAGCTAGGTTAAAATAGCATTAACCTAGACTCAAGGTTATTTTTACTAGCAATTTACGGTTCCTTGTGGGATTCGACTTGGTACTTGTGCAACCACTATACGAACTTGTTCGTTCAATTCTGAGTACCAAAATTTGGTCACATCGGTGACCCACACCAATAATGATGTATGTCATGTAGTAACGCCCATTAAGTTATGCTAGTTGATCGGTGTCAAATATTGTTTATTAGACCCCCCTTTACTTATGTTTGTTAGGCTCTTAGCTGCGTTAATAACTAAAATTTTGTATAGTTTTTAGTATTTTGTGTTGTGCAGGTCATTGCAACAAACATGGCTAGCAAAGGGCAAGAAAGGGACTTAAAGTGAAGATCACGCCATAGTGCGTTTGACCGCGCTTAGTGCGTTGACGCACCCACAGTCGCCCGTGGGATGCGGCACCATGGACGCGACACCATGGATGCCGCAGCATATATGTGTTGACGCAAGTGCTTTGCGTTCGACCACAAATAACGATGCGTGCACTCCGATGACTGTCACCTATAAATAGGACCCTAGGTCCATTTGTTCGATAGTTTTTACTTTGGGTTGCCTCATGTAGTTCTTTACATTAGTTTAATTATAATGCCTTTATTTTGTTTATTTATATGGGAGGCTAGATCCCAACTAAGGTTGAGGATGTAGCCTCACCATAAATGCTTTATTAATTGCTTACGTTTAAGTTATTTCATTCCGTTATTTCTTTATTTACTTAAATCGCCTCTCACTTGGTTTGGTGACAAAACCAAGTGAGATTGCACCGTAATCGTTTATTTTTGGTTTTCGTCCGATGGATACATTCATCCTTGGTTTACGCTCATTTATCCATAGTAGTTTGTGTCTTAACACATTCACTTTGGATCCTTTGAGCCTTAAACCGTTTATGGTTTGTTTTTCAAAGGGATTCCTTTAATCCTTGATAGGTGCAAGAGATTTAGTCTTATTTCAAACCGATGACGGATGTTTTAGCTTAGTGTTTTCAATTAAAGTAGTTGAAATGGTGAGGTGAAAACCTCAACCTTGGTACTTACATTTCATTTACATTTCCGCTTTTATTTACTTTCAAGTTGTCACAAACACCCACTGCGGAGCTAGGTTAAAATAGCACTAACCTAGACTCAAAGTTATTTTCACACAAAGCAATTTACGATTCCTTGTGGGTTCGACTCGGTACTTGTGCATCCGCTATACGAGCTTTGGTTCATTCAATTACGAGTACCTAAATTTGGTCCGATCAGTGGCGAAGTGGAAGGTTCAACTCCGACGAAGACTTTCGGTGGCCAAGTGCAAACCCATCATCAAACAAGGTCGACGATCACTCCGACGAAGATACACTCCCAAATAGGGACGACGTAAGAACTAGAGGAGGTAGGGGGATGTTTCGGTGGTGCGTCGGTGAAGACTCAGGTATAGGCAATGGAGAAGGGTGCGGTGGATAGTGATACTTTGCGATTAGCATTCTGCCCAAGTCTTTGCAGAATCCTGTGAAATCGGGTATGGAAGCACTGAATGGAGGCAGTTAGAAGAGGATGGGTCTTCGTCCTTGCATGTATGAGTTGACCTGCAGGATATTAAGAAGTGTCTAACGAATATTAGGGTCAAGTGGATTTGGGATTAAAGAGGGTAGATGTGGCATTTCAAATGTTGGAGCAGAGGGAGCGTATGGGCCGTGAGGAGAAGGTCGAGGAACTAGGTTTGGAGAAAGAAACTCACAGGTCAAGCAACGAAAGGGCCATAAGATTAACACCGAAGCAGTGGGCTGGTATAAGCCTAAGAAAAAGAAAAATAGAAAGAATAACAAGAACTAGATGCGCTTGTTGGTGCCTAAGCCCAGTAAGGTGCTAGTCAAGGTTTCACAAAGCCCAAGACCCACGAGGTCGTTCCCTTACCGATTACTCACTCGACATCTAGTGCAGCAGCCATGTCGAGGGAGACATCTGAGATGGGGGCCGCGCGATCAACCGGAGTAAATGGGATGATGTTCGCCAGCAATAATTTCGACGAAGAACCCCCTGGCGTCGAGGTCCTTGAACCAGCTATTTTGGCGTCAGTAAGGGAGGCAAAAATGGAAGGAGAACACGACGGCGGGGTTGGGCTAGGTGAAGAGTCGTCGACGCCGTTGTTGTCTACCATCCCAGAGAGTGTTGAGGCTCTGTGCTATGAGTTATCGACGCCGGTGAAGAGTTCCAAGTTGTCAGACTCTCCGACGTCACTGCTATCCACCATTCCAAAGAGCGATGAAGTTCTGGGCTATGAAATATTGACGCCAGTGAAGAGCTCCAAGCGCTTGTCAGATTCTTCAGAGTATGTTGGTGAATTGGGATTCAATGATTATATGCCGATAAAGAAGTCCAAGTAGATAAAGGTTTTTCAAAGAAAGGAGAGTCCATTGTCCAAGTCCACGAAGTCATGGGTAGCAGAACAGGTTTCCTGGAATGGTGGCAGGGGGTGTGACGTGACAACAGAGGATTTATCGGGTAAGAATCATACTGTCTGTTTGGACTCTAAGAAGCTGACAGTAAATGTATTTTCTGTATTGGGTGAGCACGAAGAGTTAGGTTTTTTGGGGGGTATGGGGAATCAGGAGGAAGAGAACCTAGGTGTTGAGGGCACTCTATTATAGATTTGGTCTCTCCTATTTCCAAGGATTTGAAATTGGTTTGGGATGTGAAAGGGACTGCGGGTCTGTCCTATGATGGGCAAGAAGGAAAACTCAAAGAGGTTTTGGGGCAAATTGTGACTGACAAATATGGGGAACAGGCTTCTTCTTCGTTAGGGGTGGATACAAATGGTAACATGGGATGAGGGATGAAGATATTGTTTATGAAGCATAAAATTTTGTCATGGAACGTGAGAGGGTTGAATGAAGGGAAGAAGCGTTTGAGGGTTAGACGGCTTCTAAGTCAATGGAAAGTAGATATTGTTTGTCTTCAAGAGACAAAATTGGAGATGATCACTCATGGTTTAGTGCAAAGTTTATAGAGATGTCCCTATGTAGAGTGGAGTTATGTGGCCTCTATTGGGGCTTCGGGTGGGATTTTACTGATGTGGGATAGATGGGTTGTTTCGAAGGTAGATGTTTGTCAGGGTAATTTTGTGGCAGCTTGTTCCTTCAGGAATGTGGACGACGGTATGGAGTGGGCCTTTGCAGGAGTGTATGGTCCGAATAGGGATGCTTATAGAAGGTAGATGTGGGAGGAATTGACAGGGTTGATGTGTTTATGGAAGATGCCCTGGTGTGTAGTGGGACTTTAACGTCACTCTCTTTCAAAATGAGAGATCGAGAGGAGTTCGAAGAAGGAGAGTGGTAGCTGCTTTCGCTAATTTCACTGCGGAGATGGGCCTTATAGATCTACCGTTGGCTGGGGGAATGTCTACTTGGGCTAATAATTTGTCATGGTCGAGGTTGGATCGCTTCTTGGTTTCTTGGAGTGGGAACTTAGCTATCCAGGGTTGATGCAAAAGAAGCTTCTTCAAGTTTGTTCAGATCATGCTCTTATTATTTTGATGAGGGGATGCTTGCAGAATGGGAAGAGTTCATTTAAGTTCGAAAACATGTGGCTTAAAGAGGAGGGTTTTGTGGACAAAGTCAGATCTTGGTGGTCCTCATTCTCTTTCATGGGTTCTCCAAGCTTTATCTTAGCTAAAAAGTTTAGAGCTCTTAAGGGAGAAATAAAGAGGTGGAATAGAGAGGTGTTTGGTAATGTGGGGGCTCATAATAAGGCCTGGGGAGCTAGATTTGCTGGACAAATCTGAGGAAGTCCGAAGGCTTTCTAAGGAGGAGAATGAGAGAAGGAGGTTACTGGCATTAGATTTGGAAGCCTCTCTTTTACAAGAGGAAATGAGTTGGAGACAGAAATCGAGGGTGCGGTGGTTAAAGGAAGGAGACAATTGCACTAAGTTCTTTCATCAGGTAGCTAGGGCAAATAGGAGAAATAACTCTATCGAGTCTGATAAGCGCCAAATGTTGCACATTCAAGCCCCTTAACTCATATATGTTAATTTCTTAACGTTGTTATTTGTTTGATTTTGCATTGTTTTTGTGTTTCAGGTTAAATACAAGAGTTCCATTGGAAATTGGGCTAAAAGGGACAAGTTGGCATCATTTTATAGCTGTGAACAATCACAATTGCACTTGTGAATGATCGCACTGTGAACGATCACCCAAAGCCTGTGAACGATCGCACTGCGAACGATCACCCAAAGCCTGTGAACGATCGCACTGTGAATGATCACCCAAGACCTGTGATCGTTCACACTTGGGCATGCAAAACACAGAAATCACCTTTTTGCCAGCTGAACTTGAATTTTAGTCTCCCAATTGGACTGGGAGACTGACCTACGACTGTAATTAGGGTTTTAGGGTTTCTAGGATTTTCTAATCCCTATAAATAGGCTCTTAAACATTGTAAAATGGAGCCATTTCCCAGAGTGAAATTCAGAACTTGTTTGAGAAGCTTAGAAGATCATGAGCGGCTAAACCCCTTAGTGGGGTACCGATGTAAACCCTTTCCAAGCACAATTGTGATTGTATTTGATTTCGTTTAATTCAATTTATGTATGTTGATTGCATAACTGTGAGGATTGCAACTTTAGATTTCTGTTCTTAATATTCAATGCAATTGTTATTCAATTCAAATTCAATATTTGAAATTCTATTCTTGTCTTAGAAATTATTTTGCTGTATTGAACTCAAATCAACCTTATTTTCTGTGATTATAAGATTGATGGTTATGCAATGGTTTTAATAGACATATGATTAATAGGATTAAGATAGGCCATGCCTAAGGAAGACGGGTCGTACTACACCCTAGTTTAGTGTAATTTAGGTAGACGATCCGTGTCAACCGAAGATGGGTTATGCTATTCCATTGATTGTATGAAAACTTATTAAGGGATTTTATAGTTTATGCCTAGGGAAGGCGGTGCGTGCATCTTAGTGGTTAGGTGGACGATTTGGCTAAGATAGATTATCCTTATCCCTTGATATTTTATCTTCTTGTTCTTTTATGACATACATATTTTGAGTTTTGGAATTAAAATCGGTTGCCAATGTTGTGCGGATTGTGGTGAAGTCGGTACCTTACTTCTCTCTCTCATATATTTACTTTTAATTTAGAGTTTAATTTCATACACTTTCAATTCACAAAACAATCAAATCTCTTTTGTTCAATTAGGTTAAATTTAGTCTTTTGAATTTAGTAACAAAACCCCTACAGTCATTGAGGTTCGACACCCTCTCTATAGCCGTATCCTACAAAGATTCGTCCTATTGCGAGTGGTTATTTTTATTATTGATAATTTTGGTCACGAAATTACCACATCAGAGTCTTTGATTGTGAATGGTTCTCTTACTTCGGACCCAGCTTGTATTAGCGAGCATGTTGTCAACTACTATGAATCCCTGTTTTCGTAGCCTCTTAGTTGAAGACCGAGATTGGATAACCTTGAGTTTGATAGGCTCAATGGTGAAGAGGCATCTAGTTTGGAGGATCCTTTTGAGGAAAGGGAGGTAAGGGAGGTTATCAAAGGCATGGATAGGGATAAGGCTTTGGGCCCGGATGGTTTTTCTATGGCTTTTTTTTTTTTTTTTAAGGATTGTTGGGAGGTGGTTAAGGGAGACTTCATGGCGGTCTTTGAGGAATTTCATGCACAAGGTAAATTTGTGAAAAGTATTAATTCTACTTTTATTTCTCTTATCCCGAAGATACAAAGGGCTAAGGAGGTCAAGGATTTTTGGCCTATTAGTCTTGTGGGTGGTGTTTATAAGATCAATTCCAAGGTTTTGGCCTACAGAATGAGGAGAGTTATGGACAAGATCATATCCAAGCCCTAAAATGCCTTTGTTAAAAGGAAGCAGATTTTAGACTCGGTCCTCATTGCGAATGAGTGTTTGGATAGCAGGATTAAGTTTGAGGATCCAGGTGTTTTATGTAAATTGGATATGGAAAAGGCGTATGATCACGTCGATTGGAGCTTCCTTCTTTACTTATTGAGTTGGTGTGGGTTTAGGGAGAAATGGTGCTCGTGGATCTAGCATTGTATTTCGTCAGTTTGCTTCTCAATGTTGATTAATGGTGTTCCCTCTGGTTTTTTTGGGAGTTCTCGTGGGGTTCGTCAAGGTGATCCGCTCTCTCCTTTCCTCTTTGTTTTGGTGATGGAGGCTTTTAGTAGGATGCTTGGAGCCTTTACCGATAAGGGGATGATTTCGGACTTTTCGATGGGCTCAAGTGGGCAAGATCGAGTTATTGTCTTTCATCTTCTTTTTGCTGATGATACTTTGGTGTTTTGCGAGGCTAATGCTAGTCAAATTCATCACTTAGGGGCTCTTCTTGTTTGCTTCAAAGTGGTTGCCGGTTTGAAGGTAAACTTATCCAAATTGGTTTTGATTTCAATTGGTCATGTGGAGAATGTGGGGCAGCTTGCTGGTTTGTTGGGTTATGGGTATGGTGAAGTGCCTTTGAAGTATTTGGGGTTACCGTTGGGGGCCTTTTTCAAGCTTAAAGCTATGTAGGTGGGTTTGGAGGATATGATGTCGCGGAGATTGGCCCCGTGGAAAAGGTTGTATGTCTCAAAAGGCGGTAGGGTCACTTTGATTAAAAGCACCTTATCCAATATGCCTACTTATATGTTATCACTGTTTCCTATCCTTGTTGATGTGGCTAAGTGTTTTGAGAAGATCCAAAGAGACTTTCTTTAGAGAGGATGAATGATGATTTTAAGTATCATCTAGTAGAGTGGGATAAGGTTTGTACTCCTATTGATGAGGGTGGCTTAGAGATTAGGAATATTGAAGGTTTAATCAAACTCTTTTGGGGAAGTGGCTGTGGCGGTTTGCTCATGAGGAAGGAGCTTGGTGGAGATCGGTGTTGGTAGCCAAGTATGGGTCAGATTGGGGAGGTTGGTGTTCGAGAGTCATTTCAGGCTTGTATGGGGTGGGCTTGTGGAAATTTATTTGTATGGGATGGCAGAATTTAAGGAGGTTTTTTAAGTATGATCTTGGTGAAGGCTCGAAGATTCGCTTTTGGGATGATGTTTTGTGTGGTGATAGGGCTCTCAAAGAGAAGTATCCCGGCTTGTTCAACATTGCTAGATTCAAGGAAGTGTCCATAGCAGATAATATGGAGCGTTCTAGTGATTCCATTAAGTGGAATATCCAGTTCACCCGGCTGATTCATGATTGGGAGGTGGGGAGTTGGCCTCATTTTATAAACGCTTATATGATTGTAAGCTACGAGGAGAGGGGAGAGACAAGTTATGGTGGGTGCCTTCTTGCAAGGGTCTTTTTGAAGTTAAGTCCTTCTATAGAGCAATTTCGCCTCGCGGGTCGGTTTCTTTTTCCATGGAAGAGTGTTTGGAAGTCCAAAGCTCCTCCTAGAGTGGCTTTTTTTGTTTGGACGATGGTTCATAGTAAGATCCTTACTAGACAATCTTGGGAGGAGGGATTTGATGGTGGTGAACAAATGCTGGCTATGTGAAAGTGGAAGGGGAGTCGATTGATCATCTTCTTCTTCATTGTGCGGCAGCGAGGGACTTGTGAATGTTTTCTTTGCTCGGTTTGGACTTTGTTGGGTTATGCCTCTCCGTCAAGGAGTTATTAGCGAGTTGGTGGCGGTACGAGGAGCGTTGTTGTTTGGAAAATGGTCCCTCATTATATTTTGTGGTGCATTTGGAGGGAGTGAAACAATAGATGTTTCGAAGACTTGCCGAGGACTCAAAAGGAGCTCCTCCATTATTTTCTTGTTACTCTTTTTTTCTTGGACTACAGGTTGGCTTGCCCCGCGAGCCATTAGCTTTGTAGATTTTCTCTTCTTTTTTTTTCTTTTTTTTTTCTCTCTCCATATTCCTTTTTGTATACTCCAGTGTACTAAGGGTTGCACTCCTTTACGCTTTTGATATATTATATTGACTTATCAAAAAATACAGTTTTTACTGAGTAAGAGTTTGCATGATGTTTGTTTTAATTGATGATTTTTTTTTTATAAAATATATATATTATTATATGGCAACATACTTATGCGGTATAAGAAAGAGATGTAAAATGAGTTAGTGTGTTGATTGATCAATAAATAGTGTAAGTTACAAAAGGTTTAATGGTATTAGAATAATAAAATCTTGATAATAAGTTCCTAGAGTGGTAAATACTTATTTACAAAGATAAATTGAAATTAAAATAAATAGTAGGGGTGAAATATAAAATTAAGAATGGAGAAATTAAATGAGGTGGGCATAATAATGCATTTTAGGAAGTTTTTTTTTTTCTTTTTTTGACATTGCATTTTAGGAAGTTTGAGAGCTTTAAACAGAGAGGAAATCTGTCCTCCGATTCCTTCTTTCTTCTTTCCCACATTCCTTTATCGTCTCCCTCACTTCTCTTCGTTACGCACAGCCGAGAGAGATTCAGAGAGAGAAATGCAGCGATCTTGATCGAGATCGAGAGAGAGATTCAGAGATCGAGAGAGAGCTGCTGGCTGGCCGAGAGAAGAAAAAAGAAGAAGAAAAAGAAAGTGATGAACAAAGAGGGGTTCTGGCCATGGGTGTTAGTTAGTAAGGTGAAATATCTAGCTTTCCTTTTTGTTTTCATATTACCCATTGAGAGTATTAAGCACGAAAATCATGTTAATTATTCGGGATTTGGTTTGGGTTTGATTTTAGGGTAAGTTGTGATTTGGGTTCTAGTGAGGTAAAATCTTTTCTTTTATTTTCGTTATACCTTCATTGGACTTTCAGCTTGAAATTTGATTTGTGGGATTTTTTTATTAGGTCCAAAATTAGGGTATTTATTTGGGATATTGGGGCTTTTGTTATTTTGTTGTATTGATGGCCGATTGGGGTTATCGTAGTCAATTTGTTGAGGTGTTTTAGCGTTTTCACTTGTGGTTTTGGGAGCATGATTGAGAAAGTTGTGATTAGTGGATGCATTCCTTATTATAGCCGTTTGGGCGTGTCGATGAAGAAATTGTGTTAAGCTTTGGAAGTGTTGTTATTTGTGGGTATGTTCTTGGTGGATTTTGATGGTGTGCTGGCCGAATGATTGTGTGTATGAAGCTTGGGTATTTGATTTGCTATAATGGATAAGTTTTGGAGAATTGATTGTTGATGGTTGCCTTGGTGTATGTGTTTTAGGTTGTGAATTTCTAGGGTTTGAGAAGAAGCTATATCTTCCTTAAGGCTTGATTTGTGGTAAACATGTAGGGTTAAAAGCGGTGCAATCCTTTGTTGTGGTGTTTAATAGAATGAAGATTGTTGTTCATAATGATTGATGTTTTACGGTTTACTATGGGTTGTTTTGGTAAGCTAACCAATTGAGATGTAGTGTTTATTCTAGGACTTTGATTTGAAGATTGGTGATGATTAATGGTTAAATTATTTGTTTTGATGTATTAGGGTTTTGTGGTTGCTTGTGGGTTAATTCTTGTTGGATGGTTTGGCTTAGATGAGTTGATGAGTTTAGTTGATTGTGTTGGTTTTGATTGAATCATGATTTTTGGTGATTTTTGGTTAGTGAGATTTGTCATGTTGTTTCCCTTGTTGGATACTTTGAATTAAATTGAATTCATAAGGTCAATTCAAAGAAAAAATTTATTACAGGATTTCGGTTGCATTGATTTATTTATGAAGACATTAATGGTAGTGTCTGATGGTTAATTGAGAAAAAATTTCCACTTTGCCCTTGAATTTATGGATGACAGAATTTTTTATTTTCTTCTTGCAGTGTTTGCAGAAGAAGGTATCTTTTTTTTTTTTTCTTTCTTTCTTTTTTCTAGCTAAACACTAGGTCTAAACTTTGAGCTCGTCAGTCTTAATGTTAGAAAGTATGTCCTGGAAATGGACTTTGACTAGTTGTGTTAGTGTCATATGTGAATTACAACTAAGTCAATAATAATAATGCAATCTGAGATTGGGCCAATAAAACAACTCAAATCTTCATTTCTTCTCTTTTTTTGTTTATTCTATTGCCCCATTTTTTTTCCTCTTTGCCCTGTAATATTGACCATCTCTATTCCTTATCCAGAAGCATCAAACTGAGAGCACAAGCCAGATCAAATTAGATGTTGTGAAGTCTTTTGATTGCTGCCCTGAAGGTTGGGAGGAACAAGGCTTAAGGAAGAGAGAAGAAGTCAGAGATGTTCTCATTGTTTTATGGACTTTGGAAGTATATGTTTAGCAAGACTGAGTTTCATGTACTCATTCTTGGAATTGACAAGGCGGGGAAAACTGTAATGCATCATCTTCTTGTTTTCTGTTAGATTACTGAACTCTTTGTGTGGTCCTTGAATGCTTTTGTCCTCAAATCCATCAACAATATATGGATCTTTTTGAGCTTTATCTGTGTTGACAATATCCGCTGGATATCACTCATAATGCTTGCATAATCTTTTCATTTGTAGACTTTGTTGGAGAAGTTGAAGTCACTGTATTCAAACTTGGAAGGCCTGCCTCCTGATCGAATTGTTCCTACTGTAGGACTCAATATTGGTCGTATTGAAGTGTCAAACATGAAACTTGTGTTCTGGGACCTTGGAGGTCAGGTATGTCAAATTTATATGTAAAAATTATGAACTTTAGAAAAGTATTTTTGCACAGATACATACATGCACATCCTCATATTTCAAGAGAAACAATCGCTTTTGGGTGCACCAATATTAAAACTTCATGAACAGCTGGAGAACCAACATCTAATAGTCATTTTTAACTTATATTTTAAATTAGAATGGTCATTTTCTGCAGTCTCTTACATCCCATCAGTGCTTGTTTTATATTTATACAAGGATAATTGTTCTTGGAAAACATTTTTCAACTCACATATTGCATCTGTTTGGCTGATGTGGAAATGCTACTATGACGTTTTTATGAAGTTTACTTACTGATACAAGATTTTGATCCTGTCAGCCTGGTCTTCGTTCAATTTGGGAGAAATATTACGAAGAAGCACATGCTGTGATATATGTAATTGATGCTGCTTGTCCATCACGGTTTGAAGATTCAAAATCTGCTCTGGGTAAGTGATGTTCAATTACTTTAACTTGTCCATGTGTAGAGCCATCTGAATTGACTGCAATTCTTAGGGTAAGGACGACTGGTTAGAGTTAACTCTTGAATTATGCGCTAAGTCCTTCAATGCATTACCAGAAAAGGCTCTTCGGCACGAGGATTTGCAAGGAGCCCCTCTTTTGATACTAGCAAACAAGCAGGTGAGATCAGCTGTTGTCTCTTTTTTTCTTGAAAAGTGCTTCAAAATCATGATTTCAAATTTCCAGTAAAGTTGTGGAAATTTTTAGTTTATCCTCCAAGTTAAGAAACAACAGTGTTGACTATGTTGGGAATTGAAAATTTTTGTGCATGATTTCTTCTGGGTGAATATCTTATACTCACTGACTTCTTAGTTGGAATTGTTTATTTTAACATGGTAAACCATTTTTTGTTTGTATGAATCATTTGCTGTTCCTATTCTGTTGTACTCGAACATCTTTAATATTTTGAACTGTCAAAAGTTATTCTCCTTCGTCTCTGATGAATGTTGGTTGAAATTCTTGTTTCCATTCTATTATGCTTTATATGGACAAAGAGGAAAAGCTGTGCTTGAGAAAGAAAAAAAGAACAAAAATCAATTTCACAGATTTTTTATTTTATCAAAGTCTGCCTCTCTTGGAGTACTAAACACATTTAAATAGACTAACAACTAAACCCTAATCTAATTGACTTCGGGTAAAGCCCATTGATTGAATTACAAGAATATCCTTGACTCTTGAAAACTAAATAAAACATAAAACTGAACACTCATAACCTAATTTGCTAAGAGGACCTAAATAAAACTATATGCACCAATATTACTGGAAAGTTAAAAAATAATAATAAATTAAATTAAATTAAATTAAATAAAAAATAAAAAATCAATTCTTGAAGAATCGTGTCTTGCCCCTTAAATCAGATAGTCATACTCACTTCATTACATTTCACTTTGATGGGGCAGGGTCTTGCTGAAGCTGTATCAGCAGAAGAACTTGCTCGATATCTTGATCTTAAAAAGTTGGATGAAAGGGTTTACATGTTTGAAGCTGTTTCAGCATATGATGGGTAAGAAGATGGATCTAACTGGTCACGGTGTGATTCTTGCTTTTCATATTCTTTTCCTCATCTTCACAGCTAGATCTTCAAAAAGTTAAAACAACAAATTTCTGAAATTTGATTGCAGGACGGGGATTAAAGAAGGTTTAGAATGGCTGGTGGATGCAATGGACAGAAGCAAGAGAACTCAAATGTTGAGAGCTCGTGCAGGCGTAACTGGCCCTGCATCTGCATAGAAGAGACTATTATCACATTTCAGTTCGTTTTTCACCTTTTATTTTAACATATGTAGATAAATCATAGCCAATATTGGATTCTACTTGATTAAAAAACTTATTTTTTTTTACACATCTTCAACCCAGTATTGCTTATTGAATTCTATTTATCCTCAGATTTGTATTACAAATAGGGGTGTTAAGTGAGCAAGCCTTCATGAGCAAGTTCGGGCTTGACTCGTATAATCTCACATTTCAGTTCAGTTTTCACCTTTTCTTTAACATATGTAGATAAATCATAGCCAATATTGGATTCTACTTGATTAAAAAACATTTTTTGTTATACATCTTCAACCCAGTGTTGCTTACAGCTTATTGAATTCTATTTATCCTCAAATTTGTATTACAAATAGGGGTGTTAAGTGAGTAAAGCCTTTGCAAGCAAACTTGGGCTTGCCTCATATAAGCTTGGTTCGTATTCAATTCGATTATTAAATGAGACGTTTTGTGAACATAAATACCGACTTAAATATTAAATGAAACAAGCTTGTTTTAACTCAGTTAAGTTCGTGAGCAGCTCGTATAAGACTTGAATAGAGAGTTGTTATTAATATTAAAAATTTGGAAAAAAATTGTTAATTGAGTGATAATTTTCAAAAAATATAAAAACTTTTCCTTAAATTAAAGTTGTGTAACCATTAACTTCTTGTACACCATTAAGAATTGAATAATTTACTTCATTAAATGCATAATAAATGGTTAGTTATATATCCAATCCAGTTATGAGCCACCCTAATTCACTACTGAAATAGAAACAAAGATTGTTCTTCTGGTACAAACTAGGATTGTCAGCCAAGATCCCGGTTATCTTACTTAATTTCATTCAAAAGGAAACAAAGATTACTGTCTGATGATGTTTTGTTAGCCAAATACAAGACTCTTTTAACATCTGAAGTTTCCAATTAGACATGGATTTTCATGCTGTTCAGTTTGAGGCAACAGAACCTGGCGTGCTGGCTCTTTCCTTCACTGCTGGTTGTGATTCTGGGGGAAAAGAAGAAGACATGTTTGATGATTCAACCATGCAAGGGATAGCTAAATTTAATGAACATATATCTCAATTACAACTTACAATTGAATAACTGCAGGTAAAGACAATAAAAACTGAAGGGAGAAAAAGACGAATAGATTTTATAAAACTTCAGTTGAAGTAAGAAAGTGGACTGTTATTATACAGTTATATGCTTCAACTTCAAAATTCTTTTTTCTCAAACAGTGATATAAATTACTAGACTAGATCCTGTCTAGGCAAGGGAGAATAGCACGCGCGCATACAAACGATACAAGATCCTGTCTAGGCAGAGGAAGAATACCAACTACACAAGATTCAAACAAACCTATACCTCTACCCATCCCTTACACTTCAGTAAAGCAAGATTCATATAGATGTAAACTATGGCTGTGAACGGGAAGATAGAATTAGCCATTCTGAATGTTAAATATAGGCATGCCAAAAGTGTAAATATATGCTGGAACTTTTATGAGAGTGATATTATATTGGGGTATAATTTTAATCTTAAAGGAAAATAGCTAGCTCTATCACTTTGAGGCAGGCTTCTAAAATCTAGGCAAACTTATGTCTGAAATCATCCAAACATGTGCATCACTTTCTAAAGATAATACCTAGTACTGATTCTGCTATGCAGAAAAATGGCAAAGATCTAGCAGCTTGAGATTCCTGAAAGCATCTGAGTTTTACTTTCTTAAGGTACCAAATGCACCCTATGAGAATGTCTTTCTTTTAGCTTCATGAGAATGAGGTGGCATCTATCTAAGCTTTGTTAGTTCCCAAAACAGGATATAGCAGTCACGATATATAGGAAAGAGAAACATTATTTTAAAATATGCAAGCTTAAAGAAGAAAAAGTATGCGCAGATCCTCAACTTAAATGTAATCTTGAGATGACCATTATTTGCATAGCCCTCAACTCAACACAGAAACACATCTAAAGAAGCACTCCTTAGTATAGTACGTGCATAAATTAAACAATATGAAAGGAGTGAAATACTAATGCAAGATTACGATATGAATATGCCCCTATGCACAATCTAGGTCCATGATTTGAAAATTTCAATTTCTTTAGCAGCCTAGGCAGACTTAGGCTCACTGCAGGTCATCTGTGCTAGTAACCAGATAGAAAGAATGGCAAGTGGTGGAACTACAAGCTTGCAGCTCAAACTTCTTTACAGATTTCATACTTCTATAACTAAACCCTCCTCCAACCTGGCAAGAAAAAGCATACTCTAGGTTCTTAACTTCATGTTTTGACCAAAACTTTAGCAGAAAACATTGAGGATAAGAAACTTGATGGTATGGTTGAGTGAAGAAATATATTAAGAAACCAAATATTTCACAATTTTCCTCGATTTATTATGATATTATTCTCATTATTAGTACCATATTCTGATTTTATTTTCATTAATATCATTAAGTTATAATCTCCTCTATATAAGCATGTAAATGCCTTATGACCAATTCATAAACAATAACTACAAAATTGGCTTAAGGTATTTCAAAGTTGATTCCTCAAAGTGATTATTTGGAGCCAATCGTGTTGAAATAATCAATATATCTCGTTGTTCACTTTATTTCATGATTTCCAAGCGATAGAAACCCCAAGTTTCTATCATTTGGTATCAAATCCGTTCGAATTTCTTACCCTTTCTTCCCTCTCCACTCCGATTTTTTTAATAAACCCATTGAAAAAAAAAAAATTGTTACCATGTTTGGTTAGTGCAGTGTGGTGGTTAATAGTGGTGTTGTGCATTTTGTGTTCAATGAATGGGGAGATAGTGTGGTGCAGTGAGTTGGAGTTGTGAAACAATATCAAAATTATTTCAAGTGCCTTCGCAATCAAACCCATGATTAGTCAAAAAAAAAAATTTCATTGCGACATTTATTGTTGGTCTTCACTTAGACATTCGACCTGAAGGCTTTTGATGTGAAGTCAAAGCCTTTCATACCCCAAACCATAATAGTTGCAATTTCATTTGCAAGGATGCAAGAGGAATGATTTGCCTGGAAAAGTTGCCTAATAGTCAAAGAGGAAATAAACCAATGGTTGGCAGAAGTAGCTCATCTTTTACTCCAGCTAGGTAAACTCCTTCCATGCATTTAAAACAATAGGAGTTCAAAGAACGAATGATAAAAGGGTTATGCTGACAATAAGACAAAAATGGCAGTAGAAGGGACATCAATGCAAATGGGGCAATTACTGATGATCGAACTTGTAGTAGAATATACCTAAGTAATTGAGGATAGTGAAGAATCTGATGAAGCAGGTATGGAATCTAACGAAAACAATAATTCAGGTACTTTCACTCTAAATGCTTTAACTGGTTATTCCAACCCTCAAACTATGTGTGTCAGTGGTATCAGTGATGACTTTGACTGATATGGACAATATTAGTAATTTCATGTATATTGGTATTGCAAAACGGCTTTCACTTTTAGTAGAATCTTGTAAGAAGTTTGAGGTAACACTTGCAGAAGGGAGAATCTTACATTGCCAAAATATATGCCCTAAAGTGAAGTTGAATGCACAAGATAAAAAATTAAAGACTAACCTCTTTACTACCGCTGAAAAATTGTGAGGTTGTTTTGAGTATTGACTATTGAGTGGTTTGTGAACTTTAGGAGATATTGATTAAAACTTTCAAAGTTGATTATGAGATTATGTTGAATGGTACGAAGGTGACTCTCAAAGGGAAGCAGGATAGTCAAAAGAAGGAATGTGATTGAGAAGCTAATTTGCCAATGAAAGATTTTGTTTATGATCAACCTTGAGGACAAGGTTGTTTTGAAGGACAGGAGATGTTAGGCAGCCAAATATTTTTTAATATTTCTTATGATATTATTCTCATTATTAGCCTCATATTCTAATTTCATTTTCATTAATAGCATTTCCATAATAACTTGTAATCTCCTTTATATAAAGCATGTACATATCGTATGGCCAATTCATAGAAAAGAAATATAAAATTTCCTAAGGCCTTTGGAGGTTGACCGCTCGAACTGATCATTTGGAGGCCCGATCCCTTGAAGGGATCAATTTATCTTTGATTTCCTTTATTTTCTGATTTTCAAGCCATAGAAACCTCAAATTTCTATCAAAATATAAGAAATTAGGAAATTTTTTTTTTGAGCTAAAACATGCAATGAAGAACCATAATATGAGAGAATATCAGCTAAGTTAACTTCAAAGAGTAAACAAAGACAATATGGAAGTCAACGAAAAATATGGGTTTGGCTAGGAGAAAAGTTGCTGTGTCCTATTGGGTGAGAAATCAAGGAAATAGAAATTACAAGTAGGGATGTAATCAAGCAAAGTCAAGCAACGTATTAAATGTTTAAGCTTGGTTTGTTTAGCTTTATTTCAAACACTAGTCGGACTCAAGCTTATCACAAGCTAGATAATCTATTGTTCTTTTTTTTTTTGAACAAACTCGATCTTGTTCACAAACAACTCAATTAACTCATTCATTTCTATATAAAGTAGATATCGATATTGTTTATATTTTTTGATAAATCCATGCAAATCATTAGTTTTTTAATTATTGCTAAGATTTGATCATTTGAGTTAATAAGATATTAATTTTTATTTAAAAACTTATAAAAATTAACTTAACAAACCTTATATTTGTAATAAATCATACAAAATTTTTTTTATTATGAAATTGATCATTTATATTACATATTATAACCTTCCCTGGAGTTTTAAAAATCCAATCTCTAAATCTGTATGTATGTTTGACAGTATATTATATACATTCATTATACCAAAATTTTGTTCTAGGTAGTTCAAAGAGACACAGCAAGCTGCAATACTAGTAACTACTAAGCACAAAAATGAGGTGTGAATGAGAAAACGCATATAAAATGATAAAAAGCTTAACTGGAAATTAAGGCCTTAGGCCTGGTCTTGAACAAGATCCGATGCCGAATGATCCCAATAACGTGCAATTCAACCCTAGACGAAGAGCTAGCGTCACCGATCTGGTTGTGGGACTCGGAGTGTTTGGTTTTCTTCAGCACCAACAGTGGCTTCTTCAAGGGCACTTTGGACCCAGTCAATTCATGATACCCAACCGTAAGAGTATACACCTCCTGAACGAAATTAAAATTTAATGTTATTGGAATCTTTCTTGCCCAAATGATCAAAATTAAGGGAGAGAGAGTGGGAAACCTGAGAAGAAGGGCGGCAGAGGAGGCCGATCTGGAGGTTTTGGAGGCGGTCTTGGACGGCGGGTTGAGTTTCTACTGTGCCTTGCAATTCTACGATTGCCCATTCTGGGCACTTTCCTTCACCGCAATTGCACTTCACTCGAATCTGCATTCTTCGTTTCCTTTGTTTTGCCGCTGCTGCCCCGTTTGCTGTTTTTATCAGACTGCGCGGCAAAGGAGATTGGAAGTTTCCCGCTTCACCAACGCCGATTTTGTCCAGGTTAGTAAAGAAACGATGTCGTTTACATTATGTAGGTATACTACTACTATTCTTTTGACAAGTTGCAGCAGTAAGGACTCTCCATATGGGCCTTTCTTCATATTTTTAAGTTGTTTGGCCCACGTAACTTTTCGTTCTTTGTTTAGCTTCTCACTTTTGTGTTCATTAAAACTTGTAAGTCTCTTTTTCTTTGCTTCATCTTCTCTGGCTTCAGCTGGTCCCACGTGACAAGGTAGAAGTCTAGAAGATGAAAATCCCCCACGTGGCAAGCTATTAATAGGAAATAAGTAATTGTTTCCTTGTTAGCTAGCCTTTTTTTTTTTGTTTAGTATGTAATAAGATTACATACAAAAGGACAAGTGATGAAAATGATGCTAAAAATCCTATCGAAAGTGGCCCGCACATTTTGCAGGTCGGTGTGCTCTGAAGTTGACACTACGGGAGACCTTTGAAGCAGTCCAAATGTGAAAACATTAGAGCTGCATGTGAATGGAACCTACTAAGCAAAGGGATTGCAGTCAAAGGAGGAAGCAAGATTCATTGCCAGCATGGCTTTTATCCATCAAACTTCCTCCCTAAAGCAATTAGATTGGTTATCAAACTGGAGGCTAGGAACACTGAGAGTGGGATATGCAACTCGAGCTGTGTTTCGTTGGCAACTTCCAGCTTAAACAAGGACAGCATTTAGTAGCAACAAAAGCTCAGTGACATTTAAAGGACTAAAATTGTTAAACAGTGTCAGTCCAGCTTACTGTCAATACAAACACCAGAGACAAAAGTATGCAATAATGATAACTATGGCCTAGCTTCTTCTTAAAAAGTACACAGAATCATATGTAGATAGTCATCATAGTGCACTGGGGCACTAGCACAGGAAAGCAGAAGGTGTAGTCCTGGAAGCATCCTTCTACAAAATCTCTAAAACTGTACAACTGAAGTCAAGTGGGTTGCATATTATTGGCACCGATCGCCTCTGCCTTCACTTTGTCGGTGGAGCACAGTCGTAGCTGAATTCTGCAAGCTGACATTTCCTGTTTGTGGTAATACAGGCTCTACCAAAGCTTGATGTCTGTAATTAGGCATCTCCAGGGTGTCAATTTTCTTGCCCAAAAAATCAGTTTGACAAAATTTATTAAAACCAACAGTCGATGAAGTCAAGCCACTACTTGCTTGGGTTTGCGATGAGCTTTGTTGTGAATGAAAGGAATCCTGAATATCAAGAACACAGTCCACTGGAATAGCACCAGTAAGAGTTTTTACAGCAAATTCTATGCATGGGTCCATCCATGAATCACTAAAAGCCATATTGAGAGGTGATCCTGGTTTCTCATAGTCTCTGTAGTTATTTTCAACCTTCCTGGCGTGCTCCTCCGGAACAGGCAAAACAACAGAGCATCCTTGCTTCTTGTCACCCTTATTTTCTGTTTCCTCCATTTTAGTTTTTTCTGGAGTAGCTGAAGTAGCCAAGTCCCCAGTAGCAAGCTGGCTAATATTTAGTACCGGCGACAATTCTGTGCTTTTGGGACGGTCAATGCCTTCCCCAGTGAGAGTTTTTATCGCAAATTGGATGCATGGATCTGACCATAGATCCATGGAAGGCAGGTCGACAGGAATATCTGGCTTCTCATTTTCTTCATTCCCTTTTCCAATCCTTCCAGAAAGTTCTTCTGAGATAGATAGGTTCTCCACAGGCAAAACAATAGAGGATTTTGGCCTTTTCTCATCTTTGTTCTCTTCTTGTATCTTTCCAGGATGCTCTCCTGGAGTGGTCATGTCTGCAGATGTATGTTTGCTATTGATGGACTCCACGACCACTTTTGTGTTTTTGGAACTATCAAACTTGCTCTCAGCTTCCATCCCTGCCTCAAGCTGAGCAGGCTCTGGGGATGCCCAGTGAGCCAAACTACCAGGGGAAGAACTCGGAGGTGTACTATCCCCTGCCTCACCTGGCTGCTTACCAAATCGACGGGCTCGACTAGTTTTTAGTTCTGGTGTTGGATCAATATCAAGGCCAGCAAGTCGTTTTGAAGCTCGACGAGGCAAGTTATATTCTTTCTTGCTTTTAGATTTGCAAATGTCAAGTTGGGTCTTTTCATTTTCATGCATTGTCCTCTTGCTTTTCAATGATTTATTAGCTGGATGCAATCCAACCGCAGGAGCAGAAACAAACACACTTTTAGCAGAATCATTCCTCCCTTCTATCTGCTCTGAAACCTTGGTTTCTGGCAGGTTAGAGCTGCTCAAATCAGTGTCCAGCCTACCTGCTAGACATTGTGAATGCATATCAGATGCAATATCTTAATATTGGCACATGGAGTTAGGATTATCAACAAAAACCTATGACCCAACTTCCTATATTTCCTGTAGATAATCAGTAATTGGATGCAAATCTTTTTACCACTTAAAAAAACGTTCCATGAAGCCCCAACTTACCCATACACATTATCATGTCTTCTTGAACAGAAAATAAGAAATAGTTGCAACATTGGAAAAACCGCATTCTAATGTAATTTGTTGAAAGTACCATTCCACTATTCTCAAATAGCTTACACTTCTAAAGTAAATGGTTATTAACATATTTCACTCGGTCTTCTTTTTTAAGCAATTTGTGAAGTTTCACCATGATAAACATGGAACTCTGAAAGTCATCCCCCACCCAAAGGAAGAGGGGTGGAAAGAACATAGTAAGAGGAAAATATGACAGCACTGAAATAATCTCATAATGAGATGGGAATTCAGAAATTTACACTGATCAGAAGTATGTTCGGAGAGGGGCACACATTTTTCTATACAGGAAGATTTAAGCATCGGTTCATCCTTTACCATCACATCCCACTTTGAGCTCTGATCACAGATAATCTCTTCCCCTGGGCTGCTGAGTGCTGATTTCTGCTTCTTTGCTACAGCAAGTGACTAAGATAGAAACAAAAAGAAGACACCAAGTTGAATAAGTGCATTTGTTCTCCCGTGTAAAGCTAAAAATGTGAGAAAAGTTGAAGCTTAACAAAACATACATCCAAAGACTAGAGATATCTAAATCATGAACAAACCTCCAAATTGTTAACATTTCACATATTCAGACCTGCATAAGGTGAGTAATGCTAAATGTCCCCTCAAAATTGATGTGACTTTTAAAATCATAATTGAATTTGTGATAAATCACTATTATAATTTGATCCAATGATGATTTTAAAAATCACATCAATTTTGGGGGGACACAAGAACACAAAGGGGATGTTTAGCATTAATCGCATAAGGCAGACTTGAATATCTAACATTTAATATAATTCCCAATATATAAATGCGTTTTGTGACAGCTCAACTGGTTTTTGCCCCGATCACAACTAGTATAGACTGACCTCACATAGGACTACTAGCATTATTTGACAACAATTCCCCATAGTGGGCAATGGAGGTCCAGCTATTTGAATTGACAGAATTTGCTGAATAACATAGCTGACGATCAGATTCACATATGTACCATATAATAACCCAATACACACTAAACCATGCTAAGGCAAATAAGCCAAGCTCCTTGATTTTGCGTACACACTATCTGAAATTTAATGGGAATAAACTTTCAGACCTAGTGATGCCTAAGCACATATCTTGAAAAGACTTGGGGTTCCTTTACAATTTAGAGATGGGACATGGTTAATTGTGAAATTTTGAGGGTCTCTTTTGCAATTTGGATATGGGACCCAAGGTTAATTATCAGTTCAGGAGATTTTGTGGGTATACATTAGTTTTTTTTTTTTGGTCATGCGTGGCTCTTCTCTTTTCTTCGGGACTTTCTATTTTGTGGCTCTTCTCTTTTCCTTAGGACTTTCTATTTTGTAACCTTTAGTGGGTTTGTATTAACCCTTCTTGTTATTTCTTTATTTTTACAAAATTTCAATCAACAAAAAGAAAGATTCTTTGTTCCAGCTTTCACAAGACAGACTGACCATTTTATTATAGTTGTCGGCCATCTATGAATGGGGCAGCCCTAGAGTTGAATTGAAAGTGTTAGAAGAGTTTGTGGGTATTTGGTCATTGTTGTATTTTTCAAAGCTTATATGATTAAGATGTGTGAGGTAGGCCATGTAAGTGAAACGAGCCTCCTCTCTCTCTAATGCTTTTTGTTAAATCACCACTTGTCCTAAAAGTTTAAGCTTATACAAAAAGGTAAATTTAATCAACACTTTAACACTCTCTCTCACGTGCAAACTCAAGCTTCTTTTTAATAGGTAAAGCCTAACACGTAAAATATTTAATTGAAATTGGGCTTAATGACCGAATCAATGTTCGAACTCAGTACCTTTAGCTCTAATACCATGTTAAATTACTACTTGTTCTAAAAGCTTAAGTTTATAGGAAGAAGTAAATTTAATCATTTAATCAACACTTTTAACACTTTTCATGCAAACCTTATAACATGGTACCAGAGCCTAGGGTTCAATTCTTTTTTCCTGTGATCCTTGGTTTTTCTCCCTGCTTCTCTCTCGCTTCTTTTCTTATTTTTCTCTCACCCAATCTACACATGCTACTGACCGAAGAGAACTGAGATACTGGGTTCGATGCCCATGTAAGGAGAGCGATGGCGTGGAGATCACCATCATCAGTGGTGTGATGATGCCATCATCGCAGTTGTTGGTTTTGTTGTGGTTGGTGGTTTGATGTAACTAGCAAAACCGTGATTGTGGCTGCTATAATTTAGGTGTTTCCCTGCAGTGAAAATTCCAGCAGGGTGGTTGGTCGGTGTGGTTGATGCTCTCTATGTTGGTTAGTGCTGTCTTTGGTGGCTGGAGCAAATGGTAGTGGCAGTTTCATAGTTTCAGTCTCCAGTGGGTTTTGTGTGGGTTTAATCATTGTTTTGCTTGCTCCCCATAATCGTCGTGGTTGCCAGAATTGTTTAGTTACCAGTGAATTTCCAACAAGTTCTGAAAAAGAAGAAAGCTATTTTGTTGCGGGTGCATACTCTTCCTTATCCAAGATAAGGATATCTATAACCTATTCAAGTTCCTAATCCAAGGATAGGATATCCTTTATTTAGTTTGGGTTGGGTCCAACCCATCTTCAGTTCAGCCTGACCCACTCCGGTTCGACTCATCTTGCCAGTTCAAGCCGGTTTGAATTTTCGCAACCAATTCATACCGGTTCAGGTTATTTTTGTCTTGTTAATGAGTATTTCTGCCAGTTCTGGTTTGGTTTTGGCATATTTCAGCCAGCTCGGGTCAAATTTATGGTTATTTTGTTCGGTTCCAACCAGTTTCTGTTCATTTATGCAATTTCTTGTTGTTTTGATTTGGAATGGAGCTGTTTCTTGTCACTTTCGGCATAATTCAGTACTATAAGTGGGTTTTCGAGATAGTTTTTGTGGTTCTTCACTGCTTGCTTGGTTCTAATTCATTTTTGGGATTAATTGTTGTTGTTAGTACAATGTCTGGTGGATAAGATGTACATTAAGGCCACTAAATATGATTTGATCAGTTCAGCTCCTACGACTTATGTGAAACTCAATGGGAAAAACTATGTCTATTGGGCGAGATCAATGGAGGTATTCCTAAGAGGGAAAGGTTTGAATCATCATTTGCATTCAGGGAAACCTTTAGACTCTAGCTCCACTAGCCTTTGGGACCAGGAAGACATCAAATTAACTTTCTTATGTTGAACAGTATCAAGCCTCACATTGTATCCTTGTGTATCTTTCTACTGCCAAGGATATTTGGGATCATGTCAGATATATGTACTTTGGTACCAGGAATATCACTTAGATTTATGAGGTGTAAACAATATTTTGGGCTTCGCAAGGTGCTCACCTTGTGGACGAGTGCTACAATTAGGCTGTGGCAATCAATAAGGAGAGGAGAGTGTATTAGCCACTGTCTTATTTCATATGCACATCCTAAACAAATTTGGGGTGATGTTCTCACTGTTTATCATCTCATTAATCGAATGCCCTCATGGGTCTTAGATGTTGCCTTTCCTCATTCTCTCTTATTTTCTTCTTCATCCTCGTTCTCCTTGCCACTAAAGGTTTTTTGGTGCGTTTGCTATGTTCATAATTTGGGTCCTAGAAATGATAAGCTTGGCCCTTGCAGTACTAAAGTGTCTTTCTTGATTATTCCACAACCCAAAAGGGATATCGTTTCTATAATCTTGTTCTTCAATGCTACTTCACTCCAATTCACGTTTATTGAATCTACCCCTTATTTTCTTGGTCCTACTTCTTTGTGTAATTCTACTCTTAAGCCTGATGTCACGCTCATACTAGTACTTGTTCCAACCTAAGTCTATCTCTCCTTCTCCTTCAGTTTTGTTGCCTCCATGATTGCTTGCCCCTCTCCTGGTCAATACACATAGCCTTCAACCATCAGCTCCTACACCCCCACCATCATCCTTTGTCTACAGATCCAATGTCCCCACCTGCATCTAACTTACTGCTTATTGCTCTGCAGAGAGGTAAATGTTTTTGTACTACCCAACATCCTTTCATTTAGTCTATATCTATTAGGTATTTGTCACCATCACTTTCTTGCTTTGTTTCCTATTTCTCTAGTGTTTCTATCCCAAAGACAATGCAAAATGTGATATCTAACTCTAATTGGAAGCAAGCCACAAACTTGGAAATGGAGATCTTACATCAAAATGGGACATGGGAGTTGGTTCCGTTACCACCCATTAAACAAATTGTTGGTTGCAAATGGGTTTATAATGCTAAGTTTAACCATGATGGTCTGATTGAAAGGTAGAAAGCTTGTTTGGTTGCTAAGGGTTATACACTGAGATATGGTATTGATTACGATGAAACTTTTTCTTCAATTGCCAAAATTTCTTTTGTTCATGTTCTTATTTATTTGGCTGCTAATCTTGATTGGCCTTGTTCAATTGGATGTCAAAAATGTCTTTGTACATGGGGAGCTACATGAGGAAGTTTATATGGCGCAACCACCTATGTTTGTTGCCAGAGGGAGTATTAGAGTAGTGTCTATAAGTTAAAGAAGGCATTGTATGGTCTCAAGCAATCATTGAGTGCATGATTTGAAAAATTCTCTAAAGCAGTATTGGAGTTTGGTCTCTAGAGATGTCAAACGGATCATTCATTATTTCACTCACATGCTAGTACAAGCTATATTCTCCATATGTAGATGATATTGTTATTACTAGAGATAATTCAAGAGACATTGCCCAATTGAAACAATTTTTGCGGCAATGGTTTCATAAAAAGGATTTGGAAGAACTTCAATATTTTCTAGGCATTTAAGTTACTAGATCTTGGGTAGGTATCAGCTTATCTAAGAGAAAGTATGTACTTGATTTGTTAGAAGAGATGGGTTTGGGTGCTCGTCCCATTGAGGTTCTGAGGGATCCAAATTACTAAAGGATGAAGATGAATTATTTGAAAATCCTAGCAGGTATCGTCATCTATTTGAAAAGGGCCCCTAGTCTTGAGATAATGTATAGACCAAATGGGCATCTCAAGATAAAAGGTTTTACAGATACAAATTAGGCAAGTTCTCCTTCAGATAAACAATCAACTATAAGATATTGCACATTCTTAGGCGATAATCTTGTAACTTGGAAGAATAAGAAATAGACAATGGTAGTGGGATCTAGTGTTGAAGTAGAGTACAAGGCAATGACTCATACTACTAGTTAGTTGACATGGTTACACATTTTCTTCAAGAGATTGGGTTCTCAACTCCTATGTCTAACCCATTATTTTGTGGTAAACAGGTTGCTTTACATATTGCATCTAACCCAATTTTTCATGAAAGGACCAAACATATAAATGTTGATGGTCATTTCATCAAAGACAAAATACTTAATAGAGGTATATCTACACCATTCATGAAGTCTGAAAACCAATTAGCTAATATGTTTACAAAATCTTTATGTCATAACTAGTTAGACTTTATTTGTTATAAGCTAGGTTTATATGATATGCTCTAACTTGAGGGGGAGTGTTGGAAGTGTTTGTTAGGGTCTGTGGGTATTTAAGTCATCGTATTTTTCAAAACCTATGTAATAAGATGTGTGAGGTAGGCTGTGTAAGTGGAACGAGTCTTCTCTTTCTTCTCTACTGCTTTTCATGCAAACGTTACAACAGAAAGAAAGATACTGCAGTTGATACAGAAATTTAACCAAGTGAAAAAGATATAGATATAAACTTGGTGAATTCAATCATGAGTGGACTTACGGCAATATTATCATCTTCCAACTCCACATCAGTACTGCCATTGTCCTTTGGCTTGGATGCAAGCCTTCCTAATTCCCCAGTTTCAAGATAGCGAAGTGCGTCCTTCATAGAGTGGAATATGTACCCACTGACAGGATCAGTGTAGAACTGCAGATATCAAATATTGATTAAGAGGGTGTTTGTTAATCACCAACACATTCCCCCAAGTTCTCGACAATGCAATGTTCACATATTAAAAATAAAAAATAAATGATTGATATGGGAAAATGAAAAAGTGGTATTGAAAAGTGAAAAAATTTATTTTGTAATATTTTTTTATTTGAATAGAAAATGATGTGATATAAAAAGTGAATGATTTGATTTTTTTTTTTTTTTTTTGGAAAAAATGAAGTAAATAGTGTAGTGGAATGTGGGGGAATGTGATGGAATAGAATGTTGTTTAACAAACAAGGCCTAAAGATAAATAATTTTATGTGGCTCCGCAACTAATATCTAGAGCACAAGCAATTTGCAAATTACAGATGATAAGTCAAGCATATCAAGAAACTAGCAAGATGTGAGCTAACCCATGAAAAAGACACACAGAAGATTTGCAATTAAATGACTGAAAAGTATGGTGAAGAATAAAAATCAGACAAACATAATAAAATACTAGAAAAAAGGAATTAGAGATTGGATACCGGATCTCTTCTGATCTTTTGACCCTTTTTTGTTACTCTGATTTCTTTGATCCATCCTGGAGGTAACCCTTCTGCTATAACTTTCTCAACTACAACCTAGATTGCTTGAATAATCAAAGTTTTCATCTCCAAATTAATAAAATCAGATTAATATTAGATCATAAGAATAAACAAAATCATAAAGAGCAGATTGTGTTAACACTCAACAGACATTTTTTGCAGATCGCTTGAGGGTGTCTTTTATCTTCTGTTCTGGTTTAGGATTGCAGACTTCTTGAGTGTCTTCTATCTTCTGTTCTGGTTTAGGATTGCAGACTTCTTGAGTGTCTTCTATCTTCTGTTCTGGTTTAGGATTGCAGACTTCTTGAGTGTCTTCTATCTTCTGTTCTGGTTTAGGATTGCAGACTTCTTGAGTGTCTACTATCTTCTGTTCTGGTTTAGGATTGCAGACTTCTTGAGTGTCTTTTATCTTCTGTCCTGGTTTAGGATTGCAGACTTCTTGAGTGTTGAGATAGCGAGACACCTCTGCCCTGGAATTGAATCTCAGTCCACTTGAGGGAGCAAAGTAATACTGCACTAAGCACAAATGGGCATATAAATCTGAATTAGATCATCTTGCTAAACAATAAACCAGAGCTCCTGCATCCTAAATGATCTTTCTCTGGGTGGGCGTCTTCATTCATTGAATAATCAAAACTCAAGGAGGATAATATGCTAAAAGGTATCGATATGCCCAACACTAATACACAGGTCCAAGAGATTGAACAGAATATTACTGTAGAATGCAAATACATATGAAGTTGCACTGAAGACATGCTACTGAGGGATTTTTGAAGGCTTAAGCATAACAATAACAAAAACTCTTAAAAATGGGTCCATGAAACTTGGGCCAAAATACAGCTGTTATGTCAAAGAGGCTTCCTAATGCTTTGGAACCTTGCATATCTCTTGAATAGAAAATGTTGTCAACAACATTTTTTTTGGTTGCCAGGAAAACCCAGGAAACAAAAGAACATAAGGTATTCAATTTTCATCTTATTTTCTAGTGACTTTTGGGGATTAAAAAACATGTGAGCTAAGTGATATGGTTTTCTTAAGTTCAACTGAAAGGAGTTTAGGTTGTATTGGATCTCCTATACAATTTGCATAACTTTTCTTACAAACTAAAGCAGTTGCACTTCATAAGTAAGGGGTGGGGGATGCAATTTGCATGACAAACCAAAACACAAAAATCCTCTACCCACCACCAATTCTTTATATAAGCACTATCTCCAACAACAATGGGACAAAGATATCAAATGTGTATTGTGTATATCCCACTCCAATGCAACTATCCAGCGTAGTGACCATTGTTGTAAACAGATATCTTCAAGGAATACATAACCCCTGAATATTTTGTGAATAATCACATTGGAAGAAAAATTTGTCTTTGCCAATATCATAGGATTCCTCAAAACAATCAAATAAAACTCTCCCAGTATGCAAGTAACCAAACAAATGATATTTCAGAACCAGCAAAGGCACTCAGTCAAAGATTGCATGGCTTCCCAGTTGCATAAAGAAATAGTCAGGAAATGGTAGAAAGAACACATTAGAAGCAAGTTGGAAACCCTTCCAAAATATTTCTCTTAAGGAAACCCTTTTCCAAAACCACCACAGCACAAATTCGTGTTCTACATTTCGATTCCCTCCACCCCCTAACAGCAATCTCTCTAAGGTCCTATCCAGCATCTGGGAAAAGCATATCCTAAAAATTTCATTGATAACCTTCCACATCATTATGCTTGCAGCATAAGAACATCGGTGTTCTTTTATCTTCCTATAATTGTGCACACAGCTCTATAATCTATATTGTTGATGTTGCATTGGGCTTGTTATGCATGATGCATCCCGCCATCACTATTCACAACAAATGCCGCATAATCTCCAAATAACACAGAATTTTTTTTGAAAATACACTAATCAGACAGCATGCTCAAACCATTCGTCAAACCAATTGGTGGAATGATAGTAGCTCTGTTTGTTAATGATTATGCGGGTTTTTAAAAATTATTTTTGGTTTGAAAAACTGTTCTGATGTGAAAAACTATGTTTGTGTTTTTAGGAGTGTTTTGGGTTTGAGTTATTTTAACACAACAAAATTTTAACAAACGGAGTCAGTAATTTTACATCGCAAAGAAACACTAACCAACTCTGACAACCACCATTTTTAGAGCACAAAAAACGCCCTTTAAAATCCATAAAAGGAAACAAATCAGAGAAAACAAAAGCTAAAATAAATACTCCCAACAGTAAACTGATATAGAAGATCTTGCACATTTCTGAAACTATAAACTTGAAATGAGAGAAAAAGCAGTAAACTTATGAGTCAAAATTATGCTCTTTTTTTTTTTTTTTTTTTTACCTTGTCTCTTTTACCATGCTTTCTCACTCGCACCTCCACGGTCCAACCCGGCGGAAGCCAGTCCTCTGAACTCTCTTCCGTCATTTTCCGCCGGAATCTGAGTTTATTCGTCGACGATCGTCGGAGACGTCTCTCTCTCTCTCTCTCTCTCCCCGAATGTGTGTGAGAGTCAAGAGTTCGGAAAAAGGCAAACTCCGGAACCACGTGTTGCCAAACTCTGTGTGTTGCGATTGGTGCGACTTAAAACGTGTCGGAGACATTCTTTATCCTCTGCGGCCACTTTCCATGCTGTTCCCTGAAACATGCTGCTTCTGCTTGTACATTGTGGTCGAAAATATCCTTCGGTTTCTTTTGAAAGACCCACGTGTCCCAAAGTTCAACTCGTTTTGATTCGACCACAAAATGAGATGTGATTTTTACACTATTTAAAGCATATAATAATATATATATATATATATATATATATATATGTGTGTGTGAGCGCGCGCGTGTGTGATGATGTCGAGATTGAAATGCAAATTGCATGCCACCTAACATTTATCAAGCGGAAGATTATGAGTAGAAGTGATAAATAGACTAAAACAAAAAGGAAATCATGCCAATAGTGTAGCCTCTTGGAACTATGGAGGCTTTACTATTCTATTAATTACTAAAAGTAATGGTTTTATTTGTTTATTATTTTATTGAGTTAATGTGACAATATTAATTAAAACTAACAATGCCGTTTCTAATATTACTCTCTTATCAATACTAATAATGTTAGGTATATTTAAGAGTGGAAAAATGGGTTGATGGGTCGGTGATTACGACTTGATTAACCTAAACACAAATATGACTTGTTTAGCTAAGCATGTTGAACTTTCAAACACAACACAATACGGAAAATAGTTGTGTTACTCAACATGACCTATTTAAAATATTTAGTTCACACTGGGTTAACACAACTCATTTACTTAGAAGGTGTCACGACCTGACACGTATGAACGAAAAATATAACAAATAATGTAATAATAAAGTTTATAGTTATTTATTTATTTATTTTTAAACTTGTCAGGTGGGTCACCCGTTTAACCCACCTAGTTGACCCCAGACACAAAATAAACAGGTAATTCGATTATGACCCAAACTCGTTTAGGTCAAACTCAAAACTTATTTAACATCATATTAAATTTATAGATCGTGTCAAAATTGTCAACCCTAAGTATATCACATCATTATTTTACTAATACGTAAATACTTACGTATTAGTGTCAATCCACCATTTATTATTATTTAAAAAAATATTAAAATATATATATAAATAAATAAACTTATAAGTTGGTGTGCGAGACATCAGGTCAAAACTGTTGTCGTGGCTAAATTGTAGCCTTGTTTGTGTTTGAATTGAATGTAGAGGTACACATGGGAGTGTTCCCCATGGGTGGTACTTGAACTTTCCTAAAGATTTTATGGTTATATGCCTGGATTCTGCACTCTGATGCTTCAATCAGTGCTGTGCCATCAGCCATGGTACTTTTTAGATCTGGGGTTATCTTTTTCTCGGTTCCAAATTTAGTTTGCAGTTAAAAACTGTGCCATATTTTTACTGGTCTCTTTTTATTTACTGTACGTCTGCGCCCTACGTCCCTACCTCCTGGTTAAACCTTCAACATGGCTCTTAATGCAATCAATTTTTTTGTTTTTGTTTTTTTTATGTTTTATAAGTAACCTCTTAATGCAATACATCTTAAATTTGTTTTTTAAAAATTAATTTTTAAATGATGTGTGAAATAGTCATATTTTTTTTTCAAAATAATAAATCTCATAAGATTATTAGAGGATAGAATTTGGACAAAGGATTTTCTTTCTTGTATGCTTTCATATGTAGCTCGAGACACTTCTGATGTTTGATTAATGAAAAGCTAGAATACCATTTTAAAAAAAAAAAATTATCACTTATTTCAATAAGCTTAAACTTATAGAAAGAAGTAAATTTAATCACTTAATAATATCAATTTAACATTCTCCCTCACGTGTGGGCTCAAACTCTCTTTTGATAGGTGAGGTCCAATACGCGAAATATTTAGTTTAAATATAAGTGAATTGACTGAGTCAAGGTTCAATCTTAGAACCTTTAACTCTAATATCATGTTAAATTATCACTTATACCAATAAGCTAAGCTTATAATAAAAGGTAAATTTAATTACTTAATTTTAAAACCAACTTTTGAGAAACAAATTCAGGATGTATAACACTTTTCTTAGCTTTTTGCCTTGTTTTTAGCAAAATTTGATTAATGTGGAAAAAAAATGTTTTATATTGATTTTTTTTATTTGAATAGTAATAAAAAAATTAATGTGACGTAAAAAGTAACAATATTAAAAGTTGAATTTAGATAAATAATATGATGACTTTTTTTTTTTTTTTTTTTGCCGTTGCCAAACATAGCCTTGTTTTTAACATTTTACCCCATTAAAAACATAACTTTAAGTGGAATTATTGGATGTTATTATTATTATTTTTAATTAGTTATAAGCACAATAATTTTGCCCAAAAGAAAAAAAAAAAACCATATCTTTCATAAACTATCAAATCATAGTCACTTTTTTTCTTTTAATTTTGTGGATGCAATCTGTTTCTTTCCATAGATGCCATTACATTTTTGAAGAATTTTCAGGGCAGTTATACATATTTAAAGTTGAAATCATCATCTCAACTATCTCATATGCATTGGTTAGAAATGAAATTGTGCAAAATTAATACAGAGTTTTCTTTTAAACTGAGTTGGAGGAACTTCCTCTAATCAGTCTATAAAAATGATATGTGTCATTTGAACATGTGAGATGCACATGTATTTTTAATAACGTAGACAAAGTTGAAATAAATAATATTAAAAATTTATGTGCATCTCACGTGCTATAAAAAAAATGGACACATGTTATTCTTATAGATTAGGTTGAAGGAACTTGAAAGAAGTTCCTCCAACCCAGTTTGGAGGAAAACTCTATCATTTTTTATTATATATCTCTTTAATTATCTAATATATTAAATACATTTTATAATTTATATAAAGCATATTTGTGCAAGTATTTTAAGATTTAGACATAAATTAATGGGATAACGTCACTTATGACCTTTTAACTATCACACATTTTGAAAAGACCCTCGAAAATTTTAAATACTCTCAGTTTCACCCACCTTAACTTTTTATTTGATGTTATTGATCCCTCCATCAATTTTTGCCGTTAAACCCTAATGAAAACTACTAAAAAGACCAAAATTACTCTTTGATTTTTTTTAAAAAAGTTAATTTGAAATTTTATAAAAAAAAAAAATTAGGGGTATGAATGCCATTTTATCAATTTTTACGTCCATAATTTGATGGAGGGGGTACAACATTAAATTTAAAGTTCAGATGGTGAAATTGAGAGTTTTTTAAATTTGTGAATCTTCTCAAAATGAGTGATAGTTCAAAGATATTAAGTAAAATTTTTGCTAACTCAGCTGTCACCTTTGTATCGTGTATATATGGGAAGTGCATTTTTGAACTCTAATGATTTAAATGATGGAAAAAGGAGCTAGGAGAAAAAAACAAGGAAAATGTTAAAGGCCCAACTTTTTTACCCAATTTTTGCCCAACTTTTACCTTTTTTATTTTTTAAAAAAATAACAAAGTAAAAAATGAAAAAAGTGTATGAAGTAATAATATATATTTTTTGTCCTTCTTTTTATTGGTATTTTTAAAAAAATGAAAATTCCATTTTTCTTTTTTTTTTAAAATACCAATAAAAAGAAGGACAAAGAAAAAATGTTATTGCTTCAGACACTTTTTTCATTTTTTACTTTGTTTTTTTAAAAAAAAAATAAAAAAGACAAAAGTCAGGCAGAAATTGGGTAAAAAAGTTGGGTATTTATCGTTCCTCAAAAAACAAACAAACAAAAAGCTTAAAGCAGAGGAAAGCAGAGCACTTATGTTGTTTGTAATTGTTGGGAGGATGAAAGTCTATATATAAATTGAGGAAAACTAAGCAAAAACTCATCTCAACATATATTATTGATTTTCAATTCTAGGTGTTGGTTTGACAAAGCCTTTCATCCATTTCTTTGGCAAAGCCTTTCATCCATTTGTTACTGTTTATGCCACCCTTCTAAAAAAAAATCAAAATATTATAATTTTGTTTTTTCACTTTTTAAATCACATCAATTACTTTTTATTACTATTTAAATTTTAAAAAAATTACTTTTTCATATCAGAAATTCAAAACTTTATCAATATTTTTTACTACAATAAAAAATGCCAAACGCGGCCCTAGGTAATTGGATTCTTCTATGCAGGCATATCTTTCAGAAAATGTCACAAGTTGACTTTTGAATTTGAGGTAGTTGCTTTTTTTTTGAAATTTTTTGAAATTAGATAGTTGCTTTCCTGCTTAATGTAGCTCATTTTTTTCAACATTAAAGGGCCAAATATTAAAGAAGTTGTTGCTTCCATTCTCACCTCATGGCTCCACGCCTCCACGTGTACCTCTTTTTGAATAGGCAGATTTCAATCTACTAGGATATTTATTTATTTATTTATATCAATTTATTAGGACACTTCTCTCTTGTAATTTTCTTTTTGGAAGAATTACAAAGTACATCAGCTTGTCAGCTGCCGCAGCCGGCAGCCAGCTCAATAAATATTGAGGTATAAAGAAAAAGTAGTTAAAATTAAGTATTTTTAATTTATATCAAATATTAAAATTATTTTATAATTAAATTTTCATGTTCAAGTTGATAAACAATTTAAAGTAGGATTTAATTAGATGTGTATCATAACTTGTAACAACGACCAACTCAAATCAATGGCACCTAATAGTAAGTATTACATAAGGGTGAAAATTAGAACTGCAAACTGCTTTTCTAACCGCTAATCGTTTGTTGAATTTTTGAAAATAGCTAACCATTAACCGCTAACTACTTTCTTTATATATATATGTATATAATATATGACAATAAGTTCTTATAGTATAGTGGTAATGATTTGTATGTTGTATTTAATTATTTGTTTATAATATTGGTAAATGTTGCATTTTTTTAATATTAATTACTTTTGGGCTCCTTTTGTAGCAATTCAGCCCAATTTGTGGTATATAGCAATCTTTTATGCTAAAATGGCTCTGAAAAGGAAAAAAAAAAGTTTAAAATGAGCCAAAAATATCCTAATTCTCAAAATCAGTAAAAAAAAAAAAAAAGGCCCAAAGCTAGCCGCCCCCCCAAAAAAAAAACCAAAAAAAAAAAAAAAAAAACAGTTAATACATAAAACGATTAGTAGGATGTGGTTAATCGCCTAGCGGAAGGCAATTGCGGTTAGCGGTTTTAACCATTAACCATTAATCGCAACCGTCTTTTCACCCCTAGTATTACATATAAAGTATTAAAGAAATAAATAATGAGAGAACTTAAAAAACAAAATATTAGGAGTGATGAAAGAAAATAAGAAACAAAAAATAAATATAAAAAGAAGGTGGGTGGTGCCTTTGTTTGAAATTTTTATGATTTTAATCATGCTACGTTGCTTATTTTTATTTTTTTATTTTTACTTTTTTTCTAAATCCTCCCGGTATGTCAAATGGCATTCTCATATAAATGCATGTTACACAATCATATTTTAATCTTTTTTTTTAACAAATTCAATAAATTAATCATTACATTTGTAAATTCATATGGACGATAAATGATAGAATTTATTCAATTTTTAACCATCTTCATAGTGAATAGATGAATCAACCATTGAATTTGTGTGGAATCGACATGAGTCCACAAATTTAATGGTTAATATAATAAATTTGTAGGATGAGATGAAAAAAAATATTGACGTAAATCATTCCCCATGTAGAGCACACACAAATTCAATGTAGATTTATCTATTTAGTATGGAGATAGTTAAAAAATGATTGAATTCTATCATTTCGCTTTCATATATTATAAACATAAATTATATATATATTGAAAGGAAAAAGTATTCTAGTCTTATTGAAAAAGGATTACGAGTGTAAACGCTCTTACATCACAAAGTGAAAAGCTCTGATAAAAGCATAGCCGAAACTACAAGGTTATAAGTCATAGATGCTTACATAAAAATCAAAATTCAAAATCTATTTATGACAACAATATCCACTAATCTATGACTAATTTTCAGTTATAACATCAGATTTGTTCCATACAGATTCAACTTAATGCATAGGTAACTCATGTTTCTCGGCCTTGGTAGCAAAAAATCAATGCTGAAACTCATCTTCCTAAACCTAAAGCTAAAAGCTAGAAAACGAATCACATCCACAATCATAAATTATCTTAATCATACACAATAACAACAAGATTCACAATAATCAATATCCAATAATCTATAACCATAATTAATAAATATAACCCAACTTTTTTTTTTTTTTACATGTCCACACAAAAGAGGGAGGGGAATTCAAACTAGTGACCCCCGTTTTATTAGGCATGGTCTTAGTCGATTGAACTATTTATTGGGGACAATATAACCCAACTTCTCAATGCAATATCTAGTCAAAATGATGTTATAGTCCAATAAATTTCATTTACACAAACAATGAAAGCGAGAGAGATTCAATTCCAACAACAAATAACATGATGAAACCTCCTCATTAAGTAAACATTAATTATTCACATAATGGAAAGTAGATGGAGTTGAAAGGTAATTTAAATTTACATAAGTTATGTTAGTAAGCATGTTGACCCGAAATTGACCCGTTTATTAATTGTGTCAAAACGAATTGACTGAATTTGACATGAATCTTATTATTCTAATCTCTATCATGCTAATTTCGTGTTGTGATAATGTCAAATTTTCAGATCATGTAAAAAATCGTCAACTTTAATCTCATGAAAAATATATTGAAATAAAGAAATCTTTTTTGTTGCTTAAAAGTAAGATATGGATTTCATTTGTTATATGTTGGAGGGGGGACAACGTATTTCTTAAGATTCATTTGAAGAGCCAAAACCATCAAAGACGTATCAGACCAGGTAATATATAATTTGTGGTGTAATTTGAGAGGATATATTGATTTATAATTAGATCACCAGCAAAAACTATTTACTATGTTGGGAGAAAACAGTTTATACATTATGATGAATGGTTTTATGGTACTGGGTGACTGTAAGTGTAAACATTACTCAATGGAGTAGGTGAGGAGAAAGTGAAGGATTGAAGACTTTTTATAAATCCTTTCAAGTGACAAGAAAAATTGGATTTTCTTAATTATAATGTTCTTCATCAAACCAGACAATGGCTCCTTTTTGAAGTTGTCTATGAAAAATAAACTACATGTGCATGCTACAGAAGCATAGTTGTTGTTCTTGCCGTTGAACCCATTGGTTCACACATGCATAAACACCTTGGGAGTTTTGGGAGTTTGGTTAAAAACTTGATTTGAGTGCACTCATGTAAAAATTCCTTCTTCTTTTTAAAATTTTTTTTTATTTAACACTTGCCTGAAATAATTATAATATTTATAATATGAAAATCTCCAAGTGGTGTCATCGTCTTCGCGTTGGATCTCCAAAGGTTATAACTCTACATCCTATTAATTCTTATATAAACGTTTGAGTTTACAGTCCTCTCATGAGAGTCAATACTATTAACAGTAGTGAATGTAATTATCCAATTGATAGTATTTGTAATATTAACTCAAAGTGGACCAGTCCAGTGGTATTCCAAATACACCAATATATCAATACAAGTCATCATAATTGATATATTATAGTTTTTTCAGATGAAATGTTCAATTTCATTATCAGCTATAAACTAATATTTATAAGTTACAAGAAATAAGGTCCATTCGGCCCTTCTCCTCATAAAACAAATTTGAGAGGAGGAGGGAGCAGATTTGATATGCTCCCTCTTCTTCTCCCCTTCTCCTTCTATTCTCTACTCTTACCTTCCTCCTCCCCTACTAGTTTGTTTCTTTATGTGTGTAGGTGTTCTTTGATCAAATCAATGACTTCGATCTCTTCGCTATGCGTCTGTCTACCTTTTCACCATGTTGTGTTGTTCATCTCCTCCTCAGTTGCTGTTTGCTGGTTGTTTATTTGTGTTTTAATTAAGAGATTTCTTCTCTCTAAATCTGCCCTCATAACGAAAATGAATAATTAGCTGTGAATGGTTATTTATTACGACTTAAATATTTTGGTGTGAAGGGTTATCTCTCACGATCGGTTTAAATAAATTTTGTTAGAAAATTTAACTACCTATGTCTTAGATCTAACATGCTTAGAACAGATCTATTCTTTAATTATATTTGTACATGAGTTAGCCAAAGATTTGAAGTCATAAATGGTGATATGTAACTACAATTTTGCCCGTGAATCAATAAAATCCTCATATTTCCGTTATAAAAAGAAAAAAGGTTACAAAAAGTTAATGATTTAGATCTTCTCTAATATATATTAATCTCAGAAACACTTCTATGAAATAAAAAGTCAAAAAATTAATTTTTAGTGCACCATCCCTAACATAGTTTTAAGACTAAATATGTAATATTTGGAATGTGCCTTTATATCATTATTCCAACACCATCATCCTCTCAGTGAAAGATCCGAGTAATTCAACTATCAAAAAGTGCTAAACGACCGTGTTCAATGCAACTAAAGGGAGCAAAAGTAATTGCATATAAAGAAGCAAAAGACAACTCCATATATGTAATTGACCTATGCCACAATCCTCAATCAAATAAAATACAGCGAAGGAGATAGAAGTTGCAGCTCTGAATCCCTGAGACTTAACATTCACCAACTTGTTTCGTTATTTAACAAACTAAACTTCAAACAAGTGTGCTTATAAGAGAGTTATCCTACTCTTCTTCAGCTTCTCCATTGGGAATGATTTCCAAAGTTTTCACGCTTAGAGATACCCAACTATCACTCTTCTTTTGTAGCATGAGCAGCAGGGGCTTCCTCGGTTATAATAGGTGCGCTTTCTGATGGACCATCTTCAGCAGGTTTAACAACATCATGGTCTGTAGATTCTGCAGCTTCACCAGGCTGCCTGACAGTTCCAACCTTAACATACTTGCTCATGAACTTGTATTCCCAGTCCTGCAAAGCCTCAAGTTCGAATGGACCAAGACCAGATACATCCCCAGTCAGGTCTTTCTCTTCAAAAGACATCTTTGCAAGAGCTCTGCTAGCATCCTTTCCAGCAAACAGTGCATAAGGTCCACCTGGTCCATAAAATACCCTGCAAGGAAGATGGGTTTAGATGCTCAAATTAAAAGCATCAGTAAATATTGAATATGAAAAGACACATGGAAACGAGAACTCCTGAGTCACAAAAACAATATTTTTATCCCAATACAGAAAATTCAAAGTCCAGAAATGACCATGTAAACGATCAATAAAACAAGCAGTTCATTTTAATTCCTAAAGACATTACCCCCTACAGAACTTTGGTAGTAGGTAATTGTGTTACTCACTATGAAGTATGAATATTCACTAGAGGAATCTAGCTTCACATGAAACTAAACAGATGAATTACCTAGTTGAATCTAAAACAAAACACCAACTATATATGGTTAGGCTCGTCCCTAGAACAAGGAGAGACAGGAAAACACAAACAAGAGAGATGCATAATAACAAACATAGAAAAAGAAAACCATGAAGGCAACATGCCAACCCCTCCATGGCTTAAGGTAGTCTAACTCCAAATTGGGCTATGAGTTTAATCAAGACTTCAGCTTATCTTCTTCTTCTTCTTCTTCTTCTTCTTTTTGAGATGAATGGGACCCCCTCCAAGGCAGTGTCACTTCATGTACCTATTCCTATCAAGTAAACCTAGGACCCATGCTCAAACCCCTCTCAACAGGGACTGGTTAAGCCGCAAGCTTCACCCAGGGAGCCAAGTGTATTATCAGAGAACCATATTTTTCAATTCATGATATCATTTGTAATCTAAAAGAAAATTGTAATGGAAAATAATCCATTTGGTTTAGTGGTTTCAAGATGTGCGATTTGAAAAATAGCGATTTCAAAATGCATTTAATGAAAATATGATTTTTAAAAGTGCAATTACAGTTAGGTAAAATCACTTTTCGGCCTTTAAAACAGCACGTTTTAAATTGTTTAAAAATGCACTTTTGGCTTGTTAGATCGCCAAAAAAAAAAAAAAGAGAGAGAGGAAAAATAATTGCAAAATTAATAGGAATACCTTTTCCCTAACAAAGGTTTTGTTGTTGTCTCACAATTCAAGAACATAATAACAAGATTTTAAAGCTTTTAAGTAATAAGAGCCCTTTGCACATAATTCAGATAATGGCATATCCAACCTACATTACAAGTACCTGCGATGTAGTTGAATAAGAATATAAACATATTTTAGAAAACCAAATTATCACATCAACAGCAACAAACCCTAGATTCTGCTGAATCATGTGTAAGATCCATAATAAATATGGATCATTAAAGATCCCTTATTACTATTTCATGCGATACTTCTGGTAATAATTCCAAAACGCATAATCGAGAAGTATCCTATTCAACCATAGGTTACTTCTCGATTTTGCGTTGGGCTCCTCTATTTCACAGCATGGACGTGTGCGAATTGTGATAGAGAGAGAACCCCCAAAGTAAATTTTTTTTTTTTTTAAAAAAGAGCCAAAACCACAAAATTAAAAGAAATAACGATGATTTTTACAAACACGAAAGCAAGCTCGCCAAAAAGTTCATATGCCCAAAAGCCAAAGCAACAGATAACAAAAAAAAATCTAAAAATTCCACCCCAAAAAATTCAACAAATTTCACATACTCAAAAAGCCCATAAGAATTCAAAAGATGTCGGCTAATTACCATCACTTTCAGGCAACTTTATGGCAGAACACCCATTGAACGGCCCCCACCCCCCAAAAAAAAAACCCCTTTCAAAAATGATCTGAAACCTCAAAAGGCTCCACAATTTTCACATACCCACAATCGCAGAATCCCAAAACGCCTTTAAACAATTCGTATTATACCATTAGTTATACAAACCCAGATGCCAAAATTAACATTTACCTCGAAAAAAACTAAGAAACCCCAAAAAAAATCCACAAATTCGATCTACCCAGAAACTCAGAAGGAAAATTCTAACACAGTACCTGCTCTGCGACACGTCGTAGATCTGGCCCTTGATAGCCATGAGCAGAGGCTTTTGCGGGTCAGATCCATCGTACTGCTTGAGCTCCTCCTCAGTAACCTCCCCGACCTGCACCGGAGGCGGCAGAGGCTGCGACTCCTCCTGGACTTCCCTGGGCCTCTGATACTGATCCGATGACCCGAACAACCCCGATATCACGTAGTACACGGCTAAGAACAGAGCAAGAACCGTAAAGAAGGTCGCCGGAGAGAGCCCCGTGTAGACCGTGATCGCCTCCTTCAGTGTCTCCCACAGCTCAACAGCCATTTTTGGTTCAGGTTCGATTTTCAGCGAACGACTGAAATATGAGAGAGAGAGAGAGAGAGTTAGAGACAGAGAGATGAGACTTTTTTATAGGTATTATCAACTCATCAGAGCTTTAGGGGTTCCTAAACCATTTTCTAATTTTATATATATATATATATATATATATATATATATATATATATATATATATATTTTTGAAAAGGCAATGAGGTTCCACAACGCACCAGATGGGGACAGGGACTGACCGGGATTTCCTATTTCCTATAAGGATGCGAAAGGGGGTTTGGTGGGTTCTGCTCGGGCAGGGAGTTTTTTTTCTTCTAATTTCTCTGCTCCATTTCTTTTGGATAAGGAATTGTAAAAAATCTTCATTCACTGTGATTCTTAATTGTCTTACTTCTTTTAATTATGTGATCATGCATGCATACTAGATGCTTTAAAGATGTTTTTTTTTTTTTTTTTCTAGTAGTTCAATTGATTGTGAATCATATTTTATGAAGCAGAAATCACAAGTTCGAATTCTTCTTCCCCCTATTCTTGTGTGGACATGTCAAAAAAAAAAAAAAAGGCATTTTCTTCAATGTTTTTTTTTTTTGAAGGCATTTTCTTCAATGTTGCATATTAAATTTTGTTTGTTTCGACTCAAAAAATAATAATAAATATATTTCGGTGTTTGATGTGTACACAAATTAATAACGGTGGCCAAAAATGGTCAGGCAACAATGAACTATAAGGGAGTGCCCGTAAAAAGAAAATTGTTATATGTTTTTTTACTGTTCTCTTTGTGTTCTTACAATCATAATGTGACTTTTAAAATTACCGTTGAATTTGAAATTATCATTATTGATTTTTAATCTATTGATAATTCTAAAAGACACATCATAATTGAGATAACACTAAGAAAATACTAAAAGAATAACTAGCATTTCTCATATAAAAAGAAGAAGTTTAAACTCAAAAAATAATTTATAGTTTTAAAAAAATATAAATAATTTAACAAAAATTAAAGAATGTTTTTCTAGTCCACAAATATATGTTTGACTTGACCATAATTTTCAATTGTACCCCAAAAAAAAAAAAATTTAAAAAAATTATGTCAAAAGCCTTAAAAGAATATGCTATAGTTACCATTTACATGCATGAAAGATCACTTTCATTATTTATATTATATTTTTATTCTTTTCTCTTTTATTTATCCCTTTATGATTTCCCATTTTTAAGGATTCGCTCTCCAAAATAAAGAATAAAATGTAGAATATTTTTTAAAAATTGTTCTTAAAAATAGAATTATTATTTAAAACTTAAAGAAAATCTTAAACGATCCATAGTAGATGATCTAATTACATAATTGTCCTTCATAAGTAAGGTAATTCTCAATCACTTTTTAGTATAAAGTTGTTCTTATCTTTATTTTTAGAGAACACTCACTAAAAGGGTATTTATTCTTTTACAAAAATGTTTGATATCACAAATAAATACATGTCAAACTAATACGGCTTCCTCAGTTCCTTGTTTTGTTTTTCTTTTTTCTTGTCATTGAAAGGAGGACTCATACACACCTAAGCCATGACAATTGGTGCAAATTCCTTAACCTTTTGGTCTTTAAAGAAATTATATTTACTTCTTCAAATTTAAACACAAATTACAATATCACCTCAAACTTTAAAAATTTTTAAGTAACTCTCCAAATGACTCAACTCCATCATTTATAATTTTCCATTAAATTCAACCAAAATTTCTAAAAAAAAATAAAAATAATTTCTTGTATCACGTTAAAAATTAGGAAATTTATATCAGATAAGATTGAGTCAGAGGTCCAAAATTTTTAAATTGTTAAGTTTTTTTTTTATACAAATTACTTATTTGGTACGTCGAAACTACAATAAAATTCACATTGTCCAATTTTGTTAATTGACGTTAGTGTGGGTCAAAACGCACCATTTTGACCCATTAAAATATTATTATTATTTTTAATTTAATTTTAAAAACACCCCTATTTAAAAAAAAAATAAATAAATACAGGGGTGGCCGAACCATCCCATAGACGATGGGGGTGGCTCGGCCACCCCCAAGCCAGCCCCTGTTAAAAGAAAATATAGTGGTGACCGAACCACCCCATAGGGGGTGGTTGGCCACCCCTTAGGACATGGGGGTGGTTTGGCCACCCCTTTATTTTTTAACAGGGGATGGTTCGGCAACCCCTAAATATATATATATATATATATATATTTAAACATGGGGTATTTTTTAAATTAAAAATAATAATATTTTAATTGGTCAAAATGGTACATTTTGACCCACATTAACGGCAATTAACAAAATTAGACTGTTTATTTTATTGTAGTTTCAATGTACCTAAGGAGTAATTTGTGAAAAAAAAAACTAAAAATTTAAAAATTTTGAACCTCTGACCTAAGCTTATCTAATATAAATTCCCTAAAAATTATCGCAACAAAAAAGAACCATTGTAAAATACCTAATTTTTGTGGGATTTAACATATATTCACAAAAAGGCTAAGAAAATTTATTTAAGTAATTATTTAAATAAATAAAAACCATATCTTCTTTCTGCTATTCAAAAATTAATGTGACTCTTAAAATTACTATTAAATTTTGATCTAATAATAATTTTGAAAACTACATTAATTTAAAAAATAAGAAAAATTCACTTTGCAACATAAAGTTTAAGGTGTTTTTCATTTTGAGTCACAATGTTTAAAAATTTGCACTGTACCACCTAATATTTCAAAAATTTGTAATTAACACCTTCTGTTACTAATTACCGTCTAAGTAGATAGAAATGATATTATGTGCGTCTCACATGAAATTTTTATACTGCGTCTTTCAATTTTGCACACAACCTAACTAGTGAAATAACGTAATTGCCCCTCAGTAAAATGAATTTTTCCCTAAAAAATAAAAACATAAAAGAGAAATTTCACTTTACCTCTTGAAGTTTCAGGGGTTTTACAATTTGAACTCTAAAATTTACAAATTGGTAATGTACCCCTCTAATATTTTAAAATTTTTCAATTTAAACCTTATGTTACTAATTTTCATCAAATTTAACAGAAATCTATAAAATTATGTAATTACTCTTAGGCTTTTTTCTTAAAAAATATTTCCGTCTAATTAGACGGAAATTAGTAATGAAAGATATGGTTTGAAAATTTTTGAAACATTATAAGGGTACATTATTAATTTTTAAATTTTGAGACTCAAATTAAAAAATTCCTTAAACTTCATAAAGTAAAATGGATTTAAAAATAACATTTATCATTACTTGTACTTATTTCCATGGGACTCCTCTCCATGTTATTGGCGGAAATTAGGTGGTCCCAAACTATTACTCGTTTGCCGACAGTTTATACCTCTACTTGTTTGCAATGCATGCGGTTAAAAAATAACGAAGAAGAATTATATATATATATATATATATTGGAAAATGGCAAGAGTTTTTTATTTTTTATTTTTTATGTCGGGGAACCTCTCACATGGCAAGAGTATTTATTAATCAATTATTTTTAGGGAAAAATTCACTTTACTCCCCTAACGTTTCAGGAGTTTTTTAGTTTGAACCCTAAACTTTAAAAATTGGCAATGTACTCCTCTAATGTTTCAAAAAAAATTAATTTAAATATTCTGTTACTAATTTTTGTCAAATTGGAAGAAAACTTATGAAATTACATAATTACCCTCAGGCTTTTTTTTTTTTTAAAAAAAAATCCGTTCAATTAGACGGAAATTAGTAACGGAATGTCTGAATTAACAATTTTTGAAACATTAGGGAGGTATATTGCAAAATTTTAAACTTTGAGGTTCATATTAAAAATCTTCTAAAACTTCAAGGGAGTAAAGTAATTTTTTTCCTAATTTTTACATTTGCATGGCTCAACTTTGCATCGATGAATTAGGATTTTTTCTGGTTCAAATGAATAGGAGAATATCGAGTTAGTTATATTATAAAAGTATTTTTGTCCCATAAAAAAATTAAATAAAAATACCTCTAAAATATAATTAACTAAATATTCTCAAGTTCAAATGAACTGGCCTCGATGGGCTAACACAGAGAAAATTAATTCATAAATCAGCCGATTTTTTGTTCAAAATTCCAGGATGCTGATTTTGACAAAATCAAAGTCCTGCCATTGAGGGGGTAACTAGGTCAAGAGGTAGGTAGAGATGGTAGGTAGTAATATCAAATTTGAAGATGCGGGAAAGCAATGCTCTCAAAACACATTGGTCCAATTAAGCAGCTATGACATCCATGATCCTAGAAGTATTGCGCTCTCTCTCTCTAAATGTGTACACTAAAGAGATGGGTTGGGATTCACACACATAATAAGATCATCTCTGGCAGTATGAGGTGTTCTACTTAGTCAAAAAAATACAATTATTTATTTTAACTACCCATTTTTTAATGTCAACTCTAATAAATTTTATATTCCATTAACTACTTGCTTTAAAATATTACTTTTGTTTTTTTTATTATATTATTGCCAACACTTAATTAAAGGAAAAAAATCATATATATATTTTTGCCTGTATTCTATTAGGGAGAGTGGAAGGTAGGGTACTATTCTGTTTGTCTTGAGCTTTCTTTGTGAGGAGTTTTGTACTCTGTTTCTTTGATTTAATGAAGTTTTATTCACACCTCAAAAAAAAAAAAAAAAAAAGAAATCATTCATTAAAACAAAAATACACACATATGAGTAACATTTATCTTACATGCGGACACTAATTTTTAAAATTAATAACAAAAATAAATATATTCAATATGACTAATAATTTTAAGATTAGCCATGCAAATAGTAGCTGCAAAAGGAGAAGATCGAATACCCAAAACAAAGAAAAAATAATATTATAAATAATATTAGATTCAATCTAGTGTGCTATATCTCACTTTTAGCTACACTGTTGGAGATGCTCTAAAATAATCATATTTAACATAATGAAAAAAAAAAAACCTCACACATAACTGTTCAAATTACTAACAATTATGGGGTTTTCATAAATTAAATCATCTTCACCATCACCTCCAGACCTCAAGTGAGCAAAAGGATTGTGTGTAAAAGTAAGCCCCTCAAACCTTTTTTTTTCATTGCTTTTCTTTGTATTTTCGTAGTTTGCTTTTCATTATGGGTTTGTGAAGCATTGAAAAAAAATAATAATAAAATAAAAAAGAAAAAAAGAATGAGCTCTTACTTAGTGTTGGTGGCAACAGAAACAGAGAACTCGGTTTGAGCCTCCCTTTCTCTTTAAATCAACTCCGACATCGGCAACAAGAAAAACAGAATGAGGGGTAGAAAATATGGTGTAAAGGAGCATGGCTGTAATTCCATGACAATGATGAGTATTTTTGTCAATTGGTAAATTTCATTAAACCAAATTTGTGTCTATGCTTTTAGGAAAATCATAAATTTCAAGCTTTTCCTAAATGCAGTGTTCGAATATTTTTACCGAACGGTTATGTTTTGTCTCAAAAAGAGCTTATTTGTTACTAAAACCACTTCATAAGCTTTTTAACACAATTTTAAACAAACTCTCTGAGCATGATTGAGATTCCGATTGTAAATATAACTTTTAAGGCCTCCCCAAAAAAAAAAACTTCATTTATAAGCCTTTTCTAAAAGTGACTTTTTGACATTTTTAGAGCAAAAAAGCACCATTGAAGTTTTTTTACCAAACATAGCAGCTCTTTGTTTGGCACATATTTCTAGGTATTAAAATGCTTTTTAAACTTCCTAACACAATTCCGAACATGTTCTTAACACAAATAAATAACAATATAAGATTTATCACACATGGTTATGCTTCAATACAAATATGGAAATGAAGTGTAAACAAAACAAATAAGGCCAGATATTATGCCATAATAGGAAAGCGTTCAAGAAGATGGCAAAAGATGTCCTACAATAACAATCTCAAAGAACAAATACACAAATAGTCAAAAAAAAAAAATATTCGTGCTCTCAGCACTGTCTAAAGCTCATCTCCAAACATGTCTATCTGCAGTAGATATAAAACAACCTATTTTACTTTCTCATCCACATCTGATATCTGTAACAATCACAAAAAGGTTCCAAGGAACCAACCCATCATCAATGCATGTACTGTGACTATGAAAATATGGGGTCATTAGCAAATGTAGACATAAATGTGGTGTTAAAGAATCGTGCAAACAAATACTGACCATCAGTGCTACCTTGAATCCAGCAAGTGAGACTACAAATGTCAGCAAGTAATTCATCTCTAAATATTTCCAGACACATCTTCAAAATTACTGAAAGTGTGAGGGACCAAAATTGAGAATCCCTTTATAACAAGAACTTACTATATGTACAAGAAATACAGACATCAACAATCCCAAACCAAGTAGATGAGAGGATGCCGATTGATCAATTTCTCCAACAACTCTTCTAGATGCAGGAGGTGGAAGGACTTCTATCAGAAGGCAATGTGATATATTAAGCACTTCTAGGTGTTGTAAACCATCCAGGATAATGATCAGAGCATCTTTGTCTACAACTGAGCATCGGAGACTTAGGACCTTTAGTTTTGGAAGATATGTGGCTAGTGTAGAAGCAAAAAAAATGTTACAAGGGCCCATAATCTTCAGTGTACTAAAGTTCTTGCAGTTCTTGGAAATTTCCTCCATAAGGTATGGAGGATTTGCTATGTTAGGCATTGTTAGGGACTCAAGATCTTTCCATGCGCGAATGGCCTTGCATATTCCGGTCTTTTTTATTCTGTTCCAAGCCGGCAGAACAAGTCTTCTGAGCCGTGGGCATCTGCAACAAAGACACTGTTTACTTCTCAATTCAATACTGGTCGTATGAACACATCTTACAAATAAATCCAGTCTGATTGTGGGTATACAGATTAATATTCCATCCATCATCATGACAATAAGAAGCACAGTCAGCAAACCAGACCAAACATTTCATATAAAGGAGATATTAGCAATACTATCTGAAACCTTGAGGAGGGTGAAAACATTTGGCTTCACAAATGCCAAAACTAATGGAATTACCTTTCAGCTGTATAAGTCAACTGCTCATCATTCACGTATAGGTTGAAATGGCAAATCAAGGTTGTTATGTTTTCCCTGCTGAGACTCAAAGAAATCTTCAACAGACGAGTCAATGTCTTATCAGATGGGCTATCAACATAAACATATGGCTCTAATTGGATTATTATGAAATTAGATTTCAACATTGATAAATCAAGTGTTTTCCAAAGCAGAGGATCACAAGCAGCCATACGCCATGCACTACAGACATGAGCAATGCCCTTAGTTAACTCAAATATGTCAAAAGACTGGAAAATCTTCACCAAAATATCAGTGTGCAGGTCCTCCCATCTCCTTACAAGGGAGTAACAGTCTTCCATTTCACCAGCTTCTCAAAATTCAAAGGACTTTTAACGCATCCAAATTTCTACATGAAAATGAGTACAAGGAATCAATATAAAAGTTTAATTTGTAAGATTCCTATAACAAAAAACAGAGAGAAAAAAAAAAAAACTCAAATATGATGGGAATAGCCAGCATCAGTTTGTTTTCATAACATCAATTGGCAAACAAATCACCCAATGCCATTTGAAGCCATTTGATTATTCTTAAAAATCAGCAGATGCAGAGTAGGCCAATGCTGTTAGCTTCATCTGTGGGTGGAAATGGCCATAAAGAAAATTGTAATATATCTCCTACATGTATATACTAGGATTGTTTATTCTGCAACTCAATGCAGAATCAATCATAATTTAATTATAAATTTGGCTGACTACAATTAAGGAATAGTACTATACTTGTAAAACTGATAATAACCATGACTATCATTAAAAGAAGAAGAAGAAGAAGAATGACAACAAAAAAAGCAATGAACCTGTAATTAATTCAGGACAGCAACAACAGTTTTATTGATTATTGCATGATAATCCCTTTGATTTAATTAAATCATATACGCTGCAAAAATATAAATATTAATAGCTAAATCTTTCTCACATTGTTCCTCTCTTTAGGTGACCATCAATAAGACAGATCCTAAATTATTCTCAAAACATATGAGAATAAGGTTTTATGTATTGCAGAGAGGAAGGATACCTAACATTTATATAGAAAACCTAATGAATTCTTCTCATCACAAACTCCTAATATATGGTTTTTCAAATCAGACAGGACTCATATTCCTATACAGCTAAAGTACACAAAGTTTAATAACTTAATGATCACTCAACAATTACAAATTCAATATTTTAGCAAGCCAAAACTCACAATCAATGGAAGTCCAATTAAAGAAAATATTCTAACAACCCGATCTTTGGAAAAAGAATTGTACTCGGACATAAAAAAATTAAAAAAAAAAATCAGGAATTTTTCAGTGCTTAGCAACTGAATTAAGCAAGTCATATTCATCAAGGATTAAATTTTCAACAACTCAAAAAAGAAAATCCAACGAATCATACGAATATCAATTATGAACCAATAAGTCAAGCAAATGATAAATAGTTCACACGCAAGCACATATACAGATCATATGAATGATCCGTTGTGGGTCGCGTAAGTTTCAATTTCGTTTTCGTAACAGCCATAACCCCCATGAACAGATAAACCGCAAAGCAGAGTTGTAATTTTGAAGCATACACAAAATATTGAAAAAACTACGTCTGAATTGTGCAATTTAACTTCATGACCACTGAAAACTCCAAAATTCCTTTAAAAATAAGTTTTCGTGGCCAAAACTTTCTGGGTCTCATCATTTCCATTCAGATCTCCTATCCTGATCAAATACGCAACCTATACATACAATCACAAATACAAAACGTTCATGTACACATATACATACACATATATACGAAAAGGTCGACAGAGAGAGAGATCGAGACCTTAATTCAGACATCAGTGGCGTTGGATCTCGATGATGCAAGTCTTCTGTGTCAATGCCCGGTTTGAAAACGAATAAGACTTTCTTTTTTTTTTTTTTTTGAAACTACTTTAATGATTTAATCCCTCTAATTATCACATAATTTTTAATATTTCTTTAAATTTAAGAATTTGTAATATGAGATTCTAATCTTCTTCCTGCCCATTTTAATTATTCCATCCGTAACCTTCTTTTTTTTAAAAAATATATATATTTATATATCTACATAAGAAAAGAAAAGATAAAAAGTTCAAATTAATGACATTCACTTCATAAAATATTATCTATATCTGATTAAATTATCCTTTAAAACTAATAACTTTTCAAATTATTGACCTTAACTTCATAAAATATGATCTATATCTAACTAAAATACCCTCTGGGATCAATAACAATTTTTTTTTTTTTTTCCACCATTTGATCTATGGAGTGGAGTCTTAAACCTCAAAGTGCTAAATCTCAATTAGAGAAACAAAAATAATAAAATATCTTTTTATGAATTAAGATTTTATAAAAAATAAAATAACCCATAGTCGAGTATTCTTATTCTTATTATTATTATTTTAAAAAAATGAGGTAGAAGACAAATTTTACATACTAGTAATTTAATTTAACAAAAAAAAAGGGTAGAAAAATACTTTCTCGCCCTTTGTGATTTAACAACTTTATTTATTGCCTCATCGGTTTCATTTTGTATCACATTTTTTGATACCTCGATATAGAAGACCGTTTTATTAATATTTTTGAAATGCTTAGGGGGGCGACTCAGTGCAGATGAGCTACAGTACAGAGGGTGGCCTTCGTTGCGCGACAAGTGTGGTTTCGTCGAAATAAATGTGTAGTTGGTGAAGAACTACTTTCTCCTACCACAGTAAACCGGATTGCTGCTGAACAAGTTGAGTTGTTTAATTCCTCGGATCAGCGTCCAAATAGAAGGGAGATAAACACAACGGAACCAGAAGAGCCACGATGGGAAAAACCGCCACATGGGTGGATTAAAGTTAGTTGGGATGCATCTATTGACAAACAAGGAAAGAGAATGGGGGTGGGCATTCTGTGAGGGACCATGAAGGCAAAGTGAGGGGGGCTAAGCGTGTGACAAAGCCTCTCATAGATGATCCAGCCGTTGCAGAGGGAGTGGGGGCTTGGTATACTGTTGAACTATGCTGTCAGATGGGTTTCCAACTGTAACGACCTATATTTTAAGACGCTTATTGAAATAATATTAAATAGATTAAAAGGACAATAAATAAATTAGAGCAATGATATATGAATTAACGATATTAAATAATTATTTGGTGTTAAGGGTATATATTACATTGATTGTTGACCTCTTTTGAGTATCACTTTAATTCTCAAATTTAGTTACATAAGTATGTTTATGGGCATAATCAAACATAATTTAGTGAATAAATTATTTATGTTAGTGTTTGGTGAAATCAAAAATTAATTTGAAACTTTTTAGTTTTTGGGCTTAAAAAGTAGTGTTTTAATTTTCATACTGTCTAGTAAAGATTTAAAACTACTAAGGAAAAGTAGGCTAGCCACTTTTGTTGAAAATTTGGAGGCTTCTAGTAAGAATGATCATGAGATAATATCTTGAACATTTAATAAGGCAAGTGGGCAAGTGGCAAGTGTGAATGCAATTAGTTTAAAGTGTAATTGAGTGGAAAACTTTGTAAGGGCCAGAAACTGAGCCAAACGAACTTGAATGAAATCGAACAAAAAATATAAAATGTTTTTCTCGAGTCCTCTATCTATCCTCAAAATTTCATGTCAATCGGAGTATGTTTGGATATCGAAAAATAGATCGGGGTGCACTGCCCTCATTTTGGACGAAAATGTTAAAGTAGGTTAGGTTCATTGTTTTGGTTGAACACATCTCAACCTTTGGATTTGAAAGTATAAAAATGAATCCTACCCATTCATTCTCTTATAAATAGAAGCTTATATTGAACCATTAGATCAAAAGTATTAAATTGAATCCTAACCATTCATTTTCTTATAAATAGGAGCGTAGGTAATTCATTTTTTTCACTTGAACTCTTTTACTTTCTTAGCAAGAAAAGATTGCTTGCTCCTCCTTTCTTTCTCTTCCTTAGCTCTAAGTAAAAAAAAAAAAATCATATGGCTTAAATCTGTCTTGTAGTCTTCAAGTGTTCTTAGTTTTCTAATTAGCTACCTAGAGAAGATTGTGTGGAGTTCTACTTCAAGGCTATTGGGTAAGTGTTCATTGTGTAATTATAATGATTTATGGTTCATATTATTTGTTCTCATCTAATTGTTTAAGACCCAATAAGCTTATGATGTAAAACAAAGCAATAAATGAGTTAATGATAAAAGTTCATAGACGAATTGATTAAAGGCTTATGATATTATCTATATTAATTACATATATTATTTACTTTACAGCTTTTATATTCAATCATTTATTTTATTGTCATTTAAATTTTAATTCATATTTTTTGCGATACGAGCCATTGGTCTCAATCTCGAAATATGAATTCAGTATTTATATTCAGTTATTTAAATTTTAATTCATATTTTTGTAATACAGACCATCGGTCTCAACCCCGAAATATGAATTTAGTATTTATATTCAGTCCTTTATTTTATTGTCATTTAAATTTTAATTCATATTTTTGGCGGTACGGACTATCGGTCTCATCCTCGAAATATGAATTATGCTTTATATATATTATTTATAATACTAGTTTTTATTTTATGATACTGGCCATTAGTCTCGCCACCAAAAACGAATTCATGAATAAAACTATTTATAAGTAATTATCTCAGATTTATATGATAAAATGAGTAAGTAAAGATGAAGTGACGGATAATACATAAATATAAAAAATGAGGGTCTTTAAACAATGATATTATTTGAGAATAACTAATATGTAAATATTGTTTGTATGTATGTATTTGTATGCAGAAGTGGAGCAGAAATTTTATACTAAGGAGTGTAAGTATAGATGTACTTACTGAGTATTAGCCTTATTTTGTTAGTATATGAATTTTTATTTTACCTTATTGATATAATTTTCACACTACAACTGTTGCATAATGTGTCTAATAATATGGGTTGATAAGATAGCCACCTTAAGAACAAGCTGAGTGGATTGCCGCGAGGAACTGTTGGTATCTCAGTGGATGGGGATATATAACCGTCTAACATGCTTAATATATAACTAAGCTGGGGTAGTATGGTCGCCAGCACCAAACAGGTAAAACTCTAAAGTGTGAGGGACATAACGGACGTGAACGGGCTAAGAGCTCATGATGAAAGGTCTGAAGAAAGATTATCATAAAACACAAACTAATATGTCACTACGCTGCATTCACATTTCATTCATCATTATATATTTTGTTTCATAATCTTACTTTGTCTCAAACTAGTCTTTTAGTCTTTATTTATAGGAAAATAGATTACTCACTTATTTGTCTATGTAAATATGATAATGTCATATTTACATAGATCTTGATGCAGGAATAGAGAGTGAGGATGATGGTCATTTTATTGGTTTTGATGGTTGATAGATTATCTATTGCGAGATTGATGCTTACTCTTTGAAGCAAGTTTCATTTATGTTAATCGCTTTTATTACATAGTGTGATGTATGCTAACTTAACAAATAGTATTATATTAATTTAGTGCCGTTTGTGGCATATATTTGGTACACATAGTGTGTACATATGTTGTAATGAAACCATATTTCTATTTTCATTAAATAATATATTATCTTGAGGTATTTCAGTCAGCTCAATTGTGTTGTGCAAATTATTCATAGGCCATAGAAAAAAAAATTATATACATATTCCCCTGTAAAATTGTATTTCTAAAGTTACAGCGTAATGACTTCGATATTTGCTAGGTCAAATATCGGGACGTTACACCAACATGTAGTGATAGAAGGGGATTCACTAGAAATTATTCAAGCTCTCCGTAAGGATGGACAATGCTGGAGCTCCTACGGACACCTCATTAACGGGGCCAAAACTCTTCTCAGTGAGGTTTCGCAGTGGGAGGCACATCATGTGAGACAAAGTAAGAACTTTGCAGCGCATCATATGGCGAAGATGGCATTAGTCATAGGTGAGGAGTGTTCCTGGGATAATAATTATCTGGCGTTCATCGATGATCTTGTAAGCAATATGTAATTTCTGTTGGTGAAATGAAATATGGGGATACCCTTTCCAAAAAAAAAAAAAATTCCATCCTAAATTTGACAGAAATCCATGTCACCTTACAAAATTGACATGTGTCTATATACCTAATTAAAAATAAAATAAAAAAGAGGTAATTTCACTCAATTCTCTTGAAGTTTCGCGCCTTTTGCAAACACTCCTCCAAAGTTCAAAGTCCCTCACTTTGGTACATTGAACTTTTGTTTTGTTTCAAATACCCAATTATGTTAGGATTTTCAATTAAATCCTAACGGATGGATGTGAAATTACTAAAATACCCTTAGTTATTTTTCTCATTTTTTTATTTAATTTAACTGCAATATTTAACGATAGGGGGTATTTGAAATGAAACAAAAGTTCAATATACAAAAGTGAGAGACTTTGAATTTTGGAAGGGTGTTTGCAAAAGCGAAACTTTAGGGGGGTTAGGTGAAATTACCCCAATAAAAAATAAAAAAATTTAAAACTAAAAGGTTTAAAAACATTAAAAAAGTAAATTAAAAATATATATAAATAGGTGGCCGGCCACCCCTTGCCGATTTGGGGGTGGCTGAACTACCCCCAACTTGCAAAATGGGTGTGGCTTGATCTACATCATGTGTCAGTTAAAACCGTTGTATAACAATCATTCATATAATCATAGAAAATATGAAGGAATGAGTTTAATCAATATAAAAGACTTTCTAAAACAAGATAATAATTTCATAATGATTGAATATTAACATTAAAAGCAATTTTCGCAGTTATACAACCATCATGCATATAGAAAAACCTAAGTTAAAATATAATTAAACCGTTCTTACTTGAAAATGGCTACATCAATACCTTATTATAGATTTAGCCATTCATCATGGTTCTGGGATGACCTCTTACCATATTCCTCTTCTCTTTAACTCTTCAAGCCTCCAAGAATATTTTTGAATCTAAAACTAAGCACACCTCTCTTCAAAGCTTAGAGGTTTATTTATAAGATGTAAAACAAACCCTAAAAGCTCTAGGAATCCCAAAAAAAACTTACTTAGCGGGTTTGAACCCGTGATCATTAGAAAGAAAGGATGGGGGAATTGAACATTTTCCCTTACTGCTTTATCAACTCAACTACCACCTTGGTAGTTAAAAACTTTTGTTTCCAAAGTTTAAAATGTGACACTTTACCTCCAAACTTTCAAATTGTGGCAATTTAACCCATTTGGTTTATTTATTTCAAATGCCCTAGCAATTTTTTTCTAAAAATCAAAAAAAACCAAATAAATATATAAATATATGGGGCCGAACCACCCTATAGGTAGGTGGCCGCCACCCCTGCTTTTTTGTTTTTTGTTTTTGTTTTGGATTTTTTTAAAAAAAGTGCTGGGGGCATTTTGGGAATAAATAGGTCAAATGGGTTAAAATTGCAACAATTTGAAAGTTTGGGAGGATAAAGTGTCACATTTTAAACTTTGGAGGCAAAAGTGAAAATGGGTGGATACTTCAGGAGGGTAAAGTGTAATTTTCCCTAAAAAAAAAAAAGTACTTCAATCTCTTAGTCAAATTAGGAAGCAATCAAAGTACAAATTGGAGTATGATTCGTCCAAATTTGAGTTTTTATATTGTGGGGCAATTTTGATATAACAAAATTCTGAATTAGGAAAATCCTATTTCACAATAATTTATAATTAGCTTTCTACTGCTGCTAGATACCTCAAACCGATATTTAAGCTTAAAGTTATGGTCAAAATATTAAGACTCATGCAAGATCTAAAATTTAATCCAATACAATTTTAACTCCAATTAGAGAAATTTCGATTTAATCATTTCCTTGATTTGATTAAACTTAACACGTCATATAGATCATCTATTATGATTGGTTAACCTTAACCACATTTTTAGGTCTTCTCAAAGTGTGCTTTACGTCCAAAATCAATGATATTTCTTGTATTTTTATTAAACACTTGAAAACATTAAAAAACACAAAATCAAGCAAACAACAATGCTAAGAAATTAACATATGCAAGTTAAGGGACTTGAATGTGTAACATTTGGCGCTTATCAAAACCAATTGAGCAAAAAAGTATTTAATCCAAAAAATTAAATAGCAAAAATAATTGAAAGGAGACATTATAAATTTTTTAAATTTAGAAAGACATTAAAAATGCGTGAAAGTTGAAGTAAGTCAAGTTTAGGAGTCTGATGGTGTGTTTGTCACCCTTAACTGCCTATCCATCTTTTACTTTTTTTTTTTTTCGATTTCACTGTTGCATTAGGATTTTTAGTTAAATCCTAATGGATAGATGTCAAAATTCTTAAAATACTCATATTTTTGTTAGGAAAAACAAAATTACAAGGATTTAGGCATTGGTCATGATTTGATGAAATTTGCAAAAATACACACGCTGGAATTTTTGAAAAAAATAACCCTTTTATTATTATTTAAAAAACAATGGTATTTTTGAAATTTTAATAGGACTTAATGGAAAATCCTAACGGAGGAATGAAATTGAAAAATGTATACACTAAATTAAGAGTTTTTTTTAAGTTTATGGGGGTAATTGCAAAGCAACGACAAAATAGATAATTGTGTTAAAGAGTCAAAATGGATAATTGATAATTCAAGCACTATATGTGATAGAAATAATTTATACAATATAGACACAACGGATAATCGTATTAAGGAAAAATTGTTTAGTTAGTCTATGGGGTTTGACCCTTTACCAAATAGCTCCTTAGGGATTAGAACATGAAAAATTACTCTTTACGGTATCATTACAAACAAATAACTCCTTATGTTGAACTTTGGTTTGAAATTTTAATGAAAACAATTAATGAGTCGCATCATCACCAATAGAAGATAGACACATGTCCTGTATGATGAGTTTATATGAGCTCAAGGCAGTGATGCTTGTTTGGAGTCCTCAGTCAGACCCTTTTTGGACATGCATTTTCAAGTTAAGAAATTAGGGTTTCTTTCAATGAAGGAGAGGTTGTTAGAGGTTTAGTAGGGTTAAAGGATTCTAAAAGAATGCAGACACTAACATATATACGTGATGTATTGCATTTGAAGTTAAGGAATGGACATAGAATGTTGCATATTGGGATTGAGCTAGTTGCAAGTAAAACTTATTATCAATTGAACTTAAAAGTATTACATGAAATGTTTTTATGCATTCTTGTGTATTGTTTTAATTGTATATGACATGCATAGATGTTCACGACGAGCATGATCTTTACAAGTAAGTAGTTTTATATTATGACAAATATATGCTGAAATGGATTATTGATAATTTTGAAACTTTGGAGTTTGAATTGAAAAACTCCTAAAATTTTAGGGGATAAAGTGAATTTTCCCCTTGAATTTAATATTGTCTGTTGGATTTGATCAATGGAACCAGTTTCATCATCAGACGCACACATATGATTAATTCAAGGTGTATACTATAAATACATTTCTGAGAAAAAAAATCCCTAAGCCTAATCTAAATTGCCGCCCCTCTCTCTCTTAAACACTTTCCTTGCCTCTTAAACTCTCATGGTCTATCTCACAACTCTCGCCTTTAGCCTCGCTTTTCCTTTCGCCTCGCCTCGCCTCTCATGGTATGTCTAGCCTTTCAATGAAGCTCTATTTAGTTTTCTTTTGTTTAGATTTAGAGGCTCTCATGGTTTTCTCGCCTCATAGTTTCTTTTGTTTTGTTTGGTTTTTAGCCCATCTTGTTTAGATTCTCTTGCTCACATCATTTGTTTCTCTTATTTTCTCACTGCAAGCCAAGTAAGGTAAGTTAGTAACTTGATTTTGATTTTGGTCTCTCATAATATATTTTTTTGGTTGATTTGAGTTGGATTTTAAGCAGTGCTAATCTAATTCTCTATCTCTGTTTCAGATTTAGTCGTGACTGGTGACCTCATATCGTCTTCGTCTTTCTTGTTTTCTTACTACAAGGCAAGCAAGGTAAGTTACATTTGATTTTGGTTTAAACTTAATTGGAATATATAGCAGTTGATTTTGATTATGATGTATTATTGATGATTTTGGTATTTTAATTTTATAAATGGATTCTTAGATTGATTTGTTTAGAGCTTCATTGATTGGGTTGCAATTTATATTGTTTGTTAGTTTTAGTTAGTCACCTATTAGTATAGTTATGAACTAAAGTTTGATATCAATTTTCTGTTTGAAGTTTAACTTGCAACATGGCGGATGCCGACTTTAGTGATTTGCAACTTGTTGATAAAAATACAGTTGAGGAGTATGAGAATGAGGATGAGTTCAAAAATAGCCTAGGTGCTAATATAGATGATGGAATTATTAATGTTGGGGTTCCTGATACTACTACATCAGGATTGGTTTGGGTTTCAAATATAGAAGCTAGTTCAATCAATTCACATAAGAGGAAAGAGAGGTAGAAGACCTCTTTTGTTTGGAATCATTTTGTTGAAGTAGATGATGGTGGTGTAAAAAAAAAAAATGCAAATGGTGTAAGACTAAATTCAAAAAAACAAAATTTAGTACTACATCTACATTGGTTAGGCATTTGAAATATTGTTTAAGTTTCATAGGATCCAAGAAGCAAAAGACTTTGTTAGTTGATGCTAGTAATAACGTTGCAAATTTCCATTTTAATGAGACTAGGGTGAGAGAACTTATTTCTTACATGATCATTTATCATGAGTACCCTTTTATGCATATGGAGCATGTGTTATATAACAAGGTTATGAAAGTTTTGCATACCACATTAGAGAAAGATATTTTGGATTACTATTAAGACTTTGTGTTTTACCACTTATGAAATGGTGAAAAAAAATAAAAAATGAAGGCGTTTTTGAGTAAGGTTAACAAAGTTAACATCACAACTGATATGTGGACTTTATGTCTAAATGTTTCTTACATGGTTATAACATGTCATTTTATAGATGCAACATAAGGTTTAAATAGGCATGTGCTGAACTTTTGTAGTCTTCCCCCTCCACACACTGGACATGCAATTGCTGAAACACTACTTAAATGTTTTAGAGATTGAGGTATTGAAAATAAAATTTGTTCAATCACTATAGACAATGCAAAGGCTAATGATTTAGCAATGAAGTAGTTATGAGATATTTACACAAAAGGAAATTGTTGGTTGTTGGAGGGAAATTGTTTCATATAAGATGTTGTGTGCATGTAACTAATTTGATGGCTTAAGATGAGCTGGATGAAATTAGAGCAATTGTTGATTGTGTTAGGGATGGTATTAAATACCTACTTGCATTCGAATCGAGATTATTGAAATTTGCTAAGCATGCAAAAATTTTACAATTTTTCAAGAAAAATCTGTTTTTGGATGTACCTACTTGTTGGAATAGTACTTATATGATGTTAGCAACTACACTTGAGTTTAGAGAGTTTTTCCCTATATATATTTATAATGATAATATATTTACTTGGGTACCCTTAGGGCTGACAATTTAACCCGTGACACGTGAACCTGACACGTAATGGCGGATCCACTTGAGAGGATGCAGAGGCGCTTAATTTTTTTTTTTTTAAAAAAATTTCATATGTTTTTTTTTTTTCAAATTTTTTCCTACCCCATAGCCCAGCCCCGAAAAAAAAATAAATTTAAGTTAGCATTTTTTTTTTCTCTCTCTCTTCCCCATCATTGCGGCATACCTTTTTTTTTTTGGTGATTAACCGCATTCCCTTTTGGGCCTTTTCATTTCTCTCAGTCTCTTCCCTCAAACCGCTATACCAAAATCCCTAAAAGGTTAAAATTTCCCACAATCCAGCGCAAGCCTTCCTGGCCACCGACGAAGAAGAAGGCTCTCTCTCCTCCACTAGTGAAGAAGAAGGCTTTTCATCCGAATCATTTGAGGTTTTCTTTTTATCTAATTTTGCTTTGCCAAATCTAGGGATGTTAAAAGGATATGGTTATTTCTTTTGATTTGGGTATTTCTTTAGTCTACTAGTCTTGGTTTGTCTTTTGATTTGGGTATTTTATCCAAAAACAAAATCACAAATCCTAGAACACAAAAACAGAGAGATAATTTATAGTAAAATATTTTCTTACTATGTTGTTTTCTAGAGTTGCACTTGGCATATGATGTTAGTAGCTTATATATGTTGTAATTTGGCAGAAAATGTGAAGTACGTTGTTCATTTTTCTCAGATTGATTTGAGTTGTGTTTTTTCTCTTCCTTTATAGGGTGGAGAAGTTGTGGGTTGAAATGAGAATTGAGGTTTTAAGCTTGTATTATTATTTTTTTCACAGTACCATTGATTTTGATTTTGATCATACTTTTACCTAGGATTTTGCATCCTGAGATGAGTTTTTCTTCTTGAAAACACTTCAGAAAGAAAGAATCATAAGAATCTCCTTGGTAAGTTTGGCCTTTTCTCACCTGGGTCGTGCTTGATTCCTCTGTTTCTTGAATATTCTTTTGTTTTGTTTTGTTTTTTTTCACGGTTAACCGATCTTGATGTGGTCTGAAAATTTGTTCATGTTAAATAATAATACATTGATTATAATCAAATAATGTATCAATTAATTATAATCAATTGTATTTGTTGGCTTTGTTGTAGACTGTCAGTCCGTCATACTTAATATATTGTTGTTTTATCAATTGTGAGTTATTCAAATTTTGTTTCTCTTGATCTGATTAAAACAATATTGACATTTTTAGGTGTTTTTATATATACTTTAGAATTTTGTCAAGCATCAACGAGTTTTAGTAGATTATTGCCAATCTCAAGTATGTAACATATTGTTAACCAATCAACTATTGACAACTCACCAATACCTCAAGAAGATAAGTTGCTGCATCAAGAAGACAAGATCACGACTGATACGCTCAAGCATTAATAGAATTATTCTGCACCAACATGGAAAGGATTTCAAATCAGTCAATGCGTATAAACTAGGAAAGGTTTACACAAGGAAATTTACTAGAATCCAGCATATAATCTTGTAATTGACAACTATGATTTCTCTGTACAGTAACGTATACCTTTAGTCTATTATGTTATATATAGTTGTGAACCTGATAGTGAATATTCATTCAATAAAGATTTATTCTTTTATCAAAAGTTTCATGGTATTAGAGCTATTAGCTCATGCTTAGATCCTGCTTCCGCTCCAAAATATAACTTTTTTTCCCTTCCTATTTTATTCCTCATGGCTCTGTCAAGCTCTACTCCCAAATCCATTATCTTCACACCACCAAATATGCAACAGATTGGAACCCGCATGGATGGTTCCAACTACCCAACTTGGAAATTCCAATGTTGTCCTATATTACAAAGTCATGATCTGCTAAGCTTCGTGGATGGTATGCAATCGTGCCCAGCCAAATTTCTGCCAGATGCAAATGGCAATGATTCCACTAATCTTAATCCAGAGTATTTACTTTGGCTTAAAAAAGATCAGTTTGTCATGAGTTAGCTTAATACCTCTCTTACCGACAAAGTTTTATCCACCTTATATGGTCTTTGTTCTGCAAGACAGGTTTGGATGTCTTTATCCAAATGATATGCCTCTCAGTCTCGCTCTCGGGTTCTCAATCTCAAGCGCCAATTGCAAAATCTACATCAAGGTAGCCAAACCTGCACCGAATATCTTCATGAAGCCAAGCTTTGCGCTGATCAACTTGTCGCCGTTGGTAAACCAGTTGAAGAAGATGACCTTATTTCTGCTGTTATTGGAGGTTTGAATGCTACATTTACTACCTTCATCACTACTTGCTCTTTTGCTCCGCATGACTCTACAATGAGTTTCGATGATTTTCAATCCAAATTACTGTCCCATAAGATGTTGCTTGAACAACAAAATCAAGCAATCCCATCATCTTTTGCTATGATTGCAAGGAAGTCCCCACCCCATGGCCCACGGAAATCCAAACTCCAGTTCACTCCACGATCACATCAGACTTCTTCCTTGCAGCCACACTTTTCTCCTCGCTCACATCCACCGAAGTCTAAATTCTCATTACCATTGGCAGAACCAATTCCAGCCAGCCCAAGCCTGCTCCTCACAACTTCAACAGTGCTCCTTGCAACCTATGCCAGATTTGTGGCAAACTCAGTCATAGGGCTCTTGACTGCTTCCATCGGATGGACTATAGTTTTCAAGGACGACACCCTCCAGCCCAACTTGCTGCTATGGTCGCCCAAACTTACACAATTCCTGAGGATGATCCGTGGTATGCCGACAGTGGTGCCAACAACCACATCACCAATGATGTTGCCAACTTGTTTCTTCATGAATCCTATGGTGGTGATGACTCTGTAGCCATTGGTAATGGCTCTGGGTTGGCTATTCACAACACAGGTTCTTTCACTCTCCAAACACCTTCCTCGTCCTTTCATTTCAATCGGGTTCTTCATTGCCCCACAGCTATGGCCAACTTACTTTCCATTAATCAATTTTGTTTAGATAATGATTGCTTCTTCATCCTAACCGGTTCCCATTATTTTGTTAAGGACAACAAAACGGGCATGACGCTCCTAGAGGGTCAAAGTGAGGGTAGTCTTTATCCCATTCATCTCAATAAATATGTCGTCAATAAGTGTCGTGCCCATATCGCCCTCTTTGGTGTCAAAACATCTCTTGATGTTTGGCATGCAAGGTTGGGTCATCCTTCCTCTCAAGTTACCAAGCGAGTCATCTCCAATTTTCAACTTCCTGTGGCTAGATCGCTGAGCATTGATCACATCTGCTCTCATTGCCAAATGGGAAAAACAGCAAAACTCCCATTTTCTAATTCTACTAGAATTTTCTGTTGTCCTTTTGAACTTATTCACTCGGATGTATGGGTTTCTCCCATTGTTTCTCATTGTGGTTGTCGATATTATGTTATATTTATCGATGATTACTCATGATTTACATGGATGTACCCAATTTTTAATAAAAGTGAAGTGTTTTCTTGTTTTGTGAAATTTAAGACCCTAGTAGAAAATCTCTTTTCCTGTCGTATCAAACAATTTCAGTCTGACAATGGAGGCGAATATGTATCCAAACAATTTATTTCTTTTTCTGACACCCATGGAATTTTACATTGCCTCACGTGTCCTTATACCTTTCAGCAAAATGGTGTTGCCGAGAGAAAACATCGACACATTATGGACATTGGGTTGTCTCTTCTTACTCAATCACACCTTCCTTCCACATTTTGGATAGATGCATTTTTCACTGCTATTTTCCTTATTAATCGTCTTCCTACACCTGTTTTACATAATGATTCTCTTTATAGTAAATTATTTCAATGATCATCTGATTATTCTCATTTAAAGAGTTTTGGTTGTGTGTGTTATCCACTTCTTCGTCTCTACTCCTCTCACAAACTTGCCTTTCGCAGTAAAATGTGCATTTTTCTTAGATATTCCTCTCATCATAAAGGCTATCGATGCTACGATCCAGTCTCCAAAAAAATTTATGTCCCACCACATAGTGTTTGATGAAAAAAAATTTCCTAGTCTCCCCACTACTGCCCACATATCTCCTACTCTTTCTCATCATTTCTCTTTGACTCTTCCAGCTGTCCATGTTGCACCTACCTTTATGCCACCTAACCTTCTTTTTTCACCCAACTCAATCACTCAATCCCATGTCCCTAGCACAAATCTGCTAGATTCGGTCCTTGAAAATCAGCCACCTAATCCCACCAATTCAACCTTTGTTCCTATACCTGAAATTCTGCCACCTAATCCCACCCAATCCCTTATTTCATGCTTACCTTTATCTGCACCAGATTCAGCCATTAATTCCCCTCATTCACGCATATCTTCCTCAACTGAATCTCATGCTTCTCTCTCTGAAAATCTGCCATGTAACCCTCTCCAATCTTTTGACTCACGCACACATCTATCTTCCTCAAATTCATCTCCTTCTCCTACTCTACCTCTTCCTCCCACCCGTATGCTCACTCGTGCACAAACAGGTACTCTTAAACCCAAAGAATTTCCTGATTTCAAGCTCTTTTATTCCTCCAAACATTCACTTAAAGCCCTGCACACTATCACTCTTCCTTCAGAACCCACTTGTTACTCCCAAGCCATTACCTCGGTTGAGTGGTGTCAAGCCATGGGACATGAAATTGATGCTCTTAAATAAAACATGGAGCTCTTGTCCCTTTTAGCCCGATTTCCAATGGAACTCTTGCATTTGACCTGAAACACTAAAACAACGCAAAATCAAACAAATAACAATGCTAAGGAATTAACATATGCGAGTAAAGGGCTTGAATGTGCAACATTCCGCTTATCACACCCCAAACTTACATATTGCTAGTCCCTTAGCAATACAAAACAGAAAATAAACTGAAAAACATAAAGATAAATCCAGCTGTGGGATGTACGTTGCATTTAGCATATGCAACAAGCCTTTAAACCCTAGGAATTCCTAGAGGACAAGTGGAGTCTCGTGAGGGTTTTCCAAATGATACCCACAAACATTATGCAGTTCATGTTATCCAAAAATTAAAGCATCACTCAAAACCATGATTTTCATTCATTAGCAAGCTTAAAAGATTAAACTCCATCTTCACAATGAATTGGAAATTAAAGTCTAATTACTTACAATAGGCAAGCTAAGGCATCACAAGCTCAAACAATGTAAAGTGAACTAGCACAAGACTATGAAGCTTCCAAACAAATTCAATGTGCAAAGTCTCAATATCTCAAGATTCACCGAAGTCCTATCGAATGAACGACAATGGCATACTTTTCTTATTTTATTTATTTATTTTTATTAGGCTCTGCAATGCTTAGTTCCCTTAAGCTTCCTAATTGACCTATGTAGAGTGTTGAGCCAATGACTCCCAAACCAGATGGTCTAGGGCATTAGGTGTAGAGACACCCTAAGGACTTATTAACTCAAGTCAAAAGGCTACGAAACTAAACTAGCCATAATGTTAACCACATCAAAACTCCTCACCTTTTGACGTGAACGCCAATGCTTAATGAGGCAAGATGTCTAGTTACTTAGTGAATAATTCATCAATGATTATCATCATTTCATTTTTTTTTTTTATAAATTTAACCACATCAAAGCTCTCATCTTTTGACGTGAGCACTCACCGCTTTGAGGCAAGAGGCCCAGTTACTCAATAAAGAGTTTATCAATGGTCAAATTTTATTATTATTATTATTATTATTATTATTATTTTGCCAATGTATCCAACCAATAAGTCACCCAAAGTGTCACCCAAATCATAGAAACATACACATTAAACCTACATGTTATACCCCACCAATCATGTGCTAATGTGCTTGTGTCAAAGCAGGTCAAACATGTGAATTCTCAATTGCCTAAAGCAAGTAACAAACTAAAAAAAATCCAACATCAGATCATGTGTTCAAACTTTTAAGCTCACTGATGAAATCAAATCACAAATTTTTAGGTCAACCAAAATTTAAGGACAACATGAACATGCAAAATTTTTTTTTTTCTCAAAAACAAGACAAGTGTGTGTAGGCATCGGCTCTGGTGGGTTTCTCCATGATGGAGCTTCAGATAGAAACTCAGGCGGTGGTTCTTCAATAGTTTCTCCAATGGCATCCAAGAAGAAACAGGCCTTTTGATCAGGTGCATTCTGAAAGGCAGTGAAAATGTTTAGCCTGATCTTCATATTCCCAAAAGAAATCTTCATTACACCGGTCCGACAATTAATGCATGCATTAGCTGTTGCCAGGAAAGGACGCCCCAAGATGACTGGAATTTGTTTGTCTGGATAGGGGATCGGTTCTGTGTCAAGAACTATAAAATCAACTGGATAGTAGAACTTGTCCACCTTGATAATGACATCTTCCACAATTCCCGGGGTTTCTTGATGGATCGGTCAGCCAGTTGCAAGACAGTACTTGTCGGTTTCAGTTCTCCTAAGCCAAGTTGCTGATACACGGAGTATGGAAGCAAATTTACACCAGCTCCTAAGTCGAGGAGAGCTCTCTCAATCTGAGTGTTTCCAATGACGCATGAAATTGTAGGTGCTCCAGGGTCCTTCAATTTGGGAGGAGTGTTGTGCTGAATTAGGGAGCTCACTTGCTCCGTGAGAACAACTTTCTTAGGAATGTGTTTCCGATTCTTCCTCTTTTGAGTGCACAAGTCTTTGAGGAACTTCGCATAAGCTGGAACTTGCTTTATGGCATCTAGGAGTGGAATGTTGACCTTAATCTGTTTGAAGGTTTCCATCATGTCTTGTATCTTCTCTTCTTGCTTTCCAAAGTGGAAGGATGCCTTGAGACGCTCTGGATATGGGGCTTTAGGCACATATGGTTCCTCTGAAATGGGGTCATATAAAGATGTGTCATTGATCACTTGCTTACCCTTGTCTTGATGCTTAGTCTGTGTGGTCTCAAGTTGCTCCTCCTTCTTTTCTTCCACATGATTGTCTACCACTCTTCCACTTCGCAATGTGGTAATAGCTTGAATTTGCTCCAGATGAGAAGTTTCATTTACCATGTATAGCCCCTTAGGATTGACGACTGGATGACTTGTAAGCTTCCCTTCTTCCATCCTATTGAGGGCGTTAGCTATTTGTCCGACCTGAGCCTCTAGCTTGGCAATTGACCGAGAGTGGAGTTTATCGTTCGACATCTCATCAAACTTTCCATCAATCGCACAATTCTTCCATTCACCTCACCCAACAAGTTTAGAATTGTTCATCATTGGATCGCGCTTGGTGGAGCACTGGTATTGCTTATGTGGAGGTTGATATGTGGAAGACGAGTTGTAGGGCTGTCTGCTGGATCGAGCTTTTGATTGTGTGGCCCGGGTTGAGTTCTTCCATTCGACCCTTCCATGAGAAATTGGATGGCTTCTCCACAGTTGTAAGTGTTGGAGTATGGATCATTGCCGGAGAAAACATTAACCTGTTCATTAGAAATATCAGTGTAATTGACAGCAGAAGGACAATTATTTACCTGATGCATAGTGCTAGAAATGGAATGAACATGGTTCAGGTGTTGATGTGAGATTAGGAGCAAAACCAGTTATCAATTGGTCTAGTTTCTTGGTGATGGCATCAACTACTTGGGTGGCCATGTCTGCAGAAGGTCCTACTTCGCAAAGACTCTTTGTCTTTGGGGCTTTAGGTGCGGGTTCTCTCCGTCTATTGGAAGCTTGCTGACGAGAGTTGTTACTCAAGTTTTCAATCATCGCCCATGCCTCCTCGTCACTCTTTAACATGAATGTCCCCCCACATGATGCATCTACCATGCTCCTGCAAGACTCAGTCAGACCATCATAAAAACTCTGCACCAGTTGCCATTTGGGGACAGCATGGTGTGGACATGATCTAAGTAAGTCTTTAAGCCTCTCCCAAGTCTCATGTATTGATTCACCCTGGTACTGGGTGATACCAGTGATGGCCCGCCTAATATCATTTGTTCTTCCTATGGGGAAATATTGCTTGAGAAAAACTTGTTGCAGTTGATCCCAAGAAGTGATAGAGTTGGGTTCTAAGGACTGGAACCAATGTTTTGCTCTTTCCTTAAGGGCAAAGACAAACAGACGCATCTTTAGGGCATTCTCAGTGAATCCCGTCAATTGAATGGTAGAACAGATTGACTGGAATTCGCTGAGGAATTCATAAGGATTCTCATGGGGAAACCCTAGGAACGTCGGCAAACTCTGTATGGTGCTAGGCTTGATCTCATAGTGAGTTGCCGTAACTGCCGGCAACCTGAGACATGAGGGAGTAGTGTATGTGGGTGGAATGTAATGATCCTGTAAAGCTATGTGCGGGATGCCAGCCATGGTGTCAATGGTGTTTTCCTTAGACAAACTAGCTTTCCTTTCGGCTCTAAGTTGTCTAAGAGTGTGTTCAATGTCGGGGTCACAAGAAACTAAAGGCAAAGACAAAGATCGGCGACCCAACATAAACTAGAATTGAAAATAAAGCAGAAACTAAAGACCAAAACAGAAAATAATAAACAAAAATTGCTTTAAAATAAAAAGAAACGCTCACAAACGGCCATGTGGTGCAATGGAAGTGTCTGCTGCAGAAGAGAACGAACGATCGCCCAGAGGTGTGATCGCCGCTTCTCAGAGGTTGGGACTCGAGACAGTTATGATCGATCGCCAGAGGTGCGATCGTCGCACTCATCAAGAGGTGAACGATGAAAAGGTCGCGAACGATCGCACACATGAGTCGTGATCGTCATGCTGTAATGGAACCCTGGATCTAAATGTGAAACTTGAAATGAAAAATTAGAATTCTGAAAATTAAAACTACGAAACAAAACACAAATGATGATTAAGCTAAACTTAATCCTTAAAATTAATAACAAACCGTTAAACACACAAGCGCCAAAATTGATGCGTATTTTGTTGACCAAAATATCAATAATAAATTACCACTCACAATAGAACGAATCCCGAGGATAGGGCTATATGAGGGTGTCGAACCACAAGGACTGTAAGGGAATGCTATTAAATTTGAAGAACAAGGTTTAACCTAATTAAGAAACAAGATTGATTGTTGTGAACTAGAATGCATAAAATTAAACGCAAGATTAAAAGTAAATATATGAGAGAGAGAGTAAGGTAAACGATTTCACTACAATCGCATACGACAATGGCAATCGATTTAATTCCAAAAACTCGAATATGCATATTATAAAAGAACAAGAAAATACAATATCAAGGGATAAGGATAATCTATCTTGATTGGCACGGATCGTCCACCTAACCACTAAGATGCGTACCAGCTCTTCCTAGGCATAGACTATAAAATCCCTTATACAATCAATGGAATAGCATAACCCATCTTCGGTTGGCACGGATCGCCTACCTAAATTACACTAAACTAGGGTGTAGATGACCCGTCTTCCCTAGGCATGACCTATCTTAATCCTATTAATCATATGTCTATTAAAACCATTGCATAACCATCAATCTTATAATCACGAAAATAAGGTTGATTTGAGTTCAATACTGCAAAATAATTTCTAAGACAAGAATAGAATTTCGCAAATATTGAATTTGAATTGAATAACAATTGCATTGAATATTAACAGAAATCTAAAGTTGCAATCCTCACAGTTATGCAATCACATACATAAATTGAATTAAATGAAATCAAATACAATCACCATTGTGCTTGGAAAGGGTTTACATCGGTACCCCACTAAGGGGTTTAGCCGCTCATGATCTTCTAAGCTCCACGACAAGTTCTAAATTTCACTCTAGGAAAACGGCCTCTTTTACAATGTTTGAGAGCCTATTTATAGGGATTAGAAAACCCTAGAAACCCTAAAACCCTAATTACGTCAGTCGGTCTCCCGCTTGGACTAGAGAGAAAGTCGAAGTTCATTTGTCAAAAAGGTGATTTCCGTGTTCGCCACGCTCGAGTGCGTCGTTCAGCGATCGTTGGGCGATCGTTTATCGTTCAGTTTCCAATGGAACTCTTGCATTTGACCTTGAAACACTAAAACAACGCAAAATCAAACAAATAATAATGCTAAGGAATTAACATATGCGAGTAAAGGGGCTTGAATGTGCAACATTCGGCGCTTATCATCTTATATCTTGGTGTGCAAAAAAATAGCCCACTGTCTCCCGTAGTAACACTTAAGCTGAATATCGGGCCCTTGTCATGACTGTGGCTGAGCTTTATTGATTACATATGTTGTTCAAGGACTTACAACTCCCACTTTTATCTCCCCCCATTGTATGGTGTGATAACATTGGGGCAATCGCTTTGGCCTTCTATCCAGTCTTCCACGTTCGTACAAAACACATTGAAGTTGATGTACACTTCATTCGGGAAAAGGTTGCCAATAAAGATGTTTGTTTGAAGTTCAACTCCACTATTGATCAAGTTGCAGACATTTTCACGAAAGGCCTATCCTCTGTTCAATTCAACTTTCTCAAAGACAAACTGATGGTGTGTCTCCCCCCCATCAGCTTGCAGGGGGTGTTAACCAATCAACTATTAACAACTCACCAACACCTCAAGAAGATAAGCTGCTGCATCTAGAAGACAAGATCACGACTGATACGCTCAAGCATTAAGAGATTTATTTTGCACCAACATGTAAAGGATTTCAAATCAATCAATGCGTATAAACTAGGAAATGTTTACACAAGGAAACTTACTAGAATCCATCATATAGTCTTGTAATTGACAGCTATGATTTCTCTGTACAGTAACGTATACCTTTAGTCTATTATGTTATATATAGTTGTGAACTGACAGTGAATATTCATTCAATAAAGATTTATTCTTTTATCAAAAGTTTCACATATGTTATCTGTTATTGTTTGTATTTTTTATTCATATATTTGTTGTTTTATTTTATTAGATTAATAACTATTGGAAATATGCTAAATTGCAAATAATTTTATTATAATATCATTAGAGAGACTTAGAGTGATAATTATTAAAACTAATAGATAAATAAAATTTTCAGGTTTTTGAAAAATCTTAGGTTGCCATAATGAGTAAGGCAAAAACAATTGATGCATTTTTTTAAGAAAAATGATGATTCAAATTCTAGAATGTCTTCATCGGCATCTAATTTCCAAACTTTAGCTCTAGAGTAAGAGCAACATCCTTCTAAGATGCCAAGAATTGAATCAGTTGATATTTCTACTCTACAATGTGATCTAAGGTTACGTCCTCAAATATGGGAATATCCTATTAATCAATAGGATGAAATTAGCCGTGCTTATCTTAAAGTTGGTCCATATAGATGGGTTCCTTCTAGTAGTTCTAAATATCCATTTTCGGGCAATGAAAAAAATCACCGAAGATTTCAATCGTCTTGGTATACGATGTTTGATTGGTTAGAATATTCTCTTACAAAAAATGCTTCTTATTGTTTACCTTGCTATATTTTCTCTAAAAATTCAACAAGTCGATTTGGATTTCATGCATTTACTATTGAAGGATTTCGTAATTAGAAGAAAGTTAATGATGACATGTGTTGTGCTTTTTTGAGTCATATTGGAAATGGGCCATATTTACCTCATAATAATGCTGTTAAGTATTGTAATAGTTTGATGAATCAATTTGAATATATTGATAAGGTGATAGATAAGCAAACTTCAAAAGAAAAATTGAGGAATTGATTACGATTGAAGACTTCAATCAATTGTGTTCGGTATTTGGCATCTCAAGGATATGCTTTTAGAGGTTATGATGAAGGTCACAATTTAAAAAAAATCGTGGCAATTTTCTTGAGTTAATAAAACTTGTGTCCACTTACAACAAAGATATTACTGATGTTGTTTTAGAAAATGCTCAGAAAATGTAAAATATACTTCACATCATGTCCAAAATGATATTTTACATGTCTTAGCAAAAAGGGTATAAGATGTAATGGCACCCTCAACTCCTAAAAATCCCCCTTATCATGGTAAAAAAAAAAAATTGCCCTTCTTATGCCCTCTCTCAACTATGATTATGCCCTCTACCCTCATGTTTAAGCCATATTATGCCCCTTAATAAATTGAAATTTGAAAAAAAAAATTAAAAAACATCAATTTTCCAAATTTTCAGTTTCAGCGTTGCAGAAAAACTTAAGAAGGAAGATGATGAACAGTGTTTTTATCTAAACGGTGAGTTTTATTAAGTGAGAGTATGAGAGTTGAGACCAATAGGCAATAGTAGTGGGCTGTGGGGGTGGGTCCATGGAAAAAAAAAAAAAAAAAAAAAGAAGGCATTGAGCCCGCCAGCTTTTCATTTTTTTTATAAGAAAAAAAATGGCATAAAAAGGCTGGCTGTCAACTTAAAAAAAAAAAAAAAAAAAGGCTCAAAGCCTTTACTTTCCGTCGCCGGTAGTAGTAAAACAAAGGAAGGATTTCTCCTTCAAAAATCCTCAATTTTCTGCTAAAGGTTTAGTCGTCGTCAACTTGCACTTAAAACAAAAGTGGCTAAACTAAGCCTCAATTTTTTTTCTCTTTTCATCTTCAAAGAAAATTAAGGTATGTAAATATGTAATTGAATGTTTAGACTTAAATTTAAATTATTCTTTTAATTTAATTGTTTTAATATTATATTGCTAATTTATTATTTAGGAATTAGGATTCGATTCAACCTATTCAACTATTCTTAATAACTTCAATGAAAAATTGAGGTATGTAAAATTGTAAATATATAATTAAATTTATATTACTATTAATTCAGCATATTTTTGATAATCGTTTTATATTTAATTATTTACAATTTATAAAGTTTTGTTTCATATTTTAGTTGTATAAATATATAATTTGTAGTTGTCTGAGATTATGAAGAAAAACAATGATTCTATTGAGCTAGAATCAAATTATAAACGACCTCGTGTTGAAGTAGATTTAACAAATTTGCTAGGAGATTCTAGCTTAAGAAAAAAAAAAGTGTGATTATCATTCTAGTGATGGAGACCAAATACGAATAGCATTTCTATAAAAAAGACCTTGTCAACCCTTTAACCATGATTTTCCAAGAAAAGAATTTGGAAAAATAATGCGTCGTTTTAATCCAGTATGGTTCAAAGAATATAAATGGTTGGAGTATAGCATTTTAAAAGATGCTGCATATTATTTATATTGTTATCTCTTCAAACCGGATATTGGAAAACAAGCAGGGTGAGACTCGTTTGTTACTAAAGGTTTTAGTAATTGGAAAAAGAAAGAGAAGATTGAAGGTGATGTTGGGGCTTACAATAGTGCACATAATTACATATATGTTTTAAAACATAATTACATTTTTGTTGAATTTATTCACTTATGTCGTTAGTTATATTTTCGTCCAACTTTATTTTTTGTATTCATTAAGAAAAATATGCCCCCTATGGATGAAATTCCTGGATCCGCCACTGGATGTAATTCGTGAAAAAATTGGTAATTCAAAATTTTACATTATTGTTGATGAAGCACGAGATGAGTTTAAGAGAAAACAAATGGTCATTATTTTAAGATTTGTCACCAAAGATGGTTTCATACAAGAATGTTTCTTTGATATTGTCCATATTAAAGATACATCGGCATCGACTTTAAAAGATAGCATGTCTTATGTTCTTTCTCAAAATGGTCTTGATATTCAAAGTATTAATGGATAAGGGTATGATGATGCTAGTAATATGCATGGAGAATAGAAAGGATTGCATGCATTATTTATTAATGATTGTCCTTATACATATTATGTTCATTGTTTTGCATATCGATTACAATTAATATTAATTGCTGCATCTCGGGAGGTTATTTTTGTTCATGAGTTCTTATCAAATTTGAATTTCATTATCAATGTGGTTGGTGCTTCATGTAAATGTCATGATCAACTACAAGATGCTCATGAAGTAGATATCGTATATTTGATAGCTATTGATAAACTTGAAACTAGAAAATGAGCTAACCAAATTGGTACTTTGATACGAGCTGGTGATACTCGTTGGGGTTCTCATTTTTATTCAATTTGTAGTGTACTAAGGATGTTTAATCCTACTTGTATAGCGCTTAAAAATATTATAGAAGAAGGATTCACTTACTCTCAGCATGGGGATGCTAATGTTGCTTATACAATGATTACATCATTTAAATTTGCATTCATTCTACATTTGATGAGAAAAATCATGGGTACTACTGATTGTCTTTGTCAGCATTTGCAACAAAACTCTCAAGACATCTCGAGTGTTATGCAATTAGTTTCTAATACAAAAGCACTGCTCATAAAATTAAGAAATGAAGATTGAGATAATTTACTTGACAAAGTAATCTCTTTTTGCAATAAACATGAAATTGACATTCAAGATTTTGGTGTGTTATGTTAAAGTCCGAGGTTGTTGTCAACGGGATCACATTACAATGGCATCATTATCATTTTGACATATTCAATGCTGCTATAGATTGTCAATTGTAAGAGCTCGATAATAGATTTGGTGAAAGGATAATGGAACTTTTGACACTGAGTTCAGTTTTGGATCCAAATGATGATTATAAATTATTTAATATTAATGATATATGTACTCTTACGGATAAGTACTATTCTCTTCATTTTTCTGATTAAGAGAAAATGACTTTGAAATTTCAGTTAAAGCATTTTTAAGTTGATATGCTTAATCATCCGAAATTACAAAAATTGTCTTTCATTGCGAAATTATGTCGAGGATTGGTAGAGACAAGAAAATCATACGTACTATCTTATTGACAAATTGATTCGTCTTGTTTTAACTCTTTCAGTGTCTACAGCAATTACCGAACGAGCATTCTCAAGTATGAAGATTGTTAAAGCAAGACTTCGTAACAAAATGGAGGATGAGTTTCTTGCGAATAATTTACTGGTCTATATTGAAAGAGAAATTTCTGAAAGTTTCAATTCAGATTTGATACTCGATGATTTTGTTTTTCTAAAATCACGTCGAATGCAATTTTAGAAACTCTGTATTTTGTATTTTTCTTTATTTTTGTACTAGTACTTGTTAACTAAAATATTAATTAGGCATATATTTATAAAGTCTCATAGATATGTTTTTTTGTGATATACATACAATGTTATAATTTATATTGTTAATTGTATTCATTATATTTTATTATTTTCCTCATGCCCCTACATGGAAGAAATCCTAGATCTGCCACTGCCGACACATAAAATTCGGGTTAGAGTTTGGCTTAAATGGGTTTGGGTCATAAATGAGTCACCTGTTTACAATATGTTTAGTAAACGTGTTGTGTTGTGTTAACCCGCTGACACATTTAGTTCAAAGGTTGACGCATTTGACACCGTTTTTTCTTCTTCATTAAAACCTAAAAGACTCAACGTGACGTCAACTCTCAAGGCTCTTAACCCTAAAAAAAGTTAGCTTGCTCAAGAGGCCTTCCGCCCTGTTAGACCTTTGATCTGATCTCACGCACTGACACGCCCTCGCGGTATCTCGATTCTCAACAGACTCACCCTCACAGGTCTCACACTTTCACCCAGTCACCCTTACTCTTCAATCTTCACTCACCCTCATAGTCACGAGACTCATGACGCACGGCCTCACCAGCGTTACGACTACCACTAATGCCAACCTTCAGGTATCTTCTTTCCTTTGAATAATGTAATTTTAATATGAAAATTTGGGTACTTGATACTCTGCTATTCCTTACAAATAAGTTGATTTTAGGGTTTAACAATTTCTCATTAGTTGAAATTAAATATTTTTTTATGTGAGTATTGTAGTATTGTATGTTTGCTTTTAAGTTTATATTTGCCTATGTGTGGGTTTAGTGTTGTATGTAGTTGTATTTTAGTTTTGTATTCCAAATTTTTTATTATTTGATGTGAAGAGTTTGTGCTTGCTTGAAATGAATAAAATGATTATGTTTGTTTGGTTTTCTTGATTGTTCAAATTTTGATTGATTGAGTAGTTTGGAGACTTAAATCTAGTCTTATTGGCTATAAGTGTTAAATAGCTTCATTTACTGTGGAAATGAGTGAGTTTCTTGTTCAAACTGGTGTGATGTGGTTTTGATTAAATTCTTTGTATGGTTATTTATTTGGGAAGTTCAACAGAGTTTTTTTTTAAAATTTTATTTATTTATTTATTTTTGTGGTTAATGAACAAAGTTTTTTTTTTTTTTATAATTAGAATTAGTCTTAAATCAATATAGGTTTTACTATGAGATAGTTAGAATAATTTTGGGAATCTTTTTTTTTTTTTTTAAATAGGTAAATTGAAAGATATTATAAAATATGAGAACTTATCGGTGATAGTCTTTTGTTTAAATGTTTTAGGGGAGTTTCTTATTGAAAGGGTAAGGTTTAAGTTTTTAATTTTTTTGATTATTTGAGAAACGATGATATGTGTAAATAAGTAATGAAATACATACGTAATATCCTATGGAAGACATATTTGAAAATGATGTGGTTAAATTAAATTCAACATAAGATCCTTTGAAAGTCAATGCACTAGTAAGAAGATGATCAAAAAGCGTAGGAGGACCTCAGTTATTTGAATTTTTTTGATCCCGTTCATGTGAAAGGTGATAATACGTTATAGAAAAAATGCTAGGAAAGACACACTTGATGTTGGGCAGATGTTCTTATCTGGAAGTCAAGGAGGTATGCTAGTAATTTCATCTAAGTTTGATCCTAAAAGATTTAGAGAATTGATTGTTGCATCAATTCTTAAGCATGATTTACCTTTTTGATATATTGTGTATGAGGGTGCAAGAGAATCAATGCAGTATTTGTATAATGGTGTCCAACTTATATCTAGAAACAATATTAAGGCTGACTTGAGTATGTATGTAAGTGAAAAACAAAAGCTTAAAGCTATGTTGAATCGTTGTCGTGGGAGGATTTTTTTAACATCTAATTTGTGGACTTCTTTGACAACTGATGGGTATATATGTGTCATAACACATTATATTGATACAATAGGTCTTATAAAAAATGGTGTTAAAATTTTCATTCATGGCCCCACCACACAATGGACATCTTTGTGTGAGAATGTGAATACTATGATACAAGAGTTGGGGATTGAGACCAAGCTTTTTTCTATCCCATTGGATAATGCTTTATCTAATGACAATTTTGTTGGGTTATTGAAAGATCAATTGAACATTAAGAAAGTCATTGTTTCTTCTGGTGAGTTCTTTCACCTCCGTAGTTGTGCACATATTTTGAATTTGATAGTATAAGATGGTTTGAAAGAAATTAATAGTGCTCTAAAAAAAGTTTGTAATTATGTTAAGTATGTTAAAAGATTACATGTGAAGAAACAAAGGTTTATGTAAGCTATGAATCAAATGTCAATAGATAATAAAATGGGGGCTAAAACAATATGTGCCAATTAGATGGAATTTCACATATCTTATACTTGTGAGTGCCATTTATTATCGACTTGCTTTTAGTTATTTAGAGATGACTGAGCCAAACTTTAAGCATTGCCCTACTCCACTTGAATGGGAAAAGATGGAAAGTATTAGCAGTTTCTTATATAGCTTTTACAATACTATGTGTGAATTTTCTGGTACAAAATATCCTATAGCCAACTTATATTTTCTCTACTGTTTTGAGTATTTATTTGTTCTTAAAGGAAGAAAATGAGAGTGAAGATGAGTATAAACGATCAATGGCAACTAAAATGTTCTCAAAATTTGAGAAATATTGGTCAAACTTTAGTTCAATATTAGCTATAACAGTTATTTTGGATCTTCGTTACAAGACACATTTTGTAAATTTTCTACTATATGAAAATTTATAGATCTATAACTCATCGGTTTAAGGATGTTTGGTCAATTATTCTCTTTTTATGGAATATAATGGTTCTATAACTTCATCTTCAAGCACCACAACTGCTCAAAAACCTGTTGATCATTAAACACTTGCCAAGCCTAACAAAATGAGATGGTAAAATTATATGTTTATTTAGTGATTTATGTGATATTGTTAGTATATAATATATATACTCTTAACCACTTAATAAATTATATTTATATTTTTTTTTTTTTTTTAGGAATTTGAAACATATGGTGTGTTGGATCTTAATTCACAAAAGAATAAATTAAAGTCTTATTTAGAAGAACCTAGACTTGATAGCAATGTAGATCTTGGCATTTTTTAATATTGAAAAGTATCTGAATTATGCTATCTTGTAGTAACAATGACTCGTGATATTTTGAGTATTCCTATTTCTACTGTTGCCTTAGAATCTACTTTTAGCGTTGGTAGGTGTGTGATTAATCAATATAGGAGTTCACTCAAACTTGATATTGTTGAGGCACTAGTTTGCACTAGGAATTGGTTATATAGAGAGCAATGTAATATTAGTTATTTGCAAATTTAATTCATTCATCAATCATTAACTTGTATTATTTTTTTACTACACTATAATAACACTGATTATTGATTTATGTTTTGATATAGTACATACAGAGATGAAATTATGAGCCAGAAGAAGTTACTCTGACAACAAAAATCAATAGGAATGATTATTCAAAGTCATATGGAGCTATTTCTATTAATATTCCTTGATAAGAGTATGTAATTCATTTATTTATTTTTTACTTTGGTTGCATTGGATTCATTTACAATCTTCTGTCAAGATACTATTACAATCATTTGTTTAGATACTATGAGTTGAATTTAATATTTAGATTTACTTGCACATTCCTTATTGTAGTGAACTTAATTTGGTCATTAGGTGAGCGCTCAAAAAGAATGGAAGTAGGGCACGCATTTTGCATTTTGGAAGTAGAGGCTGCCTTGTGGTTCTTTCGCTTTATTTGGACTTGTAATTATCCAAAAATATTTTCTCATATTAGTGATTTTTTGTCATGCTTTTTAATATGAAATTTTAGTACTTGTTATACTGGTAGTTAATTATGGAGTATGTGAAAACTTTCTTTTGAAAGAGATCTACACTTGCTTAAGTTGATTTTTGAGGAAGATGCATTGTCAAATGGATTTAATATCAGTGGTAGCATATTGTTCTATGTCCTTTGGTTTATTGTAACAAATTAGGTTAATTTTTTCATTCAACTTACTTTAAAGTTCCTTGAATTGCATTTGAGAAAATAGAATGTGCTATTAGAGGAAAGAACATTGTATTTGTTGCTTTGGTTGCTAGTATTTTGCTATTTTTGCTAAGATTTTGCTATTAAAAAGTTTAAAACTAAAATAACTTTACATTTGGGTCGTATTGGAACATATTAGCTCCTAAACGTGTCGTGTTGACTCGACATGACACGTTTGACTAAATAGTTTACATGTATCGTGTCGTGTTACTGTTTATAAAGCGTGTCGTGTTTGGGTTGGGGAGTTCGATACGTTTAGCTAAATGTGTCGTGTTCAAGTTAGGCTTAAATGCTTAATAGTGTCGCTTCGTAATTGGGTTGGACACGAACCAGACATGCAAATAAGTTTTGCCAGTCCTAGGTGCCCTCACATAAGGATTGTGTTAAAATTGAATATGTGCGTGAACTCTTGGTGGCATTCAACCAGGTAATCAAGATTGTATCTGGGAATGATTGTTCGTTGGGAATGACTCTTTGACAGCAAACTTATTCCTTATTGAAGTTTGACGGATGAAGGAAGTCCTAACCAAGAAATCTGATGATGAAAATGAATACATTAGATTCATGGCACAAAGAATGAAACGTAAGTTTGATAAATATTGGGGTGAGTGCAATTAGTTGATGTCAATTGTTGCAATTCTGGACCCAAATACTACAAAAAAACAGGTTTTTTTTTTCCCGATTTTTTTAACATATCATTTTTGACGTGTGTCGAAAGTTAGCAATTGAGGTGTCAAAACTTGGAATTTTTTGACGTGTCAAAAATGGAATGTCAAAATTTTTTTTTGACATGGGCATATGCCAACGTCAAAAAATGTAGTGACATGTCAGTATTGCCACATCACTAAATTTGGGTGTTTTTTTTGGTTAATTTGGCTCCTATTCTTATATTTTTGAAATGTTTTGGATTTATACAATTTACCCAATAACTTATGTGTTACCTGATAAACAATTTACAAACAAATTAATATAAACTTCCAATGTCGCAAATTAACACAAGTACAAAATAATGAATTAATATAAACTTTCAACGTTGCAAACATAAATACAACATAACAACAGTTCAACATTTATGCTAAGACAAAACAACTATATAGTTTCCTTCAACTATATCCAACACAAACAACTATATAGTTTTCATCAATTACATCAAACACAAACAACTATAGTTCTATCAACTATATATAGCCAACACAAACTAATCAGTTTTAACTTAGTTTCTATCAATTATATCTAATACAAACAGTGACGGACGCATGATATTTCCTGTGTGGGGGCATTTTTTTTAATGAATAAAATAATAAAATTAATAAAATATAAAAAATGATTTTTTTTGTCTTCTTTTTGTGCTTTGGTGTATTTTTTTTTAATGAAATTGAACAAAAATATAACAAACAAAATAAGTTAATAATTCAACAAAATAAATGATGAAACACAATATATATATATATATATATATATTATCTTCTAAACTTGAGCACAATTAATAGTATCCTGAGCATAATTAATAATGTCTAAGAAAAATGAGTACCTTTCAGGACTCGAAGATATCTTGAGGGATTTCTTGAAAATAAACCAAACATAATAAGGTCTAGTTGAATGCTATAAACCAATAAAAACAAATAATGATTTGTTTTTTTTGGACATGTCCACACAAGAAGGGAGATGGGGATTCAAACTAGTGGCCTCCACTTTATTAAGTGTGGTCCCAGCTGATTGAGTTACCTCTTGAGAACAAAAACAAATAATGAATTAGAAAAAGAAAGATGGAACACACACAAAAAAAAAAAACTTTAAATTGTCTTCTAAACTTTCTCACAAGTATATATATTTATTTAAAATTTCACCTCCTCACGCCTACTTTATTTATTTATTTTTTTCTTTCCTTCAAATTCCATTCACTCACCTTCCCCCCCTTTTTTTTAAAGGCACTCACTCACCTTCTAGAATCATGCCCAAATTTTCTCAAAAAAAAAAAAAAAAAGGCCTAAATCACTTACCTTCTATAATCATGCCCAAATCACCTGCTTGCATTTTTTTTTTTTGGCACTTACGCACGACGCACCTTCTAGAATCAATTTCATTATTATCTTTTAAGTTTTAACCACTCATTTCTTAACCTTTCACAGACTCCTCACCTCCCTAGGACTTCACTCATTACCAAACTTTTCTCTTAGTCCTTCTCATCTCCTTTTGGCTTCTCTTCTCACAGTCTCACGGTCTCACCTCTTCTCTTTCCATGATCCCATCTCATTGATCTCAACTCTCAAGCCTAAAACCTAAACCCAAACACCCACTACTCGAGAAAATGCCTTTCTCTTCTTAGTTATCAAGTTTAAATCTAAGCTAATAAGCTACTGAAGCTAGTAATCTCCATATTTCAAAATTCAAAGCATAAGATTCGAGATTTAGGGTCAACTCTACTCTAGTAACTCTACAGAAAACTCACGAGTCACGAATGCTTTACTGCCTAGTGCCAGTTCCATCACTTCCAGTGGAGTCGTGGACGATGGTTGATGGTCGATGGGGTAACTGCAATGGTCGACAAACAGCTTTCAAATAGTGGTCGATTGGTCGGCTCTCGCCTCTCAGCATTTCTTCGTACACCCAAACGCCTTTTCTCTTTTTCTTAGGGCTATCTAGTTCATGAGCTGAGTGAGATTGCGAGAGATTTGAGAGTTGTATTGTTGTCCGGTAATTTTCTCCTTTTTTTCCCATTGTGCAAAGTGCTTGTTGACTTATTGAGTGATTGAAGGTATGTTTCCATGTTGGTTTGGATCAAAGCAAATTTTTTTTTTTTAATCAGCATTGTATTTATTTATTGCTTATTTTTGTGTTGGCAAAGGCAATAAGAATTATTATTATTATTATTACTACTACTACTGTTCATTAGGGGGGATTTCTTTAAGAGTTGAGTGAGGGCAGATGCCCCCACTCAACCTCCCTTGCGTCCGCCTTTAAACACAAACAACTATAGTTCCATCAACTATATATAGTCAACACAAACTAACCAGTTTCAACAAACTAACTTTGTTATGACAAATACATATATAGTTGGATTTAACCATATATAGGAACAAAATATATATACAAGGAAAACCACTTGCTCAATCCAACCCAACATCATCAGAACGTCTTATCTGCACTAATTGCAATGAACTGTTAAGTATAGTTGTTAAAGTGATTAATATAGAATATGGTCTTGTTAACAAAAGAAAAACAAAAACACAAATAGAGCATTACCTCTATCTGGAGGAGTCCTATGTTGAGTCAACTCGAGTGTAGTTCCAGAGGTCGATTGCATCATGACCTCAAGCTGGCGCAAACAGATGTCAATCATGGAATCTTTTGCTGTCATTTGAGCTTTTTGTTCTTCAATTAGTTTAGCCATCACTCATTGTGACGCCTACATCTCATCCATCTCTGCTCTACGTTGTGCCCTTTTCACCTTAAGTACTCTAATCCTCTCGGTCATCTGTGAGACTGTGGAGTTACTAGAGTTCTGTGACAGTGCTTGGGACAGTGTATAGTACGAGTGTATACTGCCCTACATTGGTAGAACATTTGGACCAACCTGTCTAACACTAGCGTACTTAGGCTTATTTTCGAGTGTCCGGCATACACGTCGTTTGGTGCCCATTCGTATTGTTCATTTAGTCACGTTTAACGATGCTGTAGGGTTTGTGGGTATCAGTTCCTTCATCCTTTCCTGTATGTTACATTAATAGTTAGTACATCATATAAGTAGCTTAATCATGAATTATATCACAATATATTTGGGTTCGTAGTATACACATCTGTCTTTGACCACATCATTTGAAAATTTATTGTCCTTATTCGTGTGTGTACTGATGTAAGACAGCGCCCGTGTAGAAGGAGTGCCCGAAGACATGATCTACATATAAAAAATAAAACATAAACATACGGTTAAGTATATAATAAAAATGTTTACATCTACATATATGAGACTTATACTTCTTGATGTGTCACCCTAGCAAGACTCTTTGACTCAGTGTAGTGAGATGTTGTGTTCAATGCTCGCAATCCCTTCATAAACACAGTATACTCCTACACAATTAATATTCTTAATATGTCAACTCTAATACAATTATAATTAATGAAATTACATAAAATAATAATTTTAATCGTGACCTATCTGATTCTTCTTGTTACACTATTTATCCAACAACATTTCCAAATTGAAAGGGTTGTAATTGTTAATGAAATTTTACCCCATTCTAGCCTTCACGATGCCATAAGTATCGCCAACATGCACAAGAAATACCCTCTTACTACAACAATTCAAAAAACAAATAATAATAATAAAACAAGTATTTAAATAATCTACTAACCAAAAGAAATACCCCTTACAATAAAAATAATTCATAAAAAATATTACAATCATAATATTACGCAAGCTTCAAAAATCATCAAATCATCCAGCATGTCACACGAGCTTTATAAATCATTTAGCAATATCCTGTGAATAAAATAACAAACAAAGTTAAGAATGATTAATATTAAAATCATGGCATTTTGCCATTTTCATATCATAATATATAAAATGTCAAACTATGAAAACATAGTAAATACGAAAAAGTAATGAATTTATAATTGTTTAGTTACCATGCTCATCATAGCTTTCCATTCCCATAAACTTTTGCATCTCCTCAATGTTATTTGAGCAGCTTTTTAACCAATCTTGTGTGCAAATCAAGGCCTTAACTGTAAATGGAGATAATGAACTTCTAAATGAATCTAATATACGTCCTCCATTGCTGAAGGCAGACTCAGATGCAACAGTGAAAATAGGAATAGTTAATACATCACGGGCTACCTCTGCAAGAATAGGATATTTGGGTGCATTAATCTTCCACCAAAGTAAGATATTAAGATCTTGGGTTGCGCTTCACATCGATCAAACAAATATCGATCCACCTCCGACTTACCATCCAAGTCATTTTCTTCTTGGTGTTGGGAGAACACCTTCAAAAATTTTACATCTTGATCCTCCAAGTCTTTATCATCAACATTTGAAAAAATAGGAGTTGAACTTTTTATACCTTCATCAAAGTTAGATGACCCATCCTCCCCATGAAACAAATTGTATTGATCCCACAAACGATTCAAGAGGGAGTCCACACTTTCCTCGATATATTTAGCCCAATCAACATCATTGCATCTTCTCAACCAAAATACCAACCCCTTCAACTTGAAACGTGGGTCAAGAACAAAAGCCATATACAACAATATGTTAATCCTCTCTACGGTCTCCCAATACTTATCATACTTTGTTTTCATATCCAAACTCACTGAACTAAGGATAGGATTATCATTACAAATACCATCATTTAAAGTATTTTGAATAATACAAAGTTGAATAAAATATGAGTTGGAGGTGACATTTTTTGAAGTAGAGAACTTCAATGTGGCATCATAAAAATATTTCAAAAACTTCACAAATATCCTAGCATTTTCCCAATCAATAGAGGTAGGAGCAACAAAATGATTACTCTCATCCTCCTCAAGTAGAGCAAAAGCTTTTTCATATTTCTCAGTAGAGCTCAACATTAAGTACATAGAATTCCATCTTGTTTGAACATCTAGACATACCATCTTCGTACATGTAATCTTTTCTAACTCTATACATAATTTAAACTTTGCCATCCTCGCAGGTGAGGACCTCACAAATTTCACTGCATTCCTTATATTAGAAACACAAGCACCTAATCCTTTCAACCCTTCAATTACAACAAGATTTAAAATATGAGCGACACACCGCACATGAAGAAATTCACATCCCAAGACAGAATAAGGCTTGGCCTTCAACCTCCTTTTCAAAAACTTGATCATCGCATTATTGTTTGTAGCATTATCAACAATAATAGTGAACAAACTATCAATCCCCCACTCCATCATTGTACTCTCCACCAATCTTCCAAGATCATCACCTATATGACTAGAAATCATGCCAAATTTAATTATTTTCTTATGCATTTTCCAATCATGATCTATAAAGCTAGCGGTAACAACCATGTAGTTCAAATTTTGAAGAGATGTCCATGTATCAGTAGTTATGCAAACCCTTTTTCCGCTTAAAACTTTTTTCAACTTAAGTTTTTCTTCCTCATATAGTTTCATGCAATCTTTTTGTAAAGTATTGAGACTTGGTGGATTGAACCTTGGTTCAATTCCATTCATCAATTCTCTAAACCCATCACTCTCCACATGCCTAAAAGGCAACTCCTCTTTGATAAAATACCGCACAACCAAATTTCTTACTTTAATCGGATCATATTTCACAAATCCTATTCCTTGATTGCCTTCTATTGTAGTCTTAATTGGCATTTGCAACAAAGTTTAACCTTTGGGTATATTCGATTTTCTAAGTGGAGTGGTTGGACATCTAGTGGTAAGGTGGCTCATCATGCCCCAAGTACCATTTTTTCAAGGACACCTTAACACCCTATTTAATTGCACATTGCCTTAGGGTTGTTCTTATCAATTGGTTCTATTTTTTTTTAAGTGTTCCTACACAATAGACCATTCAATTGATGGTTTTTCAACTTTTTTGGATAGGTTCGTTTGTGATTGCAATGTATTTGTAGAGGAAGTTGGATTGATTCTAGAGTTGTCACCTTGCAATTGCACACTAGGACTATTTGTCTCCTCTATCTATTAATAGTATTTTGATGTTATACACTAAAGTGAACAATATATATAAATATTACAAAAATAAATATAAACTACCCACTCTTACTCCTAAAACATAAGAAATTTCTCCATGCATCATAGTGATCACGTATACCATACTAACATGCTATCAGTAATTACAATATGCATCTAAGAACATAGCCAAATAGAGTACATAAATATCATTATATCAAATTATCAAATTTATGTGGCTTTGATGGGCAGGGAGAGAGAGGGGGACAAGGAAAGCGGAAAAGGTTCGTGAAAATTATTGATAAATGCAGGTTGTTAATCATGACTAAATATAAATTTTTCATTCAATATTTATATGAATATGGATATGAATATGAATAATGAATATGCAGGAGGAATAAAAATAAATAGGGCCAAAGAAATTGTTTTGAATTGGATGTAGGTATTTTTCATTATGTTGGTGGAAAAGATGTTAATGCTTTGAATTGTTAATCAGAAAAGTTTGACTCGAATCTCAATGCATTCACATAAATGAAGAAATCAAGTTGACTGGGTCAACACCACACTCTAAATTACACTCTCCCACACAATTATTTCACTTGCATGAAAGAAAGAAATCAAAAGAAGAATATTTGATTTACCTGTTGTGGATTTTACTTTGCTGTAGTGCTGTTGGGCGACGGCTTCTCTCATTAAAAAAACAAGCAAGAGTCAAAGAGAGAAGAAAGAGTCAGAGAGAGAGAGTTGGACGGCGGCTTCTTTGATTAAAAAAGAAAAAAGAAAAAATATATATATATTTTACACGTGAGAATGAAAAAATTAGGGCAAAGGGAATCTATATAATAAAATGTAAAGCCCTAACTAAAAATAAAAAATAAAAAATATATTTAACCCGGTTCCCGGTAACCCGGTAAAAAATGGGTACCAAAAACCGGGTACCGGAATCGAGGTATCCTGTTTTTGGTTTTTCCAAACCGGAACCGGGACCTCGGTTTCCTAGGAAAAATAATTGTTATTCTTCAATGTTGCATTTTAGTTGATTTTGTGTGGAATTGTGAGGTAGAGATTAATCTGTTATATTTGTTCAATGTTATTTAACATTTTAATGGATTATGTATAGATGATTGTAAGGTTGAGATAGTCTGTTATGTTTGTTCAATGTTTTTTTTAGCATTTTAGTTGATTTAGTATGGATGATAGTACTTTTCAAAAAAAAAAAAAAGTATGGATGATAGTAAGGTGGAAATTAATTTGCAGGAGGGAACATAATTATGTTTGTTCAATGTTCTTTAGCATTTTAGTTGATTTTGTATTTCTGTTAGTTGATTATGTATGGATGATTGTGATTTGGAGATTAATCTGCCAAAGGGAACATAAGTGTCAATTTGTTTGTTTGGTTATTTATTTATTTATTTTTTATGTTAAGATTTTGAATTAAAATAAAAAACTCTAATGCACTTAAATTACAAAAAAAAAAAAGTTGAGCTCGAGCTCAAACAAGGTTCCAACCCCATCGAGTCGAGTTCGAGCCTGAGCCCAAAATAAATGAGCCAAGCCCGGATAGTCCAAGCTCACCCAAACTTAGCTCGTTTATACCCTTAGATATATATAGATAAAGAGAGAGAGAGAGAGAAATGGTTGAAATGGAAAAGATTGGAGCTCGAGGGAAGGAGAAGGAGAAGGAGAAGGAGGTGATGGGGTTGAGTTTGGAGGTAAGTACCAACGGTTAAGATTTGGGAAAATTTAACACTTTTGAAACTCTAAAACATTTTAAAAAATACATGCTTTGGTGAATATTTTGTTTGCTCGAAAATATTTTAAGTTCGACAAACCTTTTTATACTGCATCAAACATAAAAAGAAAATTATAAAAACATAAAAATAAAAGTAGTTAGAAGTGTTTTGTGAGTATTTTATATTTTGAATTATTTGTTAATATTTTTATTTTTCACTTTTTTCTTGCCAAAAAAAGAGAGGCAAAAAGTTACCATAAAAAGCGTACCAAGCAACCCCTCTGGCTCTGGGAATGGGCTGGTTTCAGGTAGCCCAATAGAACTGATTTCTCGATTCATCGGGTATAGCCATGTCGCCGGCGAAAAGGCCCAAGTCCCCTCTAATCATTCTCTCATGTGGCCAATGGCCATGTTGCAAAAGTGGCCATTTACGGATAAAATTCGAGTTTTTGAAAAATTCAACCTTCTAGAAATTCCCTCTCTCTCTCTCTCGCAAACGCACAGTGACATCGACATGGGTGTGAAGAACTTGTGGGATATCCTAGAATCATGCAAGAAAACTCTTCCACTCCACCATCTCCAGTAAGTTCCCACTCTTTTTTTCCCTCACTTTCTTGCCAAGCCGGATAGACCATTGTTATTTTCCTTTCCATTTTCCATTTTTTCAATGGGTTATATGAATATGCTTTTGAATTTGGGGTTTAGGAACAAGAAGTTGTGCATAGATCTCTCCTGCTGGATGGTTCAACTCCAAAAGGTAAACAGATCACACTCCTGTATGAAGGAGAAGAATTATCTCAGAGGTCTCTTTCACCGCCTCAGAGCTCTCATCGCTCTAAATTGCAGCCTAATTTTCGTTACAGGTACTTGTGTGCGCCCCCCCCCCTTTTTTGGGGGGGTGGGGGTTCTCTTCAATTATGTTTTAAATGTTTGACATTTTCATTCCTCTGAAGACTGTGTCTGATTCTTGTAAAAGAATTACTAACGGGCTTGATTTTTAACAATAATTTGTCTTTATGCCTCGGTACCTTTTTTTTTTTTTTTTCCCTCTTCTGAAGCGAGTCTTTCTACTTATACTATCTACGTACATGGGTTTCAGCTCATTTATGGTCGTATATCAATTTTTGCTTGCCTAAGTAAATGAAAAAGAGTGTATTTAATTAAGATGTATTTGCTTTCCAAAGCATTTGACCACATTTCTGAAATCTAATTAATATTTATTGTCTGTAGATGGATCAATTCCTGCTATTAAGTTACCAACTTATAGGCGCCGCTTAAATTCAGGAAGTGAGGTGATAATCCTTGTATGCAATAGACCCTGTTGTATACCTTCTTTACAATATTCTTTTTGGTGTGGGTTTTTTTTTTTTAATTCTTCATACTAACTTCTTTTAGTTCATGAAGGCAGGTTACTCAAGATGAAAAAAACTTGCAGAAGGTGACCTCACTACGAAGAAATATGGGATCTGAGTTTTCATGCATGATAAAAGAGGCAAAAGTTTTGGCCACGGCACTTGGTATCCCTTGCTTAGATGGGTAATATTTTAGGTACTTTTGCCCCTTTTATCTTCTACCGGAAACAAAAAGATTTGGACTAACTCTATATCTTTTTGTGTTGATCTAAATTCAGGATTGAGGAGGCGGAAGCTCAATGTGCATTGTTAAACTCAGAATCGTTATGTGTGAGTAGAATTTTTTTACTGTTAGTTATATAGGAGTATCTGATGTCCACTGGAGATTCATAATGTGCACCATCAACGACAATTTTTATCATCATTTCTAATTGAAATTAACATTTCTATAATGACTATTAGGATGGATGTTTCACTTCAGATTCAGATGTCTTCCTATTTGGTGCAAGGACGGTGTATAGAGATATCTGCCTTGGTTAGTAGATGCTCATTTGCTTTTCTCTTGACTTTCCTTGGATTGAATTATTTGCTGTTTACTAATTAGGCATCCATTTTTCTAATAAATTAGGAGATGGTGGTCATGTCGTCTGCTATGAAATGGCAGACATTGAGGGACAGCTCGGATTTGGAAGGAACTCATTGGTAATTTCTAGCTGCCTTGTAAATGTAAATGTAATAATGAAGCCTTTTCTTTCTGGTTGATTTGATAATTCTTTTGGTATGCAATTGAGTGAGGAGTGATCATGATGCATAGTAGTATCTTCAAAGTTCATTTTTCAATTGACGCCATCATGATGGGCAACTACAAGAGAAGGTCAGGAGGTTGGCATTTAAGGCTTTTAAGCTGTAAAAGCAGTTGTGCTTGGCTGTAAGATATGGCAGGACTATCTCATTTAGCTCTTATACATGACAAGATTGTATTTTCTCTTTTGGAATTGTTCTTCAAGAAGGTACTCATATGGAATGGTTCACATACATTAGTCATAAGCTACTTCATTCTCTCCACAAGAAATGGCATTTATGAAAAGATTTATTTAGGAATATGTTTGTACATGTTCAAATGGGATTGGACTTCCTTCTCTATTAACAAGCTTGGTGACTCAGTGAATTGTAATCTTCAGATTACCCTCGCCCTACTTCTTGGTGGTGACTACTCTCAAGGAGTTTATGGTCTGGGTCCTGTAAGTTCTAAACTTGTTCCTTCTCTTTGGTAGACTACACTATTCTTTATGCACTTGTCAGATTGCATTTAGAATGGTAAATGCAAGCTTATGATGTAATACTAAATTTTCTTTCTTTAGGAGTCGGCTTGTCAGATTGTTAAATCCGCTGGAGATAATGTTGTCCTTCAAAAAGTTGCATCTGAAGGACTGTCCTTTGTAAAGAAGAAAAGAGGTTCAAAGAAACAGGGGCCTGTTTCCAAGTGCAATAACAAGGAGAACTCACTGGATCAAGAGATCAATATTAATGGTGAATCTTAGAAACCTATCAGTTCATGTAACTGGTCTGCTTTTGGTTCTATTATGCTGCTTTAGGAGACTTTTGTCAGTCTCTAAAATGAAGACTTCATGCGTTCATAGTTGTGCTTAAGTTAAATTTACAATTGTGATTAAGTAGATTGAAATATAGGATACTGGTCTTTGAGCTTTGAGATAAATTCATATTAAAAAAGGGTTTTTGAGATGAATTTGATAGATATTTTATTAAATGCTTTAGTATATATTCTGACACATTAAACAATTGCATTGTGTGTGTATCTATTCTATCGTCTGATTGGTCAACCTTGACCCTTGTTATTTTGAGGTTCATTTAGAATTCAGAGTTTCCCTTGATTTGATACAGCTCTTGTGGCCCACACTCAATTAGTGCTTTACCTAGATGTTGTTCCATTGTCTTTAAGATGATTTTGGCAGTTCCTCTATTAAATGCTTTAGTAGATATATTTTGGCATGATAGATTATTGCATTATGTGTATATACCATATTCTCATTCGTCTACTTTGACCCTTGTTATTTGTAGGTGATCTAGAATTTAGAGTTTACTCTTATGGTCCACACTTAACTAGTGCTTTAAATGTGGATGTCAAATCAACTGCTGTGTTTAAACACATTTCGAGGAAACCAGTTAGCTCTGTGTTCTTCATGCTTGGCTTGGAAACCTTAAGTCAGGCTCCCTTCACTTTTCGAAAGCGAGAAGGGGAGAATTTATCTATTAATATTAATTTAAGTAATCTAGTTTAATGTAATAATACAATGCATTATTGAATTCAACATGTGATTCTTGGAATTATCACTTATGAATATTTTTTAACAAGAAATGTGAAAATTAAACCTGTGAAAAAATGCCTATTGTCTAATGGATAGGACAAGGTTTTCTAATCTATTTTACAGTTTCAAATCATATTGGAAATAATATATTTCCATATATTTTGTTGATGATGAGGATATGTTGGTTATATTGATGTGGAGATGAACATGTTTCTCATGCATTTATTGGATTTGTCATTCCAAGTAGGGAGGCTTGTTTTTATCTCCCAGTTATATAGATAAAATACATAGATCCATCCAATACATGCATAGGTGAGAATGTATGTAAACTAGCTAGCTATTCTTATATGTTGATCTTCAGTTCCAAGTATTTGGTTTGGCAAAAGGGAAGAGTTTACATAGCTGTTACCATTGAATATTTTATGGTTGTGTAGGAAGTGAGCATGATTCACAAAGCGATGGTCAGCTCTTGCAAGTTATCAATGCTTATTTGAAGCCCAAGTGTCACTCGGTAGATTCTGATACTGTGCATAGGTAAACATCAGTTTCGTTGTGTACAGATGCTATTTGCTGCATATGGGAGAATGTTTAGCAATGTACTATATTAATAGGTTTTGTTTTTGGTCCCTTGCATGATTGCAAACAGTTAGTGCTACAACGGTCTTTCTGTCCTTTCTTGTAACTAATAGATATTATTTCCAAAATTATAATGGAGTCAGAGAGACTGCATTCTTTTTAAGAAGTTTATCTAACTAATCCTTTCATCGAGATACATCTTGAATTCCTATGTCTAGAAAATTATAAAAAGTAACATCTTTTTTTTTTTGATAACATCTTTACAGCTGTTAATATTTGATAAATTAATTAGAATTTCAGTTTTTAGTTACTTGGTTTTACAATTGATTTGTAGCATATGAATTATATTTATTTTGACATTTAACCATTTAGTTTGAATACAAAGTTTTTCTTTCATTTTCTGATGATAGCACATATGATGTGATATTACTCCAGTGGGCGGCCTAGCATTGTAGTTTTGAATTCTAAATATTCACCATGAAATAGGAATGCATTTACGACTGTCATTCAGACTAATATGCAACTTTATTTGAGTTCGCGATGTTAGTTTACAAATCCATTATTCTGTATACGTTGTGGCTGATATTTTTTAGCGTTGTGAAAAGTTTATGATGGCATTTTGAAATGGAAATTTGATTATGACTGCTGAGTATTTGGCACTTGGCAAATATTTTAATGATAATAGCAAATTAATTCGGTGAAGCAGTAACGTGTAGATCAGTGCTACACTGTCTGATCTTTATTATGATTATTTAAAAGTATATTGGTATTTCTAGAATTTTCTGCTCAATAAGACAATTTTTTCCCCCTTGGGTAAGTACTTAATAAGACAAATTAAAATGCAACAAGGAGAGAAAAAGGACTTAATTACATAATCACTGGTGGGTATTATAATCTATGCCTTTTTAACAGAATAATCATTAGAAGACATATTCAAAGAGACAGGAATACTCCTTCAAATTATTATCTATGAAATCCTACTACATGGTTGGCCACTTTTTTCTTTTTTTCTTTTCTTTTTTGATTGGTAATTTACACATGGTGGGACTTGAACCTAGGACCTTACCTTCCACCTTGCTACCAAGGTAGGAAGTACTATTTGAGCTAACGCTCATTGGCTACTCCAGGCTTGGCCACTAGCTCATACAAAATGCTTCATGTGCACCTGCACCTGCACCTGATACTTGAAAGAGAATCACCATGTAATTGTGCTGGAGTCTTGTAGCACTAGATATCTCAATTTCTTGTGCCACAGCATATACATCACTCTGAACTTGTGAACAGGTCAATAGGGTGCACCAAAAGCAGTGAAACTCAAGCTGTCAGCTAACCATCGGCTGGCTAAGTTGTTGATTTTATTGTTCTTAGTCCATCAAGAACTGGAATTAGACTGGTTATTATAATGTGAAAGCCAGGGAATGAAGTTGCATTTTGCTTCACCTTTGTAGGGCTTCTGCTCAATATCCTTTTCAACATGCCAAACTTCAGCAGATATGTGTTCAGTTCTTTGGGTGGCCTCCGGAGAAAACAGGTTCTTCATTTGTTCCCTCACTTATATATTCATGCCTTATATGCTGTCAAATATAAGAACTTACTCAAGCATTGTGTAGATTTTGATTGTCTTAAATAGTTGGAGTTTGTAGTGGCTAAATGCGAGTCAAGGTTTTTGGCTACTGTCCTAGTTATACCAAAACAAGATTCTCGAGTGAAGTCAGAACACTGGATTTTTCCAATGGCCAATATTTTGCAAATTACATCAGTGGCTTAAAGTTGTGCAAGTCTTCAAATTCTGGAACCTAAATCTCAGTGGATTAAGAAAATATGCTATAGTTGTAGGACATTTATATTTGGGAATTGTCATGCTGAACATTTCAAGAACATGAACCTGTGTCCACCGGTGTGGAACACTTGTTTGTGGAGTTATGAAAGATTACACCTTTGGTTACCCAGGATATGTGCAGAATCTTATGGGTGTTACACATTTTTCTATGAAGAAACTAAATACATACCCAGGAAGTACATAATTCAAAATACCTGCTGTTCTCATGTGTAATACATGTATGATATGGGTAAATGGGATAGGTATTAGACAGGACTCGACAGGATATGGTTTGGGGACGGCGTGAATAGAGCATGCAGCACAAATAGGTTTGGGGTAAAATTAGATTTTTCTTCAGAAAAGTGGGTATTTAAATGTACACAAGGGTGAACACAAATTTGTATCTCCCTGTTGTAGTTACCTAAAAACAAAAACAGTGCACATCACATGGCTTCAAAAGTTTGGTTATTTGTAGCTATTTTATCTCTATGGTATTTGTTCTTCATCTTTTAAAGTAGAAGCTGACATATATAATGATATAATAATTAACTATGGTATACATGTTTTTTCATATCCTAGATTTTAGGAAATGACACTCTAACGTCTGTACCATATCTTATTAGTCTTAGTGCTTCCTAGGTACATAGTTAATGTACTAAATATGGTCTCCACAAGAAAACTAAAGCACTGACCTATGCATAGATCAAGAAATGTAAAAAAGTATAACTTCGTAAAGACGAACATATAGACTATAGTTCTGTCAATATTTCTTGATGTTTTGGAGTTGGCTGTGTTACTGTGTTGGACATGCTGTGTCCTCTACATGACACAATTCTCATATCTTTGTCCAAAATCATATTGGACTTTTTGAGATTACAGAGTAATCATAAAATATGTTAACTGTAACATTTCCTAGTTTCTAAGTCACAAAATGGTCTTTTCAATCTTTTTTCCTTTTCTCTCTTTTCTCTTTTTTTTTTTTTTTTTTTGTGGGGGGGCGGCGCGCTTCTTGTTGGTGTTTTGTTAGCTTATTCATGATTCATGGCTCAGACGAGTACATCCTTCCAAAGATTGCTGAAAGAGATCTACGGCGATTTTGTAATTTGCGTTCCACTTCATCAGATCTAGGACTGAAGCTTCCACTACATGAGGTACTACTGTTCTTTCTGTCACTAGTTCTTCCTGTTTCTTTATTCTTAGTGCATTATTCAAGACAAATTTACGATATGAGAGGATTCTGTTTGGTCACTCATGTTCTTGAAACTTACAGGCATGTTTGGGATCTTATAAAGATTGAAAAAGTCATTGTGATTTGCATTATCTTGAAAGCATTTTCTACCCTTTTGCTTGGACAATTATGAAAATTGGAGCCACTAGCTCTTTTCATTTCATGTGAAGAAGCAATTATGGATTACGTTTATTTTAGTTACAGTTGAAAATAAGTTTTGATTTTAAATTTTTTAGGGGAAAGTCTACATACCCCCCTCAAACTACCACCTAATTGACAATGTCCTCTCTAAACTATTTGTACATTGTCAATGTCCTCCCTAATGACGAAACTACCCTTAGAAAAATAAAAACAAAAAATACTAAAACTTTTAGAAAAAACCTAAAACCATATATATATATATATAGTCCAAGGGGTGGCCAAATTAAAAAAAAAAAAAAGGTTAAAATAATTAATATATATTTTTTTAATAAAATTGAAAATTTCCGTTTTAAAAAAAATTAAAAAAAAAATCATTTTTTAAAATTAAAATTTTTCGCCTTTTTTTTAAAAAAATAATTATTATATATATAATTTTTTTTCGAATTTATAGGGGTATTTTTGTTTTATTAAGAAATCTGTAGGGGCATTTTTATCTTTTTTCTAGCCTTAAAGGGGATATTGACAATGTTTTGGTAGTTTGGGGGGACATAGTCAATTGGGTGGTAGTTTAAGAAGGGTATGTGGACTTTACAATGATTGTGTCCATAAGATGTACAAAATTGCCCTTCTTGTTTAAAACATAGTTGATGGAGTCTGAGCGAATATGATATTTGTACTTTTCTATCCTTAACTATTTTGTGGTGTATTTGGTTTACCATTCCCCTTTCATATTGCTAGCAATATTTCCCAATTGCAGATACCAGTAAAATGCCCTTTATCTGGAATTATCAAGCACCGAAGGGTTCTGGGAAGAGATTGCTATGAAGTCTCATGGGAGGATTTAGATGGAGTTGAAACCTCCATAGTACCAGCAGATCTCGTAGAGAGGTATTGAGTTTCATTATAATGCAGTGACTTGATTCTTGTTGGATGGTGCTGCATCTAATCAGAGGGGTGCCAGGTTGCAAGCATTGAAAGCCCTTTTTTTCGTTTGAGAATGCAACTTGGCAGTGTGAGATGCTTGCTAATGGAAAGTTAGGTTTTTCGAGAACCAATAAAATATGTTTTCCCGTTTCCCTAATATTTTATTTTTAAATCTTGGGAGTTTTGCCAAATATATAAGTAGGAAAAAGAATGTTTCAAAAATAACAAATCTTCTCAAAATAATTGCACTGAGGGAGCGCATCAAGATAACTGTTATTAATCCATAGTATCATTATGTAGTCAACTTCTAGCAAAAGGTTAATGCTGTTTACATGTTTTTTTGACATTGTGTTGGTGCAAGTGGGTATCCAGTTCTACTTATCAAATCAAAGAAGCAAAAAGTCTACAACCATTTACCAGAAATTTTTTAGGGATATTCTGGATAAGCAAATATTACTGTCTTCTATTTGACAGCCTAATATCTTCTAATACTGTGAAACTTGTTACCTTGTTTCCTTTTATTTGTCTCAAGTGCCTGTCCTGAGAAGATTGTGGAATTTGAGGAGAAAAAAGCTGAAGAGAAGAAACAAAATCACCGAAAAGCAAGGCGAAAGAAGTCAGACGAGGGATCTTCTGTGGCTGAAATTGATCTAGAACTCCAAAGACTATTACTTGACATTGAATTGGGAAGCAGTTCTTCTATTCATGATCCCTCCTTTTCTTCCATGTTGATATCAGGAAACTGTACTGCTGCAACAGAAGTATATCTAACAAACCAAGATACGTTGTTTGATCCAAAGAGCAGTACTAACTGCAATGATGATATGTCTTGCTATGAAGTTGGTGAAAGGGAGGTCATTGACCTCTTAAGCCCTCCCCCGCCAAGACAACATCATACTGTTTCCAAATTTCCACAATCAAATTGTCAAGATATTGAAGTGATTGATTTGTGTGAGTCAGAAACAGATGTGTCGCCTGAACATGAAAAGAAGGCAAGAGAATTGAGGTTATTCTTAGACAGCATTAGGGATGATGTCCCCTGAACATCCATGAAGGTCAAATTCTGTAGAAAGGAAGAAATCTAGTGTAATCTTAGTTTGAAATTCCCCTCAATGACACTGCTTTTGTGTCATGTATCTCTTTAGTTTCCTCTTTGGTAGTAGAGATACTGTAGTATATCAAAATCATATTTAGATGTAGTGCAAGGATGCTAGATAAGTTATTATATATGGCAAAAATTTAGTTCAAATTCATTCTTTCTCATATATTAGTTCCCTGGGTTTTGACATTCCCAGTAGGTTCTGATTTTGTTTGTGGCGAGGGTCCAGGTACAGACTGTATTTTATGTATTTCTTTACTTCTGAGATAAAGAGTAATGCTACTCTTAACATTTCACTCCCATTTTATCATACTAACCCTTGCTTCATCCTGTTGATGTGGCATGGGCTGAATGGAAGTAGAATTTTTTATTTTATTTTAAAGGAAGTGGGTGTAATAAAACAAGTGTGAAAAATAAATTTATTCAACAAAAAATTCAGTTTGTGATAAACCACTTTTTCACTCCCAACATGATCGAGAAGTAGCATTAAGAATTCCCGCATATGAAACTCTACAGAAGATGTCCAAGCTCGCAAAGTAAAAAGGGAGAAAAATGAGATTACATTTTTTCTAAGAGAGGTAGAGAATTGTACTGAAAATAATAATAATGAGTAATTACCTTTTGCCCCCACGTCTTGACACTTTTCCTTTATGAACTACCAACTATGTCACTTGATCCCATCAAACTACTATCTTACAACACTTTTTTTCCTTCCGTCAGTCAAAGGGATTAAAACTAACGATCAATAGTCATGTGACTTATATGTGCTATTTTAAATTTCGTTTCTTCCTATTTTTGCCCTGACTTCTGATTTTTGGATTAAGGTTTATGATGATATAAGTGTCATTGTATTAATCTGAAGTGAGGGCAAAAATGAAAGGAAAAAAATTTAAAATAGTTGACCGTTAGATTTCACCCCTTTGACTGACAGAAGGAAGAGAAATGTCATAAGATGGTAGTTTGATGGAGTTAAGTGTTATAGTTGGTAGTTCATGAGAGAAAAGTGTCAAGGCACTGTAGTTCCTTAGGGTAAAAAGTAATTACCCCTAATCATATATATATATAAAAGCCGAGTTTTTGCTCGGAGAGAGCCTAGAATTGCGACACGGTCCTCAATCGGTTATATTAGAAAGTACCTAGAATTGTGACACGCTATGCGTTTTAAATGTTAGCCTTTTAATAAGATAATTAAAACATAGGGGTTTTATTTATAATGCATTGAATTGTCTAAATGAAGAAAACAAAAGTTTTCAAATTCTCTCTCTCTGTGCAAAAGTGCAAGTATGGAGATAAAAAGTAGAAAAGAAAAGGACTGGCCATTATTAGTTTCCACTTGAGCTCCATTTGTTTCAAAGTGAAGCTTCTTTAAAAAAATGTTTCCTGTATTTTTTATTATTTGCTGCGGATGAAAAATATAAGTCAACGAAAATGAATTTCTCAAAGTTTGCGAAAAATGAGGCATTTAGGGCATAAAATGACTTACTCCTCATGTTAACACTAATGTGCTCGCACTCGTACAAAATTCCCTAGAGCTCATTTTTTCTTAGAAGGTATCAATTCTAGAAATCCTTCACCTCTCATATATATGTTTATATATATATCTCTTAGGAAGCTCCCAAAATTTTCAAATTTTACTATTTCTTTATTAAACAAGTGTTAAATCCAAAATTGGTTTATGTGCTTTTGATGTTTATCAAGTAAATAATTGGGTTTTCAAAAATGATAACATTGGTCATTGCACTTTTTGGCTGTGTGAAACAACTCCTTCAGTCCACTTTTGTACTGGGTCATAGGGTGGATGGTGGTCGTAGGGGACCCCACCCCTGAGACCACCTCCACCTGTTTGTCCCCCTTCAAGAGAAGCACATATATAGTGGCATCCTTGGGGGTGAACTTGGGTTTGTTGGGTTGGAGGATGGCCTAGACAATGAACACCGTCACCAAGACGATGAAGTTGAAGATGAGCATGCCAATGCAGATTCACTTGAAGATCTTGTGCCGCTTGTTCCTGGGGTTGCTGTAGTCCTCCAGTGCTAGGGGTGGGTCATGGGCAAGAGGATTCCCCCATGACCCACCCGAAAGCAGGAAAGGGTGGGTAGCGCCACTCCCACCTCCGCGACCACCTCTACAAGGTAGGGGTGGGTTGCTGTACCACCACCAATGGAGGGGATTTTCCCCACTGCCACCCTTTCCTTCTTTTTTTCGTTTTGTTTTGTTTCAGGAGATATGTTGATATGGTAAAGATGTCAAGATGAAGCACTGATTTGGCAATGTGTGATGATCTAACAATGCTTGCGTGGAGATAGTAAAAGTGGCATAATGCGATTGGACCACCTGACTTTTTGGGTACAGGTTGCAAACAGCTTAATGATGGAAGTAGACGGAAGAAGTGATTTTAAATAGTTAGAAAGCACAAGGACTAATTATATCACTTTTGAAAACCCAAGTACTAATTTGATAAATATCAAAAGCACATGGGCCAATTTTGGATTTAACCCTTAAAAAATCAATTTATCCAGTTATTAAATTGATCTAAGAGGAAAATATACCTACTCCCTTCAAATTAACATCCCTATTGCATATGCACCCCAAGAATACTATTTGTGACACTTCATCCTTTCTAACTACCATTTCATTACAAAAGGATTCCTCTGGTAGCTATTTGGGTTGAAATGGATAGAAAAAGACTTAGGTGACACACATGCATATTTTAGATTTGAGATGTACAAATTGTCCTTCTATGGTTGAAGCATGTTAAAAGAAGAAGAAGAAGCCCTTTGTTTTGGTAGTGGCACCCTTCTATAATGGTAATGGGTGGCCATGAGCCAACCCTTTTGTTGTGGTAGGGGGTGACCGCACAACCAGCCCCTCTATTATGGTAGGGCAGCCGCATGGCTAACCCCTCTACTATAGCAGGGGTGGCTTGGTCATCCTACTAACAGAGGGGGTCACCGCACAATTGTTCCATTGAAGCACTTCATGATATGGCACCACGGCAATTTCATAATTGATACTTCCCAAATGGAGGTAATTTGGAAAGCATAAACGGCTCTAGCGCACATGCTAGTCGCAAATGATACAAAGGGTAATTTGAAACATTTTTGTAGTTTATAGTCTTGGTTGCAGTGCGTCTTAGTTTGAAGGTGTAAATGCAAATGGGATGGTAATTTTGGAGGGGGAAGCAAAGTGTAATTTACCTGATTATTAATTATAAGAGGTTATATAAAAATATATTAATGATTTTCAGAGTGAAACAAACATCAAAAAATATTTTCTTGATCATTTTTAGAGTGGTAGCCAAATACTAGAAAATCAGTAGTTTTCACTAAAATGTTTTTAGTTAAATATATTTTTCACAAAAAAAACATTTTACGTTCAAACAAACACTGCTTTATATAAAAATAAGTAAGATACCATGTAGATGTAACCGATTTGAAAATGTTGCACAAGGTTCAATGTCAAGATGGTCAGTCAATTCCCTTTCAAGTTTTAACAGCCAAATCATAAACAATACATGGTAGTTGGAGACTTGATTTTACCTGAGCCATGATAGCAATGAGAGCAACTTGGCGAATGTAGCAACTCTTTCCACCCATGTTGGGTCCAGTAACAATCTGACAATACTCTCTGTCTGCATGCAAATTTGTGTCATTTGGAACGAAATTGTCTTGTAATGTAGTTTCCAAAACCTGATCAAAAGTAATAAACAGTAAACAGGAGGCCATATCCCAAAACAAAACCCCCATTTTCTCAAATCACAGGTCCAGAATGGCGAGTTCAAATGCAACCTAGAGGATAGGTAGAAACTAGGAAACCACTTCTCTGAAAAGAGAATAGGTTATAGTGTTTCTCCCCGCTTAGCGAGAGGGGGAGAGAGATTTTGCACTTGTTAATACTGATGTATAAATTAAAAAAATTGGGAAAAACATACCTCCTTCAAACTGACACTCTCTTTACAAAGGCACCACCACACTACTATTTGTGACATTTGGGCCCCTTCAACTACCATTTCATTGCAAAAGGGTCCCTAAGTTAGCTGTTGATGTTAAAATAGATGAAAAATAGCAGACGTGAAATACACATTCATATTTTGAACTTACGGGTGGTCAAGCCACCCTCTTTGTTCTTAAAAAAAAAATGGTTGCTTCTTTTTTAAAAAAAGTAATTTTTAGGGAAATTTGGATATTCTAAGTCACAATTTTTCACATCCATGACTCATTTTCTATATATTTTAATGCCAACATTTGACAGACAGGCCAAATTACAACGAATTGATAGTTTGGGAGAATCAAGTGTCAGAAATGGTAGTTTAAACGTGTCTTTGCAAACAAGATGTTAGTTTGAGGAGGTAAAGTATATATTCTCCAAATACTTTTACAATACATATATTTTCTATATATTTTAATGCCAACATCTAACAGACGAGCCAAATTACAACGAATTGATAGTTTGGGAGAGCCAAGTGTCAGAAATGGTAGTTTAAATGTGTCTTTGCAAACAAGATGTTAGTTTGAGGAGGTAAAGTATATATTCTCCAAATACTTTTACAATATATATATATATATATATATATTTTCTCCAACAAAATATCTTTGCAAAACATCAGCTTGACCCATTACCCATATCAACATGTATGGAAGAGTTGCCATTATCTACCCCGATCTTCAGAAGCTGCTTCCATGGCTAGAACTATTGAATTTTCTTTAACCTTAATTTTGATGTAAATAAACCCTTTATCTATATATGCAGTAGCCCCACCACTAAGAAATCTCTAGAATTGGAATTTGAACACTATTAAGATCACTCAAGGAATAAAATCTAATGTTTCTAAATAATGATCTATATTTTTGAATCCCAATGCCATTTACACATCAAATAATAGAGAAATTGATTCAACACAAAACATTATTGTAGCACCTAGTAATACCCAAAGCACTGAGATTAGATAAAGAAAGCCTCTCATCAAACAAGTTGAATGACTTTGTGCATTCATAACAGATTGTAGCTCAAAGACTACAATACCTTGTTGAGCAGAAATATATTGTCATTTATAAAATAACATCAGTTCAACACATTCAATGTTTAATCAATAAGATACCTCATTGAGTGTAGAAAAACTAAATAAGTTTCACAAACATACCGGGTGACGACCAGAACGGATATATATCTGAACAGGTTCATCTTCATAGACAAAAACTGGGCAAACATAGTTCTGCAACAGATAATTTTAGAGGATTACATAACCATATAACATAAAGTTTTAAGTCTCAGATATAATGGAAGGTTTCACACCCCGTCCCTAGATGATTTTCAGTATGGCAAAACAAAAATTGTGGTAACTACGAATAAATCCTTTTCCACTGACCCATTCATATTAACAGTAATAAATGCATAAGGGTGATTGTGGCAAAAGTCAAAATTTATTTTAAAACATTTGTACGGTAGAGAAAACTTCTGGAACATCCTGAAAGGGCTATGTGGACTATAATTTAGGGACAGGAGGTAATCATTTCTCCAAGAGTATACCTTATTTCTAGAAAGAATGGCAAGCGAGTGCAGACAATCCAAAGTAGCTAATGCTTGAACAGCAGCTTGGAACTCAGAAAAATATTGACTGAATCCCCTTAGAAAGCTATCCCAAGCAGCTCGACAGGCAACAGTTAGCTTCTCATTTGCCAGGGATAACTCGTCTAAAGCAGTCAATACTTCAGGTGGGTGATAGCGTATTGTTTTTTTGGTGCTGTTTACCTTGACCCAATTCAAAGGTACCTTTACATCTAAGGGCAACTGCAGCAAAGCTATACTAAGTTAGGCATACCAACAAGTGTTGCAGATGTAATTAAAATCATCAAGCTATATTTTCAAGGGAAATAATCAAAAGTAAGGCCAAGCATGTCTGCAAAACATAAAGACAAGGGAACATGGCCAATAACAATGAATAACCAATCGATATAAAGGGAAAAAAAGAGAGGACAATAATGTAACAAAATTTCAAGTCACTAGAGATTGATCTAAGAGAAATGCTAGTCAGCATTATCAAGTGTCTATCTCCTAGCATTCTCTTTGTTCTTTTGCTTTCTGTTTTTGTTTTTGTTTTTTATTTTTATTTAAAAAAAAACAAGTGGATGTGAATGTGCTGCATAGACAAGAATGCTAAGAGATGGACTTGAGAATGCTGAGTAATATTTCTCTTTATCTAAATACAATGCTATTGCCAATTTCATAAAACTTAAGCATTAACATAACCCAAATCTTCCTACGCTAACTATGGTTCAATACTTGTAATAAAGACAAGGCTCCATCATACCATGTGTAACTTAATTCAAAGCTTAACAAACCTTCAGGTAGAAAAATGTAAAAAAAATTTAAATAAAGATAGACATTCAACAAACAACCAAAAAGAGGTGAGAAAACAAGAAAAAACAAAGAAAAACAACGCAAACACCACCACCAACCAAAAAGCACTAAGAACAAAATAAAAAAACTCATTCTTTTTTTTTATTGGCACCAGGTGTCCGGAGCTTCGCTTCGACTAATCCCGGGGGTGCACAAAATAAAAAAACTCATTCTTAATTTTGTGTTGAACAATAGCAGAAACATACACACTCAGATTAACCAAACTGAGCTTTAGAAACTACCCCCCTCCCAGGAAAAAAATGGAGTTCATGGAAAATAAACTAGAAACAACTGCTACATTAGAACACATGAACACCTTTAGTCCTTTTAGCAAAATCTATTAGTAGATGTAACAACTCAAACACCTGACATTAAGGACCCTCTACACTATTTGAGGAAAAAAGAAAATTGCACTCAAAGTACAAAATAACTAACTTCGGAGTAACAAGATAGATGGAATCTCGAATGAGAAATGCTACACCACCTAAATTTTTTCTTTAAAAGTTGGTTCCCAAATGATATGTCACCATCCCATGAGTTGGTGATACATTTTCCAAAATAATAAATTTCATGTGATGGTGAATCATTTGGAAACCAACTTTTGGAAAAAAGAAAAAGAAAAAGGGAAGTATAGCACTTCTCATCTTGAATAGAAAAAGATATCTATAACACGCATTGGGAATTTTAATTATGTAAAACAATTTCCAGGCTGAATTTCAACTCAACTACCTCTATCAAATGTGTTATTCCAGACACACTCATGAATTCCAACTTGCGCATTCCAAGCCGCTTGCGATACAAATCAATCAAAGAATCCAATTTCTCCTTTGCCAGTTGAAGCTCTTTCCGGGCTTTAGCAACCTATGCATAACAAGTCAAGTCAAGATCACATAGGGAGCATGATTAAAGAAGGCATGATAAAGCACAAAGAGAGAGAGAGAGAGAGAGAGAAGATAAAAAGATATTGGAATTCAGAGGATGAAGCCCTTTGTCCATAGTACAAACCTCAGGAAATTCGCCATTAGAAATGACAATTAAATTTTGTAGATCCCTTTGATCAGCTGCTTCTTTGTTAAGGGTAGACAACAGTTTTGCAGCATTGCCAATTACACTGGATGATGAAGCAGCCAAAATCAACTTTCTCAACAATTCAGAGCACACGGTCTTTGCTTTCATATTCTTCCCATTGTTCTCTTCTTCAATATGAAGTTGCTGAAGTTGTTTTCCAGCATATAAAATAGCTTGAATAACTGCAATGAACTGTAACATCCAATCATGCAAAAACTATCAGCATGCTAAATAGGAGGCATGATAATTGACTCCAACAATCAATTAAAACGTGATGATGAGGGAAAAAAATTGTATTCTTGCGTAATTGATTCTAGCTTTGACATGTAATACGATTTGAACAATATAAGAAATCCAGCATTCTAAGCCACTATGATAGTCTGAATTGATGAAGAATACCTTCCTCACAGAATATCACAAAAAAAAACACCATTACTAATTCATTCAATTATCCATTTATTATCTTTTTCAACAGCAAAACTTTGACCTTCAGTAGAACTAGAACCATGATTAAATGCTTCTAAAGTTGATCAGAAAGCTAACAGCATTCAACACTATAAGATCAAGATCTTTCAACACTAAATCTGAAGATTGTACTAACTGGGTGAGCATAGCATGTAGCTGCCCAACCCAATCCAAAGAAGCAAATATGCATGTACTTGCAATAAGAAGGTTTTCGTTTTTCTTTTTTTTTTTTTTTTTTTTGGGTGGGGGAGTGGGTGGAGAAAGAGATGTAAGATGCGAAATAGGAGCATCAACTTTCGGTTGGTTTTGGTTGGGGTGAGGTTAGAAAATAAATTCTGAGGCATTAGTACTAGAATCATTTACCAGAAAGACAACACATAAATTACTTATATGTTGATAAAACTACAGCAAAACACATTTATAGAGGAATACTAAGTAAAGCAATACACATTGATAGAGCAAAGGATAAGCATTTATTACCTCAGATGGGGTGGCAGTCCGATGGAAGATTCTTGTTATTCCACGTTGAATATCAGCTGACCTTCCCAATGTTGTCAAAACCGAAGAAAGTAAATAATTAAACTCAGGTTGTACAATTGTTATATCAGAATCTTCCCCATCTGGCCCTCCAATATTTTGTGAAGCTCTAGAAGACCCCATGGACTCTGCAATCTCAGAAACAGCATCAAGGCGAGAAGAAATCATGTTTCTATCACATAAAGGGTGAGTTACCTGTATCATGTGATCGAACTATTAAATACTGGGGAACAAGATTTTCAAGCAAAATACATCAGAACCACATCCACCCCATACCCATTGCCTAAGAAGCCTTGAACCGAATATGGTCAGAGTATGATTCATCGACTGCAGCAAGGAGCCAGACTCAGACCCATCACTGTTATTCTTCAAAACCTAAAGACAATGGACACAGTTATCTACTGAGGAGAAAAAAAAGGTATAAAATGGAATTTCCTAATGAGGAAAAATCAAATCAAAAGAAGTTATTCAGCTTCCAGAAAATATCAAATGCATTATGTGTATATCATGTTAATAAAGTTTTTTCAAGGCTCAGAAATAAAAATAATAACATTCTTCAAGAATACTTTCAAATTCCTCCAACTAGGTATAAGTTATCCTACACTGGAGAGACAACGCAGCATTGCTGCTGCCAACTCAACATGTGGGCTACAACAATTGACAATAGATGACAATAAAGTCATAAAAACATCAATGCTGTCAGTGCAGCATCTGGGTCACAGTAAGCCTAACTTAGGGTCTAGTTTATGGATTGAAGTATGAACCATTGGGGTTGAGATGATTTACTACCTTGTTGAAAGATCCTGTCCGAGGCAGCCCAGCAGCAAAGGAGCCAGACCTTATGCTGGCTCAGAACTATTGGCAGTTTAGAATATCACAATACTAGTTTTATTAACATTCACCAGGCAAACAACTTTTCAGAATACAACAAAATAGTCAATTACCTCCAATTGTTGAAGTGCATTAGCTGAGAGGGCCATCTCCGTGTTGCTTGAAAAGGGCCTAAATGAACCTCCTAGGCACAAAATTCTTTCAAAACCAAATTGTTTTAGATGACGAATGGTTAAGGCCAATGCTTGGACAGCCAATTCTGGCATGTTCATAATTCCCTTTAAAACCAAAATAGCATGGTGTAAAAAGATGACAGATGATAAAGAAGTGAAAAAAAACAAAAAACAAAAAAACAAAAAACAAAACAAGACAATAGCGCTATGAAGACAGAAAATAAAGATATAATCACATTTTTCTTTTATAAAAAAAGGAAGCAATATGAAAAATTTGCAGCAGACGGACCACTAATAATTTAACTAACCCATGAGGATAAAGTAATCTGGAGGTTATTCAACTAAAAAAGGATCTGCTAAAGGAGCATTGTAGGGTAAAGAGTGTTATCCATGCCCAATGGTTCTATATAGCTTGGTGCATGAAGAAAAAAATGTAAATAATACCATACCTCAATTGTCAAGTAATGGCTTCCCTGATCTGCGACCTCTGTGTTTTGTTTTGAATGATCTGCTAAACTATCTTCACTCATGACCTCAAATAAAGACATCACTTCCGCAAGTGCACCACCATCTTTGAAGCACTCTCGCGAGGCATGCTCCACTCGGACATTCGAGGCAGGTCCAGCATAACCAAGTAAGGACTAATTACAAAAGTTCCCAATAATATTAGGCAAGTCCAACTTGGAGGTCAGGAAAATCACACAGCAATAGATAAACAAGCATCGAAACAAAAACGACAAATCACATCATCCATAGATTAAACATATTTGATATAAACGCACAATGAAAATGCAACAAGAGTACAGAAGCCCTTAACTAATATCAGCAAAACCCAGCACTGTACATTTCTCAAACATAATAAAAAATCTGTTTCATTTCTTCTATAACACAAACTTTTATTATCATAAGTACGAGGTTACCTTCTCTGTTTTCTTAGAGAGAGGCTCCCCAAGAAGCAACTCGGCCGGTGACAAGGTCAAAACCACAGCCTCAAGCCCACTCCTCATAAAAGTATCATTGAACTCCGCATAAACCACATCCCCGGCAGATATCTCCACCGCAACCATCCCAATTCTCACATCAAACTGACTCTCCAATCCACACTCCATATTCTTTTCCAAGACACACTTCTCCACCACACACATCAAATAATTACTCTCTCCCCCGCAACCGTCCTCTCCTCCCCCCACATCCTCGGCTGCCTCCAGCGTCGCCTTCGTGTACAATGCCGATAAACCCCGGCAAAACGGGCCCAACCGATTCGCCCCGTGCGCCTTAATGGCCGCAGTCTCGGTCTGCTTCACTACACCAACCTTATACCCAGCACTCACAAGCCTCCTCACATGGACATTTAATCGAAAAGTTGGCACGCTGGCCGTCATAAAATTGTGATCCAAATGGGCATAAATCCCCAACACCCTGGCGGCAATTTCAGCATCTTCGCCAAAAAAGCGGTACTTGTAACCAACCTCCACCATCAAAAGAACATCTGGGTATTTGTTCTTTAGGTCCACTACTTGTTGTTCTAAGGGGGTGTATTTGGTCGGGTTTGGATTTGGGTTATGAGTGGAAGGCTCTGGAGCGGTTGGGGAAGGTTCTAGAAGTTTGTGCAGGAATTTTTGGTGGAGGGAGGGGTTGTAGAGAGGGGGAATGGGGTTGTGGGTGTGAGGAGAGAGTTTGGGGAGTTTTGACGGTTTGGGATTCGGGGAGGAGAGTTGGGAGGAAAGGAGGCGTTTGACGGGTGAGAAAGTGACTGTGGCTGAGATTTTGGGAGGTGGGGTTGGTGGGTTTGGGAAAGAGGGTCGTGGGGTTGAAGAAGGAGGTGGAAAAGGGGAAGGGTTTGGCGGGGTTTTAGGTTTTGAAGCAAAGAAGCGGGATATCACTTGCTGTTTTTGCTTGCCCATAACGGTGGTGCTTGTGGTGATGGTGGAAGCGAAGCCAAATTATTCAGAGAGCGTTTCTTGATTTGGCGCGCTTCATCCTTATGCGGCTCTGCCTTTTTAAAATATCCGAGTAATATTATAAAGTTTATTAGATTCATTCTATACTTATTTTAAATGTGATATGACTTTTAAAATTATTAATATATCACTCAATAAATCATATTTCAAATTTAACGATAATTTGAAAAATTACATTACATTTGGAATAACTCTAAAAAAACTCTAAAAAATCTTAAAATATTACTCAAAATATCCATTACCTTTAAAACGTTAGCAAAAAATAACGACATTTATTTATGGAAAAATGTTATATATTACATTTTTATTTCATAATTATTTCAAATTATTGACGTGACAATTTTAACCTATTTTTGGAATTTTTTTTTAAAAAAAATATTTAGATTAAACAATAACTAATCTAAAAGTTTGTTGATATTACATCTATAATTTTTAGCATTATTTTTAAGAGCATTGCGGAAATGAGGTCTCGTTTACTCACATTTCCTCAACAGTAGAATGGGTTAAAATTAGTTATAATTTTAGTAATTTGGCCCCCTAAAAAAAAAAATTTTTGCCCTATTTTAGATTTTTTTGGCTCTATTCTTAATTTTTGAGTTATACATTAAGTTTTTATTTTATTTTACCTATACTTTTAAATGCTCACTTTTTGGTACATCTATAATAGTCTTTATTTAAAAATAACAAAATATTTTTTTATATAAAAAAATCAAAGAGTATACGAAAATTTTTTTCGATTTCCTCATAAAATTTTCTAGGTCTATGCAACTTCACCGAGTGCCGCCTACTGCCCAAGTTCTGAATGAGTGCTGCCTATCACCACCTAAGGGTGCATTTGGGAATGCGTTTTTAAAAAAATAATCTGCGATTTTAAACAAAATCTCAATTTTAGAGTGTTTGGAATTGCGATTTAAAAATTAAAAATTTTAAAATCGTGAAAAAATCTACGATTTCTATAAGCTAATTAGAAGGTGCTTATTCAAAAAAGTACAAATTTAAAACAAAATCACATTTCTATTAAAAAGATATTTGGCTCAATAATTACCTATTTTGTGCAGGAATTAAAAAAAATACCAAGAATACCCACTTAAAACATATAAACCCTTCTTGTCTCTTTTCTCTCTCGATCTCTTATTCCTTTCTCGTTGTTGTTCATCCTCTCTCCGCTCCTCTACTAGGGAAGAATCTCACCTTAATATTTTTTTTCTCTCCATATAACTCTTTTGTGTTTGGTGTTTGGTGTTGTTTTATGTGGGTTGTATGATTATTGTGCCTTTTTATATATGTGTTTATATGTTCTTCAATCGATTTTTATAGAGTAATAAGCATTTGTGATTTTTTTCTCAAAATTTTATTTAGATTACCGTACAAGTATAATGTTGTGTAATCTATTACGGTGTGCAATGATAGATTACTATACACGCACAGTGATGTACAGTAACCGTGTGAGGCATTTTAAAAAAAATGTTGTGCAGTGCATAGTGCCCAGGATGATGGTTTTTTTTCCTTAGATCACCGTACTGCACAGTGACAATATACATGACTATTTTTTATGGTTTTTTTTTTTTTTTGGGTATAGTAACAATTTGTGATGAATTATTTTATTTTCTTTTTAAATGGGTAGTGCACTGTAACAATTTGTGATGGTTTTTTTAATATAATTTTTAATGGGTAATGCACAGTAATAATTTGTGATTTTTTTTATTTTAATTTTTTTATTCTGCACTGCACAGTGACCCGTCACTATGCATAATGCACAATGATGTGCACGGTAACAATTTGCAATAAGATATAGCAATATATAATTGCTTAAGTAGAAAACTCAAAGTTAATATCAAATTATAATTCATACTTTTGTTTCTATAGGTGTTAAAATAGAGGCTTATAGACAATGTTAGTTATTTTAATGTTATAAAGAAATGTCATTACTAGTAATTTGGCCATGAAACCGCAATTATATGCTAATGTTATCCAAACACTCAATTAATAAAAAAAAGTACTTTTTAGCTTGTTTTACCAAACGCCTGTGCGATTTTAAAAATGAAATTTTTGAAAACGTAATTTTTAAAATCGCACTTATTAAAATCACACTTCAAACATGCCCTAACTAACGAACAATAGGCTGTATGGTTTTCACTGTTCCGACATAGTTGGGGCGATGGCAAAACACCAAATTGAGATTTCGGTTTTCAGAAAATGAATATTTTTCAGATTAGATGGGTTGCTTTTTCAGAAAATGAATCTTTTATGATACATGAGGATTTAAGTGAGACCTTGTTTTCTAAATTTAGTAGTGGTTAAATGCTTAGCGTTTAATTATGGGTTTTATAAGCCCATATTAAAACCTTGAAGTATTTTAATCGATGTATGAATATAAACCTGGTTCTGTACATGGATGGTGTTTTTTAAAGTGGGTGGTTTATAAAGATAATTATGAGTATTGAGTTTCACATTGTTTAATTACTATGTGAAACTGTGTTTTATAATGAATTATAGACAAAGCTTAAAATTAACTAATCATTTTGGGGTGATAGTGCAGATGTGGCTAATGCTTTTTTCAGGTTGTTACAAGTGATATCAGAGCCACCTCTACAAGTGATTTTGGGGTGTGATAGCATTGCAACCGATCCCATATTGGGAAGAGAAAAAAGCCCATATAGAGTGGATAGTTTATAAAAATAGTCATGAGTGTTAAGTTTCACATTGCCTAGTTACTATTTGAAACTGAGCTTTATAATGAATCATAAGGAAGCTCCAAAGACTAGTTCTTTTGGGATGATAGCGTAGAATGTAACTAGTGCTTTTCCTAAGTCGTTACAAGTGGTATTAGAGCCACCTAGTAATGTCAAGTTATGTGGTACTGAAACATTGCAACCAATTCCATATTGGGAAGATGAGAAAAAAGTATATATAGAGTGAATGATTTATAAAGATAGTTATAAATGTTAAGTCCTACATTACCTAATTACTAGATGAAATTTGGCTTTATAATAAATTTTAGAGAAGCTGCAAAATAACTAGTTTTTTTGGGTGATAGCAAAGATGTGGCTAGCTAGCACTTTTTTCTTGGTCATTACAAGTAGTATCAAAGCCACCTAGTAATGCAAGGTCATGTGATACTAGAGCACTGCATGACGTGGCCCTGATGATGACGTCAAGAATTTAAGAGGAGGAGTTTGTAATACCTCAGTCCCATATTAGGAAGATGAGAAGAAGTCCACACAGAGTATGTAGTTTATAAAGATGATCATGAGTGTTAAGTCTCACATTGCCTAGTTATTAGATGAAACTGGGTTTTATAAAGAATTTTAAGGAAGCTCCAAATTGACTAGTCCTTTTGGGGTGATAGCACAGATGCAGTTAGCACTTTTTCCTGGTTTATTATAAGTAGTATCAAAACCACTTAATAATGCCAAGTCATGTGGTACTGAAGCACTGCGATTTTGAAAATGGGTTGATTGAACTTGAAAATTCACTCATTGAAATTGAATAAATCACATATTGGGAAGATGATGTGGTTTATAAAGATAATCATAAATGTTAAATCTCACATTGCCTATTTACTAGGTAAAACTGAGCTTTATAATAAATTATAGGAAGCTCCAAATTGATTAGTCATATTGGGGTGATAGCATAGATGTGGCTAGCATTTTTCATTAAGTCATTGCAAGTGGTATCAAAGCCACTTAGTAATGCCAGGTCATGTGATATTGAAGCACTGCATGATATGACCTTGATGAAGACTTTAGGAATTTAAGAAAAGGAGTTTGTAACACCCTAGTTCCTTATTAGGAAGATGAGAAGAAGCTCATAGAGTGAGTTGTTTATAAAGATGGTCATGGGTACTAAGTCCTATATTGCCTAGTTATTATGTGAAACTGAGCTTTATAATAAATTTTAAGGAAGCTTCAAATTAACTAGTCCTTTTTGAGGTGATAACGCAGATGTGATTAGCGTTTTTCTCTGGTTTGTTACATAAGGTAAAGTTGTAAAGTCCATATACCCCCTTCAAACTATCACCCTATTGACAATGTCTCTCAAACTTTTAATTATAACAATTTTTTCTCAAAACTATCAAAACATTATCAATATATCCCCCAAGACTAGCAAAAAGATAAAAATGCCCCTATCGATTTTTTAATAAGACAAAAATACACAAATAAATTAAAAATATATATTAATTTAAAAAATTAAAAAAAAAATTGTCATTTAAAAATAATATATTTTTTAAAATTTATTCTAAAAAAATTAATTTTTTTAAACGGAAATTTTTATTTAAAAAATGATTTTTTTTTTAAATTGAAAGTTTTTATTTTTTTAAGGAATTTTTTATTTAAACAAATTATAAAACGAAAATTAAAACGAAAAATTTCAATTTCTATTAAAAAAAATTGAAATACTTTGGAAGAGGACATTGTCACAATTAAAAATTTGGAGAAATATTGTCAATTGAGTGGTAGGTTGAAAGGAGTATGTGAAGTTTGAGAGGGGTATGTGAGTATTGAGTGGTACCTTGAAAGGGGTATGTGGAGTATTATGTATCATATATCCTTCTAAAAAAAGCAACACTCCCAATAAAAAGGAAAGGAAAGAAAGGAGGAGGTAGGCGAGTGGGTCAAAACGTGTGGCCTTATAAAACCGCCTTCAACATTTATAAAGATTAATAGATGGACGATTTTCCATGTTATTTAGTTCTTATGAGAAAAGTTGAGAGGACAAAAGGCTCGGCTTAGACCACGTAAGGCAGAGGAGACAAACAGCCTGTATCCACACCATGCCTCACATCAAATGAGGCACACAAGCAGCCAGCATTACTTTTAGTCATGATAACACCTCCTTTCGCCACTTGAATATTTAATACACATTTAATACAAGCCCCATCCTATGCTCCATAAATCTATATATATCTATATAGAGCCAAATTATTCATCCGGATCCATTGTGAAATATCACAAATGCCCATTTCGTGTGGGAAATAAATTTTCATTTGATTTTGGCCGTGCGAAAATGGTATAATTAGATGGAGTGTCTTCTCTTGTTGGACCACCATTCAAATTTCGAGACTCTTTGATGATAAAAGGAGGAGAAATTAATGTTGTGGTTGGTGGTGCCATCTAGGGGTCAATACTTATTATCATTTTGCACACTTCTACGTACCCACACCCCAAATCCTAACCTAACACCAGTTCTAACCTTAACCTAATCAGGGTTAATCATCTACTTAATTAGCTAAAATAACATTTTAACTATTTTGACTAGCTAGCTACATATATAAAATGCAGTGAGGGTACGAAAAGGATGGTTTGGGTACAACAATATTAGGCCGCCAAATATATCTAATGGTGTTTTTTTTTTTTTGTGGTCATATATCAAGGTCTGTGCATGACGATAATGATAACGTGAAGTTCTTGTTAGTACGTGTTTTTTTTTTTTTTTTTCGAAGAACTTGTTTGTACGTGTTGATAGACACGTCAAATTGATTTTGAACCCGTAATTAATACTTTGCCCTTTAAAGAAATGCAAAAATAAAATGTCATGAATTATACAGAAATGGGCAGTTCTGTAATTTCGGAAGAACATGAAGGCCTGCAACGGAAGTTTAATGCCCTACTTATCCATATCACCGTAGAACATAATGGTTAGGTTTATGGGAGCCATTCATTGGTCCAAAACCCAAAAGCCTCCAACAACATCTCCACCACTCCATATGAATGGGAAATATATGAAAAACTTTTCCACAAAATTCCTTCCCCCAAGCCAAGAAGAGCAAACCCAAGAAAGAAAAGGAGAAGAAAAAGAAAGCAGAGAGGAAGATAATCAACAAGAAGAAGAAGATGAAGATGATAATGAAGAAGAAAGAGCTAGGTGTGAGTGGGATTTTAATCTCTCCACTATTGTTTCTTCCGACACAGCCGGAGCGGGGACCGACACCCTCGGAGTAATCGAGTTTGACCCGTCCGACAGCTTTGTAGCCACCGGCGGTATTGCGAGAAAGATCAGATTTTATAGTTTAAGCTCTTTGTTGGCTCATGAAAGCAGTAATAATAATAGTACTACTTCGTTAGACCATGCTGGTGCATGTGATTTCTGCATATGCACCCCTGCAAAGCTTAGCAGTCTGAAATGGAAACCCGGTTCGGACGGGCGGGTCTTGGGGTCCGGAGACTATGACGGCGTGGTCATGGAGTACGACCTTGAGAGAAGGATACCCGTTTTCGAGCGGGACGAGCATGGCGGGCGCCGAGTCTGGAGCGTGGACTATTCGCGCTGGGATCCGGTTATGGGGGCGTCCGGGTCGGACGACGGAACCATGCAAATGTGGGATCCACGTTGCGAGGGTGGGAAATGCGTGGCCACGGTTCAGCCTAGCTTGCGACGCAGTCCCGTCTGTTGCGTTGAGTTCAATCCGGTTGGTGGAGCGCTTGTCGCCGTTGGATGTGCGGATCGGAGGGCGTACGTGTATGATATCCGGAGAATGGTGGACCCGGTTGTTGTGTTTGATGGGCATGGTAAAACCGTCACATACGTCCGATTTCTGGATACCCACACGATGGTGTCAGCAGGGACTGATGGGTGTTTGAACACGTGGAGTATCAATGAAGCCCGTGTAATCCGCACGTATAAGGGACACGTCAACAACCGGAGCTTTGTCGGGTTGTCAGTGTGGAGGAATGGCGGGTTACTCGGATGCGGGTCGGAAAGTAACGAGGTTTTTGTGTATGATAGGAGGTGGAGTGAGCCGATATGGGTGCATGGATTTGAGCCGGTGACTAGATCCGGGTGTGACCAAGGGTTTGTCAGTAGCGTGTGCTGGAGGCAAATTGAAGAGGAAAGATGCACTCTGGTGGCAGGAGGATCAGATGGGGTTTTGCAGGTTTTTGTGGGGAAAAGGAAGTAAATTTGATGAGAAATGCTATTTAATAGCTTATATGACTCTCATGAAATTAAAATGATTTGATAGTGAAAATCACAAATCTTTACTGATTCTGATTTTTCTGTTACGTCATTTTAATTATATGATTAACATATAACATGTATACTAAGTAGCATTATGCAAATTTGCTACTCTGATAAATAGAAATGACTTACGTACTGTGAAGTTCCCTAGACTATTAGTTTGGGAATTTCAATCACGCAAGAACATGTGTATGCAAATATTTTAGCATAAAGAGAGAAAGGATAATAAATAATATTGAGGCCATTTTGCTTAGTTTATATAGTTATATTGGATCTACTGACAAAATGTTTCATGAATGCAACTATATTTTTTCCTATATATGTTGTCAGGAAATAAGATCTTTCGATTCATTTGAATGGGAGAGTATTCTAATTCGTCATCGGGAGGCTCTAGATTTTCTTTCGGTTAGTTTTCATTTTTTATTCTTTGCTTTCTTTATACCTTGGAGTTGGTTTGATAAATGTTTTCGTTTCGGTTTCGGTTTGATACTTTAGCAAAAATTAATTAATGTGAAAAAAAGTAGAAAAAATTTCACTAGCCCCTTCTAAACTTTCGCGATTTTTGCAAAAAATCTCCCAACATTCAAAAACTCTCACTTCGTGACTGACTATCGCCGAATACACTACCGGATGGCGGTACAAATTTAGCTCCTCCGACAGAGTTGGTTCGGTAGGCGGTAGGGGTTTTGGGGAAGTCGGTTTTCGACTGACACCGCCCCGACATTACCGACTTTGGCCGCTTAGGGTTGAACCCCGTCAACCTAACCCTGTAACTCAAGGAGTCGCAAGAACCTTCGAGGCTTCGACATCGTGCATTGCAGATCTGCTTCAAGGGTTCGACATCGGCGCATCACAGACCTGTTTCGAGGCTGAAATTGTACAATATGTGAGTATCAACGAAACCCACAAGAAAAAAACTAGATTTTTACCTTACATTCCAAGCCTTTGCCGGTAAAACGTTGGTCTTGGTGTTCGAATTCAGGTGAGGCTGCTTATTCAGGTGAGGCTTAGAGGCTTTGACATCGATATTTCGGCCCAGCCCAAACCGACTTCAACCGACCGAAACCGTAACCGACTTGCCGGTGTCGGTAGAGAGGTCCGGTCGGTAGAGTCGGTGAAATTACCGACTTTACCGACATCACTGCGGTCAAAAAAATTTTCTTCCGACTTTCTCCGAAACCGACCGATGCCCACCCCTACTTTCATGTATCGAAGTTTATTTTTCTCTCATTTTGCCCTTTCCGTTAAGATTTTTTGTGAAATCTTAACGGAACCCTAAAAATTAACTGAAATGCCCATTTTACCCTTGAGCTTCTTCACCATTTCATCCTCCCCCCAACCCAAAACAATGTTGTTTTGACCATTAATTTTTTTTTTAAAGGAAAATATATATAAAAAATAAAAATAAAAGAAGAAGAAAAAATCGGGGGTGGCTCCATGGCCGTTCTGGGGTGTGGGCAAACCACCCCCATGGCCAAGGGGGTGGTCCGGCCACCCCAATAATGGGTTTTGGTCTTTTGGGGGTGGCCAAACCACCTCCAAGGGCTTGAGGTAGCTTCGGCCACCCCCAAGAGACCAAAACCCTTTTTTCTTTTTGCCTTTTGGGGGTGGTAGAACCACCCCGCCGTGGGGGTGGTTAGCCACCCCCGATTTCTTTTCCTTTTTTTTTTAAAAAATAATAATAATAATAATAATGGCCAAAATGACGTTGTTTTGGGGTGGGTGGGTATTGTAGCTTTAGAGCCCAAAACGGTGTAGTTTAGAGTAAGGGGTGAAACTGGTTTTTTGTTTTATTTTTCTCACATGTGCGGTATGTGCGAAAATCCCAACGGAAAATCTTAATGAAAGGGGAAAAGTGAGAAAAAAATAAATTTCGATACACCAAAGTGAAAGTTTTTGAACGTTGAGGATGTTTGCAAAAATCGCGAAAGTTCAGGAAGGGTTAATGAAGTTTTCTCAAAAAAGTAAGAATGTTTAATATAAAAAAAAAATGTTTTGTAGTAATTTTTTTTATTTGAAGAGTAATAAAAAGTGATTAATGTAATGTTAAAAGTAAGAAAATATTGAAAAAAATAAAATAATTAAATTTCTTTGCCCTTGCCAAAATCATTTAACAATTTTTTTTTTTTTTTTGACACGCCCACATAAGAGGGGAGAGGGATTCAACTTGTGACCTCCGCTTCATAAAGCGTGGTTCACAGCCGATTGAACTACCTCCTAAGACTAACAACTGGCCTTATATGTTTGTGATGGAAATATAATCCACGTACAGAGGAAATGCAAGGACGAAAACAAGATCTGATGTAATTATTGCACGTCTTTAGGCATTTATATCTTTTAATGATGGAGTACGCTAGTTTTTTCACACAAGAATTCCAGCCATTTGGTACGAAAAAATTCAGGCTTTTGCTAAAAGCCAATTGAATGGTCCTTTTTGCATTAACTATACAAATAACGTATCCAAACGTGTTGCAGTGGAGTAAACTGTACTGCATTCATTTCTTGTAGAGTAACATGCTCCCATTCTGCCAACTGTGGGGCCGGCCTTTATTTGCTTTAACTTGTTTGCAAAAATTAAGATTGACGAGGAGGGATTTAATTATGAAATTTGAGAATTTTGAATTTTACTAGAATTTTAGGCGATCTTAATCCATTAATTACTTTAGTGTCTTGGAAAGTTTGGAACTACTCATGAATGACATCCTTGAGCAATCCGACATCGAAGAAATTTAGTATCAGTGGAGGAGACTTAGACGAGAGGTTAATTTAGATACTTACTCCTCTCTACGAGTGGTGCAAACGGTATCAAAATTCCTATAATTTCAACAAAATTTTAAATTCTCAAATACATAATTTATGTCATTTTGTCTACATCGAAACATTTGAAAAATTATTACTTACTAAAAAGATGGTATATATGTTATAGCTGATAATTGTGCATATTTTTATCATATTCTTGCTCTTTATGTTGTAAAAAGTATAGGTAAAAAATATTTTTTGAATAAGAAGCGTCTCTATAAAAGTAACGAATAAGCCTTTTTGGATGACAATTCATTTTGCCTACCTCAATAACATGCCACACTTTTAATATAATATTTTTCAAGCATTTTGATCTATATAAACAACATAAATATATAATTTAAGAATCAAATAAATTGTAGGGAATCTTAATCCGATGTAAATATGCCTCGAAAGTACACATCCCAAATACCATAGACCAAAATTTCACAAGAGATGATGAAATCCTAGTAGAGAAGAACTCCTTCCTCTTTCTTTATTTCTTGTAGGTACGTTTCTGTAATGTATATAATACCATATACTAAAACTATGTTTGGAATTGTATTTGAAAAACAGAGTTTTTAAGTAAAATAAATAAATTTTATGGTATAAATCCATTCTCATGTTTTCAAGAATGCTTATTCAAAAGAAAGAAAAATATATAATTCCAAGATTATGAATAATTATAAGATTTAATTATCATATTAGCAAAAAGATACTTAATATTAAGTATCTTTTGCTTGAGGCTCTGTTAACAAACCAAGTCAAAGGGTTGGTAGTATTTAATATGATAATTTAAAATATATATATATATTAAGTATCTTTTGCTCCTACGAGGCTCTAAGTTAACAAACCTAGTCCTAAAGGGTTGGTAGTGTTATGGGGAATATGATAATTTTTTTTTTAAAAAAAAAAAAATCTTATAATTATTCATAATCTTTGAATTAGATATTTTTCTTTCTTGTGAATAAGCATTCTTGAAAACATGAGAATGGATTTATACCATAAAAATGGTCTAATAGAAAATGGTCTTTTTTAGTGGGATTGTATCTTAGAACCTATTTGGGTGTGTGTTTGAGTATTATAAAAGTGTATTTAACACTAAAAATCCGTTTGAAAAAGAAAAGTACCCATTTGGTGAAAAAAAAAAAATTTGAAAGTGCTTTTAAGAGTATAAAAAACATACTTTTGACAAAAATTTAAAAATGAGTTCTTACAAAAAAAAAAAAAAAATTTTGACTTAAAAACTATATTTCTTAAATACAATTCCAAGCACACTCTTATATACTTTTTTTTTTTGACATGTCCACATAAGAAAAGAAAGGAGGGATTCGAACTAGTGACATTCACTTTATTAGGCGACACTCTTTTATACTTAATAGGAAGCCTAGAGCAATTAATATAAATTAAACTAAACGCGTGACATTAAATATTTAAAGGAAAATACATTTTACCTTTCTGAACTATCCACATATTTCCACTTTTAACCATAATATTTAAAAGTGACACTTTACCCTCCCTCAAATTCTTTAACATTGACACGCTTTACTTCTTAAAGTATTTTGAGTTTACATTTTACGCTCATGAAGTAACTAAGTTTTGGGGGGGTAAAATGTCAATTCAAAATACTTCAGGGAGTAAAGTGTATTTCATGGGGTCAAGGTTCAATATCAGATACTTTGGAGGGGGTAAAATGTCACTTTTTAAATATTTGGTCTAAAAGTGCAAATGAGTAAATAGTTCAGGGAGTGAAATATATTTTCCCCAAATATTTATGAGGTAGCTTCACTTTAGACCTTCTGAATTACCATGCAATTTGACAAGCCCGCCCCAAACTTCATAACTTCTCAGTTTGGATCCCTAAACTTTCAGTTGCAATCAATTTGAACCACTCCATCAGATTTTAAATGTTAAATGTGAGACAATGACGTTTATACTCTAATTTATTTATTTATTTATTTTTATATAAAATTTCAAGCTTACCCTTAATTCCAAATTTTAAAAAATAAAAATAAAGTTAAAAACTTGCGGCCACAAGTTTTTTTTTAATGAAAATTATGGATATTTTGGTTTTTTATGTATATTCGTTAGAAGTTAATGGCTAAATTTAACCGAATGGTTCAAGTTGATTGTAATTAAAAGTTCAAAGATCTAAATTAAAAAGTTTTAAAATTAGAGGACTTATCAAATTGTACGATAATTCAATGATTTAAAATAAAGTTATCATAATATTTATTGTAGAAAGTTTAAGGTTAAAATGCCATAATTGTAAACATTAGTATCAAGGGTTTCTTTCGTACTCCAAGGCACTTATTAAAATGTAAAAGGTAAAATGATACGATAAAATGCAACAGAAACCCCCCTCCCCCAACACTTAGTAACTAGCATTAATTGCAGCTTCCTAGTTGGCTTATTCATAGCTTGGATGTATTCCCCTGCCTAAATAAATTAAATAATTTGCATTATTCACGCAGCGCTACTATAACCATATCATATAATCACATTTTTCTTTCAACTTACAACTCCAATTATACATCATATTCTATTAATTATGTGTCAACTATATCAAAATATACTTATGAAGCTTTAATATACTATTCCCATGATTGCTATTATGTTGCCTCGTTATGCATAAATTCGTAAAATAAAGTTTTATAAGTGGAACGGTGAGTCCATAACTCACTAAGTAAACAAATCCAATTAACTGTGTGTAACGTGAGCCCTTAATAAAAATATTCTCTCATTTTACTGAAAACCTTAGACATACTATTTTCCCAACGTTTAGTTTTTTCCTTTAAAACCACATTATCTGATTTTCAAAATATTAATTAAGTAATGCAAGTGTTGGTGACATTTTTTCGAGATGTGACGTGGCATTGAGTTTGAGAGATGCTAGCTTGAAAAAGAAGGAAATAGGATAAAAGCTTGCCAAGGTGTGTCGGCGGAGGGTATCTCTGATACCTAAGTTAGTTGATGATTTGAGATTGAGAGAGCAATAGTGCAAAATTGCTTGGGTGTGATTAACCAAATACTCTTTGTGTTGTAACCGCGCACAATAATGATGAACAATATATGAGATCTAAAAGAGAGAGATCAAGAGAGAGAGACACACAGATTTAACGTGGTTCGACAATTTGCCTCACGTCCCACGGAGAGAGCGGCTATATATTTCTATTCAATAATTTAGGGTTACAACATAACATATTTATAGGCAAACCCTAATTATAAGTATTTTGGAAAATCCCAAAATACCCCCCACAACTTATTTGTTCCCCAGGCCCACATAAACTAATTACACCCAATGGGCCTTTAATAGAATATGAGCCACTTGTTTCAACAATCTCCACCTTGGTATTCACCTCTTTGAAGATAATCAAGTATTGGGCCTCCACTTGGAACTGATAAGTTTGGGGCTGCCGCCTCCTCTCCTCTCCTTTCTAGCACCTGGATACATTTATCAAGTCCAAGCAATGCTTGAACTTGTCTGCGGTAATAGGCTTCGTCAACATATCCGCTGCATTCTCAGAAGTGTGAATCTTCTCAAGTAACAATTCACCTGTAGCAACCAATTTCGATCTTGTGAAACCTCACATCAATGTGCTTGGTTCTCGCATGATACACCGTTCTTTGCCAAGTAAATGGCACTTTGATCACAATACAACGGAACTCCAACTTGTCAATACCCGGCTCTTTGACTAACCTCATTAAGCCATAGCTTCCTTTGCACCATTGCCATGTACTGCCCTCATCGTGGACATTGCAACCGTGGCTGGATCATAGACTTCCAACATATGGGTCCTCCTGCAAGAGTAAACACATAACCTGTGGTCGATCTTACATCATCCAAGTCCTCATAATCGCATCCACATATCCCACAATCGACAAATCACTCTTTGTCGACAAAAGTGATGCCGTGAGTCTAGTACCTTTCAAGTATCTCGAAAATCCACTTAATCGCATTCCAATCGTTTCCCGGATTTGCCATGTACTTACTCACCACGCTCCGCATGAGCCAAATCGCCGGTACATACCATAGCATACATCAGACACCCCACTGCACTGGCATATGGGACCTTTGACATGTCTTCAGTTTCTTCAACTGTCTTTGGACACTGTGAGGTAGACAAGTGGAAGTGATTCGCCAAAGGTGTACTTACCGGTTTTGCATTCTCCATGCTAAACCTCTCCAACACCTTCTTTACATAACCGGCTTGAGATAGCCACAATCTCTTGGCATCTCTGTCCCTGCGAATCTCCATCCCAAGAATCTTCTTAGTGCCCAAATCCTTCATGTCAAATTCTCTACTCAACAAAACCTTCAGTTTGTTGACCTCCACTATACTCTTTGCTGCAATAAGCATATCATCCACATATAGTAACAGAAAAATAAATGAGCCATCATCAAGGCTCCTCATATACACAACAGTCATACTCACATCTTCTGTAGCCAATCTTGATCATGTAGGAGTCAAATCGCTTATACCACTGCTTGAGAGCTTGACCCATAAAGTGACTTCTTCAATTCTAGACCAAGTGCTCTGCCGTTGAGTGAACCCTTCGCTGCTCCATGTAAATCTGCTCCTCCAAATCACCATGAAGAAAAGTGTCTTCACATCCATTTGCTCCAAAGCCATGTCATAATGGGCTACCAACGCCAATATCGCCTCGATGGAAGTATGTCGACCACCGGGGAAAATATTTCTTCATAATCAACCCCTTCTGCTGTGAATAACCTTTTGCTACTAGGCGAGCCTTGAACTTTTCTCCCCTTTTTCGACATCGCCTTTTTCTTGAACACCCATTTGCACCCTATCTTCCTCTTTCTCTTTGGGAGCTCCACCAAATCCCATGTCTGATTTTATGCAAAGACTCCATTTCTCCGCCATAGCACCCATCCATTTACTCTTCTCTTGGCTATTGTGCCTCTTGAAAAGTGGTAGGATCTCCGCTACTAATAACAAGTGCATAAGAAATCATGTCTTCAAAACCGTGCACGATTGGTGGTCCGATAGTGCGTCTAGGTGCATGCGTGGCTATCTGTGATGTGCTCAACTCAAGTAGAAGTCTCTGCCACTCGAGAAGTGTTCTCCGCAGAGTCTCTAACTCCACCACACCACCGCTTATCACTACGCTACGGCCTTTGCTCTTTACCACAGTACTTTTCAACATGGAATTTTCGTCAAATACCACGTCCTCACTGATCACCGCCTTTGTTTGTCGGATCCCAAAACTTGTAACCTTTAACCCCTTTCCCATATCCGAGAAAGATACAGTAGACTTTGGATCAAGTTTTGACCGTTCTTCACTAGGTATGTGCACATAGGTCGGACAACCAAATACTCTCAAACCGAGTAATCTCATTACACCTCATTACACCTCCTCTGCAACTTTCCCATCTAGTGCTGCCCTTGGTGACTGTTTATCAAGTAGCATGCCATACTAATCGTCTGCAAAAAAATCTTTGCAAGTCCAAAGATTCAACCCGAGACATCTTGCTCTCTCTGCAATCGACCTATTCATCCTTTCCGCCACACCATTTTGTTGAGGTGTCTTTGACTGAAGTGTCTCTTTATACCATCTGCTCACAAAAATCTCTCGAACTCATCGTTTGTGTACTCGGTGCCATTATCATCTCGAGGCACTTAACCTTCTTCCAGTCGGTTCTCCACTTGACTTTCCACAACTTGAACTTGGCAAACGCTTCGATTTGTGCCGCATGAAGTACACCCAAACCTTTCTGGAAAAATCATCAATAAAGATGACAAAATACATATGTCCTCCTCGTGACGCTGTTCTCGGTCCCCATACATCGTAATGAACATAGTCCATAATACCCTCTGCCTTGTGTGTGGTTTGTCTTGAATTGTACCCTATTCTCGCTTCCCCGAACAGAACTTACAAAAGTCAAGTTTACATGTTTTGACACCCTTCAATAGATTTTTCTTATGAAGCTCTAACATGCCCTGTTCACTCATATGACCTAACCGCATATGCCACAAAACAAGATAAATCGATTCAGACTCTGTGAGGCAATTCCACCTACAACTGTATTTCCTAACAGTTTATAGATATTCTTTGAATTTATCTGTCCTTCATCACTACCATCGCACTTAGTTACCTTCATTACTCCACCTATAGACTTATAACCATAACCGCTTGAGTCTAAGGTGCCTAATGAAATTAAATTCTTTTCCACTTCGGTACATGTCTAACATCACATAACGCTTCTAACCACACCATCAAACATTTTAATTCTAATATTACCTATGCGATAATTTTGCAATGTGCACCATTACCCATAGTAACTATACCGAATTAATCGACCAGAGGTGTCAAACCAATCTCTGCTACGCCACGTGAAAAGAACATGCCGAGTCCAGAATCCAAGAATCCACATGCTGCTCAATTAGATGCAATGAAAGCATATCACCATCAAGATCATCTAATTGACTTCCACTACGTTCGCAGACTTTGAGGAACCTTCATTCTCGTCATCCTTTTCTTCTTCCGATGCAGACAGTCCGCTTCATGTGCCCTTTCTTTCCGCACTTAAAACAATTGATGTCCTTCCTCCTCCGGACTTTGACCGAGAATTCTTGCCTTCGACTCACCCTCGTTATTGCTTCTTCCACGGTCATGGTTACCCTTTACAACTAGCCCTTCTCCTTGGGAATTTTCATCAATATTTTTCTTCCTTTGATGAAAAGCCAATAGGGCTCTGTAACATCCTCTAACTCCAAGGACTCTTTCCCCATGTCGAGTTGTAACCAAATTCTCATATGTAGAAGAACTTGGGAGTGAATTCAACAAGATCAACGCCTTTGTCTTCGTCTTGAACTTCACATCAACCCTCTTCAAATCACCGATTATCCGATTAAATACGTTGATGTGTTGGCTCGAGATCTGAACCCTCCGCCATCTTCAAGCCGCATAACCGCCGCTTTAGATAGAGCTTGTTCATCACGACTTTTGACATATACCGACTTTCCAGTTTCAACCAAATCGCCGAGGAGATTCTTCGTCCATGACATGATACATCACGTCATCTCCTGACAAAGCCGAATAGTAGCCACCGCTTGGCCTCAAGTTCCTTCCAATCTATGTCCGCCATCCTTCGGTTTTGACCCATATAACGCCTTCACCATCCCTTGTTGCACCAACAAATCCTTGACACGCTCTCGCCATAACCCGAAATTTCCGGATCCATCGAACTTCATCACGCCGAACTTTGCGTAAGATGTGCCAATCCCGCCATCGTATGATTAGGCTCGATACCAATTGTTGTAACGCACAATAATGATGAACAATATATGAGATCTAAAAGAGAGAGATCAAGAGAGAGAGACACATGATTTAACGTGGTTCGCAATTTGCCTCGCCACAGGAGAAGCGGCTATATATTTCTATTCAATAATTTAGGGTTACAACATAACATATTTATAAGCAAACCCTAATTATAAGTATTTTGGAAAATCCCAAAATACCCCCCACAACTTATTTGTTCCCCAGGCCCACATAAACTAATTACACCCAATGGGCCTTTAATAGAATATGAGCCACTTGTTTCAACACTTTGGAGATTCTTTTTATAGGCATCAAGTAGCAATTAATGTTCCTGAATTCTTGGCCCCACATTCTCAAGGATCTATTGTGCTCAGTACTAGAGTCATAGATAGTAGGGATCGTGGGTCATGTGTTAATGGCTTGGCCACGTTTTGAACGAACGTGGATGGCCAATCATTTTCTCGGGCATGTTTGCTTGATTTGGAGCTACCAGCTAGACCACGTTTTGTGTCAACATGGTTCTTGGATTGGCATAGTAAGCTATGCCACGTTCATTTATGAATGTGACTTCCCTTCAAACTTTGAATCCTCATTTTGCCCTCGGTGGACTTGCCTAGCTTTGGCTTGGGCCTTTCTTCGGTGGGCTTGCATAATGTGCACAATCTTGGATGTCCATTGGGTATCATGTGGCCGATCCATTACCCAACAGTATGGGTGTTCAAATGGTTATAACCGTTGATTATTGGGTATAACCGTAATAACAACTGATTTGGGTGGTTATTGGTTTTTAATAACTGCAGCAACCGCCTAAGTGGTTATTGGTTATTTTATAACTGGCACTAAGCGATTATTCAATCTAGTTTTTTTTTTTTTAAATGGGCTTTTGGACTTTTTTAATGTTTTGAGCCTTTAATTTGCTATTTTTTGGTCTTATTTTATGGGTTTAAGGTCAAAATGTTCCAAAAAAGATGAAACCAAAAACAAAAAGGCCAAAAAATGGCAAAAAAACACATAGCCCAAATCCATTAATCCAAATTCAAATGAAAAAATTAAAATGAAAAATCCCAAATCTATATATTTAACACCAAAACGGCGTCGTTTTGGATGTTTTTATTTAATAGTTTATTAATATAAATATTTAATATATATATATTATATATAAATAAAGGTGGTTATCGGTTATAACCATCTTTTCTTACTCCTAAAACCGTTAACCTGCAACCGCCTAGTCGGTTAACGGTTTTACCGACTACTAAATTGGTAAACAATTATCGTTATCGATTTGCAGTTATAATCGGTTGGCGGATCGATTATAATTGACCCACTTGAACACCCCTACCCAACAGTAAGGATATTCTTTTGAGGTTAACACCAATGCTTTCATTTTTTTTTAAACATTGACCCTTACTCCATTTAAATATGATCCTAAATTTTGTTCATAAGGGGTAGCTCAATTGACTGGAAACCATATCTCATGAAGCTGTAATTTTTTTTTTTTTGCCTTCTTCTTCCAAGTTAAGAAGCGAATAAGGACAAAGATCACTAATTCTAATCATCCTTTCCTTTCTCTCTCCTTGTATAGACATGTTAAAAAAAAAAAAAAAAGGATGATTCTAAATTTCAATTATGTTAATGTCCATCCTTATTCCCTAGATTATATTAAATTAGTCTATATTAATGGAAAGTATTGAAACTTTATTTATTTATTTATTTATTGAGGAAAATGACTAGAATTTCATTAATAAAAAACAGGCCCTTTCAGCCAATACAACATCCCTAATGCAGGGAGGGGTAGTTGTTAACCAAAGGTTGTTTACATGGAGGGAAACTGCCATCTTAGTCACCCTATGCGCTACTTCATTTGTCGTTCGCCGGACATGTGAAATTTCCCACAATCGACATCCTTTTAGCATCTCTTTAGCCTCCTCCAAAGTAAAACCATATCTGGTCTCGTTCCTTGTTTCTGTCTGTATAGCTTTCACTACCTCAAGGCAATCTCCTTCAAGGATAATAGTAGCACCACAGCTGTCCACAATGCCATCGCTTCAGCCACCACCGGTTGCATACATAGGCCTTCGTTGTGCACTGCATGGCCACCACTTCCCCTGTGAAGTCCCGAACGCTATTCCGATGCCCATCAATTTTTTATTCCTGTCTATTGTGGCATCCTAGTTGAGTTTCATGATTTCCTTTGGTGGCGTTTTCCATCTTTCATTGGCAAGTGGGTGTTTTTCTCTACCTTTGCAATTCACGTCCTGCGAGACTTGTAAGTAAAACTCTAGCTGGTCAGTGGCTGTTTGGAAGACTTTTCTTGGGTGAGTCCCCTCAAAGATCATTTTATTTCGACGTAACCAGACTTGCCAAGCTATGCATGCAACCTTGCCACAATCTTCAACCTCCAGTCTGTCAAACAACTTCTGCAAGATATTACAAAAAGCATCATCTTCATTACAACTTTTTTGGATCCTTTTAGTGCATTCCAGCCAAACATCCCGTGCAGCCGTACAACTCCACAAAGCATGACCCATAGTCTCCACCTCCGAATGGCACATCGGACATAAAGGATCATCAGTTATCTTCCTTTTCCAGGTTTTCCTTGGTTGGGAGGATATTGTTGCATGTCATAGAAACATCTTCACAACTCTTGGCCCTTGAATCCTCCATATTTTCTTCCAAAAGGGCTTGATTCGTCCACCTTAGAACAACCACTTTTCTCTCTAGAACATACACCTTTGGCCAAATGATACGCGCTTCATAAAAATTGTAGATTTTTTCCACCTCCTCCTCCATAAAAATTTGCTCTATAAGAGGGATGTTCCACTATGATGTATTGGGGTCAATCAACTCAATGACTTTTGCTCCGGGGTCTAGTAATTGCAATAGTGATTGTATAACATAAGTTGTTGGGAATGGCAACCATTTATCACCCCAAATTTTTATACTCCTTCCGTTTCCCACTCTCCACATCGTTCCTTCCACTATTAGGGATTTCACATTCCAAATACTTTGCCACACATATGATGAGTTTCTACTCAAAGGGGCTACCATAAAAGTACCGTTGGGATGATATTTTTCTTTGAGAATTCTAGCAACAAGAGAATCTAGGTTTTTAATTAGCCGCCACCCTTGCTTACATTAAAACATTCTAAATCATGGAACCCCAACCCTCCTACCTCCTTCGCATTTCTCATTTTTTCCCAACTCATCCATGCCACCTTCTTGTCATTCTCCTTGTGTCCCCACCAAAACTTTGCCATCATCGAATTGATCTTGTTACATAATGTTTTTGGAAGTTGAAAGATACTCATGGTGTATGTAGGAATAGCTTGTACAACCGCCTTCAAAGAACCTCTTTCCTTGCTTGCGAAAGGAACTTCTCTTTCCACCCTTGCATTTTATCCCAAATATGCCCTTTTATTCCAAGAGTGAGGAGACTTTGGATCTACCAATAATCGCAAGCCCAAATATTTCTCATACCTTTGTGTGGAATTTATACCTGCAATCGACAAGATTTGATTTTTCATGCCTTTTCAGTATTTCGACTAAAAAACAGAGATGTCTTACTTCTATTGATTTTTTGCCCCGAAGCCTTCTCGTAATCATCTAACACCTTTTGAATGCAGTACCACTCCACCATATCCGCTTTACAAAAAAGTAGACTGTCATCTACAAAAAACAAATGATTTAGTCTAGTGCCCCCTCTTGTCAACGGGAGCCCAGTGATGCCTCATGCTCTTTCCATTTTATTAATTCATGTGCTCAACCCTTCAGCAAATGATAAAGAAATATGGTGAAAGCGGATCCCTTTGCCTCAACCCTCTAGATGGTGTGATTTTTCCATAAGGCCTACCATTTACCAAAATAGAATAAGTCATTGTTTGGACACAGGTCATAAGTAGGTTCACCCATCTGCTATTGAAACCAATCCTACTCAGAACTGTCTCTAAGAATCCCCATTCAACTCTGTCCATAGGCCTTGCTCATGTCTAACTTTAGTGCCATGTACCCTCTGTCCCTTTCATTCAAGTGTCCATAGTGTGAAGCGCCTCAAAAGCAATAATAATATTATCCGTGATCAGCCTCCCGAGAATAAAAGCACTTTGATTGGGAGATATGATTTCCCCAAGTACCTTCTTCATACGATTTGCTAGCACCTTAGCTATTAATTTATATAGGACATTATAAAGACTAATTGGATGGAAATCAGTGATACAAGGGATTAGAAATTTTGGGAATCAAAGCAACATAAGTTTCATTAATTTTAGTATGAAAAGTACCTCCATTAAGGAAATCAAGCACGACTCCACATACCTCATTTTGTACTATAGTCCAAGCTTTTTGGTAGAAACAGGCTACAAAACCATCAAGGCCAGGGGACTTCAGAGGGCCCATCTGAGATAGAGCAACATCCACCTCCTCTGCCTCAAACCGATGCAGCAGCCATTCATTCATAGTTGGCATGACCCGTGTCTCCAACCCCTCCAAACATTCATCAACCCCAATGGTGCCTCCAGTTTGAAACAAGTTTTGATAAAAATTAACAAAAGCTTGTCCAATTTTCCTCCGGTTTTGTCCACTCATTATTCTCCTCATCCTACACCCACTTGATGTGGTTAATTCTTCGTCGGTAACTAGCCCACGCATGAAAGAAAGGTGTATTTCTATCCCATTTCTGATACCAGTGTTGCTTCGCTCTCTGTTTCCATTTAATATCTTCATGTTCCAGCAACTATTCTATTTCTTTTTGTAGCTTTTTAATTTCCTCTTGGTCCCCATCCACACCTCTTTGTTGTAGCTTAGTAAGCTGTTTTGTCTTCTTTTTCACCAAGTCCTCAAGATTTCCGTATTTCCATTGACTCCAGCTTTGTAACCGCTGTTGACACTGCTCCAAATTTTGTTTCACAGCCATCATTGGTCCCTCACACCCTTCATTATCCTCCCAAATTTCTTTTATAATTTTATGACAATCTGGGTCCAGCCACCACCTATCTTCAAATTTGAAATTCCGTTTACCACCTCCACGTATTTGCTCCATTTTTCCAAATATAATCTGAATAGGATTGTGATCTAAAGCCTGTGCTGCTAAGACAAAAACATCCCCCCTCTATGTTGTTCACACCAGCCTCCATTAGCCACAACTCTATCCAATCTCACCAGAATGAGTCCACCATCCGTCCGTTTGTTTGTCCACGTGAACTTGGTCCAATGAAACCAAGATCACCTAGACTACACTCCTCCAACGCTGCCCTGAAATCTGCCATAAGTCCCTCTCTTCACCTTGCCTCACTTGTTTTCTCCTCTTGGTGCGTAATTTAGTTAAAATCACCCACACACAGCCACGCCTCCGGTGAGAAAGATTTTAGATGTTTCAAAAGCGCCCATGACTTCCTTTCTTTTGAGCTATCTGGATTGCCATAGAAGTACGTTAGTTTCCAATAGCTACCGTCATCACTCCTTTTCACTATAGCATTGATGTGTTGTCGTGAAAAATTTTGGATTTCCAAATCTTTCCCTTCCCTCCACAATAAAGTTATTCCTCCACTTTTCCCCACCGGGTCCACTGCAAAAAAACTTGCAAAGCCCAGTTTGACCCTAATCCATTCCATCCGTCGTTTGTTGCTTATTGTTTCCATAAGAAACAAGAAGCAAGGTTTCTTTTCCTCAACCATTTGGCTAAGGTCCCGAACTGTCCGAGGGTTCCCAAGCCCTGGCAGTTCCAGCTTATGAGACTCATTGGGATTGGCAACTATACAGCCACCACCAAAATATCATGCTCATGTGCCACGTGCTCTTCATCTCTTCTTATCTTCTTTTTTTCCCTTTCTCCTTCTATGTCCACCTCCTCGCTAGTCTTTCCTTTTCTTTTTATTCATACCTTGTCGCTAAGAATGACCCACACTTGTGTCTACACCCAGCCTTGTGTTTCTACTTCCTTCATCGACCATTCTCTCGCCTAAAATCCCCCACCTTTTTGGGCCATAAAGGTCACGCGGCCATCACTCCTTGAATTCTTGCGTGAACTTTCTAAGCACTCATTTGTCTCCTAGCTGATCAAGTCCCATCAGATTTTGCTGTCCACCGCCACTTTCCTCAATATGTAGAAAATACACTACCTCCTGTGGACATCCTTAGTTGTGTCCTTCCTACATGTGTGCGTGATACCCGTCCATTGACATCACGCTTTCTGCACCACGTGGGCTTTCCCTGCTCCCATGCCATTAAGTCTCCTAGGACCGTTCTCCTTTTTTCCTGCCAGCACACTTCTAAACTCATCCAGCTGTGGACTCGTGGCATCAGACCCAGAATTAATTGCCGTACCTCATTGATTCCCCAAAAGGAAAGAATCTCCAACAACCTCTCCTTCCATGCTCGTACCAACTCCTTTGGCTAGGGTTTCCATGAGAATCGGTTCTTTCCTTTTTGGCATTCTCCTTTCTCCATGTCGCGTCCGATCACCGGCCCTCTTCTGGAAAAATCGCCGCCACCCACATCCCCTTTTCTTGGCTCTTCTACCCAAAGCCATATCCCCCAATGCTTGGGACCTCCTCTTCATGCCGCCTTTGTGATTTCTTCACCATACACCCTTTTACTCCATGTAACACCCTCTCACAATTGAAACATAAAAGAGGAAGCCTTTCATACCGGAATAACACCCAATAATTCTTCCCCCCCAGTGATAACATTCATCCCCATTCCAATGGATTCCGAAGGTCTATACTCACCCTCAATCGCAGACTTCTACCCCAACCATCTCCATCACCCGCCACATCCACATCTTATAGTACACCCAAAGACTCGCCAATCTTAGTGCCCACCACTTTATTCATGCAGATTAGCGGCATATCATGACTTGAATCCAAAAAGGGGAATGATTAAACTGCACCTGTGTCGGAGGAATGCTCCTATCAAAATTGTTTAAAATCAAGATATGCCGATCAAAGGAGCATGGCCTCCTCTCCAACACCCTCTTCTTGTCATCTACATCCGTAAATTCGAACAACCAAACATTGTCTAGTACTTCAGTAAAGGTCATTGTTCCCACTATACACCATATGCGCGTCAAAACATCCTTGAACGCCTCCTTGTTCACCTTCCTCTCATCTCCAATTTTGCCCACTAGACACCTCTTTCCTTTCTCTTTGTCAGCCATAACTTCACCTTCCAAGATTTTGATGCCCTCCTCTTCCCCTCCTATGAGAGAGATCCTTCCACATAACATCTCCAGATTGTCCCCCATAGTTTCACATATAGACTGTCCATTCACCCCGTCACCGGTAGAAGACTAACCCCTCAACCCTAGTTTCCTTAGAGAGAAAACCTACGGAGGACTAGTTTTAACTTTTTTTGAAAAGTATTGAAACTTGACATCTATCTAGTAAAGAATTCTCATTATAACCAAGCGGTATTTTGAAATTAAAAATATAAGGAATGAACATAATTTGTTCAATCCCTACAACATCGGGTGTATATATGGATTTTTTTTTTTTGAATGGATTTTTTTTGACATGAAATATGTGGATCTTAATTAGCTACTCAAAACGGTAAATATTTAATTAAAATTTAATTAATTTTAATTATTTACTTTTACTATTTTATTTAAAATATTATTTTTTATTTTTATTGTTCTCAAATAAAATAAAAAATTAGATTTTTTTTTAAAATTTTTTTTAATGCATTGTCGCGTTATGGTGCGTAAGAAGTGAAGGTTAATTCTAAAAAAAAAAAAAAAAAAGTGAAGGTTAAATTATGGTAAACCTAGGAATTGGTCCAAGTGGTAAATATTTTGAACTTGGTGCTATTTTTATAAAATCTAAGATTGAATTTACCGGAGACGATATGGACATATAATTGATGAGGCTTGTGGAATTTTAAATGATTTGTAAAAATGAAAGATTAAATATGCTAAGCGACATTTAAATGGTGCAGCCTACTATTTAACGAAGGAAGCTTTATCTTTTAGCTTGATTTTATTGAAGAAGTTCCATCTTTGATATTTTTTTATAGATTGTTATGCTTAAGTTAATTTTTTTTAAATAATATATGGGTCCGAAAGTGAGTACATGAAGTGTAGAGAGTTCCTCAAAAAAAAAAAAAAAAAAAAGAAGTGTACAGAGAGGCTACCGTCATAAAAATAAATAAATAAATAAAAAAAATTCTGAAGCTGTTTTTTTTATTTTGGTTTTTGTTTGTATAAACTGCAGAGCAGGAAAACCTGCGTTTGAAACTCTGGATCCAAACGCTCTCTTCCCCTGGCCCAGCGCCTCCTTTCGCTGAGCATCCTAGAGAGAGAATTCGGAGAAGTAGAGAGACGCTTCGTAGATTTTCGTAGAGACAGAGTCCGTAGAGAAAGGGAGAGATGGTGACGTCGCCGGTTGTCAACACGTACCCGCTGTCGAGCTACACCTTCGGGACCAAAGAGCCGAAGATGGAGAAGGACACCTCCGTCGCTGATCGCCTCGCTCGCATGAAAGTCAAGTAGTATATTCCATCTCTCTCTTAATTTCTTAAAACCCTAGATAAACCTCAGCTACCCTGTTTGGTTGCCAACAAAGCTGAAACTGTAAAATTTATTTTCTCTACTCTTTGGGTGCTTTATCTCTTTTTGTTTTCTTAAGAAAAATGAATTTTTAGGTTCAATGAAGGAGCTCGAATCGAAAACCTATTTTTTCCTTCTATCGAATATTCTTGTGAAACAAACTAATTCTACAATTTAGAATCTTTGTCGGGTCTAGGTCATTACAGAATAAAATGCTGCATCGTAAATGTAATTCCGCTAGGACTTGCTGTGATTTGTATTCGATTTTTTTTTAAATTCTGACGATGCTGAAAGATGTTCTGAAACCTGGTCCAATTGCTGAATTAGGTCTAAATCATGGAACAATTAGTATAACAGTTTCGTTTTTGAATACCTGTGTTTGTGAAATTTTTTACTGAATTAACAAAATGAAGGTGGGTGAATCTGATTCCTGGTTATGATTCTTGGTTGCAGCTATATGAAGGAGGGAATGAGGACAAGTGTCGAAGGGATTTTACTGGTATGTTCATTTGATTTAGCTTCCAGGAGTTATGATGTTATGAAAATTGAACTTTGTGATGCTTGCATTTTTGCTTAGTCTGGAGAGGTCGAGGAAGTTCATATTCTATGCTATCTGCATCCACTTTTTGTGGACCATTAAATTTAATTGATGGTATATAATGAAATGTATAATTGCTTCCTTAGAGAGCTTAATTCATCATCGTTTTGTAATGCACCTTAGAATTAACAACTAGTTGCTTTTTCCCCTATTATTTTTTTTCTTCTGGAACTTTAATTTCAGAGTGAAGGTTCATGAGTAAAAGAAGGCATAGGGTATCCATTTTACTCAAGCCACCAAAAAGTGGGATGGGTTTTCCTTGTTATCCAAAAAGAAGGCATTCATGTATTTAAGCTAAATGGTTCCCACCATCCTCCCCTGAACTGCTGCACCACCTGCTGTTGTAGAGGAATCCAATTGCCCATTCCTCAAGTACCACTGCCCTCGGCTGCCATCCCTTTTAGTCCGTCCCAACCTTCCCCGCTTGATGATCCCCACCCCCACAAAGTAACCTAGCCTTCTTCTTCTCCCAGTGCCACCATCCTTCCTTCCCCAATTGCAACTTCCCCTAATTGCAACTTCCTTTCCCCCTATGGGTTTTATGAAAGTGTTTTTTTTTTTAATTGTTGGTTGCAGTATTTAGTATTGTTTAATAATTTTGAGTAGTTTTTGTTTGGTTTTCAGTTGTAGTAAGGAACTATTTTTTGTACCAACTAGACAATGAAAACATTTTCGATATTATTTTCAGGGTCTCAATCAGACAATAGAAATTCAATGATTTTCCCTGAAAATTTTCTTGACTGAAACTATCCTCATAAAACCATTTTATGTTGAAACAAACACAACCTTAGTCTTTTGTTGGTTGTCTCTTGCATTTCAGTTGAATGGCATACTTGTCCAAGATGAAACCGATGGTGGGCTCATAGTACCTATATTATTTATTGACAAAACTTGTTTCATTATATTTGATAATTATAATAAATGAGCTTATAACTCCATGCTTATGCGCGGGATTCTTATTTATAATTTAATTAAAATTTAAACACATCATTTTTCATTATAAGTTAAAATGACGTATAAAAATACATCTTACCTTTTTAAATAAAAAAATTAAATCTTTGTTCCTATAAGTATATATGATTTAAAATAAATTGTATAAAAAATTAGCAAGAAGAATACATGGATTATAATATAATTAACGCAATTAATGACTGATTTTTTAAGAAAAAAACCGGTTATATATAAATATGACGTCTTTTTATTTTATTTTATTTTATTTTTAAGTATCCTAAACGTATTATTATATAATAATTTGATTTATATTATTTGTTTCCTTATTTGATTCGGACATTAATAATATTTAATTTATTGAATAATTTAAATATGAAAAACTCTTGAAATATAATTAACGCAATTAATGACCAATTTTTTAAGAAAAAAGCAGTTCACTCTTAAAAAAATCAGTTAAAAAATTGTCTTAAAAAATCGGTTTAGCCTTTAAAAAAATGGGTTTACACTAGATGTCACAATATTAAGGCACTTTTGAGAGTATATATATATATATATATATATATATATATGATAGGCACCCATATAGATCCAAGACAGTCGAAGACAAATGCACACAAATCCACATACGTGTGCGCTTGTTCTCCTACAATTAAGCTTGAACTAGAGTTAGACTTTACATGTATCAATAATTGTGCCTATAGCATGCATTAATGTCAAACAAAATGTATATCCATGGACTTGATGCTTGTATTAGTTTTTTCAAAAATGTTACACAATTAAATGGCTTGTTGAAGGACCCAATAATTTTGTTGTGCATGCCTGTTGCAATATAATTTTTCCTTTCATAAGCCAAGGCTAAGTTAGAGAAAAGATGGAAAAATAACCAAATAAGACAAAATACTTGTTCTCGATACCATTTTCTTGTTTAGTGATTTTCAAAAGGAATTTCTCTCACTCTTCCATCTTGTGCCTGGTGCCATAACTTTTCTGTTACATTTCTCCATTTCTACATTTGTCAGTATTATATATGTATGCATGTATGTATGTATGTAAATAGGGTCTATTGTTGCTTAGAACTCTTAGTTCACCATACCAATTTTATGAGCTTAATCAAACCAAGCTATGCATTCTTTCTAGTGTTTTGTTCTTGTCCTGAATGCCAAAGAGCACAAGGAATAGTGGCTTACTCATTGGTTCACCTTCGTGAGGTTACCAAGAAAAGAAAAAAAGAAGAAAGAAAATGAAAGATAATACTATGTGCAGTACTTTTGAACTTACTACTTCCAATATTCATATCATGTCCAGATTGTGTAATTTGGTAGAGATAAAGAATATCTGTACCAAGACTACCTGATGGCCTACAAGTCCCAAGTGCAAAGCTTGGTGCTTTTTCTCCTTCCACCTTTCTTAACAAGAGAGCTTTTACACGTAGATCCCCTTCCTATACCTTGGTGACTGGTGACTGATCAAAACTTATGTTGTAGGCTACACATTTTGATTTCTTTCTTCAATTACTGAGCTCTGCAAGTGCAGTTACCGAATAGGCAATTCAGTTAATTTTATGAGCCTCTTGATTTATAAAGCGAATTGTTTACCAACTATATATCTATAATCACTTTCGTGTGTAAAATGATCTGGATCCACCTTTTGGGATTTTACAAAAAGAAAGATGCATGGTAGCAGGAGAAGTGTGCTTGCTTGAGTTACTTGCAGAATGGTGAATCATCATTTTATAGTTATGTATGAGTGAGGACTGGTTCTGTTCTCTTCAGTTTTGTTCAGCGTGCCATCATAATGTTGAGGATGGAGCAGAAGTACCAGTCTTTTAAAGCTTCACTTCAAGTTGATTTCCATGACTACATCAGATTTGAACCAATATTTACTAATAGGTTTACCAAGTGCTTTTAGTCAAGTTGAACCATCATTCGCAGGCCAACATTCCCAGGTAGAAAGCTTCAAATTATAACTGGTACCTTTGGTCGTCTAAATCAAGTACCAGAGCGTAGCATGAAATTTGTCTTATTTCTTGAAATTAGTAGGAATTTGTTATAAGCCAATTTTACATCCTTCCTAGTCTTGCATGGGTTTTTTAGAACCATTGTCATAGCCAAGTCCTCAAAACACCTATTGTTAATGATTATGAACATGGATATAGATGAACTTTCATTTTTTTGATAAGTCAATGTATTATATAAAAAGCTTAGAGCAACCAATACATGGGATATATACAAAAGGACTAGGGAGAGAGAAAGAAAAGAAAGAAAATCCACATAACTAATGACAAAGGGCAAGAATCCACAGTCCAAGAAAAGAATACAAGAAAAAAAAGAGGAGCTCTCTCGGGTCTCGACAAGTCCTCGAAACATCTATTGTTTCGCTCCCTCCAAATACACCACAAGATACAATGGAAGGTAGATATAGATGAACTTTCATTAGGAAGGGTTGTGAGGAGTTCATAGTTTTACTAGATTTGAGGTGGGGGACAACTCCAAGGTTAGTTTTTGGCATGAATGTATGGTGTGGGGGTGTTGCCCTGTAAGAGAGCATATACAAAGTTGTTTAGCATTTCCTGTCTTAGGGATGCTTCGTGTCGCAGATCATCTTTAGTTATCTAATGGCTCTACTTAGTGGAACACTAATTTTGTTAAAGCAGCGCATGATTTGGAGTTGGAATTCTTTACTTCATTCTTCAAATGGTGTGGACGAGGTTTACTGGATCCCCTCCAAGAGGAGAGTTTGAGGTTAGCTTGTTTTATAATGTCTTAATCCCCCAGGATAGCACCATTTTCCTTGGAGGTGTATTTGGCAGAGTAAGGCTCCTTTGAGAGTGACTTTCTTTACTTGGTTGGTCACTTTTGGTAAGATCTTCACTTTGGATAACTTAAGGAAACAACATATCATTGTAATTGATTGTTGTTGTTTATGTAAGGAGCAGAAAAACCGTTGCCATTTTTAACCCCTTTGCAAGTTAGCTAGTGTATTATGAAACTCAATCCTTAGCTTGTTGGGTTTAGTGTGGGTCATGCCTCGTCGAGTGAGAGATCTCTTCATTTGTTGGAGAGGGAAGTTTGGTATCCCTCAAAGTGAAGTTTTATGGAAGAGGATTTCACTATGGTTGATGTGGTCTATTTGAAGATAAAAAAATTATTGAAGCTTTGAAAGAAAGAGAGGACAGTGGTGGAGTTAAAGGCCTCATTCTTTAGAGGTATGTTAGGATTACGAAATATTTTACAAAAAAACTCTTACAAAGTGATGTGGCACAACATGATTGAGAAGGAGATGAATCCAAGTTTTAAGAAATTCAATCATGTTGTGCCACATCACTTTGTGAGAGGTTTTTTTTTTTTTTGTAAAATATTTTGTAAGCCTAGCATTTCTCTATTCTTAATTCTATTTTCCAATGGATGACTGCCTATGATTGTTTCCATATTTCTTGTTTTTGTGACTTTATTTTATTTTTATCTTTTTCTGGTTAGGTGTTTCCTTTATATATGTCCTATGTACTTGGTCCGCCCTAAAAAAAGATGAACTTTCAGTAGGATGCTTTCTACATTGTTACAACAGAATTTGATTTTGCTCACAGGGAGCTTCTTTGAAGGCATTTTTTTTGCAGTGCAAAATGGTTTTTTGCTGAAAATGTGATTCTTTGTTTTCTGCTAATAAGAATCACAAATGTTTCTTAGACAGTTATTTGATGTTCTAGTTTTTTTGCCTTTTCTTATGCTCAACGTGTTGCTAGCCCTCTTCCTTCCAAGTTTTTGTCCATGGTATTTCTTGGGTGGACAAGAATTGGACATAAATTTCTTCATTCTGCACGTCCAGATGCTTACTTTCTCTTGGCTTATTCTATGGCTGGATCTTGCAGGTGCAGGAACATAATCATCCTCACATACTTCTTCTGCAAATTGGGAACACTTTCTGTAAACTTCCTGGGGGGCGTTTGAAGCCAGGAGAGAATGGTATGATATTTCCTCTGTTATAATCATCACAGGGTCTGTGTTTTCTTCTTGTTTTTCTCCCCCCTTCATGATTTTCTAAGTATGAAGTTTTTTATTCTTCTGTTTACTTTACGTGATGACAGAAATTGAGGGTTTGAAAAGGAAGCTGACCAGCAAGCTTGGTGCTACTGTGCCTGCTCTTGTGCCTGACTGGCAGGTATTATTCTGTTTTACTTCGTCTCTGAGTATAGGATGAGAGGAGATGCTGGAAATTGATGTGGGGATTGGAAACATATGTCTATTATTACTGAAAGTGAGTGGAGACAAAAAGAAAATGGTAATAGACATAGGCAGAATTGCTATATCATCTGAGACTGATGGCTAGCCTTTGCTAGGTCTTCTTAATGGGCTTGCATTATTTACAGTTTGCTTCCTGATTTTGAGTAGCTGCCTTGCTTCCCTTTTACTAGGAGGCCAGTTCTGCTTGGAAATGTGGGTCTTGGGTACAATGGTTGAAGGCCATATTTCCTCTCACCTTTATGTGAGCGGGTGAAGGCACTGGAAGTTTATATTTGCTAATGCTTATTATTGCTTCCTGGATCTTTTTGCAGATAGGTGAGTGTGTAGCTATCTGGTGGAGGCCAAACTTTGAAACCATAATGTACCCGTATTGTCCTCCCCACATAACAAAACCCAAGGTAAAATACAGTTGAAGGCCAAATTATTGAATCTTGTTCATGTTGCTGGCTTCATTGGTTAGACATGATCCTCCTCCCTCCCCAAGGGGGCAGGTTTTTGGGGTTATTTTTAATCTCTTCTCTTTCCATATGAGTATGCAGGAGTGTAAGAAGCTTTACCTTGTTCACTTGTCTGAAAGGGAGTACTTTGCAGTCCCAAAAAATTTGAAACTTCTCGCTGTTCCATTGTTTGAACTCTACGATAATGTTCAGGTATGGGAATTATATGGCATTCTTCTCATCTTTAACTTAATTTAACTAGTTTTAATTCTTAACTCTTTTAGGTTAAAATATCAGGTTTGCCACAATCTGAAACATTTTAACTTTTTAAGACAAAACTACATCTTTTAAGTGAAAGTTATTATAATCAAGGCGGACTAGTGGGGCCATTTGGGAAATCATAAGGAGGTAACTATGTGGTCTTCTATCCAAATACATTTATGGAAAAATTACACTTAACCTCCTTAAACAACTATTCATTTTACTCCCAAACTTTTAAAAGTAATTTCCCCCCTAAACTACTTAGTCCTTACACTTAGAACCCCTCCACTGGAATTTTCTATTAAATCCAATGGAAATGGGTCAAGTACGATACATGTGACATAAAATGTTCATTATACCCCTATCATGTGTAAGAATACAATTATGTCCTTGAATTAAAAATGAATTTTTTGGCCATGGAGTCCCATGGCCTAGGGGTGACATACAACTTGGCCGTGGGTCTGGAGGTGACCGACGGTTTGGCTACAGGTTTGGAGAATGGCCTGGCCGCTGCAGGTCTGGAGGTGACCCACAGCCTGGCCATGGGCATGGAGGAGACCCGGCTGGTGGGTCAGCCGGGTCTCCTCCCACAATGTGTTCTTTTTTTTTTTTTGGCTATTCTTTTGTATTTTTGTGAATTTTTCGTATGATGCATAGGTATTATTGTTGTTTTGACTTGTGTGTATTGCATGTGACTTATTTTTATCAGAGTTAATAAAAAAATCCTAATGGATGGAGGCTAAGTTTAAGGGTTAGGTAGTTTAGGGAAACATTGCAACTTTTTAAAGTTTAAAGGAGGGACATTGCAAATGGTGATAATTGGAGGGGGTAATTATTATAGCAACCCATGGCAGTGGCTATGAATTTTTGAAATTCCCCTCCCTACCCTCCACTCCTAATCTTGTATTATCCAAAATGGCTTAGATGACCTCTTCACCTTCCCACTTTGATTTGTCATTTTTTTGGGATTGGAAACTATATGATATTGAATCCTAATTCCTTGTAACACTTTTGTATGTCACTTGCGTGGTTGCAGAGATATGGACCAGTTATATCCACCATTCCTCAACAACTCTCCAGATTTCAGTTCAACATGATCGCTAAATGAGAGTAGCATGGATTTCTAGAGCTCACATCCCTTATAGCTAGCTACCTCTGCTTTATAATTTTATGAAGTTCGGACCTTTATTTGATTGCCTGGACTGCTAGGACTCAGACATCATCATAACTGAATTTTAAGTTGGTTAGATGGGGTTTCTCCATTTAAGTCTTATGCGGATAACTGAAGCTTATCTTTTGACATGGCCTCTGTGTCTGTTTGGAATATCTATTATTGTGTTATGAGTGAGCCTAGGGTTCTTGTACTGTAGCGTTGGATCTGATTTGTTTGTGGGATGGAATGAGTTATAACAACGCCATTTTGGGACTTCCATCAAATTCTCTAATGTAACTGATTATGCTTGTGCTGTAATATTGTAGGTGAAATTAGAGTACAAAAGAGCATAGTTTCTTTAACAACCGACTACATGGTTTTGAATGTATTGATCATCCCTCTTGTACTTGCGTTTGTTAAAGTTGTTATTGCTACTTTTGCGTGCTGCTTACGGTATCAACCTCTTGGTTTAGTCTCGTCATTCCCAGGTGATGAGCGATGAGTCGCAGGCTAATAATACAAGTTCCCACCCTAACTCTGATATTAGAAATTTAAATTTAGAAAATAGCAACATGAAAAGGATGTGTATGCTTGAGAAGTAAATGTCTTTACTTTTTTGCTCATTTTTCTAGTGTATTTGGGGTTTCATTTCTTTATTGGACAAAAAAGTCTATAAAATTGTCTCTAGTAGTCCAAAATTCTTTAGTATTTTCATATTTAGTATAATTATTGTCAACGTTTGTCTTTGACTCTTCTATAAAAGAGTGCAATCAACTCTTTTGTGATAATCGAATTTAAAATATTTTTAAGTATCCTATAGTAAGAGTTCTTTTACTTATTGTCATTGTTAGTAGTTTCTCTTAAATTTTGTATAAATTAAAAAGGTGACAATTTCAGGAAGTGACTCGAGGATATGCCAATTATTCGATTTCAGATCTGATTTGAGTAGTTTATAACCGGAGGGTAGTCTTTACTCAACTAGAGAAAAATAAAATAAAATAAAAATTCTTAAAATTCTTAGTTGTACAAAAAAAAAAAAAAATGGTCTATATTATTTGTTTGTTAAATACCAATAAAGATCTTTTACCAATGATATGTCATTAGTTAACAGTATGACGTGTTTAGCATGTTACAAGTTTTTGTTTAGGTTGTCCAATGACTTAATTCAAGTTGGTTTCTACTACATTGCACCTCCCTATTGGGCAGCCGGCTTAGCATCTAATACTTTAGGAAAACATCATGTTAGTGTTGAATCATATAACAAAAAGATTCTAGAGAACCATGTCATATAAGCCAAATGCACTTTGTTAAGGGAGCATATATATATATATATATATATATAAAGGATTTATAAAATATTGATTAAATGATTATTTTTACCTATTCTTATAACTTAAGATTAACAATGGTCCCAAGGAAATTTTCAAAGTGGTTGGGCGTATACTAGGGCATGGATTTAAATTTTCACAATGGAGAATTTCCATATATACTTGATTAGTATTAGCCACCTTGGTTCAATAGTTCCCATTGATTTCCTGGATGGTAGGGTTGTGTCAGGTTATGACTCAGTTGGATTTGAAGGAGCGCTTGTAGTTCTCACCGTCTAGTCCCCTCTTGTGTGGCTCCAAGTGGTATGTGTCACTATAGTCACGCTTAGGTAGGATAGCCACAATTGATCTCCCTGACCTACCTTTTTGCTTAAAAAAAAAAAAGAAAAGAAAAAAAAGATTAAATAGGGCTTCCACTGCATCACATAAAAGGCAGCAAATTTCTACTGGGATATGTGGACAATAAGAAGTTTAATCCTTGACTCTTTTTGATGACAAGCGAAACATGATGCTCTAGAAAGCAACTTCTGCACCATCAAAAGGGAAGAAAAAAAAAATTTGTTGTGAATTGAAATAATATTACTTTACAACCAAGTTCTGCAGGATATATATATACTACTGCTGGAAACTTGGAGCAATTTTTTTTTTTTATTTTTATCTTCTTGTTATTTGTTTTTTTTTATTAATGAAATTCTATTCAAGGCAGGAAAATTACAATAGGATTCACACAATACAAGTAGCCAGGTTGCAGTCTGTAATAGCCGTACACCTGCACATATTAATGTAAATAATACTTATTAATTCTATGAGCTGGTTTGTAGGAAATTCTTATAATTAAAAACATGTGCTTTTTAACCAGAAACTGACATGCCTATTACAAAACCTCATGTTCTTTTTATGTGACAATATTGGCATCATCACCTATCTCACTTAAAATTTCGCATTTCCTATCTGAACTAATTATATACACCTTGAATTTGATTTCCATTTTGTTGGGGACAAAGTTGCATAACGAGCTCTTGAAGTTAATTTTTATCTATCAAAGATTAAATTGCAAATTTGCTCACAATGTTGACGTGATAGTCCTAATTGACCTCTTATTTTTTATTTATCAATAATTAATCTAAAGATTGATTAAGACTCATATGCCACTATTCTAAGAAAAAAAAAAGAAAAAAAAGGAAGTAGTTCTTAAAATTGGTATTGTTTGTAATTTGTTGAGTTAGTTGGTATGGGTTGACGTAATGCCTAATTGAAAGATAGAATTGGTCTCCGTGTTTGAATAAGGAGGGCCAATAATTACTTTTGTCATATATATTAATCATTGGTTTTATATATATACAAGAGCCAAGCTGTATTCTTGTCTTGCCTGTATAATAGCCCATGCTTTGTCTACTCTGTAGCAACTTTGGAGTGAAAGATTCTCATGATAAACAGCTAATAATCAACATTATAAACCAGAGACCATGAAACATGGAACAACACGATAAACCACAACTACCTAGCTAGTTAGGTTGTTTTAGTGATAAATATTAGCTTCATTTGATGCTGTCCATGCTGTCGGAATCTTTTGACAAAGATATCCTTTTTGCACTTGTAAAATATATATATATATATATATATATATATTTATTTATTTATTTATTTTGAATTCCAGAAGTATATGGAGTGGTGTTTTCGGTGGTGGCGGATGAGTGAATTACGTGTAAGAACTTGCATTTGAGAGGGAAACAACTCTTAGGCTGAAGAGCAAAAAGAGAAATCTGCTTGACATGGAATTAGAATCCACTCTATTTCATTTGAACTGAGAATATCCAGTTAGCTATAAAAATAATATTTTTGGGCTCGGGGTTTGATTACATAGTTGGTGAGGCAATAATAAAATTTGTTAAAAGTAAAGTAGTTTCTGTGAATAATTTTTCCTACTTGTGTCCTACTAAAAATGATGTGGCTATTAAAATCATTATTAGACTTGAATTAATTGTTATTGAATTTTGATCAAATGATGATTTCAATAGTTACATCATTTTAGTAGGACACAAATAAGATACAAATAGGCCTTTTAGAATTATTCAGTTTTTGTAGGCCTCTCCAAGCTGACTTTTATGAGAAAATGCAAAAAAAAGCATATTAGTTGTCTCATTTGCCTTCTCTATCTGCTATTATATATGAGACTTTTTTCTTTTTTTTTTAAAAGAAAGAGAATAAATTCTCAACATTCTTCTTACTTCCCTATATAAAAAGAAATAAAAAATAGAATTCAAAAACTTAGAAATTTCAACAGGTAAACCTACCGCCTCTGGGCACTACATGCCGAGAGAGTCCAGAGAGGAAGAAAGATTCGCCTTGGATTGAACCTTCAAATTTAGAGCAATGGCATTATCCACACCCCCTTTTTTTGTGTGGACAAAATACAGCAATTTGTATTTGGATAAGGCAATCTTTGACTTTCGTGGATAAGGAAGCTATCTTCAGAATATATATATATATATATATATATTAGTTGCTTTCTAATCCTCATATAAATTAAAATAGTTGCTTAATTTGCAGTACTCATAGAAAACCTGTGAGATGGCATGGGGGAATGTTGATGAAAATTGATGAGTCATGATAGAAAATAAATACTTGCTTTGCAAATTAATGCAGTCTGAAATTTATACTCATCAAGCACTAATTGATTTTGTTAAAATAATTACAGAATGGGAAAACTTGAATAGAAATATAGAATACTAATATACAATATTACATAACAAAATCCATATATATATATATATAAAGAAATATAAATCAATCAACAAATACGATAAATCAGGTAAATACGTCAAATGAATCTTAACACTGAATGAAAGAAGATTTAGAGAAATCTCATCTCAACATTATACGTGTCTAATTTATTTGTTCGAAAATTTCATTTCAAATAAAAGTATCTCACTCAGGCTGATAGTTAGAAAATATAACTATTCATTCATTGATTTCTCATATGTCTTTATTGGAGTACAAAATAACACTTAAATAGACACAAATAAAAATTATAGCGCTAATTTGACTGACTTTACGTCAAGCCTATTATTGAATTATAGAACAACATCAATTCTTAAAATATAAAATTAAATATTAATAATCTAAATAAAACTAAAAACCCAATTATTTAAATTTTATCTTTATGTCACATCAAATATGTTTTCAAATAAATAAATAAATAAAATCTCTTAAAATACATTAACAAATATAACCGTAGATTTTTTTCTTCTTCATCTTTTTTTTCTTAAAAAAAAAAAAAAAGAATTTGGGTCAGCTTCTGGCTATACACAATGGAAGAGTGGCCTACACCAAGATATATATATATATATATATTCATCATGTTGATCCACTTGAATTTGCAAAAGGATATTACAACATATGTAGACCGTCAAGGGCTCGAGAGCTTTCTGTTTTTTGTTTTTATTTAGTTGCACATGTATCTCTCTTTGAATCTCGGATTGCTTCACCCACAATTCTTTTTCGGACGAAACATCACATCAACTGTCTTCTGTTTTGTAAAGTATCATCAGAATCTATACAGCAATCAACTCGAATAATCGAAGAGCATCTCCAACTATGTTACCTAGAAGGCTAGAATATCTAATTACAAAGTATAAATGTTATTGCCGAGTGATCTCTCTCTCTCATCCCAACCTCTCTCCCACATGGGAGGCTCAAAACACAGAAGTGTCAATTTTTATGCTTATCATTTGGCGTATTGGGCTGCGGTCAGAATTCATTTTGACTACATTCTTTTATACTTTTTTCCTAGCTTTATTTTCTCCCATTTATAATGGCAAATATACGTCTCCCCTTTGATTTCCATTTCATGTATGTTAGGAGTATCAAATATTTTATCAAAAGATGGGTGACAAGATAATGTGGAGCTTATTTATTGAAAATTATCAAAACAATTAATAAGAAGAAATGCTAACACCAAATCTTTTACCAAGATGATGTGTAATTTATTAATTGGTACTCTTATATCACTTTCAACATTGAAAGTAGAGCTACAAAATAAAGAGAAATTTGGGTCTAAAAATTGAGTTTAAATTGTAACTTTATGATTTTCCTAAAATAAAAGATAGGATAAAAAAACTGTTGGGAATAAATATCTCCCATTTCGGCTGAGCAACCAGAAAGCTCATATATAGCCCAGTAACAAGGCCATGGGTTAAGTTCGCATAAGCATAATCTATAACTAATGAAGGTTTGGCCCATGAGAATCGATAGTAAAAAGAAGAAGGATATTAAAAAGGAAGCCCGGCTACCTCGAGGATTGACCACCCGGGAATAGACTTCCCAAGGATGTTAAGACCTTCAAATCCCAAGATTGTTTGCCGTTATATTCAGACATCCAGCCAAGCCAAACTCCCAATATTCAGTAGGTGACTCCCACTGGGTTAGAGACTCTTCTCATGATTATTCAATATCATAATGATAGTGTTGAAGCCCGCATACAACTACCATTCTCAACTCAAATCAGGCTACACGGATAATACAGAAGAGAAGGAGGATCAAACTACAAGACTCGAATAAGGTCATCACAGAACAAGGATAAGATCAAAAAAAGAGGAGTTCTAATCCAGGTAAACCTGTCGGCCTATTTATAAGCCATATCCTAGGTATTGATATACACGCTAAATTATTCTATAGATAAAATATGCTTTTTCAGAGACCTTATTTGAGCATCGGAGGAAAATCACGCTCAACATAGGGCACTTTCTCTTCATGTTTACTTTGTTTACCTTTTTAGGTTTGATATCAAAAAACGTACAGATCATGCCAATAGAGACTGTTGAAACAAAAAATGTACCAACAAAAACCATGAAAAAGTGAACAAAGAGAATAACATGAGTTGATTACTTATATTAATGATTAGGTAAACAACAAAGTTATAATTAACAATCCAAGCTGTCTTCTTACCAACTGCTTATGAGTGGGTGGCAGATGAATATGATATACAGTTGATTGCCATTAGGATTTTACTTTATTGAGACCAACATGCACTTTCCTTTTTGTAACAAATTAATAAACCAGTTACAAATTTTGGCTTCTGTACTTGAAAAAGGTTTAATTATATAGAGTAGTTGGTAAGAAGACCCCCTTTGTTCTTCATAGACAAATGGGAGATGGGGTTGACATTGCAATGAATTTTATTGGAGGAGAAGTTTCTTTAATTTGGATGATCATTTTCTTTTGTTCAATAATAATCATGTTTGTAATTATATAATCAGTACAGTCTGTCAAAACCTTTTAAATAAACCAAATTCTCTGATTCCTGATGCTGACTGATGATAATTGCTTGCTGTCCATCTCATCAAATCACTGATCATTTTATCAAAATCAGAAGGGGGTTTTTTTTTTTCAAATTAGGTAACATGACGCACAGCAGGGATTGAATTTGTATATGTCGGTGTGCTTTTGTTCTTCTGGAATTTCCACGTCTCACAGTAAAGTCAATTTAATTTGAATGGTTGGGATTCTGCCACTGCAATATGATGATCAAGCTGATGCATTGGTTGAGACTAAATTGTCGGTAGAGAAGGAATGAGATGACACCAACGTACAACTATCTCTTTCTTTCTTTCTCTCTCTCTCTCTTTTTCTTTTTTTTTTTTTTGTTCTGAATTGAATAAAAAATATATCTTCCATGTCTTTTGTTAGCTAGGAACCTTAAAACTTGTTCAGTTTCCAACAAATCTTGTCTTTGACCTAAAATCCTCAGCCATTTAAGGCCAGTGATCGAAGAAAGTTTTGGCTTCCATGTCTAACGCTAAAAAGGAACAGCTTTAGATTAAGATTAATAATGAATCAATTAATTTCTGCCGAATTTGTGGTGGCTCTGGAAAGCCTAGAAGGGTTCTTCTGACTATCGATCTCTTCTTCTTTATGCCATTTAGCTTGGGTGAACTAAAAGATGCACCATACAAGACAGGATTGCAGATTCTGTCGCCTGGCTACTACTGCTGGGGAATATGAAGCCAACCAGGGAAAATCATCGTATTATTATGTTTGGTTGACATGTTTTTGTTCCGATTAATGTGCCATTGACTTTGCAACGCAGTGGCTTCACTACAAGGCCTGATCAAATTGATTAAAAGAAGTGTTTCAGAGAGTTGGAGTATATATATATATTGATCTTTTATCCTCCTCTTATATAAATGAGTCGTGCATTACGGCATCTTAGAGGCAGCTAAGCGTTGTCCAACTGACTTGATTTTATTTTTATTTCTACATAAAACAAGTTTAGCTGAATTTTCATAAGTTAATATTTGGATTCTAATATTTCAAAACTCATTTTTAGATTCAAAACTAAAACTTAGAGGTGAAAGATTAACTATTTAGACGGTATCACCATAAATGGATTCGATTAACCTAAATTTGGTGTTAATACCTCAAAACGTTATCGTTTTATTTATTTTTGTTGATACCAATTTTCTGATTAGTAATTCATAGAGGCCAATAAATTTGATATATAATTTAATTAATTTCTTATCATGATTTTCAGTTTTAAATTTGATGGGCTCTTTCTCTTATAACCTCTTTTCTCTTTAATTAAAAAAAAGAAAATTAAAAAAAAAAAAACATTGGCAGACGCTTGGCTGACTGAAATTGACAGCCGAAAATCTCTACTCTATATAAACATGACACCTTGCGGAATAGGAAAATGACGACCAACAAATTATCTGCCTCTTTCCCTGTTCGATTGTAGTCATGAATATATGATGTTCATACGGTTTGACCGCATTCATCACCCTAAATAATTCAGCCAAAGCATATCATGTAAAGACAAACAAAAAAACAACACGTACGTGTAATTCACCACATAATGTCGGTGGAGAATACCAGTAAAAATCCTTCTTTTTTTAACGAATAATTTTCTTATCGGAATTTGAATAGGAAAGATATTTTCTAGGGATATGTTTCTTTATATTCCCTTTTGGCATATGCATGTACGTGTACATCTACCGGTGGCGGTCCGGCGAGGATACTCTTGGACATGCACTGAAGGGTCAGATGATGAACTGACGTCCCTTATTGGGGGAGTTAGTACTTGATCAAACTTTCTCGCTCAGTTCCCCCCCGCCCCACAATATGTCGTAAGGACTTTTGAGGGGATTGAGAGGGGTTAAGTGCTTTTCAAATTGTAAGAGCAAATGTATTATGTTTTATGATATTTTTTAAAAATATAAATTATTTTTATGAAATCGCAATATCAAATGTTTTATTTGTATAATCTTTTTCCAAACAACTTTCCTATTTTGCTTTCTTCTTACTCAATTATTTATCGGAGATATTATCATTCATTTGACTAATTACAATAGCGCTATGATTGAAAGAATATTCTCAATAATCAATACTGTTATTACATAATCAAATGAGATTTTATGAGTTGATGATTAATTGTCTGGCTAAATACATTAGCAATGATATCTTAAGGTCTCAAAAAGTAGTTAAATTGGTTAGAACTACATTTAATGAAACGGATGTTACTAATTTAAATTTCCTCATTCCTCTTGTGTGGATATGTATAAAATAAAAAATAAAAAAGAAAAGAAAAGAAGGAATGATATATTAAGACTATTCATAACAAAAATCATGCATTGATTTTAAAATATAAAGACTCGTCTATGACAATTGAATAAATTAATGTTAGGCGTGACAATGAAAATTATAAGTTATGAAGCGGAGATTACTAGTTCGAATTTCTACTCTCCTTCTCGTGTGACATGTAAAAAAAAAAAAAAATCCAATAATTAAATTTTGTTGAATTCTTTATTTATTTTATTACTTATATATTTTTTCAATAAATTTTTGTTCAACTTATTTTTTTAATCTTGCACCCCTAAACCGAAATTCTGGGTCCGCGGCTGGTTTAGAGCCCTCTGATAATATTCCTTGAGAGGGTTAGTTTAGTTTACATGATCATATGGAAACATTGACATTAATTTTTAAACTTTCTATACGTTATACAGCAAATAATATAAAAAGAAGAAAAAGAAATCGTTTTTCTTTTCAAAAGGAGCAGATTTCAACTAATCATTGCTTTAAATACTAAAGTCTTCATGATTGGCAGCCCATTGTTCTCCTGGCCATAACCCATCACAGACACACGGCCTCTCTCTCTCTCTCTCAGAAACGCAGAAATTAATACACAAATTATAAGCTCATAAAAGCTGTGTTGTAGTTAAGCTTAAATTCTGTAAATAGGCAAAATGGGGTTCAAGCCATCAGACAAGCCAAAGCCAAAACACAGGAAGGGCTTGTGGTCGCCCGAAGAAGATCAAAGGCTCCGAAACTATATCGTCAGACATGGCTATGGCTGCTGGAGCTCCGTCCCCATAAACGCCGGTAAGTTTGCTATATATATATATATACACCTTCATCACGTCCAGCACATTGCCGTCTACAACGTACACCATATTTCCTAGCTAGTATAATTAATGATAATTATAATCTTTCTTCTTTCTAATCTAAATATATATGGATGAAGCCATGACGGTTCATAATTACGAACAAAAATCCCATTTTATGGTTCCATTTCAACAGTCTTATTTTCTTTTTCACCATTTACTTATTCATTTCGTAGCTTGGTCGAAATATATTAATAGAAGTGGCCAAATTCCAAAGTCCCTCTCTGAGTACTGTTAAACGTGTTAAAAGTTCTTTTGGTTTTTTGTTTTTTTAGGAGGTGGAATATAAAGCATTGCAATTTGTTTGTTTGTTTGTTTTTTTTTTTTTTATTGGAGCTTTATAATAAACACTTTTAGTCCTTTAAGAAATAGCTCAATCGGTTAAGATCACATTTAATAAAGTGAAAATCATTAGTTCAAATTTTCCTCACTCTCTTATGTATGGGCATATAAAAAATAAAAAATAAAAACTTTTACCTTTAAGTTTTACTGTAGCTTTTAATTTTATCGGTAATAATTTACTTACTTCGCTTGGATATATATATGGTACGCATGTCAAGTCAACAACAACAAAAGCATTTGTGGTAAAACCCGAAAGGTTAGTCTGAAAAAAAAATGATGATAATGAAAATCCAACCTTTTTTTTATGTAAAGAAAAAATATAATAAAGTTCTACTTGAATTAATTGATTAAAATATTATTAGTAAGATAAACATTTGAGGAAATATCCAAGTGAAGATTTGAATTTAAAAATTTGAGCCCAAATGATATATACCAACTCATCAGTTGACCTTTTTTTTTTTTTTTCCTTATCATGTATAAATTTTACACACAGGATTACAGAGGAATGGAAAAAGCTGCAGATTAAGGTGGATTAACTACTTAAGGCCAGGATTAAAGCGAGGGATATTTAGCAAGGAAGAGGAGGAGACAATCCTGACCTTTCATCACATGTTGGGCAACAAGTAAGAATGATGCACTTTCTTTCATTTTATTTTATTTTTTTGACATGTCCACACAAGAGGGGAGGGGGATTCAAAAGTGACGACCGCTTCATTTACGTGAATTCCAACCGATTGAGCTATCCGTAGGACTTCTTTCATTTTATTTAAAATAGGTTTTTAATGCGTCAAAATCTATCACAACATTCATAGTTCTATGGTCAGAGATGCAAACACTAGGGAGTAATTTTGGATCCATGATGCATATCACAACAAAAAATTAGTTAACAAAGTCCAATAGTCAATGCTAATATGGTTGATGTTATTTGGTGACGTGCAAAGCTGACAAGTCACTAAATCCAATTCTAGACTGGTGGATTAGTCATTAGTGCACCGTGACCCACATTACTAATGACACGTCACCACCCCATTATATGTCACCAAATGCAAGTCACTACACTTCCGCCTCCGATCCCCACCTTTTTTTTGGTAGTGCTATTGAAAATAGTACACAACGAAAATGTTACTGCTATTAGTTGTTCATTAGTGTCGACCCTAAGTCAAAGCTAATGGCCTACTATCAGCTTCAACGCCTGGCTTGCAAGTTTGTCTTTTTTTTTTTTTTTTTTTGGTTAAAGAAAAAAAAAATTCACTTAACCTTAAAGTATTATAGACTATCATAACCTTTATCAAATGAGCAGGTGGTCGCAGATAGCACAACATTTACCTGGAAGAACGGATAACGAGATAAAGAACTACTGGCACTCATATCTTAAGAAGAAAGTGAACAAAGTTGAAGAAATTGAAGCTAACACCACAACTCAGTATGCCAGTTCAAGCTCGGATACAATGGATTCATCACCCTCTCCCAAGAAGGCCAGAATCGGAGTTCCGAATTCCGATTCACCTGAATACATGGAAAAGTCATCAACATATACTAACCACCAATCCATTGCACAAACTTCCGACTTCCCCAAGGAGTCTAACCGCGGGAGCTTCTTACCAAAGCTTTTGTTCTCTGAATGGCTTTCCCTAGACCAAGTTAATGGCAGGGGCTTTGCAAGTTCAGGTGAGGGGCTGATTTCTCAGAATTCAAACTTGCAGTACACTCCAATGCATGGTTTCTTGTCTAGTGATGGCACGTATAGTGGCGGGTTTCATGAGGGTTCGGCCACTGAGATGTTCAGTTCACAGTTCAAGTTCGAAGATCAAATTTCAGGAAATGGGATCGTCGATTTTATCTCCGAGGGTGATGTTAATGTATGCAATGATTTCAACATGAGTAATAATGTAATGTACTGACAAGGAAGGCCAAGCTTCAAGGAAGAATGATCAATTCTAATTGTTTTTCTAATAATTCAATTGGTAGTCCCTCATCAAAATGCTGCTACAAATTATCTAAAAGAGGAATATTATGTATGCAATGATTTCAACATGAGTAATAATGTAATGTACTGACAAGGAAGGCCAAGCTTCAAGGAAGAATGATCAATTCTAATTGTTTTTCTAATAATTCAATTGGTAGTCCCTCATCAAAATGCTGCTACAAATTATCTAAAAGAGGAAATATTGGGGGGACCAAATAAGCTTAATTAACGGTTGTTCTTCCATTGAGTTGCTTTTGAAGACACCCTTAATTAGTCATTTGTTTCCTAATACAATGCCCAACAATTTGTGCTCTCATCTTTTGCTTATTCTTTCAGTATTGAAATTCAAATAATGTGATGAAAGCTGCTACATGTGGTCCTTAATGTGTGGGCTTTCTTTCCTATATATTATGGGTCTAATTCCCCCAGCATTCACACAATAGTTACATAAAAGCTTAAGTTGGAGTGAGATTCAAAGCAGAAATTCAAGAAACAATCACTGTAGATGACAACTGCAGATTGTTGTGCTATTAGCTTAAATTGTTCAACCTTTTTTGTTTTTGTTTTTTTAAAGCTACTGTAGTGATTCTCAAAAGAAGTTAAAACATAAACACTACTATAAGTTGGATCCCCTTTTACAATGAAGTGAACGAGTCCGAAAATTTCAAATTAAAAAATATGTTTTAAAGTTAGTGTACCATACGAGGAATTTCTCATAGACAAGCTTCTCCAAGTCCTTGAACCAGGCCAAGATAACCTGATTTAGGCTAGCATGGCCTAGTTAACAAAATTGGCCAGCTAGCCGAACCCAACATGAACTAGGTCGGCCAGAGCTAGCTTGATTAGGCCGAGTCGGCCAACCAACCAAAGGCCGGCCCAATGTATTTGGGACCTTTGGTAAAACTTTGAAATGAAGCATTATTTTTTTAATATTTAAATATTAATGAAATAATATTAATATAAATTTTATTATTTTAATATTACAGGAGATTTTTACCTAATAAGTTATAAGTAAGCACCGATTCCGCACTCAATAGGGATTTTTTGTTTGAGACTAAAATTACCATTTTGCCCTTACTCTTTGTTCTTTATACTTAAATTAAGTAGGCTTATTTTTATCTTTAGAATTTCCATAGATTGCAAAATAACAATTTTAACCTTATTTTTTTTTGAAGTGGCAAAATAACAATTTAAACCTTATTTAATTATGAAAAGTTTAACATTTTAACCTTTTGTGAGGGGCTAGATTTCTAGTGGGATTTTCAAATTTTTTTTTTGAATTATTATTCTTATTTTATTGAGGGTTTTGATATTATAAACAAATTATATATATTTTTTTAAAACATGTTGAGGACCTCATAGCCATTGTGCATAATGTATGCTAGGACTTCCATATTATATATATTGTTTTTTTTTTAAAAGCAAGTGTGGCCTCAGAAAGCATGTTAAGGGCCTTGATATTATAAACAAATAATAATATATATTTTTTTTAAAGCATGTTGAGGGCCTTAAATTTGTATGCAAAAATTTTTTTGGCCTTATTAAAAAAAAAAGGGCCTTAAAAATATTTTTTGGGCCTTATGAAATAGGGGCTCTAGGCGCCGACCTAACTCACTTAGCGGTTGGGCTAGCCCTAGGTCACCAACCCTAGCTTGATTAAGAAAAACGAGTGTACATAACATAAAAGGATATCTCGGCCCTGGCCATCTAGACTACTGACATTATGTTATTCTCATGGAATGAAGAATGTAAGTCCAACAAAGTGAGGACTACAAAATAAAATTTGTTAGCCCAAAAGCTCTTCCTTAACCAATAATGCACAAAAGACATTCCGTAAAAAGAGAAAGGAACAAGGTTATTCAAATGTGTAGGTTCAATTTTAGCCAAACACTCTTCTTCTTTAACTTACTTTTCATCTCTCAAGTAAATTCTGAGTTAAGCATCAAATTGACCCCTCAGTGGACCCATGACGGAAAACTTTGAGCTTAATCTCAGAAATAAGGCAGCTCCACTTACTTCATCCGACCAACAAAGCTAGAGGAAGAGGATCACGGCTGATTCGAGACCTTCAATTCAACCAACTCCCAAAGGTGAGAGAATATCAACAGTTGAGCTTCAATTGTTGATTGTGAAAGGGCAAGATGAGAATATGATTCTTTCTGCCCTCCTGAATGGAGTATGGCTAGAGAGTCCCTTGATGCAGGCTGCAGCCTTCCAGCATTTTGCAGCAAATCATAGCCAAGGCAAAACGGCCCTTGGTCAGATTTGCAGGAGACAGAGTCCATCCACTTGGTTCTATTTCAGCGGTTACTATGGGAATAGCTCCCAAGCATGTTACTTTCATGGTGGTTGATTGTCCCTTAACATATAATGCAATCATAGGTTGGGTGACCCTCAATGTCGTTTGAGTAGTAACCTCTACATGTAAGAGAATAGCAATATGAGTTTGTCCCACATTGCTATAGTGTAGAGAATGTTTTGTTATTGACTCATATAAATAAGCCTCTCCTTGTGGCTTGTCCACATTGCTTATGTATGTGAGTGTTTCTTCCTTTGGTTTCTATATATTGAAGCCTCCTCTGCACTATTATATTAAGTTATTGTTTCACATTGCTTAAGTGTTGATAATGTTTTGTTATTGGCTCATATAAATAAGCATCATATTAAGGATGTCCCACATTGCTTAGGTATGAGAGTTTCTCTTTCTTTGCCTTTTATATATTAAGAAAGAGAAATTTGCATGCTCTCATACACAAGCAATGTGGGACAATCCAAGGAGAAGCTTATTTATATGAGTCAATGGCAAAGCATTTTCAATACTTCAGCAATATGATGGATAGGAGGCCTCAATATCCACTCACAAAGCCTTATAGGCTACATCTTGCTTTTACTAACACATAAGCAATGTGAGACACCATTATTTATATGAGCCAATAGCAAAGCATTCTCAACACTTAAGCAATGTGGGTTTGTCCTTCTCTAACCGTACTTACCACCTCAAATGAAACTTCTCACAAGGCATGGAGGGCAACCAAGAATCTGCCCCACGGTGTTATTTGATGTAGCTCAAAGCGGTAGATTGCCGGGGTGTAAGACATTAAACCAAGCAAAGCAAAGGTGGTGTGTTGACCAAGATCTAGAGAATCAGACCATTTTTTAATCTATGTCTTATTTATTTATTTTTTTGCATTGTATTTCTGATTTTATTTTGTTGTTGGGGAGCTCAACTCATTTTCCATTTTTTTATTTTTTGTACCCTTTTCTTAGTTGCTTAGGAAAAAAAAAAAGAAAAAAAAAAACAAACGTGGTTCCCAATCTCAATTGGACCAGAGTTCAACCTTCAAGAATTAGTCCAATTCCAATCCTATAGTAGTCCATTACGTACCCTTGAACTTTAAATATTCAAGCCTTTTTTTTTTCAAAAAAAAAAAGCCCCATGAAATTTAAGGCCCATTTCTTTAATTTTTAGAATAGCCCAATGTTCTTGGGCTTAATAAATATTCTTAGGACTTCTTATGATGAGAATATATATGTATATTGATATCATGTTTACACAAGGAAACGGGGATAAGAAATTTGAACTAGTAATCTCCGCTTCATAATGAGTCTTTTTTTTTTTTTTTCTTTTTGAAGAAAAAGAAAAACTGAAAAATTAGTCATTATAGATACACAAATTTGAGAAAATATTTTACGTGAAAACAAATGAAGCCTAAGTTTCGAATGATGCATTCTACTAACCTTAATAATCCCTTATTCTAGAGCTTTCATCTTCTGATTCTAGCTTTTCAATTCAAGCTTTGTAACTGGGAGCCATTAAGCTCTATAATGGTTCCTTTGATTTCAGCTTCTTGATGTAATTCTCTGCATTATTAAACATTTATAAATATATAAAGCAAACGTCAACAGAATTGCTTCATGTGGAAAGAAAATTTCCTGTTCAAACTGAGCTAATTGTCTTTACTTATAATATCTTTCACAAATTCATACTGAAATTCAATCAGAAACATGATTTGCTCAATCATCTTAAGTTATTACAAAGCTTCAGGACACATCTGTGGTATGTTCTTCGAAATTATGAAGCTGCAGAATGATCTTGGCGTCTGATATCTCTGCTGAACTTCAAACGTCCGTGTAGCTCCCTTAAATCCAGACATTAGCAAATCTTTATAAGCTTGAACTTGTGAAGTTGTCTGTGAGTATAAAGCTAGCCCATAAAAGAACAACAGCAACCACTACAATGATTGTGATAGGCGTCCATTTCAAGGCAATTGCCTGTGTAGGAAAGGAAATTGAAATTGAATGGTTAAGAGAACTAAAAATTGTGCTCCATTCAGCTGTCGATACAAGATTGAGATCTACGGTAATTATTTATTCAAATTACTAGTAATTTAGACCAATAATGTAAGAGACCCTATTTGGGACAAGACAAATCCTAAATGAAAATAGAGAGGAACTGGTTCCTTGCTTTTAGAGGGGTAAAATTGTCACCTCCTTTCCATTTCAAAATGGAAATTGATCTTTTTCGGTATTTGAGACCGTCAAACAATTCAAACAAATAATTACCGTAAATCTTTATGGGCCGACATACCTCAAGGCACGGGGACCCCCATATTGAGGAGTGAGTACTTCGAGGTTTCCGGGCCGATATTTCTGGCAATATATATAAGACAATAATATGCATGCTTTGTATATGTGTCTTCATGTGCATTAATATAGAAATCAAGTAAAGGAAAAATATATGAATATCACCTGAATTTCTCCTTGTTTGTAAAATTTCAGATATGTGTTTGGTAACAATATCTAAATCTTTCTTCCTGTTAGAATTAAGCTTTGATAGGTTGGCCTGAGTTCTTGTATCAATATATTGCTTTCTAATATTCCCAATAATGCTGTCTGCGAAGCAAATTCCATTAATGCATGGATAAAAGCATAAGATTATTTAAAATTATAGCCAAAAATAAATAAAAAAAGTTGTTAATTGAAGTTAATAGAAGTTACCGAATTTGAGAAAGCTGTAAGGTCTTGTAATTTTTTGGATTAAGCAATTATCAAACTTGTCAAATTCCTTGTGCAAATCCTGTAGATAATGGAAAGCTAGCTTTCTTGGATATGAAGAATCGCAGAGTGTGATGAACAAGATTCCATTCTCGACCGAGAAGCTTAAAGTTGGAAGATTAATATTAAGTTAAATAGATAAATAAATTATATATGGCATCATATATCCCAATTGCTTATATATCATGGTGAATTTTGTATTAGCTTGATGATCGTGAGCCTCTTTAATTAATTAATTAGTTTTATTTACAACCAAAAGAAAAAAAAATAATTAATATAATTAAAAGGAGATTAAGTGACAATGAAAAAGGGGTACTTAAAGGAGTGATGATCCACGAGGATGGTCATCTTTGAAGGTGCAAAGTTTCCTCTTGAGATTTCTGTGAGTATGAACTCAGCTTGCTGCTTGTAAAATGAGATATTGTTGCCATTTTCCTCATTCAAATACCTTGGCCCTTGTGCGAGAGGCAACCCATCGTTAACCCTTCCAACAATTGTCAGCTTCACCATCTATGAATTAGATCTCCCCAAATAAGGAAATGTCTTTTATAGGGCAAAGGAAGTCAGATAACTTGGAGATGAAGTTATTCCTTGGGTGTGCAAAAGATGGAGAAAGGCTAGATTTGTTAAGAGGGTTGGCAGAAGTTACAAGACAAAACAGTTTTGAGTACCACAAGGATTTCATTTCCTTTCTTGTTTCTTACTTTTTTTTTTTTTCTTTTATATATATTGAGAATAAGACTATATATTGAGTTACAGTTTTAATAAGAAACCCATATATAGAGCCAAAGCTAAGCTAGACACACATTCAATAACCAATGTAGGAGAGACCAATGTCAAAATTTGAAGACAAAGATCGCAAAAACATATAATCTGACAAAGAAAATTTGAGTTTGTTTGGGTTTATGATTTCAAAAAGTACGATTTTAAAAATATAAATTTTAAAATGTGCGATTTGAAAATGTGATTTTTAAAAACACAGTTAAACATTTGATAAAATTGCAGTTTGACATTTAAAATTACAATTTAACATTTAAAATTGTGCGTTTTCAAAAAAAAATCTCATTACTTGCAATTTGAAAACGTGAATTTTCTATAGCGATTTCAAATCGCAATTTTTTAAAAACACAATCTCAAATAATTTATATTTTAGGATTTGGTTTAAAATCTTAATGCTAAATGTACTTGGAGTAAAATTTCGTCAATACCCTCAAAAAAAAGGAAAGAAAAAAAGAAAAAAAGAGTCTTCAATGAACTGGTTTAATTGGCTGCCAAAGCAGTAACTCCTCCTGGTTTATTGAGAGAGCCTATTCTTATTACAAGGAACAAATGGATACATTATAACTGGAATTCATTAAAAGCTTTACAAGGCTAACGCTAAATGAGACAGGCCGACAAAGTCTGTCGATGAACTCGCAACTCAGCTCAGCTCAGCTCAGCGACGCTTGATCAGAGATACGCAATCGTAATTACAGGCAATCCTTCTGGGCATATCCGCCAAGAAAAATCGCTTTCAAGTTTCAACCACAACGAAACTCCGGAGCTGGCGCCACATCGACAACTGTCTGACTCCCTTGAAATCCCTCCTCCATAACCACCTGCACTGCAATTACTGGTGGTCAGAGTACTAATGTAGCTGATTTTTGGACACCTTCACAGTTGACAGACAAGATGTCAATGTTGTTCAAAACAATCCCACTTTCCCACGTTACTACAATCCCAGTGCCCAAACTCGTCCATAACTCGTTAGGATTTTATGCCACTCAGGTTACTGAAAAATGTTTTGTTTTTTTGTTTTGTGTTTTTTTTTTTTTTTGGTTGGGTCTATTTCAAATCTGCAAATGAGTCTTATATATTTATTGAGAGTTTTTTTTTTTTTATAAAAAAATCACACCAAACAGAGCAATGGACCTGAACTGGAGAAAACACATGTGAATGATTCTCTCATTCTCTTTAAATTATTTAAAGCTGGTTTTCTGGGACTTTTCTGTGTCCTAGCCTTTTGGTTCTGATAATAAATTTTTTTTTTCTTTTTCTATTAAAAATGCAAGTTTCTTCAACTCGGCGGTCCATGATAGGAAAGTACAAAATAAATGCAACGATGGGTCCAGCAGCCGCCCGATCGTCCAACACATACAAAAACACATTTCATGGGGCATTTATAGCCGTTGGATTCCACTGAGATATCCCATCACTTTTGATTAAATTCTCTGTCTCTCTCACTCACTCTCTTTAGTAACATAGTAAAAACATAAATCCGAGGGCTTGGTTGGAGTTTATATATTAAAGTCGCGGCCGAAGTGGGTGGCTTTGTGAATGAGGTATAGCTGGTGAAGAATCAAGATGGGAAGGGCGCCATGTTGTGACAAGGATGGAGTGAAAAGAGGGGCATGGAGTCCGGAAGAGGACCAGCTCTTGGTCCACTACATCAACAACCATGGCCATGGAAGCTGGCGTACCCTCCCCAAGCATGCTGGTATTCTTTTTCTTTATCTGTTTGGCATTGAGATATGGTATCTGGTTTGTGTTCTGGAAAGTTTAATTTCTTGCATTAATTTGAAGGTAAAAGCTTGCTCCTTTCATTCTGGAAAATTTGCATTGTCAATGGTTTCCCTCCATGTGCAATTTGTGCGCTGTTATTATGTGCTTGTAATTTGAGGGAAATTGCTTTTTCGAATGCATGTTTTGCTGGGTAAAGGCTAAACACCATTAATTCTTCTCAAAGCTCTCTCTTTTTATTGTTCAATGTGTAGAGAGAAGAGAGAGAGAGAGAGAGGTTTTCTAATTGATTAATTGTTTATTATTTTATTCATGCTTTGGTTGACTGGCATGCGGTTGAATCTTCTGTCATTTTGACACGTTTGAGATGATTCATGACATTTTCATTCATATATATATATATATATATATATGATTGCATATTTCATGGTCATAATCGGACTTTTATGATGATCATATTCATCACTTATTTTCAGAAATTTAAGTTAATAAAAATATGTTAATTTTTTTAATCAATAATTTAACAGGATTAAAAGTAGATTTATGCTTCTGGAGTTTGTTAACCCTACAAATAATCTTTTGTTAATCCTTCTTATTATCAGAATTTTAAGTAAAGAAGCATGATATTGTGTAGGTCTCCTTCGATGTGGAAAGAGTTGTCGGCTCAGGTGGATAAACTATCTTCGCCCCGACATCAAACGTGGTCCTTTTTCTCCCGAGGAAGAGGATACCATAATTCAGCTTCACGGCATGCTTGGTAACAAGTAATGCATAGCCGTCATTCTCATTTTCTCTTGTTCTCCTTGGTGGTTTTGCTATATATTTGTTAAATTGCTCCCCAATCTTCTAGGCCTTATAGCCTCAAACATGAGTAATCGCTTTGTATGTTGATTCTTCAGTGATGTCATGTTGATGCGTCAACCACCATGTTTACTTGCTCCCTGTTTCTAGTAGGAAAAACCCATGACTTCAACTCCAGGCTTTTAAAAGTACTTCGATCTCGTATTCAAAAAGTATAATTTTAAAACCTGTTTTGAAAAAAATCGAGCAACAGACCCCGAGTATATACGCCATTTGTTTTGTTCCGAAACTTCTTTCCATTGATTCATGATGTCGAACTAGTGGTTCTTTGGCTGTAGGTGGGCTGCGATAGCATTAAAATTGCCAGGAAGAACAGACAATGAGATTAAGAACTTTTGGAACACTCATTTAAAGAAGCGGCTTCTTAGCTCACCCCATAGCTCATGGGTGCACAAGCTCTCCTCCAAAGCTGAGCCAATCAATGTCAAATCTGAATCCTCTTCCACCCGCCACATGGTACAGTGGGAGAGTGCCAGAGTTGAGGCTGAGGCTCGCCTGTCAATGGAATCATCACTGCTCAACTCATCATCAGTAAGAAAGACTGATGACTACTTCCTGCGTCTATGGAATTCTGAAATTGGAGAATCATTTCAGAAGATCAAAGGAAAAGA